>OY282607.1:69834481-71121574 GCA_958298945.1 Atherix ibis
ATGAAATTCTTGCAATAATTATCCTCTTTGTTTAGATATGACTTCAAAATAATGTAATAATATTAAAAAGAAAAGATAATTCCTTATAAATAAGACGTAGTTTTGTCTGTGGCTATAAGCATTTTGATAGGCTAAGATACTATTGTAGTTACAGAGTAGAATTATTTATAATTTACGAATGAAAACATTAAAATTAATTTAAAAAAATAGTTAAAGGAAGTGTTTTTTTTTTAATTTATTTGTTAATATGTAAGATATCTTAGAGGAAAGCCAGAGTCCACGACAATGAAAAACAGATTGAATATAAGTTGGGTGGAGAAATTAGACGTTGTTAATTTTTTTGGAGCACATAAGATTGTCTTAGAAAATTATAAGGAAAGCTTGGTTCTAGAAAACCCACAATGGAAGTCCTGTTCCGAAATAATTTTTTTTTTAAATTTCATTTTGTATTATACAAAATATACAGAGCCATCTGGACTATGGGGTATGAAAATTATTACATATAATATTGCAAAATTTTTTGTTGTATATTTTCTTAATGTTATGAATTTTAAAAAAAAGTATATTAAATGCAGCTACATTCTCATATGAATTTTTATTTATTAATTCGAGTATAGGATTATAGAAAAAACTATTTTCTTTTCGAATATATATCTATAATATAAAATATTTTATAGAAAATTTAATGAAATTACTTTTTTTTAAATTTATATATGAATATATGTATATATACCTGAATTTAATGAATTTTTGATTTTTATTGCTAAATGTTCGAGTATAATAGATTTTGTAAAATAATTTTTAGTCTTTTTGATTACATGTTATTTTCGGTAGGATTATTTATTATTATTGATTTAATTATTTTTATTATTATAATTATATTTCTTTTAATATCAATATTTAAGAAATAATATAAAATTTATATTTTGGCCTAGAGCATATTATATATTCCTTCGAATGGTCTATACTAATTTTAATTATTTTTCTGCTTTACTTTTTCCATTATAATTTCTTTTGAAATTTGTAATTTGTTAAATTTTACTAGATCTATTTTTTAAAAAAAACTTATATTCTTATTTAACTATTATTAAAAGTTAATTATTCATTAATAAAAATTTTTCCAATTTATAAATTTTTATAATACAATTGGAATTATTTACTTTGAAAATTATTAGTAAAATGAATCACTTATTGTATAAAATAAATTTTTGGTTTTTGAATTATAATATCTTTTATAAATTAGCTATATTATTTTTGGTATAAATGCTATTATTTTTTTAATACTGCCCTATTTTTTTAACTATAAACTTAAATATAAAAATGGAAATTTCTGAAAGTTAATAAATAAAATGTAATTTTTAGGAATATTTTAGCTTTTGCTTAGAGAGTTTTGTTACTTCAACTTATACACATCGGTGTAAAAAGTGGTTTAAGTTTTAAATAATAATAACAGAATAACTAATAGAAAAATTTAAAAAAAAATGGTTAAGTGATCATTTGCAAATGTTATTTATCCAAATTTGTTTACACTAAACTGCTATATTTGTTAAAAATGTCTTTTTTTTAGATATAATCGAATGAGATATTAAGAAGAATTTTATAATAAACCTTACGGTTACATGACGATTCTTGAGTATTTGTGAATTGTATTTTATTATCAGACATAAAAAAATATACAAAAAATATTTCAAAACAAATATCATATTAAAGATTTAGACATATAAAACTAGAAAAAGAGTATTCAGTAGCTGACATTCTATGATAATAATATATTATTATTTATTACATTATTAGAATAATTAAATTGTTGAATTTATTTTAACAATTAAACTTTGTACGGGATCTTGAAACTTGTCGTAATTTGTGCGTCTCTTAAACACAGAAAGTCCTGAAAATTATTTATACAATTTTTTTACAATTTAAAGTATATTTTTCATGAAAATAATTGAATAATTAAAATGTTTTACAAAAAATATTGTTTATGAGGATTTTTCATTGATATATACAATTTGTATTTATAATAAAATAAGTGATCCATTTCATAAATTTTTTATTACAAAATTAGTTGCATTTTGTGTTATATATTTAGTAAAAATATTAAATTATTTTTCTAAATTTCGTACCAGTATTCAGTTTTGTTTGAAAAAAAAAACAATTGTTTTTGATTAAGTTATTTTGTAATTTTATAAATATATTTTTTAATTATTATTATTAATTTTATTTGAATTTTTATGTATAAAATTTTTCCTGTTTTTATTTTGATTAAGAATTGTTTTTTTTTCTAATTTGTTCAAATTTTTTTTTTTTAAGAAATTATTCTAAATCTATACAATTATTTTCACAACATTTTCAAATAGACAAATAGATAAATAGATACGAGAAGATGTATTGGATTTGATTTCTATTTGAACATTCTAAATATTATAAATTTTGGCAATGCATTTTTTTATAATTTCGACTATATTTATTTCTATATTTATTGTTTATACTCGTATATTAAAAATAATAGCTTTCATAATTTTTCACATAAAAATTTACTTTCGAATACACGTATTTTTATTTGATTTTTTTTTGTATATTTATTAGTGTCTAAGAAAAATTATATTCAATTAGATCTGAGGGATATATATATAACGTTATATTTTATTCTTATTTGTAATTGGATGTTGTTTTGTTTTTTTTTTAATTTGAAAATAAATCAAGGAAGACTAACTACTTAAAGAAAACAAATACAATAGTTTATACTGGAAAAAACTGACTACAGTCCGAATGTCATATCATGTTTTTTTTTGTTTTTTTTTGGGTTAAATATTAATATTTTTCTTATTTAACAAAATTAGATTATTTGATCAGCACAAGTAACAGAAACAAAACAAATTGTCATTTATAATAATATAAATAATATAATATTGAATGAGGAGTCCTTGAGTAGTATAGAGGAGCATCTAAGCTTTTTGAACCTGAAACTCCTGAACTGATCCATCCACATTCACAACATAAACATCATGACAATGACATTCGTTACACTCTCACATATATGCTGGTTTTAATTTATAGGCCCGCTTCCAGATTTCACAAAGGCATACTGTACTGTGGAATCGGTAAAATATAGCCAAAGGCATTGAAACGTGCGTTATAATCGTCCACGCCCATAGACCATAAAAATTTAACTGAATAGGATGACTCTCCGCTCTGGATTTTTCTAGAGTACTGATGGCCCACATTGCCAAATTAGCCACCAGTAAAAAGGTAACGATTTCGCGGCCAGGTTTTTTCCGCATGTGCTCTGGGCTGACAGCTTGCCTTCGACTTGCATCAAGAATAAACATGGTCTGAAAAGCAGTCTGAACAATAGAGGCTAACGCTGTGACCAGCACAAGTATAGTGTCATTCCGCAGAGTGAAATGTCCCCCGATTACGGTGAACGTGCTATAAAGAAAGAGTCCTGTCTGTGCGCCAACCAATAGGATATCATCTAATTCAAAACTGCGTGCTGCATCATATTGCAAATGGCGCACCTGCACCATTCCTATTAAGGTTGCTATTGTTGCTGTGGCATAAATAGTTAATTCGCAAATCGTCACCTCCGTCACAGCTACACTCACGAATTCTGGTCTTGATATTAGCACAAAAAATAAAATTAGAGAGATTATTGTCAGCACAAGAATAAGAATTCCAATAAAAAGTCCTTTATGAGCACGAGCACAATCCACCGAATAGTGGTGCGGCGATCTTTTACAAGGTGACAATCCACACTCTACCCTTATTGGAGGCTCGCTCTGTGGTCGAGATATACTACGCCACATCACATACAAGATAGCTGCACATATTAATGAATACTCAATTGTACATGGAAATAGGAACGGAGAAGCATCCTGCACTAAGGTGCCTATTATATTTGTTCGGCGACACTCAAATAATTGATATGGTCCCTTGAGGCCGCGCGAAACTCTCAAATGTGCTGATTGTTCCAAATTCTGCATTCGATTTCCTAAAAGAATTTCACATCTTAGACATTTGTAATAGGAATTCACTTAAAGGAGCTTACCTAATCTATGTGATATTCGTAAAGTTCGATTTTCTGGATTATAAAATGTTAGAATTTCGTGTTTGGTTTCCTGAATTAAGACGTTCAGCCATACGGATAAGTTTGTTCCAATCATGTGCATTAGTCCAAAACGTGCTAGAATTTTGTGTCGATAGACCTTTATTTGCTAAAAAAAATATATAGAAAGAGATGTTATTATAATAGTTAATAATAAAATTAAATATAATTCATTAGGTAGATTTGGTAAAAAAAAACTAATGACTTCATAGTTTTACCAATATTTTTATCTACTGTCATTTTTGCACTGATAAAAACAGAGTTTCCTCTAAGGAATAGTCAAGCATTTTCATTAGTTTTTTATTAATTTTACTAAATGATTTATCAAATTTAATAAACATTATTTAAAGTCCAATAAAAAAAAATATTACATATTAAATTAATGGTGTTCTCAATATTTTCTTATACACGTATAAGATATTATCGATAGATAAGATTGTGGAAGTTATAACTTAATTGTTATCACTAATCAGATAGAAGATTTATTAAGATAGAAATTCAATATTAATATTTAAAAATTGTTTTATTTAAAAAATTGATTATTTATACTTTAAGGAAATAAGGTCTTTAAAATAATATTTTACAATATTTTTTCCTAATTATTATTTCCAAAAAAAATGATTATATATTATGAAAACCCTAAATTAGGTATGTTTCTTTAGCAGAAAAAAAGTACCATCACCTCTTTTACTTGATGAACTTTTTCAGTTTTCGTGACCATATTTCTTACGTTTTATTAATATTGCTTATAATATTTTCATAATTTTCAAAATATGTATTCTAATTTTTTTCAAAAATATTGTAATATATTAGCTTATTAATTAATAGCAAAGATAATAAATGAGTGAGTAATAGACAGTAGAATAGTAATACTAAAAATACTTCTGGAAGTAATATTAATAATTAAACTTGTTTAAATTGATAATTTTCAAATGAGTGCTAATTGATTTTTATTTTAGATCAAGTAATAAGATGCCGTTTTAATTAATTTTTTAAAAAAGTTTATATTATCTGAAATGTTAAGTTTTATACTCTACAAACGTTCAGGTTATTTGGCAACAACTTGATAATGCAAAACTCTTTTGTAAAAACCCAAAAATGTTTATAACTTCTCGATATAATTAAGTTTACTCAACATAATACAAAATTCAATAAAATTTTTAATCACTTACCTCATTATTAAGGAATATAAAGTACATTTGTATAAAAATGAACGCCATTCTTGTAGCTGGTGTTAATGCTAGCATCACGTTATGACATTTTGTATCACGTTCCAATTCGAAATATTGTCCAAATTCCAAACCAGAATAAATCATACTTCCGATACCAAATGCTAAAAAAAAAAAATTACAAAATATTTTGATTGATCTTCTAACATTTAAAGTCAAAAAATTATAATTATATTGGACATTTTTTATAATATTATGAAAATAAATTAAAAATTACCAACTGCTCCCATACGCAAATAGAAACTTCCGTAATGGTGTTGTCGTCCTAAAGGAGCTAAAAGCGATGGCCTTCTTGCTGGAATCGTTGTTGGCACTGGTTTTGCATCACAAGATTCCGTATCAGATTCCTCCATACTTTCAGAGGCACTAGTTGTGGACGATCGTTTCGATGGTTGTTTTGGTGATTTTCCTAAAAAATTATTTAATCATTATATCAAAAGTTTATTTATTTAAAAATAATTATTTTTTGGAATATTTAAAACACTTTAAGGTAAAAGGAAATGACAAATATTATAAACAGAAAGTGCATTTACAAAATAAATTACTAACAGGACATTTGACTATTTGCGCTTTTAATTATCTTGGGTAATATTGTGCAAGTTATTGAAATTATTTTGTGGTATTGAAAATCTTGTTTTTATATTGTAATAAACATCTTTAAATTATATAAATATTTTTTATAATATTAGAACAGAATCGGAATAATTATAAAAATATTATAAAAGAGTCTATAAAATCATAAAAATCACTTCAAACAAAAATGTTTAATATAATTTTTTTTGGGTATTATTGTAAAAAGATATACAATCAAATTTTTAGAATTTTTGCATATCAAATTAATCAAAAAGTCATATAGAATATATTTAATAAAAATGAGAACATATTGACCTGAAAAGTATGATGGTAGAAAAATTTCTACATAATAAAATATATTCATTTTTACAATAAATAATATTTTTCTAATTGTATTTTGCTTGCAGTGAAATTAGACTTCTTTTATAGATATTTAATTTTTATCAAAAAAAAATATATATTGTACATTTATTTCTGCAAATACATAATAAAAAATACATACCAACATCCGAAATAAGTTTCGGTCGTCCCCATAGTAGAGTAGCATACATAAAGAACAAAAACAGCATGCTTCCTATATACAAATAGAGGTAGAAACCCTAAAATAAAATTATAAAAAAAATAAAATATAATGTTAGTTTTTTAAAAAAAATATTATTACAAATTATTTGTATAAATTATTTAATAAAAAGTAAATTATGTATTTTTGTTTAATTATTGTAATAAAAAAGATGTAGTATTTATGCCTACAAAAATAGATAAAAACTACACGATTACACAATATAAATATCTCTTTTTTTAGTTTTTATAGATATCTACAATTACAACATGTAATAAGCAGATTTCACTAATAGTATTTATTAACGTAAAAAGTTAAAGGGAGTAAACATCCTGCTAGTGTGTTTCTCCTGCTAGTGTGTGTTCTTGTTAAGCCTCAGTGCTTAAATTTTCGATGGGTGTTTTTTGGAAAGAAAGTGAAGGAAAGTTCTTGATTTGTATGATTGGACAAATAAACTCTGAGATAATGGTGGATAATAGCGGAGTATTTTTGATTGAATAAATTGGATTCGACAGAAATTGAAAGGCTTAATAGCACCCCAGAGTTCTTGTCCGTAAGTCCGTATTGGTTTCAGTAGGGTATTTTATAAAAGTACATTGCTGACTATAGTAAGTTTAAAATCTTTACATGTATCGTCTGTTTAGTTCTTGCCTTTTACGTTTTGTCTATGGGTTCCATGTCAAGTTTTCATCTAATTTTAGTTGTTTGTATCTAATTTCGGTGTGTTTGGTATTTTGTCATGGTTCATAGCGGAGAGTAAAGGTTATATGGGCACATTTGCTTTCGTTCACTTTTACTTTCCAGTTGTTAAACCAGTTCTGGAGAATTTGAATTTGGGTTTAGAGAATGTTAGTTGAAGCAAGGCTGGCCGTATCACCTACATATGTTGCAAATAAAGTGTTGGGTCAGCCTGAAATATCGGATATATGAATAATGTAGAGGATGGGCACAAGTAAACTTTGCTATTGAACAACAGTAAACATCGGAGTGATAATCGGAAATATTAAATGGGAAGAAATGGTTATAGGACTAGGAAAAATTTGAAAAGAAGAATCCTCAAAGAGATGTGAAGCCCTGGGCTAACTCTATAAAGTCAAGAGTATCCATCCTGCCAAATAGCAATATCAAACACAAATGGGACTTCAAGATCACTATAAATAACAGTATTGAGAATATAAAAGGAAGGAGTATTTTTAATTGAAGAGATTGGATTTGACGGTAATTGGAAGATCTAGTAGGACCCCAGAGTTCTATATTGGTTTCAATAGGACATTTTATAAAATTACTTTGCTGATTATAGTAAGTTTATAACGTTTATCTAAAAGTCGAAGTGGTTGTAGGTACCATCCTTTTAGTTCCTGCTTTTTAAGTCCTTGTGTGGGTGACATGCTAAGCATTTATCTAAGTTCAGTCTAAGGTACCAAACTGTGGTGTATTGTGGTATGGCACTGCCATTAAGGTATATGGGTGCACATGGTTCACGATAGAGAGCAAAAAAGATATTGGGACAGAGTAGGATATCGAATGTATATACAATATTTTGTAGAGGAAGGGTTCAAGTATAATTCCCTGTGGAACATCAGCCAATTTTCGGTAATTGTCGGTAATATTTATCCTTTTTTAAATATATTTTCTATAATTAAATATTTATTATTTTGGTATTATTATGAAACTATACATTTAGTTTAGGCTATTTCCAAGGAAAATCATATAGAGTGTTAGATTTTCTCATTATTATAACGTAGAATTTTATCTACGTAACTTATACTTTGCACCGCCAGCCACAAGACAAAACTATTTAAACTTTTAGAAAAAAAATCAAAATTTACTAAAGCTAATATGGACTTATAGACTAGATTTCTAAGGCTCTACTAGACCTTCTAATTTCCGTCGAATCAAATTGTTTATGTTAAAAATACTTCATCAAATTTTTGATGCACCTCTTTATGCTCATAATAATCTTAGTAATAGTCACCTTAGAATCTCTTGTATTTCTTCTTTTTATATGAACACCAGCAAATACCGAGATATATTTGCTAGAGGAGTTTTCCTCCCAAAAATTTATTTTTCGAATTTTTATTAATTTAGCTGTTTTGACTTTTTTCAAAAATGAAATTTCATATATATCAATCTTAAAAAATTAGTTATATTTTCGATATCAATATTAGAGGAGGCATCAAAATTTATGTTAGGTCAAAAGTCATCAGGCTTTTACCTGGATAATACTACATTTAGTGTTATACTACAACAGAAACAAGCAATTTTAAATTTGTTGCCAAACCGAAAATAAGATTGTCTTATCATTTTCTGTAAGCTCTAGAAAGAAACACATATCGAATCTTTGTAAAAAAATAATAAATACTAATCTACTATTAATTCGTCCTTTCGGAAAAACAATATTTCAAAGCCTGTGCAGTGTCTAAGTCAGCATTTAGTACGTCAAATAAGTCTAAAATATACTCCAGTAATTTATGATCAATTCGTACATGCCTTTTGAATATATAAATTTTTGTGACGTTGTTTATACTCTGCTTAGTAGTAATTGCAGGCTTGAACTATTAAACTCCTTTGGATATTATCAATAGTACCAAGATGGCGTCCTTGAAATTATTTTCTGATCTTGCCGAATAAAAGAGAATCACGTGAGAATCATAAAAATTGTTCATAAAGATACAGTGGCGTTGTCATGCTAGAGCATCCAAGTGTCTGCAATTTCCGATCTGATGCGAAGGACCTAATCGATGGCCTGACCTTAGTAGAACCCCAAAAAAATATCATTAGTTTTCAATGTTAAAGCCCTTTTTGAGTGTGGTTCGTCTACCATTGCTTCTTGGTCCTCCAAATATGCGTTATGCCATCGAGATTGAAGCTTGTGTTACATGTCTAGGATAGGAAGCTATGTGGATAGAAAATCCACAGTATTACCAGATAACTGTCAATAATACTAGTCTCATTACTATTCATCTATAAATAATATTGCTAATAAATCTGCGAGTGAAGAAAAAGCGTCAAAATCACTAAAAACGTGTAAGCCACAAAAATATGTGGCTTACTACTTATACACATATATTCGGATACCAAAATTAAATTTTTATACTTGCGTTTATTTAATATGTAATTTTCTTCTCATTAAAATAAAATAAGAATATATTTCCTGCTCTCGATTTCACAACAATCCCAGTTAACAATTCGATAGTAACTTTGCATAATATAAGTAACCTGCTTAATACCAATTCGGTATGAAAATCATTTCGAAAATGTTAAACTCATTATTATGATTTAATCAAAATTAATTATTAAATACCAACGCACATGAGGAGAGTAAGATTTTGATTTACTTTGTAACGAATATTGCCTTCTCCGTTTGACTGTGAATTAAATGAATTAATTTACATCCTTGATTGGAGTGTGCATGTACCATAACTTTGGTGCTGTCATACCAAAGAACTTTATAATTACGAATTGTAGATAATAGAGTCTGTAATTAATTTCAAAGACGATTTTATAAAATATTCTCTGCTTCAGGATTCAGTATGATATTAATGTACGTATACAAGCACCAATGTAATTGAATTAGTATCATAAAAGGTGTAGAAGAGTTACTCTAAGAGCATTGTGGAACTATTATTATTTAGTTTAATGTAAATTTAAACGTTTTTATGTGTGACGTATAAATTAATTCTACTTTCAGTAAATACAGACTCAATTTCTCTCTTCGTACTATGTAAATCAAAAAGAAAAACTATCCACGTGGTTGTTGAAGGATATCCACGAATTTGCCACAAAATATTTTCTTATGAATATTCTCTGAATAATGCAATTTTATTATAAAATCCAATGTAAAATTCTTTATACGATGAATAAGAAATCTGGAAACAATTAAATTTTCACTTAACTTTTACTCAAAGTAAACAAAAATTGCTTTTGCTGGCCATTAAGAAAGTTTTTTTTTCGAAAATTGTATCATTACAATTAATAAGATTCAAGAGTTTTCGCATTCAATAACAAATAATTCACTGTATTTATAGTCATTTAAATATGAGATCAAGGATCAAGAGTGCAATTTAAGATTTCACATTATGGCTATTATTTAAAAATTTCTTTAAAAAAATATATTTTCTCTATTTAAATGGAAAACCTTTTATATAGAGATCATCTCATCAAAAGTTTACTGCAGTCGATAAATTCTCAGACAAGGAAATCAAAACACAACGTTTCCGAATTCTTACAAATTGATTCCACTGCCTCAAAAGTGGGATTTAAATAGAATATTAATGCAGAGAATCAGATACTATACATATATGTGTAGTATAGTTATGGTGGGATTAATATTAATGGAAATATTTTTGAAATGCAGACAATCTTGAAGAAGTAGCCAGACGTTATAGGAAGAAGAAAGTGTTTTTCTTATTTTCTCAATTTATTTCTACGTAAATTGAATCCATTTCGTACTGCTCGCATTTATTGACTTTACAGAGATTTGATGGTAAAATTTTAAATTTTATAGCATATTTGTACAATTGAATTAACTCTATTATGGGATCATGCACTTTTTCCATAAAATCTGCGTTATTTACAAGTCTACAACAAGTTCATTTGTAAATGCTTTTCGACTGATAATTGACTTTAAATCTTAGCAAAAAAAATAGTATTTTTTATGAAAACAATATGAATTAAAGTGAATTTGATGTATTTTACGAGTATATGGAATTTTGATATGTTGAAAAATGGAATGGCATAAGTATAGGAAAAACAATTTTTTGGAAATTTTTGCATTCTCCGAATTTAATTTTAAAAAAATCAATAATTGGTATTTTCTTATAATTATTAAATTAAGTACTATTTAGAATCTTGTCTAGGTAAACGATACAAATTAAAAATACTCGAATTACCGCATATTAAGCTTTTCGGGGCAGAATATCTACATAACTCGAAACTTTTAATTATTAAAAAAATTGCCAAGCAAATAAGAAACTTCTAAAACAATACTAAATGAGTTTTTCTCATCTTAATTAAATAAAAAACTTATAAAAAAAAATTTTGTAAATAATATAAATTGTCTATCAAAGACTAACTATAATTTTTGATTATGAAAATTAATCAAATTAATTATCCACTAAGATAGAAAGCAGCACCAATAATATTGTCTCTAAAATAGACACACTTACCTTTTAAGGGAAACTACTATCGCTAAAATATAGCAGGAGAATAGTTTTCCTTACAAGCTAAGTATTTCAATAAAATATTTTTTCTTTACAGAATAATGACATTACAATACTTTGAGATCTACTAGAATAGTCGGCTATTTATTTTATAGTCTTTTTACAATTATTTCTCATTCGTTTCAGAAAAAATAAATTTGTATTAAAGCAAGGCATAAACTTTTTGAGTGTAAACTTATTTTTAGCATAAGCCTTTTAGCATTTGCTTTTGAAATTCTCATGTATAAAAATTAAAAACTAAATCTGACAGATCTATGAACTGATGAATTTGTTTTTAATTATAGCAAAAGTCATTGAAAACTTATCCTGAGTAAAACAATACAGTTCCAAATTTAGAACTGAACCATCTTATTGTATACTATATAGAATTCTAGCTGTCTAAATAATATTTTCAAGTATATAGTTGGAAATATTAAAATGTTTGATATAATCCCTTATCTCACTGGTGTTCCACAGGGTAGAATTCTTGGCCCTCTTCTATATAATTTTTAAAGCGAGGATATGCTTTCGAATAAAATTATTTTAATAATACGTTAAACTAACTGAATATTTCCTCCTGTCCTTTTTTGAAAATATATTGATTCCCTTGAAAACTGTTTCAGAAAGTGAAGAATAAAGGAAGATGAATAAAAGAGTGTTCATGTTACTTTTACTTTTTGCCAAGGATCATCGCTTCTCATACATAATAACGGTAATGTTATTTCACAAAAAAATCAGCAACGTTGCTTAGAATAATGGAACCCATACACAAGACTGAAAATAACTGAAATTAATAGATGCTACAGGCAACTACAGAAACTTTAAGATAAACCATCGAAAGTGGCCGTCGACAGAATATTACTTATGTGTACATACAATACGGTAATAAGACCAATATAGAAATAGGGAGTAAAATTCTAGGAGTCAACCAGGCGATCCAAGGATGATTGAATTCAATCCGAAAATCCCCCAAATAATTCGCGATGCTCTCTATAATATCCATTATAGGAAAATCCATCGTCATTGTCTCTCCGGGAATATTTAAAGACACACAAAGAGGCAATTACCATAAAATTAGCCAATTCTAAGAAATTAGGGAGATCCCACGTATAACTTTCTTTTTGGAAACCACGCTTGTATTCTACTAACAATTCCATACTTTTTGAGCAAATGCTAGCAATTTAAGAATTTCTTTTCGAGCAGGGTTCCTCCCATTTTGGCGCTCGTAGATCCAACAATTTCATTACCAAATGCACTTTTTGAACCTGATCAAATATACTAATAAGCTCCACCAAATTTAAATAACTCTGACTCTAGTAAAAACAGACTAATTTCGCTTAGGAAACTGGTAATGTTCACTCACACGATACTTGTAATTGCCAAAGTGAGGTCGTGATGCTATGCAAATGACCCCTGGCTAATGTCTAAGGGACCTTTCACACAAAAAAATGAACAAATTACTGCTTAGCTTCAATTTAAGAAAAATCGCACTTGCAGCAGAATTATTTTAATTCCAATTATTAAATTTTTGTACTAAACAAAAACTAAAAAAAAAGAAAATATGAATAATATCTCATGATTTAACTCTAGGTAAAGTATTACAAAATAAATTTAAACGAATAATAACGTATTCGTAGATCATCTATAAAATGCTATAAAAGAAGTTAAATATTTTTAATAGAATATGAAAGGGAATCATTTTCTTTTAATTTTTTTTAATTTTACAAAATCCAAGCCCTGGACAGATAATAGTGTGTAAATGATTTTTTTAAATCTTTTTTTCTCAAACAATTGGCAATTTGTTCAAATTCTTAGTGTTGTGTTTTGCGCAAAAGTCTATCACCTTTTTCTATGTGCTTTTGTTCTCTCCATTGTCAGAAGCTTAATTCACTTCGAAGTAGATAAGCCATGCACATTCATCTACCACCCAACCACCAGTACAAATTGTTCTCAAACAACTGCGAAATGGATAGAGTGTACTGTATCCTGCAATTGTCATGTTCACTGATATCTACATATAAGCCACAAACCAAGTTTTGGGGTAAAAGTTAAAAAAGGGTTGATGGTTGGTTTTATCTTCAGCCTTTAGAATCCTTCAGAATGAAAGGCTAGAATTTGTACTGAAATAGACAAAGACCCACTGTCTCGACAGGGACTAGTGGTAACTAAGAGAAAGGCTTCTGGACAAAAATGTCGACAACAACAACTTAACAACGTAAACGATAGCTTTAATGGCGGCGGCAACGAACAGTTGAAATCTGAATGGTGCTGGGGACATTTACAATCCTTTACTCTTTTGTATCCTTCGTTTTTTTTGAAAAGCATTTTCCTTTTTCTTTTTGTGGCGGTAACTTGCCCTTTTGCTCTTTGCAGAGCTTCTTTCCTGGAAAATATTCGCTGTTGCCGTTTTGAAATGTTCACTAATCAAAGGATATGCACACATCATGATGGGCATTTGTCAGGTTTATTTTACTCTTAAAGATCTACTCTCCTCATACGGTCATTACCACCCAGTTTGAATATCTACACGAATCACCTTAATATTAACCAGAAAGATATGAAAATGTGTTCGAGCAGAAAATGTGATGTATTCCTACTTCGGTATCGTTCCTATACAAAAATAAATCTAAGTTAAACACTTTGCGATGATTTACTTACCTCGTAAAATGATGGTGGTATGTACGTTGATATGACTTCTGCCATTGGAAAGGCAATTCCCATCACCACGAGCAATTTACCATAGAGTGCTGAAAATGTTGTTGCCAATGCGTCTCCCCTGGTAATAGACAAATGCATTAAAATTAAAGTTTTGCTATGATATATTCTATGTTAACGAAAATTCACTATGAATTTGTAAGAATTTAAGATTTTAGAGTAAATAATAATTTGCGTACACTTTTTAAGTTCTATTTAAAAAAAAAATATCGAAGAAGGAAGAATTATTTGATATCTGCTTCTAATGGTAGTTTATTCTATTTTAATCAAAGTTTCAAATGACAATTTAAGAAAATTCATCGAAATTTTTTTATTTAGGTGAAAATATCAAGGACACTAGAAGGAGCTGTTGTCAAATTTCAATTTATTTATGTGTGGCAAAACTTTTTCAATAAGGACATTTTGCTGTTAAGTTATCATCGAAAATAGAACATGTAATTTAATATAATTTCATAGAATAATACTAATTGTAATAACTATTAAAAAGAAAACTATAACTAATTAACTAATAATATATGATCCCAAATTATTAGTATTAATGATCTTGAATTTGTCAATGTCAATAAATTATGAAAAGTACTCGTGTCTCAAAAAATTTGTATTTTCAATAGCAAATTATTTTCCAAAAATCGGATCCTTAGAAGTGTAACATTATAAGTACTAAGGCTATTGATTATATTAAAAATATAGCGTATATAAAATAAAATTTCCTGTCGAGTTCATTAAAGTTAATCAAACAATCTTAAGTCCTTAATTTTTTTTGATTAGTATTTCTCAAAAGGATTTGATTTAATTCTGTAAATTGTTTTTGTAAATGTCAGTTATTGAAATTGCATTTAAAAATATTCTATTTTTTTCAAAAATTCTTAATAATCATTACAAAAATGATTAATTTTAAGTAATTATTTACCATTATTTAAAAAGCTTCTACTTTTTATTATACACAATAATAATATATTTCCAATTCGATTAAAGGAAATTTTAAATAAATTTATCTTAACAAGTTCATTGAAAAAAATATCGTTTTGTCTTTTTTATATTTAACTTTATTTGTATTTATTGATATTTTCTTATGTAGAAATTGATTTTGAGGATTTTCTAGCCTGAAACTAGGTTATTTGTTATAGTATATTTAAGTAAATACAATATATTATTTTATTTCTAGATTTACTTATGTAGAATACCAAATATAAGGCAAGGGGTAAAGGGTAAGAGATTGATTTAGGATTTCAAGGGTAGACATTTTTTCCGAAAAAAAAATAAAAAATTTAAATGGTTCGAAATAAATATCGAAGACCTAATATGGATATCCTTTATTGTACGAAAGTCAAATAGAGAAATGAAAGGACACCTATTTTATAGAAAAATTCGCAGTTGGAGAGCAATTTTTATTGACAGTTTTACAATCAACTAAAGGGTATCCAAAATTTACTACTAACTAAAAGGACCTTTTTTTGTCATTAGGGAAAATTTTTTGATATTTCTTTTAATTTGTTTCGATTAATATAATGGCTTTATAAAAAAAATTATAATTTTTTGCAACAATTGAAAGAAAATCAGAATAGTTATACCTACAATTGTACCTATACCTCTAAAAGCATTAAATTTTATTATTTTATTTCATACATACGACCCCAATATATGAGAAATAAAAAAATACGTTGGGGTGATTTATTTACTCTTTTTCTTTGGCTTTTATTGAAATGTTATTTTACTGTAACGTGGGGTGTTTTTTTGTGCCCTCAAGTTCATTTTCACTTGAAATAAAGAGAAAAAAACAACACTTGAAGTTGAACGTGTAACATTTGAAGTATCGGTACGTAACGAAGCTTTTAATGAGCATAATGAAGGTTGGATCGTGAGACAAGTTTTCGAAGCGTAAATTTTCTACTTAAAGAGGAACACCCTCAGATACGTGCATTCTTCTACAAATTTATTTTGTATGTCTTTCTATATACAGATGCCTATCTCTATGAATTTTTAATTTTTTAATAAAAATAACACTTTCTGAAAATAAAAAAATATTCATCCAGAATAGATTGTTTGTGTGTTCTTGCAAGAGTAACGCACCACATAAGTTCTTAGATGAAAAAGCTTTCCATTATTTCCATTGTAAAGAATTAAATTGCTTTTTTTCCAATTTAAAACAAAATCAATAGAATATTTAAAATGTTAAATTAAATAATTGAAATTTTCTTGTTAACTGAATAATAAAGAAGACTTAAATTGGTTTCAGACAAATTCGAATCACTTTCTACTTACGCTCGAATCTCCTTAACGGGTTGATAGCGAGGCTCTGGAAGTCTTGACGGCCGTTTAGGCAGTGATAGCATTGGATAATTTAAATGATGATGATGATGTGTATGGTACATTAGCGCCAAATGGCCTCCATGGCTACTTCCGCCACCGGGAGTTCCGCCCATATGCTGGTGTGTCGACGAACTGGCTGACGGCGGACCTGTTGCGATTGTGACGAGCTGATGATGCGTTGACGACGTCGACAATGGCAGTTTTGATTCGTCGATGGTAACACGATGGGAATGCGATGCGGAATGTACTCTCGACGATTTGGCAGGTGATGAGTTGTGACTTGCCGTTTCCGAGGACACCAAAATGTTCCCTGAGGATATAGGCGAGGGTGCGTGTTGTGGCGGCAACTCCATCACGGTACTGTAATAGAAAATAGAAAAATTATTATATATCGTTTATTAACATGAATTCTAAAAAAAATTTTATATAGTCATCATTTGGTGATATCTAATCCAATAGATTTATGATTGAAACAGATTAATTCGGCTATCGTTATGACATCAAAAACTCTCCTCTTACCGTCTACCAAACGTAACAGAATGTGCCAAAATCTCACTCAGAAAGCACACGATTCGAATCGATCGTAATTACATTGCCGAATCTAATTTACGCACTGGATTAACTACCCTCGACCGTAGCAACCTCGACCGATAGCCAGCCACTGAGAGCCATTAGACGAACCAACTTGATTCAATTTCCAGCTGGCCACGATGGTTGGCTGCTTTGGCTGGTGGAAAGCAGTCGATGTCGGCCCCATCATAATTTATAACATTTTCATTTACTCATCCACGAAATCATAATAAATCGCGCCACACATCCAAGTGGGTACTTGTGGAATTCGTGAGAATATGAGTCTGTCCAGTTACTGACTGTCCTAAGTGGATTCTACCAACTAAAAATGGATTTACGAATACGTGTGTGGCAATTCGAATATGTACTTGTATGTGCACATTCTTGTTCACAGAAATAATCTGACCATGTCTGGCCATACACATATAGAGTTCACTATCAGTCCCCGGTAAAGACTGTGAATATCAGATGACTCGGACGAAGGTCAATTTCCTGATTGAAATCTTCCTCGAGTGGAGATTTGGTTATATCCGCTATACCTCAATTATCACTTGTATTCGAATTATGCATGGAGAGGCTACTGACGCTTTCACTTTTTACATTTTCTTTTGTTTCCACTGTCGTAAAGAAGTTTTTACATAAAAAATCATCACACTAATCATCTACGTAGACTAATGATACCTTCTTCAGTTACTCGGATGTGTACATGCTCGTACGGACACTACATTAAATGGAACGTTTTTCTTTTTCTGATAGCTAACCGATGTGGGTGGAATCAATTGAATAAATAGCTTTAAAGTTATCAAAGCATTAACAATTTATGATGCTATCTATTATTTGTGTATGTCCGCAAAAGTATTTGAACAAATTTTAAAGAATTTGTATTATTGAGATGAATTAGCGTCAAAGCAATTATTACCTTTAGTAACACAGAAAACAATTATTGTGAAAGGTCATCTTATAAAATTATTTTAGTTTCAAGTTCAAATTATAATAATTATTATTTCAATTGTTGGTAGTTATCTTTTTTTAGTAAATTGTACTCACTATAATTATTGTAGTGATAATTTCCTTTTCGAAATTTATCTTAGAAAATTTCAGTTAGAACTGATTTCCGAAAGGTGAAATTTATTTAAAATTGTTTTTCAAATGCGATGAAGAACGATAGGATGATGATTATTGATTCAAGTACGCATGCTTACCTCACAGAAAGCATATTTCCAATTAAAATCGATATTATTGAACAATTACTGGTAATATTAATTATTCAAAAGTTCAATTAGCCCCTTAAGAAAAATTACTTTCAGAAAATTAATTCTACCAACAAAGTTTATTTATAAAATAAATGTGATTACAATTTAAATAAAATAACCACTTTGAAATGAAAATTTTGTATTTAGAAAAACTATGACCATAAAAAATTTACAATGTTAAAAGAATTTTAGACTGAGAAACTTCTCAAAAGCTTTTGGATATACTATGCCACCTTTAATGGGAATAAACGATGTTCACAAAATCGTATTTTTAAAGGCTATTAAATCGAAAAGTTTCTGAAATGTTCAATACTAAATATTGTCGTATATCTTTTTCCATTTTCTTACAAGAAGGCGGTCGTCATGAACGTGCTTAAAAGCAATTGAATTAAGATTTTATTTAAAATTGAATTAAACTTTAACTTTATCTTAATGGCAATGATGATTTATGTACTCAAGAAAGTCAGAAGTGTAATAGCTCATGAATAACTAGGCTTAGGAAAAAGATGCGATATTAGAGCATTCAGACGATGCCTAAAGGTTATGTCCGTTCCTCTATGATTTATAATTGTCGTCAGGATTTTTGGCATTCTATTGGTTGGAAATTACGAGTACTTCTTTTTAAATACAAAACTTTCAAATTTCATTAAACTCGATGGGTCGTCCATTCCTATAGTTTATTTTTATTAATTTGCTAAAAATATATTTTTATTTGTTATAAAATAATCTAAAACTCTTAATGTAACCTATTATCTTTAATAAAATAGTTTCATTTTATTTTACTGATAAATACCAATATTATAGCCTTTTTGTCTTTAAACAAATTATTCTTTAGTATAAAATATGTAGAAAGGCAATATTTATGCAATTATAAATTTATGATCGTTTTATAACTACTAAAAAATGGAAATCCTAAAATTTGGTAATAGTTTCAACCATCAAAAAGAGCCACAGCCGATATATGAACAACTTACAAAAAACTGTTGGAATGTTTTACTCTTCAACAAATTACTGTTTAGTTCGCCCTTTGAGGTTTGAACATATTTTCCCGGGAAATCTAGCTAAGCCTGCCACTATGGAAGTTTTTAACATATCACTCGATGATACGTATGGCCGAATGGATTCATTGCAAAGTGTTAGCTCGGTAAATGCACTCCAATGTACAATAATAATAAATTTCGTCTACTATCATACAATGTTGGTTAGATTTTTTTTACTATCATTTAGGTTTGCAGTATAATACCACAACTAAAACACTCAATCGATTTTTCCCAACTATTGTCTCTCTAGTATTCCATCTACCACTAAAAATTATTCACATCCCGTCTCATCATTTAGTCTGATAGTGTTTGATGTGATAATATTTTGCAGTTAGTCACTGAAAATGAATGGTTAAGAATTTCCTGTTTAAAATTTCCATATAAAAGGCCTTCTATTGAGAAATACTGACTGTATACGATTTTTGGTTGAATTTTTTCTCTTTAGAAAAAGGGTAAATATTGCTAATGAAAAACACTATGTGGTGGTGATTTGTTAATTAATGTAGCTTATCCAGTAATTTTTCTTTGATTTATCCAAAAATTTGAATTTTTCCATTGAAAATATACCTTAATCTTGTTGTAATTAAAAACTTTTTTCAAAATTTTACGGTATAAACATCAAAGGTTATAATTAGAACTCAGCCCATATATGGTAAAGTTACAAAAAAATTTCATTAAATAGCGTATTTATATCTAAATTTTGTACAGAAAATATGAAAGTTTTTTTTTTTTAAATTGTAAAATATTTTTCTTTTTTAAATTTTAAGATTTTTCATTAGTTTTTCTTCAAGTTGAAATTTATAAAATTCTATTTTATGTAATAAATATCTTCAATAAATAATATATCATAAACTAAAGCAGGTTGGATGAAAACGAGAATATATCTAGGTTGGAATATCCTCTTTCTACACTGCTGAAAATAATGCTGGTAAATATTATTTTCAAAATCATAATATCGTTAATAGATATTTTTTTTTTTTAATTGCGAAATATATATTATTATTATGATCTAATTGGTCAAAATAATTGAATATTTTTACAAAACAAATTAATAGTAGTTTTGGTTTAGTGTCAGAGTTTAATATCAGAAATAATTTATTATTTTTTAGAGAGTTTTAAAAAAATAAGAAAATTTATGATATTTTTGCAACAGGAAAAGCTTATGACATAAAAATATGTTTGAATTGTAGTGGTGTTAAAAATTAAACGTTAAACATAAAAAATGTTTTACACCATAAGTTACACTTGAAAATAAAAATTGTATAGATATAAAATAATTTTAAAAAAATATCAAAATAACTATCTTTTAATGATATTAAACAAAAACAAATAATGAAAATTCTGGACGCAAAAATTATGTTCAAAAATAATTTTTTTTAAATTTAAAATGGTATCAAAAGAACAGTTTTATTGGAGAATTTTTTTTTCTCTGCGAATAAAAATAAGATCTATTAAAGCAGATCACTTATTTTATATAATATTGATTTTATTATAACTTAAATGATGATAATATGTAGTAATGGTTATGTTATTGATACTTTAAACTGCACATTTTTAATTTAATCAACACATGCCAACTTCCTAGAAAGGACTATTCACTTGTTTATATAAAATTTAATCACGCACCATCCTAATTTATTATCATTTAAAAATTTCCTTTAGTATTAAACTAAAATAAAATGTTTTTATTATCAATTTATTAAATTTATTTAGAGAAAGGCATTTTTTTTTAAATCTTTAAAAAGACAAGTTCGTATTTCTTATTCAAGAGATATACGGAAAACAAAAAGAAAATCATTAAAAGTTTCTGTATAAATTCTATTAAAGAAATTTCAATTCAAAAATAATATGCAAATAATAAAATATATTTACGAGTATTATGATAATTCAAAGTTAATTTCAAAATTGAAATTATTCAATTTTATTATGAAAATTGGGGATTTGCCAGAAATGAAAAATATGAAATTAACTGTCTACCTAATTTCAACTGATATTAAAAATAAATTGTCTGCGATGGAAATTATGTTCATCTAAACACGAAGGTAAAAATTAAATAAAATTTCATTTCGGAAAAATTTTCGCCTTATTCAACATGCCCGTAATTATGGCAGCGCCTTTTTTCCCCATATTCCATACGAGAATTGCGTATGCTTACAGTTTTGCCTTTGGCAGAATTATTTGAATATTTTCCATGGGGTGATATTTTAAGTATATACTTTTTGTAGATAGACCTGGTTTGTGTTGATTTCATTGTACGTATATAATATTGGGTACTGATATGATCTATTCTCCCCAATTTTATAACAGCTTGATTGTTTTATGTTATATTGGTGCACGAATAATGGACGTTCTAATAGCGGAAATTTTCGTGGTTAACATTATCCAAACGAATGCGGATGATTGTGGCCTGGAATCTAAACAGTTTGACATCAATTAAAAGTGATTTTCTTTAATAATTCAATGAATAAACGTAGCCCAGTTATCATATCAATGTTCGTGGTGTGCAACGTACAAATGTATGCATCCTCATCTTCTATGGTCCAATCGGCTAATGCATAGTAGACCAACATAAATTCAGAGTATCTCACGTTTACCAAACTTCCGAAAAGCATAACTTCCGTG
Organism: Atherix ibis; assembly: GCA_958298945.1. Classification (NCBI taxonomy): domain Eukaryota; kingdom Metazoa; phylum Arthropoda; class Insecta; order Diptera; family Athericidae; genus Atherix; species Atherix ibis. The sequence continues at coordinate 69,856,659 of OY282607.1, forward strand.
GCTTCTTTTGTCACCCTGTACGTGTGCTATTGTAGTATAGAGTGCATTGAATATCAGATTGTGACAAATCTATGAAACCCTCAAACAATTCACTACATGCTTATTTTGTGAATTTGCGAATTGTCGCAATTTTCAATTTGTTTCACAACTTTCAATTGTTAACCACGCAATAAGGTTGAATTTTTATGGGAACATTATTTTATAATAAAGATATGGCAATGCTTGGCATTCAATTTTGTTTGAACACGTGCCAGTCAAATGCACACACTTGACACGGAAGACACATACACACAAAAATTTACCGGCAGTAGAAAATTTACTAAAAATTTCTTCGACAAAAAAATCTCCATTAAATTATTTTGTATAACAATTTGAAATTGACATTTAATTAATTAAATGAAGCCGATGATGACGGTATGATGTCAAGCGGAAATATTAAAAACAGACTACCTAGTTAGGATAGTGCTATACCGCCCAAGGGGCTGCTTCCTTTTATCTGGATATGGAAGAATAGATAAATTAATGAAGGAAATTCTTAGCAAAGATTCCTTTCGAAAAAAATTCTTCCGCACTAACAACTTTTCGGGAAAGATTACACGAAAAAGAAATCAATAAGCCCCAAACAGACATAAATTCGTACGCCTTTAAATGTCATAACTTTGTTTTAAAAAAATCTCTTATTTAAATATATTCCTTCTTTCCCTTGCAAGATGACTTTCAACAGTCCAAGTTTATTTCATTTTTTTTTAGTTGTTATAAAATTTCCAGTGATGAGTAAAAGTAATTAGTTCTATGATGGTAAATTTATTCTGAAATTTATATTTCATCAAATAATAAATTAGGGATAAAGTTTTTAAAACAATTACTCCGTTTTGAATTTTTTTCGAAGTATATGTACGTTAAAATTATGAACTGAAAGATAATAATTTCAGTTTTTTGTTCAATATATAAAAAAAAAATGTAAAAAAAAGCTTTTAGCAAATGCTGCCAGTTCAATCCATAAAATTAAAATAAAACAATAATAAATATAAAATAAAAGTCAATAAAGAGTAGCCTGTAAACTATTAATGTGGATGTAAGAGAGTCGGCATCCCTGGACAGATACAAAAAGATAAATGATCATTTTTCCTCTCTAATAAAAAGTTTTCTCTATAACAATTGAGTGAAATCCTGTTTTGAGTTAGCTGCTCCTTAAGTATAACTGCAGGCATTGAGTTAGTCCCATATCCATTCAGGGAAAAATAAATGCATAGACTGCGGGTTTGGATATAAGGGTAACTCGATAATGAGACGCGTGGAGATTCTTAGGTATCTATGCTTAAATCTTAACAAGAACCTCAAATTTAACTCCTTTGTGAAGGGTAAATTTAAAAAAGCCAACGGCATTTATTGTAGGCTTTTGAGAATGTATTGCTCACAAATCCTACGTAAGGACGTCAAACTCATTATTTATAAGCAATTTATAAGAGTGTATTTATGCAATAGAACCCAATAGTAGCAACGGATGAAAAGGAAGATCCTACGAAAAGCCACAGGGCTCGGCAGATCTTGACAGGCAAAAAAGTGTATATCAAACGGCAGGTTGTACCGGGAGGCAGACTTTTCCTTATTTATAGTATGGCAAATGGGAATAATGCTCAAGTGGGTTAAATCATTAGCCCATCATCAAAACAGAAATGTAAGGCAGCTAACGGGAAACAACTTACTGGAGATCATGAGAAACTACAAGTACCTATCACCGTAACTTCTATTGAAGGGTACAGAAGAAGCTCTGAAGCAAGGTCTCCAGATCTACAAGAAGAAGCCAAAGGGACAACATCGATGTTAGCAATAACATCCCATGAGGTCGGAATCACCGAAGGGAATCAAGAGGATACATCGAATGTAGCAGTTGCCGGATTCAAATCGAGAATATAGTTTTAAGATTAGTTTTAAGAATAATTGTATAAAAATGCATGTTTAGTTTATAAGAGTAGATTTAAGAGTTAAGGTTAGGTTTAGGATGTAAGCATGTTTTTTAAAATGTCATAATAGATGTTAATAAAATATTATATATATATTAGAAATAAATTCAAGGATAGAAGAAAGCTAAGAATCAATAAAGGCAAAGATTGAGTTAGGATTAAATATTTTTAAGAGAAAATAGTATTAAGATTGTATTATAAGAAAAATGTAAAATGTCAACGATATGTAATAAAGTAAACTTGAAACTTGAACTTCCTGGTCACGTATTCGTAAAATTCTTAGTGAATTATTCTTTTTTAGAGCAGATTCATATTATGATAAGCTATTGATAATCTGGAAGCTGTTGAGACTGCCATTTGTGCTCCTGATCATTGAGACTCTCCGTTGCTTTTTATTCACAAGTTCCTAACTCTCCGCATCGGCTAATCAAATGGCATATAATTCCTTTAGCCCTTCGTAGATATATGGAATGGACAATAAACAAAAGGTTACTTTCATAATATTGGACATATTTCAACAATGAAGATTCTGGGTACGGACATTCTGCTCTCAGATACAATTTCCTTTTATAAAACCACCCTTTCTAAGATGTTCAACAAACAGTCGCTAATTTTCTAATGGAATGTCACCTTAATCAAAATTTTTTTCTACCAAAACATCCTCCATTGTAGAGCTTTTAGATCCTTTAATAGATTTTTCAAGTGCTCTTTTTAATTTCATAAAATATGTTAACCTGTTCTAAAAAATCTCATCACCTCAAACTGATTCATTCAACCAATAAATTATCAATTACACACCTCCAGATAGTAAAATGGTCTTATGGTGCTATCGCTGCATAATGGCTCTTTGCTCATATCCTACGAAATTAATATACAAATAAGCTTTTGGTCCGAAATTCTGGATAATAAAATACATTTCGTAAAATGCAAATGGTACAGACAATTTGCACACAAAATTTTTATTTTTGGTTATTTCTCTTATATTATCAGTAAATCTAAATTAATTTTATAAAATATCTATTCTCATCCTATAAATCCTGGTGATAGGATGACTTCTATGAAGATGCTAAAGATAGTAAAATATTTCGAACAAATAAAAATAAACTAGCGAAAAAACTTTATTTCTAGGACTACACGATTATGAAAACATTAGGGCTGAGGCAACTTGCAGATATTATATTAAAAGTGCTTGGAACTATATATTTATATATTTTTTTTAAATAAGTAGAAAAATTGATTAAAGTTACTATATGTACAGTTCAGCGGTTTTTATTTAGAAATAAGAAAACTACAATAGAATCGATTTTATATCAAATTTGAAGACAAAATCATGAAAGAAACTAAAAAAAAAATACTTTTTTTTACAAATACATCGAAGTAAATAGAAATTCCTCCTTTTCTTTTTTTAAAATACAAAACATATCAAAACAAATTGAAATTGTATTTAAAAAATTGACAAACTAGCAATACAGTCATAACAATCGGATACTAAAAAAAAATTAACTCAACGTAGTCGGATGTTATCATGATTGGAAGATTAATTCAGGTTTCAGTCAACCGAATTCATACTTGAATTGTAGTCCTTTTATATTAATTCGTTTTTGCTATAGTTTGCCTGTCTGTCCGAAGTGATGTTATATAACCAAGAAAACTCATCATTTATCCATTATATGAGCTCCAATAATGCTTCCATCATATACAAAAAGTCATAGTAGCCATAGACAAGCATATTGGCTACTCGTATTATCCACATTTGTAGTCTACACAGCATGCTATGCTCCTTAGAAAACATGGTGCAGAATTTTCTATGGTATATACAAATACTCGATGACATTAGGGCATTTGCCTCTCACACTATACATTTAAGATCCTTTTCCTTCAGTCATCAGATGAAAACTTGTGAGCATTCATCTTGGTTGATGTTTTCTTGTTTATTCAATGCAGGACGTTATCGTCTGCTACCTGTTATTAAGTCTGCAGTCAACTAACAATAGCTATAGTTTCATATTGAATATGGAAGGAAGTTATTAAAATATATGAATAAATATTTCAATTGTATCACAGTGTCATGAGACATTTATAGTAGTTTTTATGATTGAATGTCAGGTTTATAAAATAAAAGTACTTAAGAACCACAAGTGAATCTGATGCCATCAGTATTTAAAGATTACCGCATGGATGCTTCATTGCATATGTCCTGTCGGTATTTTTCTATTTCAATATCTTCAACAAAGATTCATAGTTGCATATAGTGATAATATGTGGCGCTTAATTTAAAAAGATATTGTTCATCCTCACTTTATAAAAAAAAATTCCAACTACGTACAAAAGTTGACAAAAGTAAAAAGTACATACAAATTACATAACGTCTGGTTATGTTCGTAAATGGAATTTTATCCTTACATAAACCCGATGCAGAAGCAATTAAAATCATAAAACATAAAGATGATAACTATAAAAGTATATTTAATCTACAGTATATTTTTAGGCTAGATATTATCCTATCTACAGTAAAAGTAATGTTGTTACTACTCTTGCTAATGCTGACTACTCTTGAACCGATGCTAATTCTTTTTGCTGTTAGAGTTCACAGCAACCAGGCATATTTTTATTGAATATTTCCATGAACAAATTATATGAGTACATCTCACATTATATATCAGGTACTCTATATTATGAAAATTTACATTCAATATAACATGATGCAAAGCTGTCGATCCGTATCTATGACTACTGGATATTATCCTAGCTGCACATGGTAATACATGACAATAACGAAGAATAAAGTCCAGGATGAAAAAGTTCTCTTAAAGTGATGGGGTTAGTCTCATTTTGTATTTTAAAGTGTTTTATAAAAAAAAATTGCCTATTATAATTACAATTTCATTCAACTAAGCTTCACCGCTCTTCCTCCATGAACAGCACAATGAATTTAAGCATTGAATTAGTAACAAAATGTGTACGTCTGCTTATTCCGTGTGCAAACTCACATTAAAAGGTTGTTTTTGTTTTAAAATTTTCATTTTTCCATAACTTTTGAATATTTTTAATAAATTTCAAATAGACAAATGATTCCATTAAATTTACGTTTATTCTTCATTTAATATGAAAATCTATTTAAAAAATAATCTGACTTTTAAATATTTATTCGGTTTTTAAAAAAAAAATATTTTAATAGTAGTTCAATAAGTTAAGCTTATTTAGCAGGAAGGATTATCTTGACTTTATAAAGTAAAATTATGAGGTCATAACTTATCCTAATAACCTATATTATAGGAAGTTTTTCATAATTAAAAAATACATTTTTTCCTTTCCTTTGGAAGTTTTTCATAATTAAAATAATCACAAAATCCAACAAACCTGAAAATCTTCCTACCTCATATAGACCTATAAGTCTCCTTCGTATGTTATCAAAAATCCTAGAAAAATTAATACGAAAATGCTTATATCCTATTTTCGAAAAAGAGGGTGTAGTTCCTCAGTGTCATTGCGTAGTCGATTACATAGCGTGTTCGCTTAAGCGAAATGAATACTGCCCACGAGTATTTTTATAAAAGTTGAAGCGACTCCTACCGTCTCATTATGTCCATGCCCTACAATCCTATCCCTGAAACCGATATTTTCAGGTATTCTTAGTTCAATCTCTTACAATATTTACGCCCATGATATTCCTTGTCATACTCGTAGTTTTATCATTGCCTGTTACAGCAGTCCTCACACAGCATATAGATTTTTTCAAAGCTATCAATATCCTACAAAACCAAATCCACTCTTTAGAAACCAGGTTCAAAATGTGAAGAGTGGGGGCAAATCGTATTCCACGAAAAACGAGCGTGCGTTACCTTCGATAAACGGTTAACCAGAAATTCTCACACCAAAACGAAAATAATTAAAGTAACGGACGATACAAACAATTACTACGACTACTAGACAGTAGGTCAAAGCTCACAATAAAAAGCAAACTATTACTATTCAATACGGTACTGAAACCGATATGGACATATGGACTCGAATTTTGGGGTTCGACTAAGTATTCTAAATCCTTTCCAATCCAAACCCTACAATCTCGATCCTTCGAAAAATTGTCAATACTCCCTTTTATGTACGTGACACTATTATTCATCGTGATCTAAAATATTCCATTCGTTCGTGGACTGTGAATCTTCCTATATAAAAATTTCTACTAGGGTCTATCCTACCAAGTCCTTTAGTTTGACATTTTTTTTAATTATTAGGTCAAGTCCTTTAGTTTTAGATTTTTATAAATTATAAAAAAAATAATCCTCTTCTTGAGGCTATATCGATAGGTGTTTTCCTTTACGTGTCTTTATGTCCTAATATTTATATTTATAAATATCTGCTGATTATTAGTTGAAGATATTTAGAAAAGTTAAAAAAAGAGTAGCTCAGGCCCATATTTTGTAAATTTTATTAGATAGTTTGCAGTAGGATTTTGACTATACCCTATAATGTATTGTTAGTTATAATAATATTGAAAATCAAGATATAAACTTATTGACAACATTATTAAATACAAAAAATTGTATTTTTAAATTTATTCATTCTATAAATATTTGCTCTATTTTGATTTAAATATAAAAGTTTAGGATGTTTTAGAAATTTGTATATTACTTTACATCAACAAATAACTCAGATACCTAAAGGATAATATACGAAAAATAATCACAAAAGATCCTACTTTTATATTTAATCCAAGCTTTTGAGCTTAGACTATCTAATAAAATAATTTTTATCAAATTGAAAATACTTCCAAATCCAAGCTGAATTACAATTTTCCATTTTAATCTTATTTTCTGTAATATCAAATATGGACAATTTTTTATTTAAATTCTTCCAGCGAAAAGTTAATTTTATTATATATTTAAATATATATTCTCCCTTTAAAATGGATTATATACTTTTTATTATAAATCGAAACTAATTCGATTATATCTCAATGGATCACTAATAATTAATTCGACAAAATGTCAAAAGCAATTGTATTCAAATATTTAGCATAGAAACATATTGAATATTATCGAAATCTTTACATCCATAATGAAATAAAATTATTAATTACATGAGATTATATGTTAAAGCTTTGATCAATAATAAACAATAAAAGCAGCACATATTGTTGATGAGCTTTTGATGTTTAACTCTATGGCAAATTATTTACGATTATTATATATAAGGTTTCGTAACTTTTTTTTACTGTTTATATAAAAAAAAACCTTTTTCATTATTTATCCAAAAAGTTAAAAATTCAATATTTATATTATCACTATAATATTTAAGGATGCTATATTTTATGCTATGTAAATTTTTTTTTTACAAACTTGATATTTAGATATTTTATTATATTAATTAGAACATTTATTTACAATTGCTTGTAATATAAAAAATTGTTTGTAGTGTTTTATTCTGAAATTAAAAAATTCAGCAATATTATTTTGCGAAATTCTTGCAAACCAGAAAAAAAAACGTTTTCTTTAAATAAACATTTATATTTGAGTAAGTTAAAGTACACTATAAAGTATCTGTCCTAAAAAACTGATTGTAAACGCTAGAATAGAAAAATAAAGTTCTTATATAAGAAGAAAAAATTCGTTAGTCTAGAACACCGATTACGAACCTTTAATTTATTTATTTTTAAGTAGCCAAATTCAATGTCATTCAAAAAAGTTCTAATTAGTAGACTATTAAAACGAATCTACCCAGTCCTAGCTAATGAAAAAATTATTCCTGAGCACCAATTTGGCTTCCGATCTGAATACTCCACTATCCAGCAATGCCATCACGTTGTCGATCTCTTGAGAGGAAAGAGTATTGCCCAGGAGTATTTTTAGATGTCTCTCAAGCTTTTGATCGTGCGTGGCATCCTGGACTACTCTGGAAACTCAAGAGCTTTCTTCCTTTAACCTTATCATAAATTCATATCATTCCCAAAGTCATTTTCAAGTTGCAATTAACTCATAATCCTTGATAAATATATCCTCTATAGTAGCCGGAGTCCTAGAAGGCAGTATCCTTGGTCCTACATATTATTTATACCCATGATATGCCATCTGATCCTAATACTATCATTGCTACTTATGCAGATGATACGGCCATACTTGTACCTATACAAATCCTGACATGAATTGCTTCCAACAATTTACAATCAATCGCATATACACAACCTTCAATCCTGATTTAAAAGATGGAGAGTGAGGATAAATGAACATAGAAGCGTGCTCACATGACTTTCATACTTTGTCAAGGAAAACCCACCCCTTTACACATATATCTTAATAGTAAGATGAATCCACAATATGATTAAGTACGTTATTTGGAACATTATCTGGACAGAGATTAGCATGGAACCCTCACGCTAGGATAAAAAAACTTTAAGTCACTAGATGTTACCTACAACTTCTTAGTAAACTTTTAATATATAATACCTATTTGGACATATGGAATGGAACTTTGGGGTTCAAGGAAATGTTCTAATTCCTATCGCGTCCAAGCTTTATCCTCCGTAAAATTGTTGATGTCCCCGTTTATGTCCGTAACAACATATTACATCGTGATCCAAATGTTCTCTTTATTCAGGACCTGTGAATTTCCCGCTATCAAAAATTTTACTCCCGTTTATTCTATCATCATAATTCTTATGAGAGAATTGTCCTATACTACCCTCCCCCAAAACACCCAGGCTTAAGAGACAATGGCCTAGAGATTTTGTAGAGGAATCTATCTTTCATTAGTTGGAGAAATGCCGATGGGTGTTTACTTCCACTTCATGATGCACACGATTGTAAAATAAAATATTATGTAAATCTGCTTGTTACAATATAATTGTAGTTGCAGATAAAAAAAAAAGACAATTAGTAGAAATTATAGATGAATAAAATATATTAAAAGTAAAAGTATTGTTCATAATACATATTTATGCGAGGCTTCTTTATTCATCAACGTGGGTTGAACTAAACTCTTTGACAGCCTATTTATTGTACGTATATAAATGATAATGCCGATATTTTTATACACTTGTATTTTGCTATACCATTTAATTATGGCTACTGAAAATTTATTATTATATTTATATTCGAAATAGACGCCCTACCGAGAACATAATTCAACGTCTAATCAACAAAATTAGAGGAAACCGACTCAGTTGCCAATCGGAAGTAAGAAAATATTGCGGCTTTGAGTTAAAAATTGCCTCAAAAAGAAACTCTGGAAAATATTTGAAGAATATAATTTTTATTTAATAATAGTATTTAATGTAATTTAAAATTTAAAACTATTTTTATTGAATTTTAAAGACTAATGGAAATGCCTATGCTTGGCTAGAAATTCCAATTTCCAATTCCCTGTTCTATTATTTTGTTTTTAGTACCATTGTATGTGTATTTACAGTTTTATTTCTACGATACTGTAATTATATTTTTGAATTTGTTTCTTAAAATTAAGGCTATTATAAAGTTCTGCTAATTCCATTTTTAAATTTTCAGTGCTTAATAAATTCGATTTGCAATAAGTACGGTGACTATAGCATTCATTATGTTCAGAAGAAATTCATTGAGTTTGAAGTGTATAAGAATATCTTTTGTCAAAATATATATTGTATAAAAATCCTCTTCAAAGTATATGAAATGTTTATCTGTAATTATATTGATAAAAATTTATTTATTCAAAAGATACGAAATTTGCTGAAAACTTTCTTAAATAAAATATAAAAATTCTTTGAGATTTTATGATGATGTTATCAATTTACATTTAGAATGAAATCAAATCAAAACAAACAGCCGAAACACGTACAAAAATACTGAAAAATGTAAAAAAAAACCTATTTTAGCTCTTTATAAACATCACGAAATTGATACAAATCCTTTTTATGGTAAAGTTACTTACCCAAAGGTATTTTATGGATAAATGAGTAAGACTACATGTATAAGGGTTTCTTTCTAAATACAAGTATGAAATTTATTGATTTATTTTAAACTTGGCTACATTCAATTTCAATTGAGATTTTTTATTTCTTTTTAATACAAAAACCAATACTCTTTAAATACCATTCACATGTATACAATTTTATTATAAATTTAGTTTGGACCATAAAAATAAGACATGACGTTCTACTATTAATAAATTTTCTGACTTTCAAAATAGATCATTTCTGAGAAATCCTAGATGATGTTGGTTTATAAAATTGATGAATACAAGGATATTTGGTATGTTTAATTGTTTATCTTCCTTTTTTTATCTTTTTTTTGAGACAGCAGAAGAAAGGAACATTTAGGAATTAAATATTTTAAATTTTCATAGTATCCAAATTTACTTGTTCTTAAAACCGTACCTTCTGGAAATTGTTGGTTTACCTCAATTAAAATCCTGGAATCTCTAAGAGAGAGGCAGAATCTCTAGGAGTGTTCACTTCCATAAATAAAATGTTTTTATTTAATTATATACGAGTTTATTTGGTTGCATAGAATTTTACTTGTGATTATCAAATGTGTACTATTTTTTGTATCGTAAATATATAAATAAATATAAATTATCAAAAACAATTCATCAAAGTATATAAAGTAACAAATTTTTTATTTTTTATTTTATTTGCTTAGCTATCTACAACTACATATATATTGTAAAAAGCAAATTTTATGACAAAGTCATAACAATGATAGAACATATGTGAGTAAAGACCTATCGGCGTTTCTCTACCTAAAGAAATTTTATTATTTTAAGAAATCTCGCGGCCAATTTTTTTTTTAATGGCGACGAGTGTAAATAGGGAAGGTAACAGAGAAAAGCTTTTTAATGAAAGGATTATAGTGATGGGATAGTCGAGAATGAAACTTTTTATAACGGGAGACGCACAAATCATGAACGAAGAGAACTTTTAGGTTACAACGAATAACTTTCTTATGAACATAAAACGGGGCATCAACATTTTTCGGAGAATTTTGGATAGAACGGATTGGATGCGATAGGAATTGGAACCCTTGGTAGTGCCTCATAGTTCCATACCATACGTCCAGCTCGGTTTTAAAATCGATCGGTTGTCCAGTAGTATGAGCGTTCGAAGTAAGTCATTTTTCTAGGTTTAGAAAAAAGTTCTAATGGAGCTATTAAAGTATATTTGGATGGGGGGATGAAGGTAACATATTCACTCTTTAGATAAAAATTAAAAAGAGCCAGCTAAAGAATGCTGCTATTAACATAAAAATTGTCCAGAAATTTTTTTATTTAATTCAAATAGCTGGTTGATAAAAGTTTAACTCGATTCGATATAATTTTGAAGAAAACCTTAAATTTTGTAAGGTGCATCCAAAGTAGCATAGGAGAAGCTTAATGAATTATAGTTGGAAATATCCGAAGTTATAAATTTTTATTTAAAAAATAAGATTTTTTTTGCTTTAATTAAACACTTTCAATAATATTAATGTTAAAAATTATTTTAAAGAAGAAATTATGAAGAAGATTTTTTTCTTGGATATGTTTAACAATATGGAATTTAGCACTATAAGAATCGTACCGTTATTTTCTTGGAAACAAAAAGGATGCTTTTCTTGTCATCGTTATTTTTAAATATTATATTTTTAATTACCAAAAAAATTGCATTATTATAATAGTATTGAGCTTTTGTTATTTGTTTACTGATATGGCAATAAAAACTCCTTCTCGTTTTTGTATTGTTAAGTAAAAATCTTTAGTCATAATTTGAGGACATTAATAGCACAGAATAAAAATAAAATTTTATTTAATATTCTGTTTTTGAATTTGCTATTTTGTACTCGACATTCTCTCCAGTAGTCAAATATACATGAAGAATTTTGTTGACGATAGGAAAAGGCACGGTTTCATCAACACTAAAATGCATTCTTGTATTTTTTATAAGTTTTATTCTACTTTCTTGCCATACCGAGAATAAATGGTACATTAACTGTGCAGTTTGGATGTATTTCCTTTGAATTGTTTTCAGTTCGTTTCGTACGGCTACTTATATGCAAAAATATAAACCAACCCATTTGAGTATATTTTCAGATTGGCTTCCCACTTACGTTTTCTTCCATTGAAATATAATGACATGTGTTTCAACAATCACTCATTCTGGACAAAAACAAAAAAAATACAAGTGCACAAATATAAATACCAGGATGAGTCTAAATGATAGGTGCACGGAACGCTTTTTGAGTACCTCCAACTAAGCATGCTTTTTTCGAAATAGATATTTTTATCATCGAAAAAATATTATCGTTTATATAAAAGTTAAATACAATAGATTCGTGTATGGACATCAATATTTTTTCTAATCACAGTAAATTCTCTTTATCTATAAAAAAATAATGATTTTTTTATAGATAAAGAGAATTTACTGTGATTAGAAAAAATATTAAAACCTTACCATATGTAGTAAGAGATTGCTATTATTAATATAAAATAAAATGAATCATCAAACGAAATTTTTCCTTAACTTTAAGTAAAATCTTGGAATAGTTATTTCTTTTCTAAGTTTTCAGAAAAGAAATAAGAATAGTTTTTTCAAAAAATTTATTTTATTTAAATGCATCAACATTATCCCTTTTAAATTTAGCTCTATTAGGCAGGCAGCTATAGGCTGAGGCTGAAAGTCTTTAACTGAAATCGCTTTCAGCTCTTCAGTTACACTCCTTTGGATTATGCTCCTTGGTTACATTTCTTTGTATATGAAAACCCAAAAATAGCCATCAGCCAAAATAGTTAACATAAGTAATTTTTTATATAATTTTAAAATTTTTCTTATAAATTAAATATTAAAAATCGAAATTTCCATATGTTGATAATCTTAATTTTTAAAAACGAAAATAAAATTATTTATCTACGGTCGCATTGAACAATTATTGAAGCGTATAAGACCGAAGAAGATTTTCTTTAAATTTAAATATATTTTTTTCTGTATACTTTATACATTTTTTTCCTTCGACATAATAATAATTATGTTATAATCAACAACAAAAATAATTATGTTATAATCAACAAAAAAAATAATAGAGGTTATAAGTTTTTAAATATTAAATCAACAAAAAAATAATTGATTTAATATTTGAAAACTTATAACCTCTATTATCAATGTTATTTTCTATTTAATGAAAAAATATTAAATTCAGATATTACAGAAATTTCTCTAACTATTTTGAATAGTAATGGATAAAGGAAATGGAAAAATAAATCGATTGTATAGAAAATTGATTATTTAAAAAGGACTCTTGAGGAAATTGCCTATTTAGATGGATATCCTTATTATTTGTTGACTACATTTATGCGTTATTAGAATAACCTTACTTATATATTTCCGAATCGAATATGATGAAAATAACTTGTTTTATTCAAAATTTATCAGTTTTTTTTAAATAATTTTAATTCAATTTGAATACTTAAACTATTTATGGTTTATACCAAATATTAATCTATCTAATCCAATTAAGATAACAAATAAACTAATTTTCTGTTTGTAAAACATTTTGTAAAAAGTGGATTTTTTTTACATTTCTTATTTAAAAAAATTCCAAAATAACAAATTTTTATTTGTGTATAAAAAGTTCGTTATAGAAAATTTTTACTTTCGAGAATTTTCTATTTTCCGTATTTTATGAAAATATTATCTTATTAAATGTAAATTTTTTTTGTACTAGCAATTAGTGATAGTAGTAAGTTAAAAGTCTGCATTATTGAGCAAATTAAAAATTAAGCAAAGTAAATATTGTTCAAATTAAAATTTCGTTACTATTGATCAAATTGAAAATAAGACAAAAAATTACATAACACAGGCCAATTGGAAGAATTTTTATGATTTTAAATAAAACTTCAAGGTAATGCCGTTATTACAAGCATGAGTAGATAAATTTGGCTACGATAAAGGCCATAAATATTTAAGTAAATAGCACTGCTTATAGCTTAAAACAAGTATATTTTCTCACTAAGTATCTCCATTATATTTTATTTTATTAGAAAAAATACCTTAAAAAATTAATTATTTAAGATCTAACATTAATAAGAAAAATTGTTTTATTTTGAAGACTGTATCGATCGAAGCAATGGATTTGAAAGCTTTCTCCTATGTATATTTTTAACAAAACTTAGTTCAAATACAAAAATTTAATCCCCATTGGTGGTATGAAAATATAAATTCGAAGCGCCACGACAATTTTAAAACGGCTTAGAATGTACCGATAGAATGTCTTAATCCGTATTAGAATTCGAATACGTTTGCGTACTAGTCACGACCATACTTGAGCTCGCCATATCCCATGATATTCTGTCGTAAATTTGGTGCAAAAATATCGATCAATATCTATTACTAAATATAGTCTGAAATAATTGTATTGTTTGTGCAAAAAACTTTATTAATGAACTCATAAGGTCTATTTGAAAAAATGCCTCTCAAAAAAAAGAAACCCCTTACACCAAACTGCCACTCCGATTCGACATAAACCTTTAAAGACATATTTTATGATAAATGAAATGAAACAATTTAAAACTAAAGATTTAGTAGTCCAGGAATGTGGCTATCAATATGAGAGAATAAAAGAATGTGTATTCTTATGAAAGGGTATAGTATCACTATTACAATAATAGAAATCCCTTCTTTACGATAATGTATCGTCTAAAGTCAATAAAGAACGTAAATTTTGTAACAAGAAACTAACCAAAATAAACAATAGCTTTGCACATACATATATGGGTATTAGCATTCGAAGCACGATTTTCTTGTATTGGTAATCACGTGAATAGTAAAAGTTTGCCTTTGAGCGAAAAATCGATAAATTCTTTTACTTTTAGGAGCGAACTTAGTGGGAAACATAACACAAGAAACCTTAAAATGCGCAGTAAACAAGGAAATAAATACAATTATTTAATGCGTTGTTGTATGTACAATAATAACATTTACTATGGTTTTTTTTTCTCTAGAGAAACAGTTCTTTTGAACTAATATTGAGATGAAAAATAAAAAATAAAAAATAAAAGAAGTGGGGAGCTGGGATGAAAATGGAATTGGGAACAAATATTCATTTTGGCGATAGCTTTATAGGCTATTGCTAAAAAATTCAACATCAAACTACAATATATTCAGTGGGGATATATCAACCCAGATTTTGTTTGTGAAGCAAAAACAAATAATAAAAAATTACTACAATAATAAAAGTAATACGAGTTAATGCAAAATGCACTGATAAAAACGGACAAATTACATGCAATTGCGAATTTTTCAAGATTAAAGCTTTCAGACAACTCGAATTACTCAAACAAAAAAAGTTGAAATTTGCCGCAGAAAATTCATCCAAGAAGAATACAATTTCTGTCATAGTTGCATAATGGCAAAGCCATAATGGCAGGCTGACACAAAGAAAAATTGCCAACAAAGTGGAATCATTGTTCCCACCTACATAATAGGAGTACTACACGAATCAAGCAGTATAGGTGTGTACAAGAATCTACAATACAATGAATATATCTACCTACGATTGTATTTTCCAATTTCATTTTTTTCATTTTATCCTTTTAATATATTTTCCTCCCACCTATCTTCTGAGCCTATATTTTCTATTATTATTTTTATAGGTAAATGACTCTTGCTTTTGTAATATTTTTCCTAACCTATATCCTTATTCAGACACTTTTTGTTTAAACATTTCTTTCCATATTCAGTTTTATTCATCTTGGAATTTTTATTTTACATAAAAGAATACAAGAAAAGAAAAAAAAATGTAAAATTCCTTTTCTACTTTTGAAATATTTTGCTGTATTTTTTTTTCGGGCTTTACCCAGAAAAGGTTCAAATATATTAATAATATTGCTATACGAGTACACATAGTTTAGCTCAAATCTGACAGTATATTTTCAACAAGCCTGTTTTGTATTCGGTTTGTTTGATAAGATATGGATCATGGAAAAAAGGACTCGACCGATCAATAATGCTTTATTTGTCTGAATTCTTAAAAGAGGCACTAGTACTTTACGAATTTTTGTATTCTCTTCAGAAGCTTTTCGTATAATCTATGGTACATTTTTTCATTGATAAGGAAAAATATAAAAATTGGCAGTGATTTTTATTTTCTTGAATAGTTAAAAACGAAATATCAAATTGTGTTGTTGTCTTTCAACGTAAAATAAAATTTAATATTTCGTGCTGATTCGTAGTTTATTTCATAATATATATTTAATGTATGAACCTTTGGGTGACTGTCAAAATTCCTTATAACAATTGAATGCCAAAAAAAATATTTATTTGCAGAATTTAGTTGAATGAATGTTTGGAACGTGTCCCGAAATAAATCAAAATGTCCATTTTCGAACTTGTTGAGTCAAATAGTTCCATTTGTTATAGTACATCCACCGATAAATACTGATTTATTTTTTCAAAAATATTTCTTGCCATTAACACAAGGCATAGTCATGAGAAAATAATGGTAATTTGATCGGAAATTGAATACAAAATATTTTTATTTTGTAATCACAAAATCAGTGAATCTAGTGGAAAATGATAACTTTGCAAAGGAGTAGTAGAAACGTTTCATATTTGTTGAAAAATAATTTTGACATTTTGCTGTTGTTACAATACAAAAAGTCTAATCGGATTAAATTGGAACTATTTTTGACAAGGCTTTCTAAAATATTTAAATATATGGTAAATAAAGTTATATAAGAGGCTATTTTTTTAAAAGGATTTTCTTTTCAATTTAACCAACTATCATTAAAAATATAAAAATTATCAATTAAACAAAGCTTACTTAACTTCACTTATTTGATAATCTATTGCTTTAGATCATGAATAATTAATGCTTTCGATGGTTCTTTAAAAGAGGTAAATTGATATATTTTTTAGCTATAATTTTCAGTTAATATACAATATATAAATGGAATAGTGATTATAAAGCCATAAGTAGATTTGATGGAATAACTTCCATATTTATGGAATACCAATTGCCTGTATTTGGAAGCTTTTACTCCTTTTTAATTTATAAAATGAAGGAGTTATGAAGGAGGTAAACATCCATCGTTTTTGTTCCACAACAATTAAGGGTGATTAACTTAATAAGTTTCATTGTCATTACTGCCTTAAGTGTTTATGGGTATTTCTGGGGAGGGTAACTAAGGATATTGTCTTAGAAAGCTTTCAACTGATTTTTTTTATAACGAACAACAACTAATTTCACGAACGAAAGAAACTTTAAAATCGTAAGATATAACACCATTACAAACATAGTAAAGAACATTCACAAACTCCGGATTGTTTTTGCTGGATGTACCATATTAGATAATACAGGAGTTGGAAGGCTTTATAGAACCCCAAAGTTTAACTCTGTAAGCCCAAATCAGTTTAAGTACTCGATTATTACGAGGAGGTCATCGTCGCCACGGAGGCCTATTTTGCTTCCTCGAGAAAATGTATTTTTTGGACGGGTTAAAAAAGTTGGAGCATCGCTGGCCCAAGTGTATCGAGCTTGAAGGAGATTATGTGGAAAAATAAATTGCCACCTTTCCAAAATTTTCGTTTTTCTTTTGTAGGCTAAGTACTTGTTGAATGACCCTCGTAATTTGCTATTAGTTGTAAGCCATGTATCGTTTGTTTACTACTATCTCTTTAGCTTGTATACTGTCCGACAACTATTTGGAACCATCCAATTTATTACAAATATTTTTGTGGATATTGGTTTTATTGGTTTTAGGTTTTTGTTTGTCGGAAGTGCAAAATCTGTTTGAGTTCTTTATTTATTTCTTAGCAGTTATTGTGATAAAAATCATTATTTCATTTAAGTAAAAAGTAAAAGATAAATTGTGAGTTTCAAGTTAATCGTTTGATAAGATTTAGTTCTCAATAATATATCTGTTCCTTGTGAGGAATTATATTGTCGAGAAATTATAGTATCCTTAAAGTATATCGAAGTACATAATTCATAAACAAGAGTAAAAGTTACGTAAATACTTTTTTGTTATTTAAAAGCTAGTACAGTAGTGGGCACACAGAGATAACACCAAATATATAACATAGTGATCTATGGCTGGTAGTTTATCTTAGCTGCAAGCATATTTTGACATTTGTGTCTTATGTTTGCGCAGTAGTTTATAATTTTATTTGTAATCATTTTATTCTTATCAGCTTTTTCTATATCAGATAATTTCTTGCACAAAAATCACTCAGTTAAAGACAAAGCTCCTAAATGCACGATCTAAGAGTTTTAACTGGTCACTAAGTTTCCTCAATAGTAACGTGGATGCTGCCGCTGATATGCTCATCAATATTACTTTATTCGGTATAAAACACTTCATTCCACATAGAATTAGGATTGTCAGGTAAATAAAAAAGAGTGGTTTGACTCGAACTGCAAAAAGGCAATTGGGGAAAAAGAGTTTAGCTTCCGGGCTTATAGGGCCAACCCTTCTGAGTACATTTAAATAAGCTAGAAGTGACTATAATACCCTTATCGGTAACGTAAAATTTCTTTACGACCAAAAGATGAGGAAAAAAATACTACTGTGTCTCAGGGGGTAGTTAACAATTTTTCAAAAGAAGCAAAAATTTCATTCGCTCTTCTACCCCAACGTTATTTTATAATGAAACTTCAGTTGTCAGCTCAAAAGATACGGCGAATTTGTCCGCGGATCTTCCTTTATTCCGTATTCTGCCTTACATCTACCTGTATTGGATCACATTAAATTTTCCATGTGTTAAATTCATTTTTACACTCGTACTATTAGAAAAGTCCTTAGAGATCTTAATATACACAAGTTCACTGATCCAAATAGTGTGTATCCAATAGTTCCGAAATATTCTTTTACATTAGTAAAACAACTGCGTTATTCTTTTCTTTTTAAATATGTCCGCATAGATGAGAAAAACTCCATTTCTTCAACCAATTACCACAAAAGGTGACGCCTCTTCCTTCTTCAATTACCGACCTATTGCACTAACTCCTATTCTTTCTAAGATTATAAAAACATTGATAAACTATCGAATAATGAAATACCTTGAATCAAGAAACTCCTCAGTGACCGTCATTATGGTGTTCGTAGCAAAAGATCCACTGCATATCTATCCAAAAAGTAGAACCACACTGGAGAGTGTACATTATTGCATTTGATATTTCAAAGACATTTGACAGAAGTTGGCATTAGTCTCTATTGTTAAAAATCCGTGCATATGTTGTTCCCCAGGATTGCATTCTATCTCCGATACTTTTCCTAGTTTTCATAAATGATCTCAGGTCTGTTACTTCTAATCCAATTCACTATTTCGCTAATGACAGTACTACAAGTTTTTCATACTCGTTTCCTGATGCACGTCATTGCTCTTCAGCCATAGAGATACAACGACAATATATGTTAAACCTATTAAAATCCGATACACACACTATAACACTTGTATAAGTGAAACTGAAAGACTTTCTATTTTTGGTATTTGTGTTAATGACTTCCCCTCATTGGAATGACCACATATTTAATACTACCAAAAAGTAGCAAAATATTTAGGCTTCCTCAAGCGATGTAAATAATTTTTCACTGCATCTGACGTAGTCAATATATACAAGGATTATATTCACCCCAAACTGGAATATAGTTCCCATATATGGGCAGGTGCGTCTATTACGTCATTGCACTTGCTGGATGGGATACAAAAAAAGCGATGTAATTAATAGGAGAAAAAAATATTACAGAGTCATTAGACTTACTGGGATACCCTGTCTTTCCTTAATTTATCGTATTTTCCATAAACAATGTTCCAATGAATTGGCTAGTTGCATTCCGCCCCTACAATTATTGGACCATAATACCCATTTCACCAAGAACCCTCTTATCCTGAGTTCGAGAGAATTCAGGGGGGAAAAATTCAGTTTACCCTGAATCCTCTTTTCGGACGTATAGATTTGTAGAGATTCTTTTTTTCACCGTTCAATACAAATGTGGAATACTCTGCCTCACTCGGTTTTCCCAAATCATTACAATCAACACCTATTTAAGAGCAAAGTGCACCGTCATCTCCCTCCTTATCCATTCTAATACTTTCCACACAGGCGATGTACCATAACACTACAAGGCCATTCATAATTTAGCACAAGTGATTTATAAAAAAATATTATAGTTCAGAAGTTTTTGAACCAAAATTTGCAATCATGGTTTCAAATACTGAAAAATTAATTTTATAGTTTGTAAATAACCGCCTAGTAAATGGAGAGTTATTATATACCAATTAAGATACTATTTGCTTAGTATAAAATATGTCATTTTCCATCAATATCTATTTTACTGACCATAAAATCCGCAGAAAATACACCGATTCGGTGCTGAAATAAGAGGTTTTGGATGCTGATATTTCGAATTAAATTTTCTTCAGCGATGAGGATCATTTACCCCTCGATAGTTACGTCAATAAACGAAATTTTGGATGCTGATATAAAAAAAAAGATAAATATCTAAAAATAATTGGTTCGTATTTACTTCAGGAAAAGATACCATGGAAAAGACCAAAAGATACCATGGCCATGTGTGGTCGTCTTCTTAAAAACACGTATATTCCAGATTACGGTAAGCTTACGATAATGACACCCCAAGCCATACAAAACATGACTAATTTTGAAGTTATTACGCAAATAGTAGTTTCAAGTTTGGGTAATGTTAATAAGCCTTCAATATTGTACGATTTAATGCCTTTGGACTTCTTGTAGTAGAACTACGACATTTAAAAACCAATATTCTAATTCACATCGGCTAAGTATTGGCCGAATTACAGCTCAAAATATGTGAAAAAGTCATTAAAAAAGGATAGAATTCTGCAAAAAGTCTCGCATAATAACCCAATCAATATAAATTTTTTTTTTAATTTAATTTTATATCTCTCAATATTTATTAAATAAGACTTTCGTAAATAGTTATTTAATTATTATAAACCATTTTAATTTAATAAAGAATAATGGTTTTTTAAATAATAAGTCTGATCACTATTTGGTGATATTTAACTCATCTCTTATTTTTATGAAAATAATCAAAACATATTTTATTGATAAATATTATATCTGATCAATGATAAAAAGGGTAGATATAAAAATAATTTCAAAAAAATTATATACTTTCTAAAAACTGTGGTACCAAAAGACAACTGTTTTTAATCACTGAATATGTATTTTTTTTATGAATATACAGTAGCAGTTTATCCCAATTTGACAGAAACCAAATAATAATAACATGGTTAATATATTCAATATCTTATGTACAATAAGCAACGAACATCGGTTACCAGAGTAAACTCTTCAACAATAAATAAAATAAACTACTTTCCATAGAGTGCCAGCTGAGATGTGAGTAATAAATTTACCACAGACAACTAATCTCTGCTAGTATTTATTATTTAGTAGTCATTTATGTAAGTATTCGTACACTTTCAATATTTATTCAGTTAGTTGAACATATAATAGGATATCTAATCAATAAATAATTCAACATTATCTAAATTAAGTGAATACCTCAAGATTTTCTTTATCAATAAATATTTATCTGAATTAAGTGTAAAGTGATTTATTTTTAAAAGTAAATAATAATAAGTGTTATATCCTAAAAATAACTTTTTTTAAAATATTAAACCATATTAGAGAAAGGATATTGTTTAATAATTTAGAAAATATAAAATTTTCAAAAGTAAACGTCATTAAAAATAATTCTAATTTAGATTATCAAAATAAGAAATATTCCTCATAACGTGATGAATAGTTGTGCACCCCATAAAAATAAATAATAAATTAATAGTAATTTCGAAATTTTGAGAACTATAATAATTTATTATACTCGTAATCAAAAATTAAACTTTGATAATCGAAGGTACTCAAATGTATTCCGCACTTTAATTGATTAAATTTCTTGGGAAATATTTTTTTTTTTAATACAAAATTTTGTTATTTTTTTTCAATACTATATCTTAGTAAAGATTGTTTATATAAATAACTAGCAAAAATTTAATTTCTGGATTAAACAAGATATTATCCAAAAAAACCCAAATATTAAGCATTGTTTTTCCAAATTTACTCTCCATTCTTTAATTTTAGCACGCGACTAAAGAGTATAACTTTTGGGTATTTTTTGTCCATTTAATTTTTCTATATATAAAAAAAAGTTTTTTACGGATAATAACGTATATAGGACTATCAGCTATTCTTTCGTCGATCTAAAAAATATCGTATGAAAACTCTGACCATAAAATCAAAGTTGCTACGGTGTAGGATAAAAGACTTCACAGTCTCATGTATTCTTCAAAAACCATTCTTGATACGCGCCCATGAGATGGAACTGTCTTTGCCTTCTTTGGAGCTGATTCTCCCCTTTCAGTCCATTGTTTTGACAGTTCCTTCATTTTAGGTTCGAACTACTAAACCCATATTTCGGCAATGGTTATGAATCGTCGCAAAAACTCGGCTTTATTGCTGTGAAACATCGCCAAACAGCTTCCTCATGTCTAAATTTTCAGTCAATATACGATGTGCAGCACTTTTTGAAAAGCCAACGATGTCTGCTAGCTCCACATTAGACTCTACCTCAGCTTTGATATTGGTTGGACTGAGACCTTTCAAATTAAAGTATTGCATCGTATAACGATGAACAATTTTTTCAATGTTTACGAATTTACTGAGAGCGATCATTATTAATGGTTGTTGAACAAATATTAAACAACACATCGTCATCAAACTTCAAACTTAAGCTTTAAAAGGTTGGTACTTTCGACCATGGTAATTTTCAAATAACAACTGCCATTTATACATCAGGTCGGGTACTTCTGGGACTACCCTAAGTAGTAAACCAAGCACAATAGTATAGTGCCAGTATCATATGGTTGGGGACTTTTTGATAATCTGTCATTCACAATTTAAAACTTTAAGAAAAAATAAGAATTAGTGATTTAATGGCTATCATCGTCATCTAATTATTTTGATATAAAAATTTATCCAATTTATGCTTTCGAAAATAAATTTATATAAAATACTTTTAAAATTCAGGACTTTTCGCACATTTCGGGCTATAATGCAACCATTACTTGTGTTTTAAATGCTCTGAACTTTGAAAATGATTTCCTTAAACACCATGTTTTGTATAGTCCCGAAGAAAAAATCGAACGGCCAAAATTTCTTGTAATAAATCCACATAGGATGCCGATTAAAATCTTCAAGTTTAGGTCAAAAAATTCGGTTATAATACGGTTTCGAAGGATTTTTGGTCCCTTAAATAGGTATGGATGCTTCTTATGTCCGGTTGTTGCTATATTCGAAGCCAATTTGTATGGATAAGGGAAAACCTGCTTGGAATGTGTAAAGTAGCATCATTTAAGGTTTCACAAGACGTAGCAAGGAAGGACGCCTAAATATGCTGGAATTGTCTTACTGAAAGACCTCAGTGAGAATTTGGGACGTATGGCTCCCTACATGAGAATGCACGTTCGACAATAATCAAGCTCAATAGGCTACCGTGGAATAGGCAAGAAATCCGTGTAGATGAGGAAGAACCTCCTTGGAATCGATGGGGCGATTATGTTAGAAAGGAGGCCTAATATATGCTAGGATTGGCAAATTGAAGGACCACGGCCTGAAGTCGAGACGTTTGGCTTCCTACATGAGAATGGACTTTCGAAGTGTGTTAAACGATGAGATTATAGCATTCGGTTGTGACAATAATCAAGCTCTATAGGCTACCGTAGAATAGGATATGTAGGACTGTCGAACTATTAAGAAGAACAAGGTGTAAAATTGACACAATTGACGTTTTTTGATTCAGCCATCCTATTCCAGACTCCCCATTATATTACGACGTCAATGATGATGATGACGGTGACTTAATCTTAGAATCTCCTATTAATGTTAAATGCCAATTAAATTTTCTTCAGAATGACTGTTTTATGCTTACTTCATTTTATAAATTTAAAAAAAATGAGCTAAACTAAATAAGTATTCATCATAAATAATTGAAAGTACTTTTAAAAAGATCTTATTTTTATCAAATCATAAATATTTCAATGCAAACTTTAGGCAAGAGTTTGTTCATTCTTTTGGCTTATAAAAAAAATAAATAATATTAAATACATACAATAGCAAACAAACAAAAAAATAAATTAAAAATAACTTAACAAAAAAAAATGTATCTTACATTTGCAAAAATATTTTCTCCTAATTTTGATATCTTTGCATTTAACTGAGGTTTATTGTAGTATTCTTACTAATTATTTGCATAGTATAAATATAATAAACTCATAAAAGGCTAATGTAGAGTGTCTATTTTTAAAGCTTTTAAAGCTAACCCATTAACAGTTTAAAAAAGTAAAATAAAAATAATTTTATTTCAACTTAATTAAGATAAAAATCTTCTGTAAATCATTAATGAAGCGTTAAAAAACTAAGTGAAAATAATTAAAACAAAGTAAACTTTTCTTGAACTATGATGAAGTGAAATAACTTTTTTTGTGGTAGAAATAAAACTCATTTCTATGTCAATTAGTTTAAATTGAGAACACCTAAAAGTGTAATACTAAAAACCATTTTCAACTGAAAGTAAGTGTATGTGCTTGAGTCTCTTTACCTGTTTTTATTTCTAAAGTTTTCTTGTTTAAAATCTTATACTTGTATGAAACTTCTTTCTTAACAAAAATGTATTTAATCTAAAAAGTTGTTATTATATTTATAATGTAGTTGAATTATTATTGGTTTTAAGGTTTCCAAGGATGCAATATTTTTCTAACCCATATGATAACAATAAAAATCTTTCGGAAAAAATTCATTATCTGAAAAATAATCTATTCCCCAAATAATAAAAATTATCCATTAAGTCCTTTTTGTATTTTCTATATAATTTCTCTATTTCTAAAGGATATAAATCTAGAGTCGACAATTCTGAAACGGTTACATTTTTGTTGAAGGGTTTGAACAGAATTTAATTGGTTCACTTAAAAGAGTCGTATTTCTATGTTAACCCAGTTCATTTAAGGTCGCATTTTTCATTGGGTACAATTTATAATTCTTTCAGATGGACACAGTAGCTTATTGCTCTCTATTCTGTCTAGGTAACTTTATTGGTAACATTTTACCATGTTTAGTTGCATGGAAGAATGCCATTTTATGGTTCATGAGAATACAAATAACCCTAAAAGCATTATTCAACTACAAATCGAATCGTAGCATATTTCTTTAGATGTAAGGATATTTTTCAATAAAGTACGCCCACATACAATAATAAAAGCCTTTTATAATGTATGTAATATTTCGAAAAAAATTTCTTCAGCTACAAACTGTTGTGAATTGATATTGTAACGACCCAGTTTTCAGTTGGCATATGTTTCCCGCTAAAAATGTGTTATGCTTAAGAGAATTACTTCCGCCTATAGAATATCCTCATGAACGGTTCATTGTAATTTATCAGAAAAATAACAACTTCCTAGCATTATTCAATGTAACGCTGTTATTATTTCTACACAATTTTATAAAATTCTCAAATGGGGGGTTTTGAACTAAATGCTTCTAAATACGATATCATGCCCTATAATACTGATTTTCTTAGGGTTAGACGGTCACCAAACAAAATAAACTTCAATGCAATGTATTGTTTTTAGAGGATTTAGAATCATGTTTAGACTACTGAATAATATTCGTATATGCTGCAGAAGTTCTGATAAAAATGACAAATTTGCATAAGGAAATTGATCTGAAAAGTTATTCATCTTTTTGGTGCTTGCGGCGAATCTGTGCACATGCCGAACCAGGAAGTGATTTTAGGCTTCTCTGATGGTATATGAGATTTTATCAATAAACTCATACATGCTTTAAAAGTTTTTGATATAAAATTCTTAATTATATTGATAATGAAAAATTCGAAAATTAAGAAATATTTTAAAATACATTTTTGAATAAATTTCAATTAAAACAATTTTAGGAATTTTGAAAAAAATTATTTTCCTAGTTTTAAATAGAAATAAAATAATTTTCAGTAAAACAAAACTTTATATTTCCTAAATTATTTCCTATTTGAATGCTGACAATTTTAGTAATGAAAATAATTATTAAATTGTATTAAAACTGCATTTAATAAGTATGGAAATCTTTAATTGAATATCATCTCAAATTTGTCAAAAGGACAAACTATTTAAGAAATTGTCTAAAGAGTATTTTCCTGCTAATCAACTAATCTTCCTTTCACAAAATAATGGTTAATCATTTTCTTAAGTATTAATATAATCAATCTTAACAGGACTAGAACCCAATTAAGTGTATATGTCGTATAATTTTTTTTATGACCACACATATTCGTATGCATTTGTACATGTGTCCATGCACAACATTATTCTTATTTTGACTTTTTTTGTTTAATGTATTTTTCATCCCCTTTATTTTTAAAGGAACTTGTACATCCAGTAAAATTTCCAATGAAATTATTATCAACATTTTATACAGGATTCTTTTTATGACATCATCAATTATGATATTATTGCAATTGACTGGACATACAACGTCTTAGAAAATTCATGAAAGAAAAATGCGTCATAAAATGTATTTTCGATAAAATATTAATAATTTTTTATTATTTATTAATTATTATTATCAAATATTAAGCATAGACTCTTATTTTTATATAGAATTTTCCGTTCTTAAGAATACAGAATTATTTTAATATTTAGATAAATTAACAGCCCATAATTTTAAGGGAAAATGAAAATTTATGACCAGATCTTCTGTGCACTTTTACAAAATGTTGCTCTTATTTTTACATTTAATAAAATTTATGTTTTCTTGTATAATTGGAAATAGTTTTAGTACAATTTTAAGTAATTTTATTGCCCAAGACCACGTTCTCTTTTTGAAATTTTTAACTTTAATATTTTTTCTTAAAAATTCAAATTTTAATTGAAAAAAAAAAAAATTTTGGATAGTTTATATGTAAAATATGAAAGTAAGTACTATTAAATGGTATCATTCTTAAATAATAAATATGCTCTAAGGAAAACAAATTCAAATTCTTATTATTTCAAGGTACAGAGTATCTTCATAAGGAGATACAGAGTATCTTTTAAATATAGATATTTTTCGAACTGTATATGTAAAATGTATTCAGTAATTGTGAATTCTGCTATTAGATTTATTTAAATGCATCAAAATTTCTATGCTAAAAAGAAGAATAATCGGATCTGCGCATATGTGCATGGGTCGTGCAGAATTTCTCTCCTTTTTCGATAATAAAATCCATTTCGTTATGTGTACCCTTACTTTGACAAAAAGTATATCGCATACTTATTTTCAATAGGAATTCAAGCAACCCTTTGCTTTTGTAAGATAACATTAAAAGCTTTTGTTGACATCTTTGAGGATGAAAGTACAGAAAACCACACACTTTTTACTGCTTATATGATATCACCTCCATCAATGAATGTTCGAATATACGTGTACGTTCGAATCGTTATTAAAAGTTTATCCAGTAAAGCTAAATCGACATTTTGACTATATCTATAGATGCATATCTTTTTTCTTCCGGTTTATGTTAAGGATACTCGGCTGTTTAGAGTCACCCAAAATATAATATAAAGTTAGAAAAAAAAAATTTATATAAATAATAGAAAATAATACAAAATCTCATTTTTACCTACCCAGAAATTAATTTTTTAATTTCATAATTCATGTTATACTTCCCACTTAAACATTGAAAAACTTGTATACATATAATAATAATTTTTATTTTTTAATATACCTCAATTAATGGAATTATATCATTTATGCTATTTGAATAGAAAGAGTACTTCAAATTATCTGAGAATAATAGATTAAGCATTTTTAATCTTCCTATTTTCAAAAGTTCTTAGTCCGATGAGTGTTCTTTCCAAATGATAAAAGGATTTATTCAACCAGCTGAATGTATTATTTTCGATAAAGTTCTATATATATTGTATCATCATATTAATATACTCATATCATATTAATATTTTGTTATACACATACGTGTATATAGAACTGTGGAATGATAAAAATATAAAAATTTATTTAGTCCATCGTAAATTTTCCTCAGAATATATATTAAAATATGATATAAAAAATGATAAATTCATTTATAATATTTTATAGATCTTCCAGTTTCTGTTTGTTTTCTTTTTGATAAAAATATTTCAACCTACTTTTCTTTTAAATGTACGACATCCCATTTAAGTGGTCAACGAATACTTGTCAACCGAACAACAACTAATAATATCCTTAAAAAAAATCGAGGACAGGATATTCTCCATTTTAATTGGACCAAAACTTTTCCAATGATACCAGAAGTATAAAGACTCTTTTTAATCAAATTTGTATAATACCCTTATGATTTTTGGTTTTTTCTTTATCGTTTTTCTACCATTAATAATTTAGAAGGGTAAAAATAATATTTTCAATTAAATAATTTCGGTTAGCCTTTAAAAAATTTTAGAATTGAATAAAAAGTGTGGTTAACCACAAAATAATTTATAAATTTTAATTCTACTAATTTATTTTAATTAAAATAAGACAACTATGCTAATATGAAGGATATTAATATCCTAACTGAAGTATTTATTCTTCTTATTGTTTTTTTCTATAGCAATTTTTTATATTTTATTATATTCCCATCTTTTTTGAGAAACATTCTGACTATACTTCCCTGTATGTGTCTATGTCGAAAATCTGATTGCTAATTAAATTCACACAATTTCGAAATATAATTATTGTCAACCTAAACCAATTTTCCTTACAAAAGAACATATTATTGATTAAGTACTCACTATATCCGAATAAAAAATAAGCAATTTCTATATCATATAGTATATTTTTGCATAATTTTTTTTTGGATTTTCTTGAAGTCAATTAATTATAAATTGACTGATACATTACTTAACGCTTTTCTCAAAAAATAAATCCAGATTCTGTGGCCTTATCAAGGATTCATATTTTATCTACAAACATTTTTAATATCTATTATAAGAGTTTATTCGTTAGTATTCTCACGAATATTTTGGATCGCATTTACTAAGGCACCTTTAATCCCTGAATCGTTTTTACTAAGGCACCTTTAATACCATCATTTCAAATATTGGGTTGTCCGGAAAGTAATTTCAACAGAGGACTAATTGTATTTTTTCACAACCAACTTCATATATAAGCCGCATAATCATTTGTATTTTGACAGCTGACATACCAAGGCTCGTTTGTGAAAAAATTCGATTGATTCTGCACAGTAGTTTTTGGTTGATACCCTTCAAAATATGGAATTGATGTCCTTTAAAATATGAAAAGCATTTTCGGCAAATTTTACTTTTTTACTATAGAAATATAAAAATCCTGTACAAGCAAGAAAAAAAATGATCCGATGGAAAAGATGTGTTAAATGAGCGCCAGCACCAAAACTGATTTGCAAAATTTCGATCCGGCAATTTTCATCTCGAAGATGCACCACGTTATGGAAGACCAGTTGAAGCTGATGAAGACAAAATAAAGGTATTAATTGATGCAAACCGCTGAATAACAACTCGTGAGATCGTTGAGAAATTAAATTTATCGAATTCGACCGTTCATAATTATTTAAAACGGCTGGGTTTTATCTCAAAGCTTGACATATGTGTTCCTCATCTTCTTACGGAAAAAAATTTGTGCCGTCACATTGACGTTTGTGAATTGCTTTTCAAACACCAAGAAAATGATCCATTTTTGAAGCATATCATCACTGGGGATGAAAAATGGGTTGTCTACAACAATGTTAAGCTCAAAAGATCTTGAAGTAGAAAAGATTTACCGGCTCAAAGCACTTCGAAAGCCAATATTCATTAAAAAAAATGCTATGCCGTCTCTTTGGTGGGATTTCAAAGGAATCGTTTATTTTGAGCTTCTATCGAGCCACACAACGATCAATTCTAAAGTGTAATGTCATCAGTTGAACAAATTGAATGATTCACTTATAGAAAAAAGGCCATATGTAAACTATGGGGTTGTTCGGAAAGTAATTTCGTAATGAGACGAAATTACTTTCCGGACAACCCAATATTTGAAACTATGTTGACATTTAAAACATTTAGTTAACTAGCCTACGTAAATCAAGACATAATTTTTCAATTAATTTTTTTTTGACATTGGAAAAAAATGAGGATTAGAAAAATTTGAGTATTTATCTAAAAAAAAATGATTGAAGTCAATGAGCACTAAGCAATGATTTTAAATGTCCTAATAACTAGTAGAGTCTCAAGCGTATTTATTTATAATTTAATCTTTTAATCAAATAATAATTGCTTTTTATTTTAGAATCCATGCAGAAATAGAGCTACAAATACTTATATTCTTAAATGGTTATAATTACTTTTAATTTATGAAAATTATTTTAATTCAAAGTTTAATGATAAAACGTTAACAAAAGTTATTTACAAATTCACTTACAACGTACATAGTTGGGTATAATTTTATATGTATATCGTTGTAAACCTAAATGAGAAATTAATAGTTCTGTAATATTCGAAATTTTTACCCCCAACACATGTCATTTATGATAAGTAAGAGCAACTAACTTCCTGCCGTATGTTGCCAGTTTTGTTTTGCTGTGAAAATGTTTGAAACTTTCCAGTTAGCACTAACTGTTCTAATGGCTTTGAATTTTTCTAAAAAGCTTATATAAAATACACAACACCCGATATATAATTGTACAGTCCAAATATAGATAGATATGTATTGTATGCGTAGTTTGATAACACAGCCTAACAAATATGTACGTTTTTAGGTTTTATAATTTGATGAGATGCAATATGGGAAACTAAGTCTAAGCAAATTAATTATTAATCTGAACGCGTAATAGTTTTAACAAAATATTCATCCCTTAGTAAATGATAACCGTTTATTATACGGAAGTGTATGAACGATAGAATCGGATGGTGCATTAACGGAATTTGTATAATATATTGAAGGTAAATGTAATAGAGAGTCTGATCTATTATACGGCATATTCGTTACCATGTCATGAAAATTAATAAACTTGCTAAATAACACTAAGTTGTACTAGCCTAACTAGCTAATATAAGTATATATACTCATATTAACTAGAATACCCTACGTTCCTAATATATTCATAGGAGTGCGTTTGTTAGAATTAGTTTGATGTGCCAGCTAGTGGGAGAGCTGAGTATAAATAAAATACCTGCGGTGGTCATACATTGTTTCACGTGTTGCTGAGCAGTTTCATGGAGCGACCATTTTGCAATTACTTAATTTTTAAACGGGGTATTATATGCCTAATGACTATTAGTGATAAAATAAAATATATTCGCTTCGCATGCTCATATTTGGCCTCTAATAATCAAGTCATTTGATCTTTTCACCTATTCAACTTCTATTTAATATTTTGTTATTACAATGAACAGGACTTCTGCAGCTTTTTATTTGCACAAAAAAAAAATGGTGATCCTTATAAGCCATCCACTTTATACAACAACACGTTTTTCATTAATAAAATTCGAACCGTATACGAATGGCCGTACGAATAGTGAATATGTGCTTAATTTTGTAATTTTTTTTATAGAGTAAAACGCACGCACACCCATCAAAGAATTGTGGATAATTTTGTCGTCCATCCAAGTTGAATCGCATTCTCTGTATTTGGACCCTCTCTTCCGGTTAGCCAGAAAATCGAATACTCCATGCAGGTCACGGTACAGTTTTTCACGAGGGAAGATTATTATCTATCTGTGCAAGTTGGTCAACTACTAAAAAAATCTAACAAAATAGTCTAGTGCATATAATCCTACAGGCGCATGTGCATATCAAAAGAATTACATTACATTTTCGTAGCTATTATACATATCTAACCATAGTGACAGACACTTTTCCAACATGGTGTGGCAGTTGACGGTGGTCAATATTTATTTGAAAATATTTACAACAACAAAAGAATAAAATCGAAATGTGACTATGCGCTTTCAGTATTTACAACTCCCTTTCAGTATTTACATAATACATATCTTATCACATTCCATAAAAAAAGAAAACTTTCATTTTTAATACAGACAATCTATGGAATCAGGAAATTGAGTTTTTCGGCAAAAGCATAGAACCAATTATATCCTAAAAATACTGCTAGCAATATCGAACATTTAGGCTAAGATCCAAAAATATACTCTTAATTATGGTAATTATATTCCAATTTGTATTATTGAATCGATTTTTCGGGTGAAAATGGGGTAAAATCGTTTTCTAGGCAGACGTTCAAACATTGCATTTATAACGAAAATACCGACCATTGAACTCGGTACTATTAAATTTTTTATAATTTTCCTTTTCTTTATGACAAAAAACTCAGAAGCAATCTTAATCGTTGAAATTTTGCAAAATCTGCTCAAATTCATATTTGCCGGAAATTTCGAAGATGAACGGATTATGGTCTCGACAAGATATACACGTAGATAGGCGTGTAGGAAATCGAATTTGTGGAATGAATTAATCAATGTTGAAATATTCTAAAATCAAGGTATATGCTCGTACAATTTATATGTACCGCTATTAATAGAAAGTCTACCTGGTAAGGTAATTTCTGTTATTCAATTGATTTTGTATCGATTTTTGTAATTTATTTTTGAACTAATTTCATAATTTATCATTTTAAATACTATTTGTATACAAAGGATTTAAAAAAATATTTTTTGTATGTTTCATTAATAAGGAAGTTCAGTTACAGTATTTTTCCTAAGTAGTTTGATTTACTTAGACATAAAATAAATTTATTTACTTGCATTTATAATGAATCTAGTTTTCAGGACAATTTCGACCATTGGGTCAAATAGAAGTGAAAAATTTCTATCATTTCATTTCAATAACTTATTTGTTTGGCTATACATATTCAAAAGAATTTTTAGAAATATAGACACTATAGTTGGCTAATTGCTGCTAAAACGGACTTTTTTTTATAACATAAAAAAATTATTTTATATTTACTAATAGTTGATTTTCTAATCAGCACTTCTGTATGCATTCAAATTAATCAAATTATGATTTGAGTAGAATATGAAGAAAATATTTTTTACCTACATTTTATATTTAGGTGTTATAAATAAATTTCATTATTTAATAGAATCTTTGCAATAAAAGCTTCTATTATAAACCGCAGAAAAATTTATACTTCAAACTGTTGATATCATTAACAAATTGTGGTATTATTTCATAACTAGTATAATATCGCATTACGGATTTCATAATGACGATTTATAAATGCACATCAAAATATTCAAGATTCATAGATGTTCATATTAAAAATTCCGATTTTATATGAAATATTTTAGAATATTTCAGCTAAATAATTTGTTTTATGGTAGAATAATAAAATTGAGTATTGATTTCTTATAAATATATGTTCAAGTACATATGCATCAGGAAAGTCTTAAATAGCTGTAATAATAGAAAATTACGGGAAAAGTGTTGTGTAGATTTATTGATTTTGAAGTATTTTGTAGATTTCAATTTGATATTGAAAATTGAAACTATCTAAAAAAATTCAGTGGTTTTTAGAAAATACCAATCAATCAAGATAAAATTATAGATCATATTTAAATAATTTTTTAAAGTATTTGAAGGAAGAAATATATATTTCTGATAACTTAAAAAATTATCTATATGAAGAGCTATAGAACTTCAAGATTTTACAAAATTAAAATTCAATAAATATGTTAGTTTTGTATGATAACTTTGAAAGGAGTCGAATAAGTAATAATATGAGGTCAAAATAGTAATAATACGAGATATAGTAGAAAATTAATAAGACTGGTTTTATTTAGCAACAATTTAATATTTTTACACATCAATATTATCATTTTTAAAGTAATTCCCTTGAGCAGCGGTTATACTCATTATCCAAATGTTAGTACTAATAAAACGTCCTTCCAAGTGATTTTTGATCTTGCTTCCGAAATCGCTTTTTCCGATAAACAATCTTTGATGCAGATGGCCTTATTCATGGTAGAGTATTTAAGTATTCACAATACCCGATATAATATAAAGAATTAAAAGATCAATGGTCTGACCTCACGAGATCTCACTTATTTTACATTTTCCTCAGTTTTTAATGTTGAAGGCTTCCCTGAGTAAATTTCCTCTTCTCCTGCTTTTCGGTCTTCCACAAATCATTTATGTCATCGACAAACTTATGCTTTTAATAACCAATATTTTCCATAGGTTTGTTTTAACTTTTTGTAAGTCAAATTGCTATTTTACTTAAAGCATTACAAAAATGTAGTGTCGCGTATTTACCAAACAAGTTTGAAGCTTATACTGCACGTCTAGGGGGTATTTTTACAACTTTCACAATTAAGAAATAATATTTATATTCAGAAAATAAATTCAAATTTTATGAATACTCATAGAGAAAAATTTGTTTTAAAAAAAAAAATTACTACACTTTCGTTATCTCTTAATTAAGATTAAAAATTGAAACATTTCTCATTTCACAATTTTTTGTCCTTCAGAACAACACCTTTTTAGATCTTAAGATTTTTTTTAAAGTAACATTTTACCTTTTTTTAACAATAGTCACTTTAATGAAAAGCATTCCAATACAACAAAAAAAAATTAGCTCAGATAAAATATATTTAAAAGTTATTTATGGAAAATAATATGGCGACAAAATGAAATGTAATGCATTTTTTTAAATATTAAAATTGATTCAATCTCTTTCTTTATTATAATATTAATATGAATTAAATAAAAATATTAATTTTACAATATTACATGTAATTAAATTAAATACATTATCTTGCAATGTTATTTTTTTTAAATATATATTATAATTTTTCTAATAAATCATTATCTACCTCTACTAGGTAATTAAAACTGAATTTTTGTCTATTGAAAATATTTTTGGGTACTTTGCTTTTTACCATTATAATAACTATTGCTGATATCGGAGTGCATACTGTACATTATGCAAGGAATTGTAACTAACGCAATTGTAACAAGCATTACCATTTCCACTAATTTTCATATTAATTAACTATTATTAAAAAAAGTATTTTATTCTGTTACTTTTATCACATGAAAATATACCATATTCAGTTCGAATATAGTTAATGAAAAATTCATTGGAAAATGGGTGACGCTATAAAATCAATTAAGACCTTAACTTTTCACTTCAGAATAAATGTTACTCAAAGGAAGTAAATTAAATTGAATCTTTGAACTTAAATATTAGTAGTTTAAACTATTATACTTTATGTCAAGATCTAAGTGTTTTTCAACAACCTCCCTTATTAATATACTCTAAGATCTCTGTCAGATATTAATGACTAAAAAGCCATGTACTATATCTTTAGTGAAAAGGACATGGAACTTTATCTCCGACTTATTCCTATTTTGATGTTATTTATAAAATAACAATTTGTATATTGCACTAATAATGATCGAATATAGTCTTAAAGTGTAACTTTTAGTAAAAAATTCTCCCAATTCAAAATTTTAATAATTTTTAAATAACATAAATTATTTCTAACAAGAAATTAAAAGAATTTAAATAATGCAAAAATAACATCGAAATAAAATGAAATTTTCGAATTTTCAGAAGGTTACGATGATACTATAGAACAAAACCATTTTCAGATGTACTTGTGAAAATTTACGGAAACTCATCTTCGAATGATAAATGAGTCTGAAATTTAAATTTGAAATCGATTTTACCATCTGTACTTGTACTTGTACTAAAATTTGTATTGGAAAATCGCAATGCGTATGCGATATATCTAAAAGATGTGGAACAAAATATGAAATTATGAACAGGATAGTAAATTGACATAGCAGCAGTGAAGTAGAAAAACAAATTTTAAATTGCAATCGAAAATGAAAAATATACCCAAAAAGGGTAGCAAAACACCAACAGGATAGGGGGTGCTGCTCTTAACAACTATTTATTTATTTATGGCGCATAAAATTTTCCTTACGAGAATTGTCTAATGTTTCCGCATTTGAACTTTGACGTTGTCAGACGTGGTGTTTCAAATAATCGAGGGTGGAAATTTCATCTTCGTTGCATACGCGTACATAAAAATATACGCATTTGCTACTCACCAAGTCCCAAGACTTGTCTCCAACAAAGCAGTCCCTTGCAAAAAAAAATTGCTCCTTTATGGCTTTCAAAAATATGCTCCTTCTTATGTTAACATTCGCAAAAAAATTAAAAGGGGTGGTGATAGTTAGTTATCTTTTCTGATGGGTGAAGTAGATTTTTTCCAGGTAGGGTAATTTTGTTTGTGTGGCTTTCAAATGTTCGGGCATCTTCCCAATCCGTCCGCTTAAAGACAATGGCATTTCGAAACGAGCCAGAATTTTATGTTGAATAGTCAACGCACCTGTACCGGATATAGAATTGTAAACAGACGCTTTTACTCATGGACTGCACATTTTATACCCCATTTCGCCAATTGCCATGCTCTTGACTTATACAATATTACCCAAGGGTTTTCGATACACGAAATACTTACACAATGATGCGGAAGGCAGCCCAAAAGCTTTCATTTATTTATACGAGTATGTTTACGTATATTTCTAATACAATATAATCAACACTGTTTCGATGGTGTTGAAAATATTGGTATTCATGATGAAAACTTTTCTCTAACGATAATAGAAACAACAAATTTTGTAATAAATTTTTTTTTTGTTTTTTCTAAAAAAAAAGTTTTACTAATTTAATTTGTAATAAAATGATTTTTCTTCTTTTCTAGAAAGAATACGATAAGAAAATATATTTAAATATATAAATTTAACTACTTTAAGTATAGAAAATATTGAAGATGTTTTTTTTTTAATTTGATACAAAATATCTTTTAATTGAATAATTTATTTGCCAGCAAAAAGAATAGATAAATTCTTTAAAAAAAACGTATTCCCAATATATATAATATCATCACGAAAGGACTCATTTTAATTTTCCCTTAAACTTGTTTCCATATTTATTACCCTAGAATTCGGTACATCCCTTAAAAATCGCAATACGCGCGCCTTATAACCATGAAGCGTAAAATATAAAACTGAGCATGTCTACTATACGGTATGTACCTACCCAAAAATAATAGGAGGGAAAAAAATTCTACTCATGCTCATAGTCATTAGCTATGTAGTATCTTTAAGGGTAAACAATGCTATAGAAACTTCTTTCGTAGAAATACTCATATCAGCTGATAAACTAAGTAATAAGTAATATTTAGTGTGTAACAAACGCGATAGATCAAGGAAAGATTTTCCCAAATTTTTTCCATCAGTTCACTATTTTTGGTGACTAATCATTTGGATATCAGTTGAGAGTGTTTATCTCTTAGTCAAAAATTTTCTAAGAAATGCTAATAAACAAAAATGAATCCATTTGGTAGTGAGTCATAAGTACACGCTTGACGGGTGTATTTTCACCATTCGATTTAGACTTTTTATGTTCGAAAATAAATAAAATCCAACTGAACCGAGATCAATTAAAAATCAATCATCAATCAGACAGACATAGAGCAATCTTCTTGTTGAAATACAGAAAAATAAATTTGAATATCTTTAACGATCATAAAAACGCCTATTTTCCAAATATTGTTAAGATGCACCACGAAAGATGCCGGGGCTTTGCCGAGTCTGTAGATTGCAAAAGTCTGTTAATTGGAGAAATTCACTTCCAGATGCGTGATGCTTTAAGCGAGTGCGATTGTAAAAATAATTGCTTCTTCTAAATACAGAACAGAACATATATTCTCTTTTGTTTTTTTTTGTTTATTGTCTTTATTTTGTGATGCTACAAGGAGTATGTTTTTATTCTATTTCCAGAATTTTTCCACGGTTTTTTTTCGTCTTATTCTAAAGAGAAAACAAACAAATTTCCGATTAGCGTTTCTTAGTAGGGAAGTTGTTATATTTCCAGTCGAATAGAATTGGTTTGTTGCCGCAAGGATTATTAAGGATCACCACAATAATGGCAGAGTTTACACGCCTAGCCAACCGACATTCTACCTTTGAGTGGGCTGCATGTATGCGTGGAAATTTTGCTCATTCTTAATATATGCACCGTGTATCATTCTTCGTTTGGTTGGTGTCATATCTTTGCTGTTACCAGTAAAGGTGTTAGTTGAACAAAGTTTAAAGCTTAAAAGGGGTTGAATGTGCAATGATTAATACATATGAACACAAGTTCTACCTACCTTTCGTCAAATGAGACCGGCGTAGGTGGTAAAGGTATTCCCAACGACGATGTATCATCGACTAAATGGCTAGATAAATCGTCAGGTAATTCTCCGATGGGTATATGAAGAGTGCTAGGAACCGTTGGAGGAATAGGACTAGTGCCAATAGCACTATCATCGTCGCCAGCCTTACCAAGCATGCCAGCAGCAAATTGTAAAGGCGAGTGTCCGGCCACTTTCAGCTCTTCGCTATCGGCAATTGCTTGCACAGGTGATCCAGCTGCCAAAATCCTGTGTTTTGAGAAAATCAATGGAGAATCAGGTGGAGATTGTGGTAATCGTGGTAGCTCGGGCATTGTTAATTGTGAATAAGCTAACGGCGGGGGTGGAGGTGGCGGTGGAGGTGGTGGTGTTGGAGGCCCCTCTCCAGACTCAGAGTCACTTTCTTCTGATGGGATTCGATGTGGTGGAGATTTCGGTGTCGTCACCATAACAGATTTCGATACAGGTGTAATTGTCGGTGACGGTGTTGCCACTGGAACCGGTGTCTGAGGCTGTGGCTGTTGTTGAAGTGGCTGTGACTGAGGTTGGATCTGCGATTGTGGCTGTGTCTGAGGTTGAGGCTGTGGCTGAGGCTGAACCTGAGCTTGTTGGGCTTGTTCCACCTGCTGGTCTGTCATCGGAGGCTGTGCTATTATTGTATTGACTTCCTCTATATCAGAGTCAATTCCTTGAGCAAAATCCATATAGAATGAGTCGCGTGAATCACTTGACCCGCGGCGAAGTTTAAGTGATAAATCTGGTGAGCTATCCATTTTTTCTTAACTTATTATAATATAGTCTTTATTATGAATTATGATATTATAAAGAAGAATCGAAAACTTTTAACACCTGATCTTATACGTTTGTTGAATACACGCTTTTCAATCTTTTTGTATTAATTAAGTATTTTGAAAAATTAAAAACTTTGATTAACTTATCTGTTTTATTGCTAATAGTGATAAAAAAAAATTTTCGTTATATTTTTCTAATTGAATAATATTTTCACATAACTATAAATA
Organism: Atherix ibis; assembly: GCA_958298945.1. NCBI lineage: Eukaryota > Metazoa > Arthropoda > Insecta > Diptera > Athericidae > Atherix > Atherix ibis. The sequence goes on from OY282607.1 coordinate 69,895,841, forward strand.
TTTTTGATTTTAATAATGATGATGGACACACCTATATTTTTTGTCGAACACTTTTTGGTTACTTAATTTATTATCACAAAGGTATATTTTTTTTTGTAATATTAATTTTTTCATTTTTCAAATTTCACTTTGCGCCCAAATTGTTATATCACATAATTTGGCTGTTTATTTTTCCTTTATTTAAAACACCAAATGCCTTAAATGATTCGACAGAATATACATTTCTATGGCATAAATATTACTCTACATAACAGAGATTTTGCAAAAAATATCTTCCAATTTAATCTTCCATAATTTTCGGTTATACGATCTAACTTTAACCTCAATTTAACTTTCCAAGAATTGAAAAAAACATTATTTTCGACTGTAATTAGAACTTTTCACTTGGTATGTTTTACGTTGCAAGAATTTTTTTATTTGCACTCATATTCATTGATGGAGTTTTTCTCTTCTCCAAAAAAAATATAATCACCCCGAATATAAAAGCAAAAAAAGAACAATTGAAGAAATGAAAACCGAAACGAACACGGAAGTAACTTAAACAAAACTTAAAAGCTAAAAAAAGCTCGAATTGTACACATTTTAGTGTGCGGAAATCGTAGCACCCTAAAAAAAAGGCGCAAAAATCCTGTTTCTATCCAATCCAAATAACAAACGTAACGAACATCTACACGCGTACTCGTGTTCGATCCTTTTGCGACGGCAACCACCAATGGAATGATTATGAAGCGATGGATTACCAAAATACTAGTGGCTCAGTGAACTTCTCATTCTTCCACTGTCGGAATGTGCGCTAGAATGCCACACGACATGAATCCAACTCCGGCTATTGTGGAATCGTGTGCGGAATTAGTCACGGAACCAGCAATGAGGAATATTCGACTTACCGCAGAAGCAGCCATTCCAGCGTAGGCAATAGATAACTAGCAAAGTATCAATTTGGCATGCACGTGAATCGAATGGAAACCGATCAGATTTTCCAGTGCTGGCTGCCAACGTCGAATACTTTTTCAGAGAAATTCTTAACCAAGTGCACAGCAAAATTTTACTCTGGATTTATTCGCTAAATTCGCTCCGTACATCATATTCAGAAGTAATTCCCCTCATATTGCACGGAGCATCTCATACTCCGGATGTACAAGGGTCAATAGCAAACCAATCTTCAGTGTTACGGAATACCGAATTTTCAAAACATTCCCACTCCCGCGCAGCATTCACTCATTCATGCGACAATACTGGTGGCCCCCTATTCATGGTTGGCAGCTTTCCAGTACGCATCATTTTCAAATCCAGCTCCCCAGCTTCAACTCATTAACATCGCACAAATTCTCGTATCGCCTAACTTCCGCGTTCACCACGAAAGATAAACTCTGTGTCTGGAAAACGCTCTAAATTTGGATGTACAATTTCTCTCGTCAAATTCTTTGGTCTCTTCCATTTCTTGCTGAGTTCTCTACTAGAATCATAGCAGACGTATATTCAGATTCCTTAAAATCCTTTCAATTATAACGAAGGATATAGGGAAAAGCAATGGAGGTGCACTGGTACTGAAATGTCATCTTTTGTATACAAAACACGCTCGCCATACTTGAAATCACACGTATTTCGCAATCAGTCCCACAGCATCTCATCCCCCTCGGTGGTCTTCTTTACGAGCGAAGTTCATTTTTGCCGGGGTTGTTCTGCTTAGCTTTTCCAAAACTGTCGCTCACATGTTTTGTTTGTATCCAGTGTTCGGTAATGTTTTACTATCTCACCCTAATAATGTACACATTCTATTATATAATCGATCGTTCATAGTATTGGTATTGGTTTTGTTTTGGTAATTCACTTAATCGTATTACCAGATTTGAAAGTTGGTGAAAATTTAAAGAATTTGTTTCGTAAAAATATTATTTTATTTGTATAAAGAGGAATTTTCTCAATTTTATTAAATTCAAATGTAGCATAAGCAATTCAATTTTCGATCCAAATTTATTTATACCCATTACCAAATAATTTAATTACAAGAACGAATGTAATTTTTTTTCTCAATTGCTGCTTGATTACGAATAATTAAATATGAAGACTGCAAAAAGAAAAGTAACAAATGAGATGATGAAAATATTAAATTTTTTTTGAATTTTTGCCTTTCACATTATACAAATAATAATAATAATTTCGTTCCTTAAGCAATATTTTCCAATTTTATATGAACTTTTTTACTTTTAAATGTATTCTTAATTTTTATATTCAAATTCAAATGTAGATATTTTAATAAGAAGTTATTCACTATCGCTAATATTACAAAAGATAAAGTAGAACAAAACTATAAGAAATTTTAAAATTGAATGCTGGTAATACTCTTTGAAAATTTGTTCACTAACAAATTGAATATCTTCTTCACACATGATGGAGCTGGAAGAATGGATGCTATGGCAACAGGAAAAGGGAAAGTGTGCATATTGCCGTTTAGTGGCTAACTATACCAAATAGTAACTTACTATAAATGTGCGCTCGTAAATTTTACAATGCCAATGCTAACATTTTCGCTCTCAGTATTTACCAATGAATAGATGACCATGGACAGGATGGGAGAGCAATCGACACTTGTTTAAAGTCCTTTCACTTCGATGGCTTGGAGCATACTCGACTGAGTACTACAAAATCCTTCATTGATATCACTGCATACGTATGTGATTTTACAAATACAAAAGTCGGTACTGTTTAATACTGAGGATACATACTCTTACTAGTGACAGTTTTTACAAATGGCTAACAGCATTTGTAGAGCTCGTAGGGCCACGTGCCCTTTCTACAAGATGACCAGTTTGATAAAAACCCAACCCTACTAGTATATTCCAAATGAATTCAAGTACTTGCATTTGCCTTTTAGTGGTATTTTTTTACACTCTCATCATATAGGATAGGTTATTCTATCTGAAATTCTGTTACAACTACTTCAATCTACGTATTCCATTTTTTTTACACTGTGTAGTCCGTAACACTTCTTTCACTTGAACACCTTTCGTAATTGATTGAAATGATTGAAAGTTAAACCTGTAAGGGAGCAATTTGTAGAGTTTTTAATACACTTCATCATGGATGCTACTCGTAATAAAACATGAATTCAATTAAATATTTACAGGAGAAATTATTTTTCGTTTTTAACACATTGTAAAAATTGAATTTGCTAAAAACCTATAGTATGAAGTATTCAGATCAATACGGGTAGTAACCTATAGTAGTGTGATAATTTTATATATTGTCTATTAAAATACTTCCAGGAAGATATAGTATTTACTATTTATTTAAATTGGGTAATAGTCTTTGCATTCGCTGCCTTTTCCAATGATCAAACAGTATAAATACAATCCGGAAGGGTTTACTATTTATTTGGATTTAAGCGAGAATATCACACCTTAAACTTAATGTTTTTATCGATTGTTTACTACCTGATAATATACGAAATTTTGCCGGTTCAGTTTCATAAAACTATTAAATGTTTTATACTTAATATTCTTTTGCGAAAAATTCTACAATTTATTTTAAGGATATTAGGTATCAATAATTAAAATTGATAAATATAAAAATGTTCACTCTTCTACAATATACATATTTACAAAAAAAATCTGAATAAAGCAATTCCATCTTAAATTAATTTTTTTTAATCGTAAAATCTTCATTAATATAATATTCTAGGAATTAATAAAAGAAAGTGTAAAGTTTTGTTCACTCCTATTTCCAGCAAATATTCCATGGACTTAATTTATTTCAATCCTAAGCTATTTACCCTTTTTATTTCTGTTCTTAGAACGGGATCCTAATATTCAGTTTTGGAAGTAAGGCAAAATAATATAAAAGCACACAAGAAAATTACAATACGGAAGTCTATCTAACTTTAATATTTCTAGTACGCCTGTTCCATGGTATTGTTCAATTGTGTATGTTAATGAATGGATAGTTGAATACCGAACACTTAACAATATCTTGGAAATATTTACTTGGGTGTATTAGCACTTGTTGAAGAAAAGGTGGTGTTAAGTTATGTATAAATACTAATAAAATAACATTTACGGTAATCAAAGAACTATTTGTTTGATAAGTTCTTACATAGCTTTCTCCAAAGAAATAGCATCTGGTCACGCAAATAGTAAAATTGCTGATGATACGCCACTGTTTTGTACTTTGGGCTTTCATAAAGAAGCTTTGATAAGCACGCATTGAAGTTAAATCAATATTGAAAGCTCGTAAGTTGTTGTTAAGTTCAAGCGCTTTACGAAACTTTATTTTCCCAAGAAAAGCTTCGATAAAATTGGTCCCAAAGCGTCACTGTAAGTGAATGTGGATAACGATTTGGAGTGAATTTAAGTTGAATTCTACAATAATTTGTTTGGTTATCATTTGAAAAATATTTTTTAGAAGAATAGAAATTAAGTGATCTAATATTATAAGTAGAAAAGGATGCTTTGAAGTCTGGTTTAACCAGAGTGCCTATAGTAAATCCACTATGCTGTGATATAATAATTCAGAAAGATCAATTTTGTAGACTAAAATAATTAAAAACTCATTTAAACTTGACTATGAAAATTAATGAATACAAAGTTAATTTAAAAAAAGAGTAAATAACATTAATAAAATGGTTTGTGTTTGTTTGTTATAATTTCAAGTAAATTAGTGCTGAAATGTATATTCTAAACGCCATGAAATTAAAGGCTATTTGGCGACAAACGATAATAACATAAGGAAATTAAAGTACACATAGAATGGAAAGAATAGTGATTTTTGTGATTTGGCGTAGGACCATGATCTGTGGAATTCGAAGCCACTACCCCTTGGATTGTAGTCCAGCACGCTATTTTAATAACAAATATTTTTTATAAATTTCATTCGTGATTTACAACTACAGGTATATTATAACGAGTAGATATTATAACACCGACGCCAGTATAACGAGGAAAACAGGGACGTGGGAATAAACACCCATGAGTACTTCTCTAGCTAACAAAACTTTTTAACGTTTGAAGAGGTCTTTTGGCTAAGTTCTCTTTAAGCTTCGGTAAGTATTTACTGGGAAGGTTATATAAGTTAACAAAGCGATTATCAAGAATTAATCTTTTTTATAACGAGCAACACATGAAACGCTAACAGAGGGAATAGTTAAGTTAAGATTAGTAATTTTGTCACGATATAAAATGGGGCATCACCCATTTTTGAAAGGTTTTTGGATGGAAGGGATTGGATTTGACTGTAATTGGATCACAAAGAAGAACCCAAAAGATCAATATCGTACGTCCTGATAGATTTTAAAATTAAAAGTTCTATTTTAGTATCAGTTTAGATTGGCTGGCCAGTAGTCTATTACATTCAAGGGAGAGACCTACCACGTAGATCGTACTTTGTCTTTTGATGGAATGATGTTGACTTTAAGGTATATAAGGATGGAGAGACACTTAGATTAAAGATTACCTGGATAGGCCCCTACCGTATATGTATACGCAATTTTGTGTAAGCATTTTTACGAAGGGGATATGACTGTCAAAAATTTGTCATTTTAATTTTTTGCACAATCTTTTGATACGAAATGGAATTCTATTTTAGGTTTATTATACATTTCGTAAATATCAATCAAATATAAAGCGCCTCAATTTTGTAGACTTTCGGAGAGTTTTAAAACTTTAATTCTCCATTAAAGTGGAGACTTAGGGGATAGCTTTGTCATATCTGAAATTGTTATGTTTACCCGAAAATAGTTCAGTGCCGGCGTACATAAAATGTGTGCAAGAAAATTGAAGGGAACGAATTTTTTTAATAGTGCAAAAAATACTTCAATTTATTTTATTCATATTAACGCAATCATTTATTCAAAATTCGACCCCCCCCCCATTTCTATCATTTTTCAGTCTACTTTCCATTGTTGTTTTGATTGCGTTAAATAAATAAAGTATATTCGGCTTATTATTTAAATAAATTTTTTTGCATTTGTGCTTTTGCTTGCTCTATTAGACTATTTTCTAATGCATTCACTAAATAATATTGTTTTAATTTTTTTAGAATATTAGTTATTAATTATTTAAGTATATTAAATTTTTCATCTTGTAATTTTGTTTTAAAGGTTTTCCATTAAAAAGATTATCCAGAAAGGATATTCTCATTCCAATCGAGAATATATGCATTGGAAAAGCTTTGCCTGAAAGTACGCAATGACACCATTAAAACAATTCGAAAAACCTTAATTTTTATACAAAAAAAACGAATTTTAAGAAAGAAAACAATAAGCTTTATGAATTTTTTCTCAAAATCACCAACAAAAATTTATCCAGAAATGATATTTTCATTCCAATCAAGAAAATATGCATTGGAGAAGCTTTGCCTGAAAGTACGCAATGACACCATAAAAACAATTCTAAAACCCTAAAATTTTATACAAAAAAAAACGAATTTTAAGAAACAAAACAATAAATTTTATGAATTTTTTCTAAAAATCACCAACAAAAATTTATCCAGAAAGGATATTCTCATTCCAATGAGAATAATATGAATCGGAGAAGCTTCGCCTGAAAGTGCACAATCATACCCCAAACAAACATCTCCAAAAAACCACCATTTTCATAGAGAAAAACAAATTTTAAGAGAAAGTGGACTCAGTGTAATAATTGTTGCCTCCTATTTTTTGAGGAAACTGGGTGCCTGGTGTAAAAATTGGATTTTCGTGAATATTGTCACAAATTTTCGAATTTTTGTGGTTTTTTGCATATCTTTAGGTGGTCAATTTATTTTGCTTTCAGTAAATAAAAAATTTAATTTTAGGCAATTTTTTTTTAATAGTGCTCACAAAAATTTATTCTGAAAGGATATTCCTTTTTCGATCAGGATAATATGGATCTAGAAGGCTATGTAAAAGTGTATGTATTGAAACCATGAAACAAATTGCCATTTTTATCCAAAAAAGCAAACTTTATTTTTAAAAAAATACAGCGAACTTTAGGTATTTTTTTTTGAAACGGCTGGAAAAATTTTTCCTGTAAGGACTTTTTTAGTCCGATCAGGATAATAAGAATAATTATTAGTTTCGCATATGTATGCGCATTAACATCATTAAACAAATTTCCGAAAAAATTTCCTTTTTCATAGAAAAACAGAAATTAAAAAAAAAATTTTATGGTCTTTTGGCAAATTTTTCTCAAAACTCCCACCGAAATTTATCGTGACAGGTCATTTTCCTTCCAATTATTATACTAAGAGTCATAGAAGGTTTGCCTGAAAGTGTGCAATGACACCATAAAAAAAATTCTAAAAAACCTTAATTTTTATACAAAAAAAACGAATTTTAAGAAAGAAAACAATAAATTTTATGAATTTTTTCTCAAAATCACCAACAAAAATTTATCCAGAAAGGATATTCTCATTCCAATCGAGAAAATATACATTGTAGACGCTTTGTCTGAAAGTACGCAATGACACCATTAAAACAATTCTAAAAACCTTAATTTTTATACAAAAAAAGTACGAATTTTAAGAAAGAAAACAATAAATTTTATGAATTTTTTCTCAAAATTACCAACAAAAATTTATCCAGAAAGGATATTCTCATTCCAATCGAGAAAATATGCATTGGAGAAGCTTTGCCTGAAAGTACGCAATGACACCATAAAAACAATTCTAAAAACCTTAATTTTTATACAAAAAAAACGAATTTTAAGAAAGAAAACAATAAATTTTATGAATTTTTTCTCAAAATCACCAACAAAAATTTATCCAGAAATGATATTATCATTCCAATCGAGAAAATATGCATTGGAGAAGCTTTGCCTGAAAGTACGCAATGACACCATAAAAGCAACTCTAAGAACCTTAATTTATATACAAAAAAAAACGAATTTTAAGAAAGAAAACAATAAATTTTATGAATTTTTTCTCAAAATCACCAACAAAAATTTATCCAGAAAGGATATTCTCATTCCAATCGAGAAAATATGTTATGCAGAAGCTTTGCCTGAAAGTACGCAATGACACCATAAAAACAATTCTAAAACCCTAAAATTTTATACAAAAAAAAACGAATTTTAAGAAACAAAACAATAAATTTTATGAATTTTTTCTCAAAATCACCAACAAAAATTTATCCAGAAAGGATATTCTCATTCCAATGAGAATAATATGAATCGGAGAAGCTTCGCCTGAAAGTGCACAATCATACCCCAAACAAACATCTCCAAAAAACCACCATTTTCATAGAGAAAAACAAATTTTAAGAGAAAGTGGACTCAGTGTAATAATTGTTGCCTCCTATTTTTTGAGGAAACTGGGTGCCTGGTGTAAAAATTGGATTTTCGTGAATATTGTCACAAATTTTCGAATTTTTGTGGTTTTTTGCATATCTTTAGGTGGTCAATTTATTTTGCTTTCAGTAAATAAAAAATTTAATTTTAGGCAATTTTTTTTTAATAGTGCTCACAAAAATTTATTCTGAAAGGATATACATTTTTCGATCAGGATAATATGGATCTAGAAGGCTATGTAAAAGTGTATGTAATGAAACCATGAAACAAATTGCCATTTTTATCCAAAAAAGCAAACTTTATTTTTAAAAAAATACAGAGAACTTTAGGTATTTTTTTTTTTAAACGCCTGGAAAAAATTTTCCTGTAAGAACTTTTTTAGTCCGATCAGGATAATAAGAATAATTATTAGTTTCGCATATGTATGCGCATTAACATCGTTAAACAAATTTCCGAAAAAATTTCCTTTTTCATAGAAAAATAGAAATTTAAAAAAAAAATTTAATGATCTTTTGGCAAATTTTTCTCAAAACTCCCACCGAAATTTATCGTGACAGGTCATTTTCCTTCCAATCATTATACTAAGAGTCACAGAAGGTTTGCCTAAAAGTACGCAATGACACCATAAAAACAATTCTGAAAACCCTAATTTTTATACAAAAAAAAAACGAATTTTAAAAAAGAAAACAATAAATTTTATGAATTTTTTCTCAAAATCACCAACAAAAATTTATCCAGAAAGGATATTCTCATTCCAATCGAGAAAATATGCATTGGAGAAGCTTTGCCTGAAAGTACGCAATGACAATATAAAAAAAATTCTAAAAACCTTAATATTTATACAAAAGAAACGAATTTTAAGAAAGAAAACAATAAATTTTATGAATTTTTTCTCAAAATCACCAACAAAAATTTATCCAGAAATGATTCTCATTCCAATCGAGAAAATATGCATTGGAGAAGCTTTGCCTAAAAGTACGCAATGACACCATAAAAACAATTCTAAAAACCTTAATTTTTATACAAAAAAAACGAGTTTTGAGAAAGAAAACAATAAATTTTATGAATTTTTTCTCAAAATCACCAACAAAAATTTATCCAGAAGTGATATTCTCATTCCAATCGAAAAAATATGCATTGGAGAAGCTTTGCCTGAAAGTACGCAATGACACCATAAAAACAATTCTAAAAACCCTAATTTTTATACAAAAAAAATGAATTTTAAGAAAGAAAACAATAAATTTTATGAAATTTTTCTCAAAATCACCAACAAAAATTTATCCAGAAAGGATATTCTCATTCCAATCAAGAATATATGCATTGGAGAAGCTTTGCCTGAAAGTACGCAATGACACCATAAAAACAATTCTAAAAACCTTAATTTTTATAAAAAAAAACGAATTTTAAGAAAGAAAACAATAAATTTTATGAATTTTTTCTCAAAATCACCAACAAAAATTTATCCAGAAAGGATATTCTCATTCCAATCGAGAAAATATGCATTGGAGAAGCTTTGCCTGAAAGTACGTAATGACACCATAAAAACAATTCTAAAAACCTTAATTTTTATACAAAAAAAACGAATTTTAAGAAAGAAAACAATAAATTTTATGAATTTTTTCTCAAAATCACCAACAAAAATTTATCCAGAAAGGATATTCTCATTCCAATCGAAAAGATATGCATTGGAGAAGCTTTGCCTGAAAGTACGCAATGACACCATTAAAAAAATTCTAAAAACCTTAATTTTTATACAAAAAAAAAACGAATTTTGAGAAAGAAAACAATAAATTTTATGAATTTTTTCTCAAAACCACCAACAAAACTTTATCCAGAAAGAATTTTCTCATTCCAATGAGAATAATATGAATCGGAGAAGCTTTGCCTGAAAGTGCACAATCATACCCCAAATAAACATCTCCAAGAAACCACCATTTTCATAGAGAAAAACAAATTTTTAGAGAAAGTGGACTCAGTGTAATAATTGTTGCCTCCTATTTTTTGAGAAAACTGGGTGCCTGGTGTAAAAATTGGATTTTCGTGAATATTGTCACAAATTTTCGAATTTTAGTGGTTTTTTGCATATCTTTAGGTGGTCAATTTATTTTGCTTTCAGTAAATAAAAAAATTAATTTTAGGCAATTTTTTTTAATAGTGCTCACAAAAATTTATTCTGAAAGGATATACATTTTTCGATCAGGATAATATGGATCTAGAAGGCTTTGTTAAAGTGTATGTAATGAAACCATGAAACAAATTGCCATTTTTATCCAAAAAAGCAAACTTTATTTTTAAAAAAATACAGCGAACTTTAGGTATTTTTTTTTTAAAACGCCAGGAAAAAATTTTCCTGTAAGGACTTTTTTAGTCCGATCAGGATAATAAGAATAATTATTAGTTTCGCATATGAATGCGCATTAACATCATTAAACAAATTTCCGAAAAAATTTCCTTTTTCATAGAAAAACAGAAATTAAAAAAAAAATTTTATGGTCTTTTGGCAAATTTTTCTCAAAACTCCCACCGAAATTTATCGTGACAGGTCATTTTCCTTCCAATTATTATACTAAGAGTCATAGAAGGTTTGCCTGAAAGTGTGCAATGACACCATAAAAAAAATTCTAAAAAACCTTAATTTTTATACAAAAAAAACGAATTTTAAGAAAGAAAACAATAAATTTTATGAATTTTTTCTCAAAACCACCAACAAAAATTTATCCAGAAATGATATTCTCATTCCAATCGAGAAAATATGCATTGGAGAAGCTTTGCCTGAAAGTACGCAATGACACCATAAAAAAAATTCTAAAAACCTTAATTTTTATACGAAAAAAAACGAATTTTAAGAAAGAAAACAATAAATTTTATGAATTTTTTCTCAAAATCACCAACAAAAATTTATCCAGAAAGGATATTCTCATTTCAATCGAGAAAATATGCATTGGAGAAGCTTTGCCTGAAAGTACGCAATGACACCATAAAAAAAATTCTAAAAACCTTAATTTTTATACAAAAAAAAACGAATTTTAAGAAAGAAAACAATAAATTTTATGAATTTTTTCTCAAAATCACCAACAAAAATTTATCCAGAAAGGATATTCTCATTCCAATTGAGAAAATATGCATTGGAAAAGCTTTGCCTAAAAGTACGCAATGACACCATAAAAAAATTCTAAAAACCTTAATTTTTATACAAAAAAAACGAATTTTAAGAAAGAAAACAATAAATTTTATGAATTTTTTCTCAAAATCACCAACAAAAATATATCCAGAAATGATATTCTCATTCCAATCGAGAAAATATGCATTGGAGAAGCTTTGCTTGAAAATACGCAATGACACCATAAAAAAAATTCTAAAAACCTTAATTTTTATACAAAAAAAAACGAATTTTAAGAAAGAAAACAATAAATTTTATGAATTTTTTCTCAAAATCACCAACAAAAATTTATCCAGAAAGAATATTCTCATTCCAATCGAGAAAATATGCATTGGAAAAGCTTTGCCTGAAAGTACGCAATGACACCATAAAACAATTCTAAAAACCTTAATTTTTATACGAAAAAAAACGAATTTTAAGAAAGAAAACAATAAATTTTATGAATTTTTTCTCAAAATCACCAACAAAAATTTATCCAGAAATGATATTCTCATTTCAATCGAGAAAATATGCATTGGAGAAGCTTTGCCTGAAAGTACGCAATGACACCATTAAAACAATTCTAAAAACCTTAATTTTTATACAAAAAAAAACGAATTTTAAAAAAGAAAACAATAAATTTTATGAATTTTTTCTCAAAACCACCAACAAAAATTTATCCAGAGAGAATATTCTCATTTCAATCAAGAAAATATGCATTGCAGAAGCTTTGGCTAAAAGTGTGCGATGACGCCATTAAAAAAATTTTTAAAAAACCTTAAATTTTATACAAAAAAAATGAATTTTAAGAAAGAAAACCATAAATTTTATGAATTTTTTCTCAAAACCACCAACAAAAATTTATCCAGAAAGAATTTTCTCATTCCAATGAGATTAATATAAATTGGAGAAGCTTTGCCTGAAAGTGCACAATCATACCCCAAATAAACATCTCCAAGAAACCACCATTTTCATAGAGAAAAACAAATTTTAAGAAAGAAAACAATAAATTTTATGAATTTTTTCTCAAAACCACCAACAAAAATTTATCCAGAGAGGATTTTCTCATTCCAATCGAAAAAATATGCATTGGAGAAGCTTTGCCTAAAAGTACGCAATGACACCATAAAAACAATTCTTAAAACCTTAATTTTTATACAAAAAAAAAACGAATTTTAAGAAAGAAAACAATAAATTTTATGAATTTTTTCTCAAAATCACCAACAAAAATTTATCCAGAAAGGATATTCTAATTCCAATCGAGCAAATATGCATTGGAGAAGCTTTGCCTGAAAGTACGCAATGACACCATAAAAAAAATTCTGAAAACCTTATTTTTTATACGAAAAAAAACGAATTTTAAGAAAGAAAACAATAAATTTTATGAATTTTTTCTCAAAATCACCAACAAAAATTTATCCAGAAAGGATATTCTCATTTCAATCGAGAAAATATGCATTGGAGAAGCTTTGCCTGAAAGTACGCAATGACACCATAAAAAAAATTCTAAAAACCTTAATTTTTATACAAAAAAAAACGAATTTTAAGAAAGAAAACAATAAATTTTATGAATTTTTTCTCAAAATCACCAACAAAAATTTATCCAGAAAGGATATTCTCATTCCAATCGAGAAAATATGCATTGGAAAAGCTTTGCCTAAAAGTACGCAATGACACCATAAAAAAATTCTAAAAACCTTAATTTTTATACAAAAAAAAACGAATTTTAAGAAAGAAAACAATAAATTTTATGAATTTTTTCTCAAAATCACCAACAAAAATATATCCAGAAATGATATTCTCATTCCAATCGAGAAAATATGCATTGGAGAAGCTTTGCTTGAAAATACGCAATGACACCATAAAAAAAATTCTAAAAACCTTAATTTTTATACAAAAAAAAACGAATTTTAAGAAAGAAAACAATAAATTTTATGAATTTTTTCTCAAAATCACCAACAAAAATTTATCCAGAAAGAATATTCTCATTCCAATCGAGAAAATATGCATTGGAAAAGCTTTGCCTGAAAGTACGCAATGACACCATAAAACAATTCTAAAAACCTTAATTTTTATACGAAAAAAAACGAATTTTAAGAAAGAAAACAATAAATTTTATGAATTTTTTCTCAAAATCACCAACAAAAATTTATCCAGAAAGGATATTCTCATTTCAATCGAGAAAATATGCATTGGAGAAGCTTTGCCTGAAAGTACGCAATGACACCATTAAAACAATTCTAAAAACCTTAATTTTTATACAAAAAAAAACGAATTTTAAAAAAGAAAACAATAAATTTTATGAATTTTTTCTCAAAACCACCAACAAAAATTTATCCAGAGAGAATATTCTCATTTCAATCAAGAAAATATGCATTGCAGAAGCTTTGGCTAAAAGTGTGCGATGACACCATTAAAAAAAATTTTAAAAAACCTTAAATTTTATACAAAAAAAATGAATTTTAAGAAAGAAAACCATAAATTTTATGAATTCTTTCTCAAAACCACCAACAAAAATTTATCCAGAAAGAATTTTCTCATTCCAATGAGATTAATATAAATTGGAGAAGCTTTGCCTGAAAGTGCACAATCATACCCCAAATAAACATCTCCAAGAAACCACCATTTTCATAGAGAAAAACAAATTTTAAGAAAGAAAACAATAAATTTTATGAATTTTTTCTCAAAACCACCAACAAAAATTTATCCAGAGAGGATTTTCTCATTCCAATCGAGAAAATATGCATTGGAGAAGCTTTGCCTGAAAGTACGCAATGACACCATAAAAACAATTCTAAAAACCTTAATTTTTATACAAAAAAAAACGAATTTTAAGAAAGAAAACAATAAATTTTATGAATTTTTTCTCAAAATCACCAACAAAAATTTATCCAGAAAGGATATTCTCATTCCAATCGAGAAAATATGCATTGGAAAAGCTTTGCCTAAAAGTACGCAATGACACCATAAAACAATTCTAAAAACCTTAATTTTTATACAAAAAAAAACGAATTTTAAGAAAGAAAACAATAAATTTTATGAATTTTTTCTCAAAATCACCAACAAAAATTTATCCAGAAATGATATTCTCATTCCAATCGAGAAAATATGCATTGGAGAAGCTTTGCCTGAAAGTACGCAATGACACCATAAAAACAATTCTAAAAACCTTAATTTTTATACAAAAAAAAAACGAATTTTAAGAAAGAAAACAATAAATTTTATGAATTTTTTCTCAAAATCACCAACAAAAATTTATCCAGAAAGGATATTCTCGTTCCAATCGAGAAAATATGCATTAAAGAAGCTTTGCCTAAAAGTACGCAATGACACCATAAAAAAAATTCTAAAAACCTTAATTTTTATACAAAAAAAACGAATTTTAAGAAAGAAAACAATAAATTTTATGAATTTTTTCTCAAAATCACCAACAAAAATTTATCCAGAAAGGATATTCTCATTTCAATCGAGAAAATATGCATTGGAGAAGCTTTGCCTGAAAGTACGCAATGACACCATAAAAAAAATTCTAAAAACCTTAATTTTTATACAAAAAAAAAAACGAATTTTAAGAAAGAAAACAATAAATTTTATGAATTTTTTCTCAAAATCACCAACAAAAATTTATCCAGAAAGGATATTCTCATTCCAATCGAGAAAATATGCATTGGAAAAGCTTTGCCTAAAAGTACGCAATGACACCATAAAAAAATTCTAAAAACCTTAATTTTTATACAAAAAAAAACGAATTTTAAGAAAGAAAACAATAAATTTTATGAATTTTTTCTCAAAATCACCAACAAAAATTTATCCAGAGAGAATATTCTCATTTCAATCAAGAAAATATGCATTGCAGAAACTTTGGCTAAAAGTGTGCGATGACACTATTAAAAAAAATTTTAAAAAACCTTAAATTTTATACAAAAAAAATGAATTTTAAGAAAGAAAACCATAAATTTTATGAATTTTTTCTCAAAACCACCAACAAAAATTTATCCAGAGAGGATTTTCTCATTCCAATCGAAAAAATATGCATTGGAGAAGCTTTGCCTGAAAGTACGCAATGACACCATAAAAACAATTCTAAAAACCTTAATTTTTATACAAAAAAAAAACGAATTTTAAGAAAGAAAACAATAAATTTTATGAATTTTTTCTCAAAATTACCAACAAAAATTTATCCAGAAAGGATATTCTCATTCCAATCGAGAAAATATGCATTGGAGAAGCTTTGCCTGAAAGTACGCAATGACACCATAAAAACAATTCTAAAAACCTTAATTTTTATACAAAAAAAAAACGAATTTTAAGAAAGAAAACAATAAATTTTATGAATTTTTTCTCAAAATCACCAACAAAAATTTATCCAGAAAGGATATTCTCATTTCAATCGAGAAAATATGCATTGGAGAAGCTTTGCCTGAAAGTACGCAATGACACCATAAAAAAAATTCTAAAAACCTTAATTTTTATACAAAAAAAAAACGAATTTTAAGAAAGAAAACAATAAATTTTATGAATTTTTTCTCAAAATCACCAACAAAAATTTATCCAGAAAGGATATTCTCATTCCAATCGAGAAAATATGCATTGGAAAAGCTTTGCCTAAAAGTACGCAATGACACCATAAAAAAATTCTAAAAACCTTAATTTTTATACAAAAAAAAACGAATTTTAAGAAAGAAAACAATAAATTTTATGAATTTTTTCTCAAAATCACCAACAAAAATTTATCCAGAAATGATATTCTCATTCCAATCGAGAAAATATGCATTGGAAAAGCTTTGCCTAAAAGTACGCAATGACACCATAAAACAATTCTAAAAACCTTAATTTTTATACAAAAAAAAACGAATTTTAAGAAAGAAAACAATAAATTTTATGAATTTTTTCTCAAAATCACCAACAAAAATTTATCCAGAAATGATATTCTCATTCCAATCGAGAAAATATGCATTGGAGAAGCTTTGCTTGAAAGTACGCAATGACACCATAAAAAAAATTCTAAAAACCTTAATTTTTATACAAAAAAAAACGAATTTTAAGAAAGAAAACAATAAATTTTATGAATTTTTTCTCAAAATCACCAACAAAAATTTATCCAGAAAGAATATTCTCATTCCAATCGAGAAAATATGCATTGGAAAAGCTTTGCCTAAAAGTACGCAATGACACCATAAAACAATTCTAAAAACCTTAATTTTTATACGAAAAAAAACGAATTTTAAGAAAGAAAACAATAAATTTTATGAATTTTTTCTCAAAATCACCAACAAAAATTTATCCAGAAATGATATTCTCATTTCAATCGAGAAAATATGCATTGGAGAAGCTTTGCCTGAAAGTACGCAATGACACCATTAAAACAATTCTAAAAACCTTAATTTTTATACAAAAAAAAACGAATTTTAAGAAAGAAAACAATAAATTTTATGAATTTTTTCTCAAAATCACCAACAAAAATTTATCCAGAAAGGATATTCTCATTTCAATCGAGAAAATATGCATTGGAGAAGCTTTGCCTGAAAGTACGCAATGACACCATTACAACAATTCTAAAAACCTTAATTTTTATACAAAAAAAAAACGAATTTTAAGAAAGAAAACAATAAATTTTATGAATTTTTTCTCAAAACCACCAACAAAAATTTATCCAGAGAGAATATTCTCATTTCAATCAAGAAAATATGCATTGCAGAAGCTTTGGCTAAAAGTGTGCGATGACACCATTAAAAAAAATTTTAAAAAACCTTAAATTTTATACAAAAAAAATGAATTTTAAGAAAGAAAACCATAAATTTTATGAATTTTTTCTCAAAACCACCAACAAAAATTTATCCAGAAAGAATTTTCTCATTCCAATGAGATTAATATAAATTGGAGAAGCTTTGCCTGAAAGTGCACAATCATACCCCAAATAAACATCTCCAAGAAACCACCATTTTCATAGAGAAAAACAAATTTTAAGAAAGAAAACAATAAATTTTATGAATTTTTTCTCAAAACCACCAACAAAAATTTATCCAGAGAGGATATTCTCATTCCAATCAAGAAAATATCCATTGGAGAAGCTTTGCCTGAAAGTACGCAATGACACCATAAAAACAATTCTAAAAACCTTAATTTTTATACAAAAAAAAACGAATTTTAAGAAAGAAAACAATAAATTTTATGAATTTTTTCTCAAAATCACCAACAAAAATTTATCCAGAAAGGATATTCTCATTCCAATCGAAAAAATATGCATTGGAGAAGCTTTGCCTGAAAGTACGCAATGACACCATATAAACAATTCTAAAAACCTTAATTTTTATACAAAAAAAAAACGAATTTTAAGAAAGAAAACAATAAGTTTTATGAATTTTTTCTCAAAACCACCAACAAAAATTTATCCAGAAAGAATTTTCTCATTCCAATGAGAATAATATGAATCGGAGAAGCTTCGCCTGAAAGTGCACAATCATACCCCAAACAAACATCTCCAAAAAACCACCATTTTCATAGAGAAAAACAAATTTTAAGAGAAGGTGGACTCAGTGTAATAATTGTTGCCTCCTATTTTTTGAGAAAACTGGGTGCCTGGTGTAAAAATTGGATTTTCGTGAATATTGTCACAAATTTTCAAATTTTTGTGGTGTTTTGCATATCTTTAGGTGGTCAATTTATTTTGCTTTCAGTAAATAAAAAATTTAATTTTAGGCAATTTTTTTTTAATAGTGCTCACAAAAATTTATTCTGAAAGGATATTCCTTTTTCGATCAGGATAATATGGATCTAGAAGGCTATGTAAAAGAGAATATAATGAAACCATGAAACAAATTGCCATTTTTATCCAAAAAAGCAAACTTTATTTTTAAAAAATACAGCGAACTTTAGGTATTTTTTTTTAAAACGCCTGGAAAAAATTTTCTTGTATGGACTTTTTTAGTCCGATCAGGATAATAAGAATAATAATTAGTTTCGCATATGTATGCGCATTAACATCATTAAACAAATTTCCGAAAAAATTTCCTTTTTCATAGAGAAATAGAAATTTAAAAAAAAAAGTTTAATGATCTTTTGGCAAATTTTTCTCAAAACTCCCACCGAAATTTATCGTGACAGGTCATTTTCCTTCCAATCATTATACTAAGAGTCATAGAAGGTTTTCCTGAAAGTGTGCAATGACACCATAAAAACAATTCTAAAAACGTTAGTTTTTATACAAAAAAAAACGAATTTTAAAAAGAAAGCAATAAATTTTTTGAATTTTTTCTCAAAATCACCAACAAAAATTTATCCAGAAAGGATATTCTCATTCCAATCGAGAAAATATGCATTGGAGAAGCTTTGCCTGAAAATATGCATTGGAGAAGCTTTGCCTGAAAGTACGCAATGACACCATAAAAACAATTCTAAAATCCTTAATTTTTATACAAAAAAAAACGAATTTTAAGAGAGAAAACCATAAATTTTATGAATTTTTTCTCAAAACCACCAACAAAAATTTATCCAGAGAGAATATTCTCATTCCAATCAAGAAAATATGCATTGCAGAAGCTTTGGCTGAAAGTGTGCAATGACACCATTAAAAAAAAATTCTAAAAAACCGTAATTTTTATACAAAAAAAATGAATTTTTAGAAAGAAAACCATAAATTTTATGAATTTTTTCTCAAAACCACCAACAAAAATTTATCCAGAAAGAATTTTCTCATTCCAATGAGAATAATATGAATCGGAGAAGCTTCGCCTGAAAGTGCACAATCATACCCCAAACAAACATCTCCAAAAAATCACCATTTTCATAGAGAAAAACAAATTTTAAGAGACAGTGGACTCAGTGTAATAATTGTTGCCTCCTATTTTTTGAGAAAACTGGGTGCCTGGTGTAAAAATTGGATTTTCGTGAATATTGTCACAATATTTCGAATTTTTGTGGTTTTTTGCATATCTTTAGGTGGTCAATTTATTTTGCTTTCAGTAAATAAAAAATTTAATTTTAGGCAATTTTTTTTTAATAGTGCTCACAAAAATTTATTCTGAAAGGATATTCCTTTTTCGATCAGGATAATATGGATCTAGAAGGCTATGTAAAAGAGTATATAATGAAACCATGAAACAAATTGCCATTTTTATCCAAAAAAGCAAACTTTATTTTTAAAAAAATACAGCGAACTTTAGGTATTTTTTTTTTAAAACGCCTGGAAAAAATTTTCCTGTAAGGACTTTTTTAGTCCGATCAGGATAATAAGAATAATTATTAGTTTCGCATATGTATGCGCATTAACATCATTAAACAAATTTCCGAAAAAATTTCCTTTTTCATAGAAAAATAGAGATTTAAAAAAAAAATTTAATGATCTTTTGGCAAATTTTCCTCAAAACTCCCACCGAAATTTATCGTGACAGGTCATTTTCCTTCCAATCATTATACTAAGAGTTATAGAAGGTTTGCCTGAAAGTGTGCAATGACACCATAAAAAAAATTCTAAAAAACCTTAATTTTTATACAAAAAAAACGAATTTTAAGAAAGAAAACAATAAATTTTATGAATTTTTTCTCAAAATCACCAACAAAAATTTATCTAGAAATAATATTCTCATTCAAATCAAGAAAATATGCATTGGAAAAGCTTTGGCTGAAAGTGTGCAATGACACTATTAAGCAAAATTCTAGAAAACCTTAATTTTTATACAAAAAAAAATGAATTTTAAGAAAGGAATCCATAAATTTTATGAATTTTTTCTCAAAATTACCAACAAAAATTTATCCAGAAATGATATTCTCATTCCAATCGAGAAAATATGCATTGGAAAAGCTTTGCCTGAAAGTATGCAATGACACCATAAAAACGATTCTAAAAATCTTAATTTTTATACAAAAAAAAACAAATTTTAAGAAAGAAAACAATAAATTTTATGAATTTTTTCTCAAAATCACCAACAAAAATTTATCCAGAAAGGATATTCTCATTCCAATCGCGACAATATGCATTGGAGAAGCTTTGCCTAAAAGAACGCAATGACACCATTAAAACAATTCTTAAAACCTTAATTTTTATACAAAAAAAAACATATTTTAAGAAAGAAAACAATAAATTTTATGAATTTTTTCTCAAAACCACCAACAAAAATTTATCCAGAGAGAATATTCTCATTCCAATCGAGAAAATATGCATTGGAGAAGCTTTGCCTGAGAGTACGCAATGACACCATAAAAACAATTCTAAAAACCTTAATTTTTATACAAAAAAAACGGATTTTAAGAAAGAAAACAATAAATTTTATGAATTTTTTCTCAAAATCACCAACAAAAATTTATCCAGAAAGGATATTCTCATTCCAATCGCAAAAATATGCATTGGAGAAGCTTTGCCTGAAAGTACGCAATGACACCATAAAAACAATTCTTAAAACCTTAATTTTTATACAAAAAAAAACATATTTTAAGAAAGAAAACAATAAATTTTATGAATTTTTTCTCAAAACCACCAACAAAAATTTATCCAGAGAGAATATTCTCATTCCAATAGAAAAAATATGCATTGGAGAAGCTTTGCCTGAAAGTACGCAATGACACCATAAAAACAATTCTAAAAACCTTAATTTTTATACAAAAAAAACGAATTTTAAGAAAGAAAACAATAAATTTTATGAATTTTTTCTCAAAACCACCAACAAAAATTTATCCAGAAATGATATTCTCATTCCAATCAAGAAAATATCTATTGGAGAAGCTTTGCCTGAAAGTACGCAATGACACCATTAAAAAAAATTCTAAAAAACCTTAATTTTTATACAAAAAAAATGAATTTTAAGAAAGAAAACCATAAATTTTATGAATTTTTTCTCAAAACCACCAACAAAAATTTATCCAGAAAGAATTTTCTCATTCCAATGAGAATAATATGAATCGGAGAAGCTTCGCCTGAAAGTGCACAATCATACCCCAAACAAACATCTCCAAAAAACCACCATTTTCATAGAGAAAAACAAATTTTAAGAGAAAGTGGACTCAGTGTAATAATTGTTGCCTCCTATTTTTTGAGAAAACTGGGTGCCTGGTGTAAAAATTGGATTTTCGTGAATATTGTCACAAATTTTCGAATTTTTGTGGTTTTTTGCATATCTTCAGGTGGTCAATTTATTTTGCTTTCAGTAAATAAAAAATTTAATTTTAGGCAATTTTTTTTAATAGTGCTCACAAAAATTTATTCTGAAAGGATATTCCTTTTTCGATCATGATAATATGGATCTAGAAGGCTATGCAAAAGTGTATGTAATGAAACCATGAAACAAATTGCCAATTTTATCCAAAAAAGCAAACTTTATTTTTAAAAAAATACAGCGAACTTTAGGTATTTTTTTTTAAAACGCCTGGAAAAAATTTTCCTGTAAGGACTTTTTTAGTCCGATCAGGATAATAAGTATAATTATTAGTTTTGCATATGTATGCGCATTAACATCATTAAACAAATTTCCGAAAAAATTTCCTTTTTCATAGAAAAATAGAAATTTAAAAAAAAAATTTAAAGATCTTTTGGCAAATTTTTTTCAAAACTCCCACCGAAATTTATCGTGACAGGTCATTTTCCTTCCAATCATTATACTAAGAGTCATAGAAGGTTTGACTAAAAGTGTGCAATGACACCAAAAAACAATTCTAAGAACCTTAATTTTTATACAAAAAAAACGAATTTTAAGAAAGAAAACAATAAATTTTATGAATTTTTTCCCAAAACCACCAACAAAAATTTATCCAGAAAGGATATTCTCATTCCAATCGAGAAAATATGCATTGGAGAAGCTTTGCCTGAAAATACGCAATGACATCATAAAAACAATTCTAAAAACCTTAATTTTTATACAAAAAAAAACGAATTTTAAGAAAGAAAAAATAAATTTTATGAATTTTTTCTCAAAATCACCAATAAAAATTTATCCAGAAATGATATTCTCATTATAATCGAAAAAATATGTATTGGAGAAGCTTTGCCTGAAAGTACGCAATGACATCATAACAACAATTCTAAAAACCTTAATTTTTATACAAAAAAAACGAATTTTAAGAAAGAAAACAATAAATTTTATGAATTTTTTCTCAAAATCACCAACAAAAATTTATCCAGAAAGGATATTCTCATTCCAATCGAGCAAATATGCATTGGAGAAGCTTTGCCTGAAAGTACGCAATGACACCATAAAAACAATTCTAAAAACCTTAATTTTTATACAAAAAAAAACGAATTTTAAGAAAGAAAACAATAAATTTTATGAATTTTTTCTCAAAATCACCAACAAAAATTTATCCAGAAAGGATATTCTCATTCCAATAGAGAAAATATGCATTGGAAGCTTTGCCTGAAAGTACGCAATGACACCATAAAAACAATTCTAAAAACCTTAATTTTTATACAAAAAAAAACGAATTTTAAGAAAGAAAACAATAAATTTTATGAATTTTTTCTCAAAATCACCAACAAAATTTATCCAGAAAGGATATTCTCATTCCAATAAAAAAATATGCATTGCAGAAGCTTTGCCTGAAAGTACGCAATGACACCATAAAAACAATTCTAAAAACCTTAATTTTTATACAAAAAAAACGAATTTTAAGAAAGAAAACAATAAATTTTATGAATTTTTTCTCAAAATCACCAACAAAAATTTATCCAGAACTGATATTCTCATTCCAATCGAAAAACTATGCATTGGAAAAGCTTTGCCTGTAAGTTCGCAATGACACCATAAAAACATTTCTAAAATCCTTAATTTTTATACAAAAAAAAAACGAATTTTAAGAAAGAAAACAATAAATTTTATGAATTTTTTCTCAAAACCACCAACAAAAATTTATCCAGAAATGATATTCTCATTCCAATCAAGAAAATATCTATTGGAGAAGCTTTGCCTGAAAGTACGCAATGACACCATTAAAAAAAATTCTAAAAAACCTTAATTTTTATACAAAAAAAATGAATTTTAAGAAAGAAAACCATAAATTTTATGAATTTTTTCTCAAAACCACCAACAAAAATTTATCCAGAAAGAATTTTCTCATTCCAATGAGAATAATATGAATCGGAGAAGCTTCGCCTGAAAGTGCACAATCATACCCCAAACAAACATCTCCAAAAAACCACCATTTTCATAGAGAAAAACGAATTTTAAGAGAAAGTGGACTCAGTGTAATAATTGTTGCCTCCTATTTTTTGAGAAAACTGGGTGCCTTGTGTAAACATTGGATTTTCGTGAATATTGTCACAAATTTTCGAATTTTTGTGATTTTTTGCATATCTTTAGGTGGTCAATTTATTTTGCTTTCAGTAAATAAAAAATTTAATTTTAGGCAATTTTTTTTCAATAGTGCTCACAAAAATTTATTCTGAAAGGATATTCCTTTTTCAATCAGGATAATATGGATCTAGAAGGCTATGTAAAAGTGTATGTAATGAAACCATGAAACAAATTGCCATTTTTATCCAAAAAAGCAAACTTTATTTTTAAAAAAATACAGCGAACTTTAGGTATTTTTTTTTTAAAACGCCTGGAAAAAATTTTCCTGTAAGGCCTTTTTTTGTCCGATCAGGATAATAAGAATAATTATTAGTTTCGCATATGTATGCGCATTAACATCATTAAACAAATTTCCGAAAAAATTTCCTTTTTTATAGAAAAATAGAAATTAAAAAAAAAATTTAATGATCTTTTGACAAATTTTTCTCAAAACTCCCACCGAAATTTATCGTGACAGGTCATTTTCCTTCCAATCATTATACTAAGAGTCATAGAAGGTTTGACTAAAAGTGTGCAATGACACCATAAAAAAAATTCAAAAAAAAACCTTAATTTTTATACAAAAAAAAACGAATTTTAAGAAAGAAAACAATAAATTTTATGAATTTTTTCTCAAAACCACCAACAAAAATTTATCCAGAAATGATATTCTCATTCCAATCGAGAAAATATGTATTAGAGAAGCTTTGCCTGAAAGTACGCAATGACACCAAAAAACAATTCTAAGAACCTTAATTTTTATACAAAAAAAACGAATTTTAAGAAAGAAAACAATAAATTTTATGAATTTTTTCCCAAAACCACCAACAAAAATTTATCCAGAAATGATATTCTCATTCCAATCGAGAAAATATGCATTAGAGAAGCTTTGCCTAAAAGTACGCAATGACACCATAAAAACAATTCTAAAAACCTTAATTTTTATACAAAAAAAACGAATTTTAAGAAAGAAAAAATAAATTTTATGAATTTTTTCTCAAAATCACCAACAAAAATTTATCCAGAAATGATATTCTCATTATAATCGAAAAAATATGTATTGGAGAAGCTTTGCCTGAAAGTATGCAATGACACCATAAAAACAATTCTAAAAACCTTAATTTTTATACAAAAAAAAACGAATTTTAAGAAAGAAAACAATAAATTTTATGAATTTTTTCTCAAAATCACCAACAAAAATTTATCCAGAAAGGATATTCTCATTCCAATAGAGAAAATATGCATTGGAAGCTTTGCCTGAAAGTACGCAATGACACCATAAAAACAATTCTAAAAACCTTAATTTTTATACAAAAAAAAAACGAATTTTAAGAAAGAAAACAATAAATTTTATGAATTTTTTCTCAAAATCACCAACAAAATTTATCCAGAAAGGATATTCTCATTCCAATAAAAAAATATGCATTGCAGAAGCTTTGCCTGAAAGTACGCAATGACACCATAAAAACAATTCTAAAAACCTTAATTTTTATACAAAAAAAAACGAATTTTAAGAAAAAAAACAATAAATTTTATGAATTTTTTCTCAAAATCACCAACAAAAATTTATCCAGAAATGATATTCTCATTCCAATCGAGAAAATATCCATTGGAGAAGCTTTGCCTGAAAGTATGCAATGACACCATAAAAACAATTCTAAAAACCTTAATTTTTATACAAAAAAAACGAATTTTAAGAAAGAAAATAATAAATTTTATGAATTTTTTCTCAAAATCACCAACAAAAATTTATCCAGAACTGATATTCTCATTCCAATCGAAAAACTATGCATTGGAAAAGCTTTGCCTGTAAGTTCGCAATGACACCATAAAAACATTTCTAAAATCCTTAATTTTTATACAAAAAAAAAATGAATTTTAAGAAAGAAAACAATAAATTTTATGAATTTTTTCTCAAAACCACCAACAAAAATTTATCCAGAGAGAATATTCTCATTCCAATCAAAAAAATATGCATTGCAGAAGCTTTGGCTGAAAGTGCACAATCATACCCCAAACAAACATCTCCAAAAAACCACCATTTTCATAGAGAAAAACGAATTTTAAGAGAAAGTGGACTCAGTGTAATAATTGTTGCCTCCTATTTTTTGAGAAAACTGGGTGCCTGGGTGTAAAAATTGGATTTTCGTGAATATTGTCACAAATTTTCGAATTTTTGTGATTTTTTGCATATCTTTAGGTGGTCAATTTATTTTGCTTTCAGTAAATAAAAAATTTAATTTTAGGCAATTTTTTTTCAATAGTGCTCACAAAAATTTATTCTGAAAGGATATTCCTTTTTCGATCAGGATAATATGGATCTAGAAGGCTATGTAAAAGTGTATGTAATGAAACCATGAAACAAATCGCCATTTTTATCCAAAAAAGCAAACTTTATTTTTAAAAAAATACAGCGAACTTTAGGTATTTTTATTTTTAAACGCCTGGAAAAAATTTTCCTGTAAGGCCTTTTTTAGTCCGATCAGGATAATAAGAATAATTATTAGTTTCGCATATGTATGCGCATTAACATCATTAAACAAATTTCCGAAAAAATTTCCTTTTTTATAGAAAAATAGAAATTAAAAAAAAAATTTAATGATCTTTTGACAAATTTTTCTCAAAACTCCCACCGAAATTTATCGTGACAGGTCATTTTCCTTCCAATTATTATACTAAGAGTCATAGAAGGTTTGCCTGAAGTGTGCAATGACACCATAAAAATAATTCTTATTTATACAAAAAAAACGAATTTTAAGAAAGAAAACCATAAATTTTATGAATTTTTTCCCAAAACCACCAACAAAAATTTATCCAGAAAGAATTTTCTCATTCCAATAGAGAAAATATGCATTGGAAGCTTTGCCTGAAAGTACGCAATGACACCATAAAAACAATTCTAAAAACCTTAATTTTTATACAAAAAAAAACGAATTTTAAGAAAGAAAACAATAAATTTTATGAATTTTTTCTCAAAATCACCAACAAAATTTATCCAGAAAGGATATTCTCATTCCAATAAAAAAATATGCATTGCAGAAGCTTTGCCTGAAAGTACGCAATGACACCATAAAAACAATTCTAAAAACCCCAATTTTTATACAAAAAAAACGAATTTTAAGAAAGAAAACAATAAATTTTATGAATTTTTTCTCAAAATCACCAACAAAAATTTATCCAGAACTGATATTCTCATTCCAATCGAAAAACTATGCATTGGAAAAGCTTTGCCTGTAAGTTCGCAATGACACCATAAAAACATTTCTAAAATCCTTTATTTTTATACAAAAAAAAAACGAATTTTAAGAAAGAAAACAATAAATTTTATGAATTTTTTCTCAAAACCACCAACAAAAATTTATCCAGAAATGATATTCTCATTCCAATCAAGAAAATATCTATTGGACAAGCTTTGCCTGAAAGTACGCAATGACACCATTAAAAAAAATTCTAAAAAACCTTAATTTTTATACAAAAAAAATGAATTTTAAGAAAGAAAACCATAAATTTTATGAATTTTTTCTCAAAACCACCAACAAAAATTTATCCAGAAAGAATTTTCTCATTCCAATGAGAATAATATGAATCGGAGAAGCTTCGCCTGAAAGTGCACAATCATACCCCAAACAAACATCTCCAAAAAACCACCATTTTCATAGAGAAAAACGAATTTTAAGAGAAAGTGGACTCAGTGTAATAATTGTTGCCTCCTATTTTTTGAGAAAACTGGGTGCCTTGTGTAAACATTGGATTTTCGTGAATATTGTCACAAATTTTCGAATTTTTGTGATTTTTTGCATATCTTTAGGTGGTCAATTTATTTTGCTTTCAGTAAATAAAAAATTTAATTTTAGGCAATTTTTTTTCAATAGTGCTCACAAAAATTTATTCTGAAAGGATATTCCTTTTTCGATCAGGATAATATGGATCTAGAAGGCTATGTAAAAGTGTATGTAATGAAACCATGAAACAAATTGCCATTTTTATCCAAAAAAGCAAACTTTATTTTTAAAAAAATACAGCGAACTTTAGGTATTTTTTTTTTAAAACGCCTGGAAAAAATTTTCCTGTAAGGCCTTTTTTTGTCCGATCAGGATAATAAGAATAATTATTAGTTTCGCATATGTATGCGCATTAACATCATTAAACAAATTTCCGAAAAAATTTCCTTTTTCATAAAAAATAGAATTTTTAAACAAAAATTTAAAGATCTTTTGGCAAATTTTTTTCAAAACTCCCACCAAAATTTATCGTGACAGGTCATTTTCCTTCCAATCATTATACTAAGAGTCATAGAAGGTTTGACTAAAAGTGTGCAATGACACCATAAAAAAAATTCAAAAAAAAACCTTAATTTTTATACAAAAAAAACGAATTTTAAGAAAGAAAACAATAAATTTTATGAATTTTTTCTCAAAACCACCAACAAAAATTTATCCAGAAATGATATTCTCATTCCAATCGAGAAAATATGTATTAGAGAAGCTTTGCCTGAAAGTACGCAATGACACCAAAAAACAATTCTAAGAACCTTAATTTTTATACAAAAAAAACGAATTTTAAGAAAGAAAACAATAAATTTTATGAATTTTTTCCCAAAACCACCAACAAAAATTTATCCAGAAATGATATTCTCATTCCAATCGAGAAAATATGCATTAGAGAAGCTTTGCCTAAAAGTACGCAATGACACCATAAAAACAATTCTAAAAACCTTAATTTTTATACAAAAAAAACGAATTTTAAGAAAGAAAAAATAAATTTTATGAATTTTTTCTCAAAATCACCAACAAAAATTTATCCAGAAATGATATTCTCATTATAATCGAAAAAATATGTATTGGAGAAGCTTTGCCTGAAAGTACGCAATGACATCATAACAACAATTCTAAAAACCTTAATTTTTATACAAAAAAAAACGAATTTTAAGAAAGAAAACAATAAATTTTATGAATTTTTTCTCAAAATCACCAACAAAAATTTATCCAGAAAGGATATTCTCATTCCAATCGAGCAAATATGCATTGGAGAAGCTTTGCCTGAAAGTATGCAATGACACCATAAAAACAATTCTAAAAACCTTAATTTTTATACAAAAAAAAACGAATTTTAAGAAAGAAAACAATAAATTTTATGAATTTTTTCTCAAAATCACCAACAAAAATTTATCCAGAAAGGATATTCTCATTCCAATAGAGAAAATATGCATTGGAAGCTTTGCCTGAAAGTACGCAATGACACCATAAAAACAATTCTAAAAACCTTAATTTTTATACAAAAAAAAACGAATTTTAAGAAAGAAAACAATAAATTTTATGAATTTTTTCTCAAAATCACCAACAAAATTTATCCAGAAAGGATATTCTCATTCCAATAAAAAAATATGCATTGCAGAAGCTTTGCCTGAAAGTACGCAATGACACCATAAAAACAATTCTAAAAACCTTAATTTTTATACAAAAAAAACGAATTTTAAGAAAAAAAACAATAAATTTTATGAATTTTTTCTCAAAATCACCAACAAAAATTTATCCAGAAATGATATTCTCATTCCAATCGAGAAAATATCCATTGGAGAAGCTTTGCCTGAAAGTATGCAATGACACCATAAAAACAATTCTAAAAACCTTAATTTTTATACAAAAAAAACGAATTTTAAGAAAGAAAACAATAAATTTTATGAATTTTTTCTCAAAATCACCAACAAAAATTTATCCAGAACTGATATTCTCATTCCAATCGAAAAACTATGCATTGGAAAAGCTTTGCCTGTATGTTCGCAATGACACCATAAAAACATTTCTAAAATCCTTAATTTTTATACAAAAAAAAAAACGAATTTTAAGAAAGAAAACAATAAATTTTATGAATTTTTTCTCAAAACCACCAACAAAAATTTATCCAGAGAGAATATTCTCATTCCAATCAAAAAAATATGCATTGCAGAAGCTTTGGCTGAAAGTGCACAATCATACCCCAAACAAACATCTCCAAAAAACCACCATTTTCATAGAGAAAAACGAATTTTAAGAGAAAGTGGACTCAGTGTAATAATTGTTGCCTCCTATTTTTTGAGAAAACTGGGTGCCTGGGTGTAAAAATTGGATTTTCGTGAATATTGTCACAAATTTTCGAATTTTTGTGGTTTTTTGCATATCTTTAGGTGGTCAATTTATTTTGCTTTCAGTAAATAAAAAATTTAATTTTAGGCAATTTTTTTTCAATAGTGCTCACAAAAATTTATTCTGAAAGGATATTCCTTTTTCGATCAGGATAATATGGATCTAGAAGGCTATGTAAAAGTGTATGTAATGAAACCATGAAACAAATTGCCATTTTTATCCAAAAAAGCAAACTTTATTTTTAAAAAAATACAGCGAACTTTAGGTATTTTTATTTTAAAACGCCTGGAAAAAATTTTCCTGTAAGGCCTTTTTTAGTCCGATCAGGATAATAAGAATAATTATTAGTTTCGCATATGTATGCGCATTAACATCATTAAACAAATTTCCGAAAAAATTTCCTTTTTTATAGAAAAATAGAAATTAAAAAAAAAATTTAATGATCTTTTGACAAATTTTTCTCAAAACTCCCACCGAAATTTATCGTGACAGGTCATTTTCCTTCCAATTATTATACTAAGAGTCATAGAAGGTTTGCCTGAAGTGTGCAATGACACCATAAAAAAATTCTAAAAAACCTTAATTTTTATACCAAAACAACGAATTTTAAGAAAGAAAACAATAAATTTGATGAATTTTTTCTCAAAATCACCAACAAAAATTTATTCAGAAAGGATATTCTCATTCCAATCGAGAAAATATGCATTGGAGAAGCTTTGCCTGAAAGTATGCAATGACACCATAAAAACAATTCTAAAAACCTTAATTTTTATCCAAAAAAAACGAATTTTAAGAAAGAAAACAATAAATTTTATGAATTTTTTCTCAAAATCACCAACAAAAATTTATCCAGAAATGATATTCTCATTCCAATCGAGAAAATATCCATTGGAGAAGCTTTGCCTGAAAGTACGCAATGACACCATAAAAACAATTCTAAAAGCCTTAATTTTTATACAAACAAAAACGAATTTTAAAAAATAAAACAATAAATTTTATGAATTTTTTCTCAAAACTACCAACAAAAATTTATCCAGAGAGAATATTCTCATTTCAATCAAGAAAATATGCATTGCAGAAGCTTTGGCTGAAAGTGTGCAATGACACCATAAAAACAATTCTAAAAACCTTAATTTTTATACAAAAAAAACGAATTTTAAGAAAGAAAACAATAAATTTTATGAATTTTTTCTCAAAATCACCAACAAAAATTTATCCAGAAATGATATTCTCATTCCAATCGAGAAAATATCCATTGGAGAAGCTTTGCCTGAAAGTACGCAATGACACCATAAAAACAATTCTAAAAGCCTTAATTTTTATACAAAAAAAAAGGAATTTTAAGAAAGAAAACAATAAATTTTATGAATTTTTTCTCAAAATCACCAACAAAAATTTATCCAGAAATGATATTCTCATTCCAATCAAGAAAATATCCATTGGAGAAGCTTTGCCTGAAAGTACGCAATGACACCATAAAAACAATTCTAAAAGCCTTAATTTTTATACAAAAAAAAACGAATTTTAAGAAAGAAAAAAATAAATTTTATGAATTTTTTCTCAAAACCCCAAACAAAAATTTATCCAGAGAGAATATTCTCATTCCAATCAAGAAAATATTCATTGCAGACGCTTTGGATAAAAGTGTGCAATGACACCATAAAAAAATTCTAAAAAACCTCAATTTTTATACAAAAAAAATGAATTTTAAGAAAGAAAACCATAAATTTTATGAATTTTTTCTCAAAACCACCAACAAAAATTTATCCAGAAAGAATTTTCTCATTCCAATGAGAATTTTTTCTCAAAATCACCAACAAAAATTTATCCAGAAAGGATATTCTCATTGCAATCGAGAAAATATGCATTGGAAAAGCTTTGCCTAAAAGTACGCAATGACACCATAAAAACAATTCTAAAAACGTTAATTTTTATACAAAAAAAAAACGAATTTTAAGAAAGAACACAATAAATTTATTGAATTTTTTCTCAAAACCACCAACAAAAATTTATCCAGAAAGGATATTCTCATTTCAATCAAGAAAATATGCATTGGAGAAGCTTTGCCTGAAAGTACGCAATGACACCATAAAAACAATTCTAAAAACCTTAATTTTTATACAAAAAAAAACGAATTTTAAGAAAGAAAACAATAAATTTTTTAAATTTTTTCTCAAAATCACAGTACGCAATGACACCATAAAAACAATTCTAAAAACTTTAATTTTTATACAAAAAAAACGAATTTTAAGAAAGAAAACAATAAATTTTATGAATTTTTTCTCAAAACCACCAACAAAAATTTATCCAGAGAGAATATTCTCATTCCAATGAGAATAATATGAATCGGAGAAGCTTCGCCTGAAAGTGCACAATCATACCCCAAACAAACATCTCCAAAAAACCACCATTTTCATAGAGAAAACCAAATTTTAAGAGAAAGTGGACTCAGTGTAATAATTGTTGCCTCCTATTTTTTGAGGAAACTGGGTGCCTGGTGTAAAAATTGGATTTTCGTGAATATGTCACAAATCTTCTAATATTTGTGGTTTTTTGCATATCTTTAGGTGGTCAATTTATTTTGCTTTCAATAAATAAAAAATTTAATTTTAGGCAATTTTTTTTTAATAGTGCTCACAAAAATTTATTCTGAAAGGATATTTCTTTTTCGATCAGGATAATATAGATCCAGAAGGCTATGTAAAAGTGTATGTAATGAAACCATGAAACAAATTGCCATTTTTATCCAAAAAAGCAAACTTTATTTTTAAAAAAATACAGCGAACTTTAGGTATTTTTTTTTTAAAACGCCTGGAAAAAATTTTCCTGTAAGGACTTTTTTAGTCCGATAAGGATAATAAGAATAATTATTAGTTTCGTTTATGTATGCGCATTAACATCATTAAACAAATTTCCGAAAAAACTTCCTTTTTCATAGAAAAATAGAAATTTAAAAAAAAAATTTTAATGATCTTTTGCCAAATTTTTCTCAAAACTCCCACCGAAATTTATCGTGACAGGTCATTTTCCTTCCAATCATTATACTAAGAGTCATAGAAGGTTTGCCTGAAAGTACGCAATGACACCATAAAAACAATTCTAAAAACCTTAATTTTTATACAAAAAAAAACGAATTTTAAGAAAGAAAACAATAAATTTTATGAATTTTTTCTCAAAATCACCAACAAAAATTTATCGAGAAAGGATATTCTCATTCCAATCGAGAAATTATGCATTGGAGCAGTTTTGCCTAAAAGTACGCAATGACACCATAAAACCAATTCTGAAAATCTTAATTTTTATACAAAAAAAAAACAAATTTTAAGAAAGAAAACAATAAATTTTATGAAGTTTTTCTCAAAATCACCAACAAAAATTTATCCAGAAATGATATTCTCATTTCAATCGAGAAAATATGCATTGGAGAAGCTTTGCCTAAAAGTACGCAATGACACCATTAATACAATTCTAAAAACCTTAATTTTTATACAAAAAAAAACGAATTTTAAGAAAGAAAACAATAAATTTTATGAATTTTTTCTCAAAATCACCAACAAAAATTTATCCAGAAAGAATATTCTCATTCTAATCGAGAAAATATGCATTGGAGAAGCTTTGCCTGAAAGTACGCAATGACACCATAAAAAATTTTTTAAAAAACCTTAATTTTTATACAAAAAAAAACAAATTTTAAAAAAGAAAACAATAAATTTTATGAATTTTTTCTCAAAATCACCAACAAAAATTTATCCAGAAAGGATATTCTCATTCCAATCGAAAAAATATGCATTGAAAAAGCTTTGCCTAAAAGTACGCAATGACACCATAAAAACAATTCTAAAAACATTAATTTTTATACAAAAAAAAAACGAAATTTAAGAAAAAGAACAATAAATTTTATGAATTTTTTCTCAAAACCATCAACAAAAATTTATCCAGAGAGAATATTCTCATTCCAATCAAGAAAATATGCATAGCAGAAGCTTTGGATGAAAGTGTGCAATGACACCATTAAAAAAATTCTAAAAAACCCTAATTTTTATACAAAAAAAATGAATTTTAAGAAAGAAAACCATAAATTTTATGAATTTTTTCTCAAAACCGCCAACAAAAATTTATCCAGAAAGAATTTTCTCATTCCAGTGAGAATAATATGAATCGGAGAAGCTTCGCTTGAAAGTGCACAATCATACCCCAAACAAACATCTCCAAAAAACTAAGAGAAAGTGGACTCAGTGTAATAATTTTTGCCTCCTATTTTTTGAGAAAACTGGGTGCCTGGTGTAAAAATTGGATTTTCGTGAATATGTCACAAATTTTCGAATTTTTGTGGTTTTTTGCATATCTTTAGGTGGTCAATTTATTTTGCTTTCAGTAAATAAAAAATTTAATTTTAGGCAATTTTTTTTTAATAGTGCTCACAAAAATTTATTCTGAAATAATATTCCTTTTTCGATCAGGATAATATGGATCTAGAAGGCTATGTAAAAGTGTATGTAATGAAACCATGAAACAAATTGCCATTTTTATCCAAAACAGCAAACTTTATTTTTAAAAAAATACAGCGAACTTTAGGTATCTTTTTTTTAAAACGCCTGGAAAAAATTTTCCTGTAAGGACTTTTTTAGTCCGATCAGGATAATAAGAATAATTATTAGTTTCGCATATGTATGCGCATTAACATCATTAAACAAATTTCCGAAAAAACTTCCTTTTTCATAGAAAAATAGAAATTTAAAAAAAAAATTGTAATGATCTTTTGGCAAATTTTTCTCAAAACTCCCACCGAAATTTATCGTGGCAGGTCATTTTCCTTCCAATCATTATATAACGCTGTATATGATTAACTTCTATCTTATTAACAACTTTATGTAATATTCTATGTAAATAATGATTTTTTTATGAATTTTTATTTATGCACATAATTGTTTTGATATAATCAAATAACTTGCAATTTCTATTTTTATATACTCTTGCACCTTATAATTGTTTTAATAAATAATATATAGTGATATAAATAAAATGAAAATACATAATAAATAAATAAATATTTAAAAATGGAATACTGTGTTTTATTGCATATTTACAAAACTTATTCCATCAAACAACAAGACCTGCAATATTTAAAAATCTGCTTCTTTACGCATAAATGATATCACATATGAAAAATGGTTAAAATGGTTTTAAACGAACCGCTTCAATCGCATGCTGAACCTTACAATTGGCCCCCAATGATTTACGCCATTTCTGTTGTATTGCATGTGTGTGCGTTCTACGAATGTATTGCCACCAAATTCGGTCAGAATTCTTGTGTAGAGGCCTATCCAGTTCTTCTTTAATCTAAGGAGAGAAATTTTTATCGGTAGTTGTATCACCGGTATTTTAACGGTTTTGTTCGTATTGGTAGCAATTATAGTTGTTAGATTAGTTGGACCGACAAATAATTAAACATTGTATAAAAATGGGTCAAGATTACTGCCATGAAAAATCCCAGATGTAAAATGGAACATTTTATATATTAAAAATTTATTAGTTTGCTTATAGAATAAGTATTAAATTCACAATAATTTGAACAATTTGTAAACTTCGTTTTTTTTAAGAGACTTAAAACTTTTTAGTATTTTTTTTGTTAATTTTTTTATTGAACATTTAGGAAAATTAATACTGAAAAGAAAAAGATTATTATTAAAGTTAATGTCGGACAGAATTCAATATAAAGTATACGACATGGCAAAAATTTTATTTAATTTGGACATGAAGAAAAAACAAAAGTTCAAGTTATTCTTAATTCTTAGTCTAAGTACTTGTGATTTAATAGGTAAAATATTGATAAATATTAGTTATTAATCGAAAAGGAATTAATAAAAAATTAATTGTTTAATTATACAATTCAATGCAATAGTATATGTTGATGATAAGAAGAATATATGAACTTTTATATTCTCTTCATTTTCAGTGCAAGAACGTGTCAAAATTGTTGAATTTTTTTTTTCCTGACAATCTATTGTTTCAACATAAAGAAATTATCGTCAGTATTTTAATACTATTACAGGTCCCAGTGTAAATATGATAAGAAACTTAATAACCCGTTTTGAGGAGTTGGTGCAGTATTTGATGAGCCACGAACAAATTTTAATCGACCTTTTTGCAATGAACACGCTGTGATTGGAGGCTGTACGCGAAAGTGTCAGCGATGATCCATCTGTGTCTACTCGTCGACGTGCCACTCAATTGGGCAACTCCAGAACGTCGCTACAACACTTTTGAATCTTGATCTGAGTATGTTTCCATAGAAAATTCAATTGGCTCAAGATTATTGCCGAGGCTACAATATGCCAAAATATTCATTCAGCTGGCGACCGATAATGCTAACATTTTTAACAATCTTATTATGAGCGATGAAGCGCATTTTCATTTAAATGGATATTTCTTCCAAATTTTGGGTACAGAGAATCCGAGAGCGTTGCGTCAATTACGCCCTCTTAGATGCACTTTTTAGTCTGGGATTATGGCCAATGGAGATATCAGTCCATATTTTTTCGAAAATGAGAGTGAGCATCCACAAAACTTCTTTGGGGCGTTATACCGGACCATGTTAGAAAATTTTTACATCCGTTAGTTCTGAATAGACCTGGCATATGATTCCAGCAATATAGAGCTACAGCTCATAACATGAGAGTGACAAAGGCGATTATAACGAAATAATTTAAAAAAAATAGGAAATTTTGCTTGCCCACCTTGCTCCCCAGATTTGACTGTTCCTGATTTTTTTATGAGTTTTCTTAAAGGAACGGATTTACGTGAATAAACCATAAAATATTAAGGAACTAAAGCGGAATATTCGAACAGAAATTGCAAATTTGAAGAGAGAAACGTTGCGCACTATAAAACAAAATATAATACTTCAGAAAGAGCCATTAACTGCCAGCACAAAAATGTTAAGTCATTTAAGGAATATAATTTTTTATACTTTTAAAAGAAAACTAATAAAATTTTTAAAAAAACATTTAAAAGTACAAAAGTTATGGGCATTTCAAATCAGTGATTAAGGAATCATCAAATATGATTCCTTAATTAATTCATAAGCAAAAAATCAATGAGTGGGAGCGACAAAAAATCTCAATTCTTCCTGGCCCATAATCCTTTTCTGAAATTAAATGATATACGCTGTACCATTTATATGTACCTACTTTTGAATCTAATAGCTGTACGGAACTAATTTTTTTTTCTTTTATTATATTTTTTTTATCGGTCATAATTAGTTTACAAATTACGTGAAGTATGTAGTGCTGGTGCCTACAGTGTACACTGTAGTGCATTAGCACACTGCAATCAATTAATTTTATCTATAAAAGTAAGTATAGAAATGTTTTTATTTAAAAAAAAAAGAATTAGGAAAAGAAAAAAACTATCTCTGGTACTTGATTATTTTAATGTAAAATTATTTTTATTTATTCATTAACTTTTTGGGAACATATACAAAATTTTCACTCGCATACACTATGTGTATGTGGTACTGCAGAATCAATATGAACATAAAAAGTTGGGTTCAGTTAATTATCTATAAAATAATTTATAATTTAGCACATAAAAATCAACGCAGCGCTCAATTTCATAAAATTGAAACCTTCCCCATCCCATTCATACGCTTTTCGAAACTCGCAAACACTACGAAGAACATAGCACACAATATTAAGGCATCCTTGCTAGTGTACTTATTGGATAGTATTATGTCCCTTAAAAAATGTAAATTCATTAAATATATTCCAAAATAAAAACAAAAATAAAAATTGCCATAAAAAATATTGCATTGATAATAAAAAATACTTATTTAAGTTATTTTTTTATTGAAACTCTTCCAGCTTTATGGAAGCTAGAAGAGTTATTACCTTACCTTTACCTTATCAATAAAGTATGGCAAACTGTTTTATGAGCAATTATACTTCATTCCCATCATTATAGGGCGGAAATTTCAAAAGCCCATAAATGGCTTACAAACTGTAAACGAACTTATATCGATCGATTGGTATTTATCTTCTTCTTTTTTTAAATCATACAAATACAGACTAAGGTTTTCTACTGACAATTATCAACTAAATGATGAATAATATCCTTTCTAATGACTAAGTCATTTCGAAACTATTCAATTGAACGGTGAAATTTTGAAATCGCTTACAGAATCAATTAAATTAATAGTAAAACAACAATTTATAAAATATCAAATAGATAAAATTTTAGTAAAGAATCAGATTAGATGAGTTTCAGGAATTAATAGGTTTAGTATTCAAATTTAAATCGAACAATAAATTTAATAATTATATCATTTGCATTCGAATTGTTTAGGTTTTCTGCAAAAAAAAATATAAAAATTGTAGATATTATTATGCTGAGAAATTGTGCCCATTTTTCGTAGTATTTTTGAGTTGACGGTTAATAAAATCACAAATATTATTAACGTAGATATTAAATTGGTTTGCTGGTAACTAATTTGTTTTTTTCTTATAATTCATAAGGATCGATAACTTTTAAAATATGTAATCGTTAAAGAAGCTTATTTAAATTTGCATTTAAATAGACTGTACAAAATTTAAGCTCATTATAATAATGCATAAACTAAATCCTCTACAAATATTGATCCTGAATGAATATGATAACTAATCCTTGTAGGTGTTTTTATGATGAAAGTTATTGCGTGATTTACGATTGTAAAATAATTAAAGATTGTTTATTGTAACTACTTAGCTATACTTTAGTCTAACAAAATGTTTATACATTCTTTGGGTCCTTAGCAAAAATCATAGTGAATAATTTTGAATTTCAAAAGATGAATTGTTGGAGAGATTTAAGATTATCTTAAAGAATGATAATTTTTTATGTGCCTATTTATACGCTGAGTGTTCATATAAATAAGCTTCGTGGATAGTGGACAGTATCTTAAATCTGCAATGACGAGAAATATCCTATAGTATCTATACTCAAATTGCAGAATATTAAAAGATAATATTCCAGATGCAACGTATTGGATGAGCTTTATGCTAAAAAAAGACTGCAAAATAATTTTATTCAAAAGGACTAGATTTTAATCACGGTGCTTGATGATAACCTTAGAAAACTCTGACCAAGAAAATTTGAAGGCTAAACTTTGAAGATTGACTTGCTGAATCTTAATATTATAAATATGACAATATACAATTTTGCTTATACAGAAAACCCAGATTGGGCGATAGCTTTTTAATCTCTGATAATATTAAAAGGAATTTTAAACAAATTTTAAGGTTTTTTTTAAAAAAAAGTTTTTTACTTTTAAAAATTCTATTAATTATTTTACATTAAAAAAAAAATAGATGAAGAAGAGGGAAAATGAAAAGGTTATTCTCTAAATAAATAAATAAATTATAAATCCTTTCATCGATTTTAAAAGAAAATATAGAGTAAACACTCCCTTGAGTTAATCCAAAATAAAGGATTTTCCAATAAGAGTAATATGATTTCTTTAAAAAAAAAATCATACTTATTGTTAAGAAAATTCAAATGTTTTATATTTAGTATGAAGTACAATCAATATAATTAAGTTCTGAATAAAATGTCATTCAAATGTCCTTCACGACTTCTTTTGCAAGAACGAATTCTATGAACCCAATTTTCAAGCACTTTTTCCAATAAATCAAGTGGTTTGTCATGAATAAACTAGACTCTCTTTAAAGCTTAAAGAAAGTCTAGTTTATTGCTAAAGACCAATGACTCCAAATAACCGCACAACTTCTTGGAGGCCATTCAATGTCACAATTTCTTGAAATAATCGAATCTCCAAACTTTTCTCGCAATAATTCGGTTGTTGCACGTGCTGTGTGGCACGTAGCCCCATCTTGTTGGAAACACACGTTGTCAAGATCAACTTCTTCCAATTTCGGCCATAAAAAGTTGGTTATCATCGATCTATACCGTTCTCCATTGACAGTAACGGTGCTACCAGCTTCATTTCGAAAGAAGTACGGACCGACGATTCCACCAGACCAAAAACCACACTGTCAATTTAGGTGAATATAATGGGTGTTCATGAATAATTTGTGGATTTTCTTCGCACCAGAATCGACAGTTTTGTTTATTTACCGCACCAGAATCGACAGTTTTGTTTATTTACAGCACCACTCAGATGAAAGTAAGCGCACGAAAAGTTGCAATTGGAGAATAATTATGATTAGAAATCATATCACTCTTATTGGAAAATCCAATATATATTTAAAGGGGAATATTTAGTAGTATTTTTAAAGAGGAATATTCAGCAGTATTTTTAAAGAAGAATATTCAGCAGTATTTTTAAAGAACAATATTTATTAATATTTTTTAAGAGGAATATGCAGTAGCATTTTTAAAGCGGAATATGCAGTAGTATTTTTAAAGAGGAATATGCAGTAGTGTTTTTAAAGAAGAATATTCAGTAGTATTTACTAGTATATTCCAAATGAATTCAAGTACTTGCATTTGCCTTTTAGTGGTATCATATTGGATAGGATATTCTACCTGAAATTCTGTTACAACTACTTCAATCTACGTATTCCTTTTCTTTTACACTGTGTAGTCCGTAACACTTCTTTCACTTAAACACTTTTCGTAATTGATTGAAATGATTGAAATTTAAACCTGTAAGGGAGCAATTTGTAGGGTTTTTTAATATTATTCATTATGGATGCTAATAAAACATGAATTTAATTAAATATTTACAAGAGAAATTATTTTTCCTTTTTATCACCTCGTAAAAATTGAATTGCAAAAAACCTATAGTGTGAAGTATGCAGATCAATGCGAGAATATCATACCTTAAACTTAATGTTTTTATCGACTGTTTACTCCCTGATAATATTTGAAATTTTGCCGGTTCAGTTTTATAAAATTAATAAATTTTATATACTAAATGTTCTTTTTCAAAAAAAAACCTACAATTTATTTTAAGTATATTATGCATCAATAATTAAAATGGAAAATTTTCTTTTAATTATAAAAGTTTTGTACTCTTTTTACATTTACAAAAAATGTGAATAAAAATATTCCATCTTAAACTTATTTTTTTTAATCGTAAAATCTTTATTAATATAATTTTCTACAAATTAATAACAGAAAGTGTAAAGTTTTGTTCTCTCCTATTTTCAGCATAGGAAATATTCCATGGACCTAATTTATTTCAATTCTTAGGTATTTTTATACCATTTTTATTTTTGTTCCTAGAATGGGATCATAATATTCAGATTTGGAAGTAAGGCAAAAAATACAAAATTACAAAAGAAAATTACAATTCGGAAGTCTATCTAACTTTAATATTTCTAGTACGCCTGTTCCATGGTATTGTTCAATTGTGTATGTTAATGAATAGATAGTTGAATAACGAACACTTAACAATATCTTGGAAATATTTTCTTGGGTGTATTAGCACTTGTTGAAGAAAAGGTGGTGTTAAGTTATGTACGAATACTAATAAAATAACATTTACGGTAATCAAAGAACAATTTGTTCGATAAGTTCTAAAGAAATGGCGTCTGGTCACGCAAATAGTAAAATGGCTGATGAGACGCCACTGCTTTGCACTTTGGGCTTTCATACAGAAGCTTTGATAAGCACGCAATGAAGTTAAATCAGTATTGAAAGCTCATTAGTTCTTGTGAAGATCAACCGCTTTACAAAACTTTATTATCCCAAGATAAGCTTTGACAAGTTTGTCCTAAAGCTTTATTGGAAGTGAATGTGGATAAAAATTTGGAGAGAATTTAAGTTAAATTCTACAATAATATATTTGGTTATTATTTGATATATTTTTAAGAAGAATAGAGATTAAGTGGGCTAATATTATAAGAAGAAAATCATATTTTTAAACCTGGTTTAATTAGTATGCCTACAGTAAATTCACTATATGTTACTGTGATATAATTATAAGAAAAGTTCAATCATATAGACTCCTTTAAACTTCACTATCAAAATTAATTCATGCAAAGGAAAATTTAAAAAAAAATATGTGAATAGCATTAATAAAATGGTTTGTGTTTGTTGGTTTGCTATCATTTCAAGTAATATTAGTACTGAAATTTATTTTCTAAAAGCCATTACATTAAAGTCCATTTGGCGACAAAGGATAATGACTTGATGAAATTAAAGTAGAATGGAAAGAATAGTGATTTGTATGATTTAGCGTAGGACCAAGCTCTGTGGGATTCGAAGCCACTACCCCTTGGATTGTAGTCCAGCACGCTATTCTAATAAAAAATATTTTTTATAAATTTCATTTGTTATCTTCAACTACAACAATATTATTATGAGTAGATATTATAACACCGACGCCATTATAACGAAAAAAACAGGAAAGTGGGAATAAACCCATGAGTACTTCTCTAGCTAACAAGACTTTTTAACGTTTCAAGAGGTGTTTTTTCTAACAAGACTTTTCAACGTTTCAAGAGGTCTTTTTGAGCCGATAGTCTATTAAATTGAAGCCTTTAGGTTTCATGGCAGAGATCCACCACGTAGATCCTACTTTTTCTTTTGGTGGAATGGTGTTGACATTAAGGTATATAAGGATGGAGGCATAAAATGGGCCAAGATTCCTGCCTTGCGAAATCCCAGATGTAAGAATATTCGGTATAAACTGCTACTTGGAAAAAACGTCGCCAAATTTTTAATTTTAAAATTAAGAAAGGTTGCGAAGAGAAGAACCACATCACGATCACAAGTGTGAGAGAAAATATCCACTTTAGTACAACAACCATATTTCATATCAGATATCAAAATGGTATTAAACGAACCACTTCAATCGCATACGAAAGTGTAAATTTGGCAACCCAATCATTTAGGTGGTTTTTGTTCATTTTTATGTAGAGGCGCCTATCCAGTTCTTCTCTAATCTAAGGTTCGGACCCAAGTTTTTCTATAATAAAATGACAATGCTGATTAAATAATTTTGACTTTGACACACATCACATGTCAGACGTGATATATCAAAAATAAAATTACGAAAAACCAAATAGAAAAAAAGTGAACCGATACAATAAAAACAATAAAATATATTGAACGAGTTTAACAAGAGTTGGAAAATTAATTATTTTCTTTGAAAATTAAATTAATTTTCTACTTAAATCGTCTGATAGAATTAAGAAAATTATAATTC
This sequence comes from Atherix ibis, assembly GCA_958298945.1. Classification (NCBI taxonomy): domain Eukaryota; kingdom Metazoa; phylum Arthropoda; class Insecta; order Diptera; family Athericidae; genus Atherix; species Atherix ibis. The sequence goes on from OY282607.1 coordinate 69,938,770, forward strand.
TATATAAGCTTGTATAGATCTGTATAGATAAATGTACGATTTCCATAATATCAAAATATTTACACGATGAATAGAAAACATTTAGGAGTATAGATTGGTAACGATTCTAATAATCTATAAACATAAAAATTTCTGTTCGCATGTTGATGCTAAAAAATAAAAGCTTCTCCATGATCAACAGAAAACTTAAATGGAGCGAAAAAAAGTTCAAGGATTCAGGTTATCGAGCTTCAGTATCCTTAAATTGTGACACGTTAATGTTATGGCTGCTATACACGATATCATTAAGTCATCGTAAAATGTGATATTTCATGATTCACAACAGGCTCCCGTTTGTACACTCATTAGATAAAAAGTTTTCCAATTTGCCAAATACTTAATTCAACTTCAGAGGGGATACATGCTGGGGTGTAGTAGAGAAAAAGAAGAATGTAAATTTGTGAAAATATTTGGTTTTTCTTCCATTTCTACTATAAATCATGAGAAAATATAAAAAAAATACTGTTCCTATCCAATTATGTGCACATATTTTTGAATATTTAATTTACTAAAATTTTAGCTATGGAACTATTTTCTTTTTTTCGCAAAGTTTTTAAATGAAAAATAGTTGTTACGAAAGTAGTTTTCATTGAAATAACATTAAAAGTAAGAAAATATACTATTGAATTTAATAAGAGATTAAGTGAAAAGTCAATAATCCTGTCTGTTTTCGTCCTTTGATTAAGTAAATGCAACAAATTTTCAATAGCAACAAAAACATGTAAATAATTACCACTCCATACATTCCCAATTACACTTCCATTCAAGAATTCCTGTCTGTAAAGAAACTAACTTTTATGAAGAAATAATACAGCAAAAAGATGTTGGTGTAACTGAAAATTGGTTCTTTTCCATCTTACAATTATATTAACGAACAATTCTGGGACTTTATGGGTATAGGTAGTCGTGTATGAGAATCCATGGAAACCGGCAAAATGGTTCCTTTAAATTGCGCATGATATTTGAACGGATGTATTCGTTGCTATTTTCATCCCCTACGAAAGGAGAATAACCTAATACAAACAAGCTATAAATGCATATGAATAAATACTATTTCCAAAGTAATAGTGTAATCAAAAGCTTTATGTACATTCAACAGAAAAAATGTCTTTGCAAAAAAAGAAATAATTTTTCATAGACATGAAGTGCACATATACTTTTACACTAGAAAACAGTATTGCAAAAATACACTCATACGAGTATATGTAATATAAAATTTTAAAAAAATACTTGGATTTTTAATAATGAATTTAATTTGCACTTGACTTTTTTTATAATCAAATAAATTGAAATGGAAACCCACAATCATATAGCAGAGAGAGTCTTACCATATTTTATGAGAATCTTTACATTTCCAAATTCATTTCCATAAATATTGGTGTAAAAATATCCTTATCCACTTTTCTATATCACCCAATTTGATGTTGAATTTTTTAACATTTTTTTTTGCAATACTATTAACAGTTGGTTGATAGTATGTAATATGATGGAAAATTGAAACGAGAGATTATGTATTAGCACTTGTTTCTTTCTATTTGTGTTTGTATTTATTAAATAAATACATTCAATTCCAAGAACCACTTGTTGGAATATTCCAGATATACTTGATCAATAAACTGAACCAAATAGAATATAGAAAGAATACATCAAATATATCTAAAATAGACTATTTTTTGCTTGACGATTTATTTACTTTTTTTTCAACATTTCCGTAATAAAAATAAAGTGCTAAATTTTTTTTTATATCTTCCTCTTTGCCAAAAAATATTTTCTCAGTTCTTTTTTAGCTCTTTTGTAGATTTACTTTTATAGACAGAAATGTCGTAATCAGTTTTAATTTATTACTGATTCGATATTGAGATCACCCGTAATGAAATTATAATAATACCCTTTAAGTTTTTTTTTAAAGAATGCAATAATTTTTTTTATAGTATCCAAACACAGATTATTTTTTTTAAGAATACATAAGGTAGGAAAATAAATATTTTCTTAGTTTATATAGAAAAGGTAATTTTATCATAATTTGTAGAAAAATTTCTAATATAATCAATTGCCACTAAAAAAGCAAACTTTATATTTGTAATTTTTTTATTTGAAAATTATTTCAGAACCAAAGAACAGAGTATAGTTCGCAGCTCCAATAATTCATATTATTATGAATAATAAATTGAACTCCAAAAGATTATACAAAAAAAAATCAAAATAAATAAATCTTTTCTAATTTTTTGTATCTATAATATTGGTAAGTTTGCAAGATTTTATTTTAAAAGACTCTGTTCTTAATGAATTGTTCGTTATACACGTATGTGACGAAGCATTTTTGTTGTTAAAAATTCTCAAATAATTCGGATAACAATAATCGACAAGCCTGTCATTCCGATAGTGCATCTTTTTATCATTCCTAATATTTTTACTACAATAAATACATTTTTCAAGGTACATTATTATATATTATACATATTTTTGAAAATACGAATTTCAACGAGAAGTTTTGTTATTTCGCAACAGAATTCTGGCAACAACTGCAAACGGCATATAATTATCGTTATCAAAATTTTTAAAACATTCACAATTTTATGGAAAAGCATAAAATTTTGATGACTGATGGATGACAAATGCATTTCAGTGTTTGATTATGAGGCGGAATTGTGTTCCGACGGCGCATAGTTCTATAATTCGATCGACGCTTCGTTGAGAGTAGGGTGCATTTACTAGTCTTCGATGAGTGACTGTCAGATCGTGCAGGAGTAACCGAAATAAAAAAGGTGTTGAGTTACCCCGTTTATCTGCACACATATACATTGGCCTATAAACCTAGATTTATCTAGAAAATAGAATAAAAATGAAACTTTAAAATGAACTACTTTTGAAAAAATTTGTTACTTTAAAAACGGGAAAAAAATCATTTTTGGAACACCGAAAATCCTTCAAGGTCTATCCCATTAGGCTTTGATTCTCAATCTATAGTGTTAAATATTGTTGGAAAAGATAAATCAATACAATGTCATATAAATTAATCAATAAACGCACGGTTAACTTAAAAAACATCTCATTGCTCCCAAAAATAACGCCATTTAATATTTGAAACTCACAACTTCTAAGATACAGTAGGCTGTCTATAAGTTTTTTTTTTAATTTTCTAAACATATGCCAAAATAAAATTTTTTTCCAATTGGTGCGGAATTAACAGCGATTCTCTTATGGAATTAACAATGAATTCTGAAAGATATCGCAACATATTAACGAACTTTTTATGGCCGAAATTGAATGAATTGAATGTCAAAGAGTTTTAGTTTCAACAAGGTGGTGCTACGAGCCACACAAAATATACACACATCGGTTTGGTGCACATTAAATTCGGTGATCTCACGAACCATTGAGGTGAATTCACCGCCAAGAACCTACGATTTGACACCACTGGACTTTTTTCTTTGATACGAGGATCGTTCAATAAGTCCTTAGAAAATCCGAGAAATTGCGCTCGTAGTGTCGGTAAAGATTTTTTTTGTAAATCACATGCTCGACAGGAAAGCTGTCAAAATTTCAGCTCCATCCATTGCGTAGGTCGATTTCTATCGTCGATTAAATTTAACGACATTTATTTGTGCATAACAATGGAATAAAGCGAGTTTAGGGCTGTCATCAAACATCTCTATTTGAAAGGCTTAAGCCCGAAAGAAATCAAAGCCGAGTTGGATGCAGTTCATGGCACATCTGCACCTGTGTTTGCGATGGTTTACAATTGGGTGAATGAATTTAAACGTGGCCGTTCATCCACAAAAGATGAACATAGTTCAGAACGCCCAGTTGAGGTGTCTACTCCTGAAATCATCGACAAAATCCACGATCTGTTTTGAACGATCAGCGAATTAAAGTGCGCGAATTAGTTGAGGCCACGGGCATATCACAAGGTACAGTCGCTTCAATTTTGCATGAAAAAAAAAATTTCGGCAGTCTGTGAAATAAATTTCGGCAAGATGGTTGCCGCGTTTGCTCTCAGAGGAGAATAAGCGCAATCGTGTAGTGGACTCTGAGGCTATGTTGGCACTCTTTCATCGCAATCCTGCCGAATTCATTCGTCGATATGTCACTGTTGACGAAACCTGGATACACTACTACACTTCAGAAACGAAGAGACAGTCATCACAGTGGATTTTCAAGGGTGAACGGGCTCCGAAGAAGGCAATAACTGTGCCATCGGCCGGCAAGGTGATGGCCACGGTCTTTTGGGATGCGCAGCGCATCATTTTTATCGACTACTTGGAAAAAGGAAAAACAATAACAGGAGCGTATTACGCGTCGTTATTGCAACGGTTGAGCGAGGAAATCAAAGAGAAACGCCCCCATCTGAAGAAGAAGAAAATCCTCTTGCATCAGGACAATGCGCGTGTTTCCATGGCCTGCGCTGTTTCCATGGCCAAAATTGTGGAATTGAGAATGGAATTGTTGCAGCATCCCGCTTATTCATCAGATTTGGCCCCGAGTGACTATTTTCTTTTCCCCAATCTGAAGAAATGGCTTAGCGGACGACGGTTCACTTCCAACGAGGACGTCATTGCTCAAACGGATGAGTATTTTGCAGAACTTCCGAAATCCTATTTTTTGGACGGGATAAAAATTTTGGAAAAACGGTCGCAGGGTATCATAAAAGGAGATTATGTTGAAAAATAAAAATTTTTTTAAAAAAAAAAAACAGTTTTTTTCCATCTTTTTCTAAGGACTTATTGAACGACCCTCGTAACGGATAATATTCATATATATATATATAAACTGAAATGTATATATATTTCTTTGAGAATATTTTATATTTACATAAAAAATAATATTCGAAGAGAAATTGAGGCCGTTATTACAAAAATTCATCGAAAGTTTCGATTTTCGGATGAAGGGCTACAAACTGAGTCATGGTTTTCGTACGAATGATATTTTTTATACATTATTGTATTATATTCAATTATTATCTTTTTAAAAAAAAATTTGATATTTGCTCCCAATATACGTATTATTTTTCCAGTTAAAAAAACAACTAACAAATGGCTCAATATTATGAAAACTGTATAGTTAAATGAAAAAAAGCAGTAAGAAAAAATAATGGAAATAACGAAGGTGTTCATTCAGTAATGATTATATTATAAACCAATTTCATCACTTACTATATTATTTAAATGATAGTCCCTTTTTACTGTTAATTTTAATTATTTTTTTAATTTTTTACAAAATAAGCGACGTAATAATTTTATTTTTCACAAAAAAATTTCCGTATGTTCATTTGTTTACCTATATTCAAAGGTAGTATTAATTTTAGAAATTCTTTGTAATAGAAGTAAAAGTAAAATTATTTAAAATATATAAAGAAAATATTTTATTTAAATAAGAATTAACGTAAATAATTTATTAAAGAAAATTAAATTATAGAAATAGAAGTTTATCAGTTAAAATTTCTTATTAAAGAAATATCAACATTGCATCTAATTTAATCAATAATATAAAAAGAAGAGTATTTAAGTTAAATAATCTTTAAATTTAAAGAAAATCGTAATATAAAATTTTGGTAAAATTAAGGAAAATATTAAGATATATGTAAAAATTATTGTAAAAATTTCAGAAAAAATTTTTTAAAGAAAACTTTAAGTAAAACTTAAAGAAAACTCATATAGAAAGTTAATAAAATTGTAAGAATTGGAGAAAATTAAGGAGGAAATATACAAAAATAATTAGAAACAAATTGACAAATATTAAGAAATATGTAAAAATTAGAGATAATTAAAGGAAAATATAAAGAATAATAGGGGTGGTTCAGTGATATGGCAGAAGAGAGACGTAACACATTGGCTGGTTTTTTATATATTTTTTTCACACACCCAAATTTATCGTAGTCCCAATTTTAATATCCTTCAAAACTATTCATTATTTCCTTTTCACGCCCGGCACATTTTTTTAAAAATAATTTTAAGCCCTATTATACTACGTATAATTTGTAAGAAGCAATTTTTTTTTCTTTGACGAAAATACAAGTAAACTAAGACCTCTAGGGAAAAATACCAATCGATGCCTCTTCGTACATAAAAGGAAGCATTGACAATTTTTCGAGGGATTCGGGAATGCTTGGTTTCGATTCGATGAGAATTCCATATTGTCATATCGGTTTAAGTACCATGTTGTATAGTAATTTACATTTCGTAGTCAATCTTGACCTGCTGTCTAGGAGTCATAGTAATTGTTTATATCGATCGCTAAGTTCATTTCTTTTTATTTCTGTGTGGAATAATACTGCCATTTAGGATTATATTAGGAACTTGTTTGTGGTAGTTTAGGGTTAAATGAACACTTCCGGTTAGAATTATACTAAGAGCCTGTTACTCTCCACCATTTGAATCAAATAAAAATTATTATTATGAGTAAAGATGGAGGTTAGGACATTTTTGTGGTAAGAAATAACTAGGGTATAAATCTTAAAAAGTAGGGGATTTACGATGCTGACCTGAGACACACCGGTGAATATAGGATAAATTTCAGAATGCACAATATTTTTATCTATGAAAATACCGATCCGAGAGATAAATTTGAGAATTGCAGCTTCAAAAGCAATGCAGGTCGAAAGAGTGCAAAATGTTAAGAAAAACTTATTTTTAAATATATGTTTCTAATTAATTTTTTTTATGATCTTTTTTTAAGAAGTTATGATCTTCAGATGTCTCCAAATAAAACTTAGTGTCTTCTGGAATGATTTTTTATGTTATATGGGTAGAAAGGCACTGCCACTTCGAACCTCCCATCATTACAGCAATGCTGACTAGCGAATTTTGAACCCCACATCATAGGGAATATCTTCCAACGCTCTTTCACTTCCTTTTCCTCTTTATTTTTCCTCCTTCTAATACCTAAGTAATATCTTCTATATTTCTTAACGTATACATATTAAAATTGACTAAATATATTTATATTTAAATAAAATATTTATAGCATATAAATTATGTTTTTCGTTTTACTTATAGCATCCACAAAAATAATATTGTAAATATTCTAAAATCCGCAGACTTTATCGCTTCGATAAAAATTTTCTACTTAATATACTATCAAGAGAATAAAATTTATTTTTTTAATTGCTCTTTACTTCAATGAAGAGAACTTTACCTGATTCAGTTTGGAATATTATTTGATTGTTGACGGGAAATATTTCAAAAGTAAATGAGTAAACATATTTTGATTCTCAAAGGTAAATTTAAGTTATGTTAAAATCTGTACCATGAAAATATTATTCTAACATTCCATTGTTTAAATTTGCAGACTCGTTGCATTTGCAAGTTGTTAATAAATTAAGTTGTTAATCTCCATATCAACTAGTTGCCCATACTGCTGGTAACTATGAAGCTATTTTTATTTTGTTGATTGCATGTTTTGGTCTATTAGTAATTCCAACAAAACTTTACTTCATTCAAGAATATCTTCAATTAAAACTTTTAGAAAGTTTAAAAGACTAATTGAAAGCATTTTACAACATTCAACAACCAATTATTATAACTAAAATGTGCAATTTGATTTAATTTACATTTGATAAATTCTAGCTAAGATGGAAAATGAAAATATCGTAAATCTTAAATGAGTTTCTTAAATATATTAAAAATTTATTAGTTTGCTTATAGAATAAATAATTAAATTCACAATAATTTTAACAATTTGTAAACTTTGCTTTTTTAAACGAAGTGTTGGGTTGACTTTTTAGTACTTTTTTTGTTAATTTTTTTATTGAACATTTAGGAAAATTAATACTGAAAAGAAAGAGATAATTTTTAAAGTTAATTTCTGACAGAATTCAATATAAAGTATATGGCATGGCAAAAAAAAATATTTTATTTGGACATAAGTACTTAAACTTAATTCTAAAAATTATTTTATCAATATTTTACCTATTACTCGTAAATCACAAGTACTTAAACTTAATTCTAAGTTTAAGTACTTGTGATTTAATAGGTAAAATATTGATAAATATTAGTTATTAATCGAAAAGGAATTAATAAAAAATTAATTGTTTAATTATACAATACAATGCAATAGTATATGTTGATGATAAGAAGAATATCCTCTTAAAATTCACTAACAAATATTCAATAAATAAGATTGAACGCATTTTTTCTTTCAAAAAAGCCTTACAGGTATTAAGAGACAACTTTTTTTCATCCCATCAATAGCTGAAGATTAAATACAGGATGGGCCAACTTGAACTGATAGATTTTAAATGTATAGAAGTTTTATAATTTTATGTTAATTATAAAGAATTTTAAAAACTTTTATATTGTCTTCATACTTAGTGGAAGAATGTGTCAAACTTGTTGAATTTTATTTTTCTTCCGGACGATCTATTGTTACAATACAAAGAAAATATCGTCAGCATTTTAATACTGTCATAGATCCCAGTGCGAATTGTTACAAACAAATTTTAATGGACTTGCTCGCAATGATCACGCTGTAATTGAAGGCTGTACGCGAAAATGTCAACGTTGGGCATCTCCAAAACATTGCTACGACGCATTTTGAAACTTTATCTAAGGATGTTTCCATAGAAAATTCAATTGGCTACTCAATTGGGCATCTCCAAAACATTGCTACGGCACATTTTGAAACTTGATCTGAGAATGTTTCCATAGAAAATTCAATTGGCTCAAGATTATTGCTGAGGCTACAATATGCCAAAAGATTCATTAAGCTTGTGACAGATAATGGCAACTTTTCTAAAAATCTCATTATAAGCGATGAAGGACATTTCTGCTGAATTTGGGGTATAGATAACCCGAGATCGTTGCAATAGTGTCAATTACAGCCTCTTAGATGCACTGTTTGGTGTGGATTTATTGTCGATAGAGATATCAGTTCATATTTTTTCGAAGACGAGAGTGAGCATCCACAAGCCTTTTCTGGGACCATATTAAAAAATTTCTACATCCGTCAGTTCTGAATAGCCCTGGCATATGGTTACAGCAAGATGGAGCTACAGCTCATGCCACGAGAGCGACAAAGGCGATTCTTCGAGAACTTTTCAATAACGAAATAAATTTAAAAATCACTTTACCACCTTGTTCCCCAGATTTGACGGGTCCTGATTTTTCTTTTATGGGTTTTCTTGAAGAACCGGATTTACGTAAATAAATCATAAAACATTAGAGAACTAAAGCAGAATATTTGAAGAGAAATTGCAAATTTGGAGCCAGAAAACGAATTAGGAGAAGAAAGACTCTATCACTGATACTTGATTATTTTAATGTAAACTTATTTTTATTTATTCAATAACTTTTTGGGAATATGTAAAAAATGTTCACTCACCTATATGACTGCAGAATTAATATTTACATTCAGTCATATTGTATTAATTATCTATAAAATAATTTATATTTTAGCACATAAAAATCTCAAAAAAGAACCCATAATGCTTACGGTCTAACGCACTACTTTATTTCATAAAATTGAAACCTTCCCCATCCCCATTTATATGCTTTTCGAACCTCGCAAATACTATAAAGGATATAACACACAATATGAAGACATTCTTGCTAGTGTACCTATTAAATACAATCGTATTTTATGTCCCTTAAACAATGTAAATTCATAAAATATATTCCGAAACAAAAACAAAAACAAAAATTGCCATAAAAAATATTGCATTGATAATAAAAAATATTTATTTTAGTTATTTTTTTATTGAACCTCTACCAGCTTATCATTACTGTAATTAATCTAATTTGAAAATCAATCAAGAATATCAAAATATACCATATGTATCTATATGCCATATTTTAATGAGTTTTGTTAATAATCTTTACTTATCGATAAAGTATGGCAAACTGTTTTATGAGCAATAGGGCGGAAGTTCCAAAAGCCCATAAATGGCTTACAAACTGTAAACGAACTTATATCGATCGATTGGTATTTATCTTCTTCTTGTTTTTAAATCATATAAATACAGACTAAGGTTTTCTACTGACAATTATCAACTAAATTATAAATAATGTCCTTTCTAATGACTAAGTCATTTCGAAACTATTCAATTGAACGGTGAAACTTTGGAATCGTTTAGAAAATCAACTAAATTGATGGTAAAATAATAATTTATAAAATATCAAATAGATAAAATTTTAGTAAAGAATCAGATTATATGAGTTTCAAGGATTAATATGTTTAGTATTTAAATTTAAATCGAACAATAAACTTAATAATTACATTATTTGCATCCGAACTGTTTAGGTTTTCTGCAAAAAAAAATAATTAATAGAAAACATATATAAAAACTGTAGATATTATTATGCTGGAAAAATTGTGCTCTTTTTTTATAGAATTTTTGAGTTGATAAAATCACAAATATTGTTAAAGTAAATATTAAATTTGTTTGCTGGTAACTGATTTGTATTTTTCTTATAATTCATAAAGGTCGATATTGAATTTGTTACCTTTTCAAATGTATTATCTTTCAAGTAGCTTATTTAATTTGGATTTAAATACTCTGTCCAAAATTTTAGCCTATTATAATAATGAATAAACTAAATCCTCTATAAATATTGATCCTGAATGAATATGATAACTAATCTATATAGATGTTTTAATGATGAAAGTTGTTGAGTAATTTATGATTGTAACATAATAAAAGATTGTTTATGGTAACTTCTCAGTTATGCTTTAGTCTAAGGAAATGTTTATTCATTCTTTGGGTCCTTATCAAAAATCATAGTGAATTAGTTCATATTTTTAAATCTGAATTGTTGAAGATATTTAAGATTATCTTTAAGAATGATAATTTTTCGTTCGCCTTTTTATAGTGTTCATATAAAAAAGTTTCGTGGATAGTGGACATATTAAATCCGGACGAGAAAAATATTATTAATATGATTTTTCTCATCCGGATTTAATATACAGAATATTATGGTAAATCCGCAAGGATGAGAAAAATGCTATAGTATCTATTCTCAAATCGCCAAATATTGAAAGATAATATTTCAAATGCAACCTATTGGATGACTTTGATGCTAAAAAAGGAATGAAAAATAATTTTATTCAAAAGGACTAGATTTTAATCAAGGTGTAGTAAAAAACTCTGACCAAGAAAATTTGAAGGCTAAACTTTGAAGATTGACTGGTTGAATTATAATTTTATAAATACGAGTATGACAATATACAATTTTGCTTATACAGAAAACCCAGATTGGGCGATATCTTTTTAATATCTGATAATTTTTTAAAATTCATTGTTATTTATTTTGCTTTTTAAAAAAATGGATGGAAAGCAGAAGATTTGAAAGATTATTCCCCAAATAAATAAATAAATTATAACTGCTTTCATTGATTTTAAAAGAAAATATAGAATAAACACTCCTTGAGGTAATCAAAAATATAACTTTCTCGTCCTATGATAGGTTGCCAAGTGATAGCATTTCCTTCACGAAATTTCATGTACTGAAATGTGATAGCTATTTAAATGGCTTCATTTTGATGCTATGGAGTAATTGGTTTTTTCCTAATTAATATTATTTGTATGAAAAACATTTCCAAGAAATTCTAATTTTAAGGTAACTAGCAATTCGACATAAATGTGAAAGTTCATCCAAAATGCCAAATATACATTATAAAATGAAAGACAACTGAGAAGGTAGATAAAAAATAAATTGCTCGAATAATATATATTCTTTTTATAAAATATAGTTATATATAATATAAATTATAGAAAAATAGAAATTCAAACAAAATAGATTCACTTAGAAAAGTATATTTTTTTAACTAATAAAGACAATCGCAGTAGAAAAGTCTAAAAGCATATATAAAACCATAATGCAGAACGAAAGTTTTTATAAATTGAAACTATGGATAGTTCAATGATTGTAACTATAATTACATAAACAAAAAGATGTAAATCCATTTTTATAGAGTTGTACATAAAATAATGTTTCTCTCAGTCACAAGTTTAGTCAACTATAATTGCAGAATCGTTTTACATCCAAACTTCTGTATTTCACTTAAGCTTTATAGTCTCACAATTAATGTCGCAAAAGTTACTCAATTGAGGTGATAAATTATTAAAATAAAATATGTTAGTGGTGAAAATAATGGTCCAATGAGCGCATAAATTCTACGGAACGTAGTTGAAGACGTGTCCACAATCACAAGACTTTGGTTTTATCAAGTTCCCATCTTTAAAATCGACGAAAAGGCAAGTTGGCAGGAATACCGTAAGGATTTTATTATTTTCAACCACATACACCGACACATATATTCATAAAATCACCACTACATAGCACTTCAAATCAGCTCAAAAGTTACGATTGTATATGAAAAATTACATCACACTCTGTATGAGCTCCCATTGATTTATGTAACATACATCAACATAGGCTCCAAACCTATGTCCATTTTTGCTAAGAAAAAGAACGAATTCAAAATTGTCGAAAGGATTATATTTAACGATGCTTATTCCAATGAATATTTAGGAAGTTCTCAGAAGTTCTGTCGGTACTGTTTTTTAAAAATGTTGCCTTTGCAAAGTCGCTTTTATGATTTTATGAGATTTTTCTTAAGTATGAGTCGAACAATATTACAAATAATGTAATATATTCTTGTAATCAACGAAAACCATTTCCTGTAATTTCACGATATTTTAGTTCAAGACATTATTATCATATTTATTTAATAATTTTGATTTATATGAGTAAAGTTCAAATACCTGAAAATTTTTTAAAGAAAACTTTTATTTAGATAGCAAACATAAACGATGGAATTTTTTGTAGGTAAACTTAAAGATGTCATTGTGAAAAAAAAAGTTTCTTCAAGTATGAAAAGTTTTAACAATGTATTATCTTAATATACTCGTATGTGATAGGAATATTGTTGATTTGTTTAAAAAATTGGAGAATATAATTTCTGGTCAAATATATTAATTTGATGAATCTGATATAGAATATATATTTATTTATAGAAAATTTTGAATTTAAAATATTTTCTGAAGAGAAAAATAATATAAAATATTTAAAAATAATCAAACGAAGTTAAACTGAATATCAAATCCTTACTTAATAATGTGAAAAGCTGAAACTACTGGAATGGAATCATAACAAAATTATAAAAGATGTATTTTCTGTTCCAGGTCGAAGTTTTTTTTAATAACTTTTAAATGAAATACAATTTTATAATTTATCTTTTTTGTGATTAATTATATGGTCTTTAGGATTATTTATGGCATATGACGTTGGTCAAATGCCTGTCTCTGGCTGCGGCGCAAAGGCGAACTTTTTTAAGCACATTTTTCATAACCTCTTCGCAGTTGTTTCGAATGTTGTCCTAAAGCATCGAGTTTGTAGTTAATTTATTAGTGTAGACCCTACGAAGAAATTGGGAGCGTTCAAATCAGGGGATCATGGAAGCCAGTCTATGTAACCAATTTTTGACATTATTCGGCAAAAAAATTTCGAGCAAAATTTGCATTATAACACTAGCTGTGTGTGATGCAATCCGAGCAGAAGAAAGTTTATCAACATGTCCCGATAACGGTCAACAGTAACTGTTACAGCTTTGCCTCCAGCATCTTCAAAGATAAATGGCCCAATAATGCCGCCTGCCCAAATGTCGTACCATACAGTTATTCTACGAGGGTGTAGTGGTCTTCGGTGTATCAGTTGCGAGTTTTTAGTGCCACAATAGTGGATATTCTGTTTATTAACAAAGCCAGCAAAGTCAAAGTGTGCTCAGAATGATTTTTTGCCAAAAATTGTGGCCATCTATACCAACTCCAGCACTCCAGTCTCGCCACCTGAATTTTATACAGGTAAAAAAACAAAAATTTTTAAGAATTTTTAACATAAATATGATGGAGATATTTGCAGGTGTACGTTAGCGTAATTGTTGTACAGTTTTCACTTTATCTCCCAGTGTATACGTATTGTCAAAATCATTCATTACATGCTGAATGGTTGACTTACTCGGCATATGATTAACACCAAAAAAGTCATGTTGTTACGGCATTAGATTTTTATCCAGCACTCTCTACGATTGTCAAATGACTTCAGACAAATATCATTGAAACCAAATGGTGTCCAAACAAAATCGATCTAAAAAATAAAACTCATCCTGTATTAAAATATTTAAAAGAAATTTAAATGCATTTCACAAACAGATCTAGCATCTCTTTCTTAATTGTATAAATAAAAATTATTGGTATCTGCTTGCACATGAGCAAAAGATTTGAACTCTTGCGTAAAACTAGGCCAATCTCTTTTGCACTTATAAATGCAGCAAAATCATTCGAAGCTTAATGAATTTATATTATTTAATATTCAATTATATCATAAAATAAATGATAATAAATACTCAATGCCTAATAATTTTAATATTGTTAATTTCAAGATTTAAATATTATAAATTAAACAGATTATTTTTGAAAAATGAAAAATTTACTTAAACCAACAAGGGACATGTATGATGAACATTTTCTGTACTGATGCAATGTTTGATTCGTGGAAAAGAAATTTATTTATGAAATATTGATGACAGTTTTACAAGGGGTAGCAAAAGAGAAATAAGACTATGAGTAATTAGGTATTACTGTGGGATTCTCCTCCAAACAACTTGCACGCCAGTGCTTTCTAGTCGTGCAGGACAAGTGTCATCCTATGGAGCGTGATAAATAAAGTTATGCTTTTGTAGTGCGGTATAAAAAATGAAACAGAAATATTTGGAGAGACAATGTACCACTAAATTTTGTGTTAAGCTTCATTAATGCTTGAGTCTAATTTATGAAAATTTGCAACAAGCCTATAGATAGTATTGCTTATCTAAAGCACAATTTTTTGTGGAATAAAGCATTTTTGGAGCACTGTAGAGAAATGGAGGTTGAACCCTGCTCTGAGATACCTTCAACATCGAAAATTGATAAAAATATGGAGCGAGTGAGGACTCTTCTGACGTCAGACAGCCAATTAACAATGAATCTGGTAAGTAGTAGGTTGGATGGCTCAGAGAAACGATTCTTTGCGTTAGATTGATTGTTCACTGATGTTCCACCATTACAATGTCCTCTCTCACAGAGGTATCTCTAAAAACGGGGTTTTCTCCAAAAATAAAATTTTTGTGGTTTTCTAGCTTCCTATTCACCTGTTTTAAGTCGTTGTGATCTTAAAAAGGGTTGGATATATCCAAAGAAGTATAACCGACAAAATCCTTGTGATCTTAAAAAGGGTCTTCAATATCCAAAGAAGTATAACCGACAGGCTGAATACGATTCCAGTTTCTCAAAATTATTCGTTTTTTTACATAAAACGTATTTAAAATTAAATTAAATATTCCTGTTCAAATGCAATTTATATAAGTACCTCTGTTAAAAGTTAAAATAGGTCGCCATTCGTTTTTATAAGCACATATTTTGATAAAAAGTTTCAATTTTCTTAAGTAATGATTTTTTTTTTAATTATTCTTCTTAATAATCTGTGATGAAAGATATGTACATAAGCAAGGATTATGAACATAGTATAAATGCATACTATGTTCATAATCCTTGCTTATGTACATATCTTATATGTATATACATGTATATGAGAATAAATAAGTATAATATTTATAAGTTACAATAATATTTTAAAAAAACTACTATTTGATTAATATATGTGTATATCATGTCTGCAGCAAAGCTATCAATTGCAAGTATTGTAATTCAATTTGCTTCTACAATACTACAATTATTTAGAATTATCTTATGTGTTGTGGAAAGTTTATAAACACGTCGAAGTTAATTATAAGAATTGTATTTCAATAAAAACTGTGATTAATGTACAGTAAGTCCTCGACTTACTTGATTTATTAGTTCCAAAGGTTTTCATGTAAGTCGCAAAATCGTGTAAGTTAGAAAAATTTAATTAAAGAAAATTTTGATATAATATGTGTTAGTTTCAAAGAATAGGTGAGAATTCTTTGTGTTAGTTTCAAAGAATAGGTGAGAATAACAATAATGTATTATAAAATATACAAAATATAATATTGTATATTTTATAATACATTATTGTTTTTAGAAGTTATTTAGATACATATGTACATAATCATTTTTACATACATAGTTCGAAGCCAGCTAAACCATTTTCGATCATATTTAAATACTCAGTCATCTTCTTGGTTTCATATTCGTTCGGTTGTTCATTTCTTTTCTGTTCTTCTGAAAAAGGGTCTTCTTCTCTCAGATCCTAGAGTTCCATCGAAAATTTGTTGTTCATTGCCGTTGAATAAATATTGATTAAATTAACGAAATCGTCTTCTTGCAGGTTTAGGTTAGTTCTTTGGTCATTGTCGACTAGTTCACTAATAACATCTTTGTACACCATCCTTGATCCAATGACTGTTGGGTGATAACCCAAAAGCCTTAAGGAATGATAATGTT
Source organism: Atherix ibis (assembly GCA_958298945.1). NCBI lineage: Eukaryota > Metazoa > Arthropoda > Insecta > Diptera > Athericidae > Atherix > Atherix ibis. Next base: position 69,955,205 of record OY282607.1, read on the forward strand.
ATCATTATAGTCACAATATAGAAACATTCCTTAAAGCTTTTGGGTTATCACTGTGGTAAATTAGTAGTGGCTTGATTTTGCACTATTTTTTATTTTATTTGACAGGTTTTTCATTTCTACGTTACACATAGACATGAGAACACAGTCGCTCCTATGGAGCATATAGCGGCACTAGAGACTCTGTGAATTCTCTCCATCTGTTTCTATCTTGAGCTAGCCTTTTTATTTCCGACCATGATTTGCCAGTTTGTTGGTGTTCGCGCTCGACTGATCGTCTCCAAGTGGTCCTTGGACGTCCTCTGCTGCGATTACCCTGTAGGTTCCAATCTAGTGCCATTCTTGCTATGTCCGTAGGTGGTTTTCGCAAGGTGTGGCCAATCCAACGCCATTTCCTGCGTTTGATGTTATCTAGCAGGGGTATTTGCTTCGTGAGAAGAAGCAGCTCATCGTTCGTTATCCAATTCGGCCAGAAGATCTTGCATATACGCCTCAAGCATCTGTTCACAAATATTTGAGGCTTACGAGTCGTGCTGTCGGTTACTTTCCATGTTTCGCACCCGTACAGCAGGACTGGCTTGACGTTTGAGTTGAATGTTCGAAATTTGAGTGCTATGGAGAGGTGATTGGAATGCCACACGTTCCCAAGTGAGGTGTACGCTTGTCGCGCCTTGTTGATGCGCGTTTGGATGTCTATTTCAGTTCCACCATCCTTGCTGACCATGCTGCCAAGGTAACAGAACTTTTCGACATCTTCAACTTGGGTACCGTGGAGCATCAAGGGTCTCTCGTAGGTGGCGCCGATACGCATCAGTTTGGTCTTCTTGATGTTGATTCTCATCCCCACTTCTTCGGCGTTGGAGGCCAGAGCATTCAGTTTCTCCTGAATGCCGTTGAAGGTGTGGGACATGAGGCATATGTCGTCGGCGTAGTCCAGGTCGTGGAGCTTCTCACGCAGTGTCCACTGGATACCGTTTCTGGCTGTGTTGTTGGTGCGTTGAAGGACTAGATCTAGGGCGATTATGAAGAGGATGGGCGAGATTACGCAACCCTGCCTGACTCCTCTCGAGATGTTGAATGGATCACTGTTTCGTCCTTTGAAGCGCATTCTACACGGGGCCTCACGGTATAGTTCTCGGATGAGATCGGTGATGGCCTGAGGGATGCCTTGTTCCGCCAGAGCACTCCAGATGGCGTCGCGAGCAATCATGTCAAAGGCTCTTTCGAAGTCAACGTAGAGAAGACAGAGCGGGCTGTTCCATTCGTTCGACTGTTCAATAATCATTCTTAGGCTGTTTATGTGATCAATACGGGCGCGGTTTGGTCTAAAGCCAGACTGCTCATTGCGAAGGGCACTTTCCACTGTTGGATTGATGCGAGTCAGGATGATTGATGCGATTAGTTTCTGGATGGTGTTCAGCAGAGTGATTCCCCTCCAGTTTTTGCTATCGCCAAGGTCACCTTTCTTCGGGATGGTGATAATTACTCCTTCTTTCCAGCTGTCCGGGAAGTGGCATTGTGTCCAGGCTTTTGCGATTATAGGATGCAACAGCGAGGCCAGGAGTGGTGGATCAAACTTCAGAACTTCTGGGGCCATGTTGTCAGGTCCGGGTGCTTTGCTGTTCTTAAGCTTGTTGATTGCCGTTGTGATCTCCGTAATCGTGGGTGGTGTTGTTGGGATGGATCTTCGTGGGTTTCTGCGCATCACTGGAGGAGGATGGAATTCTGGAGCTATTGGAAGGGATTCTGAGAAGAATTCCTTCCAGTGGTCAAGTTGTTTTTCATCCGTGGAGAGAGTTTGACCGTCTTTGTCCTTAAGTGGTGGCAGTGAGGGTGTTCTTTTTCCGGATAATTTCCGAATTGATGCATAGACACTGCGGATATCGCTCCGGTGTGCAGCGGCTTCTGCTTCGCTGGCTATTCCGTTGAAGTAGTTCCTCTTGTCATCCCTTGCCATGCGTTTGACCATCTTTTGAGCAAGGTTGTACCTCGTCTGTAAATGGTGCCTTTCCTCGCGGGTTTGAGCAGTTTGGAGTAGACCTTTCAGCTTTCTTCGTTTTCCTATTTGAGTCCAGGTTGACTCGCGGATCCACTCTTTCCTTCTTGTAGTTCCGAAAGCCCGTTGCTTCCTCTGCAGCGGTCTTTAGATTGAGCAGTAGAGAAGGTCATGTCAGCCTTTCGGCATTGTGGCTAACTTCTTCGAGCTTGTTCGCAAATATCTCGGCTGTCTCTGGATTCTGCAGGCGTTGGATGTCGTACCGGCGTTCTGCGCGACCTTGTTGTTTTTTAGTTGCCGCAGGCCTTAGTCTGACCACCCCAAGTAACAGCTGATGGTCGCTGTATATGTCCGAGGAATTTTTTGCTTATCAGGATGTGGTCTATCTGATTGATCCGAGGAATTTTTTGCTTATCAGGATGTGGTCTATCTGATTGCGGGTCACACGATCCGGAGACTGCCAGGTGTATTTGTGGATGTGAGCATTAATTTCATTGCATATACTTTAGAAAATAAAAATAATTAACCCGGTATATTCGTAGATACGAGGTCTCTTCAAAAACTATCGCGAATTTTGTGTTTTTTCAAAAATTATATATTTATTCATGAATATTTATTTTGTCCCCTTCAAAGTAATCCCCACTAGATATTATACACTTATGCCAACGTTTTTTCCAATTCTCCAAGCATTTCAAAATATCATTTTTTGTGAAAAAATTCTAAGCATAATATATACAGCATAGCAATTTCATACAATGCCATACTGAAATTAATATGGATTAACATACCAGATCTCTGGGGATCAACTAAACCTTTCACTTCCGTCGAATCAAATTCCTTTAGTCATCATCATCATCAATGGTCTGACAACAGGGAATTCGGCGTAAACCTGCTGAACCGTTGAAGTCATAATCATCATCACCGGCGTGACAATCGAGATTCTGGCTAAGCTTGCTGAATCAAAGAACTCCAGACTTACATGCAGCATGTTTTTCGCGTCTTAGCTAATGTCATCGCCCCACCGAAGACAGGGCCTACCTCAGCTGACCATAGCGGAAACACTGTAGACTTTCCGGGCTGGATCTTCCTCATCCATTTGGATTAAGTGTCCAGCTCACCGAAGCCTATTGAGCTTAGTTTTATCCACAACCGGTTGTGCCTTTTTTTGAACGCTGGCAACAGTTTGCAATTGTTTCTGGCTAAGAATCCAAATTTCCGAAGTATACATGAGCTCCGACTAAAAATGCTCTGTTGTCAGTAACTGTGCGCGGATTTGTTTGTTTGTTGTTTGTTTGTAAGGTCCCTTAGACATGTGCCAGAGGCCACTTCATAGCGACACGACCGTGAGGCCATTTGGCGACTTTGTAGTACGTGTGGGAAATCATCTGAGAGAGACTGGTCTGTGGTTAGTGGTATGGAATATTAAGAATTTTGTTATATTTTGTGGAGCAGATTAGTATGTTGTAGAAGTTTAAATAGTGGACTAGGGAATGGAGTTGTTGGATCGAGGAGCTCGATCTGGGAGGAATCCTGCTCGCAAAGTAGTTCTTGGTTATGTGGCATTCCTGTAGAATATGGGTGATAGTGAAATAGGTGCCACAGGATTGGCAGAAGGGACGATTGGTGTTGCCAAAAAGGAAGTTATGAGTAAGAGCAGTATGTTCAATCCGGATTCTGAGGAGCTTCCGCGTCCAGAATTTCGGTATGGATGTTGAATACACTGGTATATTAGTGGTTATCCAATGAGTCGACAAAAAAGTGTCGCTATTGGTCCAGTCATCGTGTCTGCGGATGGCTAATGGTGTTAGTTGCTATTCTGTTAGTAGGCGAGGCTGATTGGGAATGACTGTGATCACCGGTCGACGGAGTGTTTCTCCAGCCAACTTGTCAGCACTTTCATTACCCACAATTCCCACATGCCCTGGCACCCATTGCAACTCGACACTCCTATTGCTAAGTAGGCTACGACGAATTGCGCTAAGTACTGGGTCACTCGATGGGCCACAAATGGCTTGGAGGGCGGCAAGGCTGTCGCTAAAAATAATAACGTTTTGTTGGCTGGGAATATTGGTAGCAATTTCAATTGCCGTTTTGATGGCCCACAGCTCCCCGTAATATGGAGCTGCCCTATAAGGGAAGATTCCACAACATAGTGTGCGGGTGCTGCAGCCAAAAAGTTTGACGACCGAAAAAGATGTAATATCGGTGTCAGCGGCGGCATCAGTGAACGACAGTCGATGATCTTTTAATCCGTCCAACTGTTCAAGGAACAATTTCCTATATGTGGACGGATCAGTTCTAGCCTTCTTAAACCTGTCAAGAGAAGCAGTCACTTTCAACTTTCCTCCTAACCACGGTTTCCAATCTGGGTGTGGAAGGGAAGTTTGGAAATCGACGGGGAGGATGGATGAATTGCTTTCAAGGTGGGATATTAATAAGGATAGCGATGATGAATTCCTATTTGAGCTGGGGGAGATGATAATGTTTTTTATTAAAGTGTGGAGTGAATAATTTGGAAGGCATAGTTTTTTGTAAATTAAACTTAGGCGGACTTTGTGAAGATAGAGAAAAATAGGTTTTCGACCAGTCTCTATCAGTATGGATTCCACCGGAGATGTCCGATGTGCTCCACTGGCTAGTCTAATACAACGGTTTACCGCTGCCTCGACTAGTTTTTTCCCTGCTATTGGCACACTGACTGTGCGCGGATTTCTTTCTCCATGTTGGTTATCGACTGCGACCCTTTCCCATTTAGACACACATTATTCTGTATACGATGATTTAACTCTTTTGATTCCATAATCTTTTTTCTGTATGCGACTAGAGCTAATTGGTATTTTCTTCGATGTTGACGCTACCACCAGACCTCTCGGACAGCTCTTTCTGATCGACATATAATGTCAATATCGTCGTCATATGCTAAAAGCTGAGCCAACTTAAGGAGAATGATACACTTCATGATTAGCTCTAAATCACGGATCACTTTTTCTAGCATTAGGTTAAAAAGAACGCACGATTTGGATACTGAAAGTGATTCGGAAGATGCTTTTACTCTTCTTTTCACACTAAGCGTGGTCAGCCTAGTTAGACTAATCGATTTTCTAGGTTCAAGAGATGCCAGCGGTCAATCAATACGTCGTCAATGTTGTTGAAAAGCATCCTGTCTGGATTTTCTGGACCAAGGTTATTTTAGGAATATCTTCCTGCACAAACCCGTTACTTCTGATTACCATTACAATTGCGGCTGAAATCGCCTGAATACGAGCTTCTTTCCTATTTTTTTGTTAAGGTCTCAAAGTTGGATTTTGTGTCATACTTGGGACAGGCGTCAAATGCAAGAATAAGTATTTCCGACTCGTGTTCTTTTTCAGGACTCGTTAGACTCCTCCATAGGTGTCCTTTTCCAACTCGTCAGACTCCTCCATAGAGGCATGAAAATTTATGAGGCTGATATTATTGTATTTACTTCACACGCGTTTCGAATCCGATAATAATATGCTCCATTTTCTGGCGGACTAAAAAGCTTGTTCCGAGCACACGATATGCATCTGAACAAGCACTTCCTACATATTTCTTGAAGTTCTGTTATATCAGCGTGGAACTTTGACAGCGTATCGGTTAATTACTGAGCATCTCCATATCACTATAAAAAGCGCACATTCCATGAGAAACGGGATTAGTTGTCGTTGGTTCCGTCTGTTTTTTTATGCTTTCTAATTAGAATAGTTTTTACAGGATGCGAGAATCAGCACCAAGCTCTACTTAGTGGTAATTATGTTCGCTACACTGGTCTACTGCGCTAGCCATAACTGTCAGCAAAATAGAAGCCACCCTTCAAACAGTACCGTCCTCCTTTTACAGCCAGGCTTTTGCCCGTGCTTAGTAAATTATTTAAGAAAATCCTACATGACAACTGAAGGCATTTGGCCACAACATATGTTGCTAATGAAATTCGTACTCAAAACCATTGCAAACTAGATATTGACGTCGAAGCATCACTAAACCAGGATATTACGAGTATATCATAAATTACCAAAACTTTTAGTATACATTCTTTAATTGTGAAAAAATAACGAGAAAGACTAAACACGCATCGATGCTTCTCTATGAAAATATAATTAATTAATTTTGAACTATTAAGTATTTAACAAATCATGAGAAAATTTTATTTATGAGGCGTCTTTGAGTATATTTTAGAGAGGGCAGTTGTCAATAAGTATTTAATAAATGGATAGTGAGAGGCTAGATGGTAATGGAACTTTTTTTATCGATACACTATAAGCTCATTTGCAGAAGGAATTGATTGCAAAATTACGTTGTTAGAAAGGAGAGACTAGGAAATATTACGAACGATTTTAACATGATTGGTTATAACGGGAAATTTGAATACTTTATTAAATTTCACAGCTGGAGTCCGTATGTCTGCATAGATCTAACTATCAGCGTATAAATAAGTACATTTTTCGTCAAGTAACAGTTTCGGTCATTGGTCTAATAGTCTCAGTAATTGGCGGTATCGACTGTTAAGTAATTATCTTCAGTCTATTTGTCCAAAATATTGCACTTTGCCCATTTGCAGAATGATATTACCATTAAGAAATATGAAAAGACATAGTTAATGACAAGGAATTAAAGATTTTATATTTTGTGGAGCATTTTTAAGAGACTAAAATATATTTTTGGAAAAAGTTGGATTCATTTTATGTTTGTTTATATAATAATAACGCAGGCAATAGCCTTTACTATAGGACTCAATATCTTAGTCTAGCGGTAATACGAAGAATATTTGAAATTTTAAAACCTTTTTGTTCCTGAACATACACTCTATTAAAATTATAATAAATATTTACTAAATTCAACTATAATTTTTAATAATAATTATTTTACTTTTATATTTGATAAAGGAAACACCGTCTTGAAACATAGTTTCTTTCAAAAAAAATAAACAATATTATGGTTACCGTAAATTTTATTTAAAGAAAAAATTAAATCATTTTATGTGACACTAAATGTTTTACGTAGGAGTAATCTCCAATAAATTAAATACAAAAATGAACAACAACTAAATAAAGAGCAAATAAAACTTAATATACTTAATATCATCTTGGATATATGTACATACAAACCGTTACGTCGATTTCATGAGCAATAAAATCAACCACTAAAACAATTTTGTAGTTTGTTACAATTGGAGTAGTTTTAGAGTATATAAACTGCTTTTTATATTAACGTAAATATGGTATATATATTGTATAAGCATATGTAGTTTAGTAAATATCACACCAATTGCGAAGAGAGACGACAAAACTGAAGGGATATGACTACAACTGAACGAGCACTTGCCATAATTGAAGTGTAGATTTACCGCATCGTGCAATTTGGTCCTTCCTTAATGAAAGATGAACATCGTCCTGTGTGCAATTAACTCGATTACAGAAGAGCACACACTCGTGAAAAATTATAAAGCATACAATTGCTCTGTATTGAATCCCCGTGAGAATCCTTATCATGGATAAATTTGTCGCAATAATAATAAGTACAAGGTGGAAATTCGTCCTATTTTTTCCGGTATTCATTCAGTAATTTTTCTTGTGTATACTATATAAACATCCCGGAAATTGTTCACTTTTAATTTAAAAAGAGAACCACTTATTATTTTTATTAATCGCTCAGTTATATTAATGACATTTTTCTTATGTTATTTACAAACTGGTATAATAAACAAAAATTATAAAGTATTTATAGCTTTATTATTTTTTTCATAATTAATATGATTTTTGGTTTATTTAAATTAAAATCTCAAAAATGTATAAAATATTAGTACTAAAATGGAAAAATTTTCAAAACAAAAACAGATCAGAAATTTGTATTAATCTTTGATGTCAATCGTAAAAGCATTTTACTTTTTGGCTTATATCCTTTATCTTATATAACATTTTATGACAAGTAGATCTCGTTAGCAGAGATTTTTCATAATAAATTATAACACTTTTATGATATATCATTTTTGAGACTTGTATATGGAGGATGTTTTCTGTAGTCATGAAAATATTTGGAGTTTTAGAGGCTATAAAAATTTTCACGATATCCGATTATATAGTCTTAACATTTTTGAAATAAAGTAAATAAGCTTATATAAAGAAGTTATTGTACAATATTATTAGACAAAGTTTGAAAACTTTTCTTGTTTCACTTGGAAGAAAAAAATGATGTTGCATTTTTGTATCGTTTAATTTTGTTATGAAAGTGTTTGTATTTGGAGCTGCAAAGTAATAATAGGAAGAATTTCTTAAATTTTGGTTTTATAGTTCATGCTACATCCAGTAAAATAGGAATGTCATTATTAGTTTTGAGTGTAGTTACTTGTTTACCTCAAATTAAATTATAGATAAAGATGATAAGATATTTTCTTTTTCTTTTATAATAAATTGTAGCAGTCTTTAGTGTATCTTGGCTGGTATTGAATACCTTTTGGATACGATGCAAATAATAACCTATCCCAGTTCTGAAAAAAATTTCCAATAAAAATTATCTTCAAAATTGGAAATTAAATTGACTTTATTTTTTCCTATTGATTTATTAACTTTCTCAAATTCGCTCCATTAAAAAAATTAATTTTCCTCTAGCTATACAGAACTAATTATGCATAACACTGAGTATTTAATACAAGAGAAACGAAGAATGAAATAATAAATAAAGCTTAATGATAAGTTGTATTTATATTTTAAAAATACTTTTTATTTATTAACCATTTTACCATAAGCTATTATAATGCGTTTACCACTTCGCGCCTTAAAAATTAAAGTTAAAGAAAACATACTTAAAGATCTTCATACATATTACCTAAACTTAGCCGTTATGCATGAAATTAAACACAATACAAGTGGACCCCGTGAAACTTCTTGCATGACTTGAAACTCTTCAAGCGATTATTAAAGAACTTCGGGGTATAATTAGGACATAACTTTACGGATATTTGTTCTTAAATACTCTGAGAAATATCTGTGTAAATACAATCTTTTATACTCATCTATAGAAAAGTCCAACGCCGTCAAATCGAACGGCCTCGGAAGTCAATTGGCAGAAATTACGTGACTCGAGAACTTTCCACGCAATTCAGCTCAAATTTTTCTTATTTTATAGCTTTTAGTACCGTTTTGTTGAAACGATGAAAAGTCCATATAAAAAACTTTAAGTGAAAGCCAAAAGAAAAGTCAGCAATCACCCTTTTGGACGGAATCTTATTCTATTTCCTCACTATATGTATCAGTGTACCAATAGCAGGGAAAAAGCTAGTCGAGGCAGCGGTAAAACATTTTATTAGACTAGCCAGTGAACCATACTAGACATCTTCGGTGGAGTCCATACTGATATAAACTAGTCGAAAATATATCTCTTTCTATGCTCAAAAATCACGCCTAAATTTAATTTACAAGAATCTATGCCTTCCAAATTTACCCTCTGCACATTAAATCAAAAACATTATCAACTCCCCCAGTTCAAAATGGAATTCATCATCGCTATCCTTATTAATATCCCACCTTCAAAGCAATTCCTCCATTCTCCCCTTGTTTTCCAAACTTCCCTTCCACACCCAGATTGAAAACCGTGGTATTGAGTAAAGTTGAAAGTGTCTGCTTCTCTTGACAGGTTTTAGAAGTCAAGTACTGATCCGTCCACATATGGGAAACTTTTCCTTGAACAGTTGGATGGATTAAAATATCATCGACTGTTGTTCACGGATGTCACCGCTGATACCGATACTATAACTTTTCTGGTAGTCGAACTTTATGTCTGTAGCACCCGCGCACTATGTTGTGGAATCTTCCCTTATAGGGCAGCTCCATATTACGGGGAGCTGTGGATCATCAAATCAGCAATTGAAATTGTGACCAATATTCCCAGCCAACGAAGTGTTATTATTTTTAGCGATAGCCTTACCGCCTTAAAAGCCATTTATGGCCCATCGAGTAACACAGTACTTAGCGCAATTCGTCATAGCCTACTTAGTAAGAGGAGTGTCGAGTTACAATGGGTGCCGCGGCATGTATCAATTGTGGGCAATGAAAGTGCTGACAAGTTGGCTAAAGAAACACTCCATCGACCAGTAATCACAGTCATTCCCACTCAGCCTCGCCTACTAACAGAATGGTAACTAACACCATTAGACTTCCGCAGACATGATAACTGAACCAATAGCGACATATTTTTGTCGACTCATTGAAAAACCACCAATAAATCAGTCTATTCAACATCCAAACAGAAATTCTGTTCGCTTCTCAGAATTCGAAATGGATGAGCTGCTCTTACTCATAATTTCCATTTTGGCAACACCAATCGTACCTTATGCTACGAAGTTCATTCAACAAGTACTTAGCCTCACCGCTCGATGGAACTGCTATCACAAAAAAAATGTACCATCTTGCAGTACATTCTTTAAGTAGCTTATTGTCAGAGTTTCAGTCGATTTCCTGTATTAGTTTCGTTTTGAGAGCCTTTGAAAGCGAGCGTGTCCATCGGTTGCACAAAAATGGAAAAAGAACAATATCGGTCGGTGATTAGATTCTTGTTTTTGGAAGGGTAAACGCGCAGCGAAATCAAAGATAGCTTGGATGCTGTGTATGGTGACTATTATCCTTCGATGGCGACCGTCAAGTATTGGTTCAACGAGTTTGTTCATGGCCACACGTCGGTTTTTGATGAGCCACGCCCAGGTGCCCCGAAAACGGCTGCTACAGAGGAAAACGTTACAAAAGTCCACGATCTCGTATCGGCAGACCGTCGATTGAAGGTTCCCGACATAGCTGAGACTGTGGGCATTGCAGTAGGAACGGTGCATCATATTCTACACGAAGACCTGGGCATGAGAAAGCTGTCGGCGCGATGGGTGCCGCGTTTGCTCACACCGGAAAACAAGCGCAACCGTGAGACCATATCGGCGACGTGTTTTGCGCTGTTTCAGCGCAATCTAGCGGAATTCTTGCATCGTTTCGTGACCGTCGACGAAACATGGATTCACTGGTACACACCAGAGACCAAGGAACAGTCGAAACAGTGGACTTCACCCGGCGAACGGGCTCCGAAGAAGGCAAAGACTGTTCGATCGGCCGGAAAGGTGATGGCCACCGTTTTCTGGGATTCACAAGGTGTGATCCACATCGATTACCTCGAGAAGGGTAAAACAATCACAGGGCGCTACTATGCTGACTTATTGGGCCGATTTGACGTCGATTTAAAGAAAAAGCGGCCCCGCTTTGCCAAGAAAAAAGTACTGTTCCACCACGACAACGCGCCGGCTTACACCTCCGCCGTCGCCATGGCCAAATTGGTCGAATTGCGCTACGAATTGCAGCCTCATCTACCATACTCTCCAGATTTGGCCCCCTGTGACTACTTTTTGTTTCCAAACCTAAAAAAATCTCTCGCCGGGAATAGATTTGGGTCGAATGAGGAGGTCATCGTCGCCACGGAGGCCTATTTTGCTTCACTCGAGAAAATGTATTTTTTGGACGAGTTAAAGAAGTTAGAGCATCGCTGGGCCAAGTGTATCGAGCTTGAAAGAGATTATGTGGAAAAATAAATTGCCACCTTTCCCAAATTTTCGTTTTTCTTTTCTAGGCTAAGTACTTGTTGAATGAAACTTGTGGCACCCATTTCACTATCATCCATATTCTACATGAATGACATATAACCAAGAATTACTTCACGTGCAGGATTCCTCTCATTATGGAGCTCCTGAGCCCAACAACTCCATTCCCTAGTTCCCTATTTAAACTTTTGCAACATACTAATCTGCTCCATAAAATATAACAAAATTCTCAATATTCTATACTACTATCATAGTTCATGTGGGAAGTCTCTTTCAGGTAACTTCCCACACGAACTATAAAGTCGCCAAATAGCCTCACGGTCGTAATTATTTTTAAAAATTTTGAAAATTTATAATTTGGGTATTTGGAATTTTATCCTACAAATATATTTGAAAAACTTTTTAAAGTACAGACACCTCCATTTCCATTTCAGTTGACATCATGCGAAAAATAAATTTTAAAGCAAACATAATAGTTTCGACAATTTTTTAAAATGAAAATGATATCAAAACTATTTCCTCAAATATAAGAAATTGCCTTGTCAATCACATAATGATTGACAAAGTTTTTTTCCATTATGAAAAAATTGTTGGAAAACAAAAACCAAATACAAGAAAAAGTAATTTTTCTGCATTCTATAGTAAAAATTTTCATAGTTTTTATCGAGATACTAAACATCGTTCAATGACTGTGACTTCCACCACCTACACAATCTCATATATTATCAATAATCAGTTAGTGTCTCTAAACTATCATATTGCAATTTCGTACCAGTCAGGTCTGATTACCACACTGAAACTTTATATCTTGGAAAGCCATCGCCTCCAAGGATTCTATGTTCTCTAACAAGATAAGTTGGCAACAGGATGAGAACATGTCATCTAATAAATTGTTATGATGTCAGTAAGTGTGAAAAATGTTAGGAAAATGCAATTTTCAATAATGTTTTTCTCGAAAGAAATTGACAAACATTTTCTAATAAGACTAGACATAAAGGATTTATTAAAAAGCAATGTACTCTTACTGTTCAAAATGATTTTCTACTAGATGTATTGTATTATAGAACATATTTATTTTTGAAAGATAATTTTGGAAAGTAACGAGTATAAGGAAATTTTAAAAGAATTTCTATAATCAAAATAGTAGGAAAATATAAAAGTTAATCTTCTTTATTAAAAAAATTTCCACAAAAGAGTAAAGGTCATTTGTTTAAAATTAATTTGAAATCTTTTTGATATTTAAATCAGAGACTAAATTATAAAACTTTCTTATCAATTAATTAAAATAATATATACATTTTTTTTCTAATATTCGAATTAAGATATCAAATGGAAAATGTAAGCTTTTAGCGGTGTAGATAATTTCTTATTAAACGCCAAAAGGTGCTGACGCAAATGGTAAAAGATGTAAGTTTCTTGATGGGTGAATTGTAGAGTGAAACTTTTTATAACGAGCAACGCACAAATTGTGAGCAAAATAAACATTTGTCACTACGAATATGAACAGAATTGGACATAAATGATTTTTTTGAGAATTCTGGATTGAAAGAAACTGTAATGTTTAGTAGAACGACAAGATTCAATACCATACTTCTAAATTTATTTTAAAATTATCAATATTAAATATCTTCTATCATAGATGGGATTAAAAAGTGATTCTTGAGTGTCAGTTTTGTTAAATTATTTAGCCGTCGTAGCAGTACCCTATGATGTCTCTTGAGTTCATTTCTTTCGAGGGTCCGAAGTAAAGTGTTTGTCCACATAAAAATTCTAACAAGCGTAGTTTATCTTTTAGTGGAATAATATTATTATTTATGTATACAAGGAAAGGTGGCTTCTAAGAGAGAGTGAAGGTAATATAAATATTCTTCCGATCAATTAACCTCATTTTCTATATTGTAAACTAGTCTTTGGGAAAGCTTAAAAAAATAAGGGATATTAGTGCTATCAGGTCCTTGTGAAGTTTGTAAAAAATGTTTAGGTCCAAGTTAATTCCATTGAAAGATATTAACTTTAACGTGTGGTTTCGAAGCACGAACGATGGCAGGTGTTGATGAAGTTGCTCTTGGTCACTTTGAAAGAAATTCTTCATACACGTAAGATACTTGACCCTGTGTATAAATATTGAAACTGGAAAGAAGAGCTATTGTATTTATATAATTATTTTGTAAATATTTAAAAGACGCTTTCATCCGCATAGGTAGGTGGCTATTAATATTTTTGGAACTAACCAATTTTGAAATTAATATAAATATTACCTAAAAGTTGGATAGTAATACTCCCTTGCGAAACACTAGATGTGGTAAAAGAATTTCGAAATATTCAGAATAAACGGCTACTTGGAAATAATGTTTGCAAAATTATTGCCGAGTTAATTCCTTATTTTGAAGTTTATAAAAATAAGAAAATATGAATTTTCAGACCAGTCCAATGAGGTCCTATCAAGGCATGTTATATGTCTAGGAGCACTTCATGAGTCACTGGACATCCTTGTTTATTGCCAATGAGCTCTTGGTTTGCGTTTTTCTGTAATTAGTGGCCAAATTGTTAGTGGTTTTTCTGTCTTGTTTTGTGGAGGTTTTGTGTTTTTAATTTTATATGAAGAGACTATAGAGTTTTGTAAAAACCATGTAAAATTATGTACCGCGTCATCGAGTTCTTGTCGTAAGTCAAAGTGCTTGTCAATATATTGTTTGAACAATTCCCAGACAATTAATCCATAAATGACTCTCGGATCATTGGATTTGGGAGTAGGTTGGGAATGGAGGACTAGTAGAACAGGACTATGATCACAGTTAAGATCTAGGAGGGAATTAATATGTTTATTACAGGAACTCCTATGACAATTTATAAATTAGTCTATTGTATTAATTCAGGAAGCTTGGACAGGGATGTTGGCCAGAATGTAGGAGTCCGAGGTGAAATGACTTGGTAGGGAGAAGATGAAAGCACTTTGTTAAGAATAATCCCGTAGGGATTGGAGACGCGAAAGCCCCCTGGTTGGTACTTGGTATTTAAGTTACCACCAGCAAAAAAAGAATTCCCATGAGCTTGAATAAAAGACCCTAATTCACGGGAGATTATGGGTTTATTCGGTGGGCAATATGTGGTGGCAATAGTTAATGGGATAGGGGAGCAGTCAATTTATATGACGATGGATTGAAATGAAAAGAAAAGGATAGGAAAATATACAATATAGGAATGAAAAGAAAAGTATAAGGAATTTCTCGTGAGGATGGCAGAACCACCATGATCACTCTTGTTAGGGTGATCAGTTCGGAAAATTGTATAGTCGCGTATGAAGAAGTTAGACTTGGACGTAAGATGTGTGTTTGTAATGAGTAATACGTTTGTCATGTAGTAATAAATTCAGTTCTTGTCGTTTGGAACTCAGTCCATTAGCATGCCAAAGAAGGATTGTAATGGAATTTGAGGTTGAATAGAATGTGTGGAAGACGATACACGAGTAACGATAGTTGTAACAGCTGTAGCAATGTGGGTTAGTAGATATGTAATTTGTTCTAGTAGGCTCCTTGTTAGTATTGTATAAAGGGATGATATGTCTGCTTAGGAGGATATTGGAGGTGGAATATATATCAGTAGTTGTTGTGGACGTGTTTGTTATTGTTGCTGCTGTTGTTGCTGGTTTTCTGGTTGGTATTGTTGACGTTGTTGTTGAGATTAAGAATTTCCAGTTGTTGTTGCTGGGGCCTATGTGGTGGCAGAATCTATTGCCATATAATATTGGGTGTATAATTTAAAAATGCGGGATTGACAACAGATGGCATAACTTTTACACATGGTTTGTGTTAATAATAACTCATATGGCATTTTGGAGGTTAAACATCTGTCATTCATTCTCGATTAGTCATTAAACTGTTTACTTAGTGTAAACAGCAACGTTTTTTTTTGCTTCAAAAATGTCGAATTTCGTACCAAAAAAGTCCCATTTGCGGGAAGTGTTGATTTACTTCAACAAGTGCAGCTGAAGCACATCGATTGCTCACCGAAGCTTATCCTGAATATGTTTCATCGATTTCAACGTGCGAGAGATGGTTTGTGCGGTTCAGAAGTGATGATTTTGACACGGAAGACAAACAACGACCAGGTCAGCCAAAAAAGTTTGAAGATGAAGATTTGGAGGCATTACTCGACGAAGACTGTAGTCAAATTTGCAAAATCATTGGGAGTCACTCAAGCAGCCATTTCGAAACGTTTGAAAGCAGCAGGATTCATCCAAAAGCAAGGAAATTGGGTCCCATATGAATTGAAGCCGAAAGACTTTGAAAGGCGATTTTGCATGTCCGAAATGCTGCTTGAACGGCAGAAAAAGAAGTCGTTTTTGAATCGAATCATTACTGGCGACGAAAAATGGATTTATTACGACAACCCAAAGCGCAAAAAATCGTATGTGAAGCCCGGCCAACCAGCCAAATATCCATGGCGCCAAGGTAATGCTCTGTATTTGGTGGGATCAGAAGGGTGTGATCTATTATGAGCTATTGAAATCGGGCCAGACGATCACAGGCGACCTCTTCCGACAATTAATCCGTTTGAAGCGAGCATTGGCCGAAAAATGCCCGGAATATGCGACCAGACACGAAGCCATAATATTCCATCATGACAACGCTCGGCCTCATGTTGCAAGACCGGTTAAAAATTATTTAGAAAACAGTGGCTGGGAAGTTTTGCCTCACCCGTCTTATAGGCCAGACGCCCTCACCATAATACGCTTCACTTCAGAACAGGGCATCAAAAATTGGCTCGATTCATTCTTGGCCTCAAAACCGGAGCAGTTTTTTTGGCGAGGAATCAATATGTTGCCAGAAAGATGGGAAAAAGTAGTGGCTTCCGATGGACAATACTTTGAATAAAATATATTGTAACAATTTTTCAAAATAAAAACTCAAAGTTTGCTAAAAATCCCGCATTTTTAAGTTATACATATTTCTAAGATGAATTCCGGAGATGGCTGTTGAATGTACGGCTTGGATTTCCCTACGCTCTGGTATACTTTTATTGCAGTTCTTTACAGAAAATACAACCCGCAGTGTGACTACGTCCACAGAGAAAAAAATTTGCTGGAGCGGCACTCGTGTTTGAACTCTTGAACAGAGCGGTCACGTTTTTGATTTCGGTGTAGAAAAATCCATTGTGATAAACTATTATTATTGAAGTGAGAGTGTCTAATCTAATTGCGTGGAAAAAAGAGAGGAAAAATAGTGTACAGACTATAAATAGACTACAAATAGTATAATAATCGAGTGAAATAAAGAGTTGCTAAACCCATAACAATGGACGTGGACGTCGACGTCAGGCCACCGGACCCCCCCTCGCCACCAGATACAGGTATATCCCTTACAATTCTCGACGCCTCTACCACAAAATCCACGAAAAGAGCCAGACTAAACCAATCCATCAATACCACCACCAAAAATATAAATAACAATCACTACAATCACAACCAAACAAACACGAACCTATCTGTATTAAACAAATTGGTTAACTTCCCCTCCCTTCCGACTAAAATTTCCGAACATCCGCGCTTTCTAGTTATTTCCACTTCACCCGAGGCAAAATTCAGAGCGAACCAACTCTGTCCTTTTAAAACCAGTCTGGCTCTCAAGAATATCAGCAATGATATTCTTAAAATAAACGATTATCGTAACGGTGATCTATTGCTAACAACCAAAACAAGATTTTCGGCCGAAAAATTTATTCACGCCAAACCGGTTTTTATCAATGATATCAAATTAAATTTCACACTTCACCCCTCCCTCAACCAAGTAAAGGGCACGATTTTTTGCAAGTGGCTTGCAAATACATCCGAAGAGGAAATCGTCAGCAACCTTATTGATTACAACGT
This sequence comes from Atherix ibis, assembly GCA_958298945.1. Lineage (NCBI taxonomy): Eukaryota > Metazoa > Arthropoda > Insecta > Diptera > Athericidae > Atherix > Atherix ibis. Next base: position 69,972,653 of record OY282607.1, read on the forward strand.
GGTAGAGGCTAGAAAAATAATCTCTACGCGCGACGGTACCCAGTCATTTACGGGTATTGTTGTTCTGACCTTTGACGCGTACGAACTCCCTTCCAACCTCAACATCCTTTTCCACAGATTTGATGTGAAAACATATTATCCGAACCCCATGAGATGTCGCAACTGCCAAGTACTGGGCCATACAGCTAAATACTGTAAGGCTTCGACGGTATGTGCTAATTGTGGACTTGCGCCCCATCTTGAAAAGGCATGTACACGTGTATTTTGCGTTAACTGCAAAACAGACTCACACACCTCAGGAGACCGTTGTTGCCCTTCGTACGCGGAGAGAAAAACTATTCTTAAAGTTATGACGGACAACAAATGTTCCATGGCTGCAGCAACAACAATATTCAAAAAATCTCAAATGGATGCCTCCACACTAAAATCGAACACCTCCTTTGCACAAGCAGTCCGTGCGTCATCTCATTCAGTTAATACATCAGCATCCTCATCATTGCCACCAACGCCTTCTGCGTCCACTTTACCACTGCCACCATCCCCTCTCACATCCAAAAAAATTTCACCCTCTCCTTCCAGAAAAGCTTTTGAGCGTAAGCTAAATTCTTTAACGCCAATGGTCAAAAAACCTTGTATAAATACAGGAATCAACACCTCTTCTGATAAATCAATTACCACCCCATCAAAATCCCCACTCTCAAATTCCCAAACACCGTCAACCCACCCCCGATCCACCAGTGAACAAGTTGCTATACTAATTAGCACGTTAAAAGACCTCGATCCAGAAGATCGCAACACGGTTCTTACCTTAGCACAAAAAATGAAGTCTGGTAAACCAGGAACAAGCTCCAAAAAATAACATTGCTAATGTTTTTTCTAAGAGTACGATCCTGCAATCTGGTGAACAAGAAGTGGTATGCCTTTCGGCAAACCTCTAATGGTTCACAGACTTACAGTCCAGTTCTTCTCCACCATATTTTTCTCCCTTCATGCAGCACTACTTCTGGGCAGATTACTGTTCTAGTTTTTAGCTTGCCTAACCTTCAACTATGGTAATTTTCCATAGAAATGGAATAAGTAACAACGCCAGATGTTCCATTTTGCAATGGAACATCTACGGGTTCCTTAATAACCTAGAAGGTCTGAGCCTGCTGCTAAGTCAGTACTCTCCAAAAATAGTTGCTTTGCAAGAAACCAAATTACCTCACTCCTACAACCAACCATTTTACCAAAAATACCAATGTTTGTTTTACAACAAAAGTAACAACAATAAAAGAGGTGGTGTATGTTTCCTCATACACCCCTCCATATCCTACTCACAAATTCACATTTCAACAAATTTTTTGACAATCCTTATTTCTGTAAATACCTCTCCCAAAGTCCACATTGCCAATATATATATTGAACACAGCCTACGTTTTTCTCAAGCAGATTGGCAAGGTCTAATTAGCCAATTACCTGAAAATACCATCATCCTTGGAGATTTCAATGCCCACAGTCATGCTTGGAGTTCCCCAAGAACCTGTTGGCGCGGGAAAATCTTCGAGGAATGGCTCAACTCTACCGATTCGAGCTTCACTCTACTAAACGATGGTTCACCAACCTTTTTCTCAACCAGAGGTACTACCTCTGTTCTCGACCTCACCTTCGTTCCTACACGGAACTTTGGTTTATATTCATGGAAAGTTCATGGCTTCCTCGAAGGAAGTGACCACTTGCCCATACTTGTGGAGGCAAATGTAGCGCACGTTAAAATAAAACCACTGTCACGGTTCATAGAAGAGCGCGCAAATTGGGAAAATTACAGAGCTGCGATTTTCAAAGCTTCTGCTGACCTACCCGTTGCCCAATCTCCTAACCTTGAGGCAGAAAACGTGATAAAAATCTTCAGACGTGCAGCTGCTGGGACAATTCCCTCTTCAGCTGGCATGTCTAAAAAACAACCTAAATGGTATACCCATGAAATCGCAACATTACGACGTGAAAGAAATACGGCCTGGAAAGACTACTCTCGTTTTTCCAGTACGACTAATCTCATCGAATTGAGACTCAGGACTGCTCGAGTTAAAAGAGCAGTGAAACAAGCCAAGCGAACCGCTTGGAATAACTTCACCACCTCAATTGATTCCCGAACTTCACCGAAAGAAGCATGGAGAGGTATTAACTGCATTCTTGGTCGCCAAAAAAATGGGATTATCCCATCTATTGAGTCTGAGAATGGAGTTATATCCGACTCGACAGCTATCGTTGAGGAACTGGCACAGTCCTGGGCCTCGTTTCCATCCAACAACCACCTTAGTGTTTCATATCGTAGAGAGAAACAATACTTCACGGAAAATCTCTCGCCTATACCGTCAGCATCCACCCTAATCTTGAAACAGCCAGTAACACTTGCGGAGTTCAACTTTTCGTTGAATTCTTTCAAGGGTACCACACCTGGTAGGGACAAGGTTTCTTTTAAAATGATTAAAGAGGCATCTTCGACCTTTCATATTAGAATTGTCAACCTCTTTAACAAAATTCTGGAAAAATCTATTTTCCCAAATTCCTGGAAGGTCGCAACAGCCATTCCAGTTCCCAAGAAAAATCTCTCCCATTCTTCGGCTAACAATTTTAGACCAATTTCATTACTGCCTTGCACTTCCAAGATCCTGGAAAAGATCTTAGCTACAAGACTTAACCAGGCGCTTGACAATAGACTCAATCCCCAACAACATGCCTACAGGTCAGGCAGAGGAACTCTGAGTATGCTACTTGAACTCCAACATTCAATCCACAATTGCTACAAACGTAGACATTGTGGTTTACTGTTGTCCTTCGACCTAGAAAAGGCGTATGACCGAATTTGCCCACATAGGGTACTCTTACAGATGGCAGAGTGGGGAGTACACTCTGCAATATTGGCATTACTACGTTCCTACCTAACTGGTAGAACCTTCACGGTACGCGCCAACGGTCATTTTTCGTCAAAACGCGAAATGAAAAACGGCATCCCACAAGGATCCCCCTTATCAACGATCCTATTCAATATATATATTCACTCCCTTTCCCACCAACTATCATCCTTTAACCACTACATATATGCCGACAATATTTTTATACTTGTATCTGGTGCTGATCTTCAGCAACAAATAAATAACGCCATCCGCAACATCAACACTTGGAGCAGCATAAACGGTGCGGTTATCTGTACATCGAACCCACCTTGCCTTCATGTTTGCAGGAAAAAAAATTGTAGTTTATCGGACTCGTCACTAACCCCCTTCCCTCTCCGCCCAAACGATTCCATGAAAATCCTGGGTATCTCAATTGCCCGTGGAGGAAAATGGAATTTTCAGATTAAAAATGCTGTTGACAAAATTAATATCATTCTCCGAATGGTAAAAATTTTAGTCAGCAGCAAAAGTAAGGTAAGACAAAGTGAGGCAATTAGAGTAACCAACGCCCTTTTGGACGGGACCTTGCTCTATTTCCTCACTATATGTGTCAGTGTGCCAATAGCAGGGAAAAAACTAGTCGAGGCAGCGGTAAACCGTTGTATTAGACTAGCCAGTGGAGCACATCGGACATCTCCGGTGGAATCCATACTGATAGAGACTGGTCGAAAACCTATTTTTCTCTATCTTCACAAAGCCCGCCTAAGTTTAATTTACAAAAACCTATGCCTTCCAAATTATCCCCTCCACACTTTAATAAAAAACATTATCATCTCCCCCAGCTCAAAAAGGAATTCATCATCGCTATCCTTATTAATATCCCACCTTGAAAGAAATTCATCCATCCTCCCCGTCGATTTCCAAACTTCCCTTCCACACCCAGATTGGAAACCATGGTTAGGAGCAAAGTTGAAAGTGACTGCTTCTCTTGACAGGTTTAAGAAGGCTAGAACTGATCCATCCACATATAGGAAATTGTTCCTTGAACAGTTGGACGGATTAAAACATCATCGACTGTTGTTCACTGATGCCGCCGCTGACACCGATATTACATCTTTTGCGGTCGTCGAACTTTTTGGCTGCAGCACCCGCACACTATGTTGTGGAATCTTCCCTTATAGGGCAGCTCCATATTACGGGGAGCTGTGGGCCATCAAAACGGCAATTGAAATTGCGACCAATATTCCCAGCCAAAAAAACGTTATTATTTTTAGCGACAGCCTTGCCGCCCTTAAAGCCATTTGTGGCCCATCGAGTGACCCAGTACTTAGCGCAATTCGTCATAGCCTACTTAGCAATAGGAGTGTCGAGTTGCAATGGGTGCCAGGGCATGTGGGAATTGTGGGTAATGAAAGTGCTGACAAGTTGGCTGGAGAAACACTCCGTCGGCCAGTGATCACAGTCATTCCCAATCTGCCTCGCCTACTAACAGAATGGTAACTAACACCTTTAGCCATCCGCAGACACGATGACTGGACCAATAGCGACACTTTTTTGTCGACTCATTGGAGAACCACTAACAAACCAGTGTATTCAACATCCATACCGAAATTCTGGGCGCGAAAGCTCCTCAGAATCCGGATTGGACATACTGCTCTTACCCATAACTTCCTTTTTGGCAACACCAACCGTCCCTTCTGCCAATCCTGTGGCACCCATTTCACTGTCTACCATATTCTACAGGAATGCCACATAACCAAGAACTACTTTGCGAGCAGGATTCCTCCCATTATGGAGCTCCTCGATCCAACAACTCCATTCCCTAGTCCCCTATTTAATCTTCTACAACATACTAATCTGCTCCACAAAATATAACAAAATTCTCAACTTTCTATACTACTAACCAGAGACCAGTTTCTCTCAGAAAAATTCCCACACGTACTACGAAGTCGCCAAATGGCCTCACGGTCGTGGCGCTATGAAGTGGCCCCTGGCACATGTCTAAGGGACCTTACAAACAAACAAACAAACAAATTTGCTGGAGCTGACCTTATTTTAGAGAAGGTTGACGTTAAATGCTCTGCACCATATTTAACGCACTTGGTCGGATGCCTGCAATAAGCCTTAGTATGGCAACGAAATCAATAGAAAACAAAGGCAGAGTTTTGCTTCTATTTTTCTTTACGTTAAAACAGTCTGAACTCAAAATCCGAGTATTTCCAGCTTGCTCTGGACTTTGCCAACGAGCGTAGGATGGTGGAGGATACAAATTATCACACGCAAATTGTCCTTCTTTTGTTACGTGTGGTGATCGGCTTCGTTTTTGTCCACATATTAGACAATATTTCTATATGCAGTATCCGTTTTTGCATATACTGCAAGGCCTTTTACGTGTGCATTGCTCATGAACTGACTTGTCACAATTTGCTCATCTATTGCACGACAATACAGCAAAATTTTGTACACCACGTATATAGATTGGCCACTTGCTGTTGCCGTTTTGGCTCCTTAGCTTTATCTACGGGTGTGGTGGTCGCTGAGGCTGGTTGATTTCCATGCTGTTCCGATGACCATTTTGAGTTAAGTTTTCCCGGCCTGACAAAACTGTTGGCGGATTCAGTGTGCCGATTGAGTGCGTGTGCACGAGTTTTGCTTTTCTTCTCTTTTCATTTCACTTTTATTGGCAACAAAACGTCTTATCACAAATTGTTGTTCACTTTTTCACTGTATCTAACATGTCCACGCAGAGTACCGTTTTTGCTTCTTTTTCCTTCAGTTGCATTACTATATTTTTGCTTCACTTTTATTACTTCTGTATTAAATTACACAATTACGCCTAATTAAATTTTTCAAAATTCATCTATTCAGTTAAAATTATACCAGAAATTCTTCAAAAATATGTCTGCGTCTGCATTGATTGAATTTGTTTGTTTGTTTGTTTGTAAGGTCCCTTAGACATGTGCCAGGGGCCACTTCATAGCGCCACGACCGTGAGGTCATTTGGCGAATTCGTCGTACGTGTGGGAAATCATCTGAGAGGGACCGGTCTGTGGTTAGTGGTATGTAATATTAAGAATTTTTTTATATTTTGTGGAGCAGATTAGTATGTTATAGAAGTTTAAATAGGCGACTAGGGAATGTAGTTATTGGATCCAGGAGCTCCATAATAGGAGGAATCCTGCTCGCAAAGTAGTTCTTGGTTATGTGGCATTCATGTAGAATATGGGTCATAGTGAAATGGGTGTCACAGGATTGGCAGAAGGGACGATTGGTGTTGCCAAAAAAGGAAGTTATGAGTAAGAGCAGTATGTTCAATCCAGATTCTGAGGAGCTTCCGCGCCCAGAATTTCGCTATGGATGTTGAATACACTGGTTTATTAGTGGTTATCCAATGAGTCGACAAAAAAGTGTTGCTATTGGTCCAGTCATGCTGTCTGCGGATGGCAAATGGTGTTAGTTACCATTCTGTTAGTAGACGAGGCTGATTGGGAATGACTGTGATCACCGGTCGGCGGAGTGTTTCTCCAGCCAACTTGTCATCATTTTCATTGCCCACAATTCCCACATTCCCTGGCACCCATTGCAACTAGACACTCCTCTTACTAAGTAGGCTATCACGAATTGCACTAAGTACTGGTTCACTCGATGGGCCACAAATGGCTTTAAGGGCGGCAAGGCTGTCGCTAAAAATAATAACGTTTTGTTGGCTGGGAATATTGGTCATAATTTCAATTGCTGTTTTGATGGCCCACAGCTCCCTGTAATATGGAGCTGCCCTATAAGGGAAGATTCCACAACATAGTGTGCAGGTGCTGCAGCCAAAAAGTTTGACGACCGAAAAACATGTAATATCGGTGTCAGCGGCGGCATCAGTGAACAACAGTCGATGATCTTTTAATCCATCCAACTGTTCAAGGAACAATTTCCTATATCAGTTCTAGCCTTCTTAAACCTGTCAAGAGAACCAGTCATTTTCAACTTTGCTCGCAACCATGGTTTCCAATCTGGGTTTGGAGAGGAAGTTTGGAAAATAAGGGGGAGGATGGATGAAGTGCTCTCAAGGTGGGATATTAATAAGGATAGCGATGATGAATTCATTTTTGAGCTGGGGGAGTTGATAACGTTTTTGATTAAAGTGTGGAGGGGATAATTTGGAAGGCATAGGTTTTTGTAAATTAAACTTAAGCGGGCTTTGTGAAGATAGAAAAAAGTAGGTTTTCGACCAGTCTCTATCAGTATGGATTCCACCGGAGATGTCCGATGTGCTCCACTGGCTAGTCTAATGCAACGGTTTACCGCTCCCTCGACTAGCCTTTTCCCTGCTATTGGTACACTGACACATATAGTGAGAAAATAGAGTAAGGTCCCGTCCAAAAGGGCGTTGGTAACTGTAAATTTTAACCATTCGGAGAATGATGTTAATTTTGTCAACAGCATTTTTAATCTGAAGAATCCATTTTCCTCCACGGGCAATTGAGATACCCAGGATTTTCATGGAATCTTTTGGGCGGAGAAGGAAGGAGTTTAGTGACGAGTCCGATACGCTACAATTTTTTTTCCTGCAAATATGAAGGCAAGGTGGGTTCGATGTACAGATAACCGCACCGTTTAAGCTGCTCCAAGTGCTGATGTTGCGGATGGCGTTGTTTATTTGTTGTTGAAGATCAGCACCAGATACAAGTATAAAAATATTGTCGGCATAAATATAGTGGTTAAAGGATGATAGTTGGTGGGAAAGGGAGTGAATATATATATTGAATAGGATCGTTGATAAAGGGGATCCTTGTGGGATGCCGTTTTTCATTTCGCGTTTTGACGAAAAATGACCGTTGGCGCGTACCATGAAGGTTCTACCAGTTAGGTAGGAACGTATAAGTGTCAATATTGCAGGGTCTACTGTGTGGGCAAATTCGGTCATACGCCTTTTCTAGGTCGAGGGACAACAGTAATCCACAATGTCTACGTTTGTAACAATTGTGGATTGAATGTTGGAGTTCAAGTAGCATATGGCATGTTGTTGGGGATTGAGTCTTTTGGCAAGCGCCTGGTTAAGTCTTGTAGCTAAGATCTTTTCCAGGATCTTGGAAGTGCAAGGCAGTAATGAAATTGTTCTAAAGTTGTTAGCCGAAGAATGGGAGAGATTTTTCTTGGGAACTAGAATTGCTGTTGCGACCTTCCAGCAACTTTGGAAAATAGATTTTTCCAGAATTTTGTTAAAGAGGTTGGCAATTCTAATATGAAAAGTCGAAGGTGCCTCTTTAATCATTTTAAAAGAAACTTTGTCTTTACCAGGTGTGGTTCCCTTGCAGGAATTCAACGAAAAGTTGAACTCCGCAAGTGTTACTGGCTGTTTCAAGATTAGGGTGGATGCTGACGGTATAGGCGAGAGATTTTCCGTGAAGTATTGTTTCTCTCTACGATATGAAACACTAAGGTGGTTGTTGGATGGAAACGAGGCCCAGGACTGTGCCAGTTCCTCAACGATAGCTGTCGTGTCGGATATAACTCCATTCTCAGACTCAATAGATGGGATAATCCCATTTTTTTGGCAACCAAGAATGCAGTTAATACCTTTGCATGCTTCTTTCTGTGAAGTTCGGGAATCAATTGAGGCGGTGAAGTTATTCCAAGCTGTTCGCTTTGCTTGTTTCACCGCTCTTTTAACTCCAGCAGTCCTGAGTCTCAATTCGATGAGATTAGTTGTACTGGAAAAACGAGAATAGTCTTTCCAGGCCATATTTCTTTCACGTCGTAATGTTGCGATTTCTTGGGAATACCATTTAGGTTGTTTTTTAGACATGCCAGCTGAACAGGGAATTGTCCCAGCAGCTGCACGTCTGAAGATTTTTATCACACTTTCTGCCTCAAGGTTAGGAGATTGGGAAACGGGTAGATCAGCAGAAGCTTTGAAAATCGTAGCTCTGTACTTTTCCCAATTTGCGCGCTCTTCTATGAACCGTGATAGTGGTTTTATTTTAACGTGCGCAACATTTGCCTCCACAAGTATGGGCAAGTGGTTACTTCCTTAAATGAAGCCATGAGCTTTCCATGATAATAACCCAAAGTTCCGTGTAGGAGCGAAGGTGAGGTCAAGAACAGAGGTAGTACCTTGGTTGAGAAAAAGGTTGGTGAACCATCGTTTAATAGAGTGTAGCTCGAATCGGTAGAGTTGAGCCATTCCTCGAAGATTTTCCCGCGCCAGCAGGTTCTTGGGGAACTCCAAGCATAACTGTGAGCATTGAAATCTCCAAGAATGATGGTATTTTCGGGTAATTGGCTAATTATACCTTGCCAATCTGCTGGTGAAAAATGCAGGGTGTGTTCAATATAAATATTTATATATAAATAAAAATATATAAATATATATATTAAGTGAAGGGCATTGATTGAATTTTTAAATACGATTCAGTTACCATACAAAAAGAGAAAACATAAATTGCAAAATTAAAAACTCGATTAATTATTGCAAAAAAATAGCGAGTAAAAATATTACAAATATTTCCGAATAAATAATCTCGAGTATGAATTATTGAAATTTTAGCTTCGGTTGTATATATAGTGGCAAACTTGTGTGGAGTTTAGATTAAATTTAAAATCAAATCGAGAGAATTTTATGCAACTGTCATATACGTGTATATTTGTTTACCCAATAAGTTTAATAAAATCACTAGAGTGTATTGATAGTAATTCACATGCCTTAAAGCACGTTTCAATTTACTAAGAGTTGACAATCGTCGATTACACGTGAATCATGCAATACAAAAAAATATTTGACAAACCGTAAACTGAACACACGTTCTTATAATAAGTAATTTGAATTATAAATTCAGATTATCAAAAGTTACAATACGATAACATATTCTCAGATAACGTAGTAAGGGACTTCTGACAATTCTTTAAAACAGACATACTTATTCCAGAAAGGAATTTTATATTGAATGTTACCAGCCACCATTTCGACAGTACTCAAAATGCCAAGTTCATAAATAAATTCTTTCAATTTAATCAGTAGAATATATTATTTGTTATTTTTATTCTTATTATTGAATTTCTAATTAATTTTTTTTATAAAATTTACCTTGTGTAACGTTTTTCCATTGCTTATTTAAGTTTTGGAAATTGTATATCAGTGTTGCGATTTGAAAAAAATCAGAAGCATAAATGCTTTAGAAATTGTGTAATCAAATTTTTTATGATAGGACTTTTACTAAACGTATGGTTTTTCCTAGTAAATAAATCGAAAATATGAAAATAAACCACGGCAATTGTAGGTTATAAGATTTAGTAAGTAAAAGTATACCAAACTTTATAAAATATATTATTTTTAATATTGTAGTATTGCAAATATTTCATATTATCTAGAAAATTTCCTTTTGAAAAGTCTAAAAATTTTACATGAACTGGTACGATTTTTTCCGCTCATTTATTTTTTATAAATTTGATTTTAAGTTTTAACTGGATTTCTTAAAAATTAGTCAGAATTTGCATGTATAATAATATTTTTTTGTGGTTTTTATTTACCTGGCCGATTCTGTTTGGCCGCCATTTTGGTTTGGATGACGTTTGTTTGTTGGGATTTGGCGGTCGTAGAGAGTAGTCGATCAAACATTCTATTTAAATAATTATTCAATTACGAATACGTGGAAAAAATTACGTCTCCGTATATTACGAAGCGCACTTTGACTTGTCTGGCTTTGTTCATAAATAAAATAGCCAATATTGTGGTACTGAAAACCCTCAACTGATACACCAAAGACCACTTCATTCTCGTCGAGTAACTGTATGGTAGGCAATTGGCTGCATTATTAAGTCATATTTCTTTGAAGATGCTGGAGGATCAATCAGGCTTACAGAATATGTGGTTGCAATAAGAAGGTGCCACATCACAGACAGCTCGTGCTACGATGCAAATTTTGAGAGACATTTTTTCAGGTCGAATAATGTCAAAAATTCGTGATATCAACTGGCTCCCACGATCCCCTGATTTGAAACGTCCCGATTTATTCGTATGGGAATACCTAAAGATGCTTAAAGACAACTTTCGTAATGCAATTGCTGAAATAACACCAAAAGTCTGCGAAAATGCACCCAGAGGCGGTAATTTAACTAATATTATATTCCATACAGTGCGTAATACTGAAGACCTTATAATTAATCAAAAAAATATAAATTGTGAAATTGTATATCATTTAAAAGTTAAAACTATTTTCGACCTGGAGCGAAAAACGGACCCTGTATAATTTTGATATGATTCCATTCCAGTAGTTTTAGACTTTTCACATTATTAAGTCATGATTTTATATTTGATTTAACTTCAATAAAATATAAATTATAAATTTGTATTTCTTTTAAAAAATAGCTTCGACCTGGAACCATAAAACACACATGGTATATGTGTTTTGATCCGTTATGTAAAACGCACGATTGCAAAATGAAAAAAAAATCCACATGGTTTTATTTTATGTTTTGAAAACTTTTTATTAGATAACAAAAAGAGGTTCTATTTTCGAAAATCAAATTTAAATTACGATTTGTAATAAATACTTGAAATTACCTTTATATAAGAACTTTGGTTATTATTATTATAATTATTGACATTGCAAAAATAATAGTTAGCTCAAATTTAATTGACTTAATATTAAGTTAGATAAATTTTCCTTAATTATTAGTAGAGTTTTATGGTAGAATAGAGTTGTTCAATTTATGGCTAATTTGCCTATATTGGAATGCATACACTCATAATATACATAATTGCTTCAGGGCATACCTATATTGTGCTTTTAACTGGATAGTAATGCTTGAATACCCCACTTGTTGGCCCACAGTTGAGAACGAGGATCATATCTTGCACTAGGGAAATCACCGATCAACGTCTGTTCCAAAGGGACATCAATACTTGCATAGCAGGTATGTTGGAGCGCTGTACTAAATACGCTTTTATTGAGAAAAGTTGCCACGTTAAAAAAAAGCGTACCATAATCCAGTTAATATATAGTACATCAAATTATTTATTTAAATTAGTAAATAAAATACCCAGAATTCCATTTGCGTGAGATTTGAGTTCAAAAAAAATCTGCAGTAAGCTTAGTAATTAGGAATTATACATGGAGTTTCTTTGTCAACTTTTTACTTGAAAATAATTTCAATTGGTTTCTAAAGCTACTAAATTAATTAAGTCTTTTAACTTAATTATAATTAATTAAGTTTGATTTTTTTTGTCAACTTTTTATTTGGAAATAATTTGAATTGGTTTCAAAAGCTACTAAATTAATTATTATATTTAGAATAATCGGAAAATATTATGTCTCGAATAATTTATTTAAGGAAACTCTAATTAAGTCGAAATTATCACAGCTTTTCCAGAAAACAAATATAAATAATTAAGTCATACTTCATAAATTTATAACCCACGTGATTCGTTATATTTTTAATTAAATTTTTTTTTCCATTTCAAGACTATTTTTAACATAAATGAAAGTTAATTTTTGAAGAACTAATACTTCAATAATTGTTGAAGTGAGATAATCTTATAATCAAAAGTAATTATATTATTTATATTAAAAATTTCTTTTGATTTTTCTTGCGAGAGTCCTTTTATGTTTAACTAGTCACTTAGAAAATATAATCATGTACTTTTAATATGTGCTTTTCTTATGAAAACATAATAAAAAACGTACGCATAGATCTGTATAAACGTTGTTATGATTACAGTGTAGAAATTTACAAGTAATGAAAATCACGAATTAAAATTTGTATTTTCTGACAAGGTTTGAAGGTTGTATTTTTTGCTGAATATTATATATATATTTTTATGTCTGGGATTTTGTGTCTTTTACTTTTGGTATTCAAAAGAATATGAAACTTGCAACACTTGACTATTTCCAAATATTTGCATATGAGTAGAAATGCGCGCATCCGCATTTTACCCAAAATAATTCTCGTGGATCTTCTCAACGGTTCCCAAGTTATGGTTTTATCAGCCAAACAACTTCGAGTAATACAAAAATTATTCCATCGCTACACATAATATGACAACCATAATATGGAAAATTTGAAATTCAAATTTTGATGAAGAAGCTCATATACCGACGTGCAAGCATTTTTATTACAAACGGGCACGTGACAATACTTTATTACGAGTATAAGGATAATCGTGTATGTACAATGTCGGCATTGATGGTGGTATCTCTGTCTAAAAGAAATTGAGTAAAAATTTTACGAAATTACTTTAAGGAATGCCTTAAATTTTGCTGCAAACATTTTCTAAAAATAAATATTGTACATTTTTATGTTTTTGATTTGTTTTGTTGTTCAAAATCACTATTAAAATGCAGTTTAAATTAATTGTTAATTGAAAAAACTTCCTAAATTATAAAAATTTGTGCAAATTATTACGCTTTTCTTTCATTTACAAGCTGCAAAGATATTATTTTGATACTTGACGAGAATCCACTTTTTCTCAAATCATCATTTAAACTTTTTCATATGACTGACAGAATATTTAAAAAATTTGTGGTTCAGTTTCACTTATTTTCGAACTTGTTAAGTTTCTCTATTTGTTAAAAGATGTCACTGCAGTGTCCAAAATTAATAGTAAAAAGAGCTGCTAAGTTAATGTGGCATTTTTTAAGAATTTTCGTATCAAAACGATTAAACTTATTGTTATTTCTATTCAATATGTGATGATAGATATCTTTAACTTAGCTTAAGTTTACTGGTAATGAATAATAAAAGTCCATAAAAAATACGTTTTATATGTAAATTAAATATTATATGGACAAACGAATACGCCTTTCATTCGATAATTTTATTAAAATAATTCTACATATCACATATCTCAAAATAATTATATTTTTACATTTGTCCTAATATTTTTATTTATATTAATGAATGTGATAATAAGATACCTTATTATTTAAATTGTCTACATTATGAGGGCTTGAAATTTAATTTAAAATAACATATAGAAGATAAATATTTTTCATTTATTATTGTAATGAAATGTTATATACAATATTTATTTTAAGATAAAAATATTCTCTGACCTGAAGAAGGTTTTAATATTCAATTTCGTAAGTATGTCTTATGTATTGTACTTATAAATTTTAATATAAATTGCAATATTAACTTGACATCAATAATTACGAAGTAGACCCTGTTTGTTATATATATTGTAATACATATTTTGTTTTTAAATATTACCACTTTTATATTTTAAAATAAAGTAAAATAATAAAACATTTTAAAATTAGCAAAACTTAATAAGATTTTTTTCATAAAGAAGACTTTTATTCAAATGTTAGTTTAAAAAATGATGTATTGGGTGGCAACTAAGTGATTGCAGATTTTGTCAATAAATGGTATTAGCACATTCTTTGTTTATGTCAACGTGTTCAAAGCACCTAACCTATATTGTTTTCTTGTTGTTTGGACTTCCGCCTTTAATTTATTAAAAAATTGTATCGTTTAGGTATTTAGTTTTGTTTTCATCCAAATTTAAAAATGGAAGGACAAGACATGCATTTTAGACATATTTTATTGTATTATTTCCGAAAAGGCAAGAACGCATCGCAGGTACACAAGAAGTTATGTGCCGTAGATGGGAATGATGCCTTGAAAGAAAAGCAATGTCAAAATTGGTTTGCTAAATTTCGTTCTGGTGATTTTTCACTAAAAAATGCGCAACGACCAGTGGAAGTTGATAAGACCCATATCAAGGCCATTATCGATTCAGATCGTCATAGCACAATACTTGAGATTGCAGAGAAGCTCAATGTATCGCATACATGCATTGAAAAAAAATTAAAACAGCTTGGCTATGTTAAGAAACTCTATTTATGGATTCCTCATCAGCTTAAGGAAATTCATTTGACGCAATGCATTAGCATCTGCGATTTGCTTCTGAAACGCAACGAAACGGATCCATTTCTGAAACGAAATCGTGGGTGATGCGAGATGCACCATCTCAGATGACATCAAAAGCTGAGATGCACCAAAAGAAGATTATATTGTCCGTTTGGTGGGATTATAAATGAATTCTGCACTTTTAACTTTTACCAAGAAACCAAACGATTAATTCCACCATGTACGTTTAACAACTCGTCGAAATGAGTAATGCAGTTCAAAAATAGCGGTCAGAATTGGTAAATCGTAAAGGTGTAGTTTTCCAGCATGACAATGCAAAGCCGAACACATCTTTGGTCACTCGATACCACGAATGTTTTTCTGGTTTCCTTATATACGAGGGTCGTTCAATAAATCCTTAGAAAAAGATGGAAAAAAACTGTTTTTTAAAAAAAAAAATTTTTATTTTTTAACATAATGTCCTTTTCCAAAATTTTTATCCCGTCCAAAAAATAGGATTTTGGAAGTTCTGCAAAATACTCATCCGTTTGAGCAATGACGTCTTCGTTGGAAGTGAACCGTCGTCCGCCAAGCCATTTCTTCAGATTGGGGAAAAGAAAATAGTCAGTCGGGGCCAAATCTGGTGAATAAGCGGGATGCTGCACCAATTACATTCTCATTTCCACAATTTTAGCCATGGAAACAGCGCAGGTGTGCACACGCGCATTGTCCTGATGCAAGAGGATTTTTTCTTCTTCAGATGGGGGCGTTTCTCTTTGATTTCCTCGCTTAACCGTTGCAATAACGACGCGTAATACGCTCCTGTTATTGTTTTTCCTTTTTCCAAGTAGTCGATAAAAATGATGCCCTGCGAATCCCAAAAGACCGTGGCCATCACCTTGCCGGCCGATGGCACAGTTTTTGCCTTCTTCGGAGCCCGTTCACCCTTGAAAATCGACTGTGATGACTGCCTCTTCGTTTCTGGAGTGTAGTAGTGTATCCAGGTTCCGTCCGCAGTGACATATCGACGAAGGAATTCGGCAGGATTGCGATGAAAGAGTGCCAACATAGCCTCAGAGTCCACTACACGATTGCGCTTATTCTCCTCTGAGAGCAAACCCATCTTGCCGAAATTTTTTTCACAGACAATTTTTCATGCAAAATTGAAGCGACTGTACCTTGTGATATGCCCGTGGCCTCAACTAATTCGCGCACTTTAATTCGCCGATCGTTCAAAATCAGATCGTGGATTTTGTCGATGATTTCAGGAGTAGACACCTCAACTGGGCGTCCTGAACGATGTTCATCTTTTGTGGATGAACGGCCACGTTTAAATTCATTCACCCAATTTTAAACCGTCGCAAATACAGGTGCAGATGTGCCATGAACTGCATCCAACTCGACTTTGATTTCTTTCGGGCTTAAGCCTTTCAAATGGAGATGTTTGATGACAGCCCTAAACTCGCTTTTTTCCATTGTTATGCACAAATAAATGTCGTTAACTTTAATCGACGATAGAAATTGACCTACGCTATGGATCGAGCTAAAATTCGATACTGCTACTTACAAAAAAAAAATCTACACTTCGAGCGCAATTGCTCGGATTTTCTAAGGACTTATTGAACGACCCTCGTATCAACCTGATATTTGCCTTATTCTATACACAATGCTGGTACTTTTATTGACTGCAGCATCATACTCCCGTACTATTACTACAGGGGAAAGTAGAGGAACTAAAAATAACATCGATTTGTTTATTTGCTTGTAGAAGGAAAAATTACATTTTCTTTTCAGTTATTAATGCGATTTATTAACATCTGTTTAAAGGTAAAAATTATTAATATGGATTTTATACGTATTATACAGTGAGAAATTGTTATTTAACGTGACCTAGTTGTCCAAACCCCAAGACCACGAGTCGCCCACGACTATAGGAATCGAGATACGCTCGATCAACGCACCACCATTACTGGCAGTTAACAGATAGAGTCAGTTACAAGCTGACTCTCCACCTGCTGGTGGCGAGGACTATCTAAACCTCTACTGTCATAAGCAGTGACAGTGCCCGAGATAAGTGCAATGCATTGCTACATTTGCCAGTTACCTCACACCTGCGATCCGAAGACCGTACCCGCGACATGGATACGTATTATACAATAATATTTTTACTATCCAGCATATTTTTTATATCTGATAAATATCTCAAATGCAATGATAATAAATTTTTCATTTTCTTACCCGCCATGAAACAAAAGCCGAAACAGTGATAGAACTGGTCGAAAGCATATCTACAATATTTATTGTATATCTTCAAAAAGCTCGCTTACATTTAATTTATTCAAAAACATTATCATATCCCCCAGTTCAAAAATGAATTCATCATCGCTATCCTTATTAATATCCCACCTTGAAAGCAATTCCTCCATCCTCCCCTTGTTTTCCAAACTTCCCTTCCACACCCAGATTGGAAACTATGACTGGGAGTAAAGGTGAAAGTGACTGTTTCTTTTGACAGGTTTAAGAAGATTAGTATTGATCCGTCCACATATAGAAAACTTTTCCTTGAACAGTTGAACCGGATTAAAAGACCATCGGCTGTTGTTCGCTGCTGACACCGATATTACATCTTTTTCGGTAGTCGAACTTTTTGGCTGCAGTATCCACGCATTATGTTGTGGAATCTTCCCTTAGAAGGCAGCTCCATATTACGGGGAGCTGTGGGCCATCAAAACAGCAATTGAAATTGAGATCAATATTCCCAGCCAACAGAGCGTTATTGTTTTGGCGACAGAAATTTTGTCGACTCATTGGATAACAACCAATAAACTATTCTATTCAACATCCATACCGAAATTCTGATCGCGGAAGCTCCTCAGAATCCGGATTGGACATACTGCTCGTACTCGTAACTTCCTTTTTAGCAAGACCAATCGTACCTTATGCTAATCCTGTGGCAGCCATTTCACTATTATCCATATTCTACATGAATAACACATAACCAAGAATTACTTCGCGTGCAGGATTCCTCTTATTATGGAGCTTCTGGACCCAACAAACCCATTGCCTAGTCCCCATATTTAAACTTTTACAACATATTAATCTGCTCCACAAAATAGAGTAAAATTCTCAATATTCTATACTACTAACCACAGACCAGTCTCTTTCAGATAATAAAAGCCAAAACGTCAAACTACACCATGAACGGCTGTGTGTCAGCGGCTAGCATTCTACATTGTATCTCTGCGTTGATGGTTTCGATACCAAATATGTGCCCCTAGCACAACGTCGCTTGCGTTTTACGATTTTGCTCAGCAAGCAGTTATCGATAGCAAGACACCACATTAATGACACCTGGTTTTGAACTTCTACCATATCAAAATTAAAATCATGGCTAAACTTTTTTTAGAAAATTCTTTGAAAATTCATCTGCTCCTCATTGTCAGAAACGCTGATTTCGTCATCTTCGTGCACTCTTTGTTCTACTAATTCTTTAGGATCATCGTTGAAGTATTCTTTAATATTCTGCTCGTCTATATTATCCAACCATGATTTATTAGCTACTTTGACAATTCCAAACTTCGGTCATATGGTCCTCCATAATCCTTTGAAACATTTCTCGGTCACCTTATTCCAGGAAATATTGATGTTGTGTACAGCATCCATAATATTGTAGTTTTTTTTCAAAAACCTCTAATGGATTGTGTCAATTCTCCATTGGTTTTATCAATCATTTGTCGGAATATCCGCCACAGATTATAAGCTTTAAAATTCAATTTTGCGCCTTGATGTATTTGGTGGCAAGAAAACCACTTCTACTCAAAACTATGAGTTCTAGGTTTTTTTAAATGCGAAGTAATCCAATTCTGGAAAATGTTCATAGTAATCCACGATTTTTGTGTGGACTATCTAATTAGAGATGATTTCGAAATTATCTTAATTGTTTTTCGGGTTTTGAAATGATAAAGAAGCAGTGGTATTCATTTAAAGTCTCCATTAGCTTTACTCGCCCAGTAGAAGTATTAAACGATTTTTACAGCTTTAAATCGTGGTGTTCGCGTTTATTCGAAATAAAAATGTAGTACTGAACTACTATCCAAGGGGTCTGGGGTTGGTATCCCACTGAGGCATCGTCATACGCTAATTCCCAAAAACCACTATTTATTCCATTCTCTTTCAATTTTCTTATCCCGTTATCGTTTGTCGCCAATGTTGTCGCGCTTAGAATATACATTTCAGCACTAATTTTACTTGAAATGATAATAAGCAAGCAAATAAAATTAAATTAAATAGTTTTAAAAGATACAGTCTCATTACTGTTCTTAGTATCCCAGTAACCAGCGTGTGGTACTGAAACAGTATTAATCGGAGCAGCGTCCGGAGCTGTACTAATTCTCTTGAGTTAAAATATGACCAGTACTTAGAATTTTGGTTAATTTCTATATCTTGTGCCAATCAAACTTTTCATTAACTGCTTATCTAAATATTCCCAAAAATCGAACTTTATTAACTGTAAACATAAAAGAGCATATTCTGCTAATATTGATGTTGGTCGTACGTAAACAATATATGATGGAAATACAAAAATGGAATAGTAAATTGATCGATTGCTCTGTTAAGCTCGATAGAAATATTTTTCTGTTTGATTTAGCCCCAAAACTCAGTATATTGATTAAATTGTAGGCATATTTATTTATATATATATATAAATGTGTGCGTACATGAGTATGAACATCCGAAATCAAACTAAACGTGAGCTGAATTTTCAATTAATCTAATTATGAAATAATTCTCATATTTGGTTGGAATTATTTAAGGGATATATACGCAAAGTAAAGGAGCAAATTTTAATAAAATTTATTTAACTGAAATGTATGAATCTATTTTTTTCTGCTATTATTTATTATTTGTAGTCATATGCCTTTATATAATAGTAACAATTTGATAAATAGTATAGATTTTAATTAATTTTAATATTATTCCAAGAATTTTTCCTCGAATGCTTCATTTTTGAGAATCTTTGTTCTCAAAAAATCCTGCATAAAAATATTTTGCAATAGTTTTGCCCTTTCAATATAAACTAGCAATAAAACATTTCTGATATTAATTAGGAAAAGGTTTTCAGCTTCCAACGGCAGAGACTAAGCTTTTTTTATTCTCTTTTTATTAAGAAAAGTAAGAGAACAACTATTTTGGATTATTCTTCAAATTTCCCATACTTTTAGGCTCTTTTACTTTAATAATATAATTTCTTTAATTTTGATTCATTCTTAAAAACATCACTGTTCAGCGAGTAACTTCATGAATTGCACCAATATGCCTATTGCATTCCTCAATTTTAAAAAAAAAATAATTAGTTTTAAAATTCCGCTAAAATAGTTATGTTTGGCTAAGGGTTATAGATACTTATCTATATATACACTACTAGGAAAAGGTACATAAATAACTTCGTATTCTTGATTTGAATACAAAACAAATAATTTTAGCAATTTTTTTTTATACCGAGCATCGCCAATATACTTTTGTAGCCCTCCTTTATAAGATTTCCTATTTTCTAACAAAGTCTCCTTTCAAACATTTTCCGAAGCATCCTCAAACTACACCACTTACTCAATCATATCATATAGTGCCAACTATGCAGCGCTTCAGCAGTTTATCTGAAATTTGTGCTCAAAACTCCAAAAGCGCTGTTTCAACACCCCAGCGACTAACTTTGTTAATGTTTTTCCTATTCCAACGTTTTATGTTTATTTAATGGATTAAGTGAACGTTTCTTACTGCAACTTGCCTCATCATTATCATATTTGAATCAGTTTTTTTTATAAAATTAAAAAAAATTTCATTTCAAGCCGAAGAGCAGTTTAATCTATAGAAAATCTTTCATCTCGTAGACCATATATTCTAGATCTTATATCCAGAAAAATTTTCGATACTTTAAGTATTTTAAGTTCTTTTAGAATTGTTTTCTAATAAATATGAAACTATAATATTTATATAATAAATCATTAAATATAGGTAAGGATTGAATGAACTGAATGCTGAAATTTTCATAACTCAAATTTAGACATTTTCTTAACTCAAATACAAATACATTGTTAGACTTCTCAAAAATAGAATGAATTTAAAATTTATAAATTCATTGTTAGACTTCTCAAAAATAGAATTCAGTAAATTAAAAATCTAATTTAATTTGTGTTAAAATAATTTACAAATATATTATAAATAAAAATATGAAAACTATTTGTATGTCATACAGTAAAAATTAAAAAATGATATCTAAATACATATGACCGATAATGTTTGTACTCGTATTTAGTAATCACGGGTAAACTATTGGATAAATTATTTAATTTGTAAAGAATTTTTATTGATTTAATTGTTAATTAGAAATATGTTTTTAAGTAATATTAGCTTCTATTATTAAAGCAGTCATGAGAACGCCATCTATTAGAATTTATATAAAATAAGAATAATTTTAGAATTTTGCACCAATAATAAACAATATTGTTTAATTTCGAACTTTACAATAAATAGATATTACAAAATAATGCAAAAATTATGTTAGCATAATATTAAATGAAGTAATTCAATTTTTGTGATTATAGTTATTAATTTTTAAAACTTTATAGTATAATTTATCAGTAAATTATGGTTCGATTGAAAATTAAAATTTTATTCAAAGATTCTCCGTGATTATTTTCTATGTCATTATGGACAAAACAAATTTGTTAAAAAATAATAAATTATATAGCAAAATTATATATATATACGGAAATGAGAAAAAAAAATTCCTTTTCCTTAAGAATAAATTTTGCAATTTATTCTCATATAATGTAACCAAAAGGAGTTTTCTTGGTATCAAAGGAATTGCATATACTCAGAAATGGTATTAACTTAATTTATGTAAATAAAAAGCTGAAACTAGAACACATAAACTGCTTCTAATATAGAAATTTAAAAAAAATGCATTACTGCTATTTCTGTGAAGATATACTCCTATTTTCGCTGTATAGGGATAGTGAAAGTATGTACATTTATTTAGGATGTAGTTGCATTTATTATCGTTTTTTTTTTTACAAGATTTTTAAATAGGAAATAGACTGCATTGATTGTTGGTTGAATTTCTTTATAACATAGCAAAGGAATTCGAATGGGACGATAAGTACAAGCTATACACGATTATGGATTTAAGGTAAATAGAAGCAATATTGTATATCGAACAGAACTGCAGTTGGTCTTTTCTACGAGAAGTCAGAGCAGACAAATTTCGTTATTAGATATTTGACTGAAGAGAACTTCTGCACTAGGAATCAAAATAAATTTCGGGCACATCATTCACCTGAAATTGTGATTGCTATTTAAGGAATTTCAATTCTATTTTCAATTTGCAAAGAAAGTTTAAGTATTTTTCTTAAATTCCTAAGGCGAATATTTCAGTACGTCGTTATAGGCTGTTTATTTTATGAATAAAAAATTCGCAAAACCAAATTCCACTCTTAACTAAGACGTAAATTTACTTTTACGATACCGAATAATTTATTTTTGAATATTTGTATGCTTCCATTGAAAATATCTTCATTATTAGATTCAGAGAACTCTTTCTAATAAAAATATTTAATTTAAAAATTTAACCTTCAATTTGAAGATTTGCAACAAAAATTTTATTAAGTTTATAATTTTTTAAACTTGAAAATAAACAAAACACATAAAAGGAAACTAATAGAATCGAATTCAATAATAATCGCAGTTGTTTATTGTTAAGAACTGGAAAACCAATGTAAGAATTGGAAAACCAAAGTTATTTTCAATTCTGTTGCTATTCTCAAAACTAAACTATATGAACATTGGTTCTGGAGACTCTATGTGATCCTGGAGACTCTATGTGATTTGCAGTCCAAGGCTTTTCATCAAATGGTAATAGCACTTAAATCTTAAATAGGAATAACAATTAAATAGTATGGATTAGCTCTTTTTATATATTTAAATATAAGAAAGAAAAATCCGAGTTTCCTTTTTTGCAAATTTAGAAATTATTTATTCAAATACCCATACCAATAAGCTCACGAATTCTGTAATGTATCTTAACCTATAATATTATTAATTAGATTTCATTATCCGAAATACAATTTTACAAGTATTTTAAAATGAATTTATTTTGACTTCCACTCATATCAATTAATATTTTCTGTAATGGTAAACATTTTTATAGACTAAAAAAAAAATTGGAAAAATATAATTTGTCTTCTGCTATTATATTAAAATTTTCCTTAAACTGTATTTTAAGGAATAGTATTTTCAAATTCTTTATGGCTTTAATATACTTCTTACCATCATCAAAGAAATTATTTTAATATCATCAATTTTAATATTTTACTGGAATTTGTTTTACGTGAAAGTTTAATGTGTTAATTTTTTTGCTAAGCTATGTGCAGACAATGAGACCATTTAAATGATCCCATTTAGTTGTTGATAAGTTATAGTTTCCTATTTAGCATTTTTCACTATGACATGCAACGTTCCTGATTCCAAATTTGAGTTGTTATTTATGCAAGTAAAATGTTGTTTAAGCTGTTAAATTTCTTGTGGTTTGTTCCTATTAACTTGTCTCCTTATGTAGCCCCACAAAAATAAATCAAGCAATATTAAATATGGGGAATGTAAATTCGAAACGAATTTGCGTATTTCGAAATTAAATCGATCAATCGTAAAGTCTTCGAAATATCTTCATTGTCAGCCTTGCGGTGTACGCTGTGATACCATCCTGCTGGAACCATATGTCAAGGTCATTTAGAATGTAACTATATGCCAAGGTCGTTCAGAAATTGTCTATTATGGTGGATCCTCGTTTTTATTTTCGAACAAATATAGACTTACGGTCTAATGTTTATACTTCATAGGTGACACAACGCTCTCAGATTCTCAGTATCTAAATTCGGTAATTCTGTTTATTTGCATATCTTTTTTAATAAAAATGTGGTCCACCATTCTTAGTTAGATTGTTTAAAAATAGGACATTATCGTTGGCTAGCTGTACAAATATGTGTATATTGACGTATCATAACGTTTTTCTGCATTTCGTGATAATTATTAATGGATCATCATGAACAGCTACTACAATAGAAAACAAAATATAAAATGGACATGGGTGTCACCAGATGGGAAGACAAGAAATGAAATAGATTATATCCTCACTAACAAACCTAAAATATTTTCGAATATTGATGTTGTCCATCAACTCAACTACAGCACAGATCACAGAATGCTTAGAGGACAAATGTACACATTAGAGCCAAAAATACAGAGGAAAATTATTCATAGTAGCAAAAAACTATTACCTCTTCGAATTGTAAGCGATATTCTAGAATCATTGAAATGTAATTTGAAAACAAAAAACAATGCCAAATATGTTCAGGAGAAATATGACGCTCTTGAAAACGAACTAAAGACAGTAGAAAACGAATCTAAAATAAATAACAAAATTAAGGACGAAATAGGTCCAGAGGTAAGAAGTTTACTTATGCAGAGGAAGTCCATATTTAAAGACAGAAAAAACAACAAGAAGAAGATCGGAAGTCTAAGTAAAGAAATAAATCTACAAATCAGGAAATATAGACAAGAAAAAAGGAATAATATAATAAATGAATATATACAAAAAACAGGAGGAGTTAGGATAGCATTTAAAGAGCTTCGAGAAAGTACAAACTGGATAGACAATATGACAAACCAGAAAGATAAGAAAAAGAAGACCGATAGACTCGAAATATTAGACATCGCCACGGATTACTACCGTGAGCTATACGACAACGACAAAACACCAGACGAAATCCACCAACTAACTGAAAACGATACAAATAATAACGAAGAAATTCCAAGTATACTGAAAGAAGAAGTAGAAAAAGCTATTAAATCTCAAAAAAGAGGCAAAGCACCGGGAGAAGATGGCATATCTAACGGAACTTATGATAGGAACATCTGATATTATAGTAGACACTATTACAGATTTATTTAACCAAATTTTTGAGACAGAATGTATACCTCACCAGTGGACCACGTCAACTATAATACTACTACATAAAAAGGGAAATAAAGACAACATTACTAACTACAGACCCATCAGCCTGATGTCGAACGTATATAAAATCTTTTCCAAAATACTGTTGAATCGTTTAACAAAGACTTTGGATGAAAACCAACCCAGAGAGCAAGCAGGCTTTCGCAACGACTTTTCAATAATCGACCACATATACACTATAAAACAAGTTATCTAGAAATGTACAGAATATGGTATCAATTACTATTTGGCGTTTGTAGACTATAATAAAGCTTTAGACTCATTAAAACATACAAAAATATAGGAAGCGCTTACAACACAAGGGGTTGAAAACAAGTACATACAAATTGTTAAAAATATATACAAGAACATGAAAGCGAAAATAAGAACAGAAAGAGTAGGTGTACACTTCCCTATAAAAAGAGGAGTCCGACAGGGAGACCCACTATCACCCAAACTTTTCTCGGCGGTGCTTGAATATATATTTAGACGTCTCGAATGGAGTCAATATGGACTAAACATTAACGGAATGCAACTAAATCATTTAAGATTTGCAGACGATCTGATTCTAATCTCTGAAGACCCGAGAAGCCTGCAAGCAATGCTTGAACAGTTGGTGTACGAAAGTGATAAAGTCGGACTCTCCATGAATAATACAAAAACCAAAGTAATGACTAATTCCGACAAAATCACCATAAGAGTCAACGGCAACAAAATAGAATACGTCGATGAATATACATACCTAGGACAGAAAATATCACCAAAAGACCGTACAACCAAAGAAATAAACAACAGAATACAATTAGCATGGAGAAAAAAACCACAGGTACCACTTAAAGCTAAGAAAAAAATATTTGATTCCTGTATTCTACCTCTCATGACATACGGATGTCAAACTTGGAGTCTAACAAAACAAAACTTACATAAACTAGAAACCTGTCAATACAACATGGAGCGAAGTATGCTCAAAGTCAAGTTAAGAGACAAAGTAAAACTAGGAACATTACGTAACCAAACTAAAATTAACGATGTAACATACTGCATAAGAAAATTAAAATGGATTTGGGCAGGTCATATGATGAGGAGTAAACAAGAAAAATGGGCTAAGGATGCAACCGAATGGTGTCCAAGACAAAATAAAAGAAAGAAAGGGAGGCAGCATCTGAGATGGGACGACGATATTCGGAAAATAGCCAGTGCTACTTGGAAGAGGACGACTCATGACCGGAAAGTGTGGCAAGCTCTAGTGGAGGCCTTTGCGGAAACGCAAGACAATCTCAAAACCGGTGTCAATTAACATAAGTGATACTCGTAGTAACTTTCTTCTAAGATTGTTAAATAAAGGCTATTATTATTATTATTAATGGATCAATAGAATATTTTATGGAAGCATCGTAAATCAATATTCAAAATCCGTTTGAGCTATGTTCTGGAGATGTCCCTGTAGATACAGATGGATGGCTCATTACTCACACTCTGTCATAGAATCTCCATAGCTTAATTGTTGGGAACATATCAGTTAACATATGGACGTAACTGATAAAATACTGCACCTTGATCTTAAAAACGGATAATTAAGTTCCTCATCATGTGTGGACTGGGATCCAAATGTTCACGGTATTTTCTTTATGTTGTAATAATAGATTATCGGGAAACATAATAAAATACAATAATTTAAACCTATTCTTTAACCGCGTAAATATCCATTATAGATTGTGTGTAATCTGCAAAAAATATCAAATAAATAAAAAAGAAAATGCAAAAGTTATAAATATTTACACATATACATGTATAGTAAATAGTTAACACAAGTTTGCGCACATATTTCTAAAGTGGTGCCTATTAATTTCATTCTCAAGTGTATTATAAAAACAGCATATGAATCAGAATTAATCATCATTTGAATACCAAATATGTTTTTAATCAGTTTTTATTGAGCTAATTTAATTGATTTAAATTGTTTGCATTGTAAAACACGCCATATTAATTATATTTATTATACACATGGGTGGGGCAATCTCTTTCAATTAGCTCGAACATTATAAAAAGGACTCTTCAGAATGATTGATATGGATTGAATTATTGATTTATATTTTATATATCAGTATAGTATGAGTATACACGTAAGTACTGTGAATTTGAGTGAAATTTAAAAAATATATTCTCCTTTTTTTTGATTTCAAGGAAATGGTTTTTTTCTAGAAATCAACGCATTTTGCTTTTTGAAATATATAGTATATAACAAATATTGAGTGATGGACATAACATAAATCATATTATCATAATTGCATCTAGATTTCAATTTATTTGTAAATTAATTTGCATAAAATCTCACAAAGCATTTATTCATGCAAAAAGCAAAAATTCCACGCCGAAAATTTACAAAACTATCTCTTTAAAAAATCTGCTTTTAACTAAATTTTATTTAAGTATTAATTTCATTCTCTTTATTGGTGGTTATATGTAGATGTTATGTCAGAATTTATTACCAGGACTTGAAGCCCATTATCTAAAAGTCATTTTATACAATATATGTTACTTAGCTGTACAAAACAGATTTATTTTGCAACCATTTTATTTTTTATTTATACATTAATATTTTTCTCTTCAAAATAGTTACCATTGGCAGCTATACGTCGGGGAAGGCTTTCTTTACACTTGTAGTCATAGAGATAGAAGACTTGAACTAGTATTGCCTTCAGCTCCTCAATTACGTCCTTTTTAATGTTATCGGCAGTACACATACACGTATGTTGTTTAAGACGTTTTTATAAATGAATCTTTGAAAGGTTACATATTATCATCAGTCTACGATGTTAAAAAACTCCATTTTCATAAGTCAATCGCGCGGTTTCACGAAGCTTAATACAAAATTTTATGGCATATTGTTGCTTTATATTTTACAGTTCCATCGTTTAGTAACGCACTAAAAAAAGTACTATCTTACTTAGGATTGCATAGTTGCCTTTAGAAGAAACTAACGTTTGCGCTCAGTGCTACTAGTCTGTATAGTCGTCATTTGTAATGATCTAATTAGAAAGATTTCAGATTATATAAATATTAATTAGAAAGATTTTCATAATCTTTTCAAATTACTATTAATCTCTAATTTATATGTTTTCTTTCAAAAATATAATATTTATAGAACTTTTTCTGTTAATTTAAGCACAATTATAATAGAAGAAAAACGTTTTTTTAATGTATTTAGATTTTTTTCATTTGAAATTTATAATCAATTGAACCAATTTTAAGTATAATATTATAAATATTTAGCGACAAACTGTGCTCTACCAAGTTAACCGATCAGTAAAAGGATTAATTTATCCAAAATAAAGCAAGAGTTTATTTATTTTTTGGCAAAATTAATAAAAATTTCTTGTTTTGTTTATTTGATAAAAAAAAGGATTTTTTTATATTTCAATCGGGCTTTTGAAAAATTAGGTCCTTTTCTAGGAACCGATTTTTTTACAAATTTTCTAAGAAATAATCAAATTATACGTAAGCTGAATCAATAATAATTACTATTTAAAATGCCTTATCATTTATTCAGTTATTCTACTGTGAATACGGTTGAACGTGATACAGAATAAAATAATTCATTTCAATGTGGTTTATTTTCTGTACCCCATTAAACGCCATTATCATTGACAACTGTTGTTCTGAAAACGTTTTTGCAATTTTTCCAATACCTGTGCACAATATTTCATACAATAGAAACGAACGTGTTAAAATTTAATATCACTGTTCGGCTGTAATATTATTGAATAGTCCAAAAGTAAATTAGTTTATGTTCAAATTGATGATACTAACATAGTGTATCAATTTTAACCAATATTTGCAAAACTGAGGTTACGGCACAATAATTATACAGGCAAATGATTCAAACCATCTGAGTACAATTAATAAATTTCAATTAAATATTTTATAATATTTTTTAATAAAAACCCTTGTCCAATTAATGAAAAACATATCCAAGAAAAAGGATCTATTGAAAAATTTCAAAGAATTTTTATAAATGCTATTTATGTAACCGTTTGAAATATTAAGATTTAGTCTTTATCTTAATTGAACATTCAGAATTAATTTTTTCTTGTTTGGCTAATTATTCTTTTTCTTTTCTAATAAAACCATTGGAAATATTTAAGGCGTGAAATTGAATTTTCGCGAACTGTACAAATCTTAAAATTTATATAATACACATATTGTTGGAAATTTTCAGAGCACTATTTATAAAATCATTTATTAAATAAATCGAATCGCTTTGATGTGAAACAGTGCAAGAAGATATCATTTTTATAATAATTTTAATATTGGGAAGATTGCAGTTTACAATCCACTGTTAATGGCAGTATAAACCATCACTTTTATTATTGGTATAGAATATTCTATTATATTGTATCAGATAAGAGAAATTCATATTCGGAGTAGATTTGCTTGTAATAAATAATTGCATAAATCAATGGTATTTTTAGTTTTCGAAGAAATATGATCAATAAATGCTTCTAAACTTATTCTTCCGTAATCCATCAATATTTTTCTAACGCAATAAACGATATTGTTTGAAATTATATGCAATTAATTGCTAATTGATTTGAATTTACTGAACATATTATTTCAAATGGTAAAGAGTTTTTAAGAACCAACTTAAAAATATATATTTTAAATGCTAATTAAATTCGGTAATAAAAATATATAAATAAAAATTTTTAATACATATTTTTCTCTAAACTGATTTGAAAACTACTATTTGAATAATATATGCAGGACTACTTTGTTTGAGTCAGTTTAATATTGCTATTAATTAATTAATTACAATCCTCAGTGCAGAGCACATTAGTTCATTTAATTGGCTTATATGCATCATGAAATTATTTTATAAAATTAAGAAATTTTTTCTATGGCATAATTGTTTTTATGATTATTTTTGCGAGTTTTTAGTGTTTAGAAAACATTTTTTAGAGCATGTTAATGCCATGAAAAATACTTATATAAATACAGGGAATCTACAACCCATTCAATTTTGGGTAATTACAATATTAGTCGGCTATAAACCTTTAGTTTGTATTTAACATTCATAGACGCAGCAAAACTATTATAACATTTCAACAAGGTGTAAATATTATCAAGCCACTTTATGAAAGTAATTCGTCAATTACTGTAACGCTTAAAAAATTGCGAAAAAAAATGGATGCATTTGAGAGTTCGGGAAAGTATGATCCTGATTTTGAAAGAAAACTGATAATCAGTTCTATGCATCATAGAGGTATTTAGACTATAGGTGTTATTCGTCCATATTTTTGTAAGGACACTGCCGACAGTCTAAGATGACTTGTGGTTAAAATACGACGGCTTCATGTCGCACACTGTAATGTAAATCCTGCAACTGTAAGTGAGCCCCCTAATGTAAGGGCTAATGTAAGCCCCCTCACTCTCCAGATTTAAGCCCACCTGAATCCTTTTTATGGTGAAACTTAAAGGGAAAGATGTACGCTAAGCAACCATAGAAAATTAAATAGCGTATGCGACGGAATCAATTAAATTAACTAGAAAAAGCAAAACGCATTGAACATACCTTGAGAATACTTCGTATAAAAGTACAATTTTAAAATAGCATATTTGTAATATATACAGATCCAATATGGACTTACGAAATTAAATATTTCTCCGGCTGTTTGAAAAAAGGGTCCATCGAAAATTAGTTCTTATCTAAATTAACTAGGCTTTAATTTTAAAATGACTTGATAACCACGATACCGTTTTTTTGAATTCAACTAAAGTGCATAAAACTATTTTTAAAAGAATTTTAATTTATTGGAGTAAGTAACACTGTTTGTTGGTTTGTACCTATGTAAGTTTCCTTGGTATGAGAGCCCAGAGCCATGATGCAGTGCCACGGACATTTGGTTAGTTTGGTGGACCAATTATAAGTTGTAAGATTTTGTAGATAATTTTTGTTTGTTTGAAAAATTAAAAAGTGAACTTGGTAAAGGTATTGAAGGATTTATCAGCTCCATAACGGATAAGGTGACATTACGTTAAAAGATCAGGCAAAGTGAATTAAATGTCCCAGACTGGGCAGATAGGAATAGGGTCCTTTACGATAAAGAAATGACGTGTGGGAGAAGAATGTCCTATTCTAATTCTGAATTAGTTTCCGTGTTCAAATATTGGTAAGGCTTTTAAGGAGACTGGTTGGGCAATGGTTAGATACTTATCCATCAATGTGTCTACGATTAACTAAAGGTGTTATATGCCGTTTGCTTAGCAGACGCAGCAAGTTAGAAAATGGTGTCAACACCGGCTGATCCACGTATTCATTGCACAAAATTTATACATCACCTGGAACACAACATAATTCAACACCCTTGTTGTAATAGAGGATAATTATTGTGTGTATAACTTGAAAATGCGGGATTGACAACAGATGGCATAACTTTTTCACATGGTTTGTGTTAATAATAACTCATATGACATTTTGGAGGTTAAACATCTGTCATTCATTTTGATTAGTCATTGAACGAAATAGTGTAAACAACAAGGTTTTTTTTTGCTTAAAAAATGTCGATTTTCGTACCAAAAAAGTCCCATTTGCGGGAAGTGTTCATTTACTTCTTCAATTTCAAAAAAAGTGCTGCTGAAGCACATCGATTGCTCACCGAAGCTTATCCTGAATATGTTCCATCGATTTCAACGTGCGAGAGATGGTTTGTGCGGTTCAGAAGTGGTGATTTTGACACGGAAGACAAAGAACGACCAGGTCAGCCAAAAAAGTTTGAAGATGAAGATTTGGAGGCATTACTCGAGGAAGACTGTTGTCGAACTCAAGAAGAAATTGCAAAATTATTGGGAGTCACTCAAGCAGCCATTTCAAAATGTTTGAAAGCAGCAGGATTCATCCAAAAGCAAGGAAATTGGGTCCCATATGAATTGAAGCCGAGAGACGTTGAAAGGCGATTTTTCATGTCCGAAATGCTGCTTGAACGGCAGAAAAAGAAGTCGTTTTTGAATCGAATCATTACTAGCGGCGAAAAATGGATTCATTACAACAACCCAAAGCGGAAAAATTCGTATGTAAAGCAACGCCAAATGCAAATATCCATGGCGCCAAGGTAATGCTCTGTATTTGGTGGGATCAGAAGGGTGTGATCTATTATGAGCTATTGAAATCGGGCCAGAGGATCACAGGCGACCTCTACCGAACACAATTAATCCGTTTGAAGCGAGCATTGGCCGAAGAACGCCCGGAATATGCGACCAGACACGAAGCCATAATTTTCCATCATGACAACGCTCGGCCTCATGTTGCAAGACCGGTTAAAAATTATTTAAAAAACAGTGGCTGGGAAGTTTTGCCTCACCCGCCTTATAGCCCAGACCTTGCCCCGTCCGACTACTATTTGTTTCGATCCATGCTTCGAAACAGAGCATAAAAAATTGGCTCGATTCATTCTTGGCCTCAAAACCGGAGCAGTTTTTTTGGCGCGGAATCCATATGTTGCCAGAACGATGGAAATAAGTAGTGGCTTCCGATGGACAATACTTTGAATAAAATATATTGTAACAATTTTTCAAAATAAACACTCAAAGTTTGCCTGAAATCCCGCATTTTTAAGTTATACACAAAATAGAAAAATTTTATTTCAGTCTGAAAGCTGGATTAAAAAAGTTAATTCCCAACAAAATAATTTTGCAGAATAGTACTTAATTTCATATTTTTCAAATTAAATTTTAGTTAATTAATTTTATTATTATATACTTTTCTTTTCTTCATTTTGGATTATTAATATAATTTCGATCGCAAGGATACGTCCAGCCTAGGATTAAAATATTCTTAGTAATCTGTAATAAGAAAAAACATAAGAATTTTATTGATTTTCAACATAATAAGAAAAACAATATTTTAATATGAAAAAGAAATGTTGGAAAATATAGTAGAACAAAATTTGATTTCGAGCACGTCTAGAGAATTATGTAAGCTTCGAGGACTAATTAAACTTTCAAATACTTCGGAATTGTCTTTAAACAGTTAGAATTGTTTCGATTTCCTTATCGAAAACTGAACAAAATCTGTTATGTTTACTTAACAATTAATAGAATTTCTTATTTCCTTTTAAATAATATATATTCACTTATAGACTTAGAAAATGTTCATTGTAATAGTCGTTCTCAGTAAAACTACTTTAGAATCAAAAGTGAATTTAGAAAATGATTTCAACAAAATCAGTAGAAAACAAGACACTTCATTATTTTTATACAATTTAAGTCAAGGGATAATTTTTTGTTATAGTGAGTAACAAAAGCCTGGCCAAAAGTTGCGTCCTCTTTAATTTTACTATAAGGAGCTAGAAGAATGTTGACTAAAAAAAAGGAGGCTGTAAAAATAAAATCCTTTGGTTCCTGAATAAAATCATAATATTGGAAAAAAAGTCCTGAATAAAATCAAAGTATTGGCCAGCTTCTAAGTATTGTGTTTAATTTTATTTCTTTTGTGAGCATTTCTTTTCATTGAAAATATTGTCCTTTTTATTGTAGGCTATTTTGCTTTTGGCATATTGTTATCCTACAAAAGAATATACAAAGTATATGTTTTGTGATTTTCTATAGACTGCTGATAATAATTTGTTGACGATGTTCAAGTATTGTATAACTACGACCATTTACAACCCACGTACAAAAATAAATAAAGATAAATGCACACAATATAAAAAGAAACTTTGTATAATTTATGTAAGGATATTTATATATGTACACACTTGTACAATCGTATTTTAGTTTAATATTCCTACTCGAATATACTATAAGAATACATCTGTAAAGAAAATTCTATAGAATTTAGTCGAAATAGGGACATAACATATATATTGCCAATAAGTTGGATTATAACCTTACATTCAGACCCAAGAATTCTTATTAGTTTTGCTGATAGTTTCATCCGCCAAACCAAATTACATTGAAGATATCTGCATTTGGTGCATTTATATTAAATCCATGATTGGAGCTGCAAGTCATTTTAAGAATTAAGGAATTCGTATAACAAGAACAGTTGGTTCTTAGTCGTGTTGGGTTTTCATTGTGTTGTCTCGAAAATTAGCTCAGAAAAGTGAACAAATTTAAAATTCTGGTTAATCAGTATAAAAATAAAACAAAATATATTTGATGTAACTAAATTTCGTATATTATAAGATATATTGTGAACAAATTCACAGATTTAATTTGATTCAAAAATTACTCATTCGCCGGTAATGGAAAGAAAAAGTATATTCTTGTGTGATTATCAGAGCTTGATTCTCTGGGGAGCAAAAACCAACTCTTAAATAGATAGCTTGTGTTAAAAAAAAAATTTTTATTATAAAAAAATAACTAAACCTTTAGTTAAAAACTCTAAGTATTTCTAGTTTGATACTTGCTAATATAAAAATCAACAATGAAAACGTCATCATATTCTCTGCGTGTCATGCGGAGGGTGAGTAAACTTTTCTAAATTAAGTGCAATTAAATTTTATGATCCTGAATTATAGAATTTTATTAATTTTTTTATTCAAAATAATATTTATTTTCATAAAAAATTAATCTAAAATGTTAAACTTTTCATAGTTTAGATTTTAGGCAAACATTTCATATGTTCTTAATATTTTCATTTAAGATTGTACAATTTTTAATTATAAAATATTTGAATAACTATTAATTTTTTAATAATAAAATAATAATAACAATATTGACTTTAGATACATGCTATTAAAATTATATAAAATTTATGAAAACTTTGTATAATAAAAGAATTATACGTAATTTATTATAATGAAACTTTTAAATTTGTGTAGAATAGTATTAGGATAATTTACTCTGAAACAAATTATTCAAGATAATATTAGTATTATTTTGAAAGCCTTAAAAATATAAACACCAGCATAAATATTTATAGCGTTAAAAGAAATTGAGGGCTCTAACCAAACCAAATCCGTCCGAAAAGTTTCCAATGTTATGCTGGAGCTCAACGTAGAATTAATTTTCGTTAAGGTAAAGAACATTTTATGTAGATTCGTCCTTATGTAAATCTTATACCTCCGAATGCATTTATTAAATTTATTTTTCAAAATGGAAAAGAACTATTTTCTAACATTCATTTTTATTGCCGCTTATTCAAGTAATCTTCTTCGTTTGAGAGGCTTTTCGAAATTTTGTTATAGCTAAAAGGTATAAGCATTTAAAAATCTAATCATGTTATTATTTCTACAACTTACAGGATAAAATTTTTGGTTCTAGTTTAAAGATTTCGGCCGAATTGATATCGAAATAATTATGTTAGGGCAAACGAAAATCTGGATCATTACGTTGAATTTGCTTCCATTTTCACATGCCATCTGTGATTACTGCTCTTCAAATCGAGACTAATCGCCTAATATTTTATTTCCAGATGATTTTAGATTATCCTGGATAAAATTTATTTTAAAATCTTTGGTTATTAAATGAAAAGTTTTGAAATAAATGGAACTGTTCTCTTCATTGTTATCCACAAGGCAATTTGTACTGAACATCAACATTTTTTTAAATCGTTTAAGTTTCAGATAAGCATGATGAATGGATTTAAATACTCTGTAATCGAACATTGTCGATGCACTTATTATTATATTGTATCCTTTCTTAGCTGCGTCCTTTGTGCGATAGAATTGGGAGATATTTTCCGTGCTTTTGAATATGTATGGCAATTCTTGGTTTATGTAAGATCCAGAAATTCTATCGTTCTGCATTCTATCATATCTTTAATTTATACTTCTAGCAATTATTAGTTAATTGATAATACCTTAAAAAAAACTGTCGAATAAATCGCAATTTTTATAAAAAAAATAAAAAATTTTATGAATTTTTGACAAATTTCTTGCAAAAGCTGTCACAAAAATTTATCCTGAGAGGACATTCTCCCAGAATAGCTTTGCTTAATGACATTACTAAAAAAAAATTAAAAAAAAGACATTTTTATAGTGAAAAACAAATTTTAAAAGACAAAAACAATAAATTTTATGTAAGATTTTCTATAATTTGCCCGTAAAAATTTATCCGGAAAGGACATTCTTCTTTTGAACAGGATAGCATAGATTGGAGAAGCTTTGCCTGAAAGTGTACACTAATACCATAAAAAAATCAGAAAAATTAACCATTTTGATTGTGAAAAACAAATTTTAATGAAAAGTAATAATTTTTGCCTTCTATTTTCTGAGAAAACTGGTCGCCTGGTGTAAAAATTTGATTTTCGTGCATTTTTGCTTCAAATTTTGGATTTGTCAATTTTTTTTGGTTTTTTTTTTGCATATCTTTTGAGGGCCGATTTATTTTCTTTGTGCGCTCTTTCTTGGCCTTTTCTTGTAGATTTTTTTTTTGTTATATGCCGGGCAAGGAAGTTTAGCGAATGTTTTTTTTCATTTTTCTTTGTTTTTTTATTTTCTTCCTAAAATATATTTTTTTCTATTTAATTTTAGTTTTTTTTTTAAATTTTCTTTTAATTTTTTCGTTTTTTTTCCAGAATATTTTTCTAATTTTTGGTTCTCACTCAATGTAAATTTTTTTAAAAGTATTAATAATTAAAAAGATCTGAACAATATGGATTGGAGAAGCTTTACCTGAAAGTGTAAATAATACCTCAGAAATACTTCCAAATTAAATCGCAATTTTTATAAAAAAAAAATGTCTATAGCAAATTTTATGAATGTTTGAAAAATTTCTTGCAAAAGCTGCCACAAAAATTTATCCTGAGAGGAAATTCTTCTCCCATTCAAAATACTATAAAGAAAAAAAGCTTCGTTTAAGTGTGTGCAATAACAACATTAAATTTAAAAAAAACGAAATTTTCATAGTGAAAAAGAAATTTCAAAAAATTTGTTATAAAAATATTGCATAAAAAATTGTATGCAATATTTTTTATAATTTGCCCACAAAAATTTATCCTGAAATTTGAAAAGGATAGCATGTATTGGAAAAGCTTCACCTGAAAGTGCACAATGATACCATAAAAAAAATCAAAAAAATTCGCCATTCTTATAAGGCAATATCTTTGGTCCTATTATATTCAATATTGTTATCCATAACAACTCACATACCATAATTCTAAGAGTATCATTAGCACTTATGCAGATAATATGAACCATACATATTATCCATAGCAATTTCTGTACATATTTTTATTATTTGTAATAGACATTTAAAAAATAAAGTTTAATTATTTTATGACCTAGCTTGATATAAAAATACAAGGTAGAAATAATCTAAGTCGGCCTCATTTAGATCCCACTGAAACATAGTCCTACGCTTATTCTCAAAAATCACTTTACTTTTCATTCTACTTTAATTTATTCATCCCGTTATCTTTGCCTTAACAAAAAGTGAGCAAAGAACACCTGAAAAAACCGTCACACATCAGGAATAAAGAAATATCAATACAAGCGGAGTGAAAAACCAATCCTGGATAAACACGCGTATTAGTCGATGACAACAACCCGAAATGAATATAAGAACTGCCGTTTCTACTGGATTTCGTCCAGTATGGAACCGCACAAAACTGTACAAAAAAAATAAGCAAGCAGTAGGATAAATTCAGCGGATCGATCATCAAGACAAAAACATGATCTT
Source organism: Atherix ibis (assembly GCA_958298945.1). Taxonomy (NCBI): domain Eukaryota; kingdom Metazoa; phylum Arthropoda; class Insecta; order Diptera; family Athericidae; genus Atherix; species Atherix ibis. Next base: position 70,010,042 of record OY282607.1, read on the forward strand.
AAGCAGGTTTCCAAGTTCCGAAAGGAATTTTCAAGGGAAATAGAATAGAAAAAATAGTCTAAAACACCTTTCATTATCGATTCCAGAAATTATTGATACCATTTTAATATTAGTTCAATTAAAACGATCAGGTTTGATAAATTAAAATTTTTGGGTAGTTCGAATACTACTCATTATTAGTTTTATTATATTTTATGCTTAAAACAATATTTTAAACTACGACAAATATTCCATCCTAGACTATATACGAATTGTATTCATAGTTGATGTAAAAATCACAGAAGACATTCTATTTTACAAAATTATCTTGAAGATAAAACCTATACATATTTAACTCTTTTCCAATGTCAAATTTTGGTTGTTTTGAATGCATCAAAATTTTTACATTTAATTTAAAAAAAAAAAACGAATTGAAAAAATTTTGAGGAAATAAAACTCTCAACATACTATTAATATTTTACTAAAGACAAAATACACACATTTTTCTAGAGCACTAAATTTATTTAAATCGAAAGATATTGTCAATTTTTTTTTTTTAAATAATACCAAATCATATAAAATGCTTAAATAAATATTTTATTCACTCGATTACAATCATATCCCAATGCCTTAAACAACGCAAAAAAAATATCCATTTCTTTACCAGATTTATAATATTATTTTTCATTAAATTTCACTCTGTGGGGTTAATTAAGTTTGTCTTGCTAATTAATTATTACTGTGCAAGAATAACACTCTTGAATACCACCAAAATTATAAATGATATTGTTTTCTTATTTTTAATTAAGGTATCGCCTTCTGATATTTGACAATGTTCTTAGAAAATCTTCTTTATTAAAATTCAGTATACAAAAAAAAGAACAACAATTTAAACAAGGCGAGAATTTAAACATTTTCTAATGTGGATTATATTGTGAAATTGTGAATATTTTCAATAAGACTATTTGAAATTCAATAGAAACCAAAATTACCCTAGGATTAATTAAAATTTATAGAAAAACTTGATTGCTTTTGTTTGTTCTATTCCCAAAATCGGCTTACAATGGATGAACTTTCTTCACTATCATTACTTTTGCATTTTGATTTTACAGTTGATTAAAGTTTAACAAGTTAATTCGAATGTTCTCAGTTGGAAATCTATTTAAGAAAACTTTATTGGCAACATACGTGTATATACCCTTTGCCTGTCTGTTCATATTGTTCAGTATTCGGGAGTATGCAGAAATTCGTATTCATTGCTGTAGTTATACGTGCGCAAGCTACCAAAGTATTAGGAGTAATCTTGGCAGAAAACTTTTACATCACATCAGCCGACGTTATTGGATAAATCCGAATAAGTTTAAATATATAGTTTTTTGATTGCATCAACTTATTTCACGTTATTTTTAGTTTAATATTTAACTTATCATTCATATTGATTAGTAAAATTTTTTTTAATAAATATCATTTTCATAAGAAATTCACAAAAATAATACCCCTAATAGTTGTGTAGAAATGTTGCCTCGGAATACAATTACGAAGGTCATTCAACAAGTACTTAGCCTACAAAAGAAAAACGAAAATTTTGCAAAGGTGGCAGTTTATTTTTCCATATAATCTCCTTCAAGCTCGATACACTTGGCCCAGCGATGCTCTAACTTTTTTAACCCGTCCAAAAAATACATTTTCTCGAGGGAAGCAAAATAGGCCTCCGTGGCGACGATAACCTCCTCATTCGACCCAAATCTATTCCCGACGAGTGATTTTTTCAGGTTTGGAAACAAAAAGTAGTCACAGGGGGCCAAATCAGGAAAGTACGGTGGATGGGGCAGCAATTCGTAGCGCAATTCGACCAATTTGGCCATGGCGACGGCGGAGGTGTGAGCCGGCGCGTTGTCGTGGTGGAACAGCACTTTTTTCTTCGCAAAGCGGGGCCGCTTTTTGTTCAATTCGACGTCAAATCGGCCCAATAAGTCAGTATAGTAGCGCCCCGTGATTGTTTTACCCTTCTCGAGGTAATCGATGTGGATCACACCTTGTGAATCCCAGAAAACGGTGGCCATCACCTTTCCGGCCGATCGAACAGTCTTCGCCTTCTTCGGAGCACGTTCGCCGGGTGAAGTCCACTGTTTCGACTGTTCCTTGTTCTCTGGTGTGTACCAGTGAATCTATGTTTCGTCGACGGTCACGAAACATAGCAAGAACTCCGCTGGATTGCGCTGAAACAGCGCCAAACACGTCGCCGATGTGGTCTCACGGTTGCGCTTGTTTTCGGGTGTGAGCAAACGCGGCACCCATCGCGCCGACAGCTTTCTCATGCCCAGTTCTTTGTGTAAAATATGATGCACCATTCATACTGCGATGCCCACAGTCTCAGCTATCTCGTGAACCTTCAATCGACGGTCTGCCAACACGAGATCGTGGACTTTTTTAACGTTTTCCTCCGTAGCAGCCGTTTTCGGGGCACCTGGGCGTGGCTCATCAAAAAACGACGTGCGGCCACGAACAAACTCGTTGAACCAATTCTTGACGGTCGCCATCGAAGGAGAAGAGTCAGCATACACAGCATTCAAGCGATCTTTGATTTCGCTGCGCGTTTTCCCTTCCAAAAACAAGAATCTAATCACCGAACGATATTGTTCTTTTTCCATTTTTGTGCAACCGACCGACACACTCGCTTTCAAAGGCTCTCAAAACAAAACTAATTAATGGAATCCACTGAGACTTTGACAATAGGCTACTAAAAGAATGTACTGCACGATGGTAAATTTCTTTTGTGACAGCAGTTCCATCGGGCGGTGAGGCTAATTCCTTGTTGAATGACCCTCGTATGTGCTATCAACTTTTAGTTTTTCAATTATTTCTATTGATATTTGTAACTGCAACAATACTTTATGAAAAGCAAAGAAGTAGGAGTTAACATCTCCATTCAACGAAAGCCAGAAAATTCTGATAAACCTTGGGGTCACTAGTCTTTAATTGTCTTAAATAAAACTTTAAAACTTTGGACAATGGAAATAATATAGATCCGCAATCTAGTATATTACGAGTAGGACAAGCAAAAAATTGCACACCAATAATTTTGCGGGGAATTTAGGATTATAAGGATAGGATACGATAGGAATTGGAACCAAAAACTTCAATTTCGTAAGTGCAAATATGTTTTATACTATTTGTTGTTAGTTGTTAACACTAGAAGTACGAACAGTTGCTGTAACATACACCTATTTTGAGCAAATCGGTTAAAATGACCGGTTTGATATTTAGTTGACAAAATATTCAAATTCGAAAAATTAAATTATGAATTTATTAAATAATTTTGTTTTAAAGAAAATAAAAAATATTTCATTGAAATATTGAAAATACATAATATAATTATTTATATAAAATATAAAATAATAGTAATATTATTTGTATTTTATTTAGGTTTTGTTTTGCTTATCGTAATTTTTCTATATTGAAATTTATTTACTACAGAAATGTTTTTTACAACCAGCACCGATATTCGTGGTTTTATTTATATTACATAAACCCTATTTGACAAGTTTTTGTATATGAGAACTTTAAGGCCCTTTTAAAAGATCATTCAAGTTTTCTAGTTCAGGTAGAATTTTATGTGTATATTCTATGGAAAGTTCCTCTGATAATTGACACAACAAATCTTTTCTGAACCCATCCATTTATTGCAGATAAGTCGAGAATATTAATTTTACACTATACTTTCTGGCCATTTGATTCGGGTAATATCTACCCTGAATTTATTTTTATTATAAAATATAATAGTTTTAAACAGTTTTTGTTGTTGTCTTTTTCAATATTGACAGAATTATGTTTCATATTAAAGTAAAATTATTTATTTTATAATTTACAGATGAAAATCGAGGTAAACTATTTTTTGGTTTATTTAGTAAGTTTCGGCAATTCTCTTTTGTTTGCACTAATAGTTCAGTTTTGATGCTAGTGATTTGCTGGTAAAAAATTTTCAGGCATTACATTTATTCCAGAACTGGTAAACGGTTCTTTTATTTTGTGGATTAATTTGTGAAAAAAGCACCACTTACTGTATCCTTTATTATGTTTCATTTTACATACCCTGTAGGTGCAATTACTCTTTTGAAAATTATACTTATTAATCTCCTTCCTGGAGTCGATTCAGCTTTTATTTCATTCCAGTTGGTTCCATCAGCAGCAATTTCAGTGTGTTGATGATCAATCTCATCAGAATATGAGATAGCAGGCTCATAATTCTTCTTGGTCTTTATTATCGCTATTTGAGGATACATATACTTCTTCTCTTTCTAATTGATCCTCTGAAATATCAGAATTAAAATCAACTTCATCGATATTGAAAACGTCGTCACTTATCTCAAAATACTGTAAAATTCTAAAAATTTCGGTCAAAATGACCGGTTGGTATATTTAAGTACACCGTAAACGTATATCAGAAAAATGGGAGTGGGGAACAAAATAATTTATAATATAACTAAATACGTAGATTTATAAATAAGTTATAATATTATCATAAAATATTAAATAAAATTTAAAGAGAAAGTCTTGTTAAGAATTGATGCACAAATCTTTCTCTGACCGCATTTTTACCGGTCGGTTCTTATAATATTAAAACTAACAGACTTTATCAGCAACTGTCCAAGCAGTTGCTGATAAAGTCTGTTAGTTTTTAATATTTTTAGTATAATATGTCGGTTCCAATGTAAAATCCTATACATTATGTAATCATATGATTAAGAGTGAAAGTAATATGAGCACTTTTTTGTTCATTTACCTTCACTGTCCATCTTGTAATCTAGAATTGGAGATTGTAAATATGAAATTGTAAATGATAGAAAACCTGATTTTAAGTATTCGTATGGATAGTAAATATGCCCGTATTATCTCTGCTTAAGTAGTAATAATAGTCTTAGAATTAGGGTGTATCATTATAAATATTACATCAAATGGGATCAAGGATACTCCCTTGTAGGACTCCAGTTATTATAGGATTTATTTTTGATAATTTTGCAATAATCGCTGCTTGGAAATGACGTTTGGATAATAATAAATTTTAAATAAGATAGTTTGTAGAAGGAAGAAATCTCTTTAGTTTACGTTATCGACGGTATTGGAAAAAATTTCTTAGAATTATCCTGAACAAAGATGTTTCCTATCAATACTTAATAGGCGACGGAATTTCTGGATTGTGGAGTGTTGAGATCGAGAGCCAAATTGATTATCAGGAATATTTTGTCATTATGTAGGAATTTTAATAAAAGTTTTCTAAAAGATTTACCAAGCATAAATTCTAAACTATAAGATCTGTGGGTAGATGGGGAATTCACCCATCAAGGAAAAATAGTGTGTGCGCAAAATTCGATTGGATATGTTCTTAATTGCTTAAGACATTTATCTGCAAAATATGAAAAGTCAAAAATTATCAGATTTAATTTCAAAGGGTTAATTTGTACAATTTTATTCGGTTAATGGCTTCTGATAAAGAAATGTTGTCACTTAATAACCACTCAATACTAATCCAAAAATAGTAGTTAATATGTTAGCTTAAAAACCTATAACTTATTTTTTTTTAGTTTTATTTTTATCTGCAACTGCACTTTTATTGTAACAAGCAGATTTACATAACATTTTAATTAACAATCTTGTGCATCATGAAGTGGGAGTAAACACCGATCGGCGTTTCTCCAACGAACGGAAGTTAGATTCCTCTAGAAAATCTCTAGGCCATTGTCTCTTAAGTCTCCGATGAGTGTTTCCTGGGAGGGCTGGAAGCTCTCACAAGTGGATTATGATGATAGGGTAAACGGGAGTGAAATTTTTGATATCGGGAAATGCACAGGTCATGAACAAAGGGAACATTTAGGTCACGATGTATTACAGTGTTACGAACATAAAAGGGGGATCTTGGATTGTAAGCCCTGGACGCTATAGGAATTGGAACGTTTCGTTGAACCCCAAAGTTCAATTCCATATGTCCAAATTGGTTTTATAATTGTATTGTAGATTAGAAGTTTACTTTTAATTGTTAGTTTCGAGCGTTTGTCCAGTAGTCTAAGAAGTTGTTGGTAACGTCTGTTAGCTTCCGCTCTTTTTAATCTAGTATGTGGGTTCCATGTTAGTCTCTTGTCCAGGAAAAGTCCCAAATAACGCACTTTATCATATTGCGGTATCATGTTGCTATTAAGGTATAAAAGGGTAGGTTTACCTTGACAAAGTGTGAAAGTAATGTGAGCACTCTTCCGTTCATTTACCTTCACTCTCCATCTCTTAAACCAAGATTGATGGTTGTGGATATGGGATTGTAAATTGTTGGAAGCTATGTCAGGATTTTTATGGGTAGCAAGTATGGCCGTATCATCTGCATAAGTAGCAATGACAGTATTAGGATAAGCTGGGATGTCATGCGTATAAATATTATATAATATGGGACCAAGGATCCAGAAATATATAATATGGGACCAAGGATCCAGAAATATATCCTATTTCTCGCCGGAGTCTTGTGGGACTCCGGCGAGAATAGGATATATTTCTGAGGATTCTGAATTAATTGCAACTTGGAAATATCGTTGGGAGAGATATGAATTTATGATAAGGTAGTATGATGAAGGAAGAAAGCTCTTGAGTTTCCAAAGGAGTCCAGGATGCCACACACGATCAGAAGCTTGGGAGATATCTAGAAATACTCCTGAGCAAAACTCTTTCCTCTCAAGAGAGGATGCAATATGATCAACAATGCGATGGCATTGCTAGATAGTGGAGTGTTCAGACCGGAAGCCAAATTGGTGATCAGGAATAATTTTTTCATTAACTAGAACTGGGTAAAGTCGTTTTAATAGGAGTTTCTCGAATATCTTACCAAGAATTGGTAAGAGGCTGATAGGTCTATAGGAGGAAGGATAATTAATGGGTTTATTTGGTTTAGGAATCATTTTAATGACAGAATATTTGCGAGTAAGGGAAAATAGGTTGTGCGCAGGATACTTTTAAAAATATATGTGATTAAAACTAAAGCTTTTCGGGAAATTTGCTTCAGAATAGGAGCTGTTATTAGATCTTAACCAGGAGCTTTTTAATTGGGAAGGCGCAGAATTGTAGATTTAATTTCCGAGGGCTTAAAATTTTTGGGAGGAAGACTCATAGGGAGTGGGAACTTAGTTCTTCGATGATTTTGTTAGTATGTGATTTGTCTTCTATATCATCATGTGGAGCAAAAGTATTTACCAAATGTTTAGCAAATACTTCGGCTTTTTCTTTGTCTATTTTTGCCCAGTTACCGTCATTTTGTTTCAGTGGGTGTGATGTTTTTTTGTACGAGAGTATTCGTCTAGTGGCTTCCCATAAAGAAATATTGTCACTAAGCAATTTTATATAAGCTTCATGCCGTTCATTATAGTGCTTACTAATTTCCATTTTTAGTTCACGTTGTAGTCGGTTAAGTTCCTGTTTTTAGCTAGGCATTCTGACGCGTTGCCATTGCATTCTCATTTTTCTTTTTTCGTTAATTAAAGTCCGTATTTTAGTTGGTAAATTTTGTTGTTGTGGTTGTGTCGTATTGTAAGAGATGTGAGCGGTTGTGACCGCATGTTGTATATATAATAGTGAGGTCATTTACAGCATCATTAATGTCATTTGCTGTTTTTAACGTTCGGTTTAAGTCAATCTGTTGGTCTAATTTGTATCTAAATCTGTTCCAGTCTATTTTGCCATTTATCAGCCTAGGATGAAGAGTCTTTAAGATTTGCTTAGAAATAAGGGTAAGGAGAACAGGACTATGATCAGAGTTTAAATCGGAAAGAGTTTCAATACTAGAATTCATGGTAATTGAAGAAGTGGTCATGAAATAATCGAGGATATCAGGTCGTTTTGAAACAGATGTTGTCAAGTATGTTGGATTTGGAGGGGAAGTTATTTGATATGATGTATGGGATAGAACTTCCTGAAGAATCTTTCCTCGAGGGTTAGCAACGCGGCAACCCCATTGAGGGTGTTTAGCATTGTAATCACCACACGCAAGGAACGAAGCTCCAAGTGCGTGTAAGAAGGATACAAATTCGGAACCAGTTATGGATTTATTGGGAGGATAATATACAGATGCTACATTAAGATTAAATAACGAGGTATCAATTGTAATAACTGTGGATTGCAGGGATTCAGAGGAGAAAATGGAGTGAATGTTATGTTGAATGGATTTTCTTATAAGGATAGCTGTTCCACCATGCGCCGTATTGTCAGGATTTTTTTTTTTCTGTTTAGATTAATGAGGTACAGGGGGAAACCTTCAAAAGGTACTCGCCTGGAAGTTTTTCCTGCCAGGTGAGTTATGCGGGATTTTTACCTCGCTAAAACCTAACCTGCACCTCTGATCTTGCTCCCGGAACGATGGTTCCCCGGCGGCACTCTTTGTAAATACTACTTCGCCGGGGCGTTCTTGTTTGATGCTACTGCTGTCCCGATGTTATGACGCCTCGCGGCCTATTCTTCGTACGTTGTGTGGAGATCCTTGATAATGGATTCCGCGTACTTTGCAATTCTGTTCCAAGCCGATTGGCTCTTCAGCATGCACTCCACTATATTTTCTGGACTGATGGAACGCTCCAGATTTCTCTCCAGCTCCACCCGCGTCTCCTCATAGAGGGGGCACTGGAAGAACACGTGTTCTGCGTCTTCGATCACATCGCGGCAATGATGACAGTTTGGGGAGTCAGTTCTCTTGAATCTGTGCAAGTATGCCCGAAAGCATCCATGCCCAGTCAAGAGTTGGGTGATGTAATACCCGACTTCCCCGTGCAGGCGAGTGACCCATTTGGTAACATGTGGGATCAGCCGATGATTCCACTGACCCTTCGTCGAGTTGTACCATCTCTCTTGCCAGAGGCGAAGACTCTCGGGTCTCTCCTCTTCACAGAGGACCTTTAGCCGCTCGTCCTTCTTCCTACGATGTTGGCGTTCCCGCTCTCCTGCCAGAATGTCGATGGGTGGGGATGATGCCACGATGTTGACCGCATCGTGCGATACCGTTCGGTATGCTGACGCCACTCTGATCGCTGAGAGCCGCTGGACTGATGTCATTGTCTTGCGGTATGTTGTAAGCTCTAGCGATTTCGCCCACACTGGTGCTCCGTATAGCAGGACGGATGTAACCACAGTTGCCAATAGTCGCCTTCGGATTTGCCTGGGGCCTCCGATATTGGGCATTATCCGCGAAAGTGCGCCCTGTACTGCTGATGCCTTCCTGCTGACGCTGGAGATGTGCTCCTTGTAGTTGAGACTGGCATCCAAGACCACTCCTAGATACCGTATGTAGGGTAGCGACCGGATGTCATGATCGCCTACTCTTATGGTGACGGTCTCCATTTTCTTCCGGCTACTCACAAGGAGTGCCTCGGTCTTATGTTCCGCCAAAGACAGGTCTGCCGATGTCATCCACTGTCTTATGCTCCGGATGGTGGTGGAGAATGCGGCTTCCAGTTCCTCTAGGTGTTTGGCTACCAGGACAACCGCTACGTCGTCCGCGAAAGCCACGAGTGTTGTGTTCGTCGGTAATTGCAGATAGAGTAGGCCGTCGTACATGACGTTCCACAAGAGTGGCCTCAGGACAGAGCCCTGAGGTACCCCTCCCATGACCCCATACTCTGCTGGTCCATCCTCGGTCTCGTATTGCAGTAGTCGATCACTGAAGTATGATCTGACCGTATTGTCAGGATGATCAGTTCTGTATGTATCGTAGTCTCGTATCATGAAGTATGACCTGGATGTAAAGTGCGTCTCAGTTAATAGAGCAATGTCGATGCGTCTGTCATGTAGGAGAATGTCGAGTTCTTGTCGATGGAGGTTCAATCCATTTGCGTTCCATAAGAAGATGGAGAGGGAATTTTCGGTGCACGACGACATTTATTTTTGAACAGATAAAGCTGACACAATGGACATCAAAGCATTTAAAAATGGGGTTAGTATTTTATTTAGTTGGTCTATGAGTGTGTTGGTTAACTGGGAGAACATTGAGGATATATCTTGGGATAACAATGACGGAGGGGGGATATAATTCTTACTGCTATATTGTTGCTGTGGCGGTTGTTGTATTTGTGGCTGCTGTTGTTGAGGTTCTTGTTGTTTCTGCTGTTGCTGCTCAGTATTAGAAATGCCTGCCGCGACCGCAGCAAATGATAAACCTTGCTGTACGGGTTGGCTATTTATAGTAGTCGATTGGATATTCTTTTTGATGTTTGGGTTTATATTCTCCTGAAGCTTCTTATAAGTGGCGCAACCCTTATAGTTTGCGGGATGGCTACCGTCTCAGAGAACGCATTTTGCTGGGAATGCCTTACTTTTACTGCACTCCCTGGTGAGGTGTTAACCTGCACATTTCACGCATTTTGGATTATGCCGACAGTAAGCCTTGGTGTGCCCGTACTCTTGGCATCTATAGCATTGGACTATGTCTTTGCTAATGTATGGTTCTTCTACCTTATTCCAGTATACATTAGTGTATCGATTTTGAATATGTCCTTATTATTGGGTGCCGGTTTTAAAGACACGAAAAATAGTGGCAAAGGAGAATCTTTTTTTATATTGGAAATACTAATGACGTTATGTTCTAGTATTTCTAACTCGGTTTTTAATTCATCGACGCATGTGGAGTGATGAAGGTGATGAATCACAACCTTGTAGGACTTTTCTGCCTTTGGTTGGTAAGTGTGAAACGTTTGCTTCGTTTCCTCTAACAATTGCACAATGCTTCTATAAGCACCACCAGACTTGGCTTGTATTGCAAGTCCTTTCGCATTTGACTTGCAAACGAATTGGTCAGTACCAATACGTTTCGAAATGGCACGACTTAGGTCAACAAAATTCGTAACATTTGTGATGAAGATGGGTGGTGGCTTATACGTGTTGTCGGTATTCGCTTGTGTAAGTGAATTTGATACTATCGCACTGCATGTATTTTCTGTTTTCTGAACTTTTTTCTGATGGCACCAGTGCTGGCATGTTCATTCTCTTCTTTTGGTTCTTGGCCTTCGGCGATGAGCCAGGCGAGCTGATGGTGGTTACGTCTCGTTTCGATGTTTTTGGACGCCGAGGACGTCCAACTGGTTTCAAAAATTCTCTGCTGGCTGTGGAATCTGTATCATCACCAACGGATGACATTGTCGACATTCCGTGCTTGGTCGGTCAGTGACCTCAGATTTTTTTAAATAAATTTTTTTATTTTTATTATATTTCAATAACAATTTGTATTTAGTCTATTATATATTGTATAAAACACTTTATTTAAGTTTTTTTTTTTGTTCTATTTTTTCACTTTATATTATTATTTTTAATACATATTAATATAAATATTTCACAAAATTTAAACTGTTAATAATAACTGTAATTTTGTTAGCACTGCTTATTTTTACGTCCGTACTCATCGGTAGAGCGGTTGCGACAAACCTATAACTAAACATAAAAAACGATTTTGTTTTTAAATATTTTCAAAAAATTTTGCGGGACCATTTTAAATTTTGAAAAAAAAAAATTACGTTGTTATTAGTGACAAATATTTTCTATCAATTTTGTGAAACTATTTATTCATCAAATTTATTAATATTATTACGATATAACATGGATCTGGCATGTTCTCGAAGATTCCAGAAAACCGATTCCGGAGCAGCATGAATAGGAGCGTTGGTAGCGAAACGGAGTTTAGTTTATTTTAGTTTTAATTTTTAGTTGAGTCTGAAAAGCGATTTTATATGGTGATATGTATATAAAGAGTTGCGTACATGTTGCGTAATTTGTGTAGCATTTTATTTTTGTCTTTTAACCTATATATCGAATGTTGTTGGATTATAACAATATTTTTCAACACAAAATAAATACTATAATTTATAAAAAAGTTTAAAATTAAGAAAACGTTCGATATTCGTATAAATTTTGTTATTTGGAATACCTATAAAAGAAAACATCCGATCAAGTGCATTAGTTGATTCCAATTTTAAATAAAGAAATAGTTTTTCTTAAAAAAATATGTATAAGGTGTAGTAAAAAGAAATTCATTATTTTTGCATTAAATTGAAGGTTTTATTTAGCATAGATAGAATGATACGATTTAGGTCAAATATGCACCGTTTTGTTCGATAACTTGTTGCCATTTTGGAGGTAATTTCATAATGCCTCTCTAATAGAAACCCTCGTCCCTATTGGCAAAAAACTGGGACAGTCGATTTTCACAATCTTCTCTTGAGGCGAATTTTTCACATGTAAAATCATTCGTCATAACAGTTCGGCTGAAAAGTTTATAACATAACACAGTAGAAATATTTTTTTTGCAAAATTCATTTTTATTATTCAACATAGTTGCTTTCGAGGGCGAGACAGCGATTATAGCGATCTTCCAACTTTTCGATACCATTTTTATAGTACTCTTTCGGTTTTGCCTCAAAATAGGCCTCAGTTTCATCATCGGTCTTATATTTATTGCCAACGAGCATTCTCTTGAGGTCTGCAAACAGGAAAAAGTCGCTGGGGGCCAGATCTGGAGAATACGGTGGATGGGGAAGCAATTCGTTGCCCAATTCATTGAGTTTGACCATCGTTTTCATCGACTTGTGACAGGGTGCATTCTCTTGGTGAAACAACACTTTTTTCTTCTTCAAATGACGCCGTTTCTTAGCGATTTCTTTCTTCAAACGATCCAATAACGCTATATAATAGTCGCTGTTCATCGTCTGTCCCTTCTGGAGATAGTCAATGAATATTATACCATGCGCATCCCAAAATACAGATACCATCACCTTGCCAGCCGACTGTTGCGTCTTTCCACGCTTTGGATTCGGTTCGTCGCTCGCTCTCCAGGCTGCCGACTGCCGATTAGGCTCTGGAGTATAGTGACGGAGCCATGTTTCATCCATTGTCACATATCGACGCAAAAATTCGGGTTTATTGCGCTTGAACAGCTCCAAACACTGCTCAGAATCATCCACACGTTGTTGTTTTTGGTCCACAGTGAGCTCACGCGGCACCCACTTTGCATACAGCTTTCGCATGCCCAAATATTCATGCACGCTATCTCCAACACGCTCTTTCGATATCTTCAGAGTCTCAGCTATCTCGCTCAACTTCACTTTACGGTCATTTAAAATTATTTTGTGGATTTTTTTGATGTTTTCTGCCGTCACCACCTCTTTTGGGCGTCCACTGCGTTCTGCATCAACTGTGCTCGTGGTCCGGACTATAAGGTGCCAGGTCCGGACTATAAAGTGGATGCATAAGAACATCCCAACCAAGGTCCCGGAACTTCTGGCGAGTCACTATCGATGTATGCGGCCTGGCGTTGTCCTGATGGAACACAATTCCTCTCCTATTGGCCAAAGCTGGCCGCTTCTGGGCGATTGCTTCTTTCAGACGGTCCAATTGTTGAAAGTATAGGTCCGAATTAGAAGTTCGGCCATAGGGGAGCAGCTCATAGTAGATGATTCCCTGCCAGTCCCACCAAACACACAGCAAAACCTTCCTGGCTATCAATCCTGGCTTGAACGCCGTTTGCGCCGGGTGACCGTGATTTGACCTCGACCGTTGTCGCTTGACGTTGTCGTAAGTGACCCACTTTTCATCACCAGTAACCATCCTCTTCAGAAATGGATCGATATTGTTGCGATTCAGCAGCGATTCGCAAATGGAAATTCGGTCCATGAGTTTTTTTTGCAATAACTCGTGTGGCACCCATACATCGAGGTTCTTTTTGTATCCAGCCTTATTTAAGTGGTTCCAAACGGTTTTTTGTGCAATGTTTAGCTCCTGGGCAATCGAAACAGTGCTTACGTGACGGTCGGACTCGACGATTTCCATTATTTTATCGACATTTTCGACAATTGGCCTTCCAGAGCGTGGTGCATCTTTGACATCAAAATTACCGGAACGGAATCGTCGAAACCAAAATTGCGCATAATTGGCTGTTACAGTATCAGGACCATAAACACTATTCACATTTTCAGCTGCCTGGCTTGCGTTTTCGCCTTTATCGAAGAAAAACTGTCAAATATGGCGTATTTTCTCTTTGTTGGTGTCCATCTTTGACGCGTGCTAAAAAAATACTGAGTCAAGTAATCATAAAACTGTATGAGAAACTTTTTTAGTACCAAATCTTATCTTTCTAACGCCATCTAGTGCAACCCAATCGCAATTTTAGAACAGCAGATACAAACTCCTAAAGCCATCTATTAGCAAAATAATGGATTACTTTTTACTACACCTTATATTATATTGTATATGAATTATATAAAACCGTGTTTTCGTTCCGTTTTTTAATTAATTATTTTAATGACTTTATTAAGAGATTCCAGATAGAATGTAACATCGGACGCAATCAAATACTTCTACGCAATATTAAAACTGTATTTAAAGAGTACTAAATCAATTAATTTTATATTTCTTCTATATATTCTTTTAGTTAAGTTATGAATTTTAACCATTCGAAATATAAAAATTTCATTTAAAATTTTTTTTTTACAATTTTTGTTTAAAAATTTAATTTTATAGATTAAATTATTACTTAGTTATTTATATCTCAAGCAATTGTGTTTTTTCCAAAGTTTTTAATTTAATTAATATAAATAATTCTTGATATATCTAAGACAAATAAAGAATGCTCCTTAAAAATAGAAATTTTATCGTAGCATAAAAATATCCTTGTGCCAGAGCCATATGCAAAGATCGCTTCATGTAGCATTGGAACTTTGGGAATATATTTTTGCAAAGTTTTATTATTGATAGAACACTTTATTACTCTTTTAGTACAAAACACTTTGTTTCATTGGAAATTAGCTAATGTACGAAAATGTTTTGATCATAATACTTAAACGAAAATAAAATCATTTTTTCGTCATAATAGAATATAAAATTAAATAAATTTTTATACACATATTTGTACTCGTTGCGAGTATTTTACAATTTTTTATTTATTTATTTAAAAAATACAGCTTATGAACAGAACACATTAACTCATTAACTATAAATCTGATTAACTATTTTATATGCATTTGTGACAACTCGTTCACACACAATTACGAAATGCATGACGACAACCTACTTGCTCAAAAAGAAGGACGTCATAAGATTTGATATGAACGCACCAAGCCAAAAAAACAATATAATTCCTGTATCCTTTGCTAAAATATGCAAATTATAGCTTGCTCAGTGCGAACAAAATAAAAAAGAATACTTTTGCATAAAGGCTTGAAAAAAAATTTGTACGTCCAATTATGCAAACCATAAAGCTTACCTTTTAAAAATTCATATTTTATGTTGACAGTTTTGTAAGAAGTAGAGTTTATTGAAGTACACTCATAAAAATACAACATGACATTTTACAGAATATAATACATAATAAGCCTATGGTATTTTTGTGATATTTTATTTTTTACTAAAATGCCCATTTTTATACGATATTAGAATAGCAAAAATAGGAATTTAAATGGAGTGGGAATATTATGCAAATAGTTTGTTTTTCTTATATAAAAAAAAAAAACAAAACAAAAAAAAACATAATAACATTACTATTATTAAAGTAGTTTTCTCCGATTTTTGCTATAATATAAATGTAGAAGAATTATAGTAAAATTATTAGAAGTTTTTCACTTTACAATATTTGTGCTTTCTTGTAAGTAATTATATTATAAGTTCTAATTTATACATATTTTAAAGACACGTCTACCTGCTTTTTAATAGTGTTAAAAATGGATTTGTTATTAGTTTATGTGATATAGTTTTTTAAACTAGTTTTAGAAGAAGGCTTATCATTTGTTATAATGTCTTCAAATTTGCTCAAAAATTGTATGAAATTCGCGATATTTTTGATTATAAGGATCTGATCTTGCAGTTAAGAATTTGTTTGATAAATTAGAGTCTACTGATACGACCTGTCCAAATGACCACATGGAATTTTTGGCACTACGATTTGGCCCTTAAGCCTTATAAGGTCTAATTGGTGTAAGCATTATAGCTACCAGATCATTTTTACTGGCGAAATTTTGGTGATTGGATAATTGAACATGGAGCTGGATTTTCAGAAAAGATTTACTTCTCGGAAGAAATTCATTTTCATTTTGTGACTATGCTGCTGAGCAACAGTGACAGTTTATTATTTAACGTGATTTTGTTGCCAATGCATTAGACCACGAGTCGCCTACGACTATAGGGATCGAGATACGCTCAATCAACGCACCACCATTACTGGCAGTTAGCAGATAGAATCAGTTACAAGCTGACTCTCCACCTGCTGGTGGCGAGGACTATCTAAACCTCTACTGTCATAAGCAGTGACAGTGCCCCAGATAAGTACAATGCATTGCTACATTTGCCAGTTACCTCACACCTGCGATCCGAAGACCGTACCCGCGACATGGGTATTAACCACAACCACCACGTTGCTGCCAAATGGCGCCTCACCTCGATCGGGCACAGTATATTCTACTGTGGGGCTCCCGATCCCCGTGGTACCCATTTTTGTTTTAAGAATACTTTGGTTTGTACTCCGCTCGTTAAAGCTACGGTAAGGAATCTTGTAAATTCCTAGGCACCGCTAGGCCAGCTCAGGTACGCGGGTTCGCCAAAACCCGAAGGTACAACCGGAATCGACCTTGGTCTTTCACCCGGTTGTAGCCACCCTGCGTGTGCTGCTGAGCAACAATATCATATTTGGGCATATGAAAATCTAAGATCAGTAACTCAGCATTGATCATTGGTCTGTATTTTTTCGATAATGAGGCTGGTAGCCAATTTCTTATAGCTTATCTTTGATGTTTGTAAAAAAGATCGATATCTGAAATGTAGTCATGTTAAGCATATTTATATATGGTAAAGTCTCTATAATATAATTTAAAAAAGAATAATTAAATTTGTATACAATATAAAATATTGTAATTTATTAAAAATTAAAAAAAAATGTTCCAATTAGTTAGCTTTGTATAATATAAACAGAAAATATTTTTATAATACTAGTAAAAGTTATCGCATAAATTTTAAAATAAATTTTTGTAGAGAAATCCCACCTATGATTTATTTTGGATAATATGTCTCGTTACCTATACATATTATACGCCAACACTAGGTATTATGTATATCCTGTATGGTCTTGATGTTTATGTCACATGCAACCCAGCTACTGCTTGCGGGGTTTTCCTTCAAATAAACAAACAACTTTTAAATTAAAATTCCAATAAAAAGGAAATATCATTTCTTAAGTCTTTATAAATTTTTTTTAAATTATTTACCAATATTTATTGACTGATATTAGCCTACAATAAACTCAATTCAATTTATTTATAGATAGATGAAATTTAAAATTTTAAATTAAAGAGAAACGCTTTCAAATTCTTTGTCTTATATCATGTAAAAATTTAGGGGAAGAAATTGTTTTTTTTTCATTCCATCAAAAAAAATACCTTTTATGAGCCTGAATCCTCTGGCTACAATTTCGAAGAAAATTTAATAAAAGGAATTTTATTTAGAGCAGAAGAATTGACAGAATTTTGCCGTTTATTGAATTTCAAGGTGTTGTTAAATATTCAACCTTTCACATATTCTCATGTTTATTGCATATGCATAGTATATGAAAAAAAGTAATAAAAATAAATTTAACCAACCCAAATCAATGAGATAATAAGGCAAAATATTATGTGTTCATAGATCTATAAGTATGTACATCTTTCAGAAAGAAACAATAATCTTCTATAATTATATAGGGTGGTTCATCTAGCGGTTCCAAATTTAGAAGTTCCATTTTAAAAAGTAATTAAAAAAAAACTAGTGTATATTTTTTTTAAATTTCCGGTTTTATTAGAAAGATTAAACCTTGAAATTTAAGAATGAAACACAACATCATTTAAATGACTGCCACGACTGGCCTTACAGTACCCCATTCGCTCGACCCAATTTTTCAGTACATTTTCGATTGCCTGGGCCTGTATCTCTTCAATAGTAACTTTGATTTCGTGGTTCAAGGCATCAATTGTCTTTGGATGGCTTGCGTAATATTTATCCTTAACAGTTCTCCACAAAAAATAATCCAACGGGCTGAAATCACAGCTCCGAGGCGGCCAATTGACATCAGAATTTCGGCTGATTATTCGGTTTTCGAAAGTTCTCAATATTTCCCAGTTTTCTGGGAATGATGTTGTGTTTTATTATTAAATTTCAAGGTTTAATCTTTTTAATAAAACCGGAAATTTAAAAAAATATACACTAGTTTTTAAATGGTCTACCATTTTAAAATGGAACTTTAATATGGTCCACCCTATATATATATTTTAGTTACAGTTTTCACATCCTTAGTCAGTTTTTCAACAGTGATAAACACATGTCTCCAAAATATATGTAAGAAAAATAGAAAATATCAAATATTTTGAAGACTTTAAACATCTATCATGGTACCATTCGTGTTTGTGTATGCCATTTCTTTTCCTAACCTTTGATGCTATCTTTAACATAGTATGTAAATGAAAACTTAAGTATATAGAAAAACATATTTTTTCATAAATACTGTTCGATTTTATTAGACAAAAAAAGGAACATCTTAAAAATATTTTACAGAATTTTATTTAAGTTTTTATATTTATAGAATTTCCAAATGACCAATTTCAGAAAAATTATATCCCAAAGAATGACCGCTGTTTCATATGACCTAACTTTTTTGGGGGCCAAATTTTAATCGCTAAAAACCATTCAATTCTAAGATAATCTTTAAATTGCTATAGCAAAGCTATGCATAATCTTTTAGCTGGGCTATTACAGCAAAATACTTTTGGCTACAATTTTCATATGAAGGATGAAAATTATATCTAAGATTGTATGCTTAATAAAACTGTTTAACTTAATTATTTAGTAATCTAGTTATTGGTGCATATTTATTAAAATATGCAAAATTAAAGAATATCGTTTACAGAAATGGATATTTTACTTATGTGTCAATGGAATGAGTATAATTTTAACTCTTCTAAAACAAAAAAGGTGTATTATGGAAAAAAACTTTAAGCAACTTCAAATTTGAATAAACCAAAGAGATGATATTAGTTTATATATTTCTGGAATATGTAATCTAATTAAAAAAATAACCTTTGAAGAAAATTTGGACACTCACAGAAAAGCTATTCAATTAAAAGTTGACTTCTTTTCAGCTGATTTAGATATTTTGATCAATAACTAATATTCTTTTAATATTATTTGTTTAATAATCTAATAATATTTGCACTAGCTTTTTATTTTCATCCTAATTTTACACTTATATAAGTTGTCATAGCATTATATTTTTATAGATCTTATAAACATAAAATAATGCATTCACAAATATAATAAATTGACACACTATTTACTAAATGCAAAGACAACGAACAAGACGCCTTTGTGTCTAACTGTTCTGAAAATATATATTTATCATTTAGGGTTGTTGGCTTTCGAAAAAATATATATTTCAAAAGAATTGATTAATTATCGTAAATAAATCTAAAAAAAATATTTCTGTTAACAAAAAGTTCAAATTCTAATTAGTCTACTAGCTATGCTATTGATGTTTTTACAATTATTTCCATTACATAAAAAATTATACAGAATTTTTTAATAAGAGTCCAAATAAAATAAAAAATAAATGCGACAGAGCAAAATTTATTAATTCATTTTAAAGTATATTTCAATGCAATTATGTTCTAAAAATAATATTATTCAAATAGCCGTCTCTTCTCCGTTTACAGAACCGAATAAGATGCATTCTATGACTTCACATAACCTCACAAGAAGAAGACTAAAGGTATTAAATAGCAACTTCTTGGGGGCCATTACACATCTGCATTTCTTGAAATTGTCGACTTACCAAACCTTTTCCGGCAATAAATCGATTGTAGCATAGGCTGTGAGGGACGTAGCACCGTCTTGTTGAAACCACATATTCGCTAAATCAATATCTTCTAATTCAAGTCACAAAAAGTTCATTATTATTAGTAGATCCTTGCCTACAGTGTTTACTAGCCATACACTGTACCCAGACAAATGAAATAAATATGATTATTTTAAAATTGATAATTATGATTACTTTAGATTGCTTATAAATCAGTTAATTGGTAAAAATAAAATATTCCAGTTAGTTGTTTTTGAAATGATATTAAAAATAAGTGGCTGGTAAAGTAAAATGCATTATGATAAAATATTTAAAAAATAACATTTAAAAATTATGGGGTTGTTGATTAAAAAAAAAATTGCGAAATTATTAATTAAAAAGAAAATTAAATTCTGAGATTATTAATTGAAAAGAAAATTAAATAAGGTATCAGTGCATTATGTTGATGAGTGCAAGAATATTCTATACAAACTCAGTTGTGAATGTTCTTATCATCAAACGTAATACGTTGCATTAAAATTGAGTTTGTAAATATGGACTTTTGATAATTGGAAATCATAAATCATAACAAGACGTTACTTAATTCAACAACAATAAATCTAATAAAAAATGACTTCTCTGATTTAATAATTAATAATAATAATACTCGCGATATTCACCATTGACAGTAACGGCAGCTCGTTCGTCATTTTAAAGGGACCGTGCCATACGAGGGTCGTTCAATAAATCCTTAGAAAAAGATGGAAAAAAACTGTTTTTTAAAAAAAATTTTGTTTATTTTTCAACATAATCTCCTTTTAGCTCTATACACTTTTCCAACCGTTTTTCCAAAATTTTTATCCCGTCCAAAAAATAGGATTTCGGAAGTTATGTAAAATACTCATCCGTTTGAGCAATGACGTCCTCATTGGAAGCTAACCGTCGTCCTCCAAGCCATTTCTTCAGATTGGGGAAAAGAAAATAGTCACTCGGGGCCAAATCTGGTGAATAAGCGGGATGCTGCACCAATTCCATTCTCAATTCCACAATTTTGGCCATGGGAACAGCGCAGGTGTGCACACGCGCATTGTCCTGATACAAGAGGATTTTTTTCTTCTCCAGATGGAAGCATTTATCTTTGATTTCCTCGCTCAACCTTTGCAATAACGACGCGTAATACGCTCCTGTTATTGTTTTTCCTTTTTCCAAGTAGTCGATAAAAATGATGCCCCGCGAATCCCAAAAGACCGTGGCCATCACCTTGCCGGCCGATGGCACAGTTTTTGCCTTCTTCGGAGCCCGTTCACCCTTGAAAACCCACTGTGATGACTGTCTCTTCGTTTCTGGAGTGTAGTAGTGTATCCAGGTTTCGTCCACAGTGACATATCGACGAAGGAATTCGGCAGGATTGCGATGAAAGAGTGCCAACATAGCCTCAGAGTCCACAACACGATTGCGCTTATTCTCCTCTGAGGGCAAACGCGGCACCCATCTTGCCGAAATTTTTTTCACAGACAATTTTTCATGCAAAATTGAAGCGACTGTACCTTGTGATATGCCCGTGGCCTCAACTAATTCGCGCACTTTAATTCGCCGATCGTTCAAAATCAGATCGTGGATTTTGTCGATGATTTCAGGAGTAGACACCTCAACTGGGCGTCCTGAACGATGTTCATCTTTTATGGATGAAAGGCCACGTTTAAATTCATTCACCCAATTGTAAACCGTCGCAAACACAGGTGCAGATGTGCCATGAACTGCATCCAACTCGGCTTTGATTTCTTTCGGACTTAAGCCTTTTAAATGGAGATGTTTGATAACAGCCCTAAACTCGCTTTTTTCCATTGTTATGCACAAATAAATGTCGTTAACTTTAATCGACGATAGAAATTGACCTACGCTATGGATTGAGCTGAAATTTTGACAGCTTTCCTGTGGATAATGGTACTGTCGATAATGCTACTTTACAAGCGCAATTTGTTGGATTTTCTAAGGACTTATTGAACGACTCTCGTACATCATGCCAAACGATAAATTTTCAAATTGTGAAGGTTCCTCGTGTATAATTTATTGATTGACATCAGCCCAATAATGACAAATTTGTTCATTCAACGATACAGAAAAATCTGAGAAAATAATTTTCTTGTAAATTCTTTTTTCTGAAAAAAGAATAACGAATATTTTGATAAAAAAATGTAATAATTTCATGAATAAATTCCAAACCTTACTGAATACAACTAACAATGGCAAACGATTTTGACATTTCAAATATTGACACACGGTCTATTTAAAAACATTTAATCAATCCCAACACTAACCCACCACCCCCTACCTCCTATTAAACAACCCATTGCTATTGTTATGTAATGGGGCCAATTTCTTAATTTTCATATATTTTTTCTTACGAAAAAATTCTGTGAAATCTTAGAAAACCCCCTTTTTTTACTTTAAATAATATTTTGACTTTTTTTAAATACAATAGATGATGGTAACTATTGCTTTAAGACAATTTTTATTTATATAAAAACTAACGCAAATATCTCATATTTTATGTATTTCTATTCATAGAATAATCAAATAAGCTCTGAATATTTATTTAGCTTACTAACACTAAAAAGCATTGGGTAAGAAATTTCGCATGTTTAAACGTACAGAAATCACTCGATTAAAGCTGAAAATCTTCCTATAGTTCTGAAAAGTAAAGAATATGATTTAAAATCGATCGAATAGAATAATGTCGTTTGTGTGTAATTAAATAAAGTTTTGCTTCTAGCCCCAAAGGCGACTAAAAGTTTTATAGACATCAAAGCGAAAAGAACGTGTGACCGCATAGCATGAAATTTCCGTTCCGTATTCTATTGTTATCTAAAAAGTGAAAGTAAGAAAGTTTTCACGTAAATAAACTGTATATTCTAGAATCAAATGCGTACATACTGCTTCTAGTATGGAACTTTCAAGCAAAAACGCTATAAAATGTTTGCCTGTGTAAGGATATTTTACAACAAATTCCAAATCGATGTTCGTCTTAAAAGTTGATTGAGCGAAAAGTGCCTCAGGAGCCTTCCTTTCATCTGTCGGAGTTAACAGGAAATTTTTTTTGCAATCACTGTGCAAACATAATTTTGTATTTGCATATAAAAATAGCTAAAATACACGAAATCTTGGAGGAATTTTCTTATTTTGACAATTTAAAAAACCTCAATAAAAAATATTCGGATATCTGGAAATGAGTAATTATTTTAATTTAAAAAATCTTACAGTCATAGGTGTAAAATAATAAAACAAATTTTATCTCAAAAAAAGGTATTAAGTCTAATGTAGATTTTTTAATAAAATTAATTAGTAGTAGAATACATTCAACACCTAGACTTCAATTTCCACTACGGTTTTAAAACAGAGAAATCACCCTCATTTATTTATCCAATTTATATTGAAGGATTCCTAGTGATATCAAAAAAGCCTCTAATGACATTGACAGTTCATTAATGCATCTGCCCATTTTTCAGTATTATAAAAATTTAGTATATTTCTAAATTTCAAGAATATTTATTTAATAATTTAGAAATTTCAAAATGTTAAGAATTATTTTATAAGAACTAAAGCATATTCTACTTTAAAAATTAAACCAAACCTTTCGAAAATTTAATTTTTTTAATTTCATTTCAATTTTAAAATAATAAATCCTGCCAAACTTGTAAATGGGAAAGTTTATTGGGACATTTTTAGAAAGAACTTAGACCAACAAATTCATTTACAGCAAAGCCTTAAGAACGTACAAGAAATAAACGATGCCGTAAACGACTTGACTGTTTGCATACAGAACTCAATCACTAACGCCCACATAACTCATAACAAACCAACCATACGAGAACATGACTATAATCGTCCGCAAAAAATTCGCAGCTTGATAAGCGAGAAACGTCGAGCCAGGGCCCAGTGGCAACGTTCAAGAATGCCAAATGAGAAGAAAAAACTGAACCAAATACAACGAGAACTGAAACAAGAAATAATTAATTATAACAACGAACGATTTACTGAATAAACAGAATCACTGACAACTAATAAGTCACTCTGGACAGCTACCCGACGAATTCTCGAATACAAAACAGCTACACACCCGCTCCGGAATACCGACGGAACCTGGGCAAAAACAGATAAACAGAAAGCCGACATCTTCGGCAAACACTTAGAAAACATCTTTAAACCTCACGAAGATGTCCAAGACATTCTGCATGACGAACAAATATTCCGACAAATATCAACTCAGTTGCCCATAAGTCCACCTCCTAAGTTTTTCACTCCTTCCGAAGTTAAATTCACAATAGAACACCTTTCCAATAAAAAAGCCCCAGGATATGACCTAATAACTTCAGAAATCCTGAAACAAATTTCCAAAAAAACCCTCGTCCTTATAACCTATATTTATAATAGTATCCTCCGCACATCATTTTTTCCTTCCCTGTGGAAGTTTTCCATAATTAAGATGATCCCAAAACCCAATAAGCCCAAAAATCTTCCTACCTCATATAGACCTATAAGCCTCCTTCCCATGTTATCAAAAATCTCAGAAAAATTAATTCTAAAACGCCTTTATCCCATTTTTGAAACCGAGGCTGTCATTCCTCAGCATCAGTTTGGATTTCGACCTGAGCATTCCACTATCCAGCAGTGTCATCGCGTAGTCGACTACATAGTGTGTTCGCTAGAGCGAAAGGAATACTGCCCAGGAGTGTTTCTTTACATTTCGCATGCTTTCGACCGTGTATGGCACCCTGGATTGTTTTGGAAGTTGCAGCGAGTCCTACCCTCAGGTTATTTCCACATCCTTAAATCTTATCTCTTAGACTGATATTTTCAGGTAGCTGAAAATATGGAGTACTCTGACATTTATCCAATTTCCGCCGGTGTTGCTCAAGGAAGTATCCTAGGTTCTATCCTATATAACATTTACACCCATGACATTCCTTGCCACAACAAAATCCTAACCGCAACATATGCTGACGATACAGCCATCCTGACATATCACAATGATCCTTCCACAGCCATTAGTATCCTACAGAACCATATCCACTCCCTAGAAACTTGGTTTAAAAGGTGGAGAGTGAAGGTAAATGAGCAACAATCTGCTCATGTAACTTTCACACTCTGCCGAGAACAAATTCCCGATATAACCCTAAACGGCAGTATTATTCCACAAAAAAATAGCGTACGTTACCTTGGACTTATATTCGACAAACGGTTAACCTGGAACCTTCATACGAAAACTAAAAGACGTGAACTTAACGGACGATACAAACAATTATTACGTCTCCTAGACAGTAAATCAAAACTTACAACAACAAGTAAACTATTACTATACAATACGGTTCTGAAACCAATATGGACATATGGCCTAGAACTTTGGGGTACGACTAAGCATTCCAACTCCCTTCCAATCCAATCCCTACAATCCCGAATCCTTCGTAAAATTGTCAATACCCCCTTTTATGTGCGAAATACTGCTATCCACCGTCACCTAAATGTTCCATTTGTTCGTGAACTATGCATCTCCCGGTATAAAAAATTCCATTCGCATCTATCCTTCCACCCTAATCCTTTAGGAAGGGAACTTTTCACTCCCACCCTTCCAGTATACACCCATCGACGTTTAAAACGGCGATGGCCGAGAGATTCTCTAAAATTATAAAATAAAATTACGCTGTTCTAGAGCTAACATCGATGGGTGTTTTCCTCCACATGTTTTCATGTCCTTGTATATTCCTGTAAAAAATCTGCTTGTTACTAGCATATGTAATTGTAGATATCATTTAAAATAAAAAATAAAAAAATAATAATAAATAGAATTCGATTTTAAGGATTTTATATTTCATAGCAAAATGGCGTTAATTGATCAAAAATAAAAATTAATTCACTGTCGTGCACGGACTTCAATTTCACCAATAATATAAGACTCCAAAACTACTATTATTTAATAAAGGTACCTAGATATATATACAGGAATATTCTTTTACTAAAAATAGTATATTCTGGTCATTTTTAATGCTGTCACATAGAATAAAAAATAGTAGCCGTAAGCTAACACAAAAATTGCTAGCTCAGAAACTTCTTCTAAAATAATGTGGGTGACTTTTAGCAATGCTGTGGTAACTACTAGTTTTGAAAAATTTCATTTATTTTTATTCAATTTCCTATTCCTTAAAAAAGTAAGGAGAAAAACCAAAAAATACATATTTGGGAATAAGAGGATTTTCAAGTGGAAATGTGGCTGACGTAGGCAAACAGTCAGTTTTCCTAAAAAGCTTTTCCTTCGATTGATGGTGTTGTTTTTCGGGCACTATTCATCATCATCCACCTGTTGTTATCGGTCTGCCAACCTTAGCTATTTTCAGCAGAAAGTATTTACAACTACATCAATGGCGTAGACGTATACGGATACACACTTAATACAAACATATTAATCTACAAGTTGTTATTTCCTTTTATGCATACATACTAAACTTTAGTCAAATACAGGCAGAGATGTATCAATACAAGAGCATTTACTGTTCGTTTTTTTTTCTTCAACACGTCCTTTTTTCCTTTTGGGTTAAAGAATATTGCATCCTGTTCCCTTTCGCAAGTTAAGAACGAATGTCAAGAACTATAACCAAGAACTTTATCAAGCTTTTGCGAAGAAAAAAACTTTTTAACCGACACTGACTTTTTGCTTAACTATATACACTTTGCTTGCTTGTATTAGTTTATAAGACTGTCTGGTATCAAGAGGGGATGTAAGTTTCTTCATACTCACACCAATAAATCTTTTTTTAGACTTAATTGTTATTATTATTCTTTTATTATTATTATTATTATTATTAATAGTTTTATTGTTGGCATTTAAATAAATATTTATAATAGTTAAAATTATTTTCATAATCCAAACGAAATAATTTTTGAACATTTCAATAAGAATATTGCCATGATAGATATAGATATAAAATGTTTCTTTTGGGTAAACTGTTCCTATTAAATACGATGAAAGGTTTAATAAAAAGGTATTTTTTTAAATACTCAGTCTAGAATAGGAAGTATTTTAAAAGAGGTAACCAGCTATATATATATATGCTGAAAATTTACTTTGATTTTATATGATTTGAAGGTAATATAAAAGATATATTCCCAACAGCTGGTTGTCTGGGTGCACTCTAGACTATAGAAGATAAAAGTAATAAAAATAATCGCGCATGCTCTATATTACCAGTTACGTGCAAAATTTTATATGAAGTTTTTGGTTAAATGTTAAAATAATTCATAAAACTTCTTCAAATCTAGAAAAGAGAAAAATTGACTAAAATTGCCAAATATCTATTGTGGTGATACTTGATAAAAAAAATTATTATAAGAAATTCTTTTTACGAGCGTTAGAATAATATCTGAACATGTCGGTTGAACATTAAGTTAAATGTTTCTAATATCCTTTGGGTTGGAAAGTTCATGAACAGTGCATAAAATACCTTCAGGTTTGGATAAGAATGTTTCGGGGTAATAGACTGGACAAGAGATGGTAGATAGTAGAAAGATCTACCAGATGTGATGAAGAAAGATACTGCCCTATGCTGGACGATTGGAAGTACCAACCGACAGGTTGTTGATAGTAACAACCGTAGTTGGGGCAAGCAAAATACTAGAAGGATATACAAGAGAAGACGTACGTTAAGAGTTGAGTCAGAAAGTTTGACTGGTTTTGAATTCGAATTTGTAAAAGCTCTATTCCGTTCTACTCTTTTCTATGTTCAATTCTGCACTAGTCTGTTTATTTATTTGTGTAGACGAATGAAAGCTCGAATACACCTCCTTCAGTTCAATTTGAGTGCGTGCGTACGCGTATGTGAATCAAATTGAATGGAATGGCAAGTGCGAATATACGATTTTTTTAAAAGAAAAAAATTACTGCAACAACAGCAACAGCTATATGCTGATATTCCTACTATAGTAATACGAAAACACCACGTCGATGGTGACAAAGTAGTAACAAATATATTCTACTGGTGGAAACTTACTATCACAAGCAAATTTAATCGAACACAACCAGAAACACTGATACAATCTCATCCAAATAGGATGCCATCTCCTGAACCGACCACCGACAATACTGTTAAGCTCCACTGTCGACAGTACACTCGTTTCCAAATACACGACAACGTATGGCCACGATCTGCACGTACTCATAGTTTAGTCTACAGGTTCCAATGTTCATTGTTAACATTTTATCCATCAGTTGCCGCCCTCATATCAATATGTTCGAAACAAATAACTAATATCCTTTTATCTCTTATCAAAAATTATTGTACAAAAATTAGCAGATTTAATTTTATAATTAGTTTTAATTATAAATTTATAGTTAAATAAATATACTAATACTTTTGTGTTAAAATAAAAAGTTCTTAACTGATTTAAATATTATTAAAATCGTGTTTCATTTATCTTAAAACTATATAAATAATTACTTAAAAAATATACAGTTTTATCAAATAAAAGTGGTTTTTTCTTTACTCAAATTTAAATACGAGGACGGTAACAGTGTTCTAACTATCAGTAATTTGCAGTATATTTTTGCAAAGTTCTTACAATATTTATAAATTTTTAAATAAACTAAAATAATTTATTGCAAAAATCGAGTTTAATTTCATAAAATATATTTTTTAAATTAGAAACATATCGAAGTTTTTAACATTTTGAAAGTACAAAATTTTCTGAAAATAATAAATACCGTGAACATAAAAAGGATAAAAATTAAAAAACAGGACAAAGTTTAATTTATTTATTGGAGATATACATGAACATAAATATTCAAAATATTTACATATTTTTTTTATTCTCTCTGAAAACATACTAAAATTTACTAGAAATTTTAAAAAGTTAAAAATTCTTGCAATGATCTCGTAGAAGCAGAGAATATTAAATATTGCATTTTTTAAATTAATATTTTCAACAGGATATAATAATTCTAAGTGAAAAACATTGTGGATTTATAAGTGTGCCTATTAATATATTGTGTATTGTATATTTTCTGTGCCTATAGAAAATAGAATAAATTTTGTAATCTCCAGAAACCACCTGTTAGAATTTTTTCAAAATGAAGTCGTCATCATTTTCGATACGTGTTATGCGAAGGGTATGTCTGATACTTAAATATGCTTATATGTCTGAAATTAATAGTCATCTACATGTAACTGATAATAACAAAATAATTATTTTTTCATTTTAAAATACAAATAAAAAGTATTCACAAAATATATGACAAAAATCTGCACAATTCTCAAACAACTGCTTATATCTAAAAATATTACACTTATTCTTTAAAAAAATTGAACTTTAACATAAAAATAACAAAATAAAACATTTGGTATAACTATTCTGAAATGCCAACAAAAGATTATCGATAATTTTGTTATTTCGAACTTGAGATTTATCAAAAAATGCATGTCCTTTAGAAGAAAATTTCCAGAAGTAAATATTGACTTGTTGATTTTTTTTCTCAATAATAATTTGTATATTTATTCAGTAAGTTAGATCTGACTTTTCTCGTAAATATGGAAAAGTTTTTGATGAAAATCCCCACGAATAAAGTTTTCCATAATTTTCTTTTATATAAAATAAAGACAGAGTATGAACAAATTTTCTTTTCGATTATATTCATTGTGGGTGTGTTCGTATTATTTTTTTTATAATAATTTAACGATAGACTTTTATTCAATATATTGTCTTTATTTTATATCAAAATTGTTTTCATTTATGACAATCCTTTCGCATATTAAAAATGAGAGATACATATTTTTTTAGAAATTAAATTGGAAGTAGAATATGTAATCATGCAAATATGTTAAATATTTTTTTTTAAATTTTATAAAATACGAAAATTCTAATAGCAAAAATTCTTAATTAAAAGGGAATATCTTTCAGCAGAAGTTTTTGACTATAAGTTTGTTTTTATGTGTGGAGTATAAGTTGAAACATAATTTTTTTATTTCATCACTATTTAATTGAAAAAAAAAATTTTTCTATGTGGTCTAAATTTCCACATTAAAATATTTTTCATTTTACAAAAATTTGGACAATCATATATATTTTTAAAGCGTTATAATTTTTGATACGAAAGAATTATAGGAAGGTACAAATATTCTTGAATAAAATTATATTGATAATAAAAATTAAACATTTATAAAATAAACAATTGAAGAAGTTTCCAATAAATATTAAATTTTATAAGAAAATAAAAGAAAATTTAAACTAACTAACAATATCTTGTTATATAATAAATTAATAAAATGATTTTGTTTCATTAAAACATACTTTTAATAGTAAAAAAATCTATTTAAATAAATAGGTACATTCAAATTTTGGCAGCAATTATTTTTTATTAATAATAATAATAAAATATTTAAAAATTGTTATTGAAAAATTATAAATAAATTATAGAAAAATTTTTGCACAGTAAAAATAAATTAAAATTATTGCAAATTTCAAATTCGAATTCTCAATTTAAAAAAAATTAGTGGATAATTTGAAAAATAAATATATTACCATATTTTAAGTTTTAAATTTATTAATATATACATATTAATAACAACAATGGTTTTTTTTATTTAAAATTATTTAGAAGCTTCTCATTCGGATAAATAAATTTTATTTATAGAAAATCTTCTGTTAAAGATAATATTTTATTTTTTATATTAAATTAACTATTTAAAAATCATTTTAAATTAAACAAATAATATATTATATAATATATTTATAATTTTATTAAATTTCATCTTAAATACGAAATATTTTCTACTATTTTGCTAGTCACATTCTAAAAAAAATTTATTTAATTCCATTTAAAATTTATATTAAAACTTATTTAATAAATTATTTAGCAAACAGATAACTTATACTAAGTATGTTAATGTTAACATTTTGGTGAGTTAAGTTATAACTTTAATAACTTAAGTGTCATCATATTCATATATTAGGCAATTTTGATCTGAAATAAAAATTGCTTCTAATGGTAGAATAGAAATTTTCTGGTTAGTCATATATTTTACGTAAAGTTATAATATTTCTTAATAAATTTATAAATTATGAAATAAATTTATCTTTACAATTATGTCCTTGCCAATGTACATAATAATTTTAATTAGGCATTTGTCTAGTTTCAATGTCCTGCCAAAATGCCTAATGACACTGTGACTTAAAAATATTGTGCATGTTACAGTAGCATATACTTAAGATTCGAAATTACTTAGGAGTATTCTCAACATTTATCTTGATTTTTCACTTCATAAACTATATTTATAGATTAGTTATCTACTTAAATAATTTATTAATAAGAAACTAAAAGAAAATATTGAGTTCTTGCCGATTCTTCAAATTACTACTCATTTTAAATTAATATTATTCAGAAATTATCCTTTCCAAAAAATTTCTTATTTTTTCCTTTTTTTAGGGAATTTTTTAAAAGTAGTATTGGCAGGGTTATATATAAGAACTTACCATTATGTAAGTTGGAACAAAAACTCTTATATATAGATCTAAATACTAAAATTGACTGATCTTCAAATGTCGAATCACTTTGTAAGCCACACTCAATTGATTAAATTTTAACTTTGCCGTATAAGAATAGATAAAAATTTCTAAAAATAGCATTTATTGTATAAAAATATTTGTATTTTCGAAACTATTTTGGAAGATTTGACGATAATGATTATATTTACCTTCTACTATTTTAATCAATCAAAATTTTCATATATAATTATATACCTTGAAACTTTTTATTTACCTTTACCTAATTATTATTGTAAGTGAAATTGTTTTTTTTTCTGAAATATTTCTTTTCGCTATTACAAAATAGGTTAGGAAATATTTTGTTTTCTAAATTATACTCCCACCTGCTAGTTTTTTATACCTTAAATGTCATGAATTATTTTAATACATAATTGCAGAATATTTGGAGGTTAATTAATAACTATAAAAATCCATACATATTATTTCTGATTTCTGCGAACACTAATATGTTTAATTTGATTAAGTTAATAATATATATTATAAACAAATTCCAAAAATTACCTATTTTGCTAGGCACAGAATAAAAGTCAAAGAAAAAGTGAGTATCGACTAGTACTAATAATTATTTAAGTATAGCTCTTTGAAGCAATTCGTAATTGCTACTACAAACCATTAATAAAACTATTGAAAAAATCGTGTCCTAAATGGCAAAGTCAACATAATTTTTTTTGAATAGGATTAGTTTTGTTTTTATAGAATTAATAATTAATTTATAAATATAAAATATTATAGTGATGGGATGGACGGCAAATTTTTTATAACGAGCAACTCATAAATTCTGAACAAAGCAAACATGTAAGTCACCATGAGTAATTTTGTCACAAACATAGAACGGAACGTCAACGATTTTTCGAAAGATTTTGTATTGAAAGTGGTTGGACTCAAAAAAAAAATTGGCATGTGTATTAGAACCCAACAGTTCTCAATACCGTACGTCCAGATTGGTTTTGAAATCATGAGTTAAAAGTATATTTTAATCAAATGTAAATTATTTTGAGCCCTTTTAGAATCGTGTGGGGGTCCCACGTAAGTCGTTTGTCCAAGTATGGATGTAGATAGCGTACTTTGTTCGATGAGGTAATAATTTTTTCATTACGTTATTTAGGAATGAATAATTTCTGACAGACAGCGAAAGTAACATGGACACTTTTTTACTGATATACCTTCAATCTCCATCTCGAAAACAAGTATTGCTGATTTTGGTTATCGATTTGTAAATTACTTACAAAGTTGATGTTTCGATGGGATGTAAGAATGATAGTCGGTATCATTCATGTTGGTGTCCGTTTTAGGTTTGATCCTAACCCTAGTGGGTCAAGGATACTGCGTTATGGAACAACAGCTGTAGTGTAAAATTTTTTTGAACATTCATTATTAACTGCTAAATAAAAATAATGTTGACAAAGGTATGATTTTAAAGTAGGGAAATATAAGGAGAAAAGTAAATTCGGAAGTCTCTATAGCAATTAAGAATATCACATTCAACGCTTTAAAGATTAAAAATAATATATCCGGTGGCAAAACAATGTCAACTATTTTAAAAAAGGATATCACACATTTCATCACTTTAACAAATATTTCTTATATTTTTTTTTTTAAATATTAATAGCAAAAATTCTATTTTTATAGTAAAAAAAAATAAAAACATTAGGCAAAATCTACCCCATATAAAGTTTGTACTGGTAATATTTTTTAAGATGTTTAATAAAGTTTAAGCTGAAATATTTTTATTTTTCTGATAATTCATTTTCTTTTAATTGATTACAATTATTACTATATAAAAATATATAAAAAATGCAATTTTATTAAAATAGTTAAAATTTGAACCCATTCTCATGGTACGAGTTTAAGACAAAAGATCTTATTTGGAGAATTTTAACAATCGAATATTAATAGTTAGTTAGTTCCTGTGAGCATATTATTGATTATATTTTGAGCTAAATTAAAAGAAAAATAATAGAAATTATATGGAAACTTACAAGAAAATACGACATTAGCACGTCAATAAAGGAATCGTTGGACAATTGCCGCTTATTTTCTTTATACAAAGTCACACCAATTAGAATTGACTCTACGCATATTATTTATATTGTACATATTAGAAACGCACACCTTTCTGCCCTCATTTTTTATATTCACTTTTTTTAATATTGTATTATTTTTACTTTTTACATTAGCACAGCAGTCAAATGGGTGTGTACTCGTACACAAGCAGCCATACCTGATAATCAAGAAATGAAATTGATCCTTGGATGGTAAAGCAATTTCAATCGATTGCACGTACAAAGGACATTTCCTGTTATTCAAGTGTGTGGAATTAATTGGAATTTTCTGATCATCAGACAAATTATCTTGATGGTGTCCATCAATGTATTTACGATGGCGCATAAAAGAGCACATCAAATCACTCAACGTATCAATAATACACCTTGAGTGGAATGTCCAATAAAACTTTGTCCACTCCCAAAGGAAATACGTCATAATTATGATACGTTAAATTTTACACTAACTCAAGGAATAAACATTTTTTTTCTCTAACCCATGCAAGGTAAAGCAAACTTCTTAAATTTTATCGGTTTTTTTCTCAGAAATTCCCTTTAACAAAAAATGAATAAAACTTTTAGTCTGCATTGACTACTAAAATAAGTTACGAAAATAATAATTTTCTCTACTGTAACGATCCTTGGTTTGATTATTTTTTTCTTTATTTACTAAAAACCCCAATTTGATAAATTTTATATTGAAGGGTCGATATTATTTAATGGTCTCCCGCTAATTATGAAATTACTTCGTCTCCGGGTTGGAAGCTTAAATCTTGGAGAATACGTGACTTTAGTCTGAAGTAATAGCACTCATAAAAAAAATTTGTTTTCATTAAAAATTTCCCAAAATGAAAATTCATATTACACGTATTAAGGGATTTAATGACTATACGTGGACTTAACTCGGAAGTATTCTTCGAAAATAACATCAAACATAAAGTTAATGCGCGTAAATTTATTAGCTTTTCGATCATTTGATAATGGCTAATTATATGTATGTTCTTATGAAACGGAATATTAGAAGTTCAAGCACGACTAAGATGCAATTAATTGTTACAAAATAATCAAAATTGATGTAGCGATTAAGACAGAGTCTGAACAAAGATACTAATAACAAGATACTGTTTTTTTAAAAAAACAAAAAACATATTTTTCAATTAAAGAGAGAAAATATCCAAAAAACATTCATTTTAAATTCGCCTAATTGTATCATTAATTGTCATTCTGTGGCAGTTCGTAAGCCCAGGTCGTTTTTTTTTGATGTTCTTGTTATAAAGAACAGATTGTAAAAATGATATTTTACTTATTATTTAAACAGATATTTAAAAGAACTAGAATTTTGTTTATTCCAATTAAATTTGTAATATTTTTATTATTATTAATCAGTTTTCTAGCCTTAAATTCCATACATAAGCTAATTATAAGCTCAAAAGTTTATTTGCATTTTTTCTTTATTTTTATAATTTTAATCCATTTAGATTATTCAGAATTATTAAAAAATTATTCAAAATACTTAAAATAATTTAATTAAAGAATTATGCATATTCAAATATTCCCCGATTTTATATTTTTACACTAACAGTCACTTAATCTAAAACCTTCTTTAAAACTAAAATATTTTTATCAAATTTCAATTTTTATGGTACTGAAGTCATTTTTTAAGCTATATTTTTATAGAATAAAAAAAATAGCATCCCCAAATCTATAGCTAGAATCTAACCCAAAACTCCTCCATACTAGTTGAGTTCGTCATAGTATCAATTTATCTAGGAACAAAAATTAAATTTCTTAAATATAAATGAGATTCCGACTAGCTTACTATATATAATTTATATTTTTTCCATTAAAAGGAAAAATAGCTAACAATAAAATATTAAGTAGTTTTTACAATTGGTTGAAATACTTTAAAAATTACTATAATAGGCAGTTTTCGAAGAGTATTTAAAATTTTTTTAAAAAAATGAAAAATAAATTTTATAGGTCAACTTTATTATAGGTCTAAAAGTTATTTTATTTTAAATTTTAAAATAATTTATTTAAATTATCGTCAAATCTAGAAAATCATAATAAGATATCCCTACTAATGACTTTCATATAGCAGCGCCATCTATTAGCAGCTCAATGAGATTTTCTAAAGTTGAAGAAATTTCATTGGATGTTGTCTAAAGAAGGAACTGTCCCATGTGAGAATAATAATACGCGCATAATAATATTCGTAATCAAACCATTAGCATTTAAAAAGGGATAAGATATCCCTAGTAATGACTTTCATATAGCAGTGCCATCTATTAGCAGCTCAATGAGATTTTCTAAAGTTGAAGAAATTTCATTGGATGTTGTCTAAAGAAGGTACTGTCCCATGTGAGAATAATAATACGCGCATAATAATATTCGTAATCAAACAATTAGCAACTGACTAGATTATAGTCAATATAAAAGTTTTTTTTTTAAATTCTCATGTGATAAATAAATCTGGAAAATTAAATGAATATTACTAGAAATATTTTCCATCTATTAGTGACATCTGTTTAAAGAAGCATGCGGTTAGCTAAAGTTAAAGATATTTAATTGAAAAATGTTTAAACGGAATTCATAAAAAAGAATCATCCGATATTAGAATAATATTACAAGTATAATAATAATATGGGCATTGCTCTTAGCACAAACTAATTATTTGTTTTTTTTTTAAGTAAAAGCAAAAATTACGAGTAAATATAATAAAATTTATATAGTAAATATAGTTGGAGAAAAAATAATTA
The DNA here is from genome assembly GCA_958298945.1 of Atherix ibis. Classification (NCBI taxonomy): domain Eukaryota; kingdom Metazoa; phylum Arthropoda; class Insecta; order Diptera; family Athericidae; genus Atherix; species Atherix ibis. The sequence continues at coordinate 70,046,260 of OY282607.1, forward strand.
TAATACCTTATCAAAATCCAAAATTAGATGTAAAAATATCAGGAAATCTGTTTTTATAGTGTCCATTAATTTTTTGCAATTTATTAAACTCATTGCAGTCTATTTGTGGCTTCAATAATACCGGATATTAGAATTGTGGTTAACTAATCCCTTTTGATTAATTTGCAAGCAAACAATAATAACCACAATTGTAATATGAATTTTCTGATTATAATATATCTAATGTATTCACTATTAAAAGTATTTTATGAAAATATATCTGCACATTTACTTTTCCTAACATATATATTTTTATGCACTATAAGCAATATTATTCAGCAAAAATCTTTTCGTATAGAAAACCCATTAGTATGTAGTTTTTTTTATGTTTCTTCAAATGAATGTTTTTATTTGGCATGTTTTTCTGAAGCTATCTTTAAGAGATGAAATTTGTTTCATCAATAATAATTTTACTACTTTATCATTTTAGAAAAAATCCTAATAAAATAAAATGGATTTTTTTCTATTATATTTATTATTAAGAAAACAGCAGAGAAAGAAAATAAAAAACAAATTTTCTATCAATATCTTTTAAAATATGTAATCAACATAAATTTAAGAACACTTACTAAATTAAATGTAATTTTTTTTTTAAATTTAAAAAAAATAAATTAGTTGATTCACCTTAATTGGAAACTTCAAAAAAATTTATTATAATATCTTCCTGGATTCAAACGTCATTTAAATAGAATGATTTTGTTTGTAGCTAATGTTTATAATGTAGGTGCGTCTTTAAATAAGATTAATTTTTTAATTCTGAGTTTTCGATAATATTTAATTTTAAATCTAAAAAAAATAAAAGCAACTCCCCAAGTAACGCAAGTTACGAAAATTAAGCTATTTGACGGCACTCTGACGGCACTATGTTCCGTCATCTAATTACGAATTTGTTCAAGATGGGTTCAGAAATGGTTAAGAAACTGTTCTTCCTTTGTCGCTAAAAGCCGGACTAAGAGAAAATTTGTTTGCTTTCATGAACTAAGAGCCGTCAGACGTAACAAAAACGGAACTCATTAACGGCACTTATTGAGTGGGTTCCGAATGCGTTACTTGGGTCTTTATTTAAAAAATTTCATGTATCATCTTACTCCTTTTTCTCATTAAAAATAAATAGATTTTTCAACTGGTTTTAAGTTACAATAATAAAATATACTACTTATTAATAGGTTTTATTCATATTTACAAGTGAATAATACCAAAATTATAAATTATTTAATTATTAATGACAAATAAATTGTTTTATCAAATTATTAGAGTATGATTATTATATTTAAATTTAGAAGTTTAATAATTATAAGGGTTAAATATTTATAAAAAAAAGTAAAAATCTCAAAGCTTTTTGCTACAAAAATTTAATGGTTATAAAATTATGTTGATAAATATTATTTAATTTTAAAAAAATGTACCTTTTAGAAAAATAACCAAGAATACTTTTTTTAAATTTAATAAAATGTCTTTTTCTTTATATACAAAATGTTGAATGTGCTTTCATAAAATTTCTAGATGAGTCAATAGATAAATCAATTGAAAATGAAGCTTGTATTGGGTTTTTAATTTTATAAATAGTAAAATTGTGTTCAGCCTTTCTCTGATAAAGCTTTTATAATTGATTAAGGTAAATTTAAAAATTTGGATGTTTTCATATTTTTTTTTGTATATTAAAAAAAACTAATCAAATATCGTTAGTAATAATTTTTATTACTTTTCATTGTAGAACCTAACACGAATTTCGTCAGTCTAAAAAAAAACTGTCGTCGCCATTGCCATTCTTAAATTTCTCCAGAGGATAGAACTTTCAGGGAATGTAATAGCATTGAAAACTTATTCTCGATGAAATTGATTTTTGGTTTTAGTGTTCATTACAACAACTACGAAAAAATTCGTAATCAAAAGAAAATCAAATAACTAATAGAAAAAAAATAAGAACGGCATAATATCCAATATATTGACTTTATACAGATACTGATAAGCTTCTTATGAGTGGAGTCATGCGACAAAGTCAGAATTAAATAACCATAAAAGCTTATTTCGTAGACCATCATAGAATTTAATATTTTTTCTATTGCGGCTACCACGATTTCCACTGAGACTAGAAATTTATGATCAACTATTGGGACTAGAATAAAATCAAATTAATTATATTACTTTTGGTTTCTATGTTTCCTATTTATTTTTACTTATTTTATTTTTCTTTATTTATTTATTTACTTTTTTTATTTTTATTAAAGCTTTATTGAAAACAGGAAATAATTTCCGCTCTTGTGGATATGACAAAAACTAATGTTGTCTTGTGTATTTCGATAGATTTATTTAAAAGGCATACGCTTTTTTTCTTTCGAAACATAAGAACATATACTTAGGATTTATTAGCATATATAAAAAAGAATATGTCATCTAAGTACGTAAATAATGTCAAAAATAAATAAAAGTTTTATAATCAAAATCATATATTTTATTACCAAAAGCTCTTTCTTATCGTAAATCATTCCATTCCGCCTACAGTAATCTAAGTGAAAATAATTTTCAGTTATTTTTTTTCTTATTTCTATGATTTTGAATATCGTAATTTTATATTATATTTACACTTTATTTCGTCCAACTTAACCATACATATATATATCTATAAAAATGCAGCGCCAAATATATTTAAAGATAGGATCAAGGCAGTCTAAAGTTTTTAGATTATTTATAATTTTCACCAATCAACTACGACAACATAACAACAGTGCTACATTATAGATCCTGGCAGCACACGCATAAAAGCAGAGAGAAGTAAACATAATTTCTTCTATCAAGAATAGCATACATTATATGAATATATACATACTTTCATATTCAAGTGGAATCCTAAAGAATTTTAATGATTTTCTTACCCATGAACTCTAGAACAAATGATATCACACCAAAGAAATAATACACCTTTTAACATTTTTACTTATTATACTGCACGTAAGGATATTAAATTTCCACGAGAAATAAATAACGTGAAATATAAAAAAATCTGCAAAATAAACTTTTAAAGAGTCTAATTAGGCATGCAATCGAGACGGTAATTACTTCAAGGAGAAGGAAATTTTTTGCCAAGAAAACTTTTATTTCACCAATTATTGTGGATTATTGTTATTTTTGTCGTATTATCAAAAGGAGCAATAATACCATATTTGTATGATCATAAATAGGATGCCAGAAAAATATTCAAGATAGAAGTATAGGTAGAAATTTCTCCTTGTATAAATATCTTACCATAAGACAAATGGAATCCTTATTATATGCCATACTCAATTAATTATTTGGTTTTCAGTTTCTTTAATGAAATACAACTGAAAGTAACGAGAAAACAATAAAACACACCTTCAACAAGTGATTTTTTCACCATATTTAAATTGAATCCTTACACTTGCCATTATGCTATTGGAGTCCTTTTTATAGGATTTTTTGCAAAATGTTCGCATGTTTGAATGTAAAGTTAAAAGAATCGATTTCCGGATTTTTTAGCCTTACCATATTCTTTCAATGCTTAGTTTTAATGTACCATGGTTGCGTATGATCTGACCTTTTTATGGTTTCTTGAACAAACGAGGCATTTTTTTTTTAACGGAAATACATTAATTTTGCAATCACTATAATAATGTTCCCCATTTTCGATACATAAATGGGCAGTCAGTGAAGCACAAACAAATCAGTTAATACTACCGGACCCGAATATCAGTAGTTGAAATTAATTTTTACAAAAGAAAATAAACAGTGATGGGCAAATAAAAAATACCTTACATAAATTTTGTGAAAAACTTCTAAATTCTAGATTTTTAACTTTGTTTGCATTTTATCTTTAGTTTAGGCTCATTTTTAATCGAACTATAACAAAGTTGGATAGTTTTTCAAATGCCTATTAAAAATTTGTTTTATTGCAAAAGGTAAAAAAAATCAAAATTAGTAAATTTAAGAACACTAAATTCTGGTATTTGAATATCTTACGAGTATGTGTAAATCAGGCTTTCTTTCATTTAAATTATAACAAAAATGCATAGCTTTTCGAGTACTTACAATTAATATTATTATGTAAAAATTATAGTGAATGCATTGCTTAATATAAATGGCAAAAAAAAATCTTTTCTTAATACGAGGGTCGTTCAACTAGTCCTTAGAAAAAAATGAAAATGGATTTTTCAACATAATTTCCTTTTAGCTCTATACACTTTTCCAACCGTTTTTCCAAAATTTTTATCCGGTCCAAAAAATAGGATTTCGGAAGTTCTGGAAAATACTCATCCGTTTGAGCAATGACGTCCTCGTTGGAAGTGAACCGTCGTCCGCCCAGCCATTTCTTCAGATTGGGAAAAAGAAAATAGTCACTCGGGGCCAAATCTGGTGAATAAGCGGGATTCTGCAACAATTCCATTCTCAATTCCACAATTTTGGCCATGGAAACAGCGCAGGTGTGCACACGCGCTTTGTCCTGATGCAAAAGGATTTTTTTCTTCTTCAGATGGGCGCGTTTCTCTTTGATTTCCTCGCTCAACCGTTGCAATAACGACGCGTTATACGCTCCTGTTATTGTTTTTTTCTTTTTCCAAGTACTCGATAAAAATGATGCCCTGCGAATCCCAAAAGACCTTGGCCATCACCTTGCCGGCCGATGGCACAGTTTTTGCCTTCTTCGGAGCCCGTTCACCCTTGAAAATCCACTATGATGACTGTCTCTTCGTTTCTGGAGTGTAGTAGTGTATCCAGGTTTCGTCCACAGTGACATATCGACGAAGGAATTCGGCAGGATTGCGATGAAAAAGTGCCAACATAGCCTTAGAGTCCACTACACGATTGCGCTTATTCTACTCTGAGAGCAAACGCGGCACCCATTTTGCCGAAATTTTTTTCACAGACAATTTTTCATGCAAAATTGAAGCGATTGTACCTTGTGATATGCCCGTGGCCTTAACTAATTCGCGCACTTTAATTCGCCGATCGTTCAAAATCAGATCGTAGATTTTATCGATGATTTCAGGAGTACGTAGGCTACTATATATATTTCTGGCCTAGGCAACACTAAGTGTTGCCAGGTGCGATCTGACATTTCCATTGGAAAGTTTGACATTTTTTAGCATAAACGTACTCAGAACGTTTTGACGTACGACTATCATTTGTGTTGTTTACAGTGACTTGAAAAAATCAATTTGGCAAAAAAATGGAATTAACTCGTGAACATTTTCGTGCGATCATTTTTCACAACTTTCGACGTGGATTATCACGACAAGAGTGCATCGATGAACTTAAATCTTTGTATGGCTATGAAGCACCATCCTATAGCACTGTGAAAAACTGGTACAACGAATTCAATCGTGGCCGACGCTCGCTCAAAGACGAATTCCGTGAGGGTCGTCCAAAAACAGCCGTTGTTCCAGAAAACATCGATGCCGTACGTGAACTGATAATGCAAGACCGTCATGTGACATACCGTGAGATAGAGGCATGCCTAGGCATTTCTCCCACCAGCATACATTCGATATTGCATGAACACCTGGCCGTAAAAAAGGTTTGTTCTCGTTGGATCCCGCACAATTTGACAATCGCTCAAAAAAAGGCTCGTGTGGATTGGTGTAAAGAAATGCTGGAAAAATACGATCGCGGTGCTTCAAAAGACGTTTATAAGATCGTCACAGGTGACGAATCATGGATCTATGCGTATAAGCCCGAAACAAAACAGCAATCGACCGTGTGGGTCTTCCAAGACGAGTCAAATCCAACGAAAGTTGTTCGTGGAAGAAGCACTTCGAAGCAAATGGTCGCTTGTTTCTTTGGCAAAACTGGTCATGTGGCGACTGTTCCGCTTGTGCAACGTAGGACGGTCAATTCTGAGTGGTACACCACCATTTGTTTGCCTGAAGTCTTCGGAGAAATTCGAAAAACGAACAAGAGAAGTCGAATCATTGTGCACCATGACAATGCGAGCTCTCACACATCGGCTCAAACCAGCGCCTTTTTGACCGGACAAAACGTCGAATTGATGGGTCATCCTCCGTACAGCCCTGACTTGGCACCCAATGACTTCTTTTTAATTTTCGTCGCCAGAAGATGCTGTTGAAGCATTCAAAAACCATGTTTTGGAGGTGTCTCAATCGGAGTGGAAAAAGTGCTTCGAAAATTGGTTTGAGCGCATGCAAAAGTGTATAAATCTTGATGGAGAATATTTTGAAAAACAATAAAACCTTTTTCGTTGATAAATATTCGCATTTTCATTATTAGGCCAGAAATATATATAGTAGCCCACGTAGACACCTCAACTGGGCATCCTGAACGATGTTCATCTTTTGTGGATGAACGGCCACGTTTAAATTCATTCACCCAATTTTAAACCGTCGCAAACACAGATGCAGATGTGCTATGAACTGCATCTAACTCGGCTTTGATTTCTTTCGGGCTTAAACCTTTCAAATGGAGATGTTTGATGACAGCCCTAAACTCGCTTTTTCCATTGTTATGCACAAATAAATGTCGTTAACTTTAATCGACGATAGAAATTGACTTACGCTATGGATCGATCTAAAATTTTGACAGCTTTCCTGTCAAAAAAAAATGCTACTTACATCTTTTACCGACACTACGAGCGCATTTTCTCGAATTTTCTAAGGACTTATTGAACGACCCTCGTATATGCATAGTCTCTGATTTAAGATAAAAGGTATTCACAAATTATATAGGGTTGATTATGCCTGATCGTACTTGTAATTGATTTCATAAATCCTTTTCAAAAGGATTGTACAGCATTTTTTTAATTGATTTCTTATATCCTTTTTAAAATATTCTAACTGTCCCACAGTTAGGGAAAATATGCTGTACAGAGTTCAAAGAAAAGTATTTTTTTTTTGAAAATTTGTTTCACATTTAAAATTTGAATGTCACATTTTTTTTGCTGATAATAACTAATAATAATTTCTGTATACACGTATATAATAATTATCCTCTAGAATCATCTGTTTTCTATCATACTTCAAACTTTAAAGCTTTAATTAAATCTATCGTAAAAGACGAAAATATACTCAAACTATCGATATTTTAAGCATACATACGTATACACATATATTCATAGAAACGTCCATATAAAAACTAAAGTAAAACTAATAAAACATCAAAAGATTTTAACATAGAAATTGCAATTTTTATTTATCTAATACTGTATATAAATTTAAGATATATTAAAAGAAGTGATAATATTTTTGTGAAGAAATTTTTTATCTTTGCAATTTAGTTGAGTATACACAAAGACATTTTCAAATCGTAGGAAAAGTGAACGATTTATTTTATTACCTAAATGCCATAGGTATCTAATTCAAAAGTGTGCTATTTACAGAAGGAATCATTTTTAAATTGCTATTTACTTAATAATTTTTGGTTTACACGTGCCAATTTACTTTCGAGTTTTATTATTATTTCTTCTAAAGAAGTATCTACTATACACGTACGCATGCACTTATGGATATGTGAATAAAAATATATTTCCTCTATAATACTCCTTATGATAGATACAAGTATGTCAAAAGGGACATGTACGAGATTTCTTTAATGTGAAAATTAGTATAAGGATATTTTTGTTATACAAATAGATAATATCATCTTTATGATATAGGTAAAAATTTTATTTACATTATAGAAATAGCATTAGAAAATATTTTTTTTATTGATTTCAATTAAAGTAAACAATATATAATTTTTCTATACATTACGTTTAATAGATATTTTTGTAAAATAAAAATTATTATTTTGTCCCATTTTATCCAATAAGTAAAGGATATTATGATAGAAAGCATATGAGTTAGGTATATATAATTGTCTTGCTAAACACCGTCATCGACTATTTTTTTCAACTATTTCTGATTAGAGAAAAATCAAATATATATTTTTTAATTGAAGAATTTTTAACATAAGCATTTTAAACGAGGAGTCACATAAGTCTTAATTCAGTTTGGGTAAGCCAATTTTATACTGCGTACCGAAAAAAATACGACCATTTTATGCAACAGGATAGCGCTCTTTTGTAAAATTTCTTCAATTTGCGCCAAGTCTCCTACTTCATCTATAGAGAAGCAGTGACAAACTATAATTGAGCGACCAGTTTTCTTCATGGTTAACACCAAAACTGCGATGCTCGTTGATTCTTCCTTTAGTTCCACAAATCTGAAACCTTGACTAATTTACCCAAAGGATATTTTTAAAGTCCTCAATAGTATAATTTTTCCGGAATAACGACAAATCCATTGTTTCTTTTTGAGGGCGTAGTAATAGGTTTTGTGCCGCTACGTCCATAAATAGACAAGCGCTTTTCAATAATCTTTCCAACCTCGCTAGAGGCACTGGGTTGTCAGGGCTTTTATGTAATTTAGACCGAATTTTAGGTACTGCAATTAACCAATTTTTTGCTAAGATCTTTACCTAAGTAAGTTATATTAAGTCATGGTAAACTATAAAAGTTTGACTTTCGGTCGGATTTTAAAGATTTATAATTAACTGCTATAAAATGTTTCGATTTTATAGCTACTATAACAACTGTATTAAATAAAGCTACAATAGCAGGCCGTACTTTATGACGAGTATTTTCCTAGTTTTTAAATTTTTCGTTTATTCAATTAATTGTTTTATGAAGAAAATATCAAGGCATACTAATAAAAAAATACTTTGATATCCCAAAATAGTGTCATAAAAAGTTAATATCTATTCTTACATGCTACCATCAGGTCGGAGAACTCAGTTATTGTATCTGAGGCCTGTATGGTAAAAAGATGACCTCAATGGAAATTATGATTTCATAATATATTATATAATACATCATAGATAATATGTTCACTCTCAGTCATTTCTAGGAAATATATTCTTATACAAAGTGTTTCATTTCACCCACAGTGCAGCATACAGGTAAGGATAATTATTTTTATAATTATTGTATTTGGATTAACATAATTCAGTTACTTAGAAATAAGATTATCATATTTTTACTTTAAAATCAGTGGAAGTTATTGGGATATGGTAAGTAAGCTTTGGAGAAATCAGCCTTGTTATTAAGATAAGAATATCTAGAATGATTGTATTTTTTCCCTTAAAATACTATACATGATATGTACTCGTAAATATCCATATAAATTAATGACCAATATATCCTGCTTCTTAATATATATATGCACTTTAAAAATAGGTTTGCAAAATAGATTTTTTCTTTTATATTCAATGATAATATGGCTCATGGACTTCATAAGTTTGAGGTTAGGTTTGCATATTAAATATTATAATTTAAATGTTCTCCAAAAAATGATTATTAATACAGGTATTGAATTTTACACAGTTTTCAACAAATCAATTTCAATATCCTTAGCTAAAAAATTATGATAAAAAAAAATTGATACTCAAAAAAGTTCTATAAATTATAATATAGATTTTCTTTGGTTTTCCGTATAATCCTGCACTTTTTAGAATATATTTTTTTGCAGATAATGTTTAATACTTAATTCAACTGATTATTAGAAATTTTCTGTATTTTTGTTATTGATTTAATTAAAAAAGGATTATTCTATTTGAATATGGTAATTACTAATTTAAAATTAATCATTTCAATTAAATTATTCTAAAAAAAACTTACTATTGCAATTAATTGAAGAAAGCTCTCAGACAATAACAAATGCAATTAATTTTTTAGACAAAAATTATTTAAAAAAAGTATTTTTTTATTTTTTTATTTTTTATTTATTTAGATATTTACAACTACAACATAGTAATAAGCAAATTTTTGCAATAGTATTAATTAACTTGATAGGTTGTGGGGAGTAAACATCCAATGAAGTTCCTCGTGCTAGCGTGTGTTTCTGTTAGGCATCAGTATTTAAGTAAATCACGCGACTAGTGACGCTTAAGTCTTCGATGGGTATTTCAAGGGAAGGAAATGGAGGATAGTTCTTGAACAAGAGGATTATTATGATTGAGGACACGGGAACGGAACTTTTTAAAACAAGATACAGCCACATCAAAAACAAATGGGACTTAAAGATCACGATGAATAACAGTATTGCGAACATAAAAGGGGGCATCGACAATTGTACGGAGTATTTTTGATTGAAGGGATTGGATTCGACGGGAATTAGAAGGCTTAGTAGATCCCCAGAGTTCTAGTCCGTATGTCCATATGGGTTTCAGTAAGGTATTGTATAACAGTACTTTACTGTCTATAGTAAGTTTGGAACGTTTGTCTAGAAGTCGAAGTAGTTTTAGGTATCGTCTTTTAAGTTCTTGTCTTTTAAGTCTTGTATGTGGGTTCCATGTCAAGCGTTTGGCTAAGTACAGTCCTAGATACCGAGCTTCGGTGTGTTGAGGTATGGCACTGCCATTAATGTATATGGGAGAGCATGTCTCACGACGGAGAGTAAAAGTTACCTGGATAGATTTACGTTCATTAAAAAAAAAAAATATTATTTTCAAATTATTTAATTGGATGGCGCCAATATATTTAATTCAATTTAATAATTGTAAAAATTTTAGTTTATTGTTGATTTTCATCCTATAACCTGATATTCTGTTTGCTTTTTATAAATAAAATATCCTAAATCTTACTAATAATATTATTTAAATAAAATTACTGTATAATATTATATTTTTTTAACAAAAATTTGAAAATATACAAAGAAGTTATTGAAATTTCAAAGTGACAAAAAAAAGATTCAACCCTTAACATCACCTCACTTTTGTACAATACATAATAAATACTTTATTATTTTCTATAAACTTTATAATATAGAAACATTAATCGTGTGTTATATATACTCGTGTTTTTCGTATGCAAAATTATCTCTAATTCCATATTATCACACCCTATAAATGGTAAACTTTTGATACATTTATTTATACGAGTAGATAAAAGGAAATTAATGGGTGTTGAGAGCGGATAGGAACCTTTTCTTACTAACCAAAAATAAAATGGATTCGTTTTTCTACTAAGTATATTTACATATGTTGTTACAATTGCCTTAATAAGGGACGGTCCAAAGAAGTATAATGAGTGCGTTCATAAAAATAAACGTGACCTATGGGAAGCCGAACAATAGAACGGCTAATTTTATTTTATTGGTTTGAAGTTTATTCTTATAAACTATTATTTTCTGTTCTCCAAAAATTATACTTTCATAAAGCGTATTCTTATTCTATACATCCATATGAATAAATATATATATATATGTAGGAATCTATAGTCACACTGTTGAAAATACATTAATCTGAAGGGTTCTACTAAAGGGTAATAATTATTTACTATAAAAATTATGATAGTAATCAAAAAAATTTAAATTCGTTTAAAAAAAACCACGTGAATTAAGAATATAGAAAAATGAAAACAAAGCAATTTGTTGATAATTTCAAAAGTTTTCCAATTTGTTGTGGTATTCTATGTGGGGGGGGGGGGATAGTCATCTATTAAATTTGTGGCAACCCCTGAAAGTGATTTTTTTTTCTTAACTTATTAAAGATCAACAAACTGAAGGAATCAAAATGGCATCGGATAAAATTTCATCAAAAATATATAATTCTGTCCACTTTACAACTACATTACGTGTATTGAGTGGATTTTGCAAATTGTCTGTCGATTCTGGTAGTTTTGTGTTTGTTTGACAAATAATACAATAGTTCCATCGGTTTGTAACTGGTTGCCACTTAGCATATTTGCAAATTGGCTGATTTCACAAATTTTCTAGGATTATGAGCTTTTTCATATTTTCATATCGTTCATAAATCTTTATTGAAAAATACAAACATTTTTGATGACGTTATTCGTTATAATCAAAATTTCTGGCCAATTGAGAAAAACAAATTGAATAAAAAGTCTCTTTTCCACTAGACAGACAATATATTCCATGAATAAAAATGAATGGCAATGACCAGAAAATATGGGTGTGTATCGACCATAACTTATGTAAAATTTTGATTGGAATAAATAAAAGGAGAAAACCAAGTTTGATGGAAACTTTTGAATATTCAATAAAATCATTTCCTTTTGTTAATCCAGTTAATGAGTTTGTGGTTTGATACATTGATGTTCTGATGGAAAATTAATGTTGTACTTATATTTAGCACTCAACTGAATAGGAAATCCTCTTTGTTTATGTACGCGAAAATATATTGTTGCTATAACCTACATTTCTATGAATCTATCCAGTTTACGATATTTGTTTAATGTTGAAAGCGTAAATATTAACACTTGAAAATAAAATGTATACTCGAACAAAGTACTCTAATATTCGTTTAATAACATAAATGATAACATGAGAATTTTATTTATGAAAAAAAAATCTCTACAACATTCATTCTACATCAAATTAATATCTTTATAGACTATTTTATTTGACTTTATGTTAAAGGGTTCTGTACTTTGATATTTTATGAGAAAATATTCGTACATATACTATTGCAAGTATTCTCAAAATTATTTGTTACAAAGGGATTTACTGATTTTCAGCATAAAATAAATATAATTTTATGTAAACATCGAATGTGTGTATGTTGTTCTATTTTTTTACTCGTAAATATAAATATTTAGTTTAGAATTTCGATTTTTATCTATAAGTAATATGATAATAGTAGAAAATCAAAAAAAGTTCAATTTAATTTATATTTATATAACTTTTAAGATAGATATACTAGTAATGATATTATAAAGATATTTTCGAAATCTTGTGTGATTGTTATAAAAGATCTTCTAATAATCGTTAAGGCAGAATATTATTAAAAGTCTAGTTTTTTTAAAAGGGTTCCAGTAAATCTCTTTGAGATATAATCTTTATATAAAGTTTTCTGGCCAAAATTAGTAAAAGCATCTGCTTTATAAATACATTATTTAATGGTTTTTAGTAAATATATTTTGGAAGTTATTTAAATTATACAAAATTCATTATAAGATATTCAATAATTTTCAAATATATTTTAAGAGAATTATTTAAAATGTTAAAATTGATTAAAACTAAAAACTTATTTTTAGATAATACTCATGTAATCATTTTCAGATGGGTCTAAAATCTATGCTAATTAATTCTTATCAAATGGTTATCAAATTCTTTTATTATTAACAAAGTCACTAATACTTTTCTGTAAACTCACTTTTATTTATTTTAGTTTTGTATTTTTGAGCAAATTCTATTCTATTTTTATGTATTGATATTATTTCATTTAAATTAGTTCCCTCGGACTGCTGTACTTTGGCGAAGGCGTTACTTCCAAGTCTTTTTAGGAGTGTTAGAAGGCTTCAAAAGTAATTACCTTTGGATATTACGAGGTCGTTCAATAAGTCCTTAGAAAAATATGGAAAAAAACTGTTTTTAAAAAAAAAAATTTTATTTTTTAACATAATCTCCTTTTAGCTCTATACACTTTTCCAACCGTTTTTCCAAAATTTTTATCCCGTCCAAAAAATAGGATTTCGGAAGTTCTGCAAAATACTCATCCGTTTGAGCAATGACGTCCTCGTTGGAAGTGAACCGTCGTCCGCCAAGCCATTTCTTCAGATTGGGAAAAAGAAAATAGTCACTCGGGGCCAAATCTGGTGAATAAGCGGGATTCTGCAACAATTCCATTCTCAATTCCACAATTTTGGCCATGGAAACAGCGCAGGTGTGCACACGCGCATTGTCCTGATGCAAGAGGATTTTTTTCTTCAGAAGAAGAAATTTTCTCTTTGATTTCCTCGCTCAACCGTTGCAATAACGACGCGTAATACGCTCCTGTTATTGTTTTTCCTTTTTCCAAGTAGTCGATAAAAATGATGCCCTGCGAATCCCAAAAGACCTTGGCCATCACCTTGCCGGCCGATGGCACAGTTTTTGCCTTCTTCGGAGCCCGTTCACCCTTGAAAATCCACTATGATGACTGTCTCTTCGTTTCTGGAGTTTAGTAGTGTATCCAGGTTTCGTCCACAGTGACATATCGACGAAGGAATTCGGCAGGATTGCGATGAAAAAGTGCCAACATAGCCTTAGAGTCCACAACACGATTGCGCTTATTCTACTCTGAGAGCAAACGCGGCACCCATCTTGCCGAAATTTTTTTCACAGACAATTTTTCATGCAAAATTGAAGCGACTATACCTTGTGATATGCCCGTGGCCTTAACTAATTCGCGCACTTTAATTCGCCGATCGTTCAAAATCAGATCGTGGATTTTGTCGATGATTTCAGGAGTAGACACCTCAACTGGGCGTCCTGAACGATGTTCATCTTTTGCGGATGAACGGCCACGTTTAACATCATTCACCCAATTGTAAACCATCGCAAACACAGGTGCAGATGTGCCATGAACTGCATCCAACTCGGCTTTGATTTCTTTCGGGCTTAAGCCTTTCAAATGGAGATGTTTGATGAGAGCCCTAAACTCGCTTTTTCCATTCTTATGCACAAATAAATATCGTTAACTTTAATCGATGATAGAAATTGACCTACGCTATGGATCGAGCTGAAATTTTGACAGCTTTCCTGTCGATAATGCCACTTACAAAAAAATCTTTACCGACACTACGAGCGCAATTTCTAAGGACTTATTGAACGACCCTCCTATCTACGATACCAAGATAACGTTCTTTTAAGTATTTTTTATTCTTAACAATTCTCTTAATAAAAATCAAGAGAGTCCTTAGGAACAAGATTACTTGATAGAATTTGATGGCGCAGTACAAGTTTTCATTACAACTTCACTTATTATTATGAACTAACGTATATATATGTAAGCCATTTGAAGGGGGAGTCCACAGTGTTGTCATATCGTTTTCAGTGATACCAGACCATTACTTTTCTTCCAAAAAAAAACCCATACAATGATAACAATGCGAATTTTAAACACATCTCCGATTAGGGGTTTTATTAATATATTTTCGATAAAACCCCTAAATCTTATAGGTGTTGAAAATTTTTAAAATAATTATTTTTTTAGTAGTAAGCTTCTAATTAATATATGAAACAAACTTTTTTTTATAGCATTTTATAATAATTTAGTTACTTTAACTTTGAATATATTTTATTGTTATAATTATAATAATAAAATTGTAGCCATATAAAAAATAAATAGTAAATTTTTTAGTATTATCGTGTAAGTTAATAGGTTAGTTTTCTAATCAAAATGACTTGGAAAAGACTTGAACAATTGAAAAATATCTAAAATATATTGACGCTGAACTAAATAAGAGTACTTAAGCTGAATTATCGAAATTGTTGTCACTCAAAACCATTATAGTGTAGTAAATTAGATTTAAGTAGACTTGAGGGACTTTAAATAAAAAATGGCTCAGAAATATGTGCGAACAATTTTTATCTTCGATTTATTATGTAAATAGAATATTAGTTGAAAAAGTATGAAAAATATATTTTTTTCAAGGATATAAAAAATATTAGTGAATATTCTATTCTATTTTGTAATGCTCCTATTTTTTTACATACTCGTATTCGTGCAGATTCCAACAACACATTAAAATTACTGAATCTAATATATTCATTCAACCAATATTGAAGTTTGTTTAATGATGCGGTAAATCAATATGTATTAGAATTTTTTGTATCGAAATTAAAAAGTAAATATTTATACAGTAAGATTAGAATTTTCCTAAAATTCAATCGTTCCCTAATAAATTTGTCAAAAAGAGTGATACTCGTACATTAGAAAATTGTGGCATATAATTTTTTCAGATATGTAAACCGCTTCCATAGTTGTAAGCATCTAAAATATTCAAGTAGAAATATTCTAATTCATTTTAAGAATGATTTATCGATGGTAAACTTTTACAATTTGGTTTTATATAATAAAAATTCCTTTTAGTATATTTTACTAGAAGATATAGCCTCAGGCCACCATCGATTGACGTTATTGTATGAAAAGCTCAAAGTCGTTAAACGTATACTCTTTGAGGTTTTATTCTTCTATTATCTACTTTTTAAGATGCGTACTAGTTCTATTGTATATATTATTAAAATAAAAATTATTCTGAATAGATGTACTTATACTTTTCAGTATCTTCTTTTACATAAATTTTATATTAAATAATATTCTCGTTAAGCAAAAATTTCACAAAATATATAATCAATACTTAAATATTTGAGGAAAGTCTAAAAATTATTGAAATTATATGGAAAAATTTACCCAATATAAATTTTCTATTACAACCTAAGCACGTACATTTAAAAATAGAATATTTATAAAATTTTGAATAATTTTTGCTATGGAAAAATTTTATATTATAAATATCTACCAATGTTACCAGAATGAGGAAACATTACCAGAATCTTAAACTGATTACAAATACCTATTAGCACAAAATCAAATATTTAAAAAAATTTCAATAAAATATAATAATTTTAATAATAAAGATTAGTTGCTTAAATTAAAGAAAATAAATATTTAAAAAAATATATTTTTATAAATATGACGAATTATTTATTTTCTGTTCGGAAAGTATAGCGCTGTTGTCTGACAGCTGTTAAGCATATCTATCATGCAGGATAATATTTATTTATATATTATGGATTATGTATTATAACTTCATAAAGTTGAAATAACTTATAACAAAAGTTGAAATTCTTTGTAAGCCACGTTTCAAATAAAATTTTCTTCCACTATGAGGTATATTTGTTATTGGATGGATACGTCAATAGACAAAATTATAAGTTTTCGAAAAATTCACAAATTACTGTCAATTCTGAGCACAATATTCTTATGATAACCGATTATGTTAGTTTGGACTTGAAGATTTTATTCTGGATCATATGAAATTTTAACAAAACGGTATCATAGAATACGATAAATATTTCTAAATCTGGTGCTGTCAATTGGCTTACAAAATTTGTTGAACTTTTCATTACAGAACTATACAAAAAATCATGTTTTCACAAACAATCCTCATATTTTAAGACATCCAATGATCGATTTACAGCGCAAAATGTGCAAAAATTCATCAAAAATTACATCAAAAAGCTCGAGTCTTTCCAAAAATGTTTGTGCTAAATACTGGAATAATACTGCATTTTGTGCATAGTGGCAAAATTTAAGTATTATAATAAAATTAAAATTCATTAAAAATCTGAATTCCAAATGTAGTTTAGGTACAAAGATTTGTATTCTGGAAACTTATTGTAGTCTACTGTAAAGAAGGACATATGCCAACAGTTATTTAGGTAATGCCAGAACTTTAAGATCATTTGGTGAATATTATTTTCATTAATCTGCAATAATGAATGCTTTTAACTCTTATGGAATTTTTATAATTTTAATAATATAATAGCCAAATTATTTCTAAATAAATTATTATAAATAATTCAGTAGTTATTTAAATTTTACTTCTAATTCTAGAATAAAAGAACGGTGCAGTAGTTAGTTTAGGTTGTCTTTGAACAATTCAACAAAAATTTAACTCAACATTTATTATTATTAATATTGGAATTTGTTATAATCTTTTTTAATAATAATAGTAATACAATAATTATTTCATATGAATTTTCTATTGAACGATTTTCGATATCAATCGAGAGCTAACTATTGGGTGAATGCAAAAGTTATGACCGTTTTTTACATATACAATTAAACATTTTTTTTAGATTTGTATTAATTATTTAATCAATTATATAATTTCCATCTATTTTTATAAGCTTTTCCCATCTTTCTATCAACTTATTAATACCATTTGTGTAAAATTCCGTGGATTTTGATGCGAAAAATGTAGTAAGGGATGTTTTTACCTGCTCTATTGTATTAAATTTTTTATCATTTAAAAAATGTTACAGTGATCGAAATAAATGAAAATCGAAAGGAGCAAGATCTGGAGAATACGGTGGATGCTTGATAACATTCCAATTCAGCTTGTGTTGGGTCATCATAGCCAAATTACCCTTAGCCTGTTGAGCTTAACTTTATTCAAAACGAGGCGGTCGCGGTAACGCTCCAGGATCTCGTCGTTAAATAGGCTACGGAATCGTCAATTTTTATGTAGGAGGCCGAAAATTCTTCGAAGGCTCCTCCTTTCAGATGCAAACAAGAAATCGTAATGGCTCGCAATGAGAACTCTTTCTCTACTTTAATTAGAGCTTTTTTTTATTAAACTGGAATATCAAATTCTAATAGCTATTTAGTATAAATATTCTTGAACATCATTTCTTGATCATTCTGAGAAAAATTATACAGATTAACCCATAAGTGGGGTGGTTCCATCCTATAGAATATATCTGCCCCTAATTGATGTTGTTTGAAAGCAAATAAAATTGATGTAGTTGGAAAGCGAATACTTTTTCATTTGAATAATATTGTTATGCATTTTCCATGGAATATTACAATTTGAAACATGATTATTTTCTTTTTCCTAAAAGTGAAAAATTTTAATAAAAGTTTTAAATATAACATTTTTTACTTAATTGATTTTCTATCGTTTTTCTATATTTTTTATATATTTAATTATTTTTTATAGAACGTTTCTCAGTATTATATATAAATATTAATTAAAATATTTTCTTTAAATTTGATTAAAAAAAAAGACATTGTTGATTTCAAAAAGTTAATTTGATCAATATTAAATTATTTATCTTTGAAAGTTCTGAAATTTGTCTTACCTAGAGTTCAGAAAGTAAAAAGAAATCCATTATTTTTTTTGCTAGATGGCTATAGTCATATATTATATTATAAATTAATATAACAAATATATTATTTTTACTAAAGATTTTTTTTAAAATAATTGAATTAACGTACAGAAAGAAAAAACCTAGAGTTAGAAAAGTAAAAAAAATCCCTCTGATCCTTTCTTATTTTAATGTAAGACTATTTTTATTTATTCTATTTTTAATACAGTTTGCAAAATTTCTCTCGTGTCTGATAGCAAATTGTATCAATACTTCTCTCATCGCTGTGTGTGCAGAATTAATTTATACATTTAATTCGTAAATTGTATTGACTTCTTCTGCATACCCAATACTTTATATTTTTCCCCATAAAAAAAAATAAAATAACAAGTCAAGCGATCATGAAAGCTAACCTACTACGCTATTTTACAAAGTTTAATTCTCCACCCACTACCAACTAATTCGATTTTGTGCTCAGAATAAACGAAGGCATCATTTCTAGTGAAACATATTCATATCATTTATATTTTAGCCTTACTTTAACATTATAAATATCTTATGGATTGAGTAATATTGGAATATATATTATAAATACTCTTGAAAAACTAAATTTTATTTTGTTTAGAAAGGTATCACCATAAATATATTTTTATTATATAAGATCTTTTCTTAATAATATTTATAAGCTTAATAAAAATTATCAGAGAAAAAATAACCATTAATAAAAATACCGATTTAAAATCAAAAATCTTTCCAATGCTAAAAATTTAAATGTTTCCAAATTTCTAAGTTCATTTAAGTAGACATTTTACTTGTTCCTGTTTTTTATCACAATTTCATTTATTTCGTATATAGTTTTTAGAGATTTACTTAAGCACTTTGAAAATCTATAGCAAAATCTGCTAAGAAATTATATAACATTAATAGAAGAGTACAATTTTAAGGATCTTATAGAGCAACGTGAAAGGTCTTACAAGTCTCGTAAGGTGTAAGTTAAAATTAAAAAAATGTTCATTTCTGTTAATATTATTAGTAGAAAAATAATTTGAAAGAAATATTTTTTTTATTTTAACTTTTTTTTTATAATTTGTATACATTTATAATTTATATAAAATTAGCTGCATCAAAACAATTTTTATAAAAAATTAAGTATGAAAAAAAAACGAATAAAATTTGATTTTCACATCATAAATTAAGCTTTTGCTGGCCCTACACTAAATACCTATCACCACTTTCATTTTCTTACCCGTTATAATTTTTTTGTAGTATCACAACCAACATAAATTCGATCTAATTTTGTCCGAACTAATTGTGTTTTCTTGTTTCAAACAAACAAGAAAATAAATTAAGCTTTTATTCTTTCACATATCCATAAATAATTTGCTTACGAACATTAACTCTAAAATCAAAAATTATTAAAACTTTTTTTGTTTTCTGAATCACTCATAAAAATTAGTAATTATAAATATTTTTAGAAAATACTAAATATATGTTAGATATGTTAAAAACAAAAGCAGTGGCTTCTATGATTATTATTATTATTATTCATAAAAAGAATGTCGCCAGTTTTTGGTTGCTATTCAATTAATCTACGATAATTATTTAAGGAAGCAAATAACCTTGAAATAATATAATTAAATCAAGAAATATATAAGGACTACAGTAAAAAGAAAAAGCTTAAACTTAGAAATTAATAAATTTTGCGTGCTTTCAACATTTTTAGGAGTGTCAACCAATGTAATCGAAATTGGGGCATGATGTCATTTCGCCAAATGGGCATTTCTATGCGAATTGAATTGCTGGCAGTTTACAAATTCGTTTTCATTCTAATATCATTTATAAGATTAAGTACTACTATTAAAACGAATAAATACTATGCAGTTAAACATATAAAAGAAAAAAAAATCATCGAAAGCTTTGATAACTTTCATGTATTTTAAGAAGTTTTCACTTTTTTGGTAAATATTTTGCACATAAAAACTTTGTCCAAATTTTATGTGCAAACTTTAACATTTTTCATTATAAAAGTGAAAATTTTCTTCTGATATTAATCATTAAAACTACATAAAAAATATTCAGAAACTTTCGAATACTTAAGCATCTTTATAGAAAGACATGCTCTAATTACATAAGTTATTATTTAAATTATATAAAGTAATATCAAGAAATATTAGTTTATATTTTTTTTCAATTTTTTTTAGTATTAAACACATAAATAAAGGTACTTATTTAAAAAGTTGACCTTTTAATTTTCAGTTAATGGTAAATTTTTATATAAAAAAGCAATAACGCATATTATCTGGATTGAGTTTTATTTCTGTAGAAGTGCAAGTTATTAAAATTAATATAAATAAACCAGTCGTTAAGGAAAGTAAGTGAAGAGCTTTTTCGATAGACTTTGAAGACTTTTGTTAGACTATCACGTATAGACAAATATTTTTTTTTATTTTTCCATTGTTTTGAGAGATGTCTCACAAAAAAGATTATGATAATTCATAGTAATTGACTTATAAGCAATAAATTTACAATTTGTAGCTAGAAAACGACATAAATAATTTTAATAAAATATTTATTTCTGAGCATATATCGAAATTATTTATACTAATATGCTATTTAGTAAAAATTGTCCTTTAAATTTAAACCATTATAAACTGATATGTCTTTTGCACTAATAAATAGTAAAAATATAAAATCATAAATATATTAATAAAAACATAAATAGTTCAGATAAGAGAAATTATTCATAATTGGGTAGATATTGTATAATAAATATGTACATTCAGATAAAGAATCCTCAGATTTTAATATATGCAGTCACTATAGACGCAAAAATTTTCCAACAAATAGTCCAGATAACAGAAGATTAATTTCAATATATTGAATAAAACAGAAATTTAGATGCTCATATAGTGGTCAAGGACGTTTTTTATATTAATATAAATTATTGTACTAAGTTTTCCCACACAATTTAGTAGAATAATTTATATTATTATAAAAAAGATCCTTGAACACTATAAGCATTCTGTTAAATGTAACATGTTTTAATAAACACAAAAATCATTTGTGCACAAATAAGAATTGTTAAAATATTATTGCTGACACAAGCCATAATCAATTCTAAAAAAGAAATTGGCCAACAAACTCACTCTCCAATAGGAATTAAAACTGTAATAAAAATAACAATAAACTTACAAATATGGTTAATTTAAGATAATTTTGGAAACCTTAAAATAATAGGGCATAGTATAAAAATTCCATAGGAGTCTAAATTCTTTAGTTTGAATGTTTTCGATCTTCTCTCTAAAGTAAGTAAATAAAATAGGACCTGAACCTCTGTAATTAGTGAAATTTACCATAGCAAAAAAATTTCATATTTTAGAAAACTATGAGAACAAAACCAGTAAACACTTATTAAAGTTTTTCAAAAATTAAAAGCTATAAGAAAAATATTGTGAAGGAAAGTTATTTTTTATAAAAATTCTAAAAACAATCTTATACGAATTATTTTTTTTGATTTTCCATTTTCTCTGAAATCAACGTCGGAGTATTCAATCAATTTATAGTTTAAACCACAATCCAATAGTCCTCGTAAGCCGCACTCCAATAGTCCTGATACAAAAATTAGCAATTATACTAGCTTCAAACGTTTATTCTGGAAGAATGGTTAGGCTTATGAAAATAATTCTATAATATGTTTCATTTATAATTTAAGATGACATACGAGTATTTTTACGTTAAAAACTTTTAGTTTATTCTAGATTCAGAGAATATCCTAAGAGTTATTAAAGTTTAAATTTTTAACAGTTTTTATGAGCAAGAAAAGATGTAGTTACCCATGAAAGCAAAATTTTTATCTATGGTAATCGAATTTATTTATACAAATTATAATATATAATATATATAAATTTTTTTAAAATTGTTACAAACTATTCAAATAAAAGATGGCAAAATAGACATAATATTGTTATGGTCCAAGTAAAATCTAAAACAAAATCTAAACTATTCTAAAATCTCTCGCGCGAGCAGCGCTCGTATTCATATTGTCTAAAATTAAATTTTTTTAAAAATTTAATTTGAATTTTAATTTCAACTTAAAACACATAATTTTTAACAACAAACGCTAAGGAATATCCCAACAAAAGCTGTGAAGCAATCCTAGCATGCTTAGGATAATATTCACCGATCTATATGATTAGATTAGGCTCAAACATACAAGATATGCAAGTATAATAAAAAGATGAAAAAAGGACTTAAGAAAATAGTTGAATTCATAAAACGTTTAACAAAGTATCCCTAAGCAATTTAAGAAAAAACAAGCTACAGGTTAGGGAGAGAAAACAAAATTTTCTTCAAAGAGCTTTTAGTAGTAGTAAAGTTAAATTCCTACAGCTACAAATAGAAACACACAAATGAGTAATTGGCTTGGGTAAACCATAGTTAGACGTAGAAGAATTAACGTATAAAAGAGGCAATTTTCTTAAGTTATAATTCAGCAGTCTTAACGAAACCTTATTTGTAAGTGCCTGACAGTTAATTTTCGAGTTTAAAAGTTGGCGAATGAAAATTAAATCAGTAAATTTCCGTCTTTTCTCCAGTGTAGACATTTGATGTAAATTGAGCCGATCTGTATAAAGAGGAAGTCTAAGACCTATCAAGCCAATAAAAATCCTTCAAAGCAAACAATGTTACGTCGTATATGCGGGGAATAAAGTCATGTTTCTTATCCAGTAAAATCCCAAGATCAGTAGCAGTTTGTGCATGTTTAATTGCAGATCTCGAAAAGTTTTCAGAGAAAAGGCAAGGATTGAGGAATTTAGAAAATATCGTGATTTAACATTTATCCAAATTCAACACAAGGCCATTTGAAGCGCACCAATTATTGAATATGTTTGAATCCTCCTCAATGAGGGTTGCATCTTTGACATTTTAAATTTTTGAAAAAAGTTGCATACCATCCGTAAAGATTAAAATTTCGGAATTTTTGATTACTATAATAATGTCATCAATGACAAAAATAAAAAGTAATGGGTAAAGATGGCTATCCTGCGGAACACCAGTAAGTGCTCAAAATCTCTTGATAAACAAGTGCGAAAAGACACGTTCTAGACCCTATCAGATAAGTACAATCCAAACCAATCAAGAAGAATTAAAGGAAATCCCATTTTCATTAAATGCAGTCAGTTTTCAAACCTTTAGAAAACTTATAAGATATATTAGAAATAAATGTAAAGAGTTTAGTAGTCGTAGATCTAGAGGGCATAAAACCATGCTGATTAGACTAAATGAAAATTTGGCTATTGATCTGTAGTTAATAATCTCATTTTTAGGATTTTTTAACAGCCGGTAGGTATTATAAAGGACTGTTTCCACACTTTACGATATTTACCACTCTGGATTGATTTTTTCAAAATAATTTTCTGAGGAGAAAGTAAAGCTTAATAATTTTTATGATTTAATAAAAATAGGAGTAACATCATCAGGACCATAGGATAAATCAAATTTAAGATCATTAATACTAATCAGAATGATATGTTAAAGCATTAATTCTAAAGAAATCGGTAGATTAGAGAGATGCATAAATTTATAAACATAAAGTTGAAAGCAATCCAAGTAAAAGGCATCCTCAAAATAGGACGTAAAAAAAACAACTATGGTAATAGCCAAATTGCTGGAAAATAATCTTCTACAATACGCTAGATCCTTGCCAGGTCGTAACAAATTTTTGAGAACAAGTCAGAGCCTTAACGTCGTAACAGCATTAATGAACATGGTGTGTATAAGAAAAAAAAGGAATATAGTGATAATCTGACATTAATTATTTAGTAATCTGTACCTATACTAACAGAAACAAAGTATAAATTTGTCTCATCAGATTTAAAATTATTATGCTCTTGTCCCTGTTCTGTATTCAAGTCTATTAGCAGTTATTTTTGAATAACCGTAATCACTATATATCCTTTCCGAGTGACTGTCACATAATTCGAACTTGATTATACATTTTCCTTCATCACTAAGGAAAATGCTTTGTGATAAAGTCTATTGTCTTAAGTAAATTGACCGAATTTCCATTCAGAAGATCATAGTTCCTAAAAGTTAATTTTGATCAATCTATTATTAATTCTTATCGGTACTACAAGCAAATACTATTATGATGAAGAAGATCTTATAATAACTAAGAGTATTCTAGATTTTTTCCTGCCTAAAGACAGATGCTTTTCAATATTGATAAATCAAACTTGTTTACTTTATAAAATAATTTGTAAAAAAAAAATACCACGAATAAAATATGTTAAAATATCTTTAAAAAAAAACGTAATATACACATACACGTACATTCGATTGTGAAACATACAGATAAAAAAAATATAAGAAAATCGATTTTATTTTTGTTTTAAAATAAGTAAAACAAAAAAAAACCTATATATTATTATAAAAACCATAAATTCATTATAGTCGTAAGAAGGTTTTATTCCCAAGGCTAGTAAAAGGTTGCACATCAAATGTCCATACTCCCCGTCCATACTCCATCTGTACTTAAGGCAAATTTAATTTTATTTTTTTTTTATGTGGAATGTACTGAACATATAATTTATTTTGTGAAAAAATGTTACCTTATCGAAGGGAATACTTTTGTAATATTGCTTCTTTAAAATATTCGTTTTAAAATAAAACATAAAAAAAATAAAATTTTTGTAGAAAATATTGTATTTACTAAAAAATATTCTGAAAAACTTACTCTGAATAATATCATTTGACAAAATAGTATAAATGCCACTAACAGGAAAAATAAAATCCTTCTTTTTGGGCCATATTGCAAAACACTCTTGGTTAGTATTTTCTTCTTCTATTAAGCTTATATTTATTGCTATAAAAATATATGCATGTTTAGTAAGACAAAGTTGGAAATTGAAATATTAAACTAACAACTACTAAGAATGTCTTAAAAACATACCATTACGGACAAAAAATAATCCTGAGACGACTACTATGAGTACGTTCTTAAAAGTATCTTACTTTGAGATAATATAAAATATTATATTATCTCAACGTGAGATATTTTAGTAAGGTAGATGATAGTCAACGTTTTGTTACTTTTGCCGAATTTAAATTATACACAAAAAAGGGGTTGCTCCAGTTATTGTATAAGTTAATTCACACCATTTCCTGTAGAAACGTCATTTCTTTTCAAAGTTTTATCTTGACTTTTACCAACCATTTTTGTTTTCATTTTTTTTTTTTTTTTCGTGTAAAAAAAATTAAAAAATATCCTTAGCACTTTAAGTAAACATGCACGGGTGAAAAAAAGATCCTTGAAAATGTATCCCCTGCTAAAATTCTTTCGTGTTGTTGAAACTTATTTTCTTCTATAGTAAAACACCGTCCAACAAGTTTTTATAGTTTTTGAGAAGAGACTTCTTCGAAAAGGACATAATCTAAGTAGTAGAATTATTTATATAGTAAGTTCCTGAAAACAAATTTACTTATCCAATTGTTTGTAACTTTGTTAATCCTATGGTTTAAGGATATTTGCTATATTTTTGGAACCATGAACAAAATAGCTTATATAAAATAGGAAATCACTTCATATGTTTGGACATTCTAAAAAGAAATTCGAATTAAATATTTTGCGGGATTTCATGAATCAAAAATATTAAAAAAATCAAATTGTCTTGTGAGATGGTAGATCTCTATTGAGTTCCTTAAAACTGTAGTCTATATTTTTTGAAATAATTATCTTAATTATTGTATATAAACAGTTTTATAATTTTTTAATATAGGCCAAATACATTATAGCTAATCTCCTCGATAATAATTTATTTCCCTTTAAATTTTATTTTCTTGAATTTGTTATGATAGTTTTGGTTCATCGCCAAAGCTCCAAATAGTCGGCATGCATATCAACTAGAAGTAAATTCAATAGGCTTTATTAAGATGCGAAATCTGTTAGGATCTATTAGCTAATCTTCATTAGTTATTTTAATTTAAATATTATTTTATTCAGGTATTAAGTAAAAGAGCGATTAATGAATTGTAAGTTGAAAAATTAAAGTCGCATTAGCAGAAGCGATAATGTGTTGCTAAGTTCTTCGAAAAATCTAGAAAATTATGAAAAAACGTAAACGACCAGCATAAAAGGATCCACAACAAAATTACAAAAGTGAGCTGTTTTAAGGGTTGCATCCAATTCTGCCTTCTACGCAAGACAGATTTCCGCAAAATTGGAGTGTCTTCAAGTAAATTCTTAATTCGTCTCCTAATTTGAAATAAATAGATTTGAGAAAAAAAAACACTCCTTAACGAGATTTCACTAAGAAAATCTGTAGGTGGTTGCTTATGATAAACACTATTTTTTTAATTGTTATTTTAGTTAAATAACTTTAGGGATTATAAAAATAACAAAAAAATACTACCAACTATTTTAAAGATCATTTTATGCGTTAAGTAAATTTAAGCAAAAAAATTATAAAATCCAATTTTGATTGCTTTTTTTTAGAAATTTTGCATTATAAAATCCAATTTTGATTACTTTTTTTAGAAAATAAATGTATTAATTTTTTCCAATTAAATTACAAATTTACAAAAGTATTGCTTAGAAGAACTTTCTTTACGGAAAAGTACGAAAATCAACTTACCATCATCTTTGGTTCATAGTTCATAGTTCTCATCTCGACATTCTGAGCTTATTTCAAGATTTACACGTATAACGTGTACATTTTAATTTTATTAGCATATCCGTTTATATTATTGTTCTAATTAGGAAATGGAATAAAAGTTTAATATTTTCTGATAATCATTATTCTCTCAAATTGAAAGATCAGTTTTTTCAAGAATTCTTCCCCCGATTGTGCAAACTATTTTATATATTATAAAAATTATAAATTATTGCAAAAAAATTCTAACGTTTTGGTCTAAGATTTTATCATTAATAATAAAAAATATTCGAGCAGTAATTTGACATTTTTAAGAATATGAAATTATGAATCAGTAATAGCTGGACCTCAATTACGTATTTAACATATCGAGAGAAAAAAAACGTAAGACCCTTAATTTATTGTTTTATCAAAATTATTGTCCTTATATCTTATAAAATATAAATATAAAATTTTAATATCTGATCTATTTTACTGAAGCGTATTTTATCAATTTATTTTTTCATTTGGGATATTCTTAAAGAAAATATGTCATTTAACTAGATTACAACTAAAAATCGCATGTCTTCGCGTACATTTTGTTAGTATATCGTACAATATCAACAAGTAAATTCATTTATCGAATACTATTTATCCAGACTTATGTTATGCCAGCATGAAAATGAAAATATTCATAGTGTGCTGGATGATTGTAATATTTGCCCAAGCAGTTTTAGTATACAAATTACGCAAAAGTCCAATGCCCAACTAGGATTACTCCAAAGCTTTTGAGTAATATTTATGCGGCATATTTGCAATAAATTTAAATCGGATTACTGCTCGTTACTACTACAAGCTGATATAGTGAAACTGCAAATGTATTTGCTGAATATATTCTTGTAAGAATATGTTCATATTTATGTAATTTTAGTCATAATTTGAATGGGCGTTCCCACTTGTTGATATGATTATGCTCATAGATAAGGCCACACGTGGCCCTTATTATCATTGATTCAGTAGCCATCGACTTTCTCTTATCCTAAATTTATGCTTTATAGTTTAGAATGTATACACACGCACATTCATATGGTAGAACTTATTTAATCCTTTTCTCAAAAATGATTTTTGGCTATATTACTTGAAATTTGAGATAACCTAATTGAATTCGTATGGGAATAAAATAAGGACTATTCAACTACACATTTCATTAAATCTCCTCTTTGGGACCATATAATTAAATTCCGAATAAATTGCTATATTTCGTTTTGAAAATTCAATACTCCTATGCCAGTATACCAAAAGGCTCAAACTAAGGAAAATGTAATTTGAGGATTTCTGTTTATTAATTTCATTTATGTAATCTTATACAAAACAGAATAAAAATCAAAATTTTTAAAATAAATTTTTATTTTAATAAATTCGAGCCAAACAAATTTTAAGTTTACTAAATTTACAACTTCTTAATTAGAGTTAAATTATTCATGACTAGAGCTTAATAGTAATAGTAACTTTTAATCAAAGGTTATATAATAATTAAGCATTTCATGAAAGTATTATTGCTGATATATGAACTATTGTATAAAATATTTTCCGATATTGATGATTTTGGTTTTTATAAAATTGCCGGAAAAAATTATTTAATTGTATTTTAACATCGAGAAAAATATTATTATCATAATCTTGTGATTATAATTCAAATAAAATAATATATAAACTTATCTTTGCAAAAATCAAGTCGATTTACAATATTATCAAAATGTTATTGTCTAATTACTATTCTCTCTGTAGAAGATAAAATCTAATTTAGATGCAACCGTTGATATTGTTATCCTAATTTAGATGCGACCGTAGATCCGATGGATACAGTAAAAGACAAAAATAATGTGCCACACAAATAACGAGACGTCTATATTACACTTTATTTCATTCCAATTAAATTATATACAAATAATAATTGTAACACACACAGCTTACTCGAACGGCTTACTCTCGCTGTTTGGACTCAACTCAAAAAGTCAAATTAAACAAAACCTCTCTCTCGCGAACAGCGCTCCAATTGGGCTGCCCTGGAACCAGTTTTCTGGAATGTTCTAGAACGTGCCAGAGCCATACAACGTTGTAAAAAATCTTCTAGAAAAGCCAGAGCTATGCTACTTCGTGACAATATCATCTGAAAGATAATAAATAGAAATCCATTTTGAACTTGATAAAAAATTTAAAATAAAAGGAAAGTAAAAAATTTAAAATTGACCAAAGGAAAGCCAAATTTATAACAATAGTTATACATAACCTCAAAATAGTCAGCAACAATACTGAGTTTACTCACCCATAAACAATAAAAACTGAGTTTATTCACACATACTGACAAAAATATAACGCTTCAACATAACCAACGAACCCGCAAAAGTATCTATTTTCACTTTAGCAACTAGAATCCACCTAACGTAAATTGTATGCGTAACTCCCAGTTCAATGTGCTCGTTTGTTCGAGGTAGAGTAGATGATGACAGCTACAACTACCGAGTAGTAGCAAAATTGGTCCAATGGAAAACACCTAAAGTTTATGATGATATCCCAGACATTTTTGTTTTGTAACATTAGCACACTTTCTCTTTTATTGAAATGGCTGTAACTTTTACATCTGCCATCGGATTTACATGAATTTAGGTGCGTTTGAAAGAGGATGAATGAATCTTTTTAATGCTGTAGATCAATAGATGGCGTTGCATGTTGTATGATTTAAAAATAAGTACGATTTTTTTTATGGCACACTGTGTATGTAATAAATAATAAAGATTAGTGGCCGTTTTAAATAATTTTGAATATGAAAATAGATAGATTGGAAAAATGTATAGTAAAAATATTATGTGAAAATGTTAGATAAAAAAAATTTCGAAAATCATATAGATTTTTTTTCAGACCCAGTAAGGCCACACTAACAAGAACCTTTTTAATTTTGAATTATATTTTATGACAAATTTATCTATTATATAATATTCCATCAAGTACTCTATAAATATACGAATTTTAAAAAATAACACAAGGACAATAAGAAGAACTTACTTTTAACTGTAAACTAAAATCCATTATTTTATTATGAGAAAAATTTAATTAATAACGTTTAAATATTTTAATCAATGGAGAAAGAGTTGGTATAAAAAAACAATGATAGTTTGTATAAAAATATCATCATCGGAAAAAAAATACTACATAAATTCCAAGAAAAGTAAATATTTTATTATTTTATTGAATATTTTTATTTATTAAGTATAATATTATGAAAATGTTTTTAGCAATCTTTTAAGGAATCAATTACAATCCGCATTTATTCATTTATTACTTATATTAATAAAAGAAATTACAATAATATTAATATTTTTTTTTAAATACAAATGTGTCATTAAAATATTGCGTTATCAAAATGTTGAGAGCTACATTTTAGCGGTTTATAAACATACAATCATTAGCATTATTGTTTTTTAAGGATTTTTTATTAAAGTTTACAATGCCTAGTGTATTAGTAATCCCGTCTGTCCCAAATTTTATCGATATAGAGACAGAGTTAATAATTGATATTCCCCAAATTATTGACAATTTAAATAGATAATCCACTTTGGAAATTTGGGACTGTACTCTGATTATGTGTGCCGATAAGTGCAAAAGGTATTTTGTATTTTCGAAACATATAACTCAATTTTACTGTCTGCCCTAAATGAAAACTTGACAATATTCAATTTATTCATAAACTTTCTTACAGAACTTTTGTTTTTGTTTTTCGTGATACTGCGATTTTGTTTTTGATTTCAGGAGACCAGCTTCCTTTGGTAACACGTCAGTTTGCATACTCATACCAAAAAATACATGCATTTGTTAATTATTATAATTTTTTTGTTTAAAAAGGATTATATTATCATTTAAAATACGTACCATATAAAAACATTTATTGTCAATAGTGGTAATACAATTCAAACTATTACAAAATTTATACGGTTAGTCTAGTAATTTTGCCAAAGTTTGTTTTTGGAATAATGTTTCTTAAAATAAATATTTTAAATAGTTATATTTTTAATTATTTGAATAAGTATATATTTTTATCCTTAACCATTTTAAGTACTATAACTGCCACAAAGCAATTTCAAATTATCTTTATTACTATTGAAAATTATACTAGTCTCTACAGAATCAAGCAATCTTGTTGTATATTAAGTTTCTATTAAGAGCTTTTACATATTTCTTTAGTTATTTAAGAAAACTATATATTATGTTTAAAGTAAATTTTTGATAATATCGTATTAGAAAAAATATTATTTCACACAATAATGAATTTAATTTCTTTAAATTTCCCAGCAAATATACATTTAAGGCTATGAAACTTAGATTATATTTTTGAAAAACTATTGTAGAACCCAAATTGGTTAAGATCATATACCAAATACCGAATTGTACTTAAAAGAAAACTAAATAATATTCTTATAATTGAATTTTTTTTTTTGTAAAATATTTAAGTAAAAAACGCCCAGTAAAATTATACCATCAGTCATCGTGCTAAGAATCTCAAGAATTTTCTAAGAAACAAGTGAAATTAAATAAGAGATGAATTATATATATATATAAATCCATATTTACAATTCTGCAAATATACCAGAAAATATTTTTATTGATTTATCGAAACCTTTATTATTTAATCTTTTGTTAAAACCGATCAAAGTTACGTAAAATACATTAACCGACAGCTAGGCATCCATGGTTTATTGATGTATTTAGTGTACATATCGTTATTTACATTGTAAGTTATCTGAAATCTTATTCAGTTACACAATATACGAGGGCTCCTATCAATATATATATTAAACTGACATACTTAATAAATTAAGGCATTCTTATACAATAATTCAAAAGGCATATGGTTGTATATGAATGAACTTCCACAAATATAATTTCTGAGCAGATAACATAAACTAAAAATTTTAATTAAATAATTAAAGTGAATACTTGATATTTTATAAATTTAAACTAATTTAATATGAAAAATGAGATTTAGGTATTGTGTAATCAATTTTATACCACCAAATAAGATATCTCTATCGTTTTATAAAGTTATGACGCCACAACAGTTTGATTAAGGATTTTTACCCTAGTAGTGTCTAATATTATTTAAATCTTGTTGAGCATACACATATATTCTACTATATGCACATATATATCTGCAATAGAAATCAATTATCAGGATAGATTTTTTTTCAGATTTTTTCACCAAATACATAATTTTTATTCTTTAAAGAGATAAATACGCCTACTAATGGAGAAAAATTATTAGTCATATTGGTTAAGTAAATTTTAATTTTAAGAATAGATAAGAAATAATTTTAAGTAAAGATATTATTTGAATTTTTTCTAAATTTATGCATTTTGAAATGAAATGTTACGTATAGTCGCAAAAAGTTTAATTTCACTTTTCCTGCTATGAAAACCCTAAGCAATATTTCATTTTTTTTTTGAGAAACGTTTTTTTCTTATTAAATTAAAAAGTATCCTTTTTCTGAAAAGAAACATTTTCAATAATAATAATAATTACACATACTTTGTGATATTTTTTTCTCGCACAGTTTTTTAATATGAACATTTAATTCAAAAAATACTATTTAAGAAAATTAGTTTGAACAAAATTATTATTTGCTATTTTTTACTAATGGAAAAAAAAACATCACAAAGTTTGAAAAAAAATAGCACGTCAATTTAACAACCAAAAAAAAATTAAATTTTTTTTCAAATTTTCTATATCATAGTCTGAACACCAAATTCTTGAAAGCAAAGTCTGATCATACTTAGAAAAAGAAAGAAATCGGTTAGAATTTTAAGAATTACATTCCAATATTATCAAAAAATTCGATTTTATTGGGCAAAATTATTTTGAAAGACGCAAGCAAAATTTTATGTCAGATAATTTTCATGAAGGGTACGAGATGATTTTTAAAGTTCATATATATCATAGAATGAAAAATATCCCCAATAATTATTCCGGCTCGATGCTTCTCATTTTTACTCAGGCGCTCTCCACTTTGACGTCTAACGTCCTTCAAGCCATCTGATCCAAACAAGTTAAGTTCACTTTCAACAAAGAAGACATTTTTAGTCTGCGTCTTTCATTTTCATTGTAGCATTTTGAATTTCTAGCGCATATCAGTAAAAAGATCTACATTTTTGACAATTTATTTCGAATTATTCTTACAATAACGGAAGCTTTAGGAACTTTAATTATATCAGACCATTAGTTTTACTAAACACAATCATTTAAATATGTATCCTGTTCAAATAATGAAATATAAAATAAATCTATGCGTATTCAAGTGAAAACCTCATCAGGAATAAGGTAACGTACCGTAGAACAAATAATACATTTTACCTTTATACATGTCCTTTTCTGCTTATGTAGTTTCTTTCAATTCATATTTTCTACATAATATTTTAATATTTATTGTTTACTTGTGTCTTAATATTTTTTACCATTAAAAATAAGTTGTTTGATATTTAATTATTGCACCTTAAAATTACATTTTATTTAATTTGTGATTTCAAAAAATTTGTAAGTTTAAAAATATACAATCACGTGGATCCGATTTAGGATCCACGTGATTGTATATTTTTCCTATTTTATAAATTGCGGAATACAACGTCACTGATAAAATTTACACGATTTATTTTTATTCGTTTCTCGTAAGTAGGGAAAAAATGTGGTTATATAAAGTTACTATTTATGACGATATCTTATGTGGTCGCATGCAGAAGTGCACCACATAAGATATCGTCACAAATAGTAACTTTATGAAACGTTTGGAATGAAACCAAATTTTACACATTCCATTTATATTAACAATACTTAAAGAACATGAGACAAAGCAATTTTCTATGGTCCAAAAGTAAATTTCATTTCCATTGACTTTTCTTTCTAGTCCTATCAAATTTTTTCCTTGCTAAAATAAATTTGATACACAATATCTTGTAAATTGTCTCCAGCAGTTTTTGATTTAAAGTAGGGGAATATATCTTAATTTCTTTTTAAAGTATATTATTTCTTTTTTGAACTGCTCCCAAATCCAATTAACTTTTCGGTATTTAATGTTGGCATTAGTTGTCAACTTTAATCAAATTTTGTTAAATGATTTTAGTAATACAAAAGGAAACATGTGTGACATTTATAAGTTAGCATATTTTACAGCATATCATAAACTTTTCGGCATCCTGTTTTTTTTTTGACTCGAAGTCATCAAGTGACAGGATGTATTGAAAAAATTTTATCGACATTTTTTGTAAATCCGATTCTTTTGTGACTTGATGAAATTCAATTTTTTTTTTTACGGAGAATTTTCATTCATAGGTTTGACTTTTTACTTTTCTTTTGAAAACAAAAAAACAAGTTATTTGATTTTGAAGAAAAAACCTAAATTTCCTAAAACAAAAATTAATTTTCTCGTAATGCATAGTTATTTGTTATTTTTAGCTTGATTTAATTTTTGTATACAATAAAAAAATGACCGATTTAATAATATACTATTAGTTCAACAAATTTATGTTAAAGTTTTTTTTATTAGTAATTTAAACGTTTGTTTTCTTATCAAATTGAAATATGTTATAGTCAAAACAATTTAATATCTTTAAAAAACTCGAAAAATATATGATAAATCAATTTGCTTGTTTTTTTGTTTTAGTGCTTACTAAGAAAGTTTTTGTTTATTTTTCGATTTGAAATTATTTTCTGACTCAGTCAGTATATGTAAAATTGATTGGTTGGAAATTGGATAAAGCATGCTGGTATGGATATTTAATTTTCCTATGAGAATCCTATAAGCTTTTTTAAAGAATATTGATAGCAACATTGATATTAAAAACTTTTAAATACAATACGTTCTGAACGAAAATTATCCTACTCGAATATAAATTATGTTAGTAATAAACGGTTAATATCAAAATAACTGCTCTAAAATATATAAGTAAAAAGATATTTTAAAAAATACAATGTACATTTTCAATAGTACGATAGGTTCACAAAGTTACTAAGAATTTTCTGATCGTTCTGATGAAATGAATTTAATTTCATAATATTAGAAATAATTTATTATCTTGTTTACTTTTACTATACGATAATCTCTATTAAATAAATGGATAGCTTTAAGTAGATAAATTTGAAAAAATGCAAAATTTTATTGTAATATATCAGAACAACTTAATAATTATTTATATTACTATGCAAACAATATTATTAATGTTTCTAGTTATTACAAATTTTCTAAAAAAATTACTCACCAATTTATTAAAGTAAAAAATCGTTTTTATTATAAAATAGACTTTATTTATGAAAATTATATAATCAGTTTTGTTAAAAATTTTAAGTCCTAAAAACATGACCTACATATAATGACTAACAAATTATTTTGCATAATTTTGTATTCATATTTTTTTAGGATTTTACAGAAAATGGTATTCTATATTCATTCGAAATAAAAAGTAATATTGAAAAATATAAGCACATGGAAGAATTTATATAATTTTGAGCTATCACAAAAAATATTTTAGGCAAAAGAAAAAATAACTCTAAATAAAAGAATACAAGCATACGAGTATGGTTTATTGAAAGTTAGGAAATAACGTATGCACATTTAAAAATTGCCATTTTGTTTACGTCCTTTATCAAAAAATATGCCAGGTTTTATGACATTTTATGAATAAATAACATTTTTTTCCTTAGAATAATATTAAAATTGTATAAGTTCTGTTGAGTAAAAGGAAACTAAATGAAATATTTTTATTTTGACCAGTTTTGAAATATTCAAAATATTCCAAAAAGATAGTGTTTACATTGAAAAGGATCTGCTTTTATGATATAGTAACGAAGTTTCTCATTTTAAAAAGGATTCGACTTTTGTTAATAGTCTATTTTGTCCACATTGTTTCCTTTAAATAGTTATGGTATGAAAATTGTTTTTGTAGCTGCAATCATTTTTCTGAGAGTACCAGACTTTATTATTTCTAACAATATTTTGAATAGAAATGTATCTTATTATAATAAAGTTGAATACTTTATTTTAAGCGATCAAAATTTTAACAATTTTTCAAAATAATAATAAAAACTTTCTAAATTATATGTAAAGCAATATTACAAAGTGGATTTTATGTTCCAGATCGAAGTTTTTTCTTCATAACTTTTAAATTAAATATAATTTTATATTTTATATTTTACCGATTATTTATATGGTTCCTAATATTAAGGATCATATGGACGATGTTGGTCAAATACCTGCCTCTGGTCGTGGCGCAAAGGCAAACTCTTTTGAGCACATTTTTCATAATCTTTTCGCAGAATTAAGCAATTTCGTTTCGTATGTTGTACTTAAGCATCAAGGTTATGGTTCGTTTGTTAATGTACACCTTTTAATTTAAGTACCCCTATATAAAGAAATCGGGTGGTTTATAATCAGGAGATCGTGGGGGCGAGTCGATATCACCACTTTTTGACATTATTTCGCCGGGAAAAATTTCTCTGAAAATTTGCATCGTAGCACGTGCTATGTGGGATGTAGTACCGTCTTGTTGGAATCACATATTCTGTAGGCCTAATTGATATGGCTCGGATAGAAGAAAGTTTTCAAATATGTCCCAATAGCGGCCACCAGTAACTGTTACAGCATTACCTCCAGCATCCTCAAAGAAATATGACCCAATGATGCTGGGTCTTTGGTGTATCAGTTGAGGGTTTTTAGTGCCCCAATAGATACTATTCTGTTTATAAGCTAAGCCAGCAAATATTTTATGAGAGTTACCAGAATATTCAGCAACACCCTGCCTCACTGCATCAATTTTTTTAGGTATACGTTAGTTTAATTACCCAGTCTTTGCTTTATCTTCCACAATATACATACGTGTATTTTCAAAATTATTTATTACACAATGAATGGTTGACTTGCTCGACATATGATAAATAACAAAAATGTCACGTAATTTTCTCTGCGTATTCACAATTGAATAATTATTTAAATAAAATGTTTTAATAATTTTAACATAGTTTTGCAGCATTAAATAATCTATTATAAATTGTTAGCGATCAGTCTACGGCTGACAAATGCCAACAAATAAATATTATTCAAATTAAAATTACGACTAAAATGCATTCTGTGTTTTAACACCAATTTTTATTTTAAGAGTACATCGGTTTGTGCTCCGCTCAATGAGTTACGGTCAAAAATCTTGTAAATTCCTAGGCACCGCTAAACCAGGTCAAGTACGCGGGTTCGCCAAGACCCGAAAGTACAACCGGAATCGACCTTGGTCTTTCACCCGGTTGTAGCCACCTTACATGTCATTCACACACTTATGACCTTTTGGACAATAAAATTAAAATTGTCGACTTCTGATCATATACGAGTCTAAAGCAAATATTTGTTTTTCATAATTTATGATATAATGAAAAATCAGCCATAATTTCTTCTTCGTAAACATTATACTTAAAGGCTACTTTGTGATAACTTAATTTACGTGTGCCACAAAAATATCAAAATAGGATATTAGAGAAGAATTAGGATTTAGATACCAAAAATTATTTTTATTACGAGTATATAATTTTAGGGTACCAACTATTAGCAGTAAAAACAAGAATAACAAAAATATATGGTTCGAATTCCAAAAGTCCCTGATAAGAATCACTAAGATAAGATTTTTTGTTATCAACAAATAATAACTCTTAAAATACTTGTCAAAACACATATGAGATGTTTTTTTTAAAGCTTTTAACTACAATGTAAAATAATTTCAGTCAAGGATGGATTGAATTGCTAATGAATTTTTTGTGCCGAAATCGCATGAATTATATGTGAATGGTCCTCGGTTTCAATAAGATGGCGCCACAAGAAATACAATAAGTCATATCATCTGTTTGTTGCACACTAAAGTCGGTGATCGGACAATTTCACGAACTCCATTTGAATTGGCCGCCAAGATCTTGCAATTTGACACCATTGGTCTTTTTTCTTTGGCGCTATTGTATGCTAATCATCCAAGCACAACTATTGGAAAATGCACTTTTATTTGAAAAAGTCCTTGAAAATTTCGACGTACCGATTTTCATACATAATTTTTAAGTATACTCCACGTTTATTTTCAATCGAAATTTTTAGTGTGTGCTTACGATATGGGTGTTTTATTATAATTAAAAAACAAACTTCCTCTTAAATGTTTAAAGACAAAAACATCATTTTATAATTCAAAATAAAATAGTTGCACAAAAAAATTATAAATTGAAAGGGATATTTTCGAAACTAAATTGAATTTTTATTTATGTCTACCTTATCAATTCACTATTAATTTTAAATATTAATGGATGAATTGAACTCATTTCTTTTATTAGTTATAATTATATTACAATAATTACATATTTTATTTAATAATTATTATATAAGTAAAAGAGTATTACTTTAGCATTCAGAAAAATTGGTTACTTTAAAAATAAATTCATATTAATAATGCTAAGATTTATATACTACAATATATGTTGTCCATTTCGAAAATATAATATTGGTCAATTAATATTCTTATATATGATATAAGCCATTCGGATTACTTATTTAATCCTATTAGTAATACAAATAGAGCCTATGACATACGATTATACGAACAGAGACGTGAAATGATATTTAAACCAAAAAATCAAGAGATCATTAGACTTACGTGTATGTGTATACGAGTATTCCCATTCAAATGTAAATGGTAATGAAAATTTACGACAATTTTACTTATAAATATTCATATTTGGATTAATATTCTAATTAAATTTTATCAAATAGAATAAATTTGATATAATAAAACTATGCACAAAATATGGATACACGAAATATGATAAATTATTATGTAAAATTGGATATGAGAGAATTTTCTCTGTTTTCCTTAAAATTGTTGAATTTTTGTTCGTGTATTCTTTTGTCAGACACGAACAAAGCTATTTAATATGATAAAATATTCGTCGCTGTTTGGAAAATATTATATTTTAGTTTTATTTAATCCTTTTTGTCGGTAGGCAAAATATTACCCTAACAAAAATATGTCCAAATTTCACTACCAGATAGGAAAGCCTAAGTTTTAAATACAACAAGAACTAAAGTGTAATTTTATTAGCATTTCGTTCAAGATTGAAACATTTCGGTTTGTAAAATTTCATATTTCAAATCTAATATTACTTCCTAGAAGTAGCTAGGACTATTTTATTACCAACCATATACGATTTCATAGGATTTGATGTTTTCACTTCCATAAATAAATTTATATCAAAATATAAAAAACGGGCAAAATATTATATAAAATATTTGATTTAAATGCCATTTAACCTGTTCAATATGAAATATTTTTATAAGCATGATGTCTATTAAGGCTATAGCAAGAAATGCAATTAAAAATATTATGAAGAATTAATAAGTAAAAATTGATTTTTTTAATAATTATTACAAAAATTTGTTTAAAAAAAAAATCTTAGAGAAGATTTATGCCAAACAACATCTTAAAAAAAACAGATGGCATAACTTTTACACATGGTTTGTGTTAATAATAACTCATATGGCATTTTGGAGGTTAAACATCTGTCATTTATTCTCGATTAGTCATTGAACGAAATAGTGTAAACAACAAAGTTTTTTTTTTGCTTCAAAAATGTCGAATTTCGTACCAAAAAAGTCCCATTTGAGGGAAGTGTTGATTTACTTCTTCAATTTGAAAAAAAGTGCAGCTGAAGCACATCGAAGCTTATCCTGAATATGTTCCATCGATTTCAACGTGCGAGAGATGGTTTGTGCGGTTCAGAAGTGGTGATTTTGACACGGAAGACAAAGAACGATCAGGTCAGCCAAGATGAAGATTTGGAGGCATTACTCGACGAAGACTGTTGTCGAACTCAAGAAGAAATTGCAAAATCATTGGGAGTCACTCAAGCAGCCATTTCAAAACGTTTGAA
Organism: Atherix ibis; assembly: GCA_958298945.1. Lineage (NCBI taxonomy): Eukaryota > Metazoa > Arthropoda > Insecta > Diptera > Athericidae > Atherix > Atherix ibis. The sequence continues at coordinate 70,086,519 of OY282607.1, forward strand.
AGCAGCAGGATTCATCCAAAAGCAAGGAAATTGGGTCCCATTAGAATTGAAGCCGAGAGACGTTGAAAGGCGATTTTGCATGTCCGAAATGCTGCTTGAACGGCAGAAAAAGAAGTCGTTTTTGAATCGAATCATTCCTTACGACAACCCAAAGCGCAAAAAATCGTATGTGAAGCCCGGCCAACCAGCCAAATCAACGCCAAAGCCAAATATCCATGGCGCCAAGGGAATGCTCTGTATTTGGTGGGATCAGAAGGGTGTGATCTATTATGAGCTATTGAAATCGGGCCAGACGATCACAGGCGACCTCTACCGAACACAATTAATCCGTTTGAAGCGAGCATTGGCCGAAACACGCCCGAAATATCCGACCAGACACGAAGCCATAATTTTCCATCATGACAACGCTCGGCCTCATGTTGCAAGACCAGTTAAAAATTATTTAAAAAACAGTGGCTGGGAAGTTTTGCCTCACCCGCCTTATAGCCCAGACCTTGCCCCGTCCGACTACCATTTGTTTGGATCCATGCAAAACGCCCTCACCGGAATACGCTTCACTTCAGAACAGGGCATCAAAAATTGGCTCGATTCATTCTTGGCCTCAAAACCGGAGCAGTTTTTTTGGCGCGGAATCCATATGTTGCCAGAAAGATGGGAAAAAGTAGTCGCTTCCGATGGACAATACTTTGAATAAAATATATTGTAACAATTTTTCAAAATAAACACTCAAAGTTTGCCAAAAATCCCACATTCTTAAGTTATACACCTAATAATAAATAATTAAATTTTGCATATTTTATCATTTATTTTAAATTATTGATAGAATTTCTTATAAATTAGAAAATTATATAACTTTATCCTCCGTAATCACGATTAATTACTTTATTATTTATAGAAGCAGCAATGTAAAATTTTTAAACGAGAAAACCTAATAAATCCGAAAATACAATAGTTAATTTATTAGGAAATGGAAACATAATATACACATATGTGTATACGTATCTGAGGACAAGAACTTGAAGGTATAAAATTCCTACTTTATGGAATTAGTAATTTACATAGTAAGCGTTTGAAATTAATATAAGTTGTAGTAAAAAGTAATCCATTACTTTGCCAATAGATGGTTTTACGAGTCTGTATCTCCCGTTTTAAAAGTGCGATCGGGTTGCACTAGATGGCGTTAGAAAGATAAGATTTTGTACTAAAAAAACTTTTCGTACAATTTTGTGATTACTTGACTCAGTATTTTTTTAGCACGCGTCAAAGATGGACACCAACAAAGAGAAAATACGCCATATTTTACAGTTTTTCTTCGATAAAGGCGAAAACGCAAGCCAGGCAGCTGAAAATGTGAATAGTGTTTATGGTCCTGATACTGAACAGCCAATCACGCGCAATTTTGGTTTCGTTGATTCCGTTCTTGTAACCACGCTCTGGAATGCCAATTGTCGAAAATGTCGATAAAATAATGGAATTCGTCGAGTCCGAGCATCACGTAAGCATTGTTTCGATTGCCCAGGAGCTAACCATTACACAAAAAACCGTTTTGAACCACTTAAATAAGGCTGGATACAAAAAGAAGCTCGATGTATGGGTGCCACACGAGTTATCGCAAAAAAACCTCATGAACCAAATTTCCATCTGCGAATCGCTGCTGAATCGCAACAATATCGATCCATTTCTGAAGCAGATGGTTACTGGTGATGAAAAGTGGGTCACTTACGACAACGTCAACCGACAACGTTCGTGGTCAAATCGCGGTCACCCGGCGCAAATGGTGGTCAAGCCAGGATTGACAGCCAGGAAGGTTTTGCTGTGTGTTTGGTGGGACTGGCAGGGAATCATATACTATGAGCTGCTTCCCTACGGCCGAACTCTTAATTCGGACCTATACTGTCAACAATTGGACCGTCTGAAATAAGCAATCGCCCAGAAGCGGCCAGCTTTGGCCAATAGGAGAGGAATTGTGTTCCATCAGGGCAACGCCAGGCCGCATACATCGATAGTGACTCGCCAGAAGTTCCGGGACCTTGGTTGGGATGTTCTTATGCATCCACCTTATAGTCCGGACCTGGCACTAAGTGATTACCACCTCTTCCTGTCTATGACGAATGATTTTGCAGGTGAAATATTCGCCTCAAGAGAAGATTGTGATAATCGACTGTCCCAGTTTTTTGCCAATAGGGACGAGGGTTTCTATGAGAGAGGCATTATGAAATTACCTCCAAAATGGCAATAAGTTATCAAACAAAATGTTGCATATTTGACCTAAATCGTATCATTCTATCTATGCTAAATAAAACCTTCAATTTAATGCAAAAATAATGGATTTCTTTTTACTACACCTTATATATAGGTACTAAGGATTCCCCCCCCCCCCCCCAAATGAGTATTTGTATGTTCAAAATTGTTTGAAATATGTTTGAGGTTACTTCGGACAATCCAAATATGTATGAGTAGTTTTATAAAAAAATTCAAATTTGTTTCTTTTCATTCAGAACAACAAGCATTTCTCCATAATCAGTTAATTCGTTAATTAACTTTGGAAATATTAAAAATCTAACCAATATATTTTTTTTATATGTACAACTACTTACAACAATTTACAAGCAAAATTTCATGAATGTTAATACAAGGACATGAAAACACCCATCATCAATGTTACCTCAAAAACCGGACAATTTTAAATTTTAAAATCTATCTGCTATCTCCGTTTCAAACGTTGATGGGTATATAGTGGAATGGTGGGAGTGAACAGTTGTCTTCCTAAGGAATTAAAATTGTAAGATGGTCTCGACTGGAATTTTTCATACCGGGAGATATGGATAACAGTGTTTCGTATATAAAAGGGAGCTTTTTCAGTTTTTCGAAGGATTCGAGATTGTAGGTTTTGGATTGGAAGGGAATTGAAATGCTACAATAAATCGAACCCCAAAGTTCGAGTCCATATATCCATATTGGTTTCGGTACGGTATTGCATAGTAATAGTTTGCTTTTTGTTGTCAGTTTTGACTTCCGGTTTTTTGCCAATTTGGGTCATATCAGCAATCTGTTCTCGGCAGAAATTTTTGCTCATTTACCCCAACTATCCACCTTTTTAAGGAGGTTTCTAAGGAGTGAAAGTGGTTCTGTAGGATTTTAATGGCTATATGTAAGCATAGCTGTATTATCAGTTAATGTTGCGATAAAGATATCACTCTAACAAGGAATATCGTGGATATAAATATTGTAAGAGATTGGACTAGGATACTTCCCTGAGGAACAGCGGCGGAGAAAGGATGAATGTCAGAAAACTCAGTAGTTTTAGCTACCTAAAAATATCAGTCTGAGTAATAGGATTTTTGGATGTGGAAATAACTATAAGGTAGGACTTGCTGCAACTTCCAAAGCAATCCAGCGAGTATACAATATGTTCGTGGAATGCGCAGCTCTAACTCCAAATTAATACTGAGAGATCACACCCTCTTTACCGAAAATAGGATATAGGCCTTTTCGGATTAATTTTTCTAGGCTTTTGGATAATATGTAAAAAAGGCTTATAGGTTTATATTAGGTAGGAAGGTTTCTGGGTTTATTGGGTTTTGGGATCATTTCAATTATGGAAAACCTCCGAAAGGGAAGAACAAATTGAGAGCGAAGTATACTGTTATAAATATAGGTTATTAGGACGAGGATTTTTTTGGATATTGGCTTGAGTATTTCCGAAGTTATGAGATCATATCCTGGGGCTTATTTGATGGGTACATGTTGTAGTATGGATTTAACTTCGGAAGGAGAGAAAAACTTAGTCGTTGGCCTAATATCTGAGTTCATATTTCTCTATAAATTTATATCTCATGTTGACTTTCCTTGATGTCTTCGTATAGTTTCTAAGTATTTGTTGGCTTTCTGTTTGTCCGTTTTTGCCCAGGAATCAATATTTTAATGTTAAATTTTATACTAAAAAAATGAATTTTGATTTCATTAATTAATTAAGCTGATTTATACAGATTATTCTAAAGGCGTGTATTAGTAAATTAAATTTAAAGCCATTTTTGTAAGCTTAATTGATATTCTATAATCATAGGAAAAAGACACAATGTTACGTTATCCTTTAATAAAGTGTAATTATTGCAAAAATAATACTGAGTGCTATAATTATACTAAAAAATTGGATCTGAATAATTCACATTCAAATTGTCCAATTGTATAAATCATAAAGTAAATAATTTTGAAGGTACAGAGTTTGACAGACCAAAGCCTGGCATTTTTAGACCTCAATGCTGAATCGCATGGTTTCTCTATAAGGTACCGCAACCAATTAATAAATTATTTTCAAACAGTTGTTGGGAATTTCTCATAAAAGATTTTATACTCTACTGGCAATGGAGCGAAAATACTTTAGAGCTTCTTATATAAATTTCTTGCAAACTTGACTCCTTTCTATAGTAATTTTTTAGGACTTTAGTAGAACTTATTTATAGAAATAAGCGTTTTATAATAAAGTATAGAATATTTTATGCCATGGAGCTACTGCGAGAGTCCAATTATTATCCAGAGTCTAAAAACGAAATGTTGACTCTTCTAGTATTCATTTTGTATCCCAATTTATATCAAAATATAACACCTAAAATGAATAAGTAAAAGGATCAAAACCTTTTTTTATTAGATGGAAAATATATCAACTCTTGAAGTACTATAACGTAATTTCAGTGCATTTCACGAAGAACTTGAAAAATCTTTTCAGACAGCCATCTCAGCACGTAAATCGTTTTCAAAGGAAAATAGTTCACACGTGCTGTACTTGAACAAATGCTCAAATAATTGGAAAAGTATTATCATGGCTTTGGGGAGCTTTTCAAAGATGGAGAAGAAAATTACCAACAACAACAAAAATATCATAAAATATAAAAGACATACATTGTCTGTCAGGAAGTATAATTCTGTCAATACAAAATAAATTGCTTTTGTCAGAGTTTGGCATTGCATTGAAATTGCTTTATTATCAGGCAATATTATTCGTACGACTTGTTCACAATTTTCTACAAGTTCGAATACATTGCACTTAATAATAGTTCGTTCAATGTCAATTCAAATAAAATACGCACTTGTATCGCATCGAAATGAGAACACCCAAACTTGATTAGTTTGTTCCAGCGTGTTCTTAGCTTACAGACCAACCAGTCATTTACTTACCGTTGACAATCTTCGCAATAAAATTTGTCTCTTTGACATTAAGGTAAAGGCCATGAAAGTAAAGGAAAACTTTATTTTCTTATATGTCAAAAACATTCTTTTTACTTATTTTGTCAATGCAGAATTTGGAGGTGATGTTAACTCTAATAATTTTCACAAACTTTTAATAGTACGCCATATTTTTCGTATGCTATAGTTGAAAATCTTTTCCATTATATTGTTCTACCATGTTTATATATACTCGTATATCTCTGCCATAGAAATTAATTATTAATTTCAAATATTTGTTGCAAGTGCTTTTATTTAAAAGAAATACAGATTACTATTAAGCTAAACATTCAAATGAGTTCAATTTGACATAAATTTATTGATTTAATGTTTTAGTTTTTAATCAATAATATCTTCAATTTTAACTCTTATAATTTATATCTTATTTTATAAATATGTTTCATTTATTAAATATGAATTTTTAAATTATCTTATTTTGCTAAATTAGTCGATACTAAAATTACAGGAGATTTTGAGGTGAACAAATTTTTGTATCCATTCAATATATTAAGGATTACTCAACAATTATTGGGTTGCTCGGAAAGTAATTTTGTTGTTTCCCAACAGAGGACTTAATTGTATTTTTTCAGAATCAACTTCACACTTATGCCGCTTAACTATGTATTTTGACAACTGAAATAGCAAGGCTTGCTTGTGAAAAAATTCAATTGATTCTGCATAGTAGTTTTTGGTTGATACCCTTTTAAATATGGAAAGTGAAAAAATAGCATTTTCGGCATATTTTACTTTTTTACTATAGAAAAGATAAAAATACTGTTCAAGCAGGATAAAAATTATCCGATGTGTATGGAGAAGATGTGTCCCGATCCGGCAATTTTGATCTCGAAGATGCACCACGTTCTGGAAGGCTACTTGAAGCTGATGAAGATACAATAAAGACATTAATTGATGCAAACCGATGAATAACAACTCGAGAGATAGCTGAGATATTAAATTTATCGAATTCGATTATTCATCATCATTTGAAATGGCTAGGTTTCATCTCAAAGCTCGACATATGGGTTCCTCATCTTCTTAAGGAAAAAAATTTGTGCTGTCGCATTGACGTTTGTCATTTGCTTCTCAAACGCCAAGAAAATGATCCATTTTTGAAGCGTATCATCACTGGGGACGATAACAACAACGTTAATCGCAAAAGATCCTGGAGTAAAAAAGATGAACCGCCTCAAAGCACTTCGAAAGCCAATATTCATGCTACTCGTATCTGTTTGGTGGGATTTCAAAGCAATCGTTTGTTTTAAGCTTCTACCGCGCAACACAACGATCATTTCTGAAGTGCACTGTCATCGGTTGGACAAATTGAATGATTCACTTAAAGAAAAAAGGCCAATAAATAAACTATTGGGTTGTTCGGAAAGTAATTACCCAATATTTATGGCTTTTTCTAAGCTTCTCGTAAGATGTATTCCATAAAAGTAATGAGGAGAGGTAAAAATTTAATATAAGAAATTAATAAGAAGGACTTCTGAATTCTTGAGATATGAGATCATGATATAAATTCAGTAATTCTAATAAGAAATAGTATAGAATATTATTTATTTTCTGCAGAAAAAAAACCGTTAGAAAAAAGTAATTATTTTAAATATAGAGTATTTCACATTTATTATATAAGGACACCGATTGATTAATTTAGTTACTGCCAATAATGATGGAGAAGAATTAATTTAGTTACTGTCAATATTTTCTATTAGCTTTTTTGTTAATTATATAGTACCTTAATATAACAGAATCCTTAATTTATAATGCAGTGGCTGTCAGCACTTTCAAAAATATATAAATATTCATACCAAACTAATATTGTAATATTTATTTACTCATTGGTCGACTTTGTAATGTTTCTCATTAATAAGGAAATAAATTCTTCATTACATGAAGTAGAAAAATAATAAAACTAATTTTTTTATAACAATTTTATTTTATTTTGATACATTAATGTTATCTCTTTTGAAATAGTCCCCTTGTGTAGCTATATATCGACGAAGTTATAGCACCACTGAAAGGCTTCAACTGAAATCGCCTTCAACTCCTCGCTTACACTCCTTTGGATACTATCAAGTGTTATTTGATCTGAAGCACACAAAAAAAAACTGTTATGTGAATAGTAAAGCTGGCTAATCAAATGAACCTCTTTTTTCAATAAAAACTCGTTAACGGAGACAGAGGTCATTATCTTGATGGAGAGTCCTTGTGTCTGCAATATACGACCTGAGGCAAAGAAACCTTCTCCTGAGTATTTCAAGAACTTCTTTGTCAATTTTATATGAGCAAGATTTACCTTTTACTGCTTTTCACGATGGCAAAAATTCTTTATTTCATTTGCAGTATTGCCAAATCGCTATCAGTAATCCAAACTTTGTGTATTTAAAAGTCTGATTTCTGAGACATTTTTCAACATTATTTTTACTTGATATTAAATAAGTTGATAGTTTTTCCAAAATTCAAATGAAATTTCAAACTAACTCATACATAGTTTTAAACGAAAATCAAATATTTTTTCCGATTTTAAATAAAATATTCTATTTAAAGTTGACACAATATAACAAAATCAACCTTATTTCTAATATTAAGTTTAAGATTAAATGAAAATTTAATATGTTAATTTTGAATTACCTTTAATTTATTAAAACCAAAAATTTTCAGAAAGCTTTTGGAAGTAAAATACGATTAAAATAGAATTTATTTCAAGCGGAATTTGCATATTTGACAAAACAAAATTTAATTTTTAATTGAAAAGAATAACTTTTAGGTTACATTAATTTTTCATAGTTTTTAAATTTTATGATAAATAAATTACTAGTTATAAAATAATAATAACAAAAAAACTACATTTTAACCCTTGGTATGAGTAGAGTGTAGTCCTTATGATTTGAAATTTTTGCTTAACAACATTTTATCCAATTTTTCTTATTCTTTGCCGTCTGTTACTTTGTTTAATTTCAACGTATTTTTTTTTAAATTTTATTTTTATGCGAAGCTGACCGGAAAAATGTTTTTGAGTATAAATATATGTATTTTCAACTACACGTATCAAATTTTGTATTATAAACTTTTGCTCAATATAGTTCTTTTAATATTATTAGAGCCAATTATTAGCGACTTTAGAAAAACATTACAAAAAACCCGTTCAATGCTTGTGAAAATAATATTCAGAACTTTTTCTCAGACATTCATAATATATAATTTGTTACTCCATTATGATGAACACTTAGAATAAATAACAATAATCTAAAGTCAGCCACAAAGCTATGAGTAGTTCACCACAAAATATATTTGGTATTATTTATTCATACTTTCCAACTACTTTCGAAAAGTTATAGTACATATTTTGGAAGTTTTCCCTGCTTCATGTACAGCATCTACTGTACTCATAGAATTCTTTGCACATATTCGAGAACATTTGCATAGATTATTATTTGTGATCCAATCAGATATTTTTCAGAAAACCGGAAACTGTGTTTGAGTTTATATAATTGAATAAACCATCCATAGAGAGAGTTGCTTATAAATGTGAGACCATTTGTTCTAGTTCCTTTGAAATGTCTCGTTGCTGAAGTGACTTTTCAACTTTGGTCAATTTACAAAATTTACTCGAGTGGATATTATTGATTTCTCTTCAAAACTGGATCAATAATCAAGAAAAATCAAATAAAATATTTGCATTCTGAACATAGTAGTATTGATTTCTTATTAAGGATGAGAATTATATTTGGATAAATGTTAGGAAGGTTAACATTTTTTGCTATTTAATGAAAGGATTCATTTGATTTTCATATATACATGAATATCCAAATACACTGTGTTAAAGATGGTATTTATTATTATAATCTTCATTTCTGATCACTTTAAGGATATTATTAAGATATAATGACTATGTTAATTCGGTTATTATCAGAATTGTGGTGCAAATAACTCGTGTGAATACCTAAAGAAGTAGGTACACTTATTATAGTTAATGTGTTTGAATAGGATTATTATTGGACTGATTTTCTCTATGAGAGAACACATTTAATCATATCGTTATGATCTTACTAAAAGATATTATTATCTTTTTCTAAAAATATACATTTTTGCAATTAACTATTTATAGGGCATAAATACTGAGCACGGATTTAAGATAGAATTAAAGTAGAACTTCAAATAAAAATTAATGATTTTCCGAAATCGTTTGTATTTAAGTACTTTTGGTTCTTTTGAAAAAGATGGAACATTTATAAATATTGAAAAAGTTACCAACCTGATTATTTATTTAAGAAAAAAATACGTGAAGATTTATTTATTTAAGATCTCAAATGTTTAAATAATAATATAAAATTCACCCAAATTCATGAATAAACTATAATTTATGGTATAAGTGAGATGATTCCTTTAATTCTATAGTAATTATAAGAATGACAAAATCTAAAGTGGTTTCTTTTTGGTTTATTTTTTTTGGAAGTATTAGTATAAAAAGTCACCCCAATATCATCTTAGTTACATTTATTTACCAAGTCTCTTATGATTTCTAGTGTACGTTAGCTCGATATATGAATTCAAAACAAAATATCTAAAAAATAACGACGTATATTTAAAATATTTTTACTTCATATTACATATTCTATGTAAGTCATTTTAGCAATTTTATCATTTTATTAATAAGAAAATTGCTAATATTAAAGTAAAAACATTAATTTTTTATGTATAAAAGTAAAATATTTGGTGTGGAAATACTTCAAAACAAAAATACTTACTTTTGGTCTATTTGTAAATAGTCTAAAAAATTTCTAATATTCTTGAATAAATTTTTACTGTTGAGCAAAATCTATTAAAGTTTATCCAATGAAACATATTTTCCAAGTATAAAAAAGTTCATTACCAATAAAGTGGTTTTATTTTTCAGTTTTTCTATTTAATGTTATATAAAACTATTTTTCTTAACTGGATTGTAAGCAAATTTGGGTAATATGCTTAACTAATAATAATAAATCAATTTTCCGAGTATTTGATAATCACTTGCTGCTTACTAACTCAAAATACTTCATATGCTTAAGGATGTCTGCCCAGTAAAATTAAACCACATTTTTTCTTACAATTTAGTAAAACTTTTTCTTTTCTTTAAAAATGGGTATAATAAAAATTTGCAACTTAATTATAAATTTACAACTTAAAAAAGCCTACCAACAATTAATAATAAAAATAATTTTTCGAATATTTCTTCTATATTTTCGAATTACGTTAAATGGACAAATTATTCGAATAATTTTAATTTTAATTTGCAAAGTAAAAAGTAAGAAAATATTTATGTAAGTGGATGAGAGTAATTTTTATGCTTATTTTTTAATATTATTTAAAACTACAAATAACACCATTTTACAATTTTATATTAATGACTTCCATTAAAAGTTTAATTGGATTTTGTCGAAAGAATTCAAAATTACTAGTAAAGAATAAAGTATGTATAAGCTTCAATTAAAGTTGATTTACTTTAATTGAAGCTCTTATATACTTCAAACGAGAAAAACGTCAAACGAGTGCTCCAGTTTGTTAGTATTTTTATTTTATTTTTATATATTAACTTTAGTTTTTTTTTCAATTTTATTTAGAGATGCCAATATATATAAATTCCATAAAAGTCATTGCCATGGAAAAATACAACCAGTTAGGATACGAATTTTATTCACATTTACAATATTTGCCAGATTTAGACCCCAGCGATTATTTTCTATTTTTGAATATAAATTTTTGAAATATAGTTCGGTAAAAAAAGATTTGGCTCAAACAATAAGGAGATTGGTGAAGCAAACGCCAACTTTGAAGAGTTGAAAGTATGATATAATATATTTTAGGTAAAATACAAAAAATAGAAAAATATAAGACAGAATATTTTTAACTAAAATAAGGACACTATGTTGTTGAAAAAGAAAATCAAATTTTCACATCAAAAATAGTTTTTCTATGTGTCAAGGCCAGGTTTTAATCATACAACCCTCGTAATTAAAATTATGGATGGCTTTTTTTTTATAATATTAAATTAAATATTACATTTCTATAGTATAATATTAATATTAAATTATGATTTTTTTTTAAATATGTAATGTAAAAATAATGTAACAAATAAAATCACTATGTTTATGGTCGTACCAATTAATCCGTGGAGCACACAAAATCTTCTTATATGGTACTGTTATAAGTGAATAATATGTCGTACCAATTTTATAATAAGTCAACTAAATAATCAGACACAGTTCATTTTTTTAATTTTACCAAAGATATATCAAAAAAAAATTTCAGTAACCCACATTTTTTTGCTAGAGTATTCGATACTCAAAATATTCTTTATACACTGTGTATCATTTTAGTAATATCGTCCTTCTCAATATAGCTAAGAATATGCAACTATATTTTCTAAAGACCTTCTTTCTTTCAACAAATAAGCAAAATATAGATTAAAAGCTAGATAGTTATAATAAAGATAGTATCTAATTTTACTATTTCCCATGTAAATTTGAGGAAAAACATGCGAATGTATCTGTTTAATATCCCAAATATACCTAATTATTTATATTGTTGCTTAATATATTAATAAATAAAACCAGCTTAATCAATTTATTTAATTTTATATAATAATTTGAAAATGTAGAAATGTAAAGTTCTTGTTACGGAGAGCGGCACAAGCTATAAATTTTTTCTTATTATTGTAATAATAAAATTTTATTTTTAATATATGTTAAGTATCAATATAAAATTAAAAATACTCTAATATTACGAAGCATAAATTTGCTCTTGGTTTGAAAACATTCTTGAGTGTAACAATACGAATATGAATCAAAAAATTCTATTTATTAAATATTTAGATTTAACTTTTCCCAATCGTAAGACTTAAAAATTTCATAAAAATCTTTCAAACTTTTCTAAATATTAGATTATCGTAGATTGTTTCAATAAAAAATATATTTACAAATAATTTCTTCTCTACTTTAATAATATACAAACGACACTAAATAGAATTTCAAACACTATTTCGCAAATAAGATTTATTACTGATTTTTTATAAGCCGGACAAAAATTAAATATTATTTAATTATAATTTATTTTAGTTAAACACTTGCAATTATATATTTATAGTTACTTGAATATCCTTAATTGCAATAATATGCAGAAGAATTTGATGATGCATTAGGTCCGAATGGACTATCAGAATTTACTTCCAAAAAATAACTTCCTTTGATGGTCTGCGAAACATTGAATCCCATACTATATGGTTGGCTTGGACATTTTTTAGCTCGTAGACTAGAAAGTGAAGTACATCGAACCCCCAAAAAGTTGTTTTCATTACCAGGATAAACGGTTTCAACGTAGTATTTCCAAGCACGAGCATGAGCACACATTGCAGTCAAGCAACCATTTGGAAGAGGATCCAAGCCACCTGGATAGAAATCGACATCACCAGTTGGGCTTCTTTTTCCCAAGACACCCGAATTTGAGTGAATCACATCAATAAATTCAGCATCACCACGTTGTAGTCCACTTAACTGTTGGCCCTCATTAAAGCACGGTTTTGCAGGATCCAAGCCTGTTATTCGCCCTATCAGATTCGATGTTAAATAGTTGAAATGACGACCTGCCGCTCCAACAATATGTGCTCCAAGGCTATGTCCTATTATTTATAATTAGCATTATCTGAATATAGAAGTTTTAATGAACAAATTAAAACTCACCAATTAAATGAATCTTATCGACTGGTATGTATTTCATCAATGATACCAATCCCTTGGCTATAAACTCGCCTAATGCTTCAGTATTAAAAGCCGACCAAGTATACAAAGTATCCACAAATCTTGCGGTATCTACAACCTTAAAAAAGTGTAATTTTAATGTATTGTATAAGTAAGTTTAAATTAAAAAATTTAATTTGTACCACAAAATTATGATCTCCTCGACAAAAATATGCTCGAGACATTTCCTCGATCGCTTCATTTGGTTTAGTCAGATCTGTTGTCCAACCCGTAACAAAAATAACAATTTTTTTTTTAACATCGAAGCCTTTACTTATCCATAATTTATCAGCTTCTGTAATGGGGAACGAATAGTTTTGATCAGGTGTTAAAAGTAAAAAAGTCAGGTTTTCCACAGATGGCATAATTTTTGGCTGTACTGCTGCACTAGCCACCGCTGCTGAGCCTACAAAATTAATGCGCTTTATAAAAAAAATTATTTGCTACAGGATTCCGTACATACATATACTATTTATTGAAGTTGAAATAAGCTCAAATGGATATGCCGCGAGTGCTTGCTTCCCAAAATCGAAGATTTCCTCTGGTTTCGGAAGGAGTTTCGGCATATTCCCTAATGTGCCAACAGTTAAATTTACTGCGGAAGATAAAATATCCTTTCCCAAGAAGCCTTGGCCGTTCACTAAAATCACTAAGGACAAAATGAAGACCAAACTTTCCTGACGGGCCATGTTCATATTGTCTGGATTTGACAATTATTAAAAACGATGCTAAAAATGACACACATCTCATATTACTTAGTTATAAATTCTAATAACGAATGATTGATGATTAATAAATAATTTTATAATAAATAAAGTAACTAATGCATTATTAATTACATAAATTTAGTAAATTAATTGAAAAGTTATCAAATTATCAATTTCCCAGACTAGAAAATAAATAAAATAATAAAAATTGTACAATTTTCAAATCTGTTGAAATTCTTCGACGAATTCTCCTTACGAACACGGATAAGAGTTCGCAATAGTTTTGGCTGAGAACCCAAGTTGCGAAAGAATACTGTCTTAGACAGCGGAATTTTTAAGTGATATAATTTAAACGTGCTGAAATAGGCTCTGGTAACTGCCAGCAATCATGTGCGGATTTATTCCTTCATGTTGTCATCACCTAGCCTTGACCCCAAATAGGAAAATTATTTAACTCTTTTGAATCTATAATGTTCTATCTGCATACTACTAGTTCTAATTGGTATTATTTTCGATACCACCGCTACCACCATGTGCTTTTTGCCTTCAGTTATTTGCAGCGCAAGATTTTTTTCTGCAGGCTCAATCTTGATGAAGTTGTATCGGACAGCTCTTTCTGATTGACACATAATGTCAATTTTGTTGGAGTATACTAGCTGGGAAGACTAAATGAGGATGGGACCCCTCAAGCTTACCCCTGAGTCAGGGATCACTTTTTCTAGCGCCTGGTTAAAGAGAATGCACGAAAGAGCGTCTTCATGCCGCCGGGACCATTGTGGATGTTAAATGTCTCTGAAAGTAGTTTGGCTACTTTTACTCTTCCTCTCTAATGGTTGTGTTGAGTTTTAACCAAGTCATGCTATCAAGAGCGGCTTTAAAGTCGATGAACAGGTCGTGGATCTATTGATCACATTCCAACCGTTCCTCAATGGACTGCCAGAGAGAGAAGAACTGATCTATGTGTATTACTCTTTCTCCAGAGAGAGAAGATCTGATCTGAAGCCAGAGTGAATCCTCTCATACCTGACGTATAAATGGCGGTTGTTGTTTGAAAAAATTACTATGTTTGAACTCACCAACCTAATAAAGATTGAAGTGACGATGCGTTGTTTAGTATTTGCTTGACAGACATTAATAGATAATGCTTTCAGTGAATTTGTAAACATGGAAAAAATTGTACATCGTTATATGATACAGTACATTTATTTGAAAGGTATCAGCCCAACCAATATTAAAGCTGACCTAGACTACTCAATTTTTGTTTTGTTTAATTGCTACAAGATGTGATATCTTTTTTTTTTGAGTATGAGAAAGAAAATGTCGAATCAATGCCCGACAATTGCCACTTTTGCATTTTCTGTCCCTTACTCAAAAAGAAGGTATCTTGGACTACTAGTAAGTGATAAACCACTTGGTGTAGTATGTCGGCTCAAACTTAACCAGGTCGGTAGCAATCGCGTCGATACCGGGCGACTAGTAGCTCCTCAGCCGACAGATCGCTTTTATTGTTTGTTGACCCATTAGTGTTTAGTCTTAATAGACACATTTTAGACGAAACAATTAATTATCGAAATGCCTCCGTAGAGGTGATAAGATACAGTTTTGCTTTATCATTCAATTCATTATTCAGGCGTTTTTCGGAAATAGGCCTTTAATTTTGATGTTAACTTAATTAAAATACAAACAAATTATGAACTCTTATTGTACATTAATTAATTAATCTTTACTATAAAAATAATTTGATAGTATTGTAAAATTACAAATAATTTGAGTGCAATGACAAAATAAAAATATTATATATTTTCAGAAAGGGTATTTTATAGTATTCTTTTAAAAAATTTGAAAGAGGTAAACAATAAGACTAATATTAATGTAATAGTGATAAAAATAATAGCTTGCGATAGTAACTGAAAGGAGACGAAAGTTAAGTGTACAAAAGTAATATTTAAGTTTTGGAGCGTGAAAATTTTAGTACGCGTTTCATTAGTAAAAGATAAAATGTATTAGTAGTTTAAAAATTAATTAACTTTCTATCTCATATATATTTAAAAAAAATATAGGTCCAAGAAAAACAACAGCCGAAGAAGGTCAATTTTTGGTTTTTCAAGGCTCTTGCAATTGATCTAACAATTCAGCTGATCTTAACAGTGATCTTGATCAATAAAAAAAAATTAGTTTGGTAAAATTAGTTAAGCGAAGACTTCATAGAATAGGGATTACTCTGCTAAGACCGGTCCATAAACGGAAAAGTTTGCTGTAGACTCAAAAACGCGTCATTTACATTTCGAAAGTTTCTATAACCTTGTTAGAAGAAAACCTGAACAAAGACTATGCGAAGAGTGGCTTTAAGGACTTTTTCAGACACCATAAACTCTGCATAATTTTCTGGTGAAGCAACAAATTTAATGTGTTTTTTACCTCGAATATAACAGCATATATTTATTTAAGGTCTGGAAAATGACTTCGAATCTTGTGTACGGGAACTATAAAGTGATACCATAAAAATTATAGTCATATTATCAATAAGGATATGAAATCTCAAAAACGATTTTTTGTAAATTCCATACCATGCAACTTATTATCTGTTTTAATCCAGAATTGTTATTCTTCAGCAGATTAGTACCAGCATTTTTTTTTAATAGACTTTACTTTTTCAAACAAAATAATACAGTGTACTTTTTTATTCTTATGGGATAATTAGGATATTTCTTATTAAACTGTTCAATTGATCTAATTATGTTCAATAAGCCATAATTTTATACGTATTCAGTAATTTTTACAAAATTAAGCAAATTAAAACCGAGCCGTCATCGACTTCTTCTTTAACATGTCTTACAAGATTTGAAGATAATGCACAGCAGGACTTCCAAAAACGGTGATAACTCCCCAAACAATTACAAAAAAATTATATCTGATCTTAAGCGATAGGAAAATGAAGGTCCGGAAGAATGGTAAAACTATAGGCATCTCATATGTTTCACCTTTTAACATATTACCAAAAGAACTCGGCATAAACAACTTGTGAGACAAATGGGTACCGCAAAGTCATCCGAGCTCATAATTTAAAAGAGTTTTATGACATGAACTACTAACTTGAGTCTGTCTGACTACTACCTGTTTCCAAAATTTAAGAAATTTATCTCTGAGAAACCATTTTCAATAAATGCGGCAATTTAAGTTACTGCAAATAAGTATTTTTAAGGACTTCAAAAAAACTAACCACAGAGCTTCTATAAAATCCTGATAATATTGCTGAGGTAGATGTATTGGATTATAAGTAAAATATTTCAAAAAATATTAATAGTTTGAAAATTATAATGGCAACTTTAAAATATTTCAAAAAATATTAATAGTTGAAAATTATAATGACAATCAGGCCAAAAACTTTTCAAACAGCCCTCGTATGTATAATTTCAATGGAGAATATCCTTGTTACCATGACCAAATTTAGATTAATATAATAATCGAAACGTTTCGGTTGATAAGATATTATTTGAATGGTCTAAGAATATGAAAAAATAAGAACCACTATTATTTTTGTTCTAGAAATATCACAATTTTACATAAATCATAGTCGAAATAAGAAATGAAAGCCGATTATCCCTAGACATGCATATAATTCTTGGTGTACATACAATAAAAATTACTTGGGCTTATATTAATATTATACTAAAATATTATAATGGCTCTGTTTGAATTTAAGGAATATTCTACCATAAATTTAATCGATAATTCATATTAATAACCATTTCATCGTATTGTTTAGTAGGAGCATTAACACGGAACCTTTTTCGATTGGTTCATTTTTCTAGAATTATAAAAATTTGCACTGTAATGGCTATTGAGTATATAGTATGTTAAAATGATATTATATAAATAGCATAATAAATACAAATTTCCTTGATTACAAGGCTATAATAAAATAATTAAAATTTACTTAAAGTAAAAGAAGTATTGATAAGGGGAAAATAGGTAAATTCTTTATCGCAGTAACGGAAATAAGTTGGAAAGTTATTTCTGCAAGTAATAATTGATCCTAACTAATTAAGTTAGATTAATAGCATATAGTGTAAATAGGTGTTTAACTTCATGTACGTGTATTTGGAGATATTTGGGGGGTGATGCAAATGGATTTTAGTTTTCTATAAAAAAAAAGTCGTTTTATTCCTATTTAAACGTTCAATTAACTAAAAATTCAAGGAAATGTCGTTTGAGAAACTTTCTACTGATACACCTTTATATCCTTAAATTTATCTAAAACTACTGAATCTAAATTATTTTTTTTATAATTATTATGTTTCGTAATATTGCAGTTACAAAATAAAATGAACAATAGGTTTTAGTTTATCGTAATTTCAAATTTAGTGGTGTTTCCTTTCCAAGCTCTCCATATATTTGTAATAGTGTTCCTTTTTCTATATTCTTAATAATGTTTTAATAAGTACAGAAATTATTTATTATGTAATATGAATTTGTACATTAATTTCTTTTCTCCAGCATTTTTAATATCTAACATAAGCTGAATTATCCTGCCCCAATATACTCAAACTAGTAACCCATTCCTTATTTTTTTTTTACAATATCTACTAACTGTTTTTTAAGTCTTTTCAGCTTTACGCACTTTTTAGTAAGCTTTTAATAATTTATAATATTTTTATATTTTAAAAATAATTTCTTTTACCTTATTAATTATTGAATCCTTTTTTATAAATTATCCTTTTAAGTTAAGTGCGGATAAGTTTCTTACGAATTCAAAGTAACTATACCAAATTCTATATATGGTTATCGCCTAATGATTCTATTTAGAAAACTGTTTAAAGGATACGACTTTTTTTATTCTAATTACAAATGATTTTAGTTTTGTGTTTCTGTGTGTTGAAGACTACCCTCTCCAAGTAATTTAAATTTTTATTCTTCAGTATAAAATGAACATCCAGTAAATTAAATAAGTTATTCTTTTAATAGTATAATATAATCATTCAAAATGCAATTTACTACGAAATATTTTAAAAGGATATCATTTTTTGTAAGAGTTCTTTATTAAGCATATTATTGTATATAAGCATACGAACCAAATCAGGATACTTCAAAAGGGCTCCCAAAAAAACAGACTCTCCTCAATTCATATTAATGAGAGAAACTGAATTCATAATCATACGTGAAGATATATTAATTAATCGAATTTTTTATATAAAATTCATATTCTGTTACCGAAATTTATTTAATATTACATAATGCTTAAATCATATATAAAAATTTCCGCTTATTTAACAATAACTTCATCTAATTCGGAATAAACAATTTACATTAAAGACTTCGATAACAAAATTATAAATTTCCAAACTTGAATAAAGAACATAATTATTGACATTGAACCTTTTTGTGATAAGAATTCTGCAAATAATTAGCTTTATAAGATAATAATATAGGCTTTACAAGATATTGGCTTTAATATTCAAATTGAATTTTTTTTGTAAAACTTTTACACATAGAAAATTTATATTAAAATGTTTGTACTAAATTGATTTTAAATTTTGGTACAAATTAAAAACACTTTCTGTTCTTTTATAAGAAAATATATTATTTATTTTTAAAATCAGCCACAATTTCAATAATGACAAATTTGTAAAATTTTTAGTTAAGTTCGGCAAACTTTTTAATTAAGTTTAAATAATATAAAATTAATAAAATTGATAATATGTAATTATTTGCTGACTAAATTTAATTTAACTTTCCCAAGTGCTTAGAGGAAATGATCAAAATAAAGAAACTATTAGTATTCCTTAGGAATTGAATTGTAAGCAAATTTAATGGTAAGAGTATTTGGATGAATAAAGAAACTATGAAGAATATTCAAGGATACTTTCGCATCAATACTGAATTTATTATTTCTAATACAATTAACTGAGCTGAATTGTAAGCGAAATATTTTATTTCCTAATGTACCAACTAGTCTAGACATTAAGACGCTACAAGTAATATTCAAACAATACGGTAGAAATATTTAGTTAATCCTTTAACTACTTTTAATATTTAAAAAAATTCTACAATAATAAAAATGCATTGTAAATTTTGTTTATTTTGAGATATTCTTTCCACTTTCTAATTATATTTTTTATGTGATACAACTTATGATAAAATTAGCTGCCATCTGTAATAAAGTTTGCCATTTTCTATTGTAGATGAAAGATTAATGCTTAGATAGCTTTTTCTAATTATAAAAATTTACTTAAAAAATAAGTTGCTATTTTTGGGTCAATGCTGTTGCCAGCAAGCACTTAAGAAATTGGAAACACCATTTTATCCACACAAGTGCACAGTTTATTGTCGTCTATTCGTATTTCTTTCGAAAAGATGGTGGAGCTTCTGCTACAGTAAATGAACAATGTTACCGGATTAGAATCAATTATTATTTTCCTTGGAAACATAGAATTGGACCGATTAGATGAGTTTAGTCAAAAATAGCCGAAGTGGCAAAAGACCAGAATTATTTCTAAGCACTAATGGCAAAACATTATTTGTCGACTCAAATACAAAATTTGTTTGCCAAAAATTAATATTCCTCTGTATTTTTTGAAATTTTTTGAGGACCCAGATGACATGTGTTTTCAAAAAGATGACGCCTTTCTTATATATTTCACAAAACCATGGATTAATGGAAGAGACGATTTGGTAATAATGTGATGTCGCGTAAACTTCCTGTCTTATTGAAGGAGGATAAGCAAATATTGAGAAAATTTCTGCGGAGATAAAGCCACATTTACCTGAAAAATTGGACAATAACTGGCATAATGGCAAAAAATTATTTTCCAATAAAAACCAAAATTTTTTTTATCAAAATTTATATTTTTGCTGCCATAACTGACAACATCTTGTTTGCTTTGGTTATAATAATTAATTTTTGCAAAAGTAATTTATCTACCATACTACGATACTAAAGAACTGTTGAAACTCTTGCGTCAAAGATGAAATTCAGATTTTAATTTAAACACAACCATTTTTAAATGAATAACATGGAAAATGAATAAGATTGCTTGATTTTCGCTAACCTTTTAAAGACTATAGAATATATCTCAAAAATTTGTTTCGCGCGAAAATAATGTATTTTTAATATCAAAAATACCAGAGATAATAATTTATTATTTATTAGTTACGTAAATGCTCATAACTACCATTGAGCTGTCAAAATTAATTGAAAGCATGTCATTGAAAGTTGAAATAATTTATCTTTTACATTTTTTATATATTTTTCCTCAATAAACTAATTTTATTTAATAAAAATCTCATAAGATGCCGAAATAAAAATGAGTGTAAATACAAGTGTTCGCACTATCCGTGTAACGAGTATACAAGCGATTTAATCGTATGTTGAACTTGAAAAATGTGAACAATTTTATCTTTTTCATGAATGCTGTGAAAATTTTTCATAATCTTTTGTGTTGAATATTTACACAGGTGAGAAAAATCAAATCAAAATCGTATCGGATCTCTGAATTGAATCGATTTAAATGGGAATGTCAATCATTTTTGATGTCAGCATAAAAATCGAATCAATAATATTCATAGTTTATCCTAAATACCCCCCACCTGCTTTCAGCTCTTATTTCTGCATGGACATGTGTATCTACTCTCATTCATGATGATCTATGGATAGATTTTAATTATTTTACAAACTACTCACCACAGAATATACAGAAACCACTTTCAAAACGCAACCAGTTCACATTGAATTTGTCCAGGGCAGGGAGTATTGAACGTGCACTATGACTATCGTCACTGCATCTGATTTCAATTTCTAATTTCATACTCGAATTGAATTTTAATTTTCTGCAATTGGATGTCGACTATTGCGAAGCGAATTCCAATTTCAACGAACATTTTCTGGACACAAGTGCAAGCATGATTAAATAGTTTCTCTGAACCGACGTACATAAATTCTTAAACATTTGCACTCAGAAGACATTGTATAAAAAAATAAAAGCAATGATTTTGAATTAATCAAATAAAAATTTATTATATTGTAAAAGATAAATTTTACCAAATGTGGTTCAGTTTGTATTATTTTCAATTAAGAGTCAAATTCTGAATTGAAACACGTTTCAGCGTCCGAAACAAACAAATTAGTAGACACCAAACAAAACTTCAATTACTGTTTCGATGGATCTCCATTAATGACTTTGGTTACTGTTTGCCAATCCATTGAATAAGATACTAACTTCTGTGCTACTATCTTGTCTATACTAAATTACTATTGTATATAGTCAACAAAATTGAGTCTATGTGTATGGAGTACAACGCACTCTATTCGGATGGAGGGTGGCAAGCTCTAATTAAATCCATCGAACGAAGGTGGTTGATGAAGTCGATAATAGGAAAATTCAACTGTACCCCCTCTCCTTTAATGTATTTTTATGTAGCTTCTTCTCACGTAGAACTTTATTTTTCTGTTACTCTCCAAAATTGACTAGAATGTAGTCGTACAAAAAATTGCGAATCAAAAATAGTGTACATTCTAAATACTCTGCGCACATTGTACATTAATATACTATTAGTTAATTGATAGTGGACATAGGGAACGGCCCATTCTATGTACATAGGTATATGTTAGTCCTAATTTTTGCATAAAATATTAATTTTCTTTTACTTTTCATTAATATAAAAATTCGATTTCCAAAGCCTTACGTTCATTAAGATGAGCTCATATCGAGATTATTTGAAATTTTCGTTATATTACCAACAGTGGCAGTTCATTCTATTTTTTGAATTTTCCGTCAATTATTCATATACTAAAATAAATTGTGGATTGACAAATATTGAATGTAAATAAATCGTGAATCAATAGCAATTATTTTTAAGATGTTAAGGTTTTTTCTTGTTTATTTTTTTTTTTTAAATGATATCTACAACTACTTATGCTAGTAACAAGCAGATTTTTTACGGGAATATACAAGGACATGAAGACATGTGGAGAAAAACACCCATCGATGTTACCTCTAGAACAGGGTAATTTTATTTTATAATTTAAGAGAATCTCTCGACCATAAACGTCGATGGGTGTATACTGGAAGGGTGGGAGTGAAAAGTTCCCTTCCTAAAGGATTAGGGTGGAAGGATAGATGCGAATGGAATTTTTTATATCGGGAGATGCATAGTTCACGAACAAATGGAACATTTAGATCACGGTGGATAACAGTGTTTCGCACATAAAAGGGGGCATTGACAATTTTACGAAGGATTCGGGATTGTAGGGATTGGATTGGAAGGGAGTTGGAATGCCTTTTCCAACCCCAAAGTTCTAGACCATATGTCCATATTGGTTTCAGAACCGTATGGTATAGTAATAGTTTACTTGTTGTTGTAAGTTTTGATTTTCTGTCTAAGAGACGTAATAATTGTTTGTATCGTCCGTTAAGTTCACGTCTTTTAGTTTTCGTATGAAGGTTCCAGGTTAACCGTTTGTCGAATATAAGTCCAAGGTAACGTACGCTATTTTTTTGTGGAATAATACTGCCGTTTAGGGTTATGTCGGGAATTTGTTCTCGGCAGAGTGTGAAAGTTACATGAGAAGATTTTTGCTCATTTACCTTCACTCTCCACCTTTTAAACCAAGTTTCTAAGGAGTGGATATGGTTCTGTAGAATACTAATGGCTGTGGAAGGATCTTTGTGATGTGTCAGAATGGCTGTATCGTCAGCATATGTTGCGGTTAGGATTTTGTTGTGGCAAGGAATGTCATGGGTATAAATGTTATATAGGATAGGACCTACGATACTTCCTTGAGGGACACCGGCGGAAATTGGATAAATGTCAGAGTACTCCATATTTTCAGCTACCTGAAAATATCGGTCTGAGAGATAAGATTTAAGGATGTGGAAATAACTCGAGGGTAGGACTTGCTGCAACTTCCAAAGCAATCCAGGGTGCCATACACGGTCGAAAGCATCCGAAATGTCAAGAAACACTCCTGGGCAGTATTCCTTTCACTCTAGCGAACACGCTATGTAGTCGACTACGCGATGACACTGCTGGATAGTGGAATGCTCAAGTCGAAATCCAAACTGATGCTGAGGAATGACACCCTCGGTTTCAAAAATGGGATAAAGGCGTTTTAGGATTAATTTTTCTAGTATTTTTGATAACATGGGAAGGAGGCTTATAGGTCTATATGAGGTAGGAAGATTTTTGGGCCTATTGGGTTTTGGGATTATCTTAATTATGGAAAACTTCCATAGGGAAGGAAAAAATGATGAGCGGAGGATACTATTATTAATATAGGTTATAAGAACGAGGGTTTTTTTGGAAATTTGTTTCAGGATTTCCGAAGTTATTAGGTCATATCCTAGGGCTTTTTAATTGGAAAGGTGTTCTATTGTGAATTTAACTTCGGAAGGAGTGAAAAACTTACGAGGGGGACTTATGGGCAACTGAGTTGATATTTGTCGGAATATTTGTTCGTCATGCAGAATGTCTTGGACATCTTTGTAGGGTTTAAAGATGTTTTCTAAGTGTTTGCCGAAGATGTCGGCTAGATTTCTTCTTGTTTATTTTTTTATGTTATTGTCACATACTACTAGGTTTGGGAAATTAAACTATGGAGCTTAAAATTGATTCCAAATATTTAAAAAAATGGTCGTTCTTCAATAAGTGCATTGCGCGCACTGCATGATTTTTTCGGTCGACATATTTCTAGTGTGGAAGGAAGTGCGGCTCAGGACCCAGGCTCCGACAACCTCAATCCGTCGGCGTGCACAGCCTTATCGTACTGCACCGCCAAGTGAATTTGAGCGAAATACCTATTTTTGCACGCCAATAAAATTCAATTGACACACCAACTATAGCCCAGAGACTATTTGCAGTACCAACATTTCTCAAAAAAAAAAAAAAAAATTATCATGATTGATGAGGCAAATATACACCTAATCATGTATGATAAGAAGCTATACTATCGCATTAGAGGTACTAAAAAGCCACATGTTATTCAAAAAGAACATATATCTACAACTCGTCACTATAAGATGTAGTTTTTTGGTGGGCGAGCTTATCGGACCGGACTGTGCTTCTTCGAAAACGTTGCCGATAACGCTGTTACGGTGAACGGTGACATTATAAAAAATGAATGGTAGACGACAGGTGCTTGGACTATGTGTAGTTATAACACGATGATGCCATTTTCAGAGAGTGAATAAAATAGTGGCTCAATTGCGAATAAAATTTCCAGGACGTATTATCAAACAAAACATCTAGATGCTCCCCTCCCCCCCTCTTACGATCTCACACCATTGGATCTTTCAATTCGACATCATCAGACATCTTTCTTTGGGGTAATACATAAAGTAAGAACTATGCCAATAAGTCCAACCTATTCAAAAGGTCGTAGATAATTTTGATATGCGCTTCCTATTTTGCCAACAAATTCGTGGTAGGTTACGAGGGTCATTCAACAAGTACTTATTGCCTACAAAAGAAAAACGAAAATTTTGGAAAGGTGGCAATTTATTTTTCCACATAATCTCCTTCAAGCTCGATACACTTGGCCCAGCGATGCTGTAACTTTTTTAACCCGTCCAAAAAATACATTTTCTCGAGGGAAGCAAAATAGGCCTCCGTGGCGACGATGACCTCCTCATTCGACCCAAATCTATTCCCGGCGAGTGATTTTTTCAGGTTTGAAAACAAAAAGTAGTCACAGGGGGCCAAATCTGGAGAGTACGGTGGATGGAGCAGCAATTCGTAGCGCAATTCGACCAATTTGGCCATGGCGACGGCGGAGGTGTGAGCCGGCGCGTTGTCGTGGTGGAACAGCACTTTTTTCTTCGCAAAGCGGGGCCGCTTTTTTTTCAATTCGACGTGAAATCGTCCCAATAAGTCAGCAAAGTAGCGCCCCATGATTGTTTTACCCTTCTCGAGGTAATCGATGAGGATCACACCTTGTGAATCCCAGAAAACGGTGGCCATCACCTTTCCGGCCGATCGAACAGTCTTCGCCTTCTTCGGAGCACGTTCGCCGGGTGAAGTCCACTGTTTCGACTGTTCCTTGGTCTCTGGTGTGTACCAGTGAAACCATGTTTCCTCGACGGTCACGAAACGATGCAAGAACTCCGCTGGATTGCGCTGAAACAGCGCCAAACACGTCGCCGATGTGGTCTCACGGTTGCGCTTGTTTTCCGGTGTGAGCAAACGCGGCACCCATCGCGCCGACAGCTTTCTCATGAACCTTCAATCGACGGCGATGCTCACAGTCTCAGCTATCTCGTGAACTTTCAATCGACGGTCTGCCAACACGAGATCGTGGACTTTTTTGACGTTTTCCTCCGTAGCAGCCGTTTTCGGGGCACATGGGCATGGCTCATCAAAAACCGACGTGCGGCCACGAACAAACTCGTTGAACCAATTCTTGACGGTCGCCATCGAAGGAGAAGAGTCACCATACACAGCATCCAAGCGATATTTGACTTCGCTGTGCGTTTTCCCTTCCAAAAACAAGAATCTAATCACCGAACGATATTGTTCTTTTTCCATATGCAACCGACCGACACGCCCGCTTTCAAAGACTCTCAAAACAAAACTAATGAAGGGAATCAACTGAAACTTTAACAATAGGCTATTAAAAGAGTGTACCGCACGATGGTAAATTTCTTTTGTGACAGCAGGTCCATCGGGCGGTGAGGCTAACTACTTGTTGAATGACCATCGTATTATTTCAATCACTGCATTCGAGATGTGGAATATTCTGCTACAGTAGATATTTCTGAATCATTACAATGGGGCTGATATTTAAGAG
This sequence comes from Atherix ibis, assembly GCA_958298945.1. Taxonomy (NCBI): domain Eukaryota; kingdom Metazoa; phylum Arthropoda; class Insecta; order Diptera; family Athericidae; genus Atherix; species Atherix ibis. The sequence goes on from OY282607.1 coordinate 70,113,002, forward strand.
CAACGTGCACCGACATCTCCTCTCCCTTTATCCCTTTTAATACACGTGCAATGTACCAAAGTACTACAAGAATATTCAAAATTTCTCTAGTGCAAGTGCTTTATTAAAAAATATAGAAGAGTTTGCAATAAACTATATTTCTTTGGTAAGCAACACAAATATATCTGGTATATTTTGTTTTAGTAATTTACATTTTAATTTTCTGAAGAATGTTTAAAAAGGTAATATTAAGGATTAAACCCTAATATTTGTAAGATATTTTCATATTTTTTTTTGCAAAACTTTTCAATTTGAAGCAGGAGTTATATCAAAGTTTACTTGTTGACATACAATAGTGTAGTTGAAAAAGTTTAGTGTTCTGTAAAGATAGCATAATATTTTAGATGATATCAAAGTAAAGCCAATATTTATTTATGTTAAATTTATTCATCAATAAAAAAAAGTGATAATAATGCTTAAAAATTAAAAAAAGGCTAGCATAACTAAAATTATAAAAGGAAGAAGATGTTCACTCTTAATTTTGAGATATTTTTTTGATCGGTATTTAGAAATACAGGTATGTATTTATAAAGTTTTTAAGATATTTTGTAGATAATTGATAATAAATAAAAGGTAATTAATCACCTTCATTAAAATTTATTATTCTCATTTACTTTAAAAATGTAATTTCAAATCTTTTGCACTTCTTTTTAAATCTACTTTACAGCTTTATAAATATTGACAAGATAGTCCACAGTATTATTTATTTCTAAGAATATAAATTTATCGAAAGTAAGAAAAATTTTATGAATAAAAAAATAAATATTCAATTTTAAACATTTTGTTTCTTTGTGGTTTAAAAATACAAAGCGAATATACTTCATATGATATGTAATATATGTAAATCCACCAGTAAAGTTTTTATGTTATTTTTAAAGCTTTACAATTAAGTTTAATTTTCAAGGGCTTTCTGGACTTAAATAAATTTCTTCATAGGATTATTAAAAATTTTAAACCACTTTCAATGGCACCTACTTTACCTGAGGTGCATTTAATCATCCTCCGTCCATCTGTCAGTCTTAATATTATTCATGATATATATGAAAAAGGAAAAACTTTTATATTAAAATTTTGTACAAGTTATCAAAAGCTTATCGTCAAAAATTTTACCATGAACAATAAAATAACTAACCGTACAGTTAACTTAAACGTGTCGAAACTATTAAACTGAATTTGTTTAGAATATTAAGTGGTAAGAAACTTTTCGGCATTTTTTAATATATTTCTGAGAATTTTATCATATTTTTATTGAGTATATTATTATTATAATTAGGCTTTCTTTTATTTTTGTTTTTACCAAAATATATGAAATCGTTTAAAACTGTTTAAAAGCAATAATTTCTATATGAAGGCCTTAAGAAACCCTTACAGTTTTGAAGTTTCGAAAGTATTTATAACAACTTATTAGATCTCGTATTTATTATTTTAAACAGATATTCTTTAGCAAAAAGTTGTGATTTTTTTATGTTACCAATAATACAGTTATATTTTTACTAAATTGTTAATTTAATATCCTAAGCCGTATGTACGTACCCGACTACGCCATTCTAGAAAACATTTTGCTTAAAAAAAAATTCAGATTGGCGAAAAATTGCCAAAAAAATAAATAATGTCTCTTTAAAAAGACCTTAATTTTGGGTTCATTATTTTAAGCGATTTATTATAATTATTTTGAGTTCATTAATATGATTTCGAAGTTTCACTTTTTTACTGTGCTTCTTAAATGCGAATTACATGAATCTGATTTGTGACCGTTAAGCAAAGGACAAAGTTGGCCAGTTCCTCGTAGATCAATTCCAGGTGCATTTCTGTATTCATGTAACTAATTTTCACTCACCAACCAGTTAACTGAAGATTCCTCATTTTATAACTATCTAAAATTTAGTACTAAAAAAAAATATTTCGTATCAAAAGATGAAATTTGTTTTTAAAAAAGAAATCCGCGTGAAAGCAAATCTATTTTGAAAATTAAACTTATTGCCGTTTTTTACAAATCCGACCAGAGTGAACCCGTTTCACTATCAATTAAGTGAAGAATAAATTGATATTGTAAAAAGTAAAAAAAAAAAATATTTTAAATGTACAATAAATAATAATTCCAATTGGTATAATATATATTTATAATAAATTATACTAAATTACAGAAATAGTTATAATGTGATACCAACTTTATTTCTCTGAACATTTATAATTTATGCTAACTACTTTCCATAAAAGTGCTTACTAATATAAAGTTGTTGTACCAGTTTAATTTTTTAAAAGTAAATTTTTATTGAAATAAACAATTAAGTATTATAATAGAAAAGAAGTTTAAACTATGAGTAACTATACACCAATTAGGCGATGTGCTATTGAAAACTTTTACAAAGAAGCAACTTTAGTAGACTAAGAAAATCAGTATAAAAATTAGAATACAAGGTCTAATAGTTTTGATTAAAAAATTTACAAGGAATTATCAATCGACGATCTTGTTTAATATATGATATGTATGTTTTTGACTATTATAGTTATCCAGCCTTCACATTATAGTAAAGCAGCTTTTAATTTTTCAAACATTTAAACAACACCATGTTAAAAATGAGTACTAGGAAGAGCTTAAAAAAATACGTAAATAAAAAAACTGATTTATATATAGACATCGGAATAAGTTGATTAAAAACAGTATAAAATTGCTTACATTTTCTTGTATTACAAAATAAAAAATTGGAAGGTCCTTCAGTTCTAAAAAAAATTATTACCTTAATTTAATTATTATCAATAAAAAACAAATATTTTTAAATGGCAAACATTATATTGTAACTTTATGAGCATATAATTTATGTTTTATATTTAAACATTTTCTTAATTCCGTTTAATTTAGGAAAAAATCTTTTTAATTTATAAATTTATATTATTTGTTATTGTAAACTTGCATAAGAACTTATTTTAATTAAATTTTTTAAGATATTATAAAATTTTTCAGATTTGATTTTTAAAAAATTATAAGTAGAAAATTTTAATAAATATTAATTGTTTGAAAATTATAATGATAGTTTTATATTATCAGGCCGACAACTTTTCAAACAGCCCTCGTATGTATAACTTCAATGGTGAATATCCTTCTTACCATGACCAAATTTAGATTAAGATAATAATCGAAACGTTTCAGTTGATAAGTTATTATTTTAATGGTTTAAGAATATGAAAAAATAAAAACCACTGTAAAATAAAATATTGAAATTGTCAAAATTCACTCAAATTAAAAGACCAAAGTTTTTAATGAAAATAATTCCATTCTACTAAACTTAATCGGGCGAGGAAATTTTTCACCAAATAGAAAAGCAAAACTGCAAACCAAATTATTAAAAATTTTCAGTAATCGTAACTTAATTCGAATTTTGTTAAATATTTTTTTGTGAATTGTTTTCAAGCAAATTAGTCAAAGTATCAAAATAAAATTCAACTTTATTTAACTTACAGAATTTTACACAAAACCGACCGTTTATTATGACTTCATCCAGTCAACTAAGATACACTCATACTCTCTGAATCTGAATTTTTTATAAGAAGCTTTTGCTTATTTTTTTAAGTTCATTTTATTATAAATTCAACATTAAAGATATTTCTCATATTACGTCAATTTGAATGAATAAAACATAGCAAATCGAAATGATTTTTATTGAATAATCAAAAAGTGTATTTGTACTAAGGAATTGTTTTGAAAAAAAAATGGAAACAAGTGCTTTTTTTCGATTAATATTTTAATTGATCTTGAAATAAATTATATGTCTTAGCACACAATCTTTATAAATTCATGTTCAATTAAAAACTTCATTTATGAATATTTTTACATTTTTACTATTAATTTAACCTAATCATATAAGGTGATATACTCGCAAGAATCATAAATAGTTTATTTATACAGTTGTGAGCAAAAGCTTAATATCACCTTAGAAATAAGACTATTTTTAACGATATCTCCTATAATCTATTCTTTAGCATAAATATCATTTGTCATTCGCCAGTAGTTCTTAATACATTCTTAGTTCTAAAGGTGATCAAGATTTTATTTTGCAATATCGTGTCGAATTTAGATATATCTATACTCACATATAAAAATAAGACTGCCTTATAAAGCCATAATCATGAGATCATATTTTAAAGTTAATAAGCTTATTTACATTTGTAATAAGAATTGCATGAAAAAAAATAGTTAGTTAATGGCTTTATGTTAAGAACAATTCTACTTCTGGCATAATTCTAAATATCATTGCATTTTCTTTATATCATAAAAAAATAGAGATCATAGCGCAGTACCCATCGAATTTTTCTAGAAGTATAGTGCGAATTATTACCAGGGGAATAAGCTTAAATCCGCTGTTCATAGATGGCGTGAGTGAACGTATTAAGCTACCGTGCACACACCATACTTTTTTTATGAGTTTAACATCTGTCAACATTAATCAGTGCACATTATCAGCAATTTCGTTCAACAACATACATTTTTCCTTTGGTAATCATATCTAGTTTTGTGTCAGAAAAAGAGCATATGCGGGAAGCTCTGCTTTTCTGCTTCAATTTGAAGATATCACCTATGGTGACAGTGCTTTATCGGAAACAACATGCCGAGATTGGTTCCGACGGTTCAAAGACGGCAATTTTGACTTGTGGGACAAGAAGCGTGAAAATCGGCCTAGGAAGGTTGAGGACCATCAATTGCAGGCTCTTTTGGACGAAGATGATACCCAATCGCAAAAAACGCAAGAAATCATGGGATGATACCGGCCAACCATCAACATCTTCCTCAAGATGGAAGACGATGCTCTGCATTTGGTGGGATCAGCAGGGTATCGTCTACTATGAGATGTTGAAACCTGGTGAAACTCTCAATGCCTACGGCAACCACCAACAACTGATCAAATTGCACCGTGCTCTCCGTGAAAAAGGGACGGATTATCAACAAAGACATGACAAGCTGATTTTCCTCCACGACAACCCACCATCGCACACGTCAAAAATGGTTACAAACTTCTTTAAGACACTCAACTGGGAGGTGCTGACCCACCCCGCTTATTCACCAGACCTGGCCCCTTCCGACTACCACCTGTTTTTGTCGATGGGCCACGCGCTCGCTGAGCAGCACCTCGATTCTTACGAAGACGTCCGAAAATGGCTTGATAAGTGGTTTTCCTCGGAAGAGAAGAAATTTTTTTGGCGTATTATCCACAAATTAATCATGGATTAGTGGTCAATGACGATATATGCAATTATTCAGCTGTAATATGAGAATCTAGTGGCCTTGGTGTGTAAGTATCTAATGTGTATTAGAAAGTTTCATGGCATTGGTTTCCTTGTAAGTTGTATCGTGAATAAATAGTTTTGGTTTGATAATAAAATAATCATTATTAATTAAAATTAAAAAAATAAAATTTGCAAATAAACAACATATTTTGGGACAGGTAAAATGGTTTTTATCTAAAAAAAATGTTTTCCATACAAATTATTAAAGTTTTTTTATTTTAATTGAACTATTATCAAAATATATCATAAAAAAAACTATCCCAAATTAATTTAAAAAAATTTTCCTACGTTAAAATACACCAACATTTGGATTATTTTCAACAAAAAGTTCATAATTTAATCAAACCTCAATCCAATCAACTAGAGGCTCCTTAATTTTAATGATCAAATAATATAATTACTATTTATTATGGTAATTAGTGTAAATTGTATGAAAAAGATAGAAGATAAGTTAATTAGCTAAGTCAGGAGATTAGAGAATACTTCACTATCCACAAATGTTTAAATTTCTGCCCATTCATAAATATTATTAAATTAATTGAAAAAAAACTGCATAAATTTATTAACAACTATTGTAAATGAAAGTGGCAATTAATATATTAGGCTATTAAGAAAAAAAACACTCATCCTCAATACGAACATAAAAGTTTGTACTCATCCTTATCACGTATATCCAGTCAGCTATCTTTTATTATTATTACATTGATATACTGTTCGTTTCAAGTCATTGCTACGTTTAAATATATCTCTTAGTATTTATTTGGTTTTGTTTTTATTTGTATTGTTATTTTTTTCTAGCAAGAATTAATTAAGAAAATTGATATCAAAAACGAAATGTCTCACTAACAGCGTCAACGATCTATAATGTTGTCTAAGAGAAATAATATTGGCGACTTTATTTCATTAGAAGGTATCACATCGAATAATAGTTGTTTGAAAAAAGGACGAAAAAAACTTTGCCAAAATAAGTATTCCACGAAGGAAACAGCAATAAAGTTCTGCATTTCTCTTTCGATTATTAGAAACACCATAAAAATATTATTTCTACCACACAATTAATTTACGTATTTAATGCAAAAAACGCAATATCCTGTGTGCTTTATTTAGCTATACCAACAGTCGATGATTTAAGTACGATTTTATTCTTATTAAATATATAGTCTTATACTAATTGTTTAGTATCTTATGATAACGATTTATAATCAATAACCGTTTTTATGAATACTAAAACGAAGAAATACTATTTATTTCTTCAACCTTAATACAATTACTATAAAGCAAATTGAATTACTTTCAGTCTACTGTATCTAATATCTCTTCAACTATTTTTAGATTTTCTTATTTCAATACAATTTTTCATTTGTCCACACCATCATTAATCAAGTAGAACCATGATAATGCAATTGTTTCTTTATATCAATATCCAGTAAAGGGTGAAAGCTTGCAATATATTCAAGGATCGACTGTCCATACATATGAGTATAATGCTCTACTTTGATTCCATGTGAAAGCATAAACGAATATTACCATTTTCGATTATTTTTCTTTATTTATTTTATTTGCTCAAAGAATGATAATATTTTATTTGGTTGGATTATTCTAAATCGGATAAAAATTCATCTGATTGGAAATTTCTTCTATCAAAAAAGCTTCTTAGGATTTTTTATTTTTTAATACAATAGTAAAGTTGAAGTTTTTAAACATATTTCAATTTTACAGCAATTTTGGAAGAAGTTTTCAACTTTTTTTATTGTAAAAAAAGTACTTTTAAATAAAAAAATTATTTTATACAATTTGAGAAATTTACGTTTCATCTCGATTTAAATTAATAGCAGATTTTCAATACTTTTTAAAGCATATTATTGAAAATTGGATTGTTACTTGTAATTATTTTTCAATATATTATATTATGAGTGAAGATCTGCTAAAGCATTTGTAAGTTCTTACGAATATTTTTTTAATATCATATTCATAATATAATTTCAGGAATTTCACAAATTATTAAATAAAAAGAGTATATTTAAGGATAGATGATTAAGGAGCATATGGAATCGTATATTGTTGAAATTATAAAAAAAAAACTATTACTCTCATTAAAAGAATAGACGTATCAAAAATGTAGTGATCAGAATCACTTTTTTATATGATTCTGCTCACTACATTTTTTATAAGTCTATTGTTTTAAAGACATTAATAACTTTTTATATTTTATTCTGAATAATCATTCAGTTCTTCTTAGTGAATTTTTGATGGACCTCTCACCAATAGTGAAATAAAGAGTTACGTTAATAAAAGCCATTTTATTAAAGAAAAATATTATATTTGATTATTAAACAAGTTTGCTTATTGAGAAAGAACTATTGAACTAAATTATTTGTCCATGAAATTTTAATATTTGTTAGTTCTTCTTCTTCTTATAATAAAAAAATCAGCAAAATCGAATATTGTTGATAAATATAAGTTGTAGTAAAAAGAAATCCATTATTTTTGCATTAAATTGAAGGTTTTATTTAGCATAGATAGAATGATACGATTTAGGTCAAATATACACCGTTTTGTTTGATAACTTGTTGCCATTTTGGAGGTAATTTCATAATGCCTCTTTCATAGAAACCCTCGTCCCTATAGGCAAAAAACTGGGACAGTCGATTTTCACAATCTTCTCTTGAGGCGAATTTTTCACCTGCAAAATCATTCGTCATAGACAGGAAGAGGTGGTAATCACTTAATCAGAGGTGGACTATAAGGTGGATTCATAAGAACATCCCAACCAAGGTCCCGGAACTTCTGGCGAGTCACTATCGATGTATGCGGCCTGGCGTTGTCCTGATGGAACACAATTCCTCTCCTATTGGCCAAAGCTGGCCGCGTCCTGACGATTGCTTCTTTCAGACGGTCCAATTGTTGACAGTATAGGTCCGAATTAAGAGTTCGGCCATAGGGGAGCAGCTCATAGTAGATGATTCCCTGCCAGTCCCACCAAACACACAGCAAAACCTTCCTTGCTGTCAATCCTGGCTTGACCACCGTTTGCGCCGGGTGACCGCGATTTGACCACGACCGTTGTCGCTTGACGTTGTCGTAAGTGACCCACTTTCCATCACTAGTAACCATCCGCTTCAGAAATGGATCGATATTTTTGCGATTCAGCAGCGATTCGCAGATGGAAATTCGGTCCATGAGGTTTTTTTGCGATAACTCGTGTTGCATCCTTTTTGTATCGAGTTTCTTTTTGTATCCAGCCTTATTTAAGTGGTTCCAAACGGTTTTTTGTGCAATGTTTAGCTCCTGGGCAATCGAAACAGTGCTTACGTGACGGTCGGACTCGACGACTTCCATTATTTCATCGACATTATCGACAATTGGCCTTCCAGAGCGTGGTGCATCTTTGACATCAAAATTACCGGAACGAAATCGACGAAACCAAAATTGCGCATGATTGGCTGTTACAGTGTCAGAACCATAAACACTATTCACATTTTCAGCTGCCTGGCTTGCGTTTTCGCCTTTATCGAAGAACAACTGTAAAATATGGCGTATTTTCTCTTTGTTGGTGTCCATCTTTGACGCGTGCTCCAAAAATACTGAGTCAAGTAATCACAAAACTGTATCGAAAATTTTTTTAGTACGAAATCTTATCTTTCTAACGTCATTTAGTGCAACCCGAGCGCACTTTTAAAACGGGAGATACAGACTCCTAAAGCCGTCTATTGGCAAAATAATGGATTTCTTTTTACTATAACTTATATTTCCGTCCCAGCAATACGTCAAAAAATTAAATAACAAATTACAAATTTAAAAGTAAATTTATTTTTATTAAGTATTTTATAATGATTATCGGTATATGGTTGATTTGACTGGTTTTGATAAAATCATTTGGTCGGTCCAATTTTAACTGACTTTTTAAGCAATACGGGTAAAACTTGCTCAAGATAGTATTGAAATGGAGCGTCGATCGAAGCAAGTTTATAAGCTCAAATCAATGACCTAACATATCCACACAATAAGTAATCTAGCGATGTCAAATTGCAAGATCTTGAAGTCCCTTTGCGCGAAATGATGTTGCCGCCAAAGCGTATCTCTAATAAATCGAAGGCTTATATTATAGAAGAACTCGTTAGGCCTCTACACAAAAATTGTGGCCGAATTTTGTTGGCACTACATTTGTAAAAAGAACACACATGAAAAATAACAGAATCGGCGTAAATCAGTAGGGGCCAATTTTAAACATCAGTTTGTGATTGAAGCAGTTCGTTTAAAACCATTTTGATATGTGAAAAAAATTAATTTTTAAAAGCTTTAAAACAAGTTTACAAGGTGGAAAATTTAATGTGCTTAAATAATTAACAACTAATATTCTAAAAAAAAATTGAAAACATTATTATTTAGTAAATGCATTACAGAATATTCTAATAATGCAAGCGAAAGCACAAATGCAAACAAATTTATTTAAATAATAAGCCTAGCGAATATACTTTATTTAATTTAACACAATAAAAACAGCAATTGAAAACGGACTGAAAAATGCGTTCCCTTAAATTTTCTTAAACATACTTTACGTACATCTACACTGAACAATTTTCTGGTAAACATGTAAACATCACAATTTGATTACATTTATTGAATAACGAACTATTTTACTTTTTAATAACTTTTTGGACTAAATAAATCATTAAAAGCCTTTTAGGCCCATCATAAACTAAATTTTTGTTAATTTATGTAATAAAAATGAAGATGTAAACTTATCGAAAAAAATAAATTCCAGGCCTCCTCATTATATATGATGAATTTTTAACTTACTTTTGCGTAAATACTTAAAAAAAAACATAAAAACTACACTTTCATTTGCACTTATCGATAAGTGCCAATATAACAACGTGAAAAATAATAAAAGTCTGCAAGCATATCGGCATGCTACCAATTTCATGGAGAATTTCATGTTTAAAAACTCTCCGAAAGTCTAAGAAATTGAGGCGGTCGATATTTAATTGATATTTACGAAATAAATAATAAACCTAAAATACAATTCCATTTCATACCGAAAGAATGTACAAAAAATAAACATGTCGTTGTGTTTAAATTGTATTTTTGTTTCCACTAAGTGAATAAAAATGAATGTAAATTATGGTATTCGAATTCAATAAATTTCTATTACGAAAACTAACATAGATGTCAGTGGGTTTCATTTCTACATAAAAAAATCTACACAAAAGTATGCAAGAGTTACGATTTTTCGCCGCTTCTGCAATAATTAAACCAGAAAATTGCGTATACATATACGAAAATCTGACGTACGGCCGCCCTATCCAGGTATTCTTTAATCTAAGATCGAAGGTCTTGCGAATTTTATGGCCAGTAACGCTATCCTGCTGGGAACACATGCCATTCGAATTTATCTTGATCATAGCCCGGTGACGCTATCTATTGACCGTAATGCGAACTCATAACACGGTTTGCATAAGAAAAGGGACCGCCGATACCAAACAGTACACTTTGGTGGACAGAAAGATGTGTTAAACATTTCTTGTCGATTTATTAGTTAATGACAGTTTTTATTTTCGAAGTATTTTTATGAAGGATAGATTGTATAAAATTCATTTATTAATTTAACTAAAGATTATAGTCAGTTTTATAGCTAACCCTACCGGAAGTTCTTAAAAAATAGCTAACCCTACCGGAAGATTTTAAAAAAAACCGACACAAGTAACTGGATTTTAACCACTACGAAATTAAAAAAATACGAGTATTACGTTCATCGTTAAATATTTAATTCAATAGTAAAAATATTTAAATATGAATTGAAATGATTATTCAGAATTGCTTGCACGTACTCTGCTACATAACTTTTATTAAGTATACAAATTACTAGAATACCAATTCAAGTCACCTCTTGACTATGAGTATCATCCCCGTTCTAGCACAATCAATCTTAACATTTATCAGGCAGACACGAATGAAAGTACTCGTACAAATGGCCTTGCGTATATTTAATTTGAACACCTAGTTATAATATTATTCATGATAATATTTATTCCATACTATGACCTTCTTTTTTGGGTAAACTTTTTCTGCAAAAATTTCATATAAATCTTTTCCTTTTTTTCGCATATACTATACAATTTTTCACTTTAGTTAGTTTTCCGTAAATAGAATGAAATTTCCATAAATAAATATAAACACATATATCAAAATATATGATATAATCAAGGAAATTCTACATTAATTTCATATCATATAAATAGTATTATGGTACTACCTGAAATATAAAATAATATTTTACACGCAGAAATCTAAATTTGCGATTTAAGCTTTGGTATTTAACCACCTTTTCTATTATTGTTCTCGCGTTTTAAATCGCAAGGTCATTCCTCCAATTAATCTAATTAATTTTATACATTTTCCGATTACTATTGTACAATATACACATATGTAACAAATATTTTAACACAAATTTTATGACCTGTTTTTTATGATAAATGAGGGAAAGGAAATAATTTTTTTTTTTTTTTTTGAATACAAAAATCTAAGTGGAGAATTATTCTTATAGCTTACACTAAGAACATTTCTGTTTTCTATAATTTCTTGCTTATAATTAAATAGTTCAACTTCTTTTTTAAAAATTAATTAAAAGTTAAAAAATTAATTGTATTTAATTTTATTGTAAATTTAAAATAAAAAGAAAGGTATTTTTTTTTTTGCAACAATTTAGCCACACAAGATTTTATAGTAAATAAAACAAATTTATATGTTAAATTATTTTTGAAAATTTTATCTGACTAAAAAAACCTTTTTTACAGTAGATATTTGATAAAATGTTCTACTCTACCATGATTACTATTTAAGCACATACTCGTATATTGTCAAACGATATAAAGCCAACATAAAAATAATTTCCAAAATATATTTCATGTCAAGAAACAAATACATTTCAAGAAAGTTATCACAATAACTTAAAAAGATGAAAGTTGTTTAGTAATAAATGTATAGAAATATACAATATAAAGTAAACTCTAAAACCACTTCTCCTTTTCTTCACATAAAAAAAATCGTTTGTAAGAAATGAGGTTTTCATAAAACTCATATACTCGGAAAAATATGAAATTCGAAATATTTTTAATATAATGAATATATAAAAAATCCTGCCCCATCATTCCTTTACCCTTTTCTTTTAGCCAAAATTAAAAAAAAAACTGAATAAACCTTTAGTTTGCCCTTAATAAGTTAGAGAACAAAAAATCTCGTATAAGAATAAATTGAATTGCCATTAAAATTTTCTACAACTCAGACAGAAAAAATTGTTGAAAGAAAATATTCAGGAAATTACAGGGTAATAGGGGAGAGTTTTACTATTCTAACCAGAAATCAGTCGTAAATGGCAAGTGGTGATAAATCATCGAGTGCAAAATATAATACTGAAGCATTAACTTTAGAAGAAAGAAAAAAAAATATATGAAAATAAATTTAGATAACAGAAGCTTTTGGAAAATTTCTATAGTACGATAAGGTGGAAATAATAATCATTTGTCTTTATTTCAAAATGCCAGTCACCACTACATCTCCATAGAAATATACATTATAGAAACATAGATTCGCTATAATAACTCAACACTTTATTAGAAATCCTTCTGATAATCCTTGTCTGCCCTTTGGCATTCATCCTAATGGCAAGAGGAAATTCATCATCGAGAATATGAATTCTGTTGCCCCAATTCTTTATAGAAAATATAAAACCGAAGAAATACGAATATCTGCACGGCTAAGTGCTCACATATTTTCACTTAAAATTAATATTCTTCTTTTCTCCTTACTCACATAAAAAGACAAGCAAGGCTATGAGATTTCTTTATTATTTTAAGTTGCCAATAAAGTAATAGTATGTCTTAACGACAACAAAACTTTTAAGAAATAAACTACAAAGTCTCATCATGGAAGTTCTTATACTTCTTTTAAGTCCTTGCCATTGTAACAAAAACCGATTTCAATTAAAATTCTTTTTAAAAAAAAACGACCATAATTATTTAAGTTTAGAAGCTTATGTTGTATTTTTATACCTTATAAAAAGGTATAAAAATTTATAATTTTTAAGATTCTATTAAAACAATATTAAATTAGAAAAATATTGCAATAATTTACCATTTTTAATTATATTATTCATTAGTTTTGTTTTAGTTTTTAAAATTATTTTTCTATTATTTTAAAGAGTAAATAATTTCCTTAAAATAACTAACTTATAATGAGAATTTAATTTGCCTTACTAGATATGTGTGAGTGTAGTTTTTATTATTTTATAAAATTTATTTTATTTTTCAAGTTTGAAATATTTTTATAATTAAACTTGAATCTTTTACAATTCCGAGAAGATAGTAGCTTCGTGGGTGAATTCGAATATATTGTAATTATATGCAACTAAACAAAAGCTAGAAATAAATATATTAAAAAATTAAATATATATCACGTATGACTTAAAATTATGTACATAAATCTCAATGCTGCATCCTACAGGATCATTTTAGGATATTAAAATCGCAGAGTAAAACTTTATTTTTTATATAGGAAGGGATATCAACAATTTAACGGAAGAATTAATATTGAAGATATAAAATGCGATGAGAATCGGAAGATTCAGTGCAGACCCAAAGTTTAGTCCGTAAGTCCAATTGGGTTTTAGTACTGTGTCATATATAATGGGGTTATTATTTAGTGATAGTTTTGATCTGTTGTGGTGTAGTCTTATGCGGTAGCGTCTGTTGAGTTCAAGTATTTTCAATTTCGTGTAAGGATTCCAAGTAAGTTGCTTATATAAGGTGTAGTAAAAAGAAATCCAAAAAAAAAATATTTTTGCATTAAATTGAAGGTTTTATTTTGCATAGATAGAATGATATGATTTAGGTCAAATATGCACCGTTTTGTTCGATAACTTGTTGCCATTTTGGAGGTAATTTCATAATGCCTCTTTCATAGAAACCCTCGTCCCTATTGGCAAAAAACTGGGACAGTCGATTTTCACAATCTTCTCTTGAGGCGAATTTTTCACCTGCAAAATCATTCGTCATAGACAGGAAGAGGTGGTAATCGCTTAGTGCCAGGTCCAGACTATAAGGTGGATGCATAAGAACATCCCAACCAAGGTCCCGGAACTTTTGGCGAGTCACTATCGATGTATGCGGTCTGGCGTTGTCCTGATGGAACACAATTCCTCTTCTATTGGCCAAAGCTGGCCGCTTCTGGGCGATTGCTTCTTTCAGACGGTCCAATTGCTGACAGTATAGGTCCAAATTAAGAGTTCGGCCGTAGGGGAGCAGCTCATAGTAGATGATTCCCTGCCAGTCCCACCAAACACACAGCAAAACCTTCCTGGCTGTCAATCCTGGATTGACCACCGTTTGCGCCGGGGGACCGCGATTTGACCACGATCGTTGTCACTTGACGTTGTCGTAAGTAACCCACTTTTCATCACCAGTAACCATCCGCTTCAGAAATGGATCGATATTGTTGCGATTCAGTAGCGATTCGCAGACGGAAATTCGGTCGATGAGGTTTTTTTGCGATAACTCGTGTGGTACACATACATCGAGCTTCTTTTTGTATCCAGCCTTATTTAGGTGGTTCCAAACGGTTTTTTGTGCAATGTTTAGCTTCTGGGCAATCGAAACAGTGCTTACGTGACGGTCGGACTCGCCGATTTCCATTATTTTATCGACATTTTCGACAATTGGCCTTCCAGAGCGTGGTGCATCTTTAACATCAAAATTACCGAAATGGAATCGACGAAACTAAAATTGCGCACAATTGGTTATTACAGTATCAGGACCATAAACACTATTCACATTTTCAGCTGCCTGGCTTGCGTTTTCGCCTTTATCGAAGAAAAACTGTAAAATATGGCGTATTTTCTCTTTGTTGGTGTCCATCTTTGACGCGTGCTAAAAAAATACTGAGTCAAGTAATCAAAAAACTGTATGAGAAGAACGAAATGTTATCTTCCTAACGCCATCTAGTGCAACCCGATCGCACTTTTAAAACGGGAGATACAGACTCCTAAAGCCATCTATTGGCAAAATAATGGATTACTTTTTACTACAACTTATATAAATATAGTTGTTAATCTCTAGTTATTGTATTTACTGGGTTTGAGCTGCCATTAATATTTAAATAGAAGATTTATTTAGAGCGGAGAGTCAATATAACATCAATACTTTTTTGCTCATCAACTTTTGGTCTCCACTTGGTAAATTTTATTTTTAATTTATTTTACCCATATCATCAGCATATGATGATATTATTGACAGTTGAGATATTCTGAAGTATGAATATTGTGAAGGATCAGTCCTATCTATCATAACGTCACATCCCAGTTTTAAAATATTTCAGATTTGCTATAAAGTGGATGTGACGTTGTGGTCATAGCCCTAGGCTTCCAGCGATAACATAGACAAACTATTAGTGTGTGTGAACCAATTAATTGTTGTCGCCAATTTACCAAGGAAAAATATATTGTCAGAAATCAAGGATAAACATGATTATAGTACATAATAATTAAAAATACTATAAACTCTAATATGAGAGTTAATCAATTTTATTCTGTATTAATATATATAAAACTTGCAATCATGTTCATATGGATATGAAATATTTTATATGAGAGATTTTCATTAATCAAGTTTTTTTGGATAAAATGAATAAAAAGTTGTTTATTTTCCAACATTATTATTATATTCCAACAATTTACATCATTAAAAAGACATAATAAAAATAATAAAAATGAAAAAAATAAATATCAATTTTAATTCAATATGAATATTTATAATTATCTCATAGAAAATTATAATATAATAAATACCTTTTCAAACTTTTTTCATATAATTTGTATGATATAAAAGAAAATTTAACAAAAATATAAGAACGCAAACTTTTTTTTAAAATTTCCAATTATAAAAATTCATTTTTTATTTATTATTGCAAAATTGTATGAAGAAAAATTTCCAATAATAAACACAAATTGCTGTAAAATGAAAAATATTTTTAAATGTAAAAACTTTTTTCTATATCTTCAATAAATAGAATAATTCCTTTAAAAAGAATTTAATATCCTCGCTCTATACATATATAATTTGGTATAAGATCGCATTATCCAACCAATCAATAACAAAAGTCTATCCTCAAAGGTTACATCTTCGTTTGCTCTTAAAGCTTTATGGTGTGACACTTCGTGATTTCTCAAATTACTAAATCAACCTTCAACAAAATATTATCAAGTAAATCTATGCCATGGACTATTATAAATATTTTTTCCTTCTAGTTTGACCGAAACCTGCCGCCACATAGTCTGCAAGAAATGAAACGATATCAAACGTAATAAGTTTCAATGTTTGACTTTTGCTACGAAAATACTCGTACCACTGACTAAAAATTTTTCGTTCAACAATTTGAGTGTTTGTCTTTCTGTTTCTGATTATGCCCTTTTATTTAAAGTTTTTATAACTTTCGATTTCCAAATACAATGTGATATATTTTTCTCTTAATCGAGGATAAACTTGAATGAATTTTTTGTTGATACCTTTAAGAATGTAATATTATTTTTATGAAAATAGAAAAATTCGCTCAATGATTTAATCACAACAAGTTTTTTACGTTAGCAAACAAACATTTACGTTAAGGACACAGATTTTATTGGAAACGAAAATATTTTCAGAAAAAATGTAAGCAGATTTAATGATTTTATTTAATTGATACTTTTTGGATATTTGTTTTGCTTTTGGACGAAGTACTTTCTCACTTACAATATAAATTCACAACTAATCGAGTGCTGAATTTTTTCATATTTGGTAGTTGAAAGTTTTTGAAGCAGTTATAATTTTAAGCGGATTTGCAACAATCAAGGTTATCTAGTGGCAAATGTATTTTATAGTCACATAATTTAATTTAATGCAGATCGTATTCCGAGAGTCACATGACTTGATATTAATCAGTTCCCTTGAAGCTTTTTTACATAATAAAAAAAAGATTCATATTTTTTTAGAATCTGAATTGTAAGTCAAACACTGTAGCTATATTTCCGATAAAGTTTTTATTTATAATTTACATGAGAATTTCGGCACTTTGTCTATTTTGGAACTAGTATTTGGATAGTTAAGAATATTTTAAAAATTGGTAATAATTATTTTTTATCGAATTTTATGAAAAGTTTTTCTCTAATTTCTTTTGAATCCTGTAGACGAATTAAAGAACCTTGAGCAATGACTTACAATGAGCTAATGCTTCTATTATATATCTCACTGATCTAGAGAAAAAATTATTCCTACCAAGGTTAGTTTGATTTGTTTTTTTTTTAGAAAATACATCGATGGTAACATGAACATTGGTTTATGAAAGCTCAATATAATCATAAACTTATATGATTATATTGGTTTATTAAACCTTTCTCTTATATAAATATCCCAAATAAAATAAACGTATTTAAGAGAAGACAATCCGTCTTAACTTATACGAAGGTCATTCACCAAGTACTTAGCCTCACCGCCCGATGGAACTGCTGTCACAAAAGAAATTTACCATCGTGCAGTACATTCTTTTAATAGCCTACTGTCAAAGTTTCAGTCAATTTCCCTTATTAGTTTTGTTTTGAGAACCGGTTGCACAAAAATGGAAAAAGAACAATATCGTTCGGTGATTAGATTCTTGTTTTTGGAAGGGAAAACGCACAGCGAAATCAAAGATCGCTTGGATGCTGTGTATGGTGACTCTTCTCCTTCGATGGCGACCGTCAAGAATTGGTTCAACGAGTTTGTTCGTGGCCGCACGTCGGTTTTTGATGAGCCACGCCCAGGTACCCCGAAAACGGCTGCTACGGAGGAAAACGTTAAAAAAGTCCACGATCTCGTGTTGGCAGACCGTCGATTGAAAGTTCACGAGATAGCTGATACTGTGGGCATCGCAGTAGGAATGGTGCATCATATTCTACACGAAGAACTGGGCATGAGAAAGCTGTCGGCGCGATGGGTGCCGCGTTTGCTCATACCGGAAAACAAGCGCAACCGTGAGACCACATCGGCGACGTGTTTGGCGCTGTTTCAGCGCATTCCAGCGGAGTTCTTGCGTCGTTTCGTAACCGTCGACGAAACATTGATTCACTGGTACACACCAGAGACCAAGGAATAGTCGAAACAGTGGACTTCACCCGGCGAACGTGCTCCGAAGAAGGCGAAGACTGTTCGATCGGCCGGAAAAGTGATGACCACCGTTTTCTGGGATTCACAAGGTGTGATCCACATCGATTACCTCGAGAAGGGTAAAACAATCACGGGGCGCTACTATGCTGACTTATTGGGCCGATTTGACGTCGAATTAAAGAAAAAGCGGCCCCGCTTTGCGAAGAAAAAAGTGCTGTTCCACCACGACAACGCGCCGGCTCACACCTCCGCCGTCGCCATGGCCAAATTGGTCGAATTGCGCTACGAATTGCTGCCCCATCAACCGTACTCTCCAGATTTGGCCCCCTGTGACTACTTTTTGTTTCCAAACCTGAAAAAATCACTCGCCGGGAATAGATTTGGGTCGAATGAGGAGGTCATCGTCGCCACGGAGGCCTATTTTGATTCCCTCGAGAAAATGTATTTTTTAGACGGGTTAAAAAAGTTAGAGCATCGCTGGGCCAAGTGTATCGAGCTTGAAGGAGATTATGTGTAAAAATAAATTGCCACCTTTCCAAAATTTTCGTTTTTCTTTTGTAGGCTGAGTACTTGTTGAATGACCCTCGTATATACAAATATTGTCAAATGTTATGGTTTAATTTTTTCCAGCTATTCAATTTTAAAATTTTTTCATCATTTTAAAATAATGTGAGCAGAATAAAAAATACAATATTTAAAAAATTATAAATCCATGGAACACCCTGTACAACAAATACAATAAGATATTTAATTTGTCAGAAGCCCTGAAAAGTTTTGAACACTTTCGCAGTTAGTAGTCTGTGGCAAAAGCATTAAGAATTTCTGAAATAAACTTTAAAAAAAGCTTCTAAAAAACGCTGCTAAGAACCAAAGCTTTCAGAAGCTTCTGTGTTAACTTTGAATTCGTTATTGGTGAAAAGCTCAGATTTATATTGTAGATAAAAGTTTCTGTGTAGCTTTCGTTCAAATTTTTTCGAAAATTATAAAAAGCCCTTTAATTTTTAGCAATTACATATGTATTAATATAGTTTCATAAAAATATTCCAATTTGTTAAAATACCATATAATAAAATTCCAATTTTTAAAAGAAAAGTTTACTTTGGACGCCCATCGCCAACAAACGGGATAGCCTCTCCCAGATTTTTAATTTTCTTCTTTGAATTTCTTACAGCATCTGTAGCAACACTACCAATATCCGGAATATTATTAATTAGATCGATAGGTTTCACATCATTTAGAATTGGTGGATTTTGTATAGTAGAATCTTTGTCAATAATAGGCTTCGGAGCTTTTTCGGCATCCTTTAGTGCGGAGGTAATAAGATTTATATTTTCTGTAATACCCGTAGCTTCTTCTGGTTGCTTCGTCATATTATCGTTTGCTGGAATACCTCTATTATTTTTATCGATATTTTCTGACGTTTCAGATACTTCATTAATTTTATTCTTTGGACCTGAATCTTCATTGGGATCTGTAAGTCCATGCTGCATACCATAAGGACTTTCAACGTTAACGTACAAAAAATATTTGCCCAAATTAGTTTTATTCGCTTCCAATCCCATAAAAGCTTTCCTTTCATCTGAACATTGTTTTGAATTAAATAATTTTTTTGATGGGCATTGTGTGGATTCAAAATTTGTAGCTTGGCCGGGTTGAACAGTTTCAGCAAAATATTCAATTATTCGACTATGAGAACAAACAATACTGGAACAACCATCCTTGAAAAGAGTTTTAACTCTAAAAAATTAGTCATCATTTCTCAATCAATTAAAAACTTTTACAAAATTAATTCCTACATAATTGGATAAAAATCCGCATGTCCCCATGTCCTGTCATTTTGAAAGATCGACTCGGAATGAATGGCATCCACAAAATTCACTAATGATAAATTTTTCGCAACTAGAGGTGGCATATTATAACAAAAATCAGCAGGTTCGATACCCGTAAGGCGGGAGATTTTCCTGCCTGTTAAACTATTGTAGGCTATAGTTGCATGTTGAGCAATTTGAGCACCTAAACTAGCTCCAATTAAATGTATTTCGTTGGTAGTAAAATTTGCGAGAACTTTGCCTAAGGCAGTACCGCTATCTTTTGTATTATAAGTCGCCCAAGTATATAAATTACGCAAAGATCTCCCTAAGTTTAGAATCTGAAATTCAAATTAAACACACAGAGTTATTGAATGAAAAATTCAACTATACGAAATTATTAAATATTGATACAAACAACAAAATTAAATTTTCCTAGTTCATTATATGCTCTCATCAGTTTGATAACTTCAGGCTGAACGGAATCAGGATAACTACTTAGCCAACCGCCAATAAATATTGTTAAAGGTAATGAAACATTATACAAAGGATCATTAAGCATATCGTTAATATTCTCCAGTTTATATGTTTTTTGTCCAGCTTTTCCAAATAATGTCAAGCTAAGATAGTCAGCACTTGGAAGTAATTTTATTATCTTGTAGTGTACAAAACCACCTGTAATTAATTTCAAAATAATAATTTAAGAATATTTTGATTGATAGTTTTTATATTAAAATAGAAAATATCACTTACAAATTTCATTTAGAACACGTAGAATCTCTGAAACTTTTGCTTTAATTATATTTTCAATTGTATAATCGGAAAATTGGCTTCTATTTCTTGTTAATATATTTTCAATAATATCAAATGATTGAACATTTGTGATCAATAGAAAATTGCTTATAATTAGAGTTAAAAATATATTGTGTTTTTTAGAAAAAAATTCGAATGGCATTTTTGTAGTTTTTTTTTGCCTGCTAATATGAAAATTATACTTTATTGAAGTATCACATAAAAAGAAGAAATTATTTGTTGTTGCGGGAAAGAAATTATAAAAAAATTATATTTCGACTGTAGCAGAACTTTCAACTGTAATAGAATTTTATAAAAAAGAATAAAAATTCATATATTTTCTTGTGTAAATAGCGCAACTTTTTCACTAATGAAAATAAGTCAACTTTTCAACTATTTATACACCTACTCTAAGCAATAAGGAAGTACTCATTTGAAAATAAAATTTCACATACCAACATGCTATAATAATTTTTAATCTTTTGATGATGTAATAAGTTGATATATTTCCTAATATAAATTGAAATAATAAAAAAAATTAACAATATATTTTTATTATCTATTTTACATTACAGGTAAGTCACCATAATAGCCGTTTTACGTGACAAACAAGAAATTAAATTTAATTAAGAAACATCATTAATAATTCTCAACCAGTTATATATAACAATCATCATCATTTTTTGTAAGTAAAATGATTACGTTCGAATTTTTATTATTACAATTTTTTTTAATAATTGATTTCGTATTAATTATAGTTTTTTTCTATTAATTTCGTATATTCTCAAATAAAATATTACCCGAGTTTCTATATTTTTTTATATTTTCCACCTCATTAATTTATGTCTAATAATTAATCCCCATAAAAATATTTATAAAATCAATTAAAAAGAATTGATTTTACAAAAGCTTTCTGTATTTTGAAATATTCTCTTTGGCAAACTTTCATTCTAATTACATAAAATTCATTCATAAATTTTTTTTCATTTGGTACTATAATTAATTGTTTTCTTTTTTTTCTTTTCAATTATAATACTGATTACTCAATTTAAGATTTTTTTTATATATAATAGATTTTAAAATAACACATATGTATATAAAAAAACAATATTTTTTTCAATATTAATTATTCTTTGTTTTGATGAATTTTGCTTTACTTAATATTTTTATTTTCTAATTAGTTTTGTATTAATTATACTTCAGGTGAGTGTTTTGAAAACAAAATTAATTATGTCTCAGTCTCTATAATAGAACTTCAAAGCAAAAATAAATTATTCAAAGCAAACCGAGAAATAATTACACGAAATAACAAAATAATTTTTTAATAAATATTCCGTCATTATACGAGTAGAGCCGTACTGTAATTTTTATATCTAAAAAATTATTGAATATATTTTATTAAATATATTATAAGCAAAATATGTATATATTGTAATAATTAATAAATGTTTTACTATCAAATTTTATATAGAATATATAATAGCCAATTTTTTGTTGTAAATATTCACATTTTTTAGAAGAAAAATTGAAAAAAAAACTTTAAAGGATATACTTGTATGCACAAAATTTCCGCTTTTTATAAAAAAAATATACTATAAATGTTATAATATAATTTTATTACTAAATAATTAGTGTTAACTTAAATTCATGATTATTAACAACAAATATAAGATCATAAATTACAAAATGTGAAAAATAAAATATTTACTTTTATAGCTTTATGATTAAGTTACTGAGACTCTTTTATTAAATTACAGAACATTTTATACACGTGCAGACAGAAAACTTCTTAAACCTAATTGACACTATCCGTAAAGGCCGCTACTACTAACTTACTAAGTAATTTTTTTTATTACACATAGTAACAAGCAGATTTATATAATAGTTATAATTAATTAACATGAGTGCTTATGAGGAGTAAATAAACATTGAAGTATCTCGTGCTAGCGTGTGCTAATGTTAAGTATTTTAATAAATGACGCTACCAGTGACGCTTAAGTCTTCCATGGGAGTTTTTAGGCAAGGAAGTGGAGGATAGTTCTTAAACAAAGTGATTAGTGTGATTGGAGACACTTCATGATTCAAAAGAGAGCGTCGACAATTGTATAGAGTATTTTTGGATTTGACGATAAATGGAATGCTTAGTAGGATCCCAGAGTTCTAGCCTGTAAGTCCATATTGGTTGCGGTAGGGCATTGTATAAAAGTACTTTGCTGTTTATAGCAAGTTTAGAACGTTAGTCTAGAAATAGAAGAAGTTGTAGGTATTGTCTTTTTAGTTCTTATCTTTAAAGTCTTGTATGTGGGGTCCATGTCAAGCGTTTGCCTAAGTTCAGTCCAAGGTGCGGAACTTTGACCTGTTGTGGTATGGTAATTATATTGGGATATATATTATAGGGTTTGAATTTAGGACTGGAGAAATTCGGAAGTATGTTGGTGATTTTCGCTAGATGCCAAGCAGGCCATATCGTTGGCATATATAGCAAAGCAGGAATTGCGACAGATTAGGATGTCAGACGTGTATATGTTGAAGAGGATGTGTTCAAGTATACTACCCTGTGGAACACCAGCCAATATCGGAGAGATGAAATATCCTATTTTGTTACCAGAGCAAGCCCGAATGCTAAACTCTATCAAAAGCTTGACTTATATCAAGACACATACCGGAACAGTAATCTTTTCTTTCTAAAGAGGATGCAACGAAATCGACGACTCGCTGATACTGCTGAGTACTGGAAATTCTTGGTTTGGAATTAAATTGAGGATTCGAGTAGAGAATGTATGCGGCAGAGTATTGGATGGAGACTTATTGGTCTGTAGGAAGTGGGACGGTTTATTGGTTTATTGGGTTTAAGAATCACTTTTGTAATGGCAAATTTCCAGAGTAATGGAAAATATGTTATTCGAAGCATGGAGTTACATAATCTAAGAAAGGAATACTATTACTCTTTTAAGAAGTTGTTGGAGTATATTGTAGGTGATCGGACTACATTTAAAGCTAAAAAGCATACTGCCATACTGTCATTTGAACTCATGCAGTCATGAAACCATTTTGACCTTATGAGCTTATTATTTATGACTAAAGCATGTATACCAGGTGCATAAGCTTAAATCCGCTGTTTTTTAATCAAAAGAACACATGTTTATTCAAAGTACTTGCCCTCGCTAGCTACACATTTTTCCCCTCTCTCGGGTAATTTGTGGATACCACGCCAAATAAATTCCTTCTTTTTCGAGGCAAACCACTCATCAAGCCATTTTCAGCTCGAAGTGCTGCTCAGAGAGCGCGTGGCCCATCGACGAAAACCGGTGGTAGTCGGAAGGGGCCAAGTCTGGTGAATAAGCGGTGTGGGATAGCACCTCCCAGTTGAGTGTCTCCAAGTAGTTTCGCACCATTTTTGACGTATGCGATGGTGCATTGTCATGGACGAAAATCAGCTTGTCATATCTTTGTTGATAATTCTTCCTTTTTTTAAGCAGAGCACGGTGCAATTGGATCAGTTGTTAGTGGTAGCGGTAGGCATTGACAGTTTCACCAGGTTTCCACATCTCATAGTAGACGATACCCTGCTGATCCCTCCAAACGCACAGCATCATCTTCCGTCCGAAGCGATTTGGTCTTAGGGAAGATGTTAATGGTTGGCTGAGATAAACCTACGATTTCTTGCGTTTAGGATTCTCGAAATATATCCACTTTTCATCACCTGTTACAATCCGATGCAGAATGACTTTCTTTTTCTGGCGAGCAAGATTTCACATGTGTTTTGGCGTCGCTCCATCTGCCTATCGTTCAATTCATGCGGCACCCATTTTCCGATCTTTTTAATCTTCCCCATGGCACGCAGACGCATGGTAATGGATGGTTAAGTAACACCCAATTGCTCCGCGAGCAGTTTTTACGATTGGGTATCGTCGTCATTTAAAAGAGCCTGCAATGATGGTCCTCAACCTTCCTAGGCCGATTTTTACGCTTCTTGTCCTACAAGTCAAATTGCCGTCTTTGAACCGACGAAACCAATCTCGGCACGTTGTTTCCGATAAAGCACTGTCACCATAGGCCTCCATAAGCATTCGATGCGATTCGGCAGCCGATTTCTTCAAATTGAAGCAGAAAAGCAGAGCTTCCCGCATATGCTCTTTTTCTGGCACAAAATTAGACATGATTACCAAAGGAAAAATGTATATTGTTGTACAAAATTGCTGACAATCTGCACTGATTAATGTTGACAGATGTTAAACTCATAAAAAAAAGTATGGCGTGTCCATGGTAGCTTAATACGCTCACTCACGCCATCTATGACCAAACAGATTATACACCTGGTATATAGTTTTGAATCTTTAAATAAAAAAATCAACATAAATGCTTTAATGTATAAATTTTAAATATATAATTTATATATATAAAATATCCAAAATCTTTAAAAGCCAATTAATTTGATTCTCTATTAACAAAATTTCTGAAATAGTTTTACTTTTAAAATTCTCTGTTATAAATTTTCTAAAACAATATGAAAATAGTCATAAAAATAAAGTTCTCTAAATTGATGAGATTAACTTAGTCATATTTTATAAAAAGAAAAAATTACTTAAAAAAAATAATAAATTATGTTGTAATAAATTTATCCCTTAACTATGGCGAAATATAATATGTCATGAATGAAGCTGAAACATGTACAAGATGACATTGAATAAAAATAACCCTCTGTGATAAATCGGTACCATTAAATGTGAGAAAATTAATTCTTAAACAACGTGAACGGCAATTTGATTTTGGAAGTAAGAGGATAGTTTATAGTTGCAGAATCTGAAGAAAAAAAAACGTTCTCCAATAGTTCAGAAATTCGTAAACAGGGCAACAACTAACTGAGTTAGCCAATGGTGGTGTCATAGTGTTCGCACTGACAAAAGTCATTTTCTGGTATTCAGCTTATTTAATCGAAGCGGTTGAGCAGTATAGGTTTGCAAATTCAACAATGAACTAGAAAAGTAGTACATCTTACTATACTACAATATATGCTGGCAAAGAAAGAAAGTTCCGGAATTTCAATGAACACTAATATGGTAGCTGTGCTCCGATATTTTCGACAACTACAAGTATATAGCAAGGATTTTTGTGCAAGGTGTCTTCATTTCCATGTAGTGTATATTTCTGTCTAAATTTTATACAGGTAAAGAATATATATACCTGTACTATATGTAGAAATCCATTTTGTACTGGTACACAGCAGGATGCAAAATGCAGATGGTGTACTGTACTGGTGCCACTTTGGCGACATAAATTCACAAAAAATTCCAACCACGAAACGTTGACTGGTAACGATAAAAATCGATGGAGATTAAAGCAAAAAAAGTAGAACAGTTGAACAGAAATAATACGAAATTGCAGAAGAACATATTATTTACAGGTGAATATCGTATTTATACATATTCAACCAATGTTATGCAAGAGCAGTGCACCGTTTTTAGAATTTGGCAATTCTCTATACAATAATTTTACCTGTGTCTATATATTTACATCTATTGCGCCATAAAATTATTCATATTTCTCTGACTCGACTGCTTTATATTGCATTGAGAGTACCGTGGCTTCTTTCATAAGAGTGAATGCATTTCATTCAAATAGTCCAACAAAACGCCACCGATGAAGATTCCCCAACTCCCCATAAATATAAGATATTAACATGTATATGTATATGTAAGTACACTGGTATTAGAAAATATACTATAAAAACTTTTCTTACTTCCATTTAACCAATTTTCAGTTGAAAATGTGGAAAAATTTAATGGCGACAAGTATAAAAATTCGTTTCTTACATACCGCCAATGTCTGCTTTTTCTCATAGTTCATCTTCTTGTACTTTTAAGTAAACTTCAATTTCAAAAACTTTTTCCCCATTAATTTATAGTACATTCTAACATATTGTCATCGTGTAAAAAAATTATATCAGAAAAGAAACTATACTTATTTTATTATATGGATTTTTATAAATTGACAAAATTGATAAAAACTATAAGGAAATGAATAAAATAGTAGAAAATGCAAGTAAAAAAATATTGTTGGATCTTTTACGGAAAGTGGGAAATTGATTTCAGTCTATCGAGTAAATTTGGAGCCTTCGTTAAAAGTTTGGAGACGAATAGTCTCTGTGTTGACATTAATTGATTCTATTTTTAAGAGTCGTTGATAATTTTAAACTTATACAAACAATCTTAACTTTTTTCTTATTTTTCAAGACGTTTTGTGTAATAACTTTCATTCCATAGTAGGAAGTGAACATTTTAAGTTTTATTGTATAGATTATGGGCTATTCTCAAAATTCAAGCATAATTTGCTTACGAGTTGAAAGCTTTTACGTAATTTGATTACTCTCTCAATCTGGCCTTAGATAAAAGTTTACTTTCAAAAGAACATAACAGCAAATAAATTTTGTTCTATTTTTTTTTTAAATAATAAAAACGACATAGTTTTAAAGGGTATTTTCATTAAAAACATTTTTTTTTTTTATTTCTAAAATAACAAATTTGTTTTTGTATATAAAAATATTTAATTGATTTTATGTTTCAAAATTTAACAAGATGCGAGGTAATATCTTGTTACCTTTTCGAAAAGTTTTACATTTTGAAATAATTTTATAGACAGTTTTGATAAGTCAATGGCAGCGTTAAGTGCACATTACAATATTTGTTATAAAAGTTCTTGATTTTCTTAAAGAGAGTAAAATAACTACGAGTATATAGATTAAAAAATTATTTAAGGATTTTTCTATTAATGCAAAAAAGATTTTTTTTCTTACATAAGGTCTATAACTATTTTTATATAAGGTCTGTAAACATAAATTTTCTTAGACAGTTTCAAAAAAAAAAAGATATTAAAATATAACAAAATTATACAATACTTTTTAAAAATAACATTAAAGTTTACATAAAATTTTAGTTTACCATGTAAAAAACAGAATATTTTCTATTATTAAAATATTGCATTTCTTGAGTGCTATATAATATGACATATGTACTAAAGTGCTAATTTTGTGAATCTGATCGAAGACCTCATTTAATTTCAATATTCTGCCACTCTCAATGGTGCGTTTTATCAAAGATAACAGCCGTGAATTTATCTCCCAATATAGAATAAACAGTATATACGTAACAGTTAATATGTATTGTATAAATTTGCAATTTGGCATATAGAAGCTTAGATTTTGTTGTTCAAACCCATCAAGATAATTAAACTATTTCAAAACAATATTTACAATGTGCTTTCAATGTTCCAGATCGATTTTGTTTGGCCACCATTTTGATTTGGATGACATTTGTATGTTGGTATTTGACATGGTGCGGACCATATTTCTTTGAGGATGCTGGAGGCAATGCTATAACAGTTACTGGTGACCGCTATCGGGACATGTTGGAAAACTTTCTTCTGCCCGAATTAGATTAATTAGGTCTATAGAACATGTGGTTCCAATAAGACAGTGCCACGTCACATACAACTTATGCTACGATGAACATTTTGAGAGAAATTTTTCCCGACCGTATAATGTCAAAAAATTGTGATATCGACTGGCCCCCACGATCCCCTGATTTGAACCTTCCCGGTTTCTTCGTATAAAGGTACTTAAAGTAAAAGGTGTACACTAACAAACCAACCATAACGTCGATGCTTAAGGATACCATAGCTTAAATACGAAATAGCTTAAATAATACCAGACGTCTGCGTAAATATTATGAAAAATGTGCTTAAAAGAGGTAGTCTTTACACCGTGGCCATAGCCAATTATTTGATCTACGTCATACTTTATATATAATGTTTAAGATTGTATAATTATTTAATAAAATAAAAGTTATAAAATTAATTTTATTTAAAATTAATTAAAGCAAACAAAAAAATTTCCAATTAGGAAAATTTGACATTCAATGTTTGTAAAATTATACATATTTTATTCTGGAATCTTCTGATTCATAATAAAAATTTTCGAGGAGAATTCTTAAACATTCAATATCTAAAATCTACTTAAAACATGATATATGATAAAAATACTAGCCCCTTTTTTTATATTAGTTTAAATGTGATAATATAACCATTGGCGTATTATCGTGTTTTTATTAGAAGAACTTTAGAAGAAGAATTTCATCAGTTGTACTATTGTATACATTCATTTACTTTAATAGTACATTTATTCAAAGTAACTCATTTTATAATGAAATAAATATTTTAAGTTCAAATTATACGAGTACATATATAAGGGAAAATATATAAATAAAAAATACAAGGTTCGTTCAATAAGTCCTTCGAAAAAGATGGAAAAAAACTGTTTTTTTTTAAAAATAAATTTTTATTTTTCAACATAATCTCCTTTTAGCTCTATACACTTTCCCAACCGTTTTTCCAAAATTTTTATCCCGTCCAAAAAATAGGATTTCGGAAGTTCTGGAAAATACTCATCCGTTTGAGCAATGACGTCCTCGTTGGAAGTGAACCGTCATCCGCCAAGCCATTTCTTCAGATTGGAAAAAAGAAAATAGTCACTCGGGGCCAAATTTGGTGAATAAGCGTGATGCTGCAACAATTTCATTCTCAATTCCACAATTTTGGCCATGGAAACCGCGCAGGTGTGCACATGGTCATTGTCCTGATGCAAGAGGATTTTTTTCTTCTTCAGATGGGGGCGTTTCTCTTTGATTTCCTCGCTCAATCATTGCAATAACGACGCGTAATACGCTCCTGTTATTGTTTTTCCTTTTTCCAAGTAGTCGATAAAAATGATGCCCTGCGAATCCCAAAAGACCGTGGCCATCACCTTACCGGCCGATGGCACAGTTTTTGCCTTCTTCGGAGCCCGTTCACCCTTGAAAATCCACTGTGATGACTGTCTCTTCATTTCTGGAGTGTAGTAGTGTATCCAGGTTTCGTCCACAGTGACATATCGACGAAGGAATTCGGCAGGATTGCGATGAAAGAGTGCCAACATAGCCTCAGAGTCCACTACACGATTGCGCTTATTCTCCTTTGAATAGGATCTTGCCGAAATTTTTTTCAAAGACAATTTTTCATGCAAGGTTGTGCTATGCTAGTGGCCTCAACTAATTCGCGCACTTTAATTCGCCGATCGTTCAAAATCAGATCGTGGATTTTGCCGATGATTTCAGGAGTAGACACCTCAACTGGGCGTCCTGAACGATGTTCATCTTTTGTGGATGAACGGCCACGTTTAAATTCATTCACCCAATTGTAAACCGTCGCAAACACAGGTGCAGATGTGCCATGAACTGCATCCAACTCGGCATTGATTTCTTTCGGGCTTAAGCCTTTCAAATGGAGATGTTTGATGATAGCCCTAAACTCGCTTTTTTCCATTGTTATGCACAAATAAATGTCGTTAACTTTAATCGACGATAGAAATTGACCTACGCTATGGATCGAGTTGAAATTTTGACAGCTTTCCTGTCGATAATGCTTTTTACTCAATTTCTCGGATTTTCTAAGGACTTATTGAACGACCCTCGTAGTTCACAAATAAAAATTTAGACATGCTAAAAATACATAATATTATTAAAAATTTGTCAATTTATTGTGGATAGTCAAAATTTCGTTGTTGCAGAATATTTCGTAAAAATTTCCTTCATTTTTTGTAACGAACCATTATTAATATATTACCTTTCACAATAAATTTTTCGTTACTATAACTTTTCATTATTCTTAATTTCAGATTATATTATTGAAAAAGTTAGCACAAAAAATTTTATAATACTGAATACTACTCATATTACTAAAAGTTAATTGCTTTAAGATGAACATATAAAAAAGTAAATTAGCAGCACAAAAATTAGAATATTTTGCCTTGAAATTTATTCGGGTAAGAATTGCCGCAAAAATGTTACCTTCCGCAATGTGGAAATATCAAATTTGTCAGGAATGATAAGAATTTGACTAGTGATGTCATATATAAAATGAGCAGGAAAAATTTTTGGCACGCAAACATTTTGTACTGACATCGTGCGTGTTTTTCGGTATTTCAGTTTTTTTTAAGGAAATAGTCTTAGCAACTCTCGCAGAGTTAAAGTAAAAAATTGAAATTATTTTTATACACAAATATGTAAAAATAGCTCTATACATTTTCTTAACACATTAAGCTTCATATAAACAACTTAATTAATTGTAGAACTTTATGAATAAAATATTCTTTTCAAACAGTTTGTAACTATACGAGTACATCAATCCATGTTAGTATTACTGCTACAAGTATACTTAGAAAAATGCCGAAAAAGCTTTAAAGTTTTCTTAATTCAGGATAAGTTGTTCTATAAAGTAAATAAATGGACTGGTAAAAAATGTTCATTAAATTATTTGGGATAATTTTTATGAATTATAAATAACTATTGATATTTAGAAAAAAAGCCATAAGTGGGTAGAAAATGTACATTACATAATTTTTATAAATAACAGCCTAAGTGAAAAATGGTACTTTTATAAATAGGTCATAGGTTTTTAAGTGAATTTTTCTTATCCAACTTATTAGAAATATAAATTTTTCTAAAACCGTTAATATTTCCTTCATTTTATATATTTATTGAGAAAATAAGCAATTTCAAAGATTTTTTTTTAGTTTATACTAAAACGTTTAATTCAATTTTAAATTCAAATTTTTTATTGTTCTATTATTTATCAAAAAAATTACCATTAAAAGAATTGCAAACATAAAAACTTATAAAATTAGTATCATTTTTATATTGAAATCTGAGCTTTTGAAGTAGGCTTTCGATGTATTAAATATTTTTTATAAGACGAATAGGCAATAAATTATCTAATTAAATATAGAAGAAAATAACTTTTTCAAATGCAAGAAAATAAAAATGTTCATATCGTTGACGTTCGTAGTAAATGTTCAAAATATAATTTTTTTAACCACCTTAATTCTTGATCTAATTTTATTCAAATTCCACATTAATTTTTAATATAATTTTATCCTACTACCCACAAAACTAAAAATGAAATATCTTTTATATAATTTCAAAAGATTTTATATATAAACTTATATAATACGATAGCTTTAAGGGTATTCATCGTTTAATCAAATAATAATTTCAGCAGTACTCTTTGTTCTACTTATTTCGGAAAAGTGCAATTGCAATTTTACGATTCCTAAATGAAAATCCGAAAGAACGTAGAAGGATAAATTGTTGAATATAGAAAGAGGCACTGACAGTTTCATTATACATGGGATTATATTAAATATCATCGCATGGATATTCTCGAAATCATTTAAATTAAATGATAACATTCTCAAAGTCATTCGTAGTTCCTGTTTAATGTATATTCGATCTGATTTTCCTTTCAGAAGAGAACATTTTCATATTCATTCATTGAGTTTATTGGATTAAATGGAAAACTATCCTTATTATATTCAAACACTTTTCACAATATTTATGCTTGTGAAAAAATTAAATTTAGTTTAGCATTTAATAATAATTTGACGTTTATTGATATTTATTAATTCATTTATAGAAATATTTTTTAGGACCTCTTATGGAACTATGAATGGTCCTTTATATATTTTTAAAATAATTTTTTCTACTTCAAATAAAAATAGAAAGTTAATTTTTCTAAATATAGTCTAATTTGAATGGTTTCTTAAAAATAATTCTTTTCTGCAATATAAGATTTATTATAAATTTTGTATTACATTTAAAAGTGTATTTTTTTTAATAAATGAAGTCTTACATTTTACCTTTATTTCTTTATTCAGAATATTATTTTGAGAAAAATAATTGTACTTAAACATCATTGAAAAAAGTTAATTTTGAATATAAATTATAAAGCCTATTAGAAAAATATTCGAACTAATAATTTAATTAAAAATAGATTAAAAAATACTCATTAGAAACTTACTATTTTTTTAATGATTACGACATTTCTGTTAATGGCTTTAGGTAAGCTTAGAAATGTATCCTCTAATCGACCTTTTTATGTTTTAATCATTTTTGTCGGTTTTCTTACACCTTCTTCTTTAAAGTATTTCCATATGTTATTTCTTTATAATTTTAATCCCTTTTTTAAGGTAAATTAGTTATTAGGTTATTTTTCGTGACGTTTTATTATTTAGTTTATTTTAAAATATTATTTTTGTCAAGGTTTATCCAGAATGGAAAGGCAAAATATTTGAAATTAAAATTGATAAATGTCTAATGATAATAGAGTTTGGGAAATTTCTTAAATTTACGTATTTTTTTAAAGGAAAATTTAATCTGTGATCTTTAATAAAAATTAATTCTTTATTTTATTTTTTTTTAAAGGAAAAATCTTTAATAAAAATTAATTCTTTATTTTATTTTTTATCATCAACGGTGACATATTCAACATGAAAAAAAAACTATAGAGTAAAATTAGTTCAACACTTTCTATATACTTCCAAAAATTAATATTTATATATCTCAATAAAGTCAGAATATAATACTATTTTTATATTTATTTATCCTGAACTGGTATTAAATTTAAAATGATTTAACTTTACATTTTAATTAAATAAAATAAAAAATAAAATGCAAAAACCGAAAAAGATTTATTTTTTAATCAGTCAATTATTATGGATATTATTTTGTTAACCATATTTGTGATTTTGATAATGACCATTGCTATTTTTTTGATATGGTATTTTTTTAGGTAATTTTGAGTAATTATTGTATATATCATATTTAAAGATTTCCCATCTTTCTGTATCCATAGTTGTTGCTATTGTAGTTTTGCTTCGTTTATTATCATTATTGATTGGTACTACAACCCTTTGTGAAGAAGAGTCACGGATCTATTCCCTCAACTCTCCTTCCCCTTGCACTTCAAACAACTATATTACCGGGAAAAATTTATTGAAAATAAAAATTTATTCACAGTTTGAAGGAAGACGTTAGAGCAACTTTATCATTGCACATCATTGTCCAAGTTTGGGAGACATATATTAAAGAGCTCATTGAGCACCCATGAAATAAATTTTGACCAAAATATTTTGTGTAAGCTAAACAAGGTTTTATTGGCAAACAGAATACTTCAGTGAATTTTTAATGTGAAATTAAATTCTAGATCTAAACAACCTCACGTGTCCTATATTTGTAAACATCATAGATAGGAGACGTTTTTTTAGCTTTTGCCATCAAAGCTAGCAAAAATAGTACCTTCTATATTGGCTGTGGTATTTTTTGAGACAGAAATTGAGTATTAAGTTGGGGAGATCATGGCACCAACACTAACAGTGTTTTGACATTTAATAGATTATTATGCATTAGATATTCTTCTCATATCGCAAAAATCTAGTGGATCGTTAATTGGCCTGGTCCAAAATCATATTAGTATGGCCCTATTATGGATAAAAAAAGATACCATTTTATATCGATTATTAAAAGAACCTGTACATCTTTATCAGAAGAATTCCAACTTATTGGAAATATATAAGACGTATGCTTCAGTCGATTGATATACGTAGCCATACGCTCTGTAACATATGGTGTAATAAGATTTCACTACCTAATTTTAAAAGTTCTTCCTTAATACGGTGTGCTCTTTATTTTCCAGGTTGAAATTTTTTTAAATAAATTGTAAAAAAAATGTGCTTAAAAGTGCTCCCCTTTGCGTTGGTCCTTACCATTATATATGGAATATGATATCGGTGAAATGCCTGCCTCTGGACGCAACGCAAAGGGGAGCACTTTTAAGCACATTTTTAATAACTTATCCTTCAAGTACCCTCATACGAAGAAATTAGGAGGGTTCAAATCAGGAAATCGTGGGCCCAGTGGGAAAAAATTTCTATCAAAATTTGCATCGTAGCACGACCTGTATATGATGTGGCACCGTCTTGTTGAGACCACATATTCTATAGGCCTAATTGATCCAATTTGGGTAGAAGAAAGTTTCCCAACATATCCCAATAGCGGTCACCAGGAACTGTAACAGGTTTGCCTCCAGCATCTTCAAAGAAATATGGCCCAATGATGCCGCCGCCCCAAATGCCCCACCACAAAGTTACTCTACGAGAGTGTACTGGTTTTGGTATAACAGGTGAGAGTTTTCAGTACCTCAATAGTGGCTATTTTATTAATTAACAAAGCCAGTCAAGTCAAAGTGTGCTTCGTCGCTCATAATGATTTTTGCCAAAAAAAAATTCGTTGTCGATAACTAGCTGAAAAACTCGAGCACTCCAGTTTTGCCACTGTTTATGGTCATTTTCCAGCAGCTTTGGTAGCCATTGAATTTTATACAGGTAACGCAGCAATCTCTTTTGAGAATTTTTAACAAAGATGATGAAGATATTCCCAATTCTAGTGCACGGAGTCGATGAGAGATACTCGGATATTCAGTGCCCCACCGCGTCAATCTTTTCAGGTGTACGTTAGCTTAATTAACATATAATACTCGCTTTATATCTCAGCATATTATATTTTCAAAATTGTTCATTACACGCTGAATGCTTGACTTGCTCGGCATATGATTAACACCAGAAAAGTCACGTAACTTCCTCGGCGTATTTACAATTGAACAATTATTTAAATAAAATGTTTTAATTATTTCAATTCGTTGTTGCGGCGTTAGATACTCCATCATATATTAATATCGATCACTCTCTACAACTGTCAAACACCAACATACAAATGTCATCCAAATCAAAATGGCGGCCAAACAAAATCGACCTGGAACATTGAAAGCACATTGTATATATTGTTTTCAAATAGTATAATTATATTGATTGGTTTGAACGAAAAAATCTAAGCTTCTATATGCCAAATTGCGAATGTATACAATACATATTAAATGTTATACTGTTTATTCTATTTTGGGAGATAAATTCTCTTATGTTCAATTATTTAAATAAAATTAAATAATTTTATTTAAATAAAAATAAAATTATTTAATTTTATTTAAATAATTGAACATCCGAGAATTTATTTCCCAATATAGATAAATAATTTAATTTTATTTACATAATTGCGGTGACAGATCTTTATTATAAATTGTTCTCAACCACTCTTTACGATTATTAAATGCCAATAGACAAATATCATTCAAACCAAAATGTTGGCCGAAAAAAAATCAACCTAGAATATAAAAAGGTCAGAGCCCTCACCTTTCTCATTCTTAAACTTTTTGACGGCGGCTCAGACTACTTCCAAAGTACGTGATCAGTTCTTGTGATCACGCGGACAAAATTTGCTAGATTTGATCTAACT
The DNA here is from genome assembly GCA_958298945.1 of Atherix ibis. Taxonomy (NCBI): domain Eukaryota; kingdom Metazoa; phylum Arthropoda; class Insecta; order Diptera; family Athericidae; genus Atherix; species Atherix ibis. Next base: position 70,149,302 of record OY282607.1, read on the forward strand.
CAAATACCCTTTTATTTTGGAGAATAAGTGAGGCAGCATCCTTTTTTACTAAAGATAAGTGAATATTACTCCCTGTCATCTCTGGTATTTTGTCGCTACTTCTTTCACAGTCTCTGTAAAACCATTTTTCTTTTAAGGTCACTATTCAAAATTACTGAAAACGCTATTCAGCTTGCTGACTTGCTGATTACCTCAGTACAGTAGAAGCAGTACATATTTAAAAGAAAAATCGTTTGTCACGTATGGCCAAAGATATAAAATGCTATATGATCAGTACATGTGACAAGTTACAAATTTTATTGGGTAACGCCTGGCGACAGTTGAAGATACCAGCATGGCCTACAACCAATATCGACTACAGTTGAGAATCAGGCCATTTAATGAGGCATGAATGGCCTGCAAAACTGGAAGAATGTCGCTGGAAAACCACATTTTCCATGCAATAAACCGATTACTTTTATTTGATAAGGAAGTCTTTATTTCTTATATAAATCAAATATTTACCAAAATAGTGTAGCAAATATTATTTCTATAAATACAAAATCAATTCTATAAAAATCAAGTACATCCAATCATAAAAATTTCCCAAAATCCCATTGTCTATACTGTACGAATATATGATAATAAATAACAATTTTTCAGTGATTATTATATGTTCGCTTTGGTTCAATATAAAAACGATTTTCAACTGAAAATATATTTTTATCGCTTTCTGATAAACGAACAAAAAAATGAAATAAAGTCTTGGATATATGTAAGTCCAGCAACAGAAAACTACAAAATATCATTTAGAGGTCAGACCATAGTCCATAGGAAGCCCAATCTTCCTATAAAAGGATTCACATAAGACGTATAATATTCGTAGCAGATCAGTTTTTTTTTTTTTCTCATATATCGATTAATAGAACACCAAAAAAAAGTATTTTTCAAAGTATTAAAGAAGAAAAATACAAATCCACTGCTATCGGAGAGATTGCAACGTTCTAAAAAAGATAGTGTACCATAAACTATATACTATCTTCGTATGTGCACATTCAGTTAGATTTAAAATTTTAATCTCACATTATTGGAAAAATATTCGTATCAACATTAGAGTCAATATGGACATGATAAAAGTCGTCGATTAAGTTTTCTCAAATGGAATATTCTGATTTGAACATTGGTTGACTACCATTAGTTTATATAACATAACATTTGCAGCTGAGCTTTTCCAATATAACCGAAATATTTGGAATGTTTTACCTCTTTTCAGTTTCATGCCTTAAAATATTCAAGAAAGTATTACCGTTTTTATTCAGTATTAGTCGTAAAGTTATCTCAATTTTGCATATATCTAAAAATAGGTTGATGAAACCTACTTCAGAAAAGTTAAAACAATTTCTTCTTCATATTCGCAATTAGTGCTCATAAAAATCCTCAGAAATGCGGTCAATTAACTGTTAGGCAATAATACTTAAGACCATTATCCTTGTAGCATCACACATCTAGCCAATATAACGTATTAAAATCGCATTTTAACATCAATAAAGCTAAACATAATATCGATTTCATATAAAAGCGACTTTGGAAAATTATATCTACTCAAATTGCTATGCTAATTTACCAAATATCCATAAGTGGTTGGAAAAATTACATACTAGTTTTGTTATCATGCAAACAATAAAGTCAAAGCTGTTATAGAAAAAGTTTTCTTTATATTGGTTTTAATATCCATTTATCCTATAACCTAAGAACGATGCTATGCTGATGTATGTGGATACATTTAAGATACTAGATTTGTAGTACTTACGTAGCAATCTGGGACACTTATATAAGAAGTTAGCACTACTAAATAATAGATTGAGTAGTTTTTTTTAAAAAAAAAAATCAATAAGAAAATCTAGAGAAGCTTCCTACTTTTCAATAGGAACACCAACTAATGTGCTAACTAATGATACGTTTAAAAAATTTTGAAGTGTTTGATTGTGGTGGAGCCGTACACATAGATAGATCGACGAATGGTGAGTCTATCTGCTAATGGATGTATTTTTCCTACTGTTTCGCCACCTCCTCCTCAACCTATTTCTTTCCACCGTACGAATGCCGGATTGCGCCATAGCGTCACAACGACCTCTTCGGCGGTACAACCTCTGCCGCTCATCTGTCAGTATTTCGATCGGTATCATTCCAGCCATAACTGAAATGGCCTCATATGCGGCAATAGACGAAGACAACTTCCTCAATGTGCTCCTGCGATAGACGACGACAACTCTACACATGGAGGTTGCTCTCATCAATTCATCCGCCAAAATTGACGCAGCATACATTTGGATTGACCCGATTACAGTTGCCAGCAGGGTCCTTATACTCTATCTGTATCCCTCATGGTTCGACATTTAGTGCGCCAGTATAATAGGAGTTTTTGGATCCTGCAGCTTCGCGTCAATCATCACCTCCAGGTAGTTTAGAGATTATTGTCCCCTGTAGCATTCCTCCCAACGTATAATAGGTATTCTTGAACCCGTAGCCTCTTGTCAATCATCACCCGTAGGTATTTTAGAGATTATCTCAAGATCACCTTATGTTCGCCAATCTTAACGACGATACACTCTATACACATAACCAGGCCTTTTGGAATCCCTCTCATGATCCTGTATGACCTATCCACACTGCTTGTCCTATACAAAAGAATTTTACTACTCAAGCAGTTTTCTATTATCCTAGTAATGTACTCTGGAAGACCCATTGAGCGCAGGGCATCAACTATATAATCCCATCTTGCCGATTAGAAGGCTTTCTTCACATCAAAGGCTATGATAACGCAGTACTTTATGGAGCTTCGTCTCCACCTTTTGCACTATTCTTCCAATCGATTGCATAGAATACGATCGAGAATTTTCCTCGCCGTCTCCAGAAGAAAAATTGGGTCCTATAATAAAGGGTCCTCAAGTGGCCACCTTCCCTTTGGTAGTAGCATAAGGCGTTGCCTTTCCCAAAGTTGTAGAAAATTCCCTCACTCAGACAGGTATTAAACACTCCCAAATATAAATTTGGATGAGCCACGCGACAGTTACTTTTAGTACAACAGGAGACATGGCATCCGGCCCAGATGCCTTTTTATCACCGATATTTCTGCATCCTCCTGTGTAATTTATGGGACCTGATCGCTGCCAGGCCTCGAGTTAGCTTCCAGTATAGTCACTGGCTACTGAGGGAACAATCCAGTAGCAATTCAGTCCAGCTGCTTTAGGCAGGGCAGAGCTGCCATCGAAGAATCCCTCAGCATCTTCATAAGTTACCTCCAGCATCGCCGTTTGCTTTGCTTGATGGTGGTCTCAACTCTCTTCTTGCTGTCTTATGCTGCTAGGACAGTGAAAAGTATTGACGCTTGGCCCTTGAATATCTACCCGTATCACCCCTCAGTATCACAGGCACCAGCAATATTAGCAATCATCTATTTAACCTTGCTCTAACCAGTGCCAGAGAGTGGTTCCTCCTCCATTGCAGCAAAAAAAAGCCTACCAATCAAATTCCATTACCTTTCAACCGTCTGTGTAATCCCTCGATGACATTGTGTCGTACTCGTTAGTAGACCTACCGATAACATACAGAATGGCCTTTTGGTCGTTATATGTATAGTGCCCGCAGACCCGCCACAAGTTGCGCGCTCCTACCAGGAACTCACTTGCGAAGGTGAGGTTTACTATTGATTATTTTTCGCCCTTGGAAAAGGCAGCGGCCTCTGCTGAGTTGAGCAGCACGAGATCTAGAAGGAAAAAGGCCTCAAGCAATATTTGACCCCTCCAGTTAATCACTCTACTTCCCTACTCGACGGTCCAGTCCTTAAAGTTATCGGCAATGATGAAGATCGTTTAAATCTTAAAGCTCCATTTGAACCTCATTTGTCAGTGACTGCACTTCGGCGGTATGCCCTTAAATATCTTCACTATTGCTTTGGCCAAGTGTTTGAGCATTACAACATTGCGGTCACTGGATATCGGCGACTAGAACCGCGGTTGCTCACTCCCTAAAGCCGTCGGGCAATGGGGAATTTACCTCCTGTACCGTAAGGTTATTTTTTGTAATAATATCTATTTGCATTTGTAACAATTGCGTTTTATGCCTAACCATAAGGTATAATTGTCCTGCCGCCCCTTACCAAGAATCAGACGCCGACCATACAGCTGCCCACTATGGATCAGATGCTGTTGTATTTTGTTTGTTTAGCTAGTGGTGGCCCGCCCCGGGTACGATGGGCCGATGCCAATATCGCCCACCTGGGGAGGCGCCTTATGAAATTTTAGCAAGTCCACAGAGGCTGCATGCGAGGGTGAGAAAGCGGCTATGGGAGTGTGTATTCTAGCTTTTTTATTATGTGCGTGTCAATGCTTGCTAACAAGCATGCCAACAGCAAAGAAAATGTGTTCTCTGAATACGGTTACAATTGGCCATGATCCTGTAGAACCTTACGTTCATTCCTTTCCTTTTTTTGCTTTTCTTCTTTTACTTTCGTCACCTACAAATATTTAAGACATTTATTATATATAATTTTTAACATCACAGACCAAAAATTTAATATGCACCAACAAAAAAGTTACGCAAGATATTGATACTAAACTCAAATACGGGAGTCGTTCAATAAGTCCTTAGAAAAATATGGAAAAAAATGTTTTTTTAAAAAAATTGTTTTTATTTTTCAACATAATCTCCTTTAAGCTCTATACACTTTTCCAACCATTTTTCCAAAATTTTTATCCCGTCCAAAAAATAGGATCTCGGAAGTTCTGCAAAATAATCATCCGTTTGAGCAATGACGTCCTCGTTGGAAGTGAACTGTCGTGCGCCAAGCCATTTCTTCAGATTGGGGAAAAGAAAATAGTCACTCGGGGCCAAATCTGGTGAATAAGCGGAATGCTGCAACAACTCCATTCTCAATTCCACAATTTTGGCCATGGAAACAGCGCAGGTGTGCACACGCGCATTGTCCTGATGCAAGAGGATTTTTTTCTTCTTCAGATGGGGGCGTTTCTCTTTGATTTCCTCGCTCAACCGTTGCAATAACGACGCGTAATACGCTCCTGTTATTGTTTTCCCTTTTTCCAAGTAGTCGATAAAAATGATGCCCTGCGAATCCCAAAAGACCGTGGCCATCACCTTGCCGGCCGATGGCACAGTTTTTGCCTTCTTCGGAGCCCGTTCACCCTTGAAAATCCACTGTGATGACTGTCTCTTCGTTTCTGGAATGTAGTAGTGTATCCAGGTTTCGTCCACAGTGACATATCGACGAAGGAATTCGGCAGGATTGCGATGAAAGAGTGCCAACATAGCCTCAGAGTCCACTACACGATTGCGCTTATTCTCCTCTGAGAGCAAACGCGGCACCCATCTTGCCGAAATTTTTTTCACAGACAATTTTTCATGCAAAATTGAAGCGACTGTACCTTGTGATATGCCCGTGGCCTCAACTAATTCGCGCACTTTAATTCGCCGATTGTTCAAAATCAGATCGTGGATTTTGTCGATGATTTCAGGAGTAGACACCTCAACTGGGCGTCCTGAACGATGTTCATCTTTTGTGGATGAACGGCCATGTTTAAATTCATTCACCCAATTTTAAACCATCGCAAACACAGGTGCAGATGTGCCATGAACTGCATCCAACTCGGCTTTGATTTCTTTCGGGCTTAAGCCTTTCAAATGGAGATGTTTGATGACAGCCCCAAACTCGCTTTTTTCCATTGTTATGCTCAAATAAATATCGTTAACTTTAATCGACGATAGAAATTGACCTACGCTATGGATCGAGCTGAAATTTTGAGAGCTTTCCTGTCAATAATGCTACTTACCGACACTACGAGCGCAATTTCTCGGATTTTTTAAGGATTTATTGAACGACCCTCGTATATCCAATATCTAATGACAATATGTTTCAATTATAAAAATTAATATTTTTTAATATAAGACCTTTTATTAAAACCAGAATTGGAAATAGATAAATCTGAAATCACTCATTGGACTGCATTTTATTATACGTTTAAAATTAAGTCTTTTGATGAAATGGGATGATCCCGTTCTTTCAGATCTTAAACATAAATTATGCAGATATGTAATACGTCAAAAGTGATCATATAATATGAGAAAATATTATTAATAAAAAAGAAAGTCGCGTGATAATTAATTGTTATTCATTAAAAAAGAAGGTCGCAGAAAACCAAAAAATTTATTTCGAATGAAACTTATTCCTTTAAAAGGAAAATGTTGTGTTAATTATAAAATGAAGTGTTTTTCTATAGATCTCATTAAAATGATAATTTTACTATAGTCAAAATAATTTCTGGGATACGAAATGAAAACCTCTTAAAATCCACTACTATCCGGAAATATGAAAATAAATTCGGACAGATTGGATATTTCTTACTTGTACTTTTATTACTTATCTATAGACTGAATTTTAATTGAAACCCTATAAATTTATGTTAATATAATTAGTAAAAAACCTATAATATTGATAATATATCATAAAATAAATCATTTGATTTTCAATTCGCCTGCAAAATTGTTAATATTAAATAAATAAATCCTTAAGTACTATTTAATTTTTTATATTCTTTTTTAATAATCAATAGATTCATATTAATTTTCCTGATTAATATTTTTTGCCATATGCACAAGTGGTACTCAGCAAATATTCACAAATAATTTAAAGCGATGAATTTGTGTAATAAATTTACTTTTTATTTTCACGAACTACTTAAAAGTATAATAAGAGTCTTGTTTCAGGTATTCAATACCACCTGGTGGTGTGCACAGTATTTCGCAATAGGATAGATGGATATTAGTAGACATTTCAACTATAGTAAAATGAGACTCATTAATATAACAAATGCTTACATAACCGTCTGTTTGTATTTGTGCCCGTGTCAAAGTTAGTTAATTAGAAATAATCAATTACTAGTTGTAATTAATGTTTTATGCAAAATCAATATATTCTCAGCTAGTTCCAGGGCAGACTATCAAATCAATGGCCTTTTATTTATGGGGAAAACTTCCTTCAGAGGCATTAGACATTTTCCATGCCAGTGTCAAAGAAGATTTCGTCACTTTTTTAGTTTCCTTAAAGAAACATGATTGATTAGGGCTGATGAGTTTTCTGATCGTCTTACCCTACACAATTCATCTTAGTTTTATATATTTTCTGCTTTCTTTCAGAAATTTTATTACAAATATTATTATAATAGAAATAATTAAAGAATTTTAATTAATCAATTATCATCTAATAATTACTTAAATAATCAAATGGCTTTTATATAAATTCAGAAGACATTTAATTACAAGAAACAAACAAAAAAACAAACCTTATGAAGGTAATTCATTTTAGGCAAGTGAATTTATAAAATGAAGTTCAATAAAATTGTTTAATTAATTCACAAATGAAATTGTTCTCAAGTAAACTTAATAATGGCCAAATTTTTGTTGAATTCTAATTCCGTTCAACAAAATGAATAAATACTTGTACACTGAACATTTGCAGCAAAATACCACCATTCCATTATACGAGTATATTAGTTCAAATGAAAACAAACAATATTAAAATTATTTAAACAGATTTCAAATAGGGCGCCATTGGCAAAATAATTCATCCACAAAAAAAAAACATTCTAGCAACATTTTCCAATTTACAAATACTATAGAAATAACAATGATAATATTTTAAAAGAACAACAGAATATTTAGTCTAAATTATAATAGTCACTTTCCAAGCAAAGGCGTGTACTAGTATTTTAACTTTAATAAAAGCCATAATATTGAGTAGAAAGTCCATCTCTACCCCAATAAAACAATGGAATTTTTGGAAAATTTTACATTCGAAACAACTTTAGCATAGAATAACAACTTCATTCAATACAAGAATGTTATGGTATTAAGTTGTGGTTTTTCTACTGATTTTCCACTTTTACTCTACTATTACTTATCCATTATAGATATGGGTATAAATTGAAAAGACCATGAACACATATTCTCCACCTTTTTATCGATTATGGTCTTTGGCAAAAAAAAAAAATAATCAACAAAATTTTGTACACGCAACGTATTAACAGTAGACTCCTATAAGTATTTATGGAATCAATTATTATTAGTTTATCATAAAATATTACACAAAAAAATAATTATTCCGAATTGTTTTGACAATGATTTGGTATACAAGAAAAAAATAATTACCTTTCAAATATTAGCCAAAATTTTTATTAATAGATGATAATTATACAAAATAATTTATAGTAAAATTAATTATATCTATTATCTTAGCTATTCAAATCTATAAATATCATTAATTAAATTATATTACAAAAATAACACCCTTAGGAAAACTGTCGTAGTTTTTTTTTATAGAAAAACTATCGAAAAATAGTAAAAACTCACTCCATGCAGTGGAATGAGTACAAAGCTATTAAATCGCTAAAGTATCAACAATTCAGTTGATTAATTTTTTATTAGTCACTATAAATATATAGATTTTCTTTAGATAATTGAGTATTTATTAATTACACGATCTTCTATAAGATAGATTTATAACTTTAATTTGATACAATTTTGGTTGGCTCTGAGTTTGTAAGTTTGTAAAGGCTGAGCCATCTGTTTGGTTTTTTTTTAAACATTGAAAATATCTGTCAAAAGATATGTGTCATATTTTTTTTACAACTGTCAAATATAAAATAGTACAATTCTTGTCATGAAGCTATCAACAATAACACAACGCTTTTGAATCTTTCGAACTAAATATGAAAAGAGGCGTTTTGTAAAAATGTAATTTTATCGAAAATTATCTATGGTGACGAAGCACAATTTCATATCGACGGCTACGTTAACAAACAAAATTGATAAATTTGGGGTGCGAAAAACTCTTATGTGATTTACGAAAAATCAATGCATTCTATCGAAAAACGTCTGGGGAAATCATATGTTTGATGCGGATTATGGGCTGGGGGAATCAATAAACCATTCTTCTTCGAAAATGATCATGAAGAGACCATTAGAATGAATTCTGAATAATATCGTGACATATTGACGAACTTTTTGTGGCCGAAATTGAATGAATTGAATGTGAATGAGCTTTGTTTTCAACAAGTCGGGGCTCCAAGCCACATAACACCCCAAAACATCGATTTTGTTGCACACTAAATTTGTTGATCAAATAATCGCACGAAATGCTTATATGAATTAGCCGTCAAGATCTTGCGATTTGACATCGTTTAACTTTTTTAATTGGGAATAGTTTTCTTTGGTGATACATAATTGTAATAGATTCACCATTTATTTTCAATAAAATTTTTTGATTATTACTTCGGATATGAGTTTAAAAAAAAACCAACAGATAACCCACCCTTTATTTGCCAGTCATACGAGGGTCATTCAACAAGTACTTAGCCTCACCGCCCGATGAAACTGCTGTCCCATCGTGCAGTACATTCTTTTAGTAGCCTATTGGCAAAGTAATATCGTTCGGTGATTAGATTCTTGTTTTTGGAAGAAAACGTGCAGCGAAATCAAAGATCGCTTGGATGCTGTGTATGGTGACTCTTCTCCTTCGATGGCGACCGTCAAGAATTGGTTCAACGAGTTTGTTCGTGGCCGCACGTCGGTTTGTGATGAGCCACGCCCAGGTGCCCCGAAAACGGCTGCTACGGAGAAAAACGTTAAAAAAGTCCACGATCTCGTGTTGGCAGACCGTCGATTGAATGTTCACGAGATAGCTGAGACTGTGGGCATCGCACACATATGATGCAACGGTGCATCATATTCTACACGAAGAACTGGGCATGAGAAAGCTGTCGGCGCGATTGGTGCCGCGTTTGCTCACACCGGAAAACAAGCGCAACCGTGAGACCACATCGGCAACGTGGTTGGCGCTGTTTCAGTGCAATTCAGCGGAGTTCTTACGTCGTTTCGTGACCAACTAGGAAACATGGTTTCACTGGTACACACCAGAGACCAAGGGACAGTCGAAACAGTGGACTTCACCCGGCGAACGTGCTCCGAAGAAGGCGAAGACTGTGCGATCGGCCGGAAAGGTGATGGCCACCATTTTCTGGGATTCACAAGGTGTGATCCACATCAATTACCTCGAGAAGGGTAAAACAATCACGGGGCGCTACTATGTTGACTAATTGGGCCGATTTGACGTCGAATTGAAGAAAAAGCGGCCCCGCTTTGCGAAGAAAAAAGTGCTGTTCCACCACGACAACGCGCCGGCTCACACCTCCGCCGTCGCCATGGCCAAATTGGTCGAATTGCGCTACGAATTGCTGCCCCATCTACCGTACTCTCCAGATTTGGCCCCCTGTGACTACTTTTTATTTCCAAACCTGAAAAAAATACTCGCCGGGTATAGATTTGGGTCGAATGAGGAGGTCATCGTCGCCACGGAGGCCTATTTTGCTTCCCTCGAGAAAATGTATTTTTTTGACGGGTTAAAAAAGTTAGAGCATCGCTGGGCCAAGTATATTGAGCTTGAAAGAAATTATGTGGAAAAATAAATTGCCACCTTTCCAAAATTTTCGTTTTTCTTTTGTAGGCTAAGTACTTGTTGAATGACCCTCGTAGATAGTACACGCGGCAATATTATTATGGGGCTTTATGAGCTTTAGCAACGTGTAATTATTGTAAAATTATTTTATGAAATCACGTGCAAACTTGGGCCCGAATAATAATTCAATAGTAAATAATTTTAAAGAATATGGTACAGTGTTCGATAGTCTAATGCCGGTCTTAGAACCGGACGATCAACCGAGAATATTGATGCGGTACGTGAAAGTTTAGCTGAAAATCCAGAAACTTTTACAATACATCGTGCACAATAATGAAATCTTTCTTAAACCGGTGTATGGAATAATTTTCGAAGAAAAAAATATTTTATAGCCCAACTAAATTCAGATAATACCAGAACTTTAGCGCAGAGATCTTATGCGCTCCTGGCCGAACGACTTTAACATTCTCTTAAACGACCTTTGACTGTGTCATACGATGACTGGTGAGTAATATAGAGGCATATAACAGAAGTTTGCCATCCATGAATTGGACCAATTGGGGTTGGGCGACATTTGGGTCCAAAAGGATTGTGTCATAGCACACACTGCACACACTTATATAGATATTATGTAACCTGTATTTCCTGACTTAATTATCATCGAAAAGGGGTGAGGTTAGTTAGTCCCCTTGCTTCAAAAATTTTAATGGTTCCGGTTTTTTTTCGTGTACGGATACTTAAAAGAGAATGTCTGCATTAACCGACCGAAGTCAATTGAACAACTTTAAGAAAATACTCAAAAGAATTACTTAAATTAATTCGGAAATGCTTTAATTTGTATTGGAAAATGCTACCAGAAGCGGCAAATTTATCCGATATCATTTTCCATACATAATTTCCAAGTTCATAATTCCCAAGTCTATGGTTAACCAAGTCATTTGTTTTTTATTTCGATCCAAAACTATGTGCAAAGAAAAATGTTTATTTTGTCAAAATTATAAAGTATGCCCTAAACCACATAAACAACACTTGTTGCTTTTTGTTTGATTCGAAGAAGACAACTACTAAATCTCATAAAAATATCCCAGCAAATGTTATCCCTATAAAGATGTTGAGTAGATTTAAGACTTGTAAATTCAATTTGAACGGCTAGTACAACCAAAAAACTAATAAAATGAAGAATTGTAGCATTTGCTAAATGAAAACATATCTGTAATACTCTAAAAAAATCCTACAAATAAATTGGGTGCTACCAGAAAGAGCGTAAATGGTTTCTTATCATAAGCCATACAAAAATAATACAATATTCGCTTGTTTTTTGCTTCATACCAAAAATTTCTATATAAAAATTCTGATTGGTAATGAAAAGTGGATTAATAACGATAATCCATAAAGAAAAAAATCTTTAATTTTTTTTTTAGAGAAAAAAATTCATTGAAACCATCATCGTATATAACAAAACCGAATTTTCACAGAAAAAAAAACACCTCATACACGAATCAAATTTCTTAAAAAATTTATAGATCCTTTCATCAACTTGGATTATTAATACCGCCGACGTTGCATCAACGAGGAATCTGATGTTTAGTTCCTGTTTCAGATAATTTTATTCGCCTGAGATTCGCGTTGATTCAAATGAAATTCCAAAATTTCATTTTCCTGCTGGCATCAATTTTTCCAGAATTTATATTAGGAAGATGCACTTTAAAATCAATTTCATTTTGACAGGTAAAATTGTTGAATTAAGTTTGAAAGATCTCAGCCCATGTTTCTCTATCAGATCTTACAGCTAATGTATCTCTTGAGAGTAAGTTCCTAATAGTTTAAAATTTGAGAAATAGTTTTTAAATACCAATACTTATTCTTTTTAATGGAACATTTTTAAGAAATTTTATAAATAGTCTTCACCAAAAATATTATATTTATATTATATAAATACAGTACGGAAATTTAAGAAGCAATAATTATTATTCATTTTATGTAAGAAAACTTTTGTTTTTTCAATTATCTCCTCGATTTTACCATAACAAAAAACATTCTAAAAATCTATTAAAGAACTCCCAAGTTTGTATAACGCTCTACAAATTTCATATAAAAAATTTTCCTAAATAAAAATGTAGAATCGGATATAATAAATTGGTGGCAAATTAGTACCGAAAATCAATTTTATTCAAAAGGAATTACCACCAAGTAAACCATATTAAAATGTGATTCTTTTATACTTGTGTAAGTTAAGGTATTCATTTGATCGATATGCTCTGTTGATGCATATCACATTGTATGGTTTGAACATAGAAATTCCCTAAAAGATTACCTACGGGTCAGGAATATAAAAGACTTTCCGATTTACAGACATTCGATAGACCTTGCTTGTTTACATAAGCCTACGTTATTTAACAATTCTATGGCACGATACAAGTAAGGTAATAAAGGTCATGTTCACTTCGGTTTCGGAAGCGTACATTTCTTTATTCTATAGTATGTTAAGATATCCATCCAAATAAATAGTAAACAGTGAGAAGTAAGGACAACGCAAAGAGAAAACTCAATTTACATCAAAATAAAGTGCAATTTCTGTTTCGTAAATATCTTGGCTAAGCTTTTGATTTCCATTTTGCTCCATTACTCTCTTTGGTTATGGGAAGAAAATCCATCCGAATGAATTTCTGCTCAGTCGCCATAAATAAAACGCCCATTTTACCTTGGCTTAAAGAATGACTTCCTTAATTCACCCCGATTATTCAGTTGCATTTATAAAGGACTCTACTATTTTTTCTTCTCCTACAATAATATTTATTAATTTGTTTCATTTAATTTTTTAATTTTTAAATTTCGTTCTTTTAAATTCTTTATAAGTAATAAAATAATTACTATGCAACACGAATAAACTAGCATATTGTTTTTATTTTATAATTAAATATATTTTATATTCATCAGCTAATATTTAACCATAACTGAAATGAAAATTTGCGTTAATATTTCTAATTTAATTATGTATTAATTGAAAAATTATTTAAAAATTAACAAAATTAAACTATTAAAATTTAAGATTTTTAGTGAAATGTTTTATTTGGATAAGATTTATTTTTTAAAGAAATAATTAAAATAAATTTTGATAAATTCTTAAAATATTCAAATAATATTAATTAACATAAAGGATTAAATGGAGTAAAAATCCTTTGAAGTTTCTCCTGTTTATACTCATAAGTACATATGTTAATATAATTTAAAACTGAATATTTTAAGAATTCGCGTCATCAGCAATGTTTAAGAGATCGATGGACTTTTGTAGCAAAGCATATATCACGAAGTTATAAATATAATTGGAAAGTTCAAAAAGAATTTAAAGGTCTCTTAAGGAACATAGGGATAAATATGATTTGTAGCTAAAAGCATTGGATTTGAATTAGAAAGTTTAGTAGAGTCCTAGAGTTCCAAAATGCAGGCTCAAATTGATTTCAGTAAAGTGTTTGTACAAGAGTATATATTTTTTTTATGTTGAACATATTCTAAATAAAAAATGTATACCCTCAATTTTTGAAGGTATGAGTTTTATTTGCAGCATTTTAGAACTAAGTTTGGGGTTGTTTGATGGATGTGAGGCAGGCACTATCATCTGTATATGTAGCGAAAGATGAGTAAGAACATAAAATATATATATTGCAGGGAACAAATATTCGAGAATTCGCTAGATTAATTTACTTAGAAATACCGGATTGAAAAATATGATTTTTATGAAGAAAAAAAAATCTTGAGTTTTCAAGCTTGATGGAAAGTTTGACTTATATAAAAAATACTCCAGAACAATACCCATTGTGCACACGCGCATTGTCCTGATGCAAGAGGATTTTTTTCTTCTTCAGATGGGCGCGTTTCTCTTTGATTTCCTCGCTCAATCGTTGTAATAACGACGCGTAATACGCTCCTGTTATTGTTTCCCTTTTTCCAAATAGTCGTTAAAAATGATGCCCTGCGAATCCCAAAAGACCGTGGCCATCACCTTGCCGGCCGATGTCACAGTTTTTGCCTTCTTCGGAGCCCGTTCACCCTTGAAAATCCACTGTGATGACTGTCTCTTCGTTTCTGGAGTGTACTAGTGTATCCAGGTTTTGTCCAAAATGACATATCGACGTAGGAATTCGGCAGGATTGCGATGAAAGAGTGCCAACATAGCCTCAGAGTCCACTACACGATTGCGCGATGTCTGATACTCCAGAACAATACCCATTGTGCACACGCGCATTGTCCTGATGCAAGAGGATTTTTTTCTTCTTCAGATGGGCGCGTTTCTCTTTGATTTCCTCGCTCAATCGTTGCAATAACGACGCGTAATACGCTCCTGTTATTGTTTCCCTTTTTCCAAATAGTCGTTAAAAATGATGCCCTGCGAATCCCAAAAGACCGTGGCCATCACCTTGCCGGCCGATGTCACAGTTTTTGCCTTCTTCGGAGCCCGTTCACCCTTGAAAATCCACTGTGATGACTGTCTCTTCGTTTCTGGAGTGTACTAGTGTATCCAGGTTTTGTCCAAAATGACATATCGACGTAGGAATTCGGCAGGATTGCGATGAAAGAGTGCCAACATAGCCTCAGAGTCCACTACACGATTGCGCGATGTCTGAGAGCAAACGCGGCACCCATCTTGCCGAAATTTTTTTCACAGACAATTTTTCATGCAAAATTGAAGCGATTGTACCTTGTGATATGCTCGTGGCCTCAACTAATTCGCGCACTTTAATTCGCCGATCGTTCAAAATCAGATTGTTCATCTTTTGTGGATGAACGTCTGGGCGTCCTGAACGATGTTCATCTTTTGTGGATGAACGGCCACGTTTAAATTCATTCACCCAATTGTAAACCGTCGCAAACACAGGTGCAGATGTGCCATGAACTGCATTCGGCTTTGATTTCTTTCGGGCTTAAGCCTTTCAAATGGAGATGTTTGATGACAGCCCTTAACTCACTTTTTTCCATTGTTATGCACAAATAAATGTCGTTAACTTTAATCGACGATAGAAATTGACCTACGCTATGAATCGAGCTGAAATTTTGACAGCTTTCCTGCCGATAATGATACTTACAAAGAAAATCTTTACGTACACTACAAGCGCATTTTCTCGGATTTTCTAAGGAGTTATTGAAAGACCCTCGTATAAAAATACTGAGTTTTCTGACATTCATCCTATCTCCGCCGGTGTTCCTCAGGGAAGTATCCTAGTCCTATCCCTTACAATATTAATATCCATAATATTCCTTGTTACAATTATATCCTTATCGCAACATATGCTGATGATACAGCTGTCCTTACACATCACAAAGGTCCTTCCATAGCAATTAAAACGCTACAGAACCGCTTCCACTCCTTAGAAACCTGGTTTTCTTCATGTCCTTGTATCTTTCCTTTAAAAAAACTACTCTTTACAAATTATATAATATGTAGTTGTAGGTAACATTTAAAGTTTTAAAAAAAATATTCGTTTCACTATGGAATTGTTTACTTTATAAAATCAAATTTCAGAAAAGCTATTCTTAATTATACAGAATTATCTTTTATAACTATTTAAATAGAAAAATTAGATTTTAATAGATACAGTTTCATTTCAAATTGATAAATAATCAAACAAATGATTTTTTAATAACATGACGATGAATAGTACATATTTAATGGTAGCAATCTATGAAGCCAAATATAAAACATTTAATGAACTATTCGATTGGAATTAAGTTTTCGATTGCTAAGCACATTTTGTTCGAAGTTTTAAATTACTTTTCAAACAATAAAATCCACTTTTCATTTGTGTACTTATCAAAAGTGGTTTGTTCCAGTGGAAATAGTTACTAAACTGGCGCCTTTCATTTAAAATCATTTTTACTTTTTCTGTGCAAGAGTAAATATCTCATTTGTATTTAGTTCTCTTCATTTCTACACGTTCACACATATGTACATAAGCATATTCAGAATATTATTGTAACAAGATTTTTATTTAAGGGATCTTTTCATAGAGGTGATATGTTTTTAAATAGACTGTGTGGCTATATTTGAAATGTCAAAATCTTTTGTCATTGTCAATTTTATTCAGTAAGGTTTGCAATTTATTCATTGAAAGATACACTGAATAAATTGCAAACCTTACTGAATTATCAAATTTATCGGTTTTTTTTAGATTTCAAGAAAATCATCTTCTCAGATCTGTCTGTATCGGTGAATAAATAAAATTGTCATTACTAGGCTAAATCCAATCCACAAATTATTCACAAAAATCCTTTTCATTTTGAAAAAATTGGTTAGGTTGGTGTGGTTTATGGTTTGAATTCGAAAATATTGATTTAACGAATATGTGGTTTCAACAAAACGGTTCTGCGTGCCACACAGCCTATGCCATAATCGATTTATTACCGGAAGAGTTTGGTAAGTCGATAATATTAAGATATGCAGATCTGAAATCACGTCCTTCTTGTGAGATTATTTAAAGTAATTGGTCTATCTCAATAAACCAGCAACCATTGATGCATTAAAATTGAATATTAAATACCAAATACGTGAAATAGGGTCGACTTTATTGCACAAGGTGGTTGAAAATTTAAAACATGGTATTTAGCTCTATAAACGGAGCAGAGGCGGTCATTTGAATGATGCTATTTTCAGAATGGCATTGCACCGTCGGTACTTCAAAATGAATTAATAAATTTTTCTGTGTCGTATTTATTTTTTGTTTATTTTAAGTAAAAAAAATATATTGCTCTTATTGAAAAACCCTATGTAACTCTGCCTCACTGCATCAATCTTTTCAGGTGTACAGTCTTCGCATTATCTCACAGTGTATTCATATTTTCAATATTATTCATTACACGCTAAATGGTGAACTTGCTTGGAATATGATTAATACCAAAAAAGTCACGTTATTTTTCCAGCGTATTTACAATTAAATAAAATATTTTAATAATTTCACTTCGTTGTTGCGGCGTTAGATACTTCATCATAAATTAATATCGATCACTCTCTACGACTGTCAAATGCCAACATACAAATGTCATCCAAATCAAAATGGCGGCCAAACAAAATCGATCTGGAACATTGAAAGCACATTGTAAATATTGTTTTGAAATAGTATAATTATCTTGATGGGTTTGAACAAAAAAATCTAAGCTTCTATATGCCAAATTGCAAATTTATACAATACATATTAAATGTTATACTATTTATTCTATATTGGGAGATAAATTCTCGGATGTTATCCTTGATAAAGCACACCATTGAGAGTGGCAGAATATTGAAATTAAATGAGCTCTTCGGTCAGATTCACAAAGTTAGCACTTTAGTATAGATCTCATATTATATAGCACTCAAGAAATGAGATATTTTAATAATAGGAAATATCTTAATTTTTTACATGGTATACTAAAATTGTATGCAAATATTTTGTGCCAGCAGCTGTTGTATCAATTGAATTTTTTACAGATAAAGCAGCAAATTTTTTTTAAGAATTTTTAACACACATTATGGAGATATTTTCAATTCTAGTGCACGGAGTCGATGAGAGGTATCGGGACATTCAGCAACACTCTGCCTTATTGCATCAATCTTTTCAGGTGTACGTTAGCCTAATTGATACCCAGTCCTCGCTTTATCTCACAGTGTATTCATATTTTCAAAATTATTTATTACACGCTGAATTGTTGACTTCCTCGGCATATGATTAACATCAGAAAAGTGGCGTAATTTTCCACGCGTATTTACAATTGAACAATTATTTAAATAAATAATGGTTCAATTGTAATATTTTAATAATTTCAATACGTTCTTGCGGCAATAGACACTTAATAACCATTTGTTATCAACCACTTTCTATGAATGTCAAATACCAACAGACAAATACCATTCAAACAAAATCGACCTGGAACATAAAAACCACCTTGTATATACAGGGGTTATTTATTTATTTCTACTTAATCATCCCTCAATTAGAATAGCTTCTTAAGTTTTTGTAATAAATAAAACTATTATTTATTCAAATTAATCACATCAAATATAATTACAAACTCAATCCTAATTCTATGCCCCATCAGACATGCATAGCCATTCAGTAAGTGCTTTTTAAAAACGATACTCATACTATCGGAATAAGGGAACAGCAGAAAAAGGAAGTTTCGGAAAGTTTGCATGTTTTTAGACCCAAATAATACATGTTTAAATATACAACACGCTGGTATATAAAAGGTCGTAACTTAACATATTCTGAACAATTTCTATGACATAAAATAATGTAAATAAAGTGATTTCGTTAAAGTGTAATTCATATCTTAGACGATTATACATAATGTACTTTTGCACTTGTTTACCATTTATACTAATCATAAGATGTAATACAGATAATAATTTTTCCTAATGCGGTTAAAAGTCGACTTCTATCTACAATACCTGCTTCGAAGTCATTTATTAAAAATGGATGTGATTACTACTTTTAAATTAATTATTTACAATTATAATTGCATAGTAAAAATATAAAAATTTACTATTTTTTCACTGTGTACTAAACATTATTTTAAACAATCAATTAAGATTTCTTTTCGATGGACTATTTTAATTTAACATAAATTGAGAGGATTTTATATTAATTATTTGTTACTTTTATACAAAATTTTTTCTTTTCATATCTACAACTATATATATAAATATTTTAACAAGTATATTTTTATGACGAGGTATTAAAATAAAAGGAGAAGGATATGTGAGAGTAAACACCCATTGGCGTTTCTCTACCTAACGAGATATATAAACGCTTCAACATATCCCTTGGCGAATTTTTCTTTAAACGCCTATAAGTTTTTATGGGGAAAGTAACAGTGGAGAGTTTTCTAATAAAAGGACTATGGTGGTAGGATAATCGAGAGTGAAACTTTTTATAACAAGGAACACATAAGTTTAGGGGACGATTTTTTCGGAGGATTTCTGTTTTAAGGTAATTTGAGAGGATTTGGAACACTTAGTAGAACCCCCGAGTTGAATTCCGTATGTCCAGATCGTAATTAAAATTGTGTTGCAAATTTAATTTTTTTTTAAATAATAATTTTGATCTACACGTATTGTCTAGTAGTCTAAGTAGTAGTCGATAAACTTTGTTAAGTTCAAGATTTTTATTTTCATGTGGAATGATGTTGCCATTATAGTATAGAAAAATGGGTAAATTTTTGTAGATGGTAAAGGTAACATGAACACTCTTACGCTAATTTTCCTCTACTCTCCACTTCTTAAACCAGTCTGAGAGAATTTTAATATGGGATTTGAGGTATTTTGAGTATATTATCAGCATAGGTAGTAGTTGTAGTTTTTGAATTAATTGTGATATCAAAGGTATAAATATTGTATAGAAGTGGGCCAAAAAGATAGCCTTGGGAGACACCAGTTGTCACAGGGTATATTTAAGAATTTTCTGTATTAATATCTATTTAGAAGTGACGTTGGACGAGATGTGATTTTAAAATAAGGTAGTATGTAAAAAGAAGGAAGCTTTTGAGTTTCCAGTACAGTCCATGATGTCACACACGATCAAAAGCATATGATATATCTATGAAAACACCTGGACTCTTTTCACTCCAGAGAGGATGCAATGAAATCAACGCCATGATGGCATTGTTGGATTGTGGAATATCCTGAACGGAAACCAAATTGGTTATCGGGGATAATGTTGCCATCTTTAAAGATAGAATAAAGAGTTTGTCGAAAACTTTGATAACAACCTTGTTATTCAAAATATTTAAAAATATTTTTTTAAATTTTTATGTCATCAATATTTCAAAAAATAAATTTGAAAAAGTAATTAAATAATAAACTTACAAAAATAATATTGTTCCAGTTTGGAAATTCAATATAACTATTTAACGATAGATATACCATCTAGAAATTAGAGTTGAAATTATTATTCACTTAGACTAATAGACTTTCGAAACAAATCCATTCCACCTAAACCTTTACAAAAACTCATCGATGCATAGTTCACTAAAAAAAAAAATACGATCACTCAGAAATAACATGTAATAAGGCAATATCATATATACTGAGGCTCTTTGTAAAAGTATATGTAAATGACTTTCAGGAATTCACTACTATTATATGCATAAGGAAAAAATATTTTATATTTCAGAATGTTAATGTTTTTCTTGCAAAATATTAATACAATAAAAGCAGCACTATTCCAAAATAATTTTACTATCAAAATATTGTCCTTTCATACATATTTTAACCTAAAAATATATAAATTTTTTTTATTTACGGGTATTTTTACTACAAAAACTAGATAAACACTCATGTTAAAATATCCTTCAAAAATACAAATTCCAAATGGATAAAGTTAAATATTATCTTTTACACTTGAATCACCACTTTCAGGTTAACCTTCATTTATTTATTTTTTATTTAAAAGCAACAAATTTTAATATACAATTTTCACCCCATTTTTAGTCCATACTTCAATAGTTGATGTTCTTTATTTTTATTCTCTTAGTTATCATCAAAAAAACCTATAAAAATATATAAAATAAATTGTATTTTATTGAAAACTTTTGTTCACCTTCGAAATATTATTGTTTTATTAAATTGTAAATTGTTCTATTTTAGTAAAAATTTTCGGAGAATGTACATTGTTTTAACAAGCTTTATAACCAACAAAAAGTATGAACATATTAAATATTATCCAAAAATAGCAATTAAAAAATCAAAAAAAAAAGTTATTTTACATTTTATTTTATTTTTGTATAATTTGAATAAAAAATTTAACTGCGTTGACCCATACAAACAGGTAGGGAAAATTTTTTGGCAAGAGTAAAACCAAATAAAAGTGAGTACAGTACTGTATCGAATAGCAAAATAAAATTTTTCACAAAATTACTTAGAAAGTTTTTATAGTAAAGCTCTGATTTTACAGAAATACTCGTAGTTCTAAATAGCCATTTTGAATATTTATATTTTATATTCACACAAAACAATACTTCAATTTTAATTATAATTATAAATAAACCACTTTTAGTTATGATAGTAATATTTAACTTTTTTTATTTGAAAGTTGCTATAATTGACAGTTATTTTTAAACTACCAGACAGTTTGAGATGCTAATTGCTTCGAAAATAAATAGAATTTTGAAAACACTTTTATTAGAGCTATTGTAAAATTATTAAGATTAAGTAGATAGTTGAAATATAGTCAATAAAAATCTGACAGCTAGTAGGTTTTACTGCAAAAATTAAGTACTAAAGTTACCTGAGAATTCTTTTCACAAAATTCAATTCAATTATTGCAATAATTTAAGTTTGTTTTCCAAATATGAATATCTGATTAAATTATCAAATATGAATTACGAGTATCTAGTTAATTATATCATTTTGATTGGCATGACTGACGCAATTATTTATTAATATATTGTAGTATGGGACAAATAATAATGCCTAGTGCAATATCATCTGATATGAAAATAAGCTCAGATAAACTATTTAAGAATTTATATTTTTGGAAATTTAACTGAAGATGCTTTTCAGTTTTTATAGTAATTGAAATACAAAAATGAATATATTTTCAAATTTCCGAATATGAAAGATTATTTATTAAGGGCATTTAGCTCTTAAAATTCAATAAAAAGAGTTATATTTATTTTATAGTAAATATCAATTGTAAATAAAAATTTAATCAATACCATTATTATTTAATGGTATGTTTGTTTGTAGGAGATTTAAGTTCGGATGACTCTTCCGCATAAATCGGGATGAATCTCACTGATGGCTTGATTGATATTTTTCTCCAGGTAGATAAGTATTATCGGTTTTTTAGCAAAGACCATTGATTTAATGTAGCTCTAAAAAAGTAGTCTAAGGATGTTAAAATACATGATCTTGGCCAAGTTTATATCGTCCAATTGAAGACAGTTACCACCGCCCAGCCTCATTTTAGAAAAACAAAGCCAAAAATTCACAAAAGATAGTAAATTTTTTTGGACCCAGAGGAAGATCCTGGAACTTTTATCTATGCTTTTTATTCCAGATTTGACAATTTTGCTTTTTTACATAGCCATTCAATACAAAATACACTTCGTCGCTGAAGATGATTTTTTTAGCAAATCTGAGATACGTTTCCAAATTATCAAGGGCCCAGTCAGCGAACGCCCGATGCTACTCATGGTTTTCTGGGTTTAGTTCTTGAGTAAATTGAATCTAGTATGGAAGTAGACCCGTCTTTCTAAAATATTACAATATTTAAATTGAGGCCAAAGAAAGGTGTAGTTCTTGTAAATGGTGCAGAATTGAGAGCTTATGGTCTTCACACACTTAAACCCAACAGGCAACTGAATCAGTTTTCTCGAATTTCTTGACATTGCATTATGCTCATTGTTCATCTAAGAATTTTATTATATAAATATAATAATTTAATTTAAATTTTTTTCAAACCTATCACAAAAATAGTTAATAATTTATTTAAAAAAATATAAACAGAATTTTTTTTTTAATGGAAATTTTTATAAAAGTAATTTTATATATTTTTAAATTTTTATACCAAATTATTAATGAGACAGTATCTATTTTATGTAATTTCCATTAACTTTGCACTGCTCGAAATTGATGCATTTTTCTTTTTTTTTTCATTTAAGTAGAACATTTTTTTATATTCATGTTACTTGTACATATTTACATCTTTTGCTTATATATTATATTAGTTTTTAGTACATGAATTGCTTACAACTGTGGCTTAATAATTATATGTGGTTGCTCAAACATAATTATCTATATATTTAATTGCTTAAAACCAAACTTAATTCTACACTTAAACAATTAGGAAAAGGAATGTTCAGAAAGAGCGGATTAGGTGTTTGGGATTTTTGGGGGTTAGGGAATTATAAAATTCTGTGTTTTGGAGCAATTTTTATCGGTCTGCCAGTGCTGGGATTATGGAAACAGATTAGATTGCATTTATTAGAATTAACTGAAAAGTTTCACTTATCATAACAATTAATAATTTTAAAAAGTAGCTCCTACGTTCTCTTTAGAGCTATTTTTGGTGATTTGTTTTTGGCATAAACAAGAGTGTCGTCTGCATACAATATCATTTGTGCTTTTGCGACTGTTGGTATATATGCAGTGTATATTGAATAGAGCAAGGGGTCTAATACGGAGCCTTGTGGAACTTCTTTACTTTTTAAAAAAGTAAATAAGGGCTGCCTATAATAAATCGAATACTGAAGAAATGACGAAAAATGGTAGACCACCGACTCATTGTCATCGAATTATTATAATTTCCCCAGAAAAAAATATGTACCTTTTGTTTTTTCTTTCTAAATCTTAATAGAATGGATTAAAAAATAGTGTTTTTGTTTTAATTTCAGAAATAGGAAAGATCTTCTTCTAAATAGATATTAGAGCACTAAAAAACGAAAATAAAAAGTTAGTAAATAACTTCCAACCTTAATTCTTATAAAATTGAATTATTATATACTTCTCTAAGACTTAACATCTTAATATTTACTTTCACGGTAAGCAAATTTTAAAAAAAACATGAATTCCTAATTCTTATACACTTTGTATGATCAAATTAATAACAAAATTTTTACCTGAAAAGAAAATAATATCAACTATCAATCAAAAAGCTCCCAGAATTCCTATCATAACTTATTCAAAAACATTACAGAATTAATTTACACAATACCCTAAATGAAATGAAACATTCTATTAAAAAAAAAAAATCACATAATTACGTAATCTTCTAGAATTAAATATGGTAGATAAACCCATACGGCTGTACAAACAACCTCATAATGAACTGTCTTATCCACTTTAATCTCACAAATCTAAAACTCTTAACTGACACTAAAGCGATTATAATTTGATAAATGAAGAAAAACTTCTTATAGAAAACATTTTAATAACGTTATATTCAAACAAAAATCAATAATTCAATTTTCCTTATATTGAATTCATCTTTAAAAATACGAGTATTAACGACCAAACCTAAAATAAAATTGGTATAATGAAGAAAATGAAATCAGTTTCCGAATTTGTGAGATTATGAGTCTATAGAACCGGATGTGTAAGCAAATCGATTTAGCTACAAAAATCCGGAATAAAGGTGTCTAAAAGCCATTAAAAAATCGTTCCCGTAATGACCATCATCTCGAATAATATAATTTATGAGTGGAGCCTAACTTCATCGTACACACAGGCACTCGTACTTAAGATTAGTTGTACCCTCATGAATTTTGACTATGCATGGTTTTGGATAGAATCCTGCTTAGTCCCCATCAGCACCGATGATAAAATATTCGCAGTGGTGAGAGTAGAAGAGAATATTATATTTTAAGCAAGAGTATTGAAATCAGCTGGTATCTCCAAGAATAACGTACATATAAACAAGTAATGAGAGAAAAACATTTACATAAATTGTGCTAAAATTCAAATTAAGGACAATAATATCGACTGAGAGTTTAGGGTGAGCAACTAAATAAAAAAAATAATATTTTAAATTTTCTATAAAACAAATGAACAATTTATTTATGATAATTTTTGTTATTAGTTTTATTTCTATAAAGTGGGTAAAAGTGGTAATACTCACAATCTAAAGATAACATTACTAGAAGAGAGATAATTTACAGAACGACAATATCCTGAAAATCATTTTCTGAATAAGATAAACAAAAATTATTTCAGTTTAAAGTAATTTGATAAGTTTAAATTTTAAGAGAAATACTTTCAAAATTTTCTATACTCGGTAAGAGAATATCCAATATTATTTCAGTTCCCTCAGTCCACTTAATAATATGTTACTCTATCGTCCTGGAGTATCCTGCATAGTAGTCATTGTCGTTATTGGTAATTCCTCGCCCATTCATAGAAAGCACGTTTTGAAGTATTCTCTCTCTCATTGCAGTGTTGCAAGCTCTAAGCTTTCTTCTATTCACATATCATAACAGAGTCCTTTTCGTTTCCGTAGAGTTGACAAAAAAAAAACAGGACGACTATACTGTCGACAAAAGAAAATAGACTTTTCATGGTATTTGTAATATTTAAATGATGATAGTGATGGTGGTGGTGAGTATATCGCCATCGATATTCGGCAAGGAGTAAACGAATACACACGACACTATCGTTTTTAGCAGAATCACTGTCAGCCTCGTCTATAATCGTCCTGTTTTCCGCCCTAATATTCTGTGTTTTCATGAAAACTTGAGCCTTCAGTATACCGGCGACGTGGTATGCGAAAGCACACTGAATTATTTTATTCTCACGGTCGTAACAATTTCAATTCACAATAAAATAAAAACAAACAATTTTAAAATAAATATTTTTGTTTATTCGAAATAAAAAATATATTAATTAAAAAACTGCAATTAATTTAATTTAACTTTAAATGAAAATTCCGTATGTGATTTTTGTTTACATTTATTTTTATATAAATTCAGAAACAAATAGATTCTATTATAAATAAAATTATTATTTTATTAAATAAATATTTTTTTACAATAAAAAAAATGATTCTTTTGAATTGTTAATGGAACTATTCGCAACTGATAAGTATTTGGTGTGAAAAATTATTTTCTGCATATTCTTGAAGATTTGGTGTGCTTTCGAAAGTGTGTTCTATTGATGGTAACATTCCATTCAAAGTGCAAAGTTCTCAAGTGCAGCCACATTCCAGGAACGCAAGGACGAGATTCCCTCGGGTATATAGTTTCACCAGTATAGCTATCAGACAGGATTGCTGGTATTGTCCTACCCCAAGAGTGAATTGTCAACAACAGACGAGCACACCAGCCAAAATCTGGAGCAGAAGAAATGCGTGTCCGAGTGTTATGCAAGAAGTGAAATGTGAAATAATTTCTTGAATGGTTTTGATGCTATTATTTATATTTTCTTATCGAATCGGAATTCCATTTATGTCACATTCAAATATAGAACAAATATCAACACATAGTACGCATACTGTAATTCCAAAAAGAATAAATTTTTATTATTCGGGAAGGTAAAATAATTCTCCAAGTCATAAAAAATGTACTGCAAATAGATTACTGATTCTTTTCGAAATAAAGGACATTCTTCTATAAAACATCAGCTAAGTACTAAAGATTCAATGAATTGGTTGTTAGTGTAGGTAGTCGGATAACTGTTGGATTATCATTGAAATTATTGAATAATAACTACTTTGTGAAAATAGTGTCATTATTGTTATTATTGATATTAATGTTATTCGAAGTTGATAATGAATTAAACTAAAAGAAACAATCTAAAAACAAGTATAAAAGTTTGTGAAAGTTACCCAAAAATATATGTGCTTGAATTTGTTCATTCAAATCATCTTTTGTTGACATTACTACTCTCTAGTATATCATATCTTCATTTTATTAAATTTTTCATGTATGTATTTTAATATTTAATAAATTTTTTAAAAATAATTTCTTATAAAAATATTAACAAAAAAACTTTTAGAAAAATTCTAAAACATGTTATAAGTATATTAAATGGCATAAAAAATAATTAGAACTGACCTTTTAGCAACATATTTTGTAAACATTTAAGAATCTAACATTTATTCAGAAAATCTTCGAGTAACTTAACAATTTAATCATTTAAAAGAATACAATTATAGTAAAAAACCAAACTTTACACTCAAAATTTTATTGCAGGATGTCTTATAGTAAAAAATAATTATATAAAAATTTTAAAAAAAGCATGAAAATTACATTATTTTAAGAGCTATTACGTCAAAAATTACCCTTATTCTGGAAGTGAGTGTATTTTGAGATGACAGTCATTTGTTGTAGGATCGTATTTTTATCTACTTTATAACAAAATGGATATTAACCTACTTATATAGCCACATTATCGCTAAGAAACGTTCTAGGTATATTTTCAACATTTTTATCCAATCGTTAGATATGCTCTACCGAAATAAGTAAAGTTTACAATAGTTCAGTATTAAGATTTCTACTATTTATTCCTATTTATTTATTTAAGATATTATTTATTATAATTTATTTAATAAATAAAAAGGTTTTATGCTCTATTTGAGCATTATTTTGTTATTGTCAAAATGTCATTTAATACATACTCATCAGTGTTAGTAATGTGTTTAAAAAACTCTTTTCTATTAAAGAATTTCCCAATAACAAAATAATATTCAAGTCTTCGAAATAGCTTTTAATAATAGTTAAAACTTAATAATATTTTCACCATTTTCAACCATTTTTCGATTTTATTTATATTATTTTTATAGATTGCTCAATTATTCCAATTGATCCAGTTATTGTCGCTAAATTTTCGATAACCCAAATTATTAAAGAACAAACTTTTTATATTTATATTTAAAAAACTACTTCAATATAGAAAAATTTGAACATTTCCTAAATTAACGTAGCTTTATAGTAAATTCAGTTTATCATTAAACAAGTGTTGAATATTTTAATATATGATTTATCGTCCTTTAGATTATACATTTTAAATTTATATAAAATAATCTAATATAATATTGAGGTTTATAATTGACATCTCAAGCCTTATATACAATAGATAAATAGGCTGGACAGGATAACGTTGAATATCACAGAATTGTCTTTGGAAATCGTTCACATCCCATTCGTCAATTCTGTGATATTCATCCCACCATTATACACATATCTTCAAGCCAAACCATCAACCCTTTCTTTCCCTAAGAATCCTTAAACATTTAACCACCTTTCCCATTAATTTTTTTTTAATCTATTCAAAGCAAATAATTTTTTCCCGATACCTAACTTGAATTTCAGCAATTTACCTCACTGACACTGCAAATAGTTTCAAATAATAATTTGGCCACTTTCCCATATACTTTTGGATACCAAATGATCTCTAAGTCGTGGTTCTACATCGTATGGCCCTTGTAAGATGTTTAAGGGACTTTCTTTATAAAATAAGATAATAATTTCGAGGATATTAGAAAAAAAACTCTTACATTAATATTTTAACAAATTTCGAATCTTGAAAATATTATCCAATTCTTCTCGTCAATAACTTCCAAATAAAAAAAAATATATAATAATATATTAAGAGTGTATAGAAAGAAAATTCACTAAGCGTTTATATAAAAAAAGGTTAAAAATAATCCCATTTTAATCAAAAATTATGTAATGTTGGTAAAGCATACGTGTATGTTAAACAATACCACAACCATCGGGATATCAATTAGTTAAGAGATAATAAAACGCTTCGACAAAGATCCTTTTGTTAATTTTTAAATCTACTAAAGAATGTTTCTAAATTTTTTATTATATATTAGAATAATAATATATAGTATAAGCCTTACAAAAAATGTTTGTATTGAATAGTAGAAACGTTTGATTTAAGTATTTAATTTTTTTTTTTAAATTGTAAAATTCTCCAAACATAATTTAAAAATTTCATGTTCAAAAATCAATACGATTAAAAAATAAATTTTACGTATATGAAAGAAAAATTAGGAATTTATAAATTTTTTACTTTAAAATATCACTAAAAAATATAATTTATTATTACTTTATGGAAAAAATTACCAAAAATAAAATTGTTTTAAGCTTAGGAAGGGAGAGAGAGAATAGTGTGGAAATTGTTTTTTTTTATTATAGACTATTCAATATTGTCATAAAAAATATATATAAATTTTTTCAAATCAATAATTTTATTTAGACTAAATAGAAAAAAAAATTATAACAAATATATTCAAAAAGCAATATTTTCCATTTCCAAAAACATATTTTCCACGGCTTCAGAAATATTAAAATAAGTGCAAAAAATAAAAATTCTGTTTATAAAAATAGTCCCAACTCCCACTTCCCTTCCATAAGAAATAAGAAATGATACATTTTTCAATCTGGGTAAAATGACAGATAAAAGACCTCCAACACTGTTTGCCAATAGAAAAACAACTTATATTTTTGTTTACATATTTTTATTGAATAAATAAAAATTGAGATTCTATCGTTAGGTGCATTTTAGTAAACGTTTCGATTTGTTATCAACATTATACAAATTCTTGCTTATCTGGAGCAATTTTTTTTCGCATCATTTTGGCATTGTCAGCATATTATCATCAGTTATGGGGAAGATGATATATTGTTCTCTTACATTTATTGTATGGATTTTATTCTCATGATTGGAAAGGCAGAAAATTAGATATGAATATGTAAAAACCAATATTATTATTTACAAATAAATAATCTTATAGAGAAATGTTTGGTGTAAATCAATTTTAAAAGTATGAATTCATATGAAAATAAGGTTCTTATCTGAAATAGTGGGAGAAAAACTTTTACACTATAGCAAAAGCACTTAAATTAATTAAGAAACGAAGAGTAACAGCTCATTTTGCAAATGCCCAAGTTTCCGCCTGAATTATATAGAACAGTCACCTCACAATTTATTCCATAGAATCAATAAAATAATAGCAAAAACCATACAAATGCAAAATAAAATCACCTAACAACATCTATTTAAGCTTAAATTCACCTCCCGACTCTACCTGCTTACATACCTATATGGATACATCTAAATGCCTGCTTATGTTCGTACACCTAGAAATATTGTTTTACGAATCTGCTAACTAACAAGCCAACCGGCCAATCCAACTAAGCTTTTTTAGGGGGCTTAATAATAGTATTTTCTGCCTTATTTGACGATATGGACAAAATATACTTACGTAAACATAAAAATTAATATAAGTATTAGTGTGTGTTTTCATACAGATACAATGGTTATAGGAGTTTTGATATAAATTTTAGTTAACCTATTATATTTGGTGTGCCTATGTGAGCCCGTACACATAAGAGAACGCCAAACGTGCTGAAGGGATTTTTCCTTGAACTTTTCTGAAAATTACAGCACACGCTGGGTACGGCTATCACAAATCAACACGATTTTCCGTTCCTGTCATAGAATAATAATCCGATGCTGATTTTTCGATATTCGATTAATTAGGAAATAGTGAATTTTTACCTATAAACAAATAAGCAAATCATATGGGATTGTTTGAGATTTGATTAAATAAAATTGAAAAATAATAGAAAAAAATTTAGAAAAATAAACTTGAACGAATTTTTTTTATTTCAATTACTTATGAATAATTTCAATCAAATCTTATATAAATATTTTTTTAAAAAGTAATAAACTACTTAGAAATAAACATTCGTGAAGCTTCAATTTTTCAAATAATTTTATTTAAATTTTAAGTAAAAAGTTCCAATTAAGTTATTAGTACTTTAAAAAAGCCACTACTCAAATATCGTCAATTTTTTATAATTGGCCCAATATAGGATATTTACCAAAGAAAAAGTCCTTAGCAAAAAATTGTTATGAGTAAGGAAAAAAATATAAATTATTAAAATTACTATTATGTTGATTTAAAATTATCAAAAATATGTAATTAAATAAAGTACGAAATCCAAATTGATCTTTAGCCGGAACAAAAACAGATTCCTTAGTGCTAGGTTAGAGTGGCTGTCCGCTGTTTCAGTCGGACACACTTAGACCCAAGTTAGGTTCATTGTGATACCACGTGATCATTGAAACGAGTACAAAGTGTTTGATTTTTATGATATCCATGAACGCAATATTACTCAAATCATCCAATAAAAAGTCACCCAGAGTTCTCTTTCTGGAAAACCGGGCATGAAATGAAAAGATGAGAAATTGTCTCCTTTTCCTCCTCGTCTTTACAACTACGGCAGAAGCCATTTGTGCGGACACCTAGTTGCCTAGGTTGTCTCCTTAATATGCGATGACCAGTAATGATCCCAGTCAGCATTCCAATGTAAGCCGTATCTGTCCTCTGTAGGTCAGATCAATCACTTTATTGAACTCAGCGAAATGAGGTATATACTTGTAGCCACCTTCACAGGCATATATGCGTCCTCTGTAACAGTGAGATATCTAGCCTGGTACTATTTCTGGCTAACTTACCTGCTTTACAGTCACTATGTCCGGAACTCAGTATATATTAATATTGCACTGATTGGCAATCTCATTCAAAGATCTGCGGCAGTCCTTTACAGCCCTCCATCTTGCAATGAGTGATTCCAGTAGCTTAAGAGCTGCCCGACTATCGGTGAAAATTACGATACATCAACAGCCACTATCACGAATATCAAGAGTTTTGGCTTGAAATATAATACTGATTTTGGAGTCGTAGGAAAATGTTTATCGTGAAAGATGCAGAGAAGACATCTGCTCCTGTTCTACGGTCGATTTCTCCTGGATATGATCTGTCAAAGTATGTTATTTGGAGAATGTATTTGTTCTCCTTAAGAATATTTGCGTGCCCGAAATGATGTTCGGTTAACTGCCTTGATTACTCCCTCAGACGCATAGCTCTCCTAGTGGTCAGTTCTTGAACATAGATGAGTAGAAGGACAGAAGATGCCGCATGATCTCAAGAGCTGCTGTATGCAACGTTCCGTACGGTAATCTTTGGACTTTCTTAGGAAGGTCATTTTATCCAGCGCTGTCCACCAGATAAAAGCACTATATGTCAGGATGGGCTTTACTAACGCCGTATATATCTAACGTAGCACTTGAGGTTACAGACCCCAATTGGTGGCTATGGCTCTTTACTGGCATGAAGTGCGACGTTGGTATTTTTGCCGAGTCAAGGATCATTGGCAAGTAAGTACCTTGCATGAGTAGCAAAATTCCCCGAGTTTCGGAGGGCTAATAGAAGGCATCTGGTACCTTCTCGTAAACTTCTGTTATCTAGCTACCTTCTCGTAAACTTCTACTATCTAGCACTTGATTGATTCAGTTGCATAGGCATTGGTTTACCTTAAGGTTGTATAATGCGTCCACAATGGCCTTAGTCATGACATTATTGAATGCTCCCTCAATATCGAGGAGACTCACCGTAGCACTTTTTACAGTCAAGAGATTTTTCGATGTTTACTGACATTCTCTTAATAATAAATTATCACTTTTTTTCAATTAAATGAAAAAAATCGTTAAGGAAGTCCTTGATTTTTTAAAATTTTATAAATATTTAAAATAAATATTATCCGTTTTTGGAAAAAAAATGCCGTTTTTATAGAATTTTTGAAAGTTCTGGAAAATAGGTAGTATAAAATACCATCTTTATAGAATTTTTGGTAAACAGAATTAAATTATGGTAGTCGGATGGTCTAGCGGTGGGTGCATTAGCAATTCTCAATCAATGTCTCCAAATTTTTGACGAACTCCGGTAGACACATTTGGAAATAAATTTCGGAATCAATCGTTAGACCAGATCCCAACTACTCATATTGAACGATTCCTTTCCAGCGCCCCACTAAGCAGATAGCAATCAATCTTGACTTCGGTACTATTTGGGGATCATTTCCGTAAAGTGTTAACTATTATATCCAATTTACATGATCATTATTTAGTGATGTAAAATGGATATTTAAAAAATATTTTAAAATATCCATTTTATATTACTTATTATTAATTAAAAGTAATTAAAAATATTCTTTTTATGTATAATTCATGTGGCTTCTAAATATAAAGCCTACAGATAGCCTTTTTTCACTGATTTAAAACTGTTCTTTGATCAATCTTTAGTTTTTACCCTATACCAGTACTGCTAAAGTGTTGATCTTCCTTAATTTTTTTTTGGAATTTGTCAACTCTTCCCATGGCTGGTCTTTTCACACCAAATATAACTGAACCACCTTCTTACTGTTACTGTCTCAATTGTATTTAAAAAAAAAAAAAATTAAAATTTTTCTAGTAAGAAAATTCATTATGAAAAAAAATAAATTTCACAAAAATATTCAATATTATCAAACAGTGAAAGTCCAAACCTTATAAAAACTAATAATTTTAAATTTTCAAATAGATAAGTTACTAATTTTAAACAATATTTTATTTTTATTATACCATATAAAATATGATAACTACATCTAAGTCTAAATTTTATAAAAATATGTTAGTATTAGTTCATTAACTACCTAAGCTTGAATTGGCTTTTCATTTCTATGATTTTCAATACCACAAATCCCACAACCTTGATTATATGTGGAAAGAAAAAAAAATTCTCTTAATTATATTAGTCAAGAATTTATTGTCACGCATATAAAAACAGACAGTTTTAAAACACTGGTATAAACGTGTCAGCATACACGTAAATGCACGCACAACCACCTACCTACCCTTAACATATCTATGCCATATTTCTGTATATTAATACGCACCCAAACAAACTGTCCTTATTTGTCTGAATATTGATTCGTATGGAAATGTGAATACGGGTTCGCGCCTCACTTATGATGATCACCTTTGGTTTCGTGCCGTTTTCGGAATGAACGCAAAGCTCGTAAATGTCATCGAAAATGAAAATCGTTAGCCTCCATTCGGTAATTGAGTAGTTTTGTGGTCTTTGGACGACTATAATTTACTCGATAGCAGAAGGGTGGTAACGGTGCGTTGATAGTTATAAGCTTTCATCATTGAGTATTCCGAAATAGTAGTAACAATCTGCTGTGCCTAACCACGTTCGGAATGATTATTATTGACTACTGGCACATGTTCTAGAATGGCGCGTTTCTTCCATTACAAAATCAATTCAACCCTAAATATCTACCACCAAGGCATAATTACTATCAAACTTTAGCTTAAACAACTACTAACAAATTGAACTCAATAACATTTTCTAACATTCTATTCTACATTAAATATCGACGAATATTTTTATAAAAAAAAAATTACTACATTTTCTTTTTTGACACCAATAGGCGAAACCTTTTTTATATTACAAACGGTGTTGCGATGAGATAATCTATTACTTACACGTTATTGGAATTTAAATTTTCTTCGGCACAGCGCATTTGTTATTAGTGGAAAGGGTAAGAAGATTTCGACAAAAAAGTTTTAGATTCAATATTGGCCCAAATCAATTTCTCCAAAACAAAGGTTTCTAACTGTAATACAATAAGCTTAGGTACTTTCCTTTTCCCAGCTTTCCTCTTCCTTTCTCTTTATTCTTTCTCATAACTCCACCTTTTTATTTTGTACTTCAAATTCAATTCGGTCTGAGAAGTCTTCCACCGAAATGGAAACAGTTGGTTTTGCACACAAAAAATATATTGTAAATTTTATTAGAAAATACTTCAGTCTAAAATACCATATACAAGCACAAAAGTAAAATAGTAAAATTAATAAATTATGCAATTAAATATTTTTATAAATGATAGTCATTTTAAATTATGATATGTTAAATTATAAGTGGAAGTGCTTTTGCGAAGAGAAATTTCAACAGCTACGATACCTTATAATATTCAATAAATTAATCGGCCTTTCTACCACAAAATAATCCCCCGCGGCAGTTTTTTTTTAAATTTGTGATAATTGCATAATATTATATAATATATGAATTTGTTGTCAATAAAAATTAAATTTTCATCGTCAATTTGTCTTTGCCTATCATATACTCGTATTTCAGTCTTAATTAGTCAAAATATATTTAAAATTAATGTTTTAACACATTAATTTTAAATTATTTTTTTGTTTCTAGTTTTAGTATTTTTTCGATGAGTATAAGTTATGAATATTTAAAGTTTATAATATTTTTGATTAGGCAATATTTTTTTTAAAGCGGATTTTTTTTAATTTTAACTACCAAACAGCATATGATTTTTATATATTTTTTAATATTTACAATCAAATTAATAAATATATTTATTCTATATTCAATTATTTGCTCATTTACAATAAAATAAGACATCTTTAAAGAAATTTTTTTAATTATTATTGATAATATGCAAAAATAAAATTGAATAATTTTATTTTAGTCCACAATATTACCTTAAAGATTTATCCAGAATTTTCATATATT
The DNA here is from genome assembly GCA_958298945.1 of Atherix ibis. Classification (NCBI taxonomy): domain Eukaryota; kingdom Metazoa; phylum Arthropoda; class Insecta; order Diptera; family Athericidae; genus Atherix; species Atherix ibis. The sequence continues at coordinate 70,184,642 of OY282607.1, forward strand.
AAATATTTACGTTAAATATAATTTTCCATCAAACATTACATTCACTCAAATTTTGCCTCCGTATTCCGGGAATACACAATTTTTTATCCTTCCTACACTTGCTAACCTTCGAGGAAAGATTCTTGAAGAAGCTCTATCCCATACATCATACCAACATACGTGCCAACTTCTATTTTTAAACGACCTGATATCCTAGATAACTTCATTAGCAGTCCTTTAATTACCATGAATTTTAGTATTGAAACTCTTTCCGATTTAAGCTCTGATCATCTTGAAGAACTAGAATGCTTAAAAACGGATATTAATTAAAGAAAAAAGAAAAATTACAATGCAGTGGCAACGCTTACGAATGCCTAGCTTCAAACAGAAACTTAACCTACTACAACGTGGACTGAATATGGAAATTAGAAATTGCTACAATGAACAGCATGAAATTTATACAAGATCGCTTAGTAGCAATATTTCTCTATTGGAAGCCCACTAGACGAATACTCTACTACAAAAGAACATTACACCCACTGAAACAAAATGACGGTAACTGGGCAAAAGAGGATAAAGAAAAAGCCGAAGTATTTGCTAAACTTTTGGTAAATACTTTTGCTCCACATGATGATATAGAAGATAAATCGCATACTAACAAAATTATCGAAGAACTAATGTTCCCAGTCCCTATGAGTCTTCCTCCAAAAAATTTTAAGCCCTTAGAAATTAAATCTACTATTCTGTGCCGTCCTAATAAAAAAAGCTCCTGATTATGATCTAATAACAGCTTATATGTTGAAGCAAATGATCCAAAAAGTTTTAGTTTTAATTACATACATTTAAAATCGTATCCTGCGCAGAACCTATTTTCCCTTACACCAGAAGTTTTCTGTTATTAGAATGATTCTCAAACCAAATAAACTCGTTAATTCTCCTTATTCCTATAGACCTATCAGCCCCGTACCAATTCTTGGTAAAATTTTTGAAAAACTCATATTAAAACGATTCTACCCAGTCCTAGTTAATGAAAAAATAATTCCTGATCATAAATTTGGCTTCCGATCTGAACACTCCATAATCCAGCAATGCTATCGCATTGTTGATCAAACTGCATCCTCTCTTGAGAGGAAAGACTATTATCTGGGAGTATTTTTAGACATTTCCCAAGATTTTGATCGTGTGTGGCATCCTGGACTGCTATGGTAAGTCAAGAGCTTTCTTCCTTCAACATACTACCTTATCATAAATTCATATGCCTTCCAACGTCATTTCCAATTTGCAATTAACTCAGAATTCTCAGAAATATATCCAATTATAGCCGGAGTCCCATAAAGTAGTATTCTTGGTCCATGACATCCCATCTGATCCTAATATTATCATTGCTACTTATTCAGATAATAAGGCCATAATTGCTAACCATACAAATCCTGACAGCTTCCAACAATTTACAATCCCATATCCACAACTTTCAATACTGGTTTAAGAGATGGAGAGTAAGGGTAAATAGGCAGAGAAGCGTGCTCCCATTACTTTCACACTTCGTCAAGGAAAACCTCCCCTTTACATTTTAAAAGCAACACGATTCCATTATATGATAAAGTACGTTATTTGGGACTTCACCTGGACAAGAGATTAATATGGAACCCACATACTAGACTAAAAAGAATTGAAGCCACTAGATGGTACCTACAACTTCTTAGTAAACTTTTAATAAACAATATAATTATAAAACCTATTTGGAGTTATGGAATTGAACTTTGAGGTTTAACGAAACGTTCCAATTCCTATCGCATCCAGGCCTTACAATCCAAGATCCTCCGTAAAATTGTTGTTGCCCCCTTTTATGGTATGTTCGTAACAACGTAATATGTTACATCGTGATCTAAATGTTCCCTTTGTTCAGGACCTGTGCTTTTCCACTATCAAAAATTTCACTCTCGTTTATCCTATCTTCACAATCCACCTGTGAGAGAATTGTCCTGTACTGCCCCTCCCGGAAACACTCATCGCAGACTTAAGAGGCAATGAGCTAGAAATTTTCTAGAAGAATCTGACTTCCTTTAGTTGGAGAAACGCCGATGGGTATTTACACCCACTTCATGATGTATAAGAGTGTTAATTAAAATGTTATGTAAATCTGCTTGTTACAATTCAATTGTAGTTGCAGGAAAATTTACCTTTTTAGTGATTTCTAGTCGGAAAATAAAACCTTAATAATGAAGGATGAAATGTCAATAATAAAGAATAAATGAAAAATAATATACAAAAAAATATTATTTACTTTAAAAATGCCAACTCATTCCTGTTTCTAAAAAAATTACATATCTAAATAGTGTTACAAAATAAATACTGCAGATCTCTAAGAAATAATCTAACAAGCAAACAAATAAATAAACAAACAAAATTAAATTTTTAAGACCGAACTAAATTTCATTCTAAATAATAGCATTGAAAACTAAAATATTCTATTATAAAATATGTAAATTAAAAGCTATGCAATTAGGTGAACAAACAAAAAGGTAACTCTGTTTCATACATTATTTGTCGCTAATCTTCCACAATGATTTATAATATAATTTTTTGAATTTCAATAGAAATGGTTAGAATGTTAAAAAGAAATTTATCAGCAATAATAAGAGAAAAAACTTCTCTTGTACATACATAATTATCCTCTTATGAAATGATTCCATTAAAACATCATACGTTCTGAAAAGTGTAAAGAACTTCTTGTACTTATCTGCTTAATCACGATGGCATATTACTTGTGCAAACAGAACTAATCACCTAATCAAACAACTTCCGGTCTATAATGTGACAATATTCTATATTCTACACACGGATATTTCTCAACCTACCACCCCCCCCCCCAGGTTTTCGACAAAGGATAGTATAATAATCCCATACCCGCATTTCTCTGGGGCGATTTTTCTGTTTATTTTTCAACGTTTCTGCACACATTGCATTTTTTAGGTAATGTCATCAGAAAAATGGCAAATAAAGACCACTAAAATTGTTGTCGAGTTTTTAATTTGACTTCCTCTAGACCATTTATGGAGAAATCTTTTTTCTTCTGCAAAATAAATTTTTCAGTGACAATAGATTTTCCTTTTCCTATTTAAGATAAGTTTTAATAATTTTTATGAATATTCAATTTTTATTTCCGATGAAAACCTTAAAAATAATTTAATTATTTTTCAGGTATGGTTGAAAATTGTTGACCAATTTCATAAATTTACTAATTTTTTATATAAATAGTAAGATTCATCCGATATGCTCTTTATTTATATAACATTTTACAATAACTTTCTAAAAAACGAATCATATTTATAACAGTATCGTTCGCTCCACGTACTTCCTCTCCATCTACAATAAAAATTTTCAACCGTAAAAATGATTCTTTGGCCCAATCAATAAACCTTACTCTGAATTCTAGCCAAACTTCTCTAGAACCTAATCCAAAAACAACTTTATTCCATATGTGATTACTCCAACATTATTCCGAACATTCAGTTCCCACTATTAGGCATGCATTTGACTTGGTACTCGGACTTACTCTAAAAATTGAAACAATCTTTTCCCTCCAATTAGTACCTGATAATACAATCATATCTCTCACAATGGTATTTCCAAGTAAACACTCGCCAATATATAGAACTTTCCAAGTTCCATCGTGTATAATACATACAGTTCGATATCCCTGCCCTACATATCCTAATACCCTTGATGCAAGTTTCACAGATAATACAGTCATATTAACTAGCTATAAACAATTTCTTTTTACGAGGATCGTTCAATAAGTCCTCAGAAAATCTAAGAAATTGCGCTCGTAGTGTCAGTAAAGATTTTTATTTGGTAAAAATCATTATCGACAGGAAAGCTCTCAAAATTTCAGCTCGATCCATAGCGTAGGTCAATTTCTATCGTCGATTAAAGTTAACGATATTTATTTGAGCATAACAATGGAAAAAAGCGAGTTTAGGGCTGTCATCAAACATCTCCATTTGAAACGCTTAAGCCCGAAAGAAATCAAAGCCGAGTTGGATGCACTTCATGGCATATCTGCACCTGTGTTTGTGACGGTTTACAATTGGGTGAATGAATTTAAACGTGGCCGTTCATCAACAAAAGATGAACATCGTTCAGGACGCCCAGTTGAGGTGTCTACTCCTGAAATCATCGACAAAATCCACGATCTTATTTTGAACGATCGGCGAATTAAAGTGCACGAATTAGTTGAGGCCACGGGCATATCACAAGGTACAGTCGCTTCAATTTTGCATGAAAAATTGTCTGTGAAAAAAATTTCGGCAAGATGGGTGCCGCGTTTGCTCTCAGAGGAGAATAAGCGCAATCGTATAGTGGACTCTGAGGCTATGTTGGCACTCTTTCATCGCAATCCTGCCGAATTCCTTCGTCGATATGTCACTGTGGACGAAACATGGATACACTACTACACTCCAGAAACGAAGAGACAGTCATCACAGTGGATTTTCAAGGGTGAACGGGCTCCGAAGAAGGCAAAAACTGTGCCATCGGCCGGCAAGGTGATGGCCACGGTCTTTTGGGATTCGCAAGGCATCATTTTTATCGACTACTTGGAAAAAGGAAAAACAATAACAGGAGCGTATTACGCGTCGTTATTGCAACGGTTGAGCAAGAAAATCAAAGAGAAACGCCCCCATCTGAAGAAAAAAAAAATCCTCTTGCATCAGGACATTGCGCGTGTGCACACCTGCGCTGTCTCCATGGCCAAAATTGTGGAATTGAGAATGGAATTGTTGCAGCATCCCGCTTATTCACCAGATTTGGCCCCGAGTGACTATTTCGTTTTCCCCAATCTGAAGAAATGGCTTGGCGGACGACGGTTCACTTCCAACGAGGACGTCATTGCTCAAACGGATGAGTATTTTGCAGAACTTCCGAAATCCTATTTTTTGGACGGGATAAAAATTTTGGAAAAACGGCTGGAAAAGTGTATAGAGCTAAAAGGATTTTTTTTTAAAAACAGTTTTTTTTCATCTTTTTCTTAGGACTTATTGAACGACCCTCGTACCTCCAATTTTTACAAGGCTATATTTTGAAACTACAATATAAAGCTAGTTTTCCAAATAAATAGTAAAAAAAAAGAAACAAAGTAGGGTTCATGTAAACGTTATTCGTTGCCTTTCCATAAACCTTAACGGCAGTGCAATTTCTCAAAAAGAGCAAGTGCGTTATTTAAGACAACATATTCTTACGAACAAGTAACCTGAAATCTACATGCAAGACTCAAAAGCTTTGAAAGAAGCAGACGATACATACAACTTACTTAGGCGGTTGGACTCACTAACAAAGAATCACCTATTTATAATACAGTACTGAAACCTATTTAGACTAATGTAGGTCCTAATTCATTCTCTCAAAAATCCTCCATTAAATTCTGGATGTTCCTTCTTATGTTTGTAACATTGTCAAGTATCATGATCTTACAAATTCCTTTCGTATATGAACTAACAATATCTCATTAGAAAAAGTTTCGTGCTCATTTATTATATCATTAGTAACCGTCTTTGAGGTAAAACCCCCCATCGCTTGAGACGGTAATGGCCATAAAATATATTAACCTAATCGAAAGTTAGTCGAATTATGACCCAATATTTGAAATAGCATCGATGGGTGTTAGCTTCTCCTTCATATTGCACGTTATTAGAGCAACACTTTTAATAACAAATTTGTTTGTTATTTGTAGCAGTTGTAGATAAAAAAAGAAAAAAACTATAAACTTTCAAAATAATATTAAAAATTTTACATATTTATCTATTTGATAACAGATGGCACTGGTCCGATATGTTTTCATTTTTATTTATTTTCATTCCCCATCAATTGTTGTATAGTTGCTTTTCAAGTTGATTTATTCTTGGTTTAACTAAAATAAGTGAAATATTTTCCAAAATCTAATATTATATTGTTTTTAGAAAAATTCAACATAAAAAACTTTTATCAATTAAATAATTTAATTCACTAAATATGAATAAAAAAAATTATAATTTAAATATTTATTCAAGTGAAAGCTATAAAATAGCCTTCTTGATTATTTTATACAATATAAACTCTACTTTATTATACTGGTGCTTGTATAATATATATATATATATATCTCTTGACCAGTTCAATTTTAATATTTTCATCAGGATAGCTAAATATGAAAATTTTAAAAGATTCATGTACAAATATCTACTGACTCTACAAATAAGTATAACCTAAAATGTACAATATTTAATCAAGATTTTGTTGCGAACAAACTAATTTGACCACATTTTATCGTTGATATTTTAATTAAATTACAAAAGGCCAAAATCACGGAAATACTCCCACTTCTAGAAATTTCAGATTGACCCATGGCTATTTGGATATAAAAGCTCCCCAGTCGATGAATACTTTAAAAACTGAAGTAATTTTATGAAGATTGCCGTCTCTCGGTTATCATAAACTTTTTTTGTCCACAGCATTTTCAGCTTAATTAAATTCAACATGTTGTTAATAATTCCTCTTTTGTACAAATTATCCTATTATTCACATCTTTTATAAACATTTCTGTTTGTACTTTATTCTTCTATAATACTTTTATAAATTGCTTGCTATTTGGTAAATATAAATTTAAGTTTTAAAGGAAAAGGATGAAGGTTTTAAGCTTTGTATAAGTTGAAGGCAATTTGAGCAAAATGGTACAATAGTTTTGTGAAAAAATTCTTTTAATCCCCTTTAGTGAAATATAAATTATATTGGCATTGTAAAACTTAAGAGAATATTTATTTTATTAGATATTAACGCTATTACTTATCTGTGAAAGGAGTAATAATAGAGAGAGAAAGCTTAAAGAATCTTCAAGGCTTCTTCGGCTTTGATTTGACTGTGGCTTAGAAAAAAACTCTTCTTATTAAGATCTCACGGAGAAACCCGGCATGAATTTGAAAATACCGACCGAAAACCGGTTCTATCTCACGGAGAAACCCGGTAAATGAAAATACCGACCGAAAACCGGTTTTATCTGAATAGACCAAACAACTTTTTCTATTATTTCTACGCTTTGCGTAAGGTTCAAAAGTATTTGGTATGCCGTTATAGTAAGGTTGGTTTAGCTATCCTCTGGGAAGCCGTTTCGTATTATGGTATTGTTAGCCCTGTTATTATGTCGGGGAAGTACAAGTAATTACTGGAAGTCAAATTATCAAAACGAATAATACAGTGCAACATTGACAATTAATTTTTCGACAGGATGCTGCAATAACATCCGGAAAAATCTTCCGACCAAAATATCATCGAACATTTTTGTTAAATACTAACGCAAAAAATGTATAACAAAGGTATGCTGCAGCCAAAGACCACAATTGAATAAATAGATGCCATTGAAATCTATTTTAATAATAATTCTAACAATATTTTAAGTCAATTCAAAACCATTTATTAAAATTATCATAAAAAAATGAAAACTTGTCCCACTAATAATAAGTGATTTTTTTTTTTTTTATTTATTTAGATATTTACAATTACAACATAAATAGTAATAAGCAAATTTTTGGGGAGTAAGCATCCAATGAAGTTCCTCCTGCTAGCGTGTGTTTCTGTTAGGCCTCAGTATTTAAGTAAATCACGCGACCAGTGACGCTTAAGTCTTCGATGGGTATTTCTAGGGAAGGAAATGGAGGATAGTTCTTGAACAAGAGGATTATTATGATTGAGGACACGGAAACGGAACTTTTTATAACGAGATACAGCCACATCAAAAACAAATGGGACTTTAAGATCACGATGAATAACAGTATTGCGAACATAAAAGGGAGCATCGACAATTGTACGGAGTATTTTTGATTGAAGGGATTGGATTCGACGGGAATTAGAAGGCTTACTAGATCCCCAGAGTTCTAGTCCGTATGTCCATATGGGTTTTAGTAAGGTATTGTATAATAGAACTTTGCTGTCTATAGTAAGTTTGGAAACTTTTGTCTAGAAGTCGAAATAGTTTTAGGTATCGTCTTTTAAGTTCTTGTCTTTTAAGTCTTGTATGTGGGTTCCATGTCAAGCGTTTGTCTAAGTACATTCCTAGATACCGAGCTTCGGTGTGTTGAGTTATGGCACTGCCTCAAAACTGGAGAGTAAAAGTTACCTGGATAGATTTACGTTCATTGACTTTTATTCTCCACTTAGTAAACCAGTTCTGGAGGGTTTGGATTTGGATTTGGAGAGTTTCGGAAGCATGTTGGGGATTTTCGCTAGATGCAAGGCAGCCCGTATCATCGGCGTATGTAGCAAAGAAGGTATTAGGGCAGGTTGGGATATCGGATGTGTAAATGTTGTAGAGGATGGGTCCAAGTATGCTACCCTGAGGAACCCCAGCCAATATCGGAGAGATATTGGACAGTTCGTTGGATTCATTTACTTGGAAGTGTCGGTTGGAAAGAATTGATCTTGGGATTCGGAAATAGGTCGAAGGAAGGAACTTCTTGAGTTTCCAGAGTAGACCCAGGTGCCAAACTCTATCAAAAGCTTGACTTATATCAAGAAACACACCGGGACAGTACTCTTTTCTTTCTAAAGAGGATGCAATGAAATCGACAATACGATGACACTGCTGGGTAGTGGAGTGTTCGGCGCGGAAACCAAATTGGTGATTAGGAATTAAATTTGAAGATTCGAGTAGAGGATATAAGCGGCGAAGGAGGATTTTTTCAAAGATTCTTGAGAGAAGTGGAAGGAGACTTATTGGCCTATAGGAAGTGAATAATTGGTTTATTGGGCTTAGGGATCATTTTAATGATTGCAAATTTCCATAGGATCGGGAAATGTATTGTTCTAAGGATTGAGTTATATATTGTGGCAAGGAAAACTATTGCTCTTTTAGGGAGTTGTTGGAGTATATTGGAGGTAATCAGATCATAGCCAGGAGCTTTATTTTTGGGAAGGAGCTTGATTAAATTATTGCCTTAGGGGGAAGACTCATGGGTAAAGGAATGGATAGTTCCGTCTCGATTGTAGTGCAATGAGTCCTGTCTAATATTTCCTCATGTGGAGTAAATGTTTGTGCAAGGTGTTCAGCAAAAGCGTCTGCTTTATGTTTGTCCGTTTTGGCCCAGGTTCCGTCAGTTTTTCGTAAAGGGTGCTTGGTTTTTCTATAAGATAGTATTTGTCTTGTAGCAGTCCACAAAGTTCTATTTTTCGTTAGGGTTGAAGTATAGTTTCTAAAACTTTCTGTATTGTATTTTGTGATTTCGTCATGTAGTTCTTTTTGCAGTTTGTTCAGTTTGGTTTTGTCGCTGGGCATTCTTGTGTGTTGCCAATGAGATCTTGCTTTTCGTTTTTCTGCAATTAGACGCCTAATTGTTAATGGTTGAATTGTCAGGTTTTGTGTAGGTTTCGAGTTTTTACTTTTTTGGGAAAAGTCTGTAGCGTTTTGTAGTAAACATGTAAACTTGTGTACCGTGTCATCTAGTTCTTGTACTGTTTTTAAGCTTTGTCGTAAGTCTAAATGCTCGTCAATATGTTGTTTGAATAATTCCCAGTCAATTGGTCCATTAATAAGTCTCGGCGCATTGACTTTTGGAGTGGATTGGGAATCGAGAACTAGTAGAACAGGGCTATGATCGGAATTAAGATCTAGAAGTGAATCAACATTAATATTGGAGGAATTCATGGGACTAGTTATAAAGTAATCTAGAATGTCCGGAAGCTTAGATCGGGAAGTTGGCCAGTATGTGGGAGTCGGAGGAGAGATGACTTGGTAGGAAAAGGATGAAAGCACTTGATTAAGAATAATCCCACGGGGATTAGAGACTCGACAGCCCCATTATGGGTGCTTGGCGTTAAAGTCACCACCAGCAATGAAAGAATTCCCAAGAGCTTGGAAAAATGACCTAAATTCAAGGGAGTTTATAGGTTTATTAGGAGGGCAATAGGTTGCGGTAATAGTTAAGGGGATAGGGGAGCAGTCAATTGATACTGCGGTGGATTGAAGAAAATCTTCTGCAATATAGGAATGAAAAGAAAAGGATAAGGAATTTCTAATGAGGATAGCAGTGCCACCGTGGGCAGTATTGTCAGGATGGTCAGTCCTGTACGTTGTGTAGTCGCGTATATAGAAGTTGGACCTGGACGTAAAGTGTGTTTCTGTAATAAGTACTACGTCAATTCGTTTGTTATGTAGTAATAAGTGAATTTAAATTGTAAATTTTTATTTTATTTTCTAATTTGCCTTTTTTCTAATTGTGATTGATAAAATATTTATATTTTTGGTAATGTTCTCACACAATACCAAGAGATTATTTTCAACAAGAAAGCTTTAAAAAAATATATGCCAAACCCTCAATTTTGCTAAAAATAGCCTATTTTTTAAGTGTCTATATAAAAAAAAAATGCACACTAATAGAACATACAATAATAAAAATATGATTGGCTCTAAAACACTATCAAGCTGTATAGATTGCTATGTATTCACAAATGCATTGTTGACTGAACTTTAATAAAAAAAGTAGATACATTTAATTAATATAAATAATATCTTCATGATTTTTTATCCTAATTTCACTTTATGGTTTCTGTTAAAAAAAAAGTTAAAAAACTACTTTTTCCGCAGTGTTAAGATTAGACCTATTAACAGACCTCCAAAGAGTTTGGCCCGTTCAAAGAGTTACAGAATTTTCCCAAATTTTTTCTCTTCGTCAACTTCTAGAAAGATGGCAGTATCGAATTTTGATGGATTGGAAAATATTTTATTTAACCGATAAATTTAAATTTTTTAATTTACATTTTTAAAAGTAACAATTAGTCGCCCAATTCTTTAAATTATTCGTCAATCAGTAAAAATCACCGCAAAACTTTTTTTATTACTGTAATCGTAGTAAAAATCATATCTGCCAAAAATATTTTTAATTTTAACTGAAGATATTTCAGTGTCTATGTTTATTTTTTTATTCATTGAGCCTAAGATATAAAATTACACTTAGTTTCGTATAATTTACTCTTTTAAAATATTACTAACAATTTCGAAAATATTAAAATTACCTCCAAGAATATTCTAAATGCCGAATTATTTAATTTTTGTTAATTAGTTTGAAGAAAGTTTGTTATAAAAAAAACTCAAACTTAAAAAAAAAAGCCCCTTTTCCCTTTAAATATTCGTTTCTGAACATGAATATTCTAAAATATTCGTTTCTTAATATATCGGTTTTAAGATCATGTTTTGACTTCACTTATCTGATGATAGATCTACGCTACTGCTTATTTTCGTGCAGATTGGTGTGGTGCCATATTTCGTTCAGTAGGAAGGGCGGCCATTATGCGCAATTTGGGTTGTTGTCTTTGATTAATATTGGTTTAGTTTTTCCTTCTGAAGCCGGTATTGATATTTACGTGTTCTTCAGCAAGGCTTTTTTAAGGATAAAAAAAAATAATATCTTGTGTACATTTTGTCATAAAGAATAATATATGTTCAAAATTTATAAGATTTATTTCTTCTTGTAATTCTTTTAAATTCTAACCTAAAAAAAACACCAATAACTAATGTACATTTAAGATTTTTCTCCACAACTTATAACTTTAAATCGTCTTATCTCTCAAAAACAGTCATACAAGATACCAAATAGAATCCATCTTAAACTACTTATAGATTTGAATAACATAATCTGACTTAAAGTTTGTACAACTTTTCTTTGATAAAATAGAATTATCAACATTTAAATATTTAGTAATCCCTACATCCTACAGAAACGAGTATAATAGCAAAAATGAATTAATCAAAAACATTGCTTAATATATATCAGCTCAAATTATTTTAAAAAGATTTTTAAAAAAAGAACGTAAAAATATAAAATAAATTTCAAGCAAATATTGACAGGATGAAAAGATTTTAGAAAATAACGCCATCCAACTTTATCGGTTACATTTGCTTCCTTAAGTAATCGTTTTATCAACATTTTCTTTTTTGTAAATAAAAGGAATTTCCTTTTGTGAATCCTTTTGCTTATTTTACGGATTTTTTTAACAATCGTTTTTCCGAGAAAAAACAGTGCAAATTTTGATGAAAAGAAGAAAAATGAATGCAAACAATCTCATCTAATATCTAAGAATATCTAGGAAGTAGACAAAAGTATTATACAGTCGACAATAGAATGTCGAAAAGTTTTGTGAAAGTTCTAGGATTTTTTTTTAAATTCAAAATTTTCAAATACAATAACCTCCTAAGGTGGCAGTAAAAAAATTTAGGTTGACATTATAATGAACGAATTCATTTTCTCAACCGTATTTGTTTATGTCTCTTTGAATAAATCTATAGCAGATTCTAATTATATATAAATTAATTCATTTTGCTTACGTAAAATCAAATTTAGCTTAATTAAAATGAAATTGTACACACATATTCATATATATATATATATAAGTGTATTAAGGTTGCGCATATTAAAATACAAATGCTGGTCGTCACCTACACTTGTATTCTTCTGCACATTAAATGTTTATTCTAGCGATAATAATGGCTTTTCTATCAGAATATTAGTAAAACATTTTCTCAAGTTGTCTCCCCTTAAATTCTTAGATTTCCATGTGATTAGCTAAATTATACTGTTATCAAATATAGTATCCATTAGAAAACTCATTAACCTCATTCATTGTTTGCTATTTTAGGAGAAAATCGATAATGAACTAAACTTTGAACAATATTTTCATTGCTTTGCCTTATTTTTTTTTTCATAAAAATAACTTATATTTTAAAAAGTAAAGAATACAAAACTTTTTACATTACCAGTAGTAGAAAATTAAAGAAAACCCACTTAAATTGTTTTGTAATTTTCTACTTGAATGATATTATCGATTTTGAAGAGAAGTTACAACATCAAAACTTCGTGAGATAAGACATTGTGAATAAAGACAAAAAAAAAGTTTTAATAATTTCTAATTGGTTTTTCTATTTTTTTAAAAGTATTAAATTTTCTTTTTACTTGGCAAAAATTTTGGATTTTAAATGTTTTACTTCTAATAAATTTTCAATAAAATATGAAAATAAAAAAGCTGATTTCTTAACGGCATGACTAAAAATATTACCGAATTTCGAAATAAATATAAAAATAATATGGTTAGTCAAAAATTAGTATATTCGTTGATATTTAAGAGGAGTCATTATGTCATTGCGTCTTTTGAGTTTTAAATCATGTTGTAATTTTTAATTGTAATAGTAATGAAAAAAATATTAAAAATCGACTAAATTGTCTAAAGATATTTTTTATATATGATTAAAAAAATATTAATTTTGTAAAGTTTTCCAAAAAAAAGTGCAAATTATATTTTAAAAATTAAAGTTGTTTATTGGACTTACAATCATTATTTAAGATTTTATCAAGAGCTTTTCCAGTATAACTTTAACGAACAATATTTCCAATCCTTTGATGAATACATACATAGATATTTTTCTTGGTATTACATAACCGAAGTATTAACTATCATCATTATATTTAGATGATACGTGAGCTAATTTTATTTCTCCTCTATACTCATCGTTTCATTTAATTTTATTTTCTTTAAAATAAAACTATCGAAGATATTCTCCTTCAAATCATTCACAATCATACTTTAACACGGATAAGTAATAAAATTTAAAAGAGATTATATAACTTTATGACTATAGGGATTTGGTATGTACTCAATCAATTTGAGTATAAACTTGCAGTTTGAAACCTAAATTAGATAGAATGAATAACATGTCTTTGTGAAAGTTATGCCACCTTTACTCTTTAGCAAACAAAGTAATCCACTTAGACTATCTTCAATTTTCTGTTTAACTATGACTAATCCATATTGAAAAGGATTTTAATTTGATCGCCTTAAAAATAATTAAATAAAAATTATAATGACTCCCTTCACTAAATTTTTCGTATAACCCGTTGGCCAGTTACGAACAAATGAAAGTTTTTTGTCTTTAAAAAAATACATCCTTTTTTTGTAATATAAGGTAATTTTTTATTGTTTCATCGATTATACGATAAAAGAATTTTATTTTATTCTGAATTTTTCCCAAATAAATTTTATTTCTCAACACTAACACTATTCGTACTTGCATAATGAAAAGTTTTAGGAATAAAAAGAATTCACCAGGATGCCATATAATCGAATATTATTAAAACTTTGAAAGCCACCTCACCTCACAAAATCATTTGCGTCTTTAAATATTTATAGAAAATCGATAGAAATGACTAAAAGTGGAATATTTATTAGCCATAAAATCATAAAAAAGATATATTTCTTTTGAGATTAACCAAAAGATTAGAAAATTGCTACCAAAGAGAAATTGTGAATTTCGAACAGTTTATCTTTTTGTTTTATATTTCTTTTGAAACATTTCTTTTCCAAATTTTGTTGTTTTGAAATATATTATTCGAACTATCTATTTTTACGATATCTTTTTTTCGTTATCTATAGTAGGACTTTTATCTATAGTAGGACATTTCTTGAATATATTAATATGTCAAATTCTCTGTGATTTATTAGAATTAAAAAGCTTAGTTCCAACAAATCATCAGTCTATGCAATATATCAAAATTTAGTTTGATTAAAAATAATAAATAAATTCAATTTATTATATAATAGTTTAAGAACATATTTCTCATATAAGAATTTTTGAAACATTAAAAAAATTATTGACTTGCCCCTATTATGACATAATGTCAAAGACTAAAAATTTATTTTTATTAGAGCTTCATTATTATTATAACACAATTTGTACTCAGAAAAGTTAGGCTTCATAATTTTTTTTGCTAAAAGTTAAGGATACCTTACTTTTTCTAAGTGAATCATTTTTAAATGAAAAAATTTTAAATTTATGCACCAAAAAAGTTTCCTTTTATATAAAAATCTTAATAGCTAAACCCGAAGCAAATTAAAATAATATGTAATTCAAATTTTGTTGATTAAATTTAATTTATTTTTAAGGTCTATGTAAACAATTTTTTTTACAATAACTACTACTTAAAAACAATCAAAGTATTTAAAAAAATAATACTTAAAAACAGTTCTAATACATTTTATTTATACACATAGGTCGTTCAATAAGTCCTTAGAAAATCTGAGAAATTGCGCTCGTAGTGTCGGTAAAGATTTTTTGTTAGTAGCATTATCGACAGGAAAGCTATCAAAATGCAGGTCGATCCATAGCGTAGGTCAATTTCTATCGTCGATTAAAGTTAACGACATTTATTTGTGCATAACAATAGAAAAAAGCGAGTTTAGGGCTGTCATCAAACATCTCCATTTGAAAGGCTTAAGCCCGAAAGAAATCAAAGCCGAGTTGGATGCAGTTCATGGCATATCTGCACCTGTGTTTGCGACGGTTTACAATTGGGTGAATGAATTTAAACGCGGCCGTTCATCCACAAAAGATGAACATCGTTCAGGACGCCCAGTTGAGGTGTCTTCTCCTGAAATCATCGACAAAATCCACGATCTGATTTTGAACGATCGGCGAATTAAAGTGCGCGAATTAGTTGAGGCCACGGGTATATCACAAGGTACAGTCGCTTCAATTTTGCATGAAAAATTGTCTGTGAAAAAAATTTCGGCAAGATAGGTGCCGCGTTTGCTCTCAGAGGAGAATAAGCGCAATCGTGTAGTGGACTCTGAGGCTATGTTGGCACTCTTTCATCGCAATCCTGCCGAATTCCTTCGTCGATATGTTAATGTGGACGAAATCTGGATACACTACTACACTCCAGAAACGAAGAGACAGTCATCACAGTGGATTTTCAAGGGTGAACGGGCTCCGAAGAAGGCAAAAACTGTGCCATCGGCCGGCAAGGTGATGGCCACGGTCTTTTGGGATTCGTAGGGTATCATTTTTATCGACTACTTGGAAAAAGGAAAAACAATAACAGGAGCGTATTACGCGTCGTTATTGCAACGGTTGAGCGAGGAAATCAAAGAGAAACGCCCCCATCTGAAGAAGAAAAAAATCCTCTTGCATCAGGACAATGCGCGTGTGCACACCTTGTGGAATTGAGAATGGAATTGTTGCAGCATCCCGCTTATTCACCAGATTTGGCCCCGAGTGACTATTTTCTTTTCCCCAATCTGAAGAAATGGCTTGGCGGACGACGGTTCACTTCCAACGAGGACGTCATTGCTCAAACGGATGAGTATTTTGCAGAACTTCTATTTTTTTGACGGGATAAAAATTTTGGAAAAAACGGTTGGAAAAGTGTACCAACTCCTATTTTTTGGACGGGATAAAAATTTGGAAAAACGGTTGGAAAAGTGTAAAGAGCTTAAAATAGATTAGAGCTTAAAGGAAATTATTTTTTTTAAAAACAGTTTTTTTCCATCTTTTTCTAAGGACTTATCGAACGACTCTCAAGGTGTATTTTTGAATTTTTCTGATAATATGTTACCTTTTAAAAGTTCATAAATATTAATATCAACAAAAAGAAGATTTTTTTAAGTAAAAACTTTTGAGACATATTTTCAATATAATTGTAAATTCACATTAAAAATTCATAAAGGATCGTTTTTCGAAAATATGATAAATTAAAGATAAGTTAAATTTTTGTCTTTAATTTCTTAATTTGATTTAGAAATAGTATCTGCAGTGGTTTTCTTATATTTTGTGTCACTATTAAATAACTCTTTCATTGTGAATATAGACTAAGTAAGTACAGATCATTTTTCACTTGTTTATAAAATGTCTAAAATTGAATAATTTATTAATAGAATATGTAATCATCATAAATATATTCATAAATAATAAACGGAATAATTAGAATTTTGTAAAAAAAAAAATTATAAACTATTAAATAAAACAAAGTTTTTTTTTCCATAAGGACCAATAACACCTTTAAAACTTATTTAAATCTTTACTACTAATATAACATTTAAAAATAAATATGCTGTATCTATTTGTGTATATGAGAAATAATTGAACAAGATTAGTATTAAAACTAATTGAATTCAGTCCATTTCAAGTTGTCCTCTTCAAATAAAATCTTTCGTATTTAATATAAAATGTAATTAAATACTAAATGAAAGCTGAATGCTATAAAACAAGTCTAGATTTTATTGTTTACTATTTATTTAGAGAAACACCTTTTGTGTACATGAATATTTTAGCAGTCATACAAAACGAAAATAACAACTCTTGTGCAATGGACCGACTACCCACGCATCAAGGACCTTCGTCTAATAGAACTAAAATAGAATTAATAAAGCAAAACCATATTTTCACTCGCACTGAAGCAGACAAAGAACTGGCAAAACTACGAGTATTTGTAATTAAATGCCATCTCCTATGTGCTACTTCTTGCCCTTTTATACTCTTACTTGAAGTCTATATTTTTGGACAATCCATCTATTCAGATTTGGACTTTCACTAACCCAACCTCTAAATTTACAAAAATAACAACGACCAACAACAGTGAAACAGTGACTACCAATTTCGGTTTAACGAGTCGAGAACATGCAATTCTGTGCTTACGAGTGTAGAACTGATGAATGTACTTTTTTTCTGATTCGTGCAAAACACACCTTATAATTAAAGGTAAGAAATCATCCTTGTATTCTTGTACACTTTTTTCCGCTACATTTTAAATACTACTACTACCTCCCTCATGCTTTCTTCAGACTACTACAAATCCAAATGCACTTGTATAAGAGTCTGAAATTTTTTTTCTCCATTTATTCGTTAGCCTTCACTTTTATTTTGTAAATTCAGTTTAATTTCATTTAAGGTAACTTGTTCGTTAAGGCAACTCAAAACCGAGGCAAATCCTAAAATGACTTGAAAAGTTTATGGTATTTTTGTAATTGCTAAATTAATCAAGACTCTTATAGCTGACAGCAAATATTCCATTCAGGTTTAGTGACCTTAAACGGTGAATATTATTTATCCATTTTCATGGTAGGTTTTTTTTCTTCTTTTGTTTATATTGTTTCTTTAACGTGGCCATTTTTATTTATTAATTTATCTTTTTACTCAGTCAATTTTTTTTTACAACAAAAAGTGATTACCGAAATGAAAGAAAGTCTATCGGTTTTCTTAGCTTTCCCATCACGCCTACAAAAGTAATTTATACTCCACGCGAATTCGTAATCGTTCTATTAATATTTCTGTCGCAATAATCCAAAACAGATTTCTACACTTTCATAGGTAAATAATTTATACTACGTGCTTTCAAAATTAAGAAGGTTTATTTATAATACAAGCGAGGACCACTTTATTGTAACGATATGCCTACAGGTACTTATGTTCCAATTTAAAATTACCCTAAGTAAATTGCAAATGCGGATTCTCGTCAACCAAGAAATGGAAAAAATAGAAAAATTTAATCCTGAATTGATTATGAAATGTTTTCCTGTTTTAATCCGATCCGTTCATTATGAATTACTTTATTCGTTAGAAAGTCAATAATCGAATAAGCCCACAACTACATGTGCAAGTTAGTAAATCAAAGAACAAAAAGACAATAGGCAAAGATGTACATCATATACCATATATACCCTTAACTTGCATTAAATTACAAAATTGTAACTCTTACAGTAAAATTTCCATTCCAATACATCATATTGGTTGGCTTTGTTCTTTTCCATATACCGAATTGCTATGGTACCAGTACGGCCATCTATTATTGTCCAGATTTTAATAGAATTTGTAGTCCTGCAGGAACAAAAGGTAAATCCCAGCTATGGTTGTGCAAAATAATTCAGTACAAAATAACTGGTCCCTATTGTAAATGTTCACGTATTCTCTTGGGCATTCAGGCATTAAAGAGTAATTACCTGTACTGATACCGTTTCTAGACTGTACTCAATATCCCATAGTCTTTCTGATTTTTCAATTAGTTTGCATTACATGAACTCGAAAATGATTAATCTCTTTGGCTGGTTTCTTCTCTATTTCTTTTTTATTGTTTCAAATATTCGTTTTTTTTTGTACTTTAAACTATTTTCTTCACCAAAATAGTCTATTTTTTAAAATACCAAAAAAAAAATATTTTAAAACACAAAATATACATGAATGAATGTATTTTTCTAATAAGATAAAAAAAAATTATCTGAATAGCTTTGTATCTAAGTGCTTGAAGCTACAATAAATTATAAGCTACTTAAGCTAAAACTGATATTTAACTTTGTCTAATTATTGCAATCTAATCAATCTATTATAACCGTATTAAATAAAAAAAATAAACAATTTTCACTTTTAATTTAAATCTTTATAGTTCGGCCTAAATCAGTAACATTCAAATGGAAGATTTCTCGAGAATTTCATTTTTATGTGGTGAAATTTTCAGACTACCTTTAGTTTTTCGAAAAACTGAGCCATTAAGTATATTATTGACTGTAATTAAAAGCTTTCAAAATATACCGAAAGCTTTTAATTACAGTTAATAATATACTTTATTCCCCTTTATTTATTCTAAATTTATACTCTGTAGTAAACTAATTTTAAAGTTAAATATAATAATATGTACCCTGTCATAATAAATTTTATAAGTTATTGAAATTTTGATTACATTCCATATATGAATTGTATAGTATTCCGATCATGATCAATATATTAAAAGTTTATGTACGAGGGTCATTCAACAAGTACTTAGCCTACAAAAGGAAAACCAAAATTTTGGAAAGGTGGCAATTTATTTTTGCACATAATTTCCTTCAAGCTCGATACACTTGGCCCAGCGATGTTCTAATTTTTTTAACCCGTCCAAAAAATACATTTTCTCGAGGGAAGCAAAATAGGCCTCCGTGGCGACGATGACCTCCTCATTCGACCCAAATCTATTCCCGGCGAGTGATTTTTTCAGGTTTGGAAACAAAAAGTAGTCACAGAGGGCCAAATCTGGAGAGTACGGTGGATGGGGCAGCAATTCGTAGCGCAATTCGACCAATTTGGCCATGGCGACGGCGGAGGTGTGAGCCGACGCGTTGTCGTGGTGGAACAGCACTTTTTTCTTCGCAAAGCGGGGGCGCTTTTTCTTCAATTCCACGTCAAATCGGCCCAATAAGTCAGCATAGTAGCGCCGCGTGATTGTTTTACCCTTCTCGAGGTAATCGATGTGGATTACACCTTGTGAATCCCAGAAAACGGTGGCCATCACCTTTCCGGCCGATCGAACAGTCTTCGCCTTCTTCGGAGCACGTTCGCCGGGTGAATTCCACTGTTTCGACTGTTCCTTGGTCTCTGGTGTGTACCAGCGAATCCATGTTTCGTTGATGGTCACGAAACGACGCAAGAACTCCGCTGGATTGCACTGAAACAGCGCCAAACACGTCGCCGATGTGGCCTCACGGTTGCGCTTGTTTTCCGGTGTGAGCAAACGCGGCCGACAGCTTTCTCATGCCCAGTTCTTCGTGTAGAATATGATGCACCGTTCCCACAGTCTCAGCTATCTCGTGAACCTTCAATCGACGGTCTGCCAACACGAGATCGTGGACTTTTTTAACTTTTCCTCTGTAGCAGCCCTTTTTGGGGTACCTGGGCGTGGCTCATCAAAAACCGACGTGCGGCCACGAACAAACTCGTTGAACCAATTCTTGAAGGAGAAGAGTCACAATACACAGCATCCAAGCGATCTTTGATTTCGCTGCGTGTTTTCCCTTCCAAAAACAAGAATCTAATCACCGAACGATATTGTTCTTTTTCCATTTTTGTGCAACCGACCGACACGCTCGCTTTCAAAGGCTCTCAAAACAAAACTAATGAAGGGAATCGACTGAAACTTTGACAGTAGGCTACTAAAAGAATGTAGCCTATGGTAAATTTCTTTGACAGTACTCTACTACTGCACGATGGTAAATTTCTTTTGTGACAGCAGTTCCATCGGGCGGTAAGGCTAAGTACTTGTTGAATGACCCTCGTAAATATAGTTTTCGAACCATTTATTATGCTAATTGGTCCAGACCACTTATTATATCTGTGAATTGGTCAAGAAGATGATTCGTTGGTTTATATAAAAAATTTTCAAGTGTGAAGCTTAGAGAATAGAATGTTATGATGCGGCATATCCACACACTTGAAGCCAAAAAAGTGAGGCAAAATTTTTTTCAAACAACGCCAACATTGTTGAACTAAGTCATTAGCTAATTAAGCAAGGTTTCAAAGTAAGCAAAGCTCAGCACCAATTCGAAATACAGTCGAAATTAATTTATAAAAATTCGATATTACAGGTTATTGAAAATCAGAATATTTAGCAAAATTTTAATATATATTACGTATTTTATATTAAATACATTATCTTCAATAACTTGCAATTTTTTTTTTTAGAAACTAAATAATAGCATATAATTACAAAGGAAAAATTGAATTAAAAACGGCGATCTTATTTGTTATTTGTGTCGAATATATTTCGCAATTGAAAATAATCTGCGTATAGTAGTGATAAATGGTTGCGCATCGTAGTTATAGATTATAGAACTGGGTAGGATGAGCTGTCACAATGCTGAAGTCATATTTCCATAAACTGAAAATATTATTTTAATATTAACTTAATAAATAAAATTTGGATTTTACATTTTCAATTCACTCCCTTAAACACATACATTATCGTTGACCTGACATCGCTGACACTGTCATAATCCACAACCACTAGATTCTGCAACACATTCCAACTTCAAAACGAATTCAAATAAAATAACGAATAATACGGCATGTATTTAATTATGAATAAATTGGATATATTATTAAATAAATTTAACGAAAATTGGTTAAAATACAGCTAAACAAATTTTTTAATTAAATATTTATTGCATTTATTCAAGTAGACGTTTATTTAATAAAAAGTAATATTTAAAAAAAAAAAAGGAACCATTATTATTTGCGAAAAGTGCATGTACTAGAGCCACTGAGGTATTTCGAAAAGTTCATGTACTAGAGCCACTGAGGCATTTCTGAAATAAAGAACTCTTGGTTAGACCTCTACGGCATATTTTCGCACATGTACATGTCCTTTTACATCAGAATATTTGATCCAAGAGGCGATAAATCGAAAAACCGGGCCATTTATATGTCGAATTTTTTGTGTTGATATGACCTCTATTTTCTGAAATCCAAAAAGAAAAATATAATATTTTGTTGGCAATCTTTTGATTTTAAGTGAAATCGTTTTTTTATTTATTTCTAAATATAATTCAAATAACTAGCGCGTTCATTTTGGTAGAATTTTGGATTTAAGAAATAATTCAATAGAATTTTTTATAGACGCATATCCAGTAATAATATATAATCTAAGATGGATAGTACTAAAAAAGGCTTCTGCCAATTTCATATGGTTGCAAGAAATAAAAGACCAATGATTTCGAAATTTAGGTTTTTCTTGCAAAATTTTAGGTAACGTTATGCCAAAGTAATAATTAATCAAAATCGATATAATTTAAGAATTTCTACGTTCTTTATTTTATTTTTAATACACTTAGTTCTTGGTCAATTTACGTATTTTATATGCACAGTCGTTACCATCCAAGGGGTCATGATTTCGAATCCTACTGAGGCATGGTCCTATGATAAGTACCTATCACCACTTTCATTAAGTTTAATTTTCTTATCCCTTATCATCTCCTTGTAATATCACAATTAAACTAAATTTGGTCTTAAACTTAATTATATTTTTTTGTATGTGAAACATATTCATGATATTATTTTATCAATCTATAAACATCCATTCACATAAAACAATTATGACCAATTATCATTTTAAGTAAAAGGTATTTTGCTTTAACGCTTTGATAAACATTGCAAGTAGACAAATTTTTTTGTTGAGACATAGCTCCTATCATTCTTAAGTAAATATTATAGTGACACTGTCACTAAAACTTTGACAGATTTTAATACTCAATGCATCAGATTTATTTTTATTAAATAAAATTTATTTTCAGTAAATACATTTTTTTTGCACCATCAACTATACCTTATAGTTTCCTATTACGAGGGTCGTTCAATAAGTCCTTTGAAAATTCGAGAAATTGCGCTCGTAGTGTCGGTAAAGATTCCCCCTTTACATATATATACGTTAGTTCATAATAATAAGTGAAGTTGTAATGAAAACTTGCACTACGCCATCAAATTCTATCAAGTAATCTTGTTTCAAGGACTCTCTTGATTTTTATTAAGAGAATTGTTAAGAAAAAAAAATACTTAAAAGGACGTTATCTTGGTATCGTAGATACGAGAGTCGTTCAATAAGTCCTAAGAAAATCCAAGAAATTGCGCTTGTAGTGTCGGTAAAGATTTTTTTTTTGCAAGTAGCATTATCGACAGGAAAGCTGTCAAAATTTTAGTTCGATCCATAGTGTAGGTCAATTTCTATAGTCGATTAAAGTTAACGACATTTATTTGTGCATAACAATGGAAAAAAGCGAGTTTAGGGCTGTCATCAAATATCTCCATTTGAAAGGCTTAAGCCCGAAAGAAATCAAAGCCGAGTTGGATGCAGTTTATGGCGCATCTGCACCTGTGTTTGCGATGGTTTACAATTGGGTAAATGAATTTAAACGTGGCCATTCATCAACAAAAGATGAACATCGTTCAGGACGCCCAGTTGAGGTGTCTACTCCTGAAATCATCGACAAAATCCACGATCTGATTTTGAACGATCGGCGAATTAAAGTGCGCGAATTAGTTGAGGCCACGGGCATATCACAAGGTACAGTCGCTTCAATTTTGCATGGAAAATTGTCTGTGAAAAAAATTTCGGCAAGATGGGTGCCGCGTTTGCTCTCAGAGGAGAATAAGCGCAATCGTGTGGTGGACTCTGAGGCTCTGTCGGCACTCTTTCATCGCAATCCTGCCGAATTCCTTCGTCGATATGTCACTGTGGACGAAACCTGGATACACTACTACACTCCAGAAATGAAGAGACAGTCATCACAGTGGATTTTCAATGGTGAACGGGCTCCGAAGAAGGCAAAAACTGTGCCATCGGCCGGCAAGGTGATGGCCACGGTTTTTGGGATTCGCAGGGCATCATTTTTATCGACTACTTGGAAAAAGGAAAAACAATAACAGGAGCGTATTACGCGTCGTTATTGCAACGGTTGGGCGAGGAAATCAAAGAGAAACGCCCCCATCTGAAGAAGAAAAAAATCCTCTTGCATCAGGACAATGCGCGTGTGCACACCTGCGCTGTTTCCATGGCCAAAATTGTGGAATTGAGAATGGAATTGTTGCAGCGTCCCGCTTATTCACCAGATTTGGCCCCGAGTGACTATTTTCTTTTCCCCAATCTGAAGAAATGGCTTGGCGGACGACGGTTCACTTCCAACGAGGACGTCATTGCTCAAACGGATGAGTATTTTGCAGAACTTCTATTTTTTTGACGGGATAAAAATTTGGAAAAACGGTTGGAAAAGTGTAAAGAGCTTAAAGGAGATTATGTTGAAAAATAAAAAATGTTTTTTTTTAAAAACAGTTTTTTTTTCATTTTTTCTAAGGACTAACTGAACGACGCTCGTACTATTCATAATGGTTTTTTTTTTAAATATTTTTAAAAAAGTTATAAAGTAGTAAACTTGTAATGGCAGAAATATAAAAACGATAGCTTTATGTTATGGAGACTGCGTCATATACACATATGTTAGCTTAATGCATTTACAAAAATAATTTACAACAAATCCTTTAAAAGTATATACGCACTATATAATTAAAATTATTCAATTCCAGTCGATTTTTTACCCTTAAGTCATTTCCAATTAGGTTTACTGATAAATTTTTTAAACAAAAATAACTAATCTAAAATAGTATAAAATCATAGAAAGAAATTTAATAGCTCGACTAAATAAACATAAAAATGTTGAAGCATTTTCCTAATTAAAATCGTTGTTTTTTCATCATCAAAGGATTTTCCATCAGTACACTGACAACTTCAGGCATTTTACATCATTACACAATCGTATCCTTCTTACAATAAAAATATGTACTGTTGTATATGCAAGGATATATGTGTATGTATATAGATGAGCAATATCAAAACCCTCTCATAATCATTTCCCTTTCAATCTCTTCTCTCTGCGTGTGTACATAATAATTTTTTCATTAAAATTTCTTCTCAGTACTTTCATATTTATTTTTATTCTTTTATGTATTGTATTTATTTCAAAATTGAAAGAACATATTCACAAAATATAGATAAAAAAATTTATGATTATTTTTAAAGTATTTTGAATGAAATTTGTAAAAAATTCACCAAATCACCATATAACACATGAAATAAAATACTCAAAGATTCCAAGTTTCAGTAAAATTTGAAGAAAAAAAATAAAACTATAGAAAAAACTTAAACTTTTAAAAACTTTACTTAAAAAACTAAGAATAGACAATAAATAATTATTTTCAACAAAACTCACAAATTTATCTGATCCAAATTTAAACTTTGCTTTTGGAAAAGTTTATGCATTTCTCCAATACTTTCTGACTTGCTTAAAACGTCTTCAGGAGCAGATTAATTTTATTTATTTTTTAAATTTTAACTAAAAGTTCTATCGTTTTACTAGAAAAATTAATTTAAACCTTAATAATTTAGAGCTTTAATATTCGATGGAAGCATGCTGTTATCATTCAAAAGTTGAACAGTGTTTTTTTTTTTAAAAAAAAACTATTGACATTATATTGTATTATCAAGCACTTTTAGAACCAAATTGAGTATATTTATTTTTGTTTAAAATTGAAAATGGTTTGAATAGATCAAGATATTTAATTAACAAAATTTGTATAATTATTTGTTAAGAAGGAGTTGAAAAACTAAATTGTTATTAACAAAATTGTAGCATATTTAAGAAAAAATTTTTGTTCATAAAAAGTAACATTGCAAGGATTTTTAATGCCGTTTTCTTATTTTTATAAGCTTTTTCATTACTCTTACTAATATCCTATCTTTTTTCATATTTGTGTATACGATAATATCAATTACTGATATGCTAATTTTAACTTTTACTAACTCAATATAATTCTGTATAAAGTATAAATTTGAAACGTTTAATACTATTTTCGCCTAAGAATTACTAGAGGTTTTGGTGTTAAAATTGATTGAATATCGGCTTATATCAGTAATAAGCAGAAATCTATTTTTGAAAAATTTTGTACCAAAATTCAGCAAGTAAATTTTATTTATATAAAACTACTCCTTTAACATTATTATTAATTTTAAAAAAATCCTCATTTTTGACAAAGCTATTCTATAATAATAAAGGTTTAAATAGTATATTATTAATAAAAATTTAAAAAAAAACCAATTAGACTTCTAAAAAAATACTTTTCTACAGTTAAAAATGTTGATTATAATAAAATATAAATTTGCAATTTATTTTCACATTAAGATTCTTATTTTTTAGATGTATTTTTTTATTTTACTACTGTTAGACTGAATAGATTGGATATTCGGTGATGACTCGAATACTCAAATTTAATGTTAATAGTCCAAAGGGGTTTAAAAACTGTCTTGAAAGAATAAAATTACTTGAAAGTGTGATGATTGATAAGTCCAGTAGTATGAGAAGTAACCGGTAGTGTCTGGAGGTTTTGTCGGATACGGGACTGCATATTAATAGTGGAATTTAATAGTAGTTGTATCAAGTTAGGCAAAAACCAAAATTTCGTTGGGATATCATTTGCTTTTGTACTAAGCAGTATCAAGGACCAAGGACACTACCTTATGAGGCAAGAACTATTATATAAAAAAATGTTGACAATTAAATATTTGCTGATTTTTTAAAAATAATACATGAATGAACATTTTTTATGTAAGGATGCTAGAATTGAGTAAACTGATAATATAAATTTATTTAAAAATATTTCCATTAAGGGAATATTGATTATTTTCTTATATAAATTTCTTTCAAAATTCTGATTTGAATATTTTATTCCAAAAATTTTATGTTTAAAATCTAATACTCAAGCAAATAAAATAATTTCTATTAATAATCTCTTTAGTACTCAATATTTATCTTATTTATTATAATAGATCACTTATGAAGTAAATAAAAATGCCAAAAGTTTTACTATTACTTTCTTGAATGTATTTCTTGCAAAATTTTTGTATCAGTTTTACAATTTAGTTATCTTAAAACGTACTTATTTGTGTTATACTGAAATATACTTAAAATAAATAAAAAATGTTATTATTTCTATAAAAGTGAAAAAATTCCAAATATTAGTACTTGTATAAATTTTTATTGTATTGCATCGCGCCATATGGAAGTATATGAATAAAATATCCTTAAAGATATAACGATGACCACAAACTTATTCCTGATAATCTTTCATATATTTTCATATTTATGAACATTGTTGGCAAATGAAAATATTTCATATTATAGTAAATACTTTATTGATGTACAACTTTACATTATAATAGAACCGCACATTTGGTCGTCCTATAGAGAATGCCATAGAAGCGAAACATTTTCTGAAGATTTATTTTATCAACAATATAATTTTGATTCTTTTAAACAAATATATATAGCTCCTTTATAAAAAAAATATTATTTTATCATTTCTAAAGATTCCGAATTTTACCAAAAATTTGTAGTTTTTGAACAGCTTTATTTTATAATTTTTATAAAAATATTTGTATACCTAACCCTTGAAGACCTGCAATTATTTTATGCACATGCAAATTGAATTTTTTTGTCAAATAGTTTTTTATGAAAAATATTCAAATATTATGGAGCCTCATGGTGAAGGGCCATTATGTGCAGTATTATCATGGTGAAGAGCGGACATATTGAGTCAAAATTTTATCGACGGTCTGGCCCCACAAAAGCCCCATCGCATTCCACATTTTCAACAATATTTTATGTTGAAAGCCTCTTTACGCGAGCATCTTAGTTGAGGACATTGCTATGTCAAAAGCGGGACCATACTTAATTTTTTTCATATGTTCAATGATTTTATTAGTTATATTTTCAAATAAAATTAGTGTCTTTTAAAAATTGAAATACCATATGTTTAAGTTTAATTCGCAAAACGCAATTGGTCCAAAAATCCGTAACTCGTTATAATTAGGGTAATAATAACAATTTCTTTTGAACCTCTCGAATTTGACTTTTTATATAATAATTTCGGCTTATATAAATTTATTCAGTGGTACTGTTTTAGAGTGCATTACTAGAAAGTTTATTTTTGTATAATTATTTTATATTTAGGTAATTTCTCACTGGATTCTTGCTTAGTACTAGGTGTTGGAATTAATTCGTAGCGTTTTACAAACGATGGCGTTAGCCAACTATCCATAGTCACACATACAAAAGTAAATATTCTCCCAGAAACTACTGACATAACGCAACTTTTCCACTATATGACATTTTATTCTAGTGTTAGTAGCACTTGTAACGCAGTGTCAAACATGTCGAAGTTCGTGCCTGAAAAATCGTTTTTGCGGGGAGTGTTACTCCATTACTTCAACATGAAGAAAAGTGCCGCGGAAAGTCATCGTATTTTAGTGGATGTCTACGGCGAACATGCTCTTGCTGAGCAAACTTGCAGAAAGTGGATTGCTCGGTTTAAAAATAGAAATTTTGATTTGGAAGACATGGAACGTCCCGGACTGCCGAAAAAGTTTGAAGATGAAGATTTGGTGACGTTGCTCGATGAAGACCCGTGTCAAACACTCCGGGAGTTGTCCACATCGCTTGGAGTCGACTTTACGACTGTCGAAAAACGCCTGAAAGCCATAGGAATGGTACAAAAACAGGGAACGTGAGTTTCACATGAGTTGAAGCCAAGGGACGTCGAACGGCGTTTAGTCACTTGTGAAATTTCGAATCGTCACTGGTGACGAGAAGTGGGTACTCTACGACAATCCCAAATGCAGAAAATCGTGGAGCTTGCCCGGTCATGAATCGACATCGTCCCCTAGGTCGAATATTCATGGAAAGAAGATCTTACTGTGTATTTGGTGGGATCAGCTGGGTGTTATTTATTATGAGCTCCTCTAACCGGGTGAAACCATCACTGGGGACGTATACAGACGACAATTGATGCGTTTGAATAGAGCATTACAAGAAAAGCGGCCGCAATATAAGGATCGACACGACAAAGTAATTTTGCTCCACGACAATGCAAGACCCCATGTTGCGAAAGTCGTGAAAACTTATTTTAACACGCTGAAATGGGAAGTTCTGCCTCACCCACCATATTCACCAGATATTGCCCCATCTGATTATCATTTGTTTCGATCCATGGCGCATGGCTTCTCAGAGCAGCACTTCGATAACTACGAAATGACCAAAAATTGGATCGATTCTTTCATCGAATCTAAAGAAGAAGAATTTTTCGACGCGGTATCCGAGCATTCGCGAAAGATGGCAAAAAGTAGTGGATAACGAAGGACAATACTTTGAATAACGCTTCTGTAATGATACTGTCATAATAAACCACGAAACTTTTCAAAAAAACGCTACGAATTAATTACAACACCTGATAAAAAAAATCACCTCTTCACTGGGACACAAATTTGCAAAAAAAAAAGAAAAGAGTTAGTCCTGAGAGATCTTAAAATCATAAGCCATTTACAAAATATTGCAATTTGTGATTTAGTAGAATAACAGAATTTTCCTTCACTTTTTTAAATAAAAATTTATAAATACTTTTAAAAATCATAAAATCTGAATAAACTTTTACTTATACTTATAGTGAAAGTTTTTACGTTTGTCTTTTCATTTCCTTGATTATATAAAGAAGAAAATAAATAATTTTATAAAATTTAATGCAATCAATTATACAAAAAATTAAAAATTAAATTCTTTTCATTCTAATTTATTTGTTTTTAAATAACTTTAACTTATTTAAGTTAACGTAAATTATTAAAACATTCATCATTGAATTTATATAAAATATAATTAATGTTCATTTAGTTATTTTGAAAATAATTTTCAAGCTTTATATGATAAAATATCTTAACTATAAGAAGGAAGAAGATAAAATTATTCTTGTAGAATCTCAACAACTATTTTTGTTTATGAAGGTGATCGAAGTTCATTTTGGTTTCGCCTGTTGTAAAATTTCTCTACGCCACTCAACTTAACTTTTTGTCACTTGAACTGGTTGATAGTATTTTACCATTTGCCTTTGGGTAAATATTTTGTTTTATTCTTCCTTTGCCATCACCAACTAAATAAAACTTTCGTAAGAATAAATGAATCTCATCATTAAATATAGAAGTTATTTGATAAATATTCAAGATTCAAAACCATATTTATCTGAATAACCACAAAAGAATTCGTCATTTTTAAATGCTACTTTTGGCTGGTGGTTTGATATCTACAAAATACTTCAGAGTGTCTAATTAATATTGAAAGTTTAATTATAAAGTCGATGGGTTTGAACAGGCTACAAAATAAAGAATATTTTCGAAAGATTATAAAAGCATATTTTTTCCAAAAAAAAAAAACTAGTAGTCCTTCTCAATTGGAATTAAATTTCTACTTGAAAATTCTAGTTAAATATTTTTACATTGACAATTTTTAAATTTTTAATTTTTCTTACAAAGTACATATTAAAATATTTACATATCAAAAAAATTTATTTTTTAAAAATGACTAATATACGTGTATGTATATTTTATATATAATATAATAATTATAATAAATTTTGATACATTTTGTTCATTAAAATAATTTAATTTCGAATAGTAAATCACAGTAAAAATGAAATAAAAAGACTTAAAAATATATTTTGTTTAACAATATTTTTTTCTTTGACTTCAATTTATTTTTTATTATTAAATTATTTCAATAAATAGTTTTTATTATTAAAACTGCAAATATATTATAACAAGCAGATTAATGGGCAGCTAACGCACCCCTAATAAGTATTGGGTCTTCAATGAGTATTTTATGAGTATTTTTGGGGCATGCAATAGATGATGCTACAATAAAAGTATATAAAAAATTTGGCAACGGGAATTTAGGATGTTTTGGGACGTTTTCGTTAACCGCCAAAGTTGAATACCGTAAGTACAAATAGGTTACATTGTATATCAAAAGCTTTTACTTTTTATTGCTAGTATCGAGGGATTATCCAATAGGTTAAGTAGTTGTCGCTAACTTCTGTTATTTTCAAGTTTTTTTAGGATGGTATATGTGTTCCACTTTAATGGCTATGTAGGTGAAGTCCTAAGTAACGCACATATTGCTATTAAAGTATTGAGAGGTAGGCGCTTTTCGGCAGAGAGTGAGAGTGATTCGAGCACTCTCTAGTCCGTAAGTCAAAATTAGAAATTGTGCACATGGAATTGTCAATTATTAGATGTATAAGTTAATACGATAATTTTAGAAAATATAACAAATATAAAAATTTTAGATAGTTTTATAAAATATAGCAAATATCGAAAAACGATAGAAAGACCGATATTAATTTAAGTTTCTTTCTATTAATTAAAAAATATTATTAATTTATAATATTGTAGAAAAACTTTTATTTAAATAAATAACATTATACTCCATTATGAAATGGAAAAAGGTAATCACATATCAAATTGGAATATTGCATTGCATATTTTTCAATTCTTTAAGATGTATGTAGGAACATATAATATTTCTGGGAAAATTTCTACTAAAATAATTAACAGAGACTATATTTTTATCGAATTTGTCTTCATCATTTAATCATTAATAGGTTAAGAAAATTTATTTATTCCATTTACAAATAAGGATTATCATCAATGATGCAAGATACCCACTAAAGATTATAAATTATCCGAAAACAGCTAATTACTGAGGTAAACCATAGTAATTATCTGAAAATAAACGATTTACTTTTTCCCATGAAATTTATTGTTGACTCTTCTAAATAAAAAGAACTTTTACTTTCACAAAAACATGAAAAGAATATCTGATAAGGGGAAAGTTTAAGAAAAAATAATTACTTTTTATATTGAAAAAAAAACATCATGCCCTATTTCATCGTGAAATCCTGAAATTTAAGGACTTAGATCTGTACTGTTGGTAAATTAATTGGTTGCATAAGCAATCGTAGCATAAATTATCTTCCCTATTTCATTTAATGACTATTTATTTTAAATATTTTTCTATTAAATGTATATAAAATTTTAGAATTGAAGAAAAATTTATTAAAACTATACATGCGTTTATGAAATTTTTTTTAAAATTAACTAAGTAAAAATATCTCTTATTATAATAAGAGCAAACTTTTGAAATTTTAACTGAATCCTTCAAACGTAAAAAATCATATCGAAAGCTTACGCTCCTGAATACCCTAAAATACAGTATAGTTGAGTCTATGAGTTATGATCTCAATATCGTTTTTTTTATTCTTATTGTATACTTCTAAATGTTATCTTAATATTAAATAAAAATAATCCCAAAACCACCCTCGTAATTATAAGTAGCAGAAAATTAGTAAACTGCATGTCCTTCTTAAATATAGGTTTCATATAGTTAAAATATCTATTTTTTATTAATAATGCACCTATTATTTTTTATTGCTCGTAAATGATTCGGTTCTTCTTTCTTTAACTACATATATCTTAAAAAAATATAAATAAATTAAACGAATATTTTAAGATTTAGAAACATTCTATTTTTAAGATCCATGAAGTTCAGTAAAGAAGTCTTAATTATTTTTGTCTCTTTAACTTTATTTTATATACTATGAAAATATACTTTTCAAAAAATTTAAGAAAATTTCTAAAAATTATTATTTAAAAAATTTTAAGGATTTATATTGAACAATTTTTAAGGATTATTATTGATAGGTATCAATTGATGAAAATATATCATTTTAATCATGTAATAGGGTTAATACATATTTCTCTGAACTTTGACTATAAATTGATACGTAATGTATCTTTTTTTCTCTCAACGTAATACATAGAAAAATTATATTTCCTCAATGTTCGGCAATATTCATTATTGGCAGCTTAATTAAATGCAGTGGATATTATAGTGAAAGTATTGCAAAAGCGCCACAGGATTCTATTTTAGGGCAGCTCTATGTTATCGTACATTGTGGGCACAGAGGATGGATATAGCGATTGCTGATTGCACTACCAATCATCGGACCATTATCATCTTAAGTAATAGCCATGCACGCCATTCGTGGTCCAAAACTTGCTTAATTGCAGTTTTGTTAAATTGCGTTGTATTTTAGGTTATAAATAAATTTAGGTGAACGATGGGATGATTATCTTAGGGAGGAAATAACCGCCATTAACAGTGGCACTTACCTTCTATAAAAAAATGATTTTGTCGGTACGGTACACTATAACAGGTGATAGGTTTGGAATTAACCCAATCTGAGAGTTTGAATCGTGCATATTTGAAGACCAAAACCGCTTATTTAACAACAACAGCATATCAACCATCTTCCAATGGAATATCTGAGTGAGTTTACCGCCAATTGAAAGCATTCTTCCTTAACTTGAATATAGATTATGCCAACCCTTTTGCAGATTACAGGAAGGCAGTCAACCTTGTTAAAAAGATAAACCCTTTTACAGATAAAAGTTAAGATACTTAAGTTTAGGAATACACACTTTGTAAAAAAAATCATCCGATTTCTTAAAAAATCATCCGATTTCTTTAACTACAAAGTTAGAAATAAAAAGTTTCTTAAATATTAAACAGAAATATTCATGATTGATTACGTGGTAGAGCTTTAAAGAAAAACTTTGCAATAAAATTATGCAAAGTAGTAGATATTGAATCAATCATAAATAAAAAAACCTTTTATGTCTAAAATGTTTTTTTTTCAACATTTACAAACCTTAAATTGTAGCATTTTAATGGGATAGAAAATGTTTAAGAAAAAAACTTTTATGAGAAAAATTTACAAAACTGTAAATTTATCTGAATTTATAAGTTTTAAACTAAAATTTTTTTATTATACCAGCATCAAAGCAGATCTAAGTAAAAATAAAATAACTGTTTATAATCCAAATATTTTTAAAGTGAAGAAATTTTCTTAATATCAGCAAAAGTGTTTTCAAATAAGATAAATTTGCATTATTTTTTTTATTAAAACTGACGTTCTTATATGTTTTCTTAAACTCCAGTCATTTATAGGAAGATTTTTTTAAATATATTCAATTTGAATATAAAAGGAAAACTTTTCTTTTCTTCAAATTTCCGATAGTCACCTGTTTTACAGACTTAAAAACGTTTTATTCGATTGTTCGCTGTTCAAAATCAATTTCAATTCAACTTAAATTACTTAAAAAAGAGGAATCCATTTCAGATTGAATTACAAATCTAGATAAAAATTGTAGATTTAAGCGATTGGAGCAATCGACCGGATTTTATATAAATATGAATATGTCAAAAAAGCATGAACCTTAAAAATATTGAATAGCATCAGAAGAGGACGAAAAAGAGAAATAAGGAGTCCTTGAGGGCTGACGAGCCTATATACTCGTTGATATTTTATGTTAAAAAATATCATTATAGACAAAACCACAAAAACTTTTCAAATATTTTTCAAAATCGATATTCATGGTTTATACCTACCAACTAGCACGTGTTTGCCTATATGCGACTCTATTATTTTATTCTTTTTTCTATTTATTATTATTTCTATACGCACTTCAAATCTAAATCCTATTTTATATGAATGAAAAAGAAATCAAAACTTTGGGTGGTGTTGATATAAGGGTAGAAGAAGAACCAAAAAAATACAGTAAATTTCGAATAGAATTGGAAAAATCGCATATTTTTTGTAACGCAACTAAATCGATTGGAGTTTTCTCCATCAATAAAGTTTATAGTTTTCCCATATTTTCATCCTATTTTACCACTTTTTGTATGTAATTTTATATCATCACATTTTAGTATTCTCCAGCCATTTTCATTTTTATCATAAATTGATGAAATTTTATGTTTGCACAATAAGCTGGTGGTATGTACTCTATTCTGATGAGAGCTCTTCTTCTATACTTACAAGGTTGCGGTTATTACTTAATGAATTGTGTCACTTCGGAGAAGTTCTGCTTTTCTCCTCAAAACTAGGTTATCATCGATTTTTATATGATTTACTAAGATAAGAAAATAAGTACGCTTGTTAAGAGATTTTAGATTATATTTTCTGCTACTTGTGGAAAATATTAAATATGAAAATGAAAACAATACTCACAAATGATTAATATAATAAATTCAATGTAAATGTTAATGTTTTGTTTTGAAGATAATATTTTTATTATCATAAATTTATGTCTATATATATATAGTCTTGGACATATATGTTTTGATATAATTGACCTATTTCGGCCTATTTTAATATATTTATATTGAGAAAAAAAATGAAATATAAAATGTGGTGTAAAATGATATGAAATAATCTGCAAAATTTTGTTGAAAATACGATAAATTTTCTATTATTACAATATTTTTGATTACTTTTGGGTAGTTGTAGATAGTCGATAAATATGGAAACCCCCCACTTTTCAATCAAACAAATTTAATTAAACGCATTATACGGAAGAAAATGGAAATTTTTTAGCAGATGATCAAAACTGACAGTTGACAATAAAGTGGAACCTATTTGGACTTACGGAATTGAACTATGGGAATCTCTTCAGTCCGACATAGTCTGAAAAATTATTGATTTTCTTATTATTAACTTATTATAAATCCATAAATTAACAATGATCATGACAAATCATCGATTGATATCGATCGTATTCTCATTATGTTGAAAATAGAACAAAATTGAAATCAGACCAGTTATTTATCAATTTGGATAGAAAAAATATCAAGAATATAAACTTCAAGTTAGAAAGTGTACCTGAAGATGCATCACCATCATTTTTCACAGTCAGTTATTAAGTTTACATACGGCAAGAGATGCTCACTAATGAACCAAAAATAGCTACGACGCCAAAAATTATTGATAAAAATCGAAGAAGACGTAAGCTTTTTTTTTAAAATATTAGTTGGGTCTGAAAAAGCTTACCGCAAAATTGTTAGAACATTTGCTTGGTGCATCTATCCGCTGTAAAGATGAGGGGCATCAGTTTTTAAGTGGAGAAGGAATTTTCTTGATTGAATACTTTAAAACGAGGAAAAATATGTTAGTCACTGTTGGTTAACACTATGAAAATTTATGGTAATTTAAATGCAGCGAATCCTTCTTCAAAATAAGTACATGTTAAAAATTTATCATCAATTCATTTGAGTGGATTCAAATTACCAAACTTAATTAACTTTCAAGAAATTATAATAATTATTATATCTGAAGAATATGCTAAAAATTTATTTCATTATAAATACAAATTTAACTTATTATGAATATTTTATTTATTTTAAATTTTTTTCTTACTATAAGCTAAATTTTCAATATATAGGGTGGTCCATCTAGCGGTTCCATTTTGAACTACTATATATTTGAAGTATTAGAGTGTTAAATGTCAACACGAATTGACAGATTGTTAGTTGAAAGTCAGAATTTTGCGAAATGGTAATCCATACGCTTGAAGAAAAATAGGAAATATTGAGAACTTACTTCCAAAAGTGGTAAGTCTTCAACCCAAACTGTGAGAAATTTAAAAAAAAATGAGTGAAGATCGAATGCCATCACGTAAATTTGTGGGCAAATTCGTGAAGCGAGTTCGCGAAACTGGTTTGTTGGTTGCCAAGGCAACTCGTTCCCGCTCTAAGACAGTGCGTACAACCGAGAATATTGCCGCCGTTGCTGAAAATGTCAGTGATCATCCATCAACATCAACTCGTCACCGTTCTCAGGAATTGAACATTTCTCGCACTTCTCTGTTGAGAATTTTGTACAAAGACCTCGGTATGAAAGCTTACAAAGTTCAATTAGTCGAACAACTAAAGCCCCATGACCATCCGATGCGTTTTCGGTTTGCCCAATGGGCTCAAGATCAATTTGCCGAAGATGAGCATTTTTACCGAAAAATCATCTTTTCGGATAAGGCCCATTTCTACCTCGGTGGGTATGTCCACAAACAAAATTGTCGCATCTGGGGCTCAGAAAATCCATACGTCAGCATGGAAAAGCCGATGCATCCACAACGAGTCACGGTTTTGTGCGGATTTTGGAGTGGAGTTTTCTGCGAAAACGATGAAAAAGCCGCCGTTACGGTCAATGGTGAGCGATATCGTGGCATGCTCAACGAATTTTTGTTTCCAAAAGTTAAAGAGAATGGCATGGACGACATTTGGTTTCAACAGGACGGGGCCACTTGCCACACAGCCAACGTAACAATCCAACTTTTGGGCACTGCTTTCGAAAACCGAATAATCAGCCGAAATTCTGATGTCAATTGGTTGCCTCGGAGCTTTCATTTGAGCCCGTTGGATTATTTTCTGTGGGGAGCCGTGAAGGATAAATGTTACGCAATCCATCCAGAGACAATTGAGGCCTTGAAACACGAAATCAAAGTTGCCATTGAAGAGATACAATCGAAAATGTACTGAAAAATTGGGTCGAGCAAATGGGGTACTGTAACGCCAGCCGTGGCAGTCATTTAAATGATGTTGTGTTTCATTCTTAAATTTCAAGGTTCAAGCTTTTTAATAAAACCGGAAATTTGAAAAATATACACTACTATTTTTTTATTTACTTTTTAAAAAGAAACTTCTAAATGGTCCACCCTTTATATTTAAAAAGAAGGAAGTGAAATGATAAATTCCTCGAGAAGTGAAGTGGAATTTAGAAGTCAGAATAGATATTTAGCCGCATTATTTTTTTAACAGGATCACTAAATTTGTTTGTTACTATTATAAGTCTGAATTTCAACTTAAAAAAACTATAGTTAAAGATCTTCGCACTTAATTGAGGTTTTAAAAATAATAATTAGGTGAGCATAATTTATTCAAAAAATTTATGATCGCCATATAGCAAATCAAGAAATATTTTAACATACACATATATGCATTAAAATCCATTTTGCATTCAAATGCTATCAAGAATAGAATTAAATTATATTATATTGCTAACGAATTTCAATATCGAAAATAATTTCCAAAGAATACCAAAAATAAATAATATGATAGCATATAAATTACTTTACTCAATTTAGCTTATAAAATATGTCAACTATAGTAGAACTATAGACTGGTTATTAAATATAATTTATTTACTAAATTAGTCAAAAACGACATAACTAACTGATCATAATCAAAATATTTAAAAATTAATAATAATTATATAAATAATATTGTAATATAATAAGTTAATTATGAAAAACCTTCTTCATGTTCCATTTGTTCATTATATACGTGTATATGTGGAAAAATATCACTTTTATAAAAATAATTCAAAATAAATTTGATTTTCATATAATAAATGTTATTAATGAAATTTCTTAGGAAATATGATTTATTTATTTATACAATATATTACAAATAAAAAAAGACATAAAAATAATAATTTTTTTATTGATTTTACTTTATTAATATACGAGTATATCTGTATATGTGTATAGTAGAATTTTGTACTCGAATGATTGATTGACTGATTATCAAGTATTGTATTTTGTCTTACTATAAGCTAAATTTTTAATATAAATTATTTGCGATCAATATGAAAGTAGAATAATCAAAAGAAATTTTTCTAAAGAACGTAATATGAACACTATCATTTCAAAGGAGCTGATTTTCAATTAATATTATATCCTGAAGCTAAATAAGCAAAAATTGACTATATCTGTTCTACATTCTATCCATCTGGTCTAGGTTTTTCTAAAAGTTATTATAATTTTATTCTATTCAACTTAGGAAAATTATCATAAAAATCGATATAGTACGAGTATCTTCAACATTTTCAGTATCCTTTTTTTTTAGTTTGGCAATTGTGCCATATTCTATAGTGAATCGATTATCATTTCAAATAATAATTTCCTAACAGAAATGAAATCTTCAAGATTCAAAGAATCCAACTGATATACTAAACATCATCACAATCATAAGAAAAAATAGAATAAATATCAATAAAACTAAAGATGAACAGAAACATTTTTGATAAAGAAACTGTTGAGTGTCTCTTATCATTATTCAAGGGATGATTGTGGTGGAGTTGTACC
Source organism: Atherix ibis (assembly GCA_958298945.1). NCBI lineage: Eukaryota > Metazoa > Arthropoda > Insecta > Diptera > Athericidae > Atherix > Atherix ibis. The sequence goes on from OY282607.1 coordinate 70,223,617, forward strand.
ATCAGGCATACCAAAATTATTAATCGATCTAATGCGTAAATGTGACGATTTCATATTTTTTGGTGACTTTGTGAATTTATCATAGCCCTCCCGTCTCTGTCATTTACAAATATCTAAACACTCAGAGGTGGAAAAGATAACTTCATATCATTTGGGAGTGTGGACTTTTCTGTAAAATTTTATATTTTAAGAGTAAATATAGGTGACTTTTCGATTTATCAATTCAGGAATAAATATATTTGTTATATTAAAAGAGAAATATTGTAGATACATCTAGGTATAGGAATAGAAGGTGGAAAGGCAAAAAAAAATTGAAAAAAGAAAAGAAAATTTGGCAACAAAAGAAAATATAAAAAAATTGTCTTTATTTAAAGTAAAGCTAAGAAACTCACTATAGAGTAAGCAGTTAAAAGAGCTGCCATCTGTCAAATTTTTTACTCAGTACTGCTTACCATGTTTTCGTAAAAAGTCCAAATGTACCAAATTTACTTATCATGAAAATAGATCGTCAATTTGCAAAAAAGTAAAATTGTATTTAATTATAAGGATCCGTTTTGATTTAATGGTTTTGTTTAATAGTAAACTTGTCGCTTTTGAAGTGAAACAAATGCATGAGACATATAAAAGGTACCATTCTATCTATGAATATAAGCTGCTTGATCTCACTCCCTTAATGAGGCCATGGGATAACAGTAATAAGATCAGTGATTATTTCTTAGAAAGTTTTGAAGACATCGATCGAGACAGTATATAGTTTTAGTAGAATGGCGCTACTACCCATTTATCAGAATCATCGATTTATTGAAGGGACGCTTTGGCGATAACGTGATTTTGCGCAAAAGTATTACGGCTTAATTATTTCTTAATAATAATCATAACATACGACAGCTTGAATAAATTCAAACATTTTGAGAATAAGTATGCAAAGTAATCAGTGCCATCTATTAGAAATATTTTACAAAGCATACAGAAGAAATTTTTTTCAAGTTGGTTTTTTTGTATTTTTATCAATCAAAAATGTTTGAAAAACTGTTGATTTCTTGAATAGGGATTTTTTTGCAAAACTGTTGGTTTTTTTAGACAAATATTTCTTAAATGTGTCACTGTTTGATTATTATTAAGCTTTTCTGAGCTTAAATAATACCTTTAAGTAATTAAAAAATTAAACTAAATTTTTCCCATATAATCATTAATAATTTAACTTGAAAAAAAAAATTTCAGAGTTATACGCCATGGCATATTTATGATATTGAGTTTCTACCCATTAAACTAATGAAATTTTGAATTAAAAGTTAGTTATTTTATAATTTTTCTTAAAAAGTAGAAATTTTTCTTATCTAATTTTGAGAATGGGCAGGAAAATTTTTGCGTTCTTAGTTTACCTTTTTAAAAGTCCTTTAGATCCATCAGAAAACCATACATACAAATTACTTTAAGCAGGATTCTTTTCATAAAATATACCAATAAGATTTCCTTCAAAATATTTATAAAGTTTCTTCTATCAATTTATTACAGGGAACTTTTTAATGTACTATATATATTGAAAATTTTATTAATAAGAATAAAATGTTTCAATTTCTATAGGCTTGTACAAAAAGGGGTCTATCTTAAAATTTTTTTAAAGATAAACATCATAAAAATATTTTTCAGAAGCGAATTTTCATATAAGAAAATATCAAAAAGATATCAAAAATATAAATAAAAATAAGCTCATCTGTATCGAAGGATTATGTTGAATAAATTCTCTAAACTGAATAGCAATATTCCTTAGAATTCAACATATTCTCCGTCTCCATTTCCGTCAGGATTTTTTTTTGTTATTTTTCTTATTTGATTTATACGTCTTCGAAATGTTTTAAGCTAGAGTATTTCGATGACTCTTTTCTTCTTGCAAGTCGACTGTATGGATCTATTGGTAAACTGATTTAGTACGGAAGTGGAACAAATGGCGACCGGATATCGACCCGTTTTGGTTTTTTGATGGTGCCAGTGTGATCCCAAAAATAAGCTGCTTCTCTTGTCAAGAGTTTTCATATATCCGTTCTAATTTTTTTTTGAATTTCCAAAATAAGAGAAGTTATGAAATTTTCTCTTTTTCCTTACCTAATTTTTCTCTTCCGCTTTGTACAATTCTCTATTAAATTCACATATTTTTTCAATTAAATTTAATTTTTACCATTCAAGCTACGTTTGACCTGGTTTTACTAAATGAAACAATTCATTTTCAAATATTTCTAACAAATATATGTATTGTCGTTCATTAAGCAAATAGTAAATTCTCTAATTTTTGCATGATTAATTTTCAATAATTGAAATTAGCTCTTGTGTGATTGGTTATTATTAGGTTATATTAAAATTACACATTATTTCTACTATAATTCATTATGATGTCTATGGCATTAGTGAAAAATTACCCTGTACCATCTACCCATTAAAAAAAAAAATAATATTTTTCAGATTCCTCTTACTATAAGAATAAGGATAATTTCATATTCGATCGATTTGGGTTTTCCCAAAGGAAATATTTTACTAAAATTATTTTTGTTTTTAAATAAGTTACATTTCCATGAAAATATCATAAATTGTCATCAACATGATTGAAGACATTAGTTTTCGATATGATTGATTACCAAAAATAATGTTCTGAATTCGAAATGCTTTCATCACAATCCATTGATAACATTTCGATTATGTAATATTATTTTTATAGTTTATAAAAATAAAAATGTATTTAAACGAATAGAATTCATGATGTTTCTATAAGGAAAATATGATTTTATTAATAAAAATATTATTTTTTTTTTCAATATAAATTAAAAATATCATTTTTGTACAAATTTTATTCTACGAAGTCAATGCTTTTATATTAAAAATAAAGTACAACAAATCTTTTCATTTATTTAACTTTATTAATTAAAGTACATAATTATTAAACTATTATATTTTTGCTACCTTCAGAAATAAAATATATTAATTAAATTCGTTTTAGGTATTTTGGTTGGGAAAAAAAATTTTTTATGTAATTTATAATAACTTTTAATATTTGAAAAAGTAAAAAAGATATTAACTGTCAATAATAAAAAAAGATATGACTAAAATGGGTCATATATAAATACTACTTTATCTTTTTTTTATGTCCTTTTTTTAATATTACCATATGGATACTGATTTATGACCATATATCATATAATAGTATATTTTTCGCCCACCTAGTAATCAGAATAGTCTTAAAATATGTAGAAAATAAGGTTTTATTTTGCTGTTTGCTAGTAACTAAAGGAATCCTTAATATTTTTTATGTTAATTTTAAAATCGAAATATTTAGTTATGATTTAGATTTATTATCATTTAATGAGACTTCATCTACATGAATTTAAACTTTATTAAAATAATTCTACATTTTGGAAAATATTTTACATTGTATTATCAAATATTAACCGGATTCTCTAGATACTGATAATAGTATATAGAAATAATTTAAAGAGTAGTGTCCTGATTCGGCAGAAACTGGGACGCTAAAATCCAGCTAGTTACATAGCCGAAGTACTCTTTACCTGTCGCTAAATGTCATGAATTTTAGTACCACTAAGAATTTTTATATTAGTTAATATTAGTAAAAATATTTATATAATCTTGTCTGTATCTTTAAAAAATATTTATAATCAGCCTAAAAAATTTAAAAAAAATGCTGTTGATATACGCTGATAACTATGAAATTTTATTAAATTGAAATGTTTTTATTCATAGGCATATTATCGTTTCCTGAAAATCATGAAAACTATGTTAAAATGTCACTAATTTACTTTACTTTTCGAATACTAAGCCAGTAAATCGATTTCTTATCCAAGTCAGTAAACACTTATAAGTCCTTTTCATTGCGTCCTAAAATCAATATTATTTTCGTCTGTGAAATAAACAATGATGTACATTCACTGAATTACATCATGCGGAATATTGTCGTCTTGCAATATTTTGCATTTTCGATTCTGCACTAATTTCAATTTGTCAATCAATCACATGTTATATGTTGCAACATTCTACTCCCATCGATCGAATAGGATAATCTTTTCATGGATCCAATTGAATGACAAAATGCTATAAAATGTTCGTTATTACTCCGATAATTGATTGTGCACTTTCCTGTTCTCGTTAGTCTCTTATACAAGTTGTAGGGATTTTTGTCCTGGCAACAGATATCTTCCAAATCGTTTTATTTGTTTGATATTGGATAGTTTGGATTGCTTGTGTATCAAAAAATAATGAAAAATGGAAACTGAATTGAAAAATCTTTCGGATGAACTTTTGTAACAATCTCTATTGATTATTTAACATAAAAAAACAGTTTATAAAACGTAAAAGTACTTTCTCAGATGATATTGTATTTTTTATTTTTAAGATCTAAAATCAAGAAAAAACGTAATGTGTATATGACTTTTTAAGAAAAATATTAAAATAACTAATGTTTCGTTGAGGTAAAGAACTAACTTGTAATTTCGTTGAGGTAAAAAGATTTAGCTTACGTGTATATTTTAATATTTACCATCATAAAAAAATACATGACATAAATAAAAGTTATCTGGATTTAGATATACAAAAGTTATATTTTTAACTCTTCTGTATTGTATTAAAAATTGTTTAAATAATTTTTTAATATAGTTAAATGTAACTAACAAATAATATATAATAACATTTATTTTATTTCACTTACTTCTAATAAAAAAATTAACTTTCTTAAAAAATAAAATTAAAATAGAACTACAAATATGAATTAATATTATAAAAATATATAGAATGCCAGCAAATAACAAAACACTTAATATTTTATACAATTTTTATATGCTCAATGATTTTATACCATACCTACAGACTTTGAATTCGAAAAAAATTATAAGTTTATACTTTTTCCTTTTTTAATTAATGCAATAATTATTAAAAATTCAGAAACAGCTTCAGTAAATAAATAAGTTTGAATAATTTGAATCAAGAATTTAAATATCCACGCCGGTCCCAATTCTATAACGATACAAGAAGCATGAACAATTTTTATATTTTAAACAAAAACTATACTTTTAAATATAGTATTTATACAAAAACATGTATTTAAAAAAATTTCTAATATTTTCTGATAAATATATTAACATCCACAGAAAGGCATTCCGATAGTACTAATTATGTTAATTGTTTTGAATTATGTAAAAAATTCTACTTAAAATAAAATAATTATATACAGCAAAAAGAAAATTACAAAAATTAAAAAATATGATCACACGTTTTAAATTTATTTCCATTTTTTTTTGTTGATTTAATGTTTTCTTTAATTCTATAGGAAAGAATGTATTTTATAAATAATAAATAAATTTCATTCTTTTGAGTATTCCCAAAAAACCCATTAAAGTTTCCCCAAAACAATTAATTATTATAATTTACATGGAAACATTTTGATAGCAAAATTAACATTATAATTTATGAAATTTTCCTGTTTACTGGCCACTTTTGTTTTGGTTATTGTTCTATTCGAAAGGATTATGAAGAAAAAGATGATTAATTATTTTGTAATCCCTTTAAATCGTTACTTAATAATAAATTTAATTTTTGAATAACGCTTTCGTAGAATTCTATGACACATGTACCTACAATTACCTGTAAAAATAATAACGCAAGGATATAAATTTAGACATTATGAATAATCCAAAAATTATATTTATACCAGCCATGTTTCTTATATAAGATAGTTTGTGATAATAAATTAAGCAATGTAGTTTGAATAAATGTTAATTATTGATGTGAAAACTTTCAATTATTTTTTTAAAGAATAATTAACATGAGCAGTAACTGGATAAAGTAGCATCGTAACAATTTTAAATTACTCTCATTTATTTATTATATTTTAAACATATTAGAAATAATTTCAGATATTAAATAATATGATGGTTATATCTTTATAATCGCTTCTATATTTATATTGTAAACTTCATCATTCTCATTAAGTTAATATATAAATTTAAGTCAGTTTCGAAATAATGTTTAGGATTTTCATTAAAAATTAATTTTAAATTAAAATGAATTTAAAGAATTTAATATTTTTAACATTTAGTAGTTATCTATCAATAAAATAAAATAAACATTTTTGAATAATAAAATAATACTGATAATTGGAAAAAGAAAATATTTATTATCATTGACTCCTTTTCCCCATACTTATGCAAAAATTGTCTATTATCCAGAATTAATTTTAAGACGAATCATTTTCCTTATGCTCTCATCAAGAAGCAGTTGTCTAGTTCTTCTAACTAAATAATTGGCGTTATTCAATCTTTATTATTTGTTACACTATTTTTAAATTTTTTTACCTATTGTATTTAAGTGTAATATAATATTTTTTTATTAAAAAATAAATCCACAATCACATAAATTAAAATTAATATATGCTAAAGTAAATCTGCAAACTATTTTTTTTAAATTAATTTACTAAAATCTGAGTAATTAAATAAATATGAAATATTTATAAATTTATTTATAAATAAACTTTTTATTTGAAAAAATTTAAAAATAACTAAAACTTTTAGGAAATCTTACATCGAATAAATTATTAGACTTCCATAAATTTTAATTACAATTTTTGAAAAATTATTTTAATTTAATAAAAACGTTTATTATAATAAAATAAAATTTTTATTTATAGTAATATCATTATATACATGTATAATCGACCATTCTTGATATTATTACACACATTAACATTTATATCTTACCCCAAAAACTTCTGTTTTGAAGTCTATCTTATGAATTATATTGTACTTATGCGATTACCCCAATAATACTGACTACACTTTTACTTATGTTGAATATATTCATCATAAGAATAGATATGATTCGATTGATTACTTATTCTCAAATAGTTTTGCTTCTAATTATTGTGGATATATCGGATTTTATCCGCAAAAAGATTTTTTTGTGGATAAAATCCGATATAAACAATTTATAATTTATCGCTATAAAGTTCTTATAACTGTTTTTATATTAATAATTTTTCTATAGCTGTATATCTGCTAATATTCAAATATTCTATACCAAGTCGAAAAGCTATATTTATTTAAGAAATTTTTAATAAAATTTCTGTTTTTAATTATACAAAAATGAAATATACGCATAAGTTTTCCGTCAAGCTAAATAAAAAACGCTAAAAAAAATATTCAAAGTATATATTACACTCCTTGACCTGAATTCCGACCATAAAATCCTATCCTGCTAAACTTGTAAATGGGAAAGTTGATTGGGACATTTTTAGACAGAACTTAGACCAACAAATTCATTTACAACAAAACCTTAAGAACGTACAAGAAATAAACGATGCCGTAAGCGACTTGACTGTTTGCATACAGAACTCAATCACTAACGCCCACATAACTCATAACAAACCACCCATACGAGAACATGACTATAATCTTCCGCAAAAGATTTGCAGCTTGATAAGCGAGAAACGTCGAGCCAGGGCAACGTTCAAGAATGCCAAATGAGAAGAAAAAACTGAACCAACTACAACGAGAGCTGAAACAAGAAATTATTAATTATAACAACAAACGATTTACTGAATACACAGAATCACTGACAACTAATAAGTCACTCTGGACAGCTACCAGACGAATTCTCGAATACAAAACAGCTACACACCCGCTGCGGAATACCGACGGAACCTGGGCAAAAACAGATAAACAGAAAGCCGACATCTTCGGCAAACACTTAGAAAACATCTTTAAACCTCACAAAGATGTCCAAGACATTCTGCATGACGAACAAATATTCCGACAAATATCAACTCAGTTGCCCATTAGTCCACCTCCTAAGTTTTTCACTCCTTCCGAAGTTAAATTCACAATAGAACACCTTTCCAATAAAAAAAGCCCCAAATTATGACCTAATAACTTCAGAAATCCTGAAACAAATTTCCAAAAAAACCCTCGTCCTTATAACCTATTTTTATAATAGTATCCTCCGCCCATCAATTTTTCCTTCCCTGTGGTAGTTTTCCATAATTAAGATGATCCCAAAACCCAATAAGCCCAAAACCTTCCTACCTCATATAGACCTATAAGCTTCCTTCCCATGTTATCAAAAATACTAGAAAAATTAATCCTAAAACGCCTTTATCCCATTTTTGAAACCGAGGGTGTCATTCCTCAGCATCAGTTTGGATTTCGACCCGAGCATTCCACTATGCAGCAGTGTCATCGCGTAGTTGACTACATAGCGTGTTCGCTAGAAAGAAAGGAATACTGCCCAGGAGTGTTTCTTGACATTTCGCATGCTTTCGACCGTGTATGGCAGCCTGGATTGCTTTGGAAGTTGCAGCAAGTCCTACCCTCGAGTTATGTCCACATCCTTAAATCTTATCTCTCAGACCGATATTTTCAGGTAGCTGAAAATATGGAGTACTCTGACATTTATCCAATTTCCGCCGGTGTCCCTCAAGGAAGTATCCTAGGTCCTATCCTATATAACATTTATACCCATGACATTCCTTGCCACAACAATATCCTAACCGCAACATATGCTGACGATACAGCCATCCTGACACATCACAAAGATCCTTCCACAGCCATTAGTATCCTACAGAACCATATCCACTCCTTAGAAACTTGGTTCAAAAGGTGGAGAGTGAAGGTAAATGAGCAAAAATCTGCTCATGTAACTTTCACACTCTGCCGAGAACAAATTCCCGACATAACCCTAAACGGCAGTATTATTCCACAAAAAAATACCGTACGTTACCTTGGACTTATATTCGACAAACGGTTAACGTGGAACCTTCATCCGAAAACTAAAAGACGTGAACTTAACGGACGATACAAACAATTATTACGTCTCCTAGACTTACAATAACAAGTAAACTATTACTATACAATACGGTTCTGAAACCAATATGGACATATGGTCTAAAACTTTGGGGTGCGACTAAGCATTCCAACTCCCTTCCAATCCAATCCCTACAATCCCGAATCCTTCGTAAAATTGTCAATGCCCCCTTTTATGTGCGAAACACTGTTATCCACCATGACCTAAATGTTCAATTTGTTCGTGAACTATGCATCTCCCGATATAAAAAATTCCATTCGCACCTATCCTTCCACCCTAATCCTTTAGGAAGGGAACTTTTCACTCCCACCCTTCCAGTATACACCCATCGACGTTTAAAACGGCAATAGCCGAGAGATTCTCTAAAATTATAAAATAAAATTACCCTGTTCTAGAGGTAACATCGATGGGTGTTTTCCTCCACATGTCTTCATGTCCTTGTATATTCCCGTAAAAAATCTGCTTGTTACTAGCATAAGTAGTTGTAGATATCATTTAAAATAATATAAAAAAATAAAAAAAAAATGTATATTAATTATTAAATTATTATGTATTAAAATTATTTTTAGAAAAAAACTTTCCGATTGTTGAACAAATAACAAAACTAAATTGTTTCTTCTACAAAAATATCGTTAAAAAAAAATTTCTTAACTAAATAATTTTTCATTAATTGGATTTATTTTACTATTTAGATAAGGTTTACTCGTAAATTCTTCTTATATCTCCTTATTGCTGATAATAATACTGCATTACCATATATCCTTTGCAAATTAGCATTAAGTTTGTTTATCTTCTTAGATCTATTCCTTACCCGATACGAACCGGATTCGTATGGTGTATTCGTCGTCATCGTATAATTTTGTTTGCACTTTTCTTTCTGCCTACGGGTTTAGTTTCTACTATTCTTAATATAACACTATAGATTTAGTTCCTGCAATCTGTTCCGTTCTCTCCAAAGCTGGTAAAAGCTTAAGGATAGGCATTTTTATATAGCCTATGTATAATTCCTTCCAGAGACGATAAGGTTTGATTAATAATCCTAAAGAAAACAAGGCAGCCACTTTTGCTTCTTCTACTGCTATACTTTTAAGGTAAATAAAATTATTCTATCTAACTTTAAGGACTAAAAGTAAAATGCATCTTTGGATTAACCGCACCTCACAAAAGTGTGATAGAAGCACTAGCAAGAAACTCTTTACCTTTACGCCAGCACATTTGTAATTGCAAGGGAAAAAGTTCCTATTTTCTTGCCAACTTATTTAACCCCATCGCCTTTTATTTACGGTCGTATTTATAGCACAATACTATAAAATGGATCCCATTTTCATATCGACTTTTGTAATAGTACTTTTCTAATCTTATCGTTATAAAGCAACACTTTTCCATAATAGACATAGTAACTATACGTTCTTTGTCTTTATTCCAACAAATACTTTGATAGTCTCTATAAAATAACTTTTACTCATCCTTAGCTGTTTTTATATAAAATAGAAAATGTACAATCGTATGCAAATTTATCCTAGTCGTCCTTTGCTCTTAAAACTGCAAAGAATAACTAGAAAAAAGTTTAAAATAAACTTCGACTGAAACTCATATTAAAGTCGCTATAAAAAAATATAGAAACGTATGTTTTGCATACATACACATAGTCCTGAAAACAAATAAAAATTATTTTCGCAGTGAATTGGTATTTTATTTGTGAAGATAACATTTTCAGTGATTATTTCCCGCCCAATAAACCTATCGTTAGAATTTCAGTGCGTTCACTTCTCCTTTTTGGTAGAAATTATGTAAAAATGCTAAGCAAATAAAATGTTTAATATTAACGAACAAAGTGGAATATTTTACTATCTATACTATGAATATTTATTTACAGAAATCAAAATGGACCGATTAATTTTTATGATCAGTTTCATCTGGGGTTCATTATAAAATTCTCTACCAATTTTAATTCAAATTTATTAAAGCCCAAAAAATTGCAGTCCAAAATGATGATTTCATTAAATCGAAAATATTAAATTTATATTTATTTCATGATGCAAATGCATTGTTCTATTTATATTTTTAGTAAATTAATTTTATACTATATTTATCATATATCATGCCCCAATAGAGAAAAGAGATTTCAGAATGTATGAAAATATATTAACAGTAGTGTTAAAAAAAATCTTTTTTATATTGAAATATTTTTAATTTTGTCACTGTACGAATCCATATTTTCTGTACACAAAAAAAAAACAATTTCTGTTAATTTCCCAATCGAAAAAGTGATGATATTGATTTATTTTACTTTCAACAATTTTATTTTATTTCAAGACATCTGTATTATCCCTTTCAATGTAGTTTCCTTGGGCAGCTAAATATCGGTGGTGATAGTTTTTTTACTCTTGGAAGTGCTAGAAGGCTTCAATGAGTTTTTGTCTTTAGCTCCTCGGTTAGAATAAAATAATTTCACACTGAGTTAGATCAGGTGAATAGGAGGGTTGGATAGTTACAGGAATCTTCTTTGCAATAAAAACTCGTTGATAGAGATGACGGGATAGAAGGCGTTCTCATGGTGGAGCATCCAAATGTGCTACGTCAAACTAATGCGAAGGAATCTTTTTCTGAGCTTTTCACCATAAAGTCTGTACACATCAGATTAAAAACTGATGGTAATGCTTTAAACCCCGAAAAACTTTTAATAAGGAATTTTATCCATAGGTGAGTTCTCGTAAGCCACCAAGATTAACCCATAATTTGATAGCAGTCGCTGTTTTCCACTACAAAAACACAATTTTACTTATCACTTTTTATAGGGTCGTTGGAATTAGTATATAAGTTTTCAATTATTTTTTCTACCAGTATATCTGAAGATAATTTATCCAATAGTGTTTATTTAGAACGTATTATATTAATATGTAAAATCTTTCAAGAATAACCATTATAGCTTGTATGTTACATTTAATGAGAGCAAAAATATGTTGTGTTAGGAATGAAATATTAAAAAATCATTGAAAAACTTATAGATCTTAATAGCATCAAAAAATGTTGGCTAAGTATTGCTAAATATTTAGTGATCTCTTCATCAAGGAGTTGATTCCTTGAATTAAAAAAATCGCGTGTAGGAGTGAGTTGGTCAATTGTGCACTCTCATTAAGTTTCGCGGTGTTTTTTTATAGTGGTCCTGTTTCTTTACGCTCATGAAAAAATTAACTCGGAGTTTAAATAGCTAGACATATACTCGTTAAATAGATAATTGTTAAAAGATACTTGTTAAGTTACATTAAGTAACCATCAAATCTTGAAAGGAAAATTGTTTTAGGTGCAATAACCTTTTTTATAATTATAGTGTCGAGTGTATGAGATTTACATCTATAGTGTATGAAATTTAGATCTACCGTAAAGTAATATAGTATATTTAAAACTATTTTTAATATTTAAAACTATTTTTAAAGCACCATAAAAGAATAAAAAAATAATATTTACTTTGATTAATATCGTAAGAAGATAAATTTTCTGTTCTTAAGACCAGCAAAAATATTGTTCTATCTGAACGATCGTAAAAATATCTATAGACAAAATCAATTTTTTTATTATAGTTTGGATAAAGTTTGTGAGTAAACTGAAAAATATTAATAAAATTTTAAGAAAAAAAAAACAAACATTTTATGTTTGAAAAGGTGTTTCTCTTATATAAAAATATGTTTGCTAAAAAATTTTATATCAAAAAAAGTACCCTAAAAATTAACTATTGAAAATAAAATTTAAAAGACATAAAGAGCATTTTTGAAACTAGATTTTTACTATTAAAAAATAGCTTGCAGCTCAGAAGGGGCCCATAGTAGACCACACGAACTCATACAATTTTTTCCAGGATATAAACTAAGGATTTATCTGCTTCATTTACGATCAATAGTATTTACAAATTATAAATTAATAATATAGCAATATTACTAGTTTTATTAATATACTATATACCAATTAAGTCTATTTTATAAATCGTTTGTACAATAAGTATATAGTAATAATTTTTAAAACTAATTTCTTGAATATTTTTATTTAAAAAATTTCAGAACATTCTTAAAAAACTATTTTAAAATAAAAGTTTGCTCAAAAGTAATATTAAAATTTTTGTCTTAATTTTTAATAACTTAATTTTTTTTACTATAAAAAATTTCTAATTATAAATATTATTTGTACAAATCATAATATATTCACAATAAAAAAATATTTTCTTTTTAATCTTTAAATATTATTATTATTAACAAAATCATTTTACTCTATTTAAATTTTATATTTAAAAAATAATTTCCCATTACTGAATAACTTTAACTATAATTTTAAACATTTTATGTATCTAGATAATTTTTAAAAAAATAATTTTATTATAATTTTGTACAATGCATAATTTTTGATAAAATATTCATGTAATGATTAATTCAAATTGATATGATACGCTATACTTTATATAATTTATGTATTTTCAGAGAATAAAGTAGCTAATTGTGTTGTAATGGAAATTATCTAATTTGAAAGTCCATCATTTCTGATTAGGGGAAGCGAAATTAAATTGTCAACTAATTATCTGTTAACCATTTACCATTAGCAACAATGCTCATATAAATGGATAAGCCTGTACGCATAAATAATCTTGATAAAGGATAATTTATTGTAAATTATCCAATTAATATCTAAAGAGATATAAAAGTAGAGAATTATACTAGGAGAAAAAATTATTATATTGTATTATATTTGATGGATTCTATGTAATGATTTAAGCTAATACTCCCCCCTGGCATTATTAAAAATATAAAGCTGAATAAATTTTTTAAAACGAAATTTTAATTCGATGAATAAATAATAATTTGTATCTTTTGTTGTAAATATTTGTTGGTGATCAATTTTCTTCAACGTTTCAGTTCTAGTAATTTATTTTTACGAGTTCTTTCAAACATAAATTTGAACATATAATAAAAAAAACGACAAAAGAGGTATTCTACATTTGTCGTTATAAAAAATATAGGGCATTTGCTCTATTAAAAGTTATTAAAATGTTTATTTAAGGTTAACTCTAAAAGTCAATTACTGCAAAAGCTCAATTAAAAAATGAGAACTTTCTCTATTAACTTTAATCTATTGTATTAAATGAGATTTTTTTATATGTTCAGCCCTGGACGCTTCCCATTATATTATAAGTTTATGTAAGTAATAATATATTTTTATTACTTATATTATTAAAAATATATTATTATCTATTATTTATAAATTATTTTTTAAAAAAAAAACAATATTTTACGTAAAGTTTTATCAATGCCCATGAAAATTAAATTTTCATACATTTGCCATGGTAATACAATCCATTTGCAGTTGAAGTTTCTATCTATATCATAAAAAATAGCTCCCTATATTTAATTTAAATTTTAATTGAATTAAGAAGTTATAAAAACCAATTCGAGTTAATATGACTTAGGTATTTCCAATTAGTGCAAACTTATGAGGCTTCCTTACATTGTAAATTTTATAATTATTGTACATTTATCTGAGAATTTAATTATAACCTTTACAATGTAAATAAGCCCCATAAATTGACACTAATTTTCTTAAAATATCTTTAAAACACCGATTTTTTCATTCAAATCAATAAAAAGGTTTTTATATTTTTAAGATAAATTTGTTTTCCCAATCTTTTATTTATAACCATTTCCTTCTGCTTCCATTTAATACATATAAATCAAATGCAATAAATAAAAGCACGATGGATACATATCCTTACTACTTATATATTTGTATATTCAGATTTATATACGAACGAATCCCGCGTCACATATTCAAATAATTTCTCATGTCTTATCATCCGTAAAATCCATCGCACATCCTTCACTAAACATCATCACCCATCACTTAGTAAAGACTGAGCATCTCTGAAAGCAAGTTACAGGATGAGCTAAAAGAATTCGCGCTTTTTGTATTGATTTTATAGCCTTTTGATCATAAAATAAATGCTCTTTTATTTTTATTGATTATATTATGGACCACAAAATAAAATTTATTAGCCTATAAAATTATTTGAAAGGTGATAAAAAAAATAATATTTGTGAAATTAGTATTTTTTTTAAAATTTAATCATAAATTAAAGATTATTTGCCATATTTTAAGAGCCTTCCTACCTTTCTAAAAAAAAAATTGAAAAAAATACTCAAAATATTTTAATAAAAAAAAAACAAAGATAATAATAAATTTTATTATGATTTTTTCATTTATTATGACTTTATAGGAATATTATTAATTTAAAAAAATACATTTTTTTTGTTTATATCTTAAAATCATTTAGGAATGAATCAATTTTATATATATAAGTTGTAGTAAAAAGTAATCCATTTTTTTGCCAATAAATGGCTTTAGGAGTCTGTATCTCTCGTTTTAAAAGTGCGATCGGGTTGCACTAGATGGCGTTAGAAAGATAAGATTTCGTAACTAAAAAAGCTTCTCATACAGTTTTGTGATTACTTGACTCAGTATTTTTTAGCACGCGTCAAAGATGGACACCAACAAAGAGAAAATACGCCATATTTTACAGTTTTTCTTCGATAAAGGTGAAACGCAAGCCAGGCAGCTAAAAATGTGAATAATGTTTATGGTCCTGATACTGTAACAGTCAATCATGCGCAATTTTGGTTTCGTCGATTCCGTTCCGGTAATTTTGATGTAAAAGATGCACCACGCTCTGGAAGGCCAATTGTCGAAAATGTCGATAAAATAATGAAAATCGTCGAGTCCGACCGTCACGTAAGCACTATTTCGATTGCCCAGGAGCTAAACATTGCACAAAAGACCGTTTGGAACCACTTAAATAAGGCTGGATACAAAAAGAAGCTGGATGTATGGGTGCCACACGAGTTATCGCAAAAAAACCTCATGGACCGAATTTCCATCTGCGAATCGTTGCTGAATCGCAACAATATCGATCCGTTTCTGAAGCGGATGGTTACTGGTGATGAAAAGTGGGTCACTTACGACAACGTCAAGCGACAACGGTCGTGGTCAAATCGCGGTCACCCGGTGCAAACGGTGGTCAAGCCAGGATTGACAGCCAGGAAGGTTTTGCTGTGTGTTTGGTGGGACTGGCAGGGAATCATCTACCATGAACTCTGAATTCGAACCTATACTGTCAACAATTGGACCGTCTGAAAGAAGCAATCGCCCAGAAGCGGCCATCTTTGGCCAATAGGAGAGGAATTGTGTTCCTCTCCTATTGGCCAAAGAAAAGGCCGCATACATCGATAGTGACTCGCCAGAAGTTCCGGGACCTTGGTTGGGATGTTCTTATGCATCCACCTTATAGTCCGGATCTGCCACCAAGTGATTACCACCTCTTCCTGTCTATACGAATGATTTTGCAGGTGAAAAATTCGCCTCAAGAGAAGATTGTGAAAATCGACTGTCCCAGTTTATTGCCAATAGGGACGAGGGTTTATATGAAAGAAGCATTATAAAATTACTTCCAAAATGGCAACAAGTTATCAAACCAAAACGGTGCATATTTGACCTAAATCGTATCATTCTATCTATGCTAAATAAAACCTTCAATTTAATGCAAAAGTAATGGATTTCTTTTTACTACACCTTATAAAAGCAATTTAAAAAAAAAACGAAAAAGCAACTATATTGACTATAAAATAATGTATTGAATGTCATGTCTATTGAACAATATTATTCCTTAAATTTGAAGAAAACTGCAAATCATTAAAAAATTACTTCTTAAAAAATATTCCTATTTTCATAATAATATGTATTAGCTTGTATGAAAAGTTGAATGCTTTTTAAATAATTTTATTCCACAAATTATATAATAATATTATTTATTAAAAAGTATTTAAATTTCTAATTACCTTAAAGTGTCTAAATAGCTTATAAATTCATATTAACTGTGAATTAAAATACTGAAATATTCAATTTTTACCCAAAGGGGTATGTATTGAAATTTATTTAAATTTATCAGTCCTTTCTCAGAATATATAAAACACTTCAGATAGCATATGAGTGACACTTTTAAATAAATTTCATCTTCAAATTCTCAGATGTTTCTAAAGTAGACACCAAATTGCGTTTATGTCTCCCATATTTATGTGTTATTAAGATAATTTATACATTTCTTGAGTGTATGACAGAAATTTTGATATAAAATTAAAATATTTGCACGAACATATATTTAGTTTTCATACTTTATTTCTTTGTTAAAGGATATTTACTAAATTCAACAGGAATCCCTTTTGTACCGTCTGAAACCAATGTCATTCGAAGTACATAAATATATAAGATTGTTTAAAAATTCCGCATATACAAATAATAAAACTTTTCAAGGATATTTTCTCCATAAATATAATATCAACCACATACTATTCAAACTTGAAAAAATTCTTAACAACACACGAGTTCTTAACAATGTTATATTTTTCAACAAAATCGTAGTAGTATCACTTAACGATTTAACAAAAATATTACATAAGGGTGTCGAATATCTTAACTAAAAATAAAATATGTTAGAAAGGATAAAATGTTTCCTCTTTGTTAGAGATTTGGTATTTATTTTTTTAGTATATAATGATAAAAAAAAATGAAACTACAGGGAAGGATATGGTAAAGGAATGAAAATATAATCGAAGAGAACGTTCACTATTCTTATCTTCGAAGTTATGATATTCTACAAACTGTACCCTTAAGCATCACTTACATATATCTGAATTTTCATATGATTTGAATAAAAAAAAGCATATAGTTTAGTACTTCATAAATATTCTATTCAATAAATCTTTGAATTAAAAATCATAAAGCTAAAATAAAAATTTTGAAAATTACATTATTAATTCTTTTTTTATTCAAATCATTATAAATGTATTTAATATATTTTCTAAACATCCTTTTTACAATTTCATTTAGTTAAGTTTGATATAATTTTTATTCATAACAATTTATCAAGTAGTTTTATTTATAATTCTAAGGAACCACCATATGATAATAAATTTCTCTATAAAAGAAAATGTTAGTACTTAAAATAATTAAAAATCGTTTCAATTACCACCGAGAATTCAGTTTTAATAATCATTTCATTATTACATATTTTTATTATATTCAATATCATGTTGAGCATATCAAGGGACTAGAACAGAAATTAATAACATGCAAAATATCACTGTACACTCATACCGATTACAAGCCATATACTTGAATAAAATCTGCAATAGATCCTTAAGGCTATACGATTATAGCCAACCTTGAAAAACGAAATTCATAAAGAAAAAAAATTTCATGATTGCATGTTTATCGATTTTATAAATCACCATTTCCACCAGCACATTATATTAGTCATAGTGGCACATTTAGTCAGTCATTTATAACAATATCGAAATATGACAAATGTACAAAACTAATAATATTAATAACAACATTATTAACAATGCCAAATATATAATATTTTTGATTAGCATAAAACTAAAGGAAAGTGTTAAGAATATATAACTAGGAGTGGGTAATTTCAGCAGGCATGTAATCATAATATTTCAGGATGTTTGCGTGCCTTACTGTCACTATTCCTGTTGTAGTAATACCAGCTAGTGTTTCGATATAAAAATTTATTGAATTCTATAAAATTTGTTTTTGTTTATATTCATTAATATAAGAATGAAAAAGCAATATTAGGATGGTTTTTTTTAAATGACCAGTTACAATTATTATTTATTTCTGATATACTTTATAATAATCCAATTTCAATTAAAATTTGCCAAAAATTAATCCAATTCTAATTAAAAGTATAAGTATTAAATTTTTTAAATTCAAATAAAATACTTTACGGCCATTATTTAATCGCTATATATTTTTTGAATATTTTTTATATACTTTATATTTAAATGTTGCAGAAATACTTTTAATAAAAAGTATTTAAAATAAAAATAAAATCCATACTGTATGTGCAAATAATATTTTTTTTTTAAATTTTGAACATAAATAAAAATATAAATTAATTTTGTTATGTTTGTTCAGTCACAATAATAATAGAGGCCAAATATCATGAAAACTAGAAGAGGTAAATATAATACTCAAAGACCTTCTTTTACTTTCATATATATAATAAATTAATTAGGTTCTGACGATAATTAATCAACATTTCTTATATAGTCTGTACTTATATTTTATATACAAAATCACCTCATCTTTGAATTTACAATTAGTATGCAAACTTTAGTTAAGAAAATAAAAAAATTATTATTATTCATTAAAACGTTAAAAGGGTTTCTTGAGTAGATAAATTTAATTACCAAATATTTTCATAAGTGTATAATCAAATATTTTCTTACACTCTGAATCAATAAAGAAAAGGGTCCAATCCAAGTAAGTTTTGAGTACACAAATAAAAATTATGAACAGACAAAATTAATAGCTACAAACAATTTCCTTTTATTTGAAACTACCACCAAAAAAAATTGGAAATAATCCAGATGATACGTTTTTCACTTATCCGTCATATATTTTTCCGGTCATAAATCATTATAAAATGTAACCTCCAAAAGGATGGTCATCATATCAAAAATTATTGCCTTAGTGATACTTTTTTTTATTTCTAAAATTTTTTTGTAGAACTAATTCTATTTACAATTTTTTTAAGAAAAAGAATCTACACTACAATTTCTGACCAAGAATTGCTATTACCATAAATATTATATTAATCATAAATCCTTTAGAAATCAAATGTCCTTAGAGGTATGATATTTAAAATTTTCCAAATGAAATACAAATCCTTAAGTACTTGTACGTTTATCTATAGATAAAATTTAAGATATTATAGTATTTTTTTTTTCTTCCAAATAGTCTTGATAATCACTCAATACTCGTACAAATAAGCATTGACTCATATCTTATATCCCTTTTAAAAAAAACAACATAGTATTCATTGATTAATGCTCATATTAAATCAAAAATTTACATAATATGTAATGAATAAAATATATTATATAAAAATATCCTTATAATAAGAATTCAAAATTAAAGTAAACAACATAATAAATATTGTAAAAATATTCTTCCTAAAATTTATGAATACACTCCCACACAGACTGTGAATCTAATACACCTAAAAACTTATACTTATTCATAAAGGAAATTAATTTCTTTTATAATTTATCCATTTTTTTGTTCACTTTTATTAAATTATCCTTATATAATTTGTTCACCAAAAAAAATCCCTAAAGTAGAATAAATTTATAATACAATTTATGATATTATAGGAATTTTTCATCCTCCAGTCATTAAATAACAAAAGTAATTTATCTACAGAGAAGAATGAAAGATATTCTGTTGTATTAATTTTGATAGAGAGCTATAGGAATTTCTAAATTTAAGTACACTTGTAATCTTTGAAAGAATAAAACTTCCCCAAAATGATAGGAAACTTTATGAGTATTTAAACAATAATTACTTCTTCTGTAAAGTTTTTTTTATAATTCTTCTCTTCTACAATAAATTATACTAAATTTTATATTGTTAAATTTGAAGAATGTAAAAAGAAACATAAAATAATGAGTAAGGAATGTTGATTTTGAGTTAAACTTCTCTTACGTATATTCTATAATTACCATAATTTTCCCTTGTAAGTGAAGCTTTTGTTCATTTAAAATTTACAAGCAAATTGCATAGTAATTGAGATGAAAAATAGATATGTTTGTTAACTAATAGAATATTGTTCGTAAAATTTTTTTTATTTTTTTAAAACAATAATTTTTATGCGAAATTTAAAAGAAAAGAAAAAATTATTCTAAATAAAACCTATTTTTTATTGAAGATTGGCGCCTTTTATTTGAAATATGATTTTTGTTCATCTTTCTAGTAACTACTTGGCCATAGAATTTAGTACGCCTAGAAGAGAAATATTTTTCGGTTAAAAGATTTTTTTTTAATTTTATTTATATCTGCTATATGAAATAAGGAAATCATATAAAAGGGTAAGCACCTATTGGCGTTTCTCTATAAGATTCTGGGAAGGATTAGTTATTCATAATTGGTGTACCAATTATCATAAGTAACCTTTCTTTTTTTTTCTAACGTTTCATGAATATATTACGGAGAAAAGTAACATTTAAGTAACAGTGGACCAAAAATATAACGCACGTAGAAAGGACAATTTTGCGAAGGATTCTTGACTATACGGTTAACTTTCGAAGGTACGCTTGCATCTACAAAGTTTAAAGCCGAGTGTGTGGTGCAGTGGTCAAGTCGACCGACTCATACCCGGTAGATAGCGGATTCGATTCCCGCTGCCGCCATCTCGGCATTGGTGCCGGGGGGAGAGGCCGACTACAAGCCTTATATATATGTAGTCCGTAGGGTCCACCAACGTCACTGGGGGTTGCTTCGCTGGCCTGATAAGCCGCAAGCTATAAAAAAAACACCTTATCAAGAAACAGCACAAGAAGAAGCATCCGGACCATAACTCTGCGAAACATGGAAAGTAACCGACAGCACGACTCGTAAGCCTCAAACATTTGTGAACAGTTACTTGAGGCGTATAAGCAAGATCTTCTGGCCGATCTGGATAACGAACGATGAGCTGCTTCTTCTCACGAAGCAAATACCCCTGCTAGCTTGGGATTGGTCACACCTTGCGAAAACCACCTACGGACATAGCAAGGATGGCACTAGATTGGAACCCACAGGGCAATCGCAGCAGAGGACGACCAAGGACAACTTGAAGAAGATCAGTCGAGCGCGAACACCATCAAATTGGCAAGTCATGGTCGGAAGTGAAAAGGTTAGCCCAAGACAGAAGCAGATGGAGAGAGTTCACAGAGTCTCTAGTGCCGCTATATGCTCTATAGGAGCGACTGTGTCTCATGTCTATGTGTACAAATGCATATATGTGTTATGTAAAAATTGTACAATAACGTAGAAATGAAAAACCTGTCAAATAAAAATAAAAAAATTAATATACTTGTATTACGGAGAAAAATAGCATTTAAGTAACAGTGGACCAAAAATATTACGCACGTAGAAAGGACAATTTTACGAAGGATTCTTGACTATACGGACAACTTTCGAAGGTAAACGTGCATCTCCAAAGTTTAAATTTGTAAGTTCAAATGGGTTTAAGTACTCTCTGGTAAATAAGCAGTTTAGTATACGAGTATATCGATAGTTTCGATCATTTGTTTTATAAAATAAGTAATTGTCTCTACCATCGGCTAAGCTCCAGTCTTTTCAGTCGCATATTGGGATTCCAGATAAGTCATATCATAAGTAGCGGATATATGAGTTTTACTCCCAAACCCTTTTATATCTTCTATTAGGAAGGGTCATGGTAACGATCTTATTACCTAAAATATCCTGAGGCTAACATCCATAAGCAACTATCATATTCATAATACTCTCCGAATAGCATATTATCCTTCTTTGTGGGAATTTTCTTTTATAAAAATTATGTTGAAGCCTAATAAAATAATACACCGAACTTCATTATATAGACCCATTATGTAGTCTACTCTCATTACGAGTATTTTATTGTTCATTAAGTTTACTTTTTTAGCTTTTTGTGACGGTATCAGGATGATCATTTACCGTTTAGAAGCCTTAGATAATGCATATTCGTTATTTATGCCATTTAGGATTATATTAGGAGTCTGTTTTCGGTGAAGGGCAAAAGTGATATAAATATATTTTACATAATGCCCTAAGGACTTGATGTAGTTTTTATAAAATAGTAATAACTGTGGAAGAAGTTTTATGTGAGGTAAGAATAGCTGTATCATCGTTATATGCAGTAGTTACCTAGAATACTACCCTGAGAAATATCGGTGGTGGTAGGATATGTGTAAATGCCAGCTATCTGAAAATATGAGAGCTAGCATGTAGATGCAATTGGAGTATTATATTTGCTACCAAACCAACCAGAATATTATAGGGACATTCATAATTCTTTTAGCGCAAATAATTTATAAAAATAAAAACATTTAATTAAATATGAAAATAAATAAAAATTTGATTTTTTGGAAGAATGCACGAAGAAATTAGCCTTTCAAGTGGATTATAATGAAAGAACAGGCGACAAAAGGAACATTTAAGTTATGCTGGATAACATTACTTTGTATGTACCTATAAAGAACCACCAATTATTTTACGGTGAATGTTATATTGAAAGAAGACCTTATGAAGCTTTACGAGGGTCGTTCAATAAGTCCTTAGAAAAAGATGGAAAAAACTGTTTTTTAAAAAAAAAAAATTTTATTTTTCAACATAATCTCCTTTTAGCTCTATACACTTTTTCAACCGTTTTTCCACAATTTTTATCCCGTCCAAAAAATAGGATTTCGGAAGTTCTGCAAAATACTCATCCGTTTGAGCAATGACGTCCTCGTTGGAAGTGAACCGTCGTCCGCCAAGCCATTTCTTCAGATTGGGGAAAAGAAAATAGTCACTCGGGGCCAAATCTGGTGAATAAGTGGGATGCTGCAACAATTCCATTCTCAATTCTACAATTTTGGGCATGGAAACAGCGCAGGTGTGCACACGCGCATTGTCCTGATGCAAGAGGATTTTTTTCTTCTTCAGATGGGGGCGTTTCTCTTTGATTTCCTCGCTCAACCGTTGCAATAACGACGCGTAATACGCTCCTGTTATTGTTTTTCCTTTTTCCAAGTAGTCGATAAAAATGATGCCCTGCGAATCCCAAAAGACCGTGGCCATCACCTTGCCGGCCGATGGCACAGTTTTTGCCTTCTTCGGAGCCCGTTCACCCTTGAAAATCCACTGTGATGACTGTCTCTTCGTTTCTGGAGTGTAGCAGTGTATCCAGGTTTCCCCCACAGTGACATATCGACGAAGGAATTCGGCAGGATTGCGATAAAAGAGTGCCAACATAGCCTCAGAGTCCACTACACGATTGCGCTTATTCTCCTCTGAGAGCAAACGCGGCACCCATCTTGCCGAAATTTTTTTCACAGACAATTTTTCATGCAAAATTGAAGCGACTGTACCTTGTGATATGCCCGTGGCCTCAATTAATTCACGCACTTTAATTCGCCGATCGTTCAAAATCAGATCGTGGATTTTGTCGATGATTTCAGGAGTAGACACCTCAACTGGGCGTCCTGAACGATGTTCATCTTTTGTGGATGAACGGCCACGTATAAATTCATTCACCCAATTATAAACCGTCGCAAACACAGGTGCAGATGTGCCATGAACTGCATCCAACTCGGCTTTGATTTCTTTCGGGCTCTAGCCTTTCAAATGGAGATGTTTGATGACAGCCCTAAACTCGCTTTTTTTCATTGTTATGCACAAATAAATGTCGTTAACTTTAATCGACGATAGAAATTGACCTACGCTATGGATCGAGCTGAAATTTTGACAGCTTTCCTGTCGATAATGCTACTTCCCAAAAAAAGTCGATCTTTACCGACACTACGAGCGCAATTTCTCGGATTTTATAAGGACTTATTGAACGACCCTCGTACATTTCTAGTCTCTAAGTCCAGATTTAAGAGTTAAGAACGTCCGTCAAGAGAGTGCATAACTCTTATTAGTTCCATATTTAAGAGATCACATGATTTATTGCATTGCAAAGAGTAAACATTATGTGCACACTTTATTGCTCATAGACGGAGCCTCTCCATTAAGTAAGTGAACTATTTTCAGGTATGGAAAAAGCAAAGCTGAATAGTTGTTTATCCCTCCGACAGGTAGAACTAAGATGAGTGTTAGGAGATTAGGAAGCCCAAACTGTTGCCAGCTCCTCAACGATATCAGCTGAGACAACAATCATGCCTCCGTAAGGCGTTAAAAGCGGGACAACCCGTTCCTCTTCTAACCAAGAATAGTATTTATTCCAATTCAAGCCTCCCTCAGGGAAGAGTTTATATCAATGAAGGCAATGAAATCATTCAAAGATTTCCGTTTGGCTTTCATCGCTGCTATTTGACTTTAGAACTCTGTAGGGCATGGAGGTACTAATAGCATAACATACCTGAAAATACGTGTTAAAGCAAATGTCTCTTGGCTGGAAAGATCGATTAGCGGTCGTTCAAAAGCAGTAATGTTAATTGAAGATATGACATTTTTCCAATCTATTCTCTCCTCCAGAAATCGCTGTGGCGGCCGCGTGTCAGTGTATGCTACGTTAGCTTCGTTTTATTATTGAGAGATGATCACTCTCAATAATGTGGGAATTCATGTAACATCCAGTATACAACCCAAAGTAACGTGTTGGAATAAAGGTCAGATTCAAGGCTGAAAAAGTACACCTGGTCGACATGAAAGGAAGAGATTCAGACTGAGGAATTTAAATTTATAGAGGAGCAGACGGAGGCCCTCAAGGTTATTAAAGAACCTATAAATGTTCCATTGAATAATTAAAAATTTTCTCGGTAGTGTTGCCATGTTATTGTTGTTTGTCGATATTGAAGCACTGTTAATTGGAATTAAGTTTGTCACTGTCAGCTATAAACTTGTTGGCCTGAATGTTGTGTTTGTGAACATTTAGTGCTGCTGGGTGAGTAATTTTGCTGAATCTGATTGTTCTTGGGATTAATTATAGTGGTTTCTTCAGTTGCCTTTTTTTTTGCTTAGGAGATCATGGACACAAATTATTCTACGTCAATTACTTTGTCAGCTGCATGAGTTTACTCTTCTTAGCCTTGGTTACTGAGATGGCCTGCTTTTTTATTTTGTATCTATTAATAGTTTTGGCATTTTCTCATTGATTTATGCTGCCTCTGATATAGTGATATTGCAGTTCGTAGGGTTTTTAGTGTTAGCGTAGTGGGAAAATGTTTTTGCGGAGCCGGCATGCCTATGTTAACGAGCATTGACTAATCGTCATTACTTTCAGGATTACTGTTCTCCCTGTAAATGCCAGCTAGTTTCTTTCGGCTGCACCATGCCTTGAAGTTCTACAATTGGTGCAGAAGGAGCGCCAGCCAGGCTGGTTATTTTGTGGAGCAATTTACACATATCTCCTCACTGTTGCACCGTGTAATAATTTCCTGTGAACATTTACTTTTAAAATGGTTTGATTATTATTTTTAAAAATTTTCATTTTATAAAAATTTCATGCAAGATTTATAATAAATTATCTACATTTCTGTTCGATTAACAATAAACTGAATTTATTTTTAGGAGAAAAAGTAGTATTGATTAGTATAAATATAATTTAATTTTATATTTTTAAATTATCTCTTTAACAAATATATTGCCATAATAATATATGTTATCTATAGGAGAGCATGACTAAAAATTAAAATAATAATTTCATATTTTAAAAAATTTACACTATTGGAACTTTTTGAACTGTTCTATCTAAATTCAGATATAAAATTGATTTTTTTATTAATTACGAAATATAAAAATTCATAATTTATTCAAAATATTCAAAATATCCACAAATTTTCATGTTTGCTGAATTTTTTTTCAGTGGAATTAATTAAATACAAAAATCTTTAATATTGAAACGTTTTTATAAAATTTTCAAATAAATTGAAATATTGATTTATACTACTATGTACTAAAATAGGAATTTATTATTATTTTATCTTCAAATATTCAGAACTTTTTAATAAATAAAAAAAAATTCAATTTTATGCAAAAAAAAATTTAGTTTAATTTAAATTATCTATGGGGAAATTAGGGATATAAGGATAAATTTTGACACATATTTGCCTTCATATGCATTTGAATAGAAGTACCCATAATATTGCAGATAATTAAATCCTCTACTAAATATTATAGTTCAATAAGCGTTTATGTTTTCCTAGGGATTTATCCAAATATTATGAAATACTACCATGGTGGTTAGATAGTTTAGTTCGGATTTAATCGGTTTTTCGGTATAACTAAAATAGTATTGATTAAATTGAATATATTTTAATTGAAATTTATTGGTAAAATATATAGAAGGATATTAGGTGATTAATTAATTTAGAGCTTTAGAACCTAGTCTATCAGCATACAATAAAATAATATTTATTTATAATAAATAAGAATCACAATTTATTCTGATTGGTGTTTGGTTAATAAATTTATATAATCAAAAATTGGTTCACATATTATATATTCAAAAATAATAATTTATTTAAATATTTATTTATATCATTTTATATGACATAATACTTAAATCGAAATGCTAACAATATTTTTCTGGAGAAATAATTTCCCCCCTTAACGAATTAAGAATTAAATATTAGTTATGGAATAATTTTATATTCGAGTATTGAATTTATAAATATAATCTTCAATAAGTATGTAAGTCAAAATGATCTGAAACTTAGAAGTCGTATGGTAGTTGTTTCAGGGACTACTGCAACATCTCTGGAGTAGAAGTATTTTTGTTTATATCATAAATATTGAAATAATAATATTTTATTCGAATACTTTTTATTTTAGTAAATTTTTATCATAGAAATTAAGTTTAAAATCAATTATTAATTACAAACATTTATAGTTAACTTCAAAAATCTACTACCTAACAACTTAATAAAATTACAAAAAACTCAATATTTTTGCATTAAGGTTCAATGATGATTAATGTATTAAAAGTACTTAATAACCAATAATGTATGCTTTATTACAGAATTATCTGTATTTTATTTTGTTAAAAAAAATATTTGATTAAAGAAAACAAATCTTTTTAAAAAGGAAAATTAATATAATCTAAATTTTTACAAGAAAATAAGAATATTTCTATCAAAAAAACCTTTTTTTTATATAATATTAAAGACTAGATAAATTAATATCAAAACTTCATTAATTTTTGATGGTAAAATTAATAAGGTTAAAATATGTTAATTATTTTAGATATATTAGTAAGATATAAAATATTTATTATTATTATTTTTGATTTAAAAATAATTATTTTTATTCTTTTAGGAACTTTTATAATATAATATCATATAATATAAACTCTCTTCGCCTAACTCTTTCCAGAATCTTTGGGTAAACTTTTGATTTTGTAAATTTTTGTTATTAAAAAGGAAACAATATGAAAAAAAATATGCCATCTGAAAAATATAACGTTTTATTGAGCCCATGTTTGAATTTGAAACAACATCTCGATAAGATCTTATGAAATTGTAAAATATTACAAAAGAAGTATTTATTTCTGATTAAATTTTTTCCTATTCCAATACTATTTCTATATTTTTTTTTTACTTATGAAGTGAATATTTTAACAATTTTAAACTAGACGTTATATGCTTAGGCCTTTTTGACTCTTTTTTATCCTTTGCCAAAATGGTAGACAAACTTTTCATATTGCACACAAAATGCATTTCAAGCTTTTCTTTGGAATAAACTTTTCCGAGTACATATTTTTACACTTCACAGCACAAAAATTCTTTTTTTCCCATCGTTATCACTGCCAAAAAGTTTTTAAAAAATACAAAACATTCGTACTATATAACTTTATTCAAAACTTTTATATCTAAAAATATATAAAATATGTTAAAGTGTAGTATTTGTAAAATATTAAAACTTTTTAGTTTGAAAGGTTTTTCATTTGGAATTCGATAAATCAGCAGTTTTAACTAGCAAAGAAAGCAATCAAAATCTCTCTCTAAAAAAATTGCATATCTAAAGCAATTAAATCATTTTATTTTAAAATAAAACTTTGTGTTGTTTAGTTTAGGTATTCATTTTTTATTGTCTTTAATAGTCTATCACAACCATAAGCACTCAATATTTTTTTAATTCTGCTCATTTCACCTCATTTTTTTGGATAACCATATTTTGATGGGATGTGACAGTCAATCATTATCACCACATTTACATACTTCAGTAGCTAAAATATTACATTTTCTTTTTTTTCAAATTTAAATGTTATCTACAACTTCATATTATATAATTTGTAACAAGCAGTTTCAAACGTCGATGCATGTTTACTAGAAGTTTTGGAGTGAACAGTTCTTTTGCTAAAGGCTCAGGATGGTAGGATAAAAACTAGTGGAATTTTTTATACCCGAAGATGCACAGTTCACGAACAAATGGAACGTTCAGATCATGATGGATAACAGTGTTTCGTATATAAAAGGGAGTATTGATAATTTTTGGAAGGATTTGGGATTATAGGGTTTGGATTGGAAGGGAATTGGAATACTTAATCGAACCTCAAAATTCGAGTCCATATATCCATATTGGTTCCAGTACCATATTGTATAGTAATAGTTTTCTTTTTATAGTGAGTTTGGACCTACTGTCTAAGGGTTGTAGTATTTGTTAGTACCATCCATTAAGTTAAGTTCTTTTAGTTTTCGTGTGAGAGTTCCAGGTTAATCGTTTATCGAATATGAGTACCAATGTAATACAAGCTTTTTTGTTGTGGAATATTACTGCCATTTAGGGTTAAATCGGGAATCTGTTCTCGCCAGAGTGTGAAAGTAATTCGAAAATTCTTTTAAATCGTCTAATATTAACCTACTTTTTTATCGTCTTAAGTTATGATTAAAAAGTTAATAGCCTTATTTTAAGTAAATTATTGTAATATTTAGAAAGTTTCCCAAAATTTTCTCTATGGGGATAGCGGCGTACGAACGTCCAAATATGATGATTCCAGTTAAAAAACAATTTAGCATAAAGTACAGTTATGGAATTATTTGAATTTATATAAGTATGCTAGTAAGATAAAATTTTAGACTCAAATAAATAGGAACCAGAAATTCTAGTGATATTTTTATGGAAAGATTCAACTTCCCTAAATAAATTCAGTCATTTCTCATAATTGAAAATATCAAAACTTATCTGATTGCAAAATCATAGTACACTAAAAAAATTTCATAAAAATATCGATGGTAAATTATTTAGAATATCAACAGTTCGAATTCCGATACTTTCAAAAATGTTTCCCTAGAATGCATCGGAGAAGCAAAATGATTTGTGATTAAGATCATTATTTATGTCCTTAAAAAATCAATATTTATTCATCATCTAAAAAATTGAAAAAAATTACCAAGAACGTATAAAAAACTCAGCTCAATTTCAGATTTCCTATACAATCAATCTTTCAAAGCAGCATTAAACTTGCACGATGATATACCACTACACGAACTGATATTAATCGAGACAAGGAGGTAACCGTTTACCATAGTGTCACATGAGCTTTCATCGGAACGTGCTCTGAGGCTAGAATTGGTGGCTATTAAATGGCTGCATGTGACCACTCGAACATTCTGCCGCTTCGGCATTAGACCGTTCAACCATTTCAGCATTTCGCAAGTTTACTATCTTTGCCATATGACCATTTGTTGAGAGGTTATATACCATTACTTCACCATCCATGATAAGTTATCTAGATTTTTCATCCACTCTACATTGTTTAGACAACTGGTAGCCGCATGTCATCTCATATCAAGGAGATATTCCTTGTAAAATGTGTGGACGAGCCATTCCATTAACACTGACTGCTGCAAATTCGAGCACTTTATAATATAGAAAATTCTATATTCAGCCAGTAAACGGGATAAAAAGAATAGATTGACAACTATTTCGCAACTCTTAAAAGTAGTATTAATGAGAATCTGCATCTGTGCGGTGGGGTTAGCTTTTAAGCATAATCGATTCATCGACGATTAATATTTGTTTATATCATCCATCCGTTAAGCGTATCTGCTTGAAGGATTTTCTCGAAATTAATGTAAATATCAAATGTTATCGTGTAGACTTTTGACTGGCAATTCAAAGAGAAGCTCTACAAAACATAAAAGTCAAGAAAAGGTTATGTAAAAACCAAACAGATAAAGTTAAGAATCAAACCATGGAAAATTTTATTGCCTCCGCCCTACTACTTTTTATACAATCCTCTTGACCTACTTTAATACTGACAACAGCCGTTTTAAAGGATTTCATGATTTACGATTATTGCTAGTTACTTTCGTGACAAATGTTCGCAAAGTCTCTTAAACTAATGTAACATTTTTATATAATTGCATACATCTATAAAAAGATTTATACTTTATAAGTATTACTTACTAAAAATGGCTGATATTTTTTTTAAATATTTTAAAAACTTATAAATTAAAAATTTAATATTGTTTCTGTATGCAGATTATTTTATAACAGTAAGGATTTTCTACAACAAATAATTTTTAAACTGTGGCCATATTTAATGGTATTTTGTTTTTTATATAATTTGTTGCTAAAGAATTAATATTATTCTTGATTTTTGGTATAAAATTTAATAAATATGATTTTCCATAGTACATGTTTGTATAATTTTACCTTACTTTATTAACAAAATATGCTAGACATAAATAAAATCGTGCCATTGAAAATTGAATTTTAAAAATTTTTAACAAAACTAATGCCTAAATAAATGTATACCAAAAAAAAATAAAACGAACAACTTAACAGTATGACTTTTTGTCCTATCTAACGTAGACACATCCTGTTTCTGGAGAAAATCATTTATTTGATTTTGATTGTTTGTTAGGTGTTAAGACGTGAGCCAGCAGCATACACTTTGCATTTATTTTTCATTTGGTGAAGAAAAGAAGAAATTGCTTCTATAGAATCTATTTATATAAAATAATAACTAGAAAAATCTAAGGACATAATCCAGTGTTCTAAAACAAGTTTCGGCCTTTCATTCCTAATTTTCGCTGATATTTTATGCCTCTCCATGTTCACATAGGAATCTATATTTTTTTCTTTAAACTGTCCGGCTTTTTTTTCTTTGAGCTTTTGTCTCTTAGTAAATTATATCATTAATAATATTTTTGGCAGTTATTTGAGGATTAATTTTAACTAATCATACTATTTTCTGATCTTCTTTAAAGATCTTTCCTCTATGATTTTTTTCGGTATTATTAATTTAAATTTTTTTACATTATTATTTTTTTTGCACGAATAACAGAACAGTTCGGCTGAAAAGTTTATAAGGTTGACGTCTAGATGGCGCCTCTTGCAAAAATCGACTTAATTATGCTACAAAGCACCATCCTTCAAATGATTCCTGTCAAAATTTGACAGGAATCAGTCGATTGGTTCGTGAGATATAGCATTTTGAGTGAAGCAACTTTTGTTATTGAAAAAAAAATGGATAAAGACGAATTTCGTGTATTGATAAAGCATTGCTTTTTGATGAAAAAAAATACAGTGGAAACCAAAGCATGGTTTGACAAACGTTATCCGGACTCTGCTCCAGCTATTTCAACCGTGAAATATTGGTTTCGTCAATTTTGAACTTGTCGTACGAGCACAGTATGATTATCCACAAAATAATTTTAAATGACCGTAAAGTGAAGTTGAGCGAGATAGCTGAGACTCTGAAGATATCGAAAGAGCGTGTTGGACATATCGTGCATGAATATTTGGGCATGCGAAAGCTGTATGCAAAGTGGGGGCCGCGTGAGCTCACTGTGGACCAAAAACAACAACGTGTTGATGATTCTGAGCAGTGTTTGGAGCTGTTCAAGCGCAATAAACCCGAAACATGGCTCCGTCACTACACTCCAGAGTCCAATCGGCAGTCGGCAGAGTGGAGAGCGAGCGACGAACCGAATCCAAAGCGTGGAAAGACGCAACAATCGGCTGGCAAGGTGATGGCATCTGTATTTTGGGATGCGCATGGTATAATATTCATTGACTATCTCCAGAAGCGACAGACGATCAACAGCGACTATTATATAGCGTTATTGGATCGTTTGAAAAAAGAAATCGCTAAGAAACGGCCTCATTTGAAGAAGAAAAAAGTGTTGTTTCACCAAGACAATGCACCGTGTCACAAGTCGATGAAAACGATGGTCAAACTCAATGAATTGGGCAACGAATTGCTTCCCCATCCACCGTATTCTCAAGATCTGGCCCCCAGCGACTTTTTCCTGTTTGCAGACCTCAAGAGAATGCTCGCTGGCAAGAAATTTAAGACCGATGATGAAGTGATTGCCGAAACTGAGGATTATTTTGAGGCAAAACCGAAAGAGTACTATAAAAATGGTATCGAAAACTTGGAAGATCGCTATAATCGCTGTATCGCCCTCGAAGGCAACTATGTTGAATAATAAAAATGAATTTTACCAAAAAAAATATTTTTACTGTGTTATTTTATAGTATTTTCAGCCGAACTGTTAGCTTTTTATCTTATACTATTTTGGTGATATAGTTTTTATTATCTTATATCATTTTGGAGAGCTCTGGAGCACATACTTTATTTTACAATGTTGCAAAGAATATTATTGCACAGTATTTCTATTACACGATTTTTGTTGGAAAGTATCTGCTATGTAAAAAAGGAGTTGTCTTATTCTCGTTTATACCTAGACTCATGGAATTGGCTTTTGTATCAAGCTACAAAACAATCATGTAATTTACAAGAAAAACAATGTTACCATCAGACTAAGTAATAAAATATTCTTTAAAAAAATCATAAATAGTTTAAAGTTATTTTATTTACATTAATTTCAATTCATGTTATGGACATATTAAATTTAAGTAAGAATATTTTATAATATCCTTTCATAAAATATATAATTTATAAATATAAAATGAACTATATTTCAATTTCAATAATAATCATTAGCTGTCTTTTTGTGTCAAACAAAAATATGAGAAAATATAAAACAAATTTTCAAGAACAATTTTCTTATTGGATTGAAGGATTACAATATTGTAACAATAATAAATATAAATGTGCTTATGTTAAATCATAGAACTATTCTACTATCAATAATCTAAATAAAACAGATCAACGTTAAAACCACTTAAGAAGTTATAACTTTAAATAAAAATGGAAAATGTTTCAGATCAATAAAATCCAAAAATATGTAGAAATATTTGCAAATATAAATAACCGAACTTTATATTTAAATCATACAACATGCAGCGCCATCTATTGATCTGCCGCATTAAAAGATACATTCATCCTCTTTCAAACGCACCTAAATTCATGTAAATCCGATGACAGATGTGAAAGTTACAGCCATTTATAGGAATGTTCTTCAGCACCTCGGTTACAGCTGCTTGAATGGTTGGGATATCATCATAAAATGCTCCTTTCATCGTGGTTTTCAGTTTTGGAAATAGAAAATAGTCACATGGTGTTAGATCAGGCGAATATAAAAATCGTGCAATAAAAACAGCTGCTTTCCTGCTGGATATATTTTTTTCCACAAACGATCTAAAACGCCTAAAGTGTATTCTTCATTAATAGTTCGACCTTCTGGAACAAATTCCTTGTGGACAATACCCTTCGAATCATAAAAAGTAATCAACATTATCTTGATTCGAGACTTCTGAAAACGCAATTTTTTTGGTTTTGGCTCGCCTTTGGACTTTAGCAGATTGACGCTTAGTTTTAGGGTACATATTTAAAGCACCAGTTATGATCGAATCAAGAAAGTTTGGATCGTTTTCAGCAGTTTCAACAATGTCTTTGCAATGGTCACCACGAGCGATTTTTTCGTCTTCATTTAATTCATGTGGAACAAAACGCGCACAGACTTTTCTTTTACCCAAATCTTCAGTTAAAATTCTCCAAATAGTGTTTTTACTCGTATTTAATCCCTCAGCCAATATTCTCGTTGTAAAATTTGCATCGATACCAATGATTTCACGGACTTTTTCCACCAATTCAGCACGATTACTAGCTTCTGGACGACCTGGCCTTAGGTCGTCTTTTAAATCCTCACGACCATTTTTAAATCGTGTAAACCACGTCTAAACTTGTGTACGACTTATACAATCATCACCATAAACTTTTTCCATCAATTCGTATGTCTCAGCGAATTTTTTTTTCAAGTTTAACGCAAAATTTTATATTTGCTCTTTGTTCCATTTTTGTTTTGTAATATTAGCACACTTTTTATTTTATTGAAATGGCTGTAACTTTCACATCTGTCATCCGATTTACATGAATTTAGGTGCGTTTAATTCAGAAGATGAATGTATCTTTTTAATGCTGACACATAGATGGCACTGCATGTTGTATGATTTAAATATAAAGTTCGATTATTTATGTTTTTTATCAATTCTCAATAATAGCATCTCATATAAAATAAAAGCTCTCCATCGATTGTACTTCAAAGTATAATAACAAAAATTTATTTGTTAATGTTTTATATTCATTTGAGCTACTATTACATGATTGATTTTGAATTTTATATTAAGTAGTTATATAGGTGAAATATTGTGTAAACTAGCAATTTTTAAATATCATAAAATTTTGTTGCTTAAGTAATAAGTAACATTGATATTGTCAAAAAGTTTTAAGACCATCTAAAGTATTTGTATTTATTTCTTCAATTGCATAAAAAAACACAGTAAATTTTAAGATTTACAAATAAACTTACACAAAACATATTTCAAAATAATATGTCAGCCAGTCAGTGTGCATTTTATGCAAAATGTCAGAGCAACCCTTTTAACCTAATTTCTTAGATTATGGCATAACTGGCATGCACTCCAGCTTATATTGCAATATTTACATTAAAGATATGAACAAATCGAATAGGATATGTACATGATTGTGCTTAAAAAGGTTTTTCAAATTTAGTCATATTTTCCGAAAACGTAATCGTATACTATTTTTCAAAATAGTTTTGCTTCGGTAAACTTATTAA
This sequence comes from Atherix ibis, assembly GCA_958298945.1. Classification (NCBI taxonomy): domain Eukaryota; kingdom Metazoa; phylum Arthropoda; class Insecta; order Diptera; family Athericidae; genus Atherix; species Atherix ibis. Next base: position 70,259,037 of record OY282607.1, read on the forward strand.
AAAACAAAATATTTAGCTATGGTTTTATCTAGAAATACATATTATACTATTCGAGAGAGAAATAAAAATTCAGCCTATTCTCAACTTTTGCATATTCTGACAAATTTATGTGTACACACTATAACAAGAAAATGCAAAATTATGCAACTCGAATTAATTTGCTACATAAATTCAAGATATTATTCATTTTTTGTACAAAATAACCAATAGCAGAGTTTTATTTTGGTTTATTTACTTGTAATTTTTGAATTCTAACAAATTTCACATAATACTCATATTGATGAATAGCAAAATAACAACCGAAAAATAACTATTTTGATTAACTAAACCAGAAAAAATTCCCAAATACCAAGGAACAATTGAAGTCCTTCGTATTTATAAACATCCGTAGCAATTCAGTGATATTGAATCAGTTTCGTCTTATTCATCATTTTAGATGTTTTTCATAAAAATACTTTAGTTCATTTTCTTTACTTTAAATTAAGAAAAAAATTGTAATTTTCCAAAAAAAAAAATTAAACTTTTTCTATTCTTTTGAAAATAAACCAGATTATGCAAAAGATACAAAATTATGCATGTTAAGTAAGTTCAAAATATCCATCATTAAATGAATATTTTAAAATTTTATCTTAAATAGGAATTATTCTCAGATGTTGATAATTGGTATTTTTATATAAGAATATTTTACAGTAAAATTTAATATGAAAAATAAAAATTTTAATCGTATGTGTAGTTATACTCGTTCAAGATCTTGTAGTTTAAAATCTCAATAAGATGCTTTTTTAAGAAAACAAGTAAATATTTACTGCTTTATAATAGTCACCACTGTTTGTTCAAATTTCTTCATAAATTATACATTAGTTTCCCCTTATAAATTGAAAATATCGTAATCAGGACCAAAAATGAATATCGGAACTGCTGGTGTTGAGCAGCCTAGACTAAGCATGCAGTCGACTGCATATTGCATCATGGTTTTAACATCACATAAGTTTTCATACAAGCATTTATGTCTGTATCTCTCAAATCATATTTGAACAACACAAAAATATATTTTCACATAATATTATCTTAATAAGTATATTAGTTTTATCGTACCACTGGTTTATTTTTGTTATAATGCCAAGTAGCATTAGTACTGAAATATTAAATCATAACTTAACAATACTTAAGGGACATTTCTACACCAGAGGACAACAGCTAATTTTGTATTTTTTTCAATACGTAAATAATTATATTTTTTTTTTTGGAACAAGAAATTCAATTTATTTTTACTTATTTTCATATATAAAAAATTATGCTGGAATTATTCAAGATATTTCTAGGTGGTAGACAGTCCGTACTCACAAAACACCTTTACATTGCCGTACCATGCTTGTACCTAGTATTAAAAAGTTGGAGACACCGAAGGTGTTAATTTCTCCAAGGTAGGGGAAAAATAATGAAAAGGAAAAACAATACCCTTTACATTTGATCACAAAATAATTATAGAAATTTACTTCCACCATTATGCTCCCCAATGGAAACACTTGAGCTTTAAGTTGTAATAGTATATAAGCATTGAGTTGTAATATAATATATAATATTCACTAACATAAGTATCAAAATTTATAAATTCAAAATTATATTCTTAGGAATATAGAATATTTGAAAATTCTATATTAATAAGTAAAATACTTTTTGTATATGTAAAAATATAAAATTAATGGAACCCCCATCGGAAAGTAATCAGGCGACCGTCATTGAAACGGCATTCTGATCACAACTAATCGTCTGTTAACGTTTAACGTTACACAAGAATTGTTTAGTTTTTAAACACTTCTCTATTTTTTTTTATTTTTTATTTATTTAGATATTTACAACTACAAAATAGTAATAAGCAAATTTTTGCAATAGTATTAATTAACTTAATAGGTTGTGGGGAGTAAACATCCAATGAAGTTCCTCCTGCTAGCGTGTGTTTCTGTTAGGCCTAAGTATTTAAGTAAATCACGCGACCAGTGACGCTTAAGTCTTCCATATTTCTAGGGAAGGACATGGAGGATAGTTCTTGAACAAGAGGATTATTATGATTGAGGACACGGGAACGGAACTTTTTATAACGAGATACTGATATTGTACGGAGTATTTTTGATTGAAGGGATTGGATTCGACGGGAATTAGAAGGCTTAGTAAATCCCCAGAGTTCTAGTCCGTATGTCCATATGGGTTTCAGTAAGGTATTGTATAACAGAACTTTGCTGTCTATAGTAAGTTTGGAACGTTTGTCTAGAGGTCGAAGTAGTTTAAGGTATCGTCTTTTAAGTTCTTTTCTTTTAAGTCTTGTATGTGGGTTCCTTGTCAAGCGTTTGTCTAAGTACAGTCCTAGATACCGAGCTTCAGTGTGTTGAGGTATGGGAGGGCATGACTCACGACGGAGAATAAAAGTTACCTGGATAGATTTACGTTCATGGACTTTTATTCTCCACTTAGTAAACCAGTTCTGGAGGGTTTGGATTTGGATTTGGAGAGTTTCGGAAGCATGTTGGGGATTTTCGCTATCATCGGCGTATGTAGCAAAGAAGGTATTAGGGCAGGTTGGGATATCGGATGTGAAAATGTTGTAGAGGATGGGTCCAAGTATGCTACCCTGAGGAACCCCAGCCAATATCGGAGAGATATTGGACAGTTCGTTGGATTCATTTACTTGGAAGTGTCGGTTGGAAAGGAATGATCTTAGGATTAGAAAATAGGTGGAAGAAAGGAACCTTTTGAGTTTCCAGAGTAGACCCGGGTGCCAAACTCTATAGAAAGCTTGACTTATATCAAGAAACACACCGGGACAGTACTCTTTTCTTTCTAAAGAGGATGCAATGAAATCGACAACACGATGACACTGCTGGGTAGTGGAGTGGTCGGCGCGGAAACCAAATTGGTGATTAGGAATTAAATTTGAAGATTCGAGTAAAGGATATAAGCGGCGAAGGAGGATTTTTTCAAAGATTTTTGAGAGAAGTGGAAGGAGACTTATTGGCCTGTAGGAAGTGGGCTGGTTTATTGGTTTATTGGGCTTAGGGATCATTTTAATTATTGCAAATTTCCATAGGATTGGGAAATGTATTGTTCTTAGGATGGAGTTATATATTGTGGCAAGGAAAACTATTGCTCTTTTTCTCTATTTTTAGTGATCTAAAACTGTTTGTAATAAAATCATATATTTGCAGCTTCATTTTAAGTTAATAGATAATTAAGCGTCGGCAAAGATGGTTCTTATTTCATCTCAATTCCACGGGATTTTTTAGATTTAATAAAACTCGTATACAAATAGGCCGATTATCTATCCTTATACTCCATAATCTAAAATCAAAACTGTCCGAGGATTCCATATACTCTTATATACCCGTTGATCTGCTCGCGATGGACAAATTGCCGAAACTTCTGCCAAGGCTACGATAATATACTTTTAAGTTTGCAATTTTGAAAAGAAAGAATATTAAATCGAAAGTAGATTAAAAATATAAACTTATACTTTTAAGTTTGCAATTTTGAAAAGAAATAATATTAAATCGAAAGTAGAATAAAAATATAAATAGCCCAAATAAAATAAAAACTATGTAGACTGTATGATGATGTGATCAAAATTCTTTTGGGTGTCATTCTCTTTAAAACATAGAGACACGAATACACTATCAATCTTTATATAAATTACTTTTCCCTTATTAAAGTTTTTTTAAATAAAATAAAAAACTTAACATTAATTTAAAAACACTTTATTCTTATTGTCTTCAATCTGAATATCATCATGATTTTTATAGTACATTGTATCTGATTCTTGAATATAGAAATAAATCTTATTAACGCAATGATATTGAAAATTTTTGACAAATATTATAAAATCTAATAATTACTCGTATTTATTGGACAAAAACTTAAAAGTCATATTCATCTATCTAATATGATTTTAATTCTAGCATAATTCGGTTTTTTTAATGGAGTGCCTATAAACAAAAATTTATCAATGCATAATGCGTTTCTTTTTTTAAATAAATGGACATTTATTCTATAACTTGATTGTTTTTTTCCTTGAATTATATAACAATTTCAGTTTTAAAAGAATCCTAAATATATACTTTAAACAGAAACACGCTCTCCTCACGAGTGTTGTTATCTATTACGTATTGTTTTATGAATTTTTTTAATATATATTATTATTTTCGAATTCAATTTATTGATATTATGAATAATTTATTTCCGCCAATTTATTTTCTAAACAAGGAAGTTAATTGAAAATTCACATTAGTAAAATAATATTGTACGATATGCTAATTTTACAGCATAAGCCTTGGCATATTCCGTAATATTATGCTCTGTAGAATATGCTAAAATCGAATAAGAAACAATGAATTTATTATGCAAATGAATAGCTTGGGTTTGATTAAAGGTAGAAGTTTCTTTTCCTTTACAAGTTTAATTTTAACTTTAATCCGATTTCATATAATTTTTTGAGATGTTTTTTTTTTGAAGTATATTTAAGTACATATATTATATAAAATTATTATTAAATTTTATATTATCTTAAGGACTCTTTTCTTAATTATATGTTCTACCGTTATTTTAGAACAATTATTTTTATTGAGATAAATAGATAATTTAATGTGTGTTGTTTTAATTTGTAAATAAAATTATTGTAAATTGAGGAATAAGAAGAGCAAACAAAATTGGATTTAAATTTACTAATAAGCATAGAAGGTCACAGTAAAATTTTAAAAGATAGTTCTTCTAAGAACTATATTTCAAGATATAAAAACGATGAAAATTTAGGTAATCTAAACTATTAATTTTTGGTGAAAATATCATTTCTTATTTTAATTAGATTATGTTATGAATTTTAATTTTTTTTAAACAATATTAGTTTATTAAAAAAAATTTTAATATATTCAATCTATTGAATGCGCAAAAAAATTACAACTAATTTATTTAAGGTAATAAAAATAATGTCAAAGAAAATTTAAAATACTATTTAATAAATATTGATAACAATAATTTTAACAAACAACTGAGCTTACTTTGTATTTTTTATCAACTTTTAAAATGAATAGGCATTTTTTAAATTAATTATCTAATCTCAGTAAATAAGAGTATAGAGTTTTGAAAAATTTCGGTCATATTATAGTTAAATATTTTTTATTATCATATTATTTTTGTTATACCAAAAAGGATTGGTTTCGAAGTTTATACAAGCTATTCAAATGTTAGTTATTAAATTGTATTGCGTCTTATAAAAATGCTTGTAAGTTATTGGTATTATAATCTAAACAAAAAATGTATAAATATAGGTTTTAATAATTTGAAAATAAAATCCACCAAATTACGTGTATACTTTAATGATAGTGAATCCTATAAAATGTAGTAAAAAGTAATCCATTATTTTGCCAATAGATGGCTTTAGGAGTCTGTATCTCCCGTTTTAAAAGTGCGATCTGGTTGCACTAGATGGCGTTAGAAAGATAAGAATTCGTACTAAAAAAGCTTCTCATACAGTTTTGTGATTTTTTAGCACGCGTCAAAGATGGACACCAACAAAGAGAAAATACGCCATATTTTACAGTTTTTCTTCCATAAAGGCGAAAACGCAAGCCAGGCAGCTGAAAATGTGAATAGTGTTTATGGTCCTGATACTGTAACAGCCAATCATGCGCAATTTTGGTTTCGTTGATTTCGTTTCGGTAATTTTGATGTCAAAGATGCACCACGCTCTGGAAGGCCAATTGTCGAAAATGTCGATAAAATAATGGAAATCGTCGAGTCCGACCGTCACGTAAGCACTGTTTCGATTGCCTAAGAGCTAAACATTGCCCAAAAAACCGTTTGAAACCACTTAAATAAGGCTGGATACAAAAAGAAGCTCGATGTATGGGTGCCACACGAGTTATCGCAAAAAAACCTCATGGACCCAATTTCCATCTGCGAATCGCGGCTGAATCGCAACAATATCGATCCATTTCTGAAGCGGATGGTTACTGGTGATAAAAAGTGGGGTACTTACGACAACGTCAAGCGACAACGGTCGTGGTCAAATTGCGGTCACCCGGCGCAAACGGTGGTCAAGCCAGGATTGACAGCCAGGAAGGTTTTGCTGTGTGTTTGGTGGGACTAGCAGGGAATCATCTACTATGAGCTGCTCCCCTACGGCCGAACTCTTAATTCGGACCTATACTGTCAACAATTGGACCGTCTGAAAGAAGCAATCGCCCAGAAGCGGCCAGCTTTGGCCAATAGGAGAGGAATTGTGTTCCATCAGGACAACGCCAGGCCGCATACATCTATAGTGACTCGCCAGAAGTTCCAATTTAATGCAAAAATAATGGATTTCTTTTTACTACACTTTTATTTATACTTATGACGTCTTAACTTATTCTAAAACTATGACAAAAGTATGATAAGCCAGTGATAAATGAAACAAAGATTTCATTAATTCAATAATAATTGATTTCATTTTCAACGTAATCCATTTTTTAGCTTGATACCTTTCGTCAAACGATAATATCAACTTTTTTATACCATCCATGCAGTACGATTTGTCAAACTCTGCAAAATATCTTTCAATTTTAAATATAACTCCAGCATACACGGATGCAAATTTCTTTTCACCAACCATTTTTTCAAGTTTGGAAACAGGTTAATTAGGAGAATACGGTTGGCGGGGAAGCAATTCATAATGTAATTCTACTAATTATACTGTCTTAATTGCTGATGACTGTGCAAGTGCATTGTCATTACTAAATACGGTCGTTTTATCATGATTTCATTATTCAACCGATCTTATAATTCTGCATAATACTGTTTTGTTATTGTGTTTGCTTTTTCAAGATAGTAGATCTTGAAAAATAAAATATCCTAAAACAGAGATTTATGATTGTTTAAAAAAATTATAATTCTCGATCGTCCCATCACTATAATCTTACCATTAAAAAATTCGTCTCTGCTAGCTTCCTTATAAACACTCACCGACGGTTAAATGAAAAGTGGTCATGACATATCTTAAACATCAAAAATATCTCATTAAGTAGAGAGAGACACCGATGGGTGTTTATTTTCATTTGTTCATCTTCTATTATTGTTATGCTTTTGGAATTATATCTACTTGTTACGGTGTTAATGCATGTAGTTATAGATAGCGAATGGATACTTATCATTATTGATCCATTTTACTGTACTATATATGTAGTCATATAATCATAATTTGGCTGATATTATATAATTTAATAAATTAACTCTATTATACTATCTGAATAAATGGAAAATACACTCGTATGATAAATATTAAATTCAAAGTTTATTTTTAAACAATAACATTTAACTATTTTTGAAATTAATAAATTAATATGAAATGGAAATTTTCTTTCACAATTCGATTTAATATGGCAGTCAATTTTAATTCCAATCAATGTCCATTTTTAGCTCAATTCTTTAAAATCAAACTTTGATCCTTTTTTGATATATTGTTCATTTTCAATATCAATAATAACTAAAATATCTAGTATCACATTTTGTACGCATATATGTTAAAGGGGTAGAGACGGTATACAAATACAATTTGTATTGTGCAAATTTTTATATTATTATTTTTTTTTATCTATCAAAAAGAGAATAATTTATGTTGACATTTTTTTTCTACAAACCACTATTTTTTCTGTATTGAATTTTTTCCACAGCGCAATCAAAGTATTTTCAGATATGCATTTGTCAGTTTCCGACATTTTAATTTTTTCTACATTAAAAATTCTTTGTGTATTTTTACCATAAAAGTATTGAAAGGATAGAAATGTAGAAAATAGAAGGAAAATAAGTCATTGTCATGTTATTTGACTGTTTTCATTTTTGGCCAATGACTATTTAAGCTATTTTTGTTTTCTATTCAGATAAATAAATGGGTTTGTATCTTTTATCTGTTTGGTATAAATTTTTTTTTCTGTTGTTGCTGCTCTTGTTATCGTTTGAAAGTATTTACACAAAAGTCTCTATTCTATTGGGGATCCTTTTTTCTAAACAGGATATATCGCCTTGTTGCTTTGGCAACATTTCAAGAATATAAGGATAGTATCACATAAATTAAAGTATAAACAATTTTTGTAAAAACATTTTTACACTAGACAATTTGGCACTGAATTTCAAAATTGGAAGGAGTCCACTAAGCTCTTCATTACAATATGTACATGGGAGCGTGATCATAAATTTTAATACATTTTGAGTAGATGGGTTTTTTTCTCAAAATTACTTAGAACATAGGTTAAAATTAGTAATATATATTCTCATACAAACAACAACATTATCATTTGAATGCAGTAAGACTTTAATACAGAAAATAAGCATTTATTTTGATAGGGTTGATCCTATTTAAATTACGTACGATTTTATTTAATCAACAAATCAAACATGTGACCTACAAGAATATTTGTATTTGACAAATAAATGGATTATTATGCTTATTGAGACTTTTTGCCTTCATGTCTTTTGGAAAATTAATACTGGCATAAATCTCATTCGTATTACACGTATCAGTTGTTTGACTTAATCGTTCACATTCTATGAAAGTATACATGACAGCTACATGAATTGCAATTGTCGATTCCTCTTTCCATTTATAGATTCGCTGACGAATGAAAAACAATAGCACCACCATCCGAAATGAATATTATGGTCCATGGTATGTTTGATGCTCCTCCTGGATCATCATTTACCATTAATAATAACTCCACCTTTTATTCAATCTACAATATATGCCATCTGAGAGCAATATGTGGTACAGATTTGACTATGCAATTAATTTGTGATGACGCCTATCAACATAAAACTTCACTATTTCAGTGACACAGAAAATTCATTCGTTTAAAATTAATTTTCCGATATTCAATTAAAACTTTTATTAATAATTTTTCTTAATATACGCTACGTATATATATAAAAGATTATAGATATACTCTAATAAATATGTTCCTTGTTTATAATTTTATAATAATAATTTTATTATAGAAAATTTGCAAATTATTCTTTATTTTTATGATAATTTCATTTATGTATATACTTACATAGTAAACAACTTCAAAAAACTTTTAAGAACTTATATTATTATTGAAGACATATCAAATTTAGTAAAAAATAATTTTATTACACATTTTAGAACCCATTTTTTTTTTTGTTACAAAAAGGTAAAAAAAACTATAACTTATTTGAGATTTTCTTCAGGTTAAAAATGCAAAACTGAAAACTCTCGGTGACCGTGAAAATATTTTTCAAAAAAGAACAGTCGTAATTAAAAACTAGGTCAGAATGGCAAGATGAAATTTTCCGTTAAAAATTTAAAAGTTATACAAACACAATTTATTTTTATTTTTTAAATTGGTACATACCTAAACCTTAAATTATAATATTTAAACCGTATATTAAAGAATAAGGTAAAACGAAAAATTATATTTGTGCTTTTATAAAAATAACAATTTAGAATAAGTCCTTGGCCATCTAATTATTCTGTATTATTGTTGCTTGCTCTAAATCATCAATATTTATGTCTGTAAGTTTGATCACTTCTCTAATTTATTTTTAAAATATACTCCATATTTATAACTTTGTTTATTAATTACTTTGGCTATCAAAACTTTTCTACTTATTAGATAGTTTTCTTATAAATTTATGTAGTCCCCTCAAATTGCTATAAAAATTTTAAGAAAATCAAAAATCAAATTGATCAACCAAAAAAGCGTTTAATGTCTAACATTAAATCTCACTTATTTGCTACAAATAAATTTTAGTGATAAAAATGAGTACCATCTTGGCAATAGAAATATTATTATTATTTTGGTAAATTTCCTCAAATAATTCCAAATATTTTTCATTAGACTGCAGTTAATAATTTTTCTGTAAGAAATAAAAAATTCACCTATTTCAATCATGAAACAAAAAATTATTATAAAAAAAGTTACAAAATAAAATGTTGCACAAAAAAAGTTTTAATTCTAATTTAATAGGTAAAATTAGATTTAAAACCAAATAAAGATTATTATAAAAATAGTCAGCTTATAACATGTTTTAGAAATTACTTGTTTAAGAAAAAAATTTAAAAGTAACAAATATAATATTATACATTCATTTGTAAAAAAAAAAAAACATTATGAAAATACAACTTCTAAAAGATATAAAAATTATGTATGGTTTTCTAATGTTTTTCTTTAAGGAATCCAATCTAAATCTGATCACTCAGCGTTATTACCAAATATCATATTATATATGATAGATAACAGCGAACTATATATGGTACTGAAGATAGGACATAAATAATTTATCATATTGGTAGGAAATTCATTTTTATATGATATTTGTCGAGCATAAGAAGTAAACATCGAAATAAACGGATTGCATTGGAAAAGATGACTGCAGAAATAACACGAAGTGGCGCCTTATTGATGAGAAAAATAACAATACCAGCAACAATCAATTCTATGATATCTACAGTAGTATCCATAATATCAACAGGATTTAACGCATACTCATCATCCCAAATAAAATTGATACAAACAATTGAGTCGTCACATATATTATTGCCATTTAGCAATAATTAAAGTATTTGGGAAACAAAACAATAACATTTACATATACGAACAGTATACATTTATTTTGGAATAATTTTTTGGGCAAATCAAAAATATTCAATTGATGATTAATTAATATTTTAAAATAATACACATATTAATATATAAATAATCATAGTCTTATGCATTAAAAATCATTTATTATATTGCAATTTTCTGTTAGAGAAAAAAAAATCCATATAGTTAATGCAAAGTTAAATAAATAGCAAAAAAATAATCTAAATAATAATAACAATAATAATTATACAAATAATATAAATCTTAATAATAAATAGTATTTATACAACTTTAAATAATATATTCTATGCGAATTATAAATAATCGACATCATATACAATATTATATATTTACAATATATAACATAAGCTTGTTAACTTCCATTTAATAATAGTTAATTACTACGTTCTATTCAAAAACTTCTCGTAAAAGTGCACTTGAACTTAAAAATCAAAATTAATCAAAAGTATATAAATTTTAAAAATTAAATAAATAACCTTACAAAAGTCAATTTGATTATTGAAAAAAAAACAGCAACATACGTAATTAAAAATATATTCTCTTGTTTGTATCGCTTGTGATAATTAAAAGAAAGTTAAATTCGGTAAAATAGAAGAAAAAAAAACATTTTATATTAATAGTAATATAGCAAAATACTATGTATTAAATTAGCGTACATTGTATTTAATCATTAATTATTGATGATATTAAAAAAAATTTGACTTAACACAAGTCATTCAATTCAATTAAATTAAAACTTTCTTAAAAAATAATAAAACATTTACTAAATTCGAAATTAATCAATTAAAGAAAACTTCATTAAAAAAAATTTAAAATTTCAATAGCAAGTTTTTTTGAAAAAATTTCAAATTTAATAAACGACAATTTTTTTTCCATACAGTTTAAGTATTTTTATTAAAAAACAACGAATTCAATCAATTAATTCGATATATAAAAGATTTTTTTTTTACTAGAAAATATTGCTTAAATTAAAAATCGGTACAAGGATAAATTTAAAAAAAAAAAAACACACACAATTAACGATAAAACAAGGGAAAATAATAATATCAAAATTTTAAATTAAATACAAATACAAAAACAAATACAAACCAACAAAAAAAATGGCATTTGCTGCAGCACGTATGATCCTTAAGGATAAAAGACGAAAATCTAAAGAGGAGTTTTCAACACCGCAACGTACCAAGGGCAAGGTATACAAAATATGATGTAGTCCTGCTGTTTAATTGGAACTATTCTTGTAATTCTTACACTCTCAGGCTATCTCTATTTCTACCTCTATACTCTATCTATATTTATTTTTCTATCTAAGAATTTTAATTTTTTCTTTAATAAATTTCTAAAATTTTCTCCTTCAATTTTTCTTCTTTTTTTCTTCTTCTTTCTATTTTAACTCTCTTTTATTTATATATATATAAAAAATATATTTTTCTAACTTCTCTTAATGTCTACTCAACATTTCTTGAATAAAATCATAAAAAAACGTATTGTTTTATTGATTTTGTATTCAAATAAGCCAAAAAAAAAAATTATTATATTGGTTTGGAAAAATTATCATCGCCTTGTACAAACCTATGCAAATCTAGGATCGTTGTTATTCGCTCATCTGGAATCGTATAGTTGCCATTCGCTATTCGATATTTATGATTATTATAATTACTAAATAAAAATAAATTAAAAGTCAGAAAACATAACCATATAATTGCACTTTTTGATATTTCATTCGAATTTTTGATTGTAGATATTTTCTTTTATTAAATATTTTTGATTTATAAATAAGGACTATTTTATTGTATTTATGAATATTGATTGAAATTCTTTTTCTTCTTCCTTTCGTATAAATTTTTCTACTTAAATTTTAATCAATTTCTTTTCCATACCTTATACTATTTCCATTTGTTTTTATTGTAATTCCATTTTTCTATAAATTTTCCTATACATCCATTTATGTATCCATTTATGATTATAAAAAAAAATATTATAAAATAATATCTCCAAAAATTTATGACGAATATATGGTTTATATATTATGTGGAAAATTGAACCATATTTAAGTAGCGCTGGATTTTAAAAATTTATTCTACCAAATCTATTCTGTAACGCAGATGCCTCCAGCCCAATATCTGCAAACACATTTTGTCGATTAATTGCCGCAAATAAAATTGTCAAATGCGGATGAAAATAAGCCTCATCGGTGAAGATGATTTTATTCCAAAAATCAACAACCACTTGTTGTTGTAACATAATCTATTCAACGAACTTCATTTGCTATAATAGGCTTCAGTTCTTTAGTAAATTGAACTTTTCAAGAATGAAAATGCAAATCTTGCGTGAGAATATACTGTAGAGAGCCTCTCGAAATGCCTTACGTGAAATTAAGGATACCCTATATTACAGAAAAAGCTTTTGGTAATATTTCTCATTCGAATTAGCGTTTTTTTTTTAAGTAATTAAGAGTTCTTATCATGACACTTGTACTATGTTACTAGTAAAGAAAAATTATTATAATAGAACACATTTAAAAGTATCTCAGGAATATATTCTTAACGTACAATAAATAAATTTTAGACCTTGGTATTATAAGTATTGTATTTAAGAAAGTATATTTCTGTTATATACAAAAATAACTCAATTATTTATATGGTATTACAAATTCCGTATGCGAATATGATAAAATATTAACAACGATTGACATTATTCGATCCGTCTTAGTATCTCGTTTTAAATTTAACAGAATATTATAAATAGTATTTCGTAAATAGTAATTTTCTCCATTAAAATTATTTTATTGTCATATTTACGAGTAGTTAATTTTTATATAGTCACAATCTTCTATTTAATAGTTTGATGTACTTTTCATTTCTTCAAATTGTTAATCAACATTAACAATTGTAAAGAGGTTCTCGTATTTATTTATGTAACGAATTGATTGTATTTCGAATAAAGGATAATTTTATTATATAAGTTTTAATAATTGGAGTTTCAATTAGGACTTTTTGAATAAACCCATTTATTTTTCTAATTCATATCTTTAGTGTTCAGGCCTATTTTATGCCTCCATCTTCCGATACCATAAATATAACTACTTTTGATTGTCCGGATAGAAAGTCTGGAAATGAAAAAATTCTTTAAATGATTTTCCTCCAAATGGTAACCACCATTTTCAATGATTATATAAATTTCATATTAAATTTACAAATATTTAAGTCTTAGGTATTTCGTAAAGATTTAAATATTAATCTTAAAAAGAATTATTGAAATATTTTTCTCTTATAAATAAATTATTTCTAAATCATATTCAAAATTAATGAATTCATGGACAAATATTTAGTATTGATTTGTAATTTCTCTTAAAATAATAAAGAAAATTGTAGACATTTGTTACATTTTTAAAATTTGTTTTTTAATTCCAATTTTTTTAGGTTTTAGATATTAAAAATCTACAAAACATTTTTAAAATTATTTTTTACAAAAAAAATTATTTTTAACATTGAATATTGTATAATTAGTAAATATATATTATTTTAAAGAATTAGTAAAATAATAACAATCAAAATATTGTATTTATTTAAAAAGATGACAAAAAAATCAAGTGATTTTTTTTAAGAAAAACTATTTGTAGAAAAATTTAATTTAAATAAACTTTGAATTATGATAACTAAGAAAAATCATAATTTAGGAAAATAATTTTCTACAATAGAAAAATATTCTTTTCCTAGCAAATTCTGTGCATAAAGAATATATAAAATATTCGCACAATTATTGCTTGCCGCAAGGAAGAAATTTTTCTATGCGTTGTCCTTAATTCTTTATATTATTACAAGGGAAAAAAACCTATTATTATGATACATAAGATTTTTGCATTTTTCTTATAGAATAAAGAAATTAAAAATAAAAGAAAAGAAATTTATTTATGAATACTAATTCTATTATTTCTAATAATAAATCCTTACAGATTTAAAATATGGAACTTTAAAATAGCGGCTTAGTAATGTGGTATTGTTAATACAATATTTTCTATATAGTAAAATGCCATTATATTTTAATTAAAAAGAGGAACCAAATTATTTTATTATAATTAAGAATATTGTTTTAGTATTTATACAAATAAACGATGAATTTCATCGTTATTGAAAACGTCCACTCCACATAAAAAATGGCTCATCTAAGCCTACACAAAATATTAGAAATATAATCTACACTATTTGGAAATTAGGTTTATTCTCAAATTAAATAGTATTAAATTTTTTCGAACCAAATTGAAAAGACAAAAAATTGAACAAATTTTAATAATTGAAGCAAAATATCATATTTATTGTTATAATGTTATACTGAAGATTTTATGATATATTTTTTCTATTATGTTTACTTATAAGCAAATCAATTCAATTTATGAAACATTTTATATTTATCCATTTCAATTTCATATTAAATTAGCATAAATTTTTCGTACATATTTTTCTTTCTTTTAAAAAAATGTTATAATAGCTTTTATGTTTGTTGTTGGTTTTTTTTTGTTATTATACTTTTATTTTATGTATTCTTTTACATAAATTTGATTATTTTATACAACAGCACCCACTATGTGAGTATGATCTATAAAAAAAAATATTGATTCAATATGATAGATTTCATAAAAGAATATTTTGACACGAAACTGATATGATTGCTAATACCCTTGTCAAATAAAAATTGGGTCTTATACTTATTGTATCAAAAATTTATTTTCATTTTCTGCTTTTATTATTATTTATTGTATTTGTTTTGTAAAATATTTTTGCAAGGAATTCTTTATAAAGTACCCTGCAAAAAAAGCGATATAGAAGCTGATTGCATACATTTAAAAATATCCTATATTGACCAAAAATTTAAACGTCAAAAATAAACTTTTTATCTCATAATATAAAATTTAAAATAATCTTATACCCGTACTAGTTTAAAGTACTTCTAAGTTTAAAAGAGACTAACGTATACCGCAATCTTTTATTCTATCAGGAACATAATGAAGCAGCAAACTGCAAATTAGCTAGGGCTTAATAATTTATCAGCTTTTAATACGATTATCACCAGGATTGTACGATTATAAATGATGTCAAATTGGATGAAATTTCTTTCCAACTAGACGTAACCAAAATTGCCCTAGCTAACTAATTGAAAATAGTCAAAAATGGTCAATAGATGATATTATTTACCTGATTTCGAAATTCTACAAATAACAACTGATATAAGTGGGATTATCGAATTTGCTAATATTTCATCAGTTATATTATTAATAAGATTATACAATATAAAGAAAATTTATAGAATTTCGTAATTCCAGAGAACTTTCTGGAAAAAATCAGTGATAGAAATTATTTTTTTTTACTGATTAGGATATCTTCCATTTAATTTATTAGTACAAAAAAAATAGATCCAACAAAAATTAATGAACAATTTTGATTTTGGTGTTCAGGTGCAAATCATATTCACCTTTACACCCTTGTTTTGAGCATATATAAAAACCATAATTAATATTTTATTTTCAAATATTAAAACCGCCTACTATTATTATACATATATTCTATTGGTACTTTAGTAAAATATTGCTAATTAGTAAAAAAAAAAAAACCAAACTATCAAATTTAAACGCATATTTTGCATTATATTGTAGAATATTAGTTTTGTTTGTTATTGAAACTTTACCATTTTTATATTGAAGGAATTATAAATTTTAAAAAAAAATCAATTATTCTAGTACTACGATAATTGTTTGTTCGGTAATTTTTATTCAACTATTTTATCTATATTGTTTTAGTATTTTTCTTTTTCAACATATATACATAAATATGTAGTATTATTGAGTATCGATTTTAATAGAAAATTTATAAAAATCGTGAACATTTTATAATTCTAATTGCAATATTATCTATAAAAACAATCCTACCCAGTTTTTCCCAAAAGCTTTCTTAACCTAATATCTTTTTCTTATAACTAGCTAGATACACACATTTTTATCATATCTTACATAAACAATCTATTTAAAATACTATTAGAAAAATTGTAAAATCCTTAAGTTTATATTATCCCATTTTATCCCAAACCCAAATATTTATTAAAATATTATCAAAGATTATTGAATATTTATTGAACAATTTAAATCAATTTTAATAATAAATTATTTTAAATGAAAAATCAAATTAAATCAAATAAAAATTAAATAAATTAATTGAAAATTTTCAAAAGACACCTATTTCAAGTTATCACTCGTAAAAAACATAAACTAATATGTTGGTATTTTAATTTAATGTCTTATTCATAATTAGTTAAAGTATTGTAGTTCACAATAATAAAAATAATTTATTTTATAGACAATTTACGAGACCATAATTAAGTAGTATTTAATAAAACTAATCAAATGAAGTATAAATAAAACAATTTTAGTATAGAAAATGAAATAGTAGAAAAAAATAAGAGCATAATTAATTAAATGATGAAAATTTTCTTTTAATAGGAAATTTTTATTTTTTGTAGTAGTAGATGTTGTAATTAATTTCAATTAATTAGTATTTTGGTTATATTCCTTTTTATTTTATTTTTTATTTTCGATTAATATTTTTTTTTAATGATTTATAAAAAATCATATCACATTTCTCGACATAGGAAACTAAACAACTTAGCTGTCCATAATTGTTTGTTTATGTCCACATTAATTTTCAAGTGTTCAACTTAGAGTATCTTCCTAAAGTTTGCAAAAATTTTTAGTATGAAACTTTTTTAATTTGATTTTATTTAAAAGTCAGAATAATTAGTTCTTTTATTATATTCTAGTCAAAATATTTTTGTTTGTAGTTTTTTTTGAAATTTTTTTGTTATTTATTTTAGATAACATTTTTGCAATGCCATCTTCTTCATCTATCTCAGTTTATGTTTATCTATTAATTTGTATAATTTCATTTACGATTTCTTTCTATCTATCATGACTCTAATCTTTCCGTCTCTTTCAGGCCAGAAGTGTCAGCACAAGTAGCTTTAGGAGTCTCAGTCAGGTACTAAAGTGAAAGCTTGAGAAAAAAAATGAAAAAAAGCTCTGCTGATTGACTGCCATGATAGTTTTTTCTGATTTATTCTCGTTTGATACTTCTTGTTTCCTTTAAATCATAATCAAATACTAATACTTACTAAATATTTTTTTTAAATACTAAGCAATACTTATACTTAATATGAAATACACACAATTTTTCCATAAATATTCTTTTTTTAATTTATATTATGAATTGTTTTTTTTCCTAACCAAATTAATAAACTTTATTTTTTCTGAACTTTATGTTATATTTCTTGATTTATTTTTAATTTCTTTTATTTTTATTTATATTATATAATGTTTTAACACAAAGTAATTGTTGGAAGTTTTTATTCAAGAATTCAAAACCATAAACAACAATAAATGTATAACCTCTGCAATTTTTTGTAAAATGTCCATTCAATTTGTTCAAAGTGTGTTTTTTTTATTTTGTTTCTATTTTTATAATCACTAGAAATTATTTAATTAAATATTGGAAATCATTTAAATCATTATGAAAAATTACTTTTAAAAACATTCTAGAAAAAAATATTAAACTTTTATTGTTTAGGTTAAAAAAATGAAACATTTTTGAATTATTGTACTTTTTCATACATTTTTCGAAAATATTTGTATGTTTAAAAATTTTGCAATTAAATACCATGTATTTTAAAAATTTTACATTAAAAATATCATGTACATTTCTTACATCAATTTAAATGCTCTTTTATATTATTTTTTATGAAATATAAATATTATTAAATATTTAAGAAAAAAATCGAAATCAATTTGCCATTGATTTAAATATTTTTATTTAACAAGGGATGGATATGAATAAAATTATTTTTGATAATCACATTCTAATAAACTTATCAAAAACTGATTACAAAAAATAAATTGAAAAATCTTCAAAATTATTGTATTACCAAAAATACAGTGCAATTAGCTTTATCGAAGAGTCTCTGCATTATTTATCATAAGCTTCTATTAGATCATAATTTACCAAAACACTCATATAGAAAAATATTTAAAAAATAGTGTTTTTGGGAGAAAATATAGCATATGAAACTCTCCTGAATAAAGCTTTCAAAATAATCGATTGTTTCTTACCCATACAATATTCCAAATGTACTTACATTTTGTCTGCTAGACATTATTTACCCTAAAATAAATAAAAATTTCATCCTTCACTTAAATTATGAATATATATTAATTAAATAATTCAGTTTAATTTAATAAATTTAATAATATTTTTATATATATTGTTTTTGTAAAAATAATAATGTTAATATTTATTGTAAATTTTTTTAAAGTTAATTTTCATTAAAATAACTGCAATCATTTTCAAATTCTTATTCTAATAAATGCAATCATTTTCAAATTCTTATTGTAAGATCCAAAAATTAAAATAAATTAAAAAAATCTATTTTATCTCATAAAAAATTAATAATTTTTATTTTTTAATCAACCAAACCATTAATCCATTAATATTTTCAAAATAGTTTTTCCAGCAAAAATTTTCATAATTTTACCCACAAATATTTATTAATAATATTTTTTCAAATTTTTCTTTATTTTCTAATAATTACTTTATTGGAATAAATATATTTTTAATTTTTATTTCAAGTTTATTTTTTTTTTAAATATTATATATTTATAAACACGAGAAATGTGATTTTATTTATTCAACACGAATAAAAATATGCTCAATTTTATTTTAATATATATTCTTTAAAATTTCTTATAATTTTTTATATATTTTTTATATAATGTGTGTATGTAAAGAAAACATTTGTTCAAATTTATAAACACATTTACAATATTTAGACCACTAGTTTTCAGTTTTACGATACTATAATTTTATATAGTCTAATACTCAAAATATTGTAGTTCAAATTTTAGAAGTCTGATACGTTATTTTAATCTTGATTGATTATTGAATATTTGTCACTTATTAGAAAAATAGTTCATATTACTTTGAATTGTTTATCACTTATTTTGAAAAAATTTTATTGAATATTCTCTACTATACATGGTTTTACATTATAGCAATATAATATATTCTATTGTAAATTATAATTGTTTTTTTCAATATTATTTAAATTATTCATAGTAAAATTTATTTTTTTCCAAATTAAATATTTTGTTCAATTATAAATTTAATATTTATGCACAAAAATTTTGAAGCATGCTTTCATTTTTAACTAAATATTTAAATAGTTAAATAATGAAACATTTAAAATTAATTATATCATGTTTGGCATCGTGTTTTATAAAAATTAATTATTTGAATTTGAATTTTTAGTATTAAAATTGCATGTTAATTATTTTTTTTTTGAAATTATAAAATAAATTAATTAGTTTAATTTAATTGTTCCGAAAATTTTAGAGAGAAACTAAGAAAATATTTTGATTTAATAATTAATAAAATTTCTTCAACTAATTAAATAAAAGAGAATATTATTTTTTTATAGTGAAATTTCGATTAAAAACAATTTAAATGTGTAAGTAAAACGAAAATACTAGAAATATTTTAAGTAGATTAGAATTTTTATAATCACAAACAAAAACTACTTCTTCTTTTGTTAGGAAAAATTATTAACATATAATTAGATTACTCGTAGAATATTTTTTTTTAAAAGTTCTGACTTTTTTAGAATATTTTCTTACTAAATTGTATGTCAAATTGTTCCACAATAATTAATGAGATTGAATCATTCCTTATCGATAAAAAAAAAGTTTTCTTTTCTATATTTATATTCAATAATCATAAGTCCTTTTATGAGCTTGCAAAGCTACATTTGTAAATAATACATAAAAGCCCATATGACTATCGTACTTCTGAATTGTCGCAGATAATTTTAATTCTTTAATGTAAATTGGCTTCGAATATAAACTACGATAAAAGAGAGAAAAATTGTTATATTCACATATAGTATCTATAGCTTATAAAGAGTTTTTCCACAATGCACTCTAATTTGATAAGAATGATGATTATTTATTTTAACTAACAGTATTATCAAAGATAATATCTTTAGTGTAAATCCTTAAATTTAAAAAAAGAAGCATATTTATATCATATTAAAAGAACTGCAAAACTATATATACTTTAATGACACTTTAAAGCTCAATACCTAAGACTGTACTTATCCAAATGGTTAACATGGTTTCCACACACAAGATTATTATACCACGTCATATTGGAACCAATTTGGACATACGGACTAGACCTATGAATTATTCAAAGCTTTCCAGCTTCGGTTGCATCCGACCTATTCAGTCCCACATATTTTGTAAAATTGCCAAAGCTCCCTTTCATGTTCATAAAAGTCTTCCTTGTCATGATCTTAAAGTCCCTCATATTCGTGATGTAACGATGGCTTGTTATAAAAAATTTCATGCTCTTCTTTCTAATCACACTTATTCCATTATGCGAGAGCTATCTTACACTCTATAGAATATCTTTCTTGCAATTCTATAGAGTTTAATCTTATTATTTTTGATTGTATATGATTTTGTTAAACTATTTAATAAATTATTTAATCTTTAAATTAAGCTTCATAGTATACAATATAATTTTTATTACCATTTTCTATATTACGAATATTACAATATTATAAAATATTATCACTATACTCAGTGATATATGTTAGAAAATTTTTATACAATCTTGTCATACAATATATTTTCAAAGTTATTCAACTCCCTAAAAATTTATTACAAAATTTGTGATAGTCTAGAAAAAATTGCAAAGAAATAACATACTACATTTCGTAAACCGATAAAATCCTTTAAAAGAGAACAATATGAAAAATAAAGCAAATACAATTTTTTAAAAATTGGGGCATTTAACAAATACTTGTTAAAGCAAGGTAAGACTCTACATTTATTCGTATTCTGTATAAAACTGTAGTACTCTCGATGGGAATTACAAGACTACAAGACTTTTGATTTTATAAAAGTGCTCCTGGAAGCACACACTTATCGCGATTAGATCTCATCTTCACTTGCTTTAGTATAAATGAAAGAGTTTAAATCCTTGAATACGAGTATGAACATTTTATCCTTAAAGATGCAGACAAGAAAGTTTATGTGAACGATAAGTGGCACTTATGATTTTGCAACAAAGCGGCCAACTTCAATATATAATCCATCAAAGCTACCACATAATATCTATAAATGCCTACTGCAAAATAAGCAACTTTATACAAGTAGTTAAGAAAGTCATTAGAAACACAACGGAAATGTCAAATGGTTATTTTCTTGCACTTGAATATACTAGAAATTAACTTTTATAGTTGGAATATCATTAAAACAATCTGCCTCTCTTTTATATTACACTTTATTAAAATTTTTCAAAAAATTGCTAACTAAAAAGCAGAACATCTTAAAAGTTTTGATATAAATTTTTTACATTTTTAACAAAATTGCACTTTTTTTTTTGCTTTTCAACAAAAATATTTCTAGAAGAGAAATTAAGCATAAAATTAAAGTTGCGAAAATTATGTATAATGTATGCTAGAAAAAAATTATTTTAAAAATTTTAATTTAATTAACCAAGTGCAGAGGATATATGATAATATTTAGGAAAAAAATAGATTTTTCCAAAACCATCATTGAATTCAAAACACGCGTTAAATTACGAAAACGAGTAGAAATATTCGTAATGCCTAGTCAAAAGTGTTCGTATATACAATTTTCCTAATTACATCTGTAAAAGAATATTAACAACATTAGAGAAGAATTAAGGCAGATACAAATCATGAAATCACTTCGATGTAAACATCTAAAAATATGACAACAGATTATCAATCTAGCTCCGATTGTCATTTATATGTAAACTTTGCTCTTTTTCGTTGGATGAACAATTTAGAATTGATTTGATTTTTTTTGAGCATCTTAGTTTGTTTTAAAAAATCTAAAAGCTTCACAATGGAGGGAATCATAAAAATATTTTTGGGTAAAACGATATTGTGTTAGAAAATTAGCGATTGTCCCAAGATTCGCAAATTGGGCGCGGTTGGTTTCCTAAATGGAAATTATCTGTGAAACCACAATATCCTATTCGAATTCAGAATACTTTCTGTGCCCAAAATTTTGGTCAAGCTGTCATTTACACTATTTTCGTAATGGTAAGCCAATGTTTCGAAACAAATCTTGTGATTTTTATACAGTCTGTTTAACTACGTATATACGTAACTAAACGTGTTATTTGCATTTAGTTAGTAGGTGCAGCAAGTTTCGGAACTTCTGTAAATACCGGCCAGTTGATCGGCCCACTATTTTCCTAAAATTCTTACATAATCTGGATCTGAACAAAAGTCAACACTGTGCCACATTTTATGTTATTGTTGTAGTAAAAAAAAAATTCTTCAATATACATTTGCGACAATTGAAAAGATTTACTAGGAGTTTTATTTATATTTTATTCGTTTGTGAATAAATTTTAGTTTTTTTTTTTGGAAATTTTTGATGACATTTAAAAATATCACCAAATTCTGGTAAACTTTAATAATTTGCCTCTCCACTTCCTTCTTTACCAGCATTTTTCGAAAATGTATCTATAAAATGTGCTGCAATAAAAAAGTGTAGGTGCCAAATAGACACATAATAATTTATTCCAAAAATTAATAAATTTTCTAATTAATTAAGTGTTACTAATTATAAACAAATTTCTAATATGAAATTATATAATCTTTTATTAACGACTGTGTGTTTACCATTTTTAGTTTCTAACTTTATCAAATATTTTTTTCATTATTTGGTTTAAATTTTAAGCTAGCTACTATATATTGGCGTATTACTTTGCTCAAAAATCCACTAACGTTATTCCATCTTAGTTATTACCGCTTCTTCCATTTGTGCCATAGTCGATTTATAAGGAGAAGCATTCTAGTGTCCTTGCATTTCCATGGAATCAATCATTCAATTAAAAAATATTGCTGCTCATACCATAAGACCACAGAATCTGCTATGATGCAATCATAAAATCAATATATTATTCTGCAGATCATGGATATAATAATTAAAAACTTTTTCTTATCATTAACTAAACTTTCTGTTACTGAGAAGGCCATAGTACTCGCTCTTTGCCGAGGAGTAGTATTTTTTTAAAACGAATTTTCTAGAATTGGTTCTGTAGTTCATCCAAGTCTAGCGGCAACTTCTCACGCTGTAGCGGCTACATTAGATACTCTACAAAGAATTTAGCGGGTGTTTTCAATGAAAATTTTACTATAAATTTCCGGATTTTTAATAAAAAATTTTTTTAATAAAATAAAAACTTTGGCCAAAAATATGCGAATTTTTTGAGATTGCTGACAATCATACCCCTTTTCCTGTATCCATATTTGGTTTCTCCAATTAAAATCTTATAAAAAATAAATACTTGATAAATTTTACAAATTTTATCAGTATAATTCCATATTAAACTACTACTATATTGTTGAACCTATTTCATTGTCGCTTTTTTTATAGGAAAATTTTTGAAAAAAGCAGGAAACAGAAAGGAAAATCAATTAATTTTTACTTGCATTTGATAATTTTTGAAAAGATTAATAAAGTTTCATTCAAAAAAAAATATTAAGGAAAACCTAAATGAAACTATTCAATAGTCGTTAACTTAATATTCAAATAAATAAACCATATTATTCCATGATTTTTCAGGATCAATAATCGCTTTGTAAGAAAATTTACTGAGATTAGTTTTGACTATAAAATTAACTATTAACTCTTTAACAAAAAATTTAATTTATACAATAATAAAATAAAATTCGAAAAAACAATTATTTTTCTCTTTTTTTACTTTGAAATCATTCACAATTTAATTTATAAAATATATTAAGTAAATATCAATTTTCCAAATAAGGATTAGTTAAATAATGTTTACATTTAAAATTTATTCCATTAGTAACTTCACAACATGAATAAAAGAATTAAAAAATTGTTGCCATAGAATTTTCAAATTAGTCTCCGGTCATCATAGCCATAAATTCTAAAGTTGATAAATGTTTAAATTACTTTTAAATTTATAAAATTCTTATACTAATTAAAATTAATTATAAAAAAATGAAATAAATAAAAACGATTGTTTACCATCGAAATCAACAGTTCCTGAACCGTCTGTATCGATTTCAGCAATCATTTCATTCAATTGATCATTGTTTAATTGATCGTCCAAGGCAGCTAGAATTTCCCTCAATGATGATATTGGAATATAGCCATTACCATCTTTGTCATATAGTCGAAAAGCTTCTTTTAACTCCTTTTGAATGGCTTCATCATCCTCTTCACGAAAATGCAATGCGACACGACAAAATGAATCGAAATTCAAAAGATCAGTTCCTTGAACATGAAAAACAATTTCTCCCAAAGTAATTAATCAATGATATTAAAAGCAAATAAATACAAGCAAGTACATACAAACACATACAGAATGATAATAATTTTAGCAATATTCTTGAGAATTTTGATTTATTACAGTCATTTATTTTTTATTCCCTCAAGAAATTTGATATTAATGTAAGAAAGTAAATATGTGTATGGGTATACTCGTATGTATGATGTATAAGTGCTATAGAATGTGTGCAAATACCCTGTGCCCTGACTACTTTTTGCATTTATATTCTCAATGAAAGAATTTACTTAAAGTTAAATTAATGATTGCCATTTCTCACTAAGGGTTGGTAGGTTGTTCGTATAATTTATACCTGCCTATTTAGTATAAAAGCACAGTTAATATAGTGACTACATGACTACATTTTATAGCCATTTACAATGCCATCCAAAGCTTAAAAGTAAATCTTCACAAATCTTTCAAGGAAGAGTTCAAGTACAATAGATAGGTATGACCATTACAAAGTAAATGTTACAAAAATTATCATTAAAAAAAATAAAAAAACAAAGTAAAAATAAGTAGGAATGCCTAAGTTTGACTAAATAGTAACAGAAAAGTCTAAAACATGTAATTTATGCATCAACATTAAAGATTAAGTTTGGAAAATTTCTTTTATACCGTGTGTACCTAGAAAGTAACTTCAAAATAAAATTACAAAAATTTTATTTAAAGTGCAAATAAAAATTAACTTTGTAACAACTGTGACTAGATACAAAATGGCAAACATACGGCATAACTGTCAAGTTACGTGCCACTCTAAGTGACTAATAATGGTAATGTCAGAATATTTTACTTATTTAGCTTATCATAGTTTTTAAATTTCAAATAGCTATAATTGAATAAATTACACTGAAACAAAAAGAGGGACAAATTATATTCTATCTTCCTATATTTACAAAATTCAATTCAGCTCGCATTCGTAATTCATTAGAGCACACCATTTCTATTAGTAACCAAAACGGAATAAACATTTTTACGTGCAATTCTTACGACTATACTTATGAGTTTATATTAAGTTTTATAATAAAATTATTATAAGCAATTGCTTATATTTAAAGCAACAAGTACAAGTAAATTGAAAAGGAAAAATAGGTCCTCACTAACATATAAATAAAAATGAAAAAAGAACAGCATTTCATGTCTTTAATTCATTATAATATAAATACCAAATTTTCCTCTTACGATTGCATGTTTAGTAAAAATATGAGAAAATTTATAAAACTAATTTCAAAGGACACAGAAGCTTTACACAAAATACGATCCTATAAACAGTTACGAATTCAATTTTAATAAAAACAAATTTTCACAAAATATAATTCGTAATTTTTGCTTTTATTATTTCGTACATAATATTTTATTAAACATTGGAAATACTTTTTTAACACTGTTAAGATATTAATTTAATCAAGAAAATTATATATTTAACATTGTTAAAATATTTTGTTATAAAATATGTAGTTTTATAATAGAATTATTCTCTTAATACTATTTAATAATATATTTTATTTTGGATTCATTTTTTAAATGAAAATTTTATATTAAGTTTATTAGAAAGATTTTTGGTTTCTGGTATTGCAGAGGATTCTTTATAATGAAAAATATTGTAGAATATGCAAAATATTTATATATAGGTGGAATATATAAAGAAAGGTTTTTGCAAATATATTTCTTAACATTTTGAGTAATGTATACTATTTTTAAAATAATATTATTAGAAATACTTTCTTGCAACTTAATTAATATTGTTGTTGCTGTTTGTTAACATTTCAAGTAACATTAGTACTGAAATGTATTGTTCTAACCGCCACGATACTAAAGGCCATTTGCCGACAAGGTATAACGGAAAAAGGAAATTAAATTAGAAAGGAAATTGGTTTTTGGGAATTATCGTGCGGACCCTGAATTAGTGGGATTCGAACCCATGCCCCTTGCTTGGATGGTAGTCGAGTACACTAACGACTGCACTACAGGGCCAGCTAAAATGATTAATATTATTAATATTATTAATAAAATAAAAAAATATTTTTTCTAAGTTGGAATACTGTAATATTATAGATTATTATAAAAAGATACAATTCTATTTTATTTTTGAGGATATAATTGATGATTAAACAGTTCTTATTCTTTAACATTTAAAATAATTTTTCTGGCACGATTTAATTTATGCATTGAAACCACATTAAATTAATATTACCAGAATATCCTGAAAATCAATTTATTTCTAATCATATCACCTATAATCTTTGGGAGAATTTATTTTCGCTATTTATAGCATTTAAATTTTTTTTTGTACGAGGATCATTCAACAAGTACTTAGCCTCACCGCTCGATGAAACTGCTGTCTCAAAAGAAATTTTTCATCGTACAGTACATTCTTTTAATAGCCTACTGTCAAAGTTTTAGTCGATTCCCTTTATTAGTTTTGTTTTGAGAGCCTTTGAAAGCGAGCGTGTCGGTCGGTTGCACGAAAATGGAAAAAGAACAATATCGTTCGGTGATTAGATTCTTGTTTTTGGAAGGGAAAACGCGCAGCAAAATCAAAGATCGCTTGGATACTGTGTATGGTGACTCTTCTCCTTCGATGGCGACCGTCAAGAATTGGTTCAACGAGTTTATTCGTGGCCGCACGTCGGTTTTTGATGAGCCACGCCCAGGTGCCCCGAAAACGGCTGCTATGGAGGAAAACGTTAAAAAAGTCCACGATCTCGTGTTGGCAGACCGTCGATTGAAGGTTCACGAGATAGCTGAGACTGTGGGCATCGCAGTAGGAACGGTGCATCATATGCTATACGAAGAACTGGGCATGAGAAAGCTGTCGGCGCGATGGGTGCCGCGTTTGCTCACACCGGAAAACAAGCGCAACCGTGAGACCACATCGGCGACGTGTTTGGCGCTATTTCAGCACAATCCAGCGGAGTTCTTGCGTCGTTTCGTGACCGTCGACGAAACATGGATTCACTGGTACACAACAGAGACCAAGGAACAGTCGAAACAGTGGACTTCACCCGGCGAACGTGCTCCGAAGAAGGCGAAGACTGTTCGATCGGCCGGAAAGGTGATAGCCACCGTTTTCTGGGATTCACAAGGTGTGATCCACATCGATTACCTCGAGAAGGGTAAAACAATCACGGGGCGCTACTATGCTGACTTATTGGGCCGATTTGACGTCGAATTGAAGAAAAAGCGGCCCCGCTTTGCGAAGAAAAAAGTGCTGTTCCACCACGACAACGCGCCGGCTCACACCTCCGCCGTCGCCATGGCCAAATTGGTCGAATTGCGCTACGATTTGCTGCCCCATCCACCGTACTCTACAGATTTGGTCCCCTGTGACTACTTTTTGTTTCCAAACCTGAAAAAATCACTCGCCGGGAATAGATTTGGGTCGAATGAGGAGGTCATCGTCGCCACGGAGGCCTATTTCGCTTCCCTCGAGAAAATGTATTTTTTGGACGGGTTAAAAAAGTTAGAGCATCGCTGGGCCAAGTGTATCGAGCTTGAAGGAGATTATATGGAAAAATAAATTGTCACCTTTCCAAAATTTTCGTTTTTCTTTTGTAGGCTAAGTACTTGTTGAATGACCCTCGCACATTAAAAGTTTTTCTGCTTCATTGAAAAATAATTGATTTTATTTAATAAGAACATCATTTAATATAATATTTACTTTCTGAGAATTTAAATGAGTTGTTAGCCACTAAAAGTAATAATGTAAAAATATAGCTTTTTGAGTATATTTGATGAATGATATTTAAACATCTTTTTTTTATGCAAATATTTTTGCAATAAATTATGATTGAAAATTAATATCAAATTATTATCAGGATATTTGATTAAAGCAATTGATACATCCAGTTAATTTTCGAAAATTGGAAAATCTATTGATAACTTGAAGAAAAAATATTATTCAAATAATTCTATTATTATAAAAAATTATTAATATTGTACATCATTTGAGTTTATGCTTTGAAAATTTTTGAGAATTAAATATAATAATCTAAATAAAAACTTCATTATAATTTAACAGTTTTCTGATTTTTAATCGCCAATTAAAATACTTATTAAATAGTTTTCAGATCATTTTTAAAATGGATAATTATTAATTCATTTAATAATACTTAATAATACCTTGTTCATCTTCAGCATCAAGTAATTCATCCAATTCTGCATCATCAAATCTATGGCCTAAAGTATTTAAAATTGTTCGAACTTTTTCTTTTTCAATACTTCCAGTTTTTCTCGAGTCAAACATTTGAAAGGCTCTTCGAAATACTACAATATATAAAATTAACCATAAAAATTATGAAACTTTTTATATATTAATTAATTAATTAATTAATTTTCATACATACCTGCTTCTTGTTCAGAATTCTGGAAAAAAATTTCATAATATTATAGATATTATTCATTTATAGTAGAAAAATATTTAAATACATTATTTATAATCTACGATTAGTTAGTAAAACAATTCATTTTTATAAAAAAAAACCATTATAATTTTTTATTATTATTATTAATTGGATAAATATTATTCAAAATATTACCAGAAGGTAATTCTGAGTTTTATCTAATATTATGTAAATTTTTAAAAGTATTTTATTCTAAATCTATCATAAATAATTCTTCCTGCAAATTCGAGTTTATTTATTTAAATAACTTAAAATAATACTAGAAATTAGAAATCACTAAGCTTCCATAATTAATCTTAACACCATATATACACATATGTATGTATATCATAAAAATAATCTAAAAAAAATTTCAACAAACAATCAGCTCTAAGGATACTTTTTTATAAAAGTTAAAATTGTATATAATTTTCAAATATTTTTTTACATTTAAAATAGTTTAAGGACTAAAAATGATAACCTTCCGTTAGTTCTTAAATGGATTTTTTAATTCATTTCACTGTATAAAAAATTCCAATTCTCCAACAGCATAGGTTTCTATTGTGCATTAGCAATAACATACAAATATTTATAAAAAAGGACTTCGTAGTCGTAAGGACTACGAAGTCCTTTTTTTAATTGCAAAGAGGATTATTTCCACCAAATTAAGCAAGTATGTACAATAGTTTACACTAAATTGCATATACACGATTTTACGAATGAACACAATTAAAATGAAAACTCTTAACGATATATGGTATAATAAACTAATCACAATTGCAATTTATAAAAAACTTCAAAACTTTTATTTTGCAATAAAAAAATTATTAAAAAAATTTGAACGGTTTTCCATATCGATATGTTTAGTAATACAATATATACTAACCATTTTTGGAATTTAATTAAACGAGGAACAAATACTTGATCAGCTCGTACCGGTGGTCAAAAACGGATTCAACTTAGCACTGACCGATTAATTTATCTTCTAAATAGAAGAAGGAATCCATCTAATTCTGAATCGCCTCAAATACTTATGTACGCCACTTATTTATAATTCACTTTATCTCTGGTATGAGAATATATCTGTGTAGAGGCTTCGTAGAAATAATTCCAAATATTTCAAACGATTTTGTTTTCAATTTTCCAATAAAATGGAAATGGTTTATTAAATTTTCCACAAAAATAAATTAATAAAACAAACCAAAAATGAAGCAAACAAACTTTGAGTAAAAACCTCAAATTCGGAAGTTGTACATACTTAATTAATGCTGCTTCCTTTTAGACAATCATGCCGAAGATCTAGAATCATTATTTCTCCGATCTATGTTATAAACACATATTCCAGACGGCATCTGTTCATGTTTTTACTGCAAGTACTCATATTAACTATTCCTGTTTATTGTTGATTTCTAGCCTCAGAGATCCGATTTGAATTTACTATAAATCAACATTTGGCAAATTATCGATTGATTTATAAACAAATTTTCCATTTTGCAAATTTTCATTAAAATATTAATGAATTACTGATTGATGGCAATCATCCAAAAAAAAACCAGATTTCAGTCGATTTTAAAATTGGTGTGTCATCACCAATTTTAAGGGTCAGGGAAAAATTTTAACTTAAAAATAATTTTTTATTATTTTAATAAATATTTTTTATTAGAAATAAAAAAAACGTAAAAAGTTGATGATTAAAAGAATGTTCTTTACTTTACACATACATAGTCCGTCCGAAAACTCATGTCCATTTTTAGCGAAACGAGCATTAAGCGATGGTTTGCAATCTGCCAGTTCACTGGGACACTTTTTATTGAAAATAGGATAACAAAAGAAAAGACAGGATATAACACTGTGGTGCGCTAATGAGTCTAATGATTCGATAATATTTGTAGTTACTTTTTTTTTGTATGCCGTCTAGTAGGCACTATGATGCTTTAGAAGCGTCTGTTCTACAAATGGAAATTAAATTCCAGCTTAAAGGGAATTTTTTCCCTTGTGTTGAAATTTAACAATTTGAAAATGTTAAATTCCAGCTTTAAGAGAATGTCATGTTTTTGGTTTAGTTTTAGAAACAGCACAAAACATTGTATTTTGAAGATAGTATGAGGGTCGTTCAATAAGTCCTTAGAAAAAGATGGAAAAAAAACTGTTTTTTTTTTAAAAAATTTTTATTTTTCAACATAATCTCCTTTTAGCTCTATACACTTTTCCAACCGTTTTTCCAAAATTTTTATCCCGTCCAAAAAATAGGATTTCGGAAGTTCTGGAAAATACTCATCCGTTTGAGCAATGACGTCCTCGTTGGAAGTGAACCGTCGTCCGCCAAGCCATTTCTTCAGATTGGGGAAAAGAAAATAGTCACTCGGGGCCAAATCTGGTGAATAAGCGGGATGCTGCAACAATTTCATTCTCAATTCCACAATTTTGGCCATGGAAACAGCGCAGGTGTGCACACGCGCATTGTCCTGATGCAAGAGGATTTTTTTCTTCTTCAGATGGGGGCGTTTCTCTTTGATTTCCTCGCTCAACCATTGCAATAACGACGCGTAATACGCTCCCGTTATTGTTTTTCCTTTTTCCAAGTAGTCGATAGAAATGATGCCCTGCGAATCCCAAAAGACCGTGGCCATCACCTTGCCGGCCGATGGCACAGTTTTTGCCTTCTTCGGAGCCCGTTCACCCTTGAAAATCCACTGTGATGACTGTCTCTTCGTTTCTGGAGTGTAGTAGTGTATCCAGGTTTCGTCCACAGTGACATATCGACGAAGGAATTCAGCAGGATTGCGATGAAAGAGTGCCAACATTGCCTCAGAGCACTTTAATTCGCCGATCGTTCAAAATCAGATCGTGGATTTTGTCGATGATTTCAGGAGTAGACACCTCAACTGGGCGTCCTGAACAATGTTCATCTTTTGTGGATGAACGCCCACGTTTAAATTCATTCACCCAATTGTAAACCGTCGCAAACACAGGTGCAGATGTGCCATGAACTGCATCCAACTCGGCTTTGATTTCTTTCGGGCTTAAGCCTTTCAAATGGAGATGTTTGATGACAGCCCTAAACTCGCTTTTTTCCATTGTTAGGCACAAATTAAATGTCGTTAACTTTAATCGACGATAGAAATTGACCTACGCTATGGATCGAGCTGAAATTTTGTTAGCTTTTCTGTCAATACGGGTACTTGCAAAAACTACAATCGCAATTTCTCGGATTTTCTAAGGACTTATTGAACGATCACCCCGTTCTTCGATCCCAATAAAAGTATATTGGGATCATGCCAGAAATTATTAAGTTTAATATAAGTTATCGTTCAATTTTTAAATCTAAAAAGGAAGGACATGAATCTGGAAAAAGATATTAAAAACTGATATAACTGTTATCAGCGAACCAGTGAATTGGATTAGAAGTAACAAACAGGAGTTCATTTATGAAAATAAGAAATAGAGTTGGAGGTAGAACATAACCCACGTACTCTGATGCCATTGATGCCACAGAAAACTCTAAGAGTGTATTTTTTCTCTTACTCTGATATGTGCTGTTGCTCGCTCGTGGGAGCCTCATGGTGGCTATGGCGTACCAAAATTGACTGACTAGAGTCCCACTCCACTGGTAATGTTAAGGGTGCCAAGAACCACACACCTTTGTGGGAAGGGGTAAGGGTATAGAGTATGGCTAATTAATTGACTTTGAATTATTTTTTTTAAACAATATAATCATTTTCCTTTTCTTCCAAATCTTTTTAATTACAATTTAATAATTTATTTAAAGTAAATATTATTAAAGAGATTAAAAAAATTGTTTATATTTCAACAACCAAATAACTAATATTATAGGATGATAAATGAGTTCCTTTACCGTAAAAAATCATGCCAAACTTTATCCTTTTTGTATCTAATTTTTAAGATGATCCTACTCTGTAGTAGATAGATATTATTGTATAAAGCAATCCGACATGTATTTTTAACATAATTATTTTCTTTTTTTTGTGATTTAAACAAGATAATTTATATTCGAATATGTTTATTGCGAATTCATTATGATAAAAATACCAACATTCGGTAATAAATTTAAGTTGAAATTGAAATCACTGAAAATTCTTCTTTTAAACACCAAATACATATACAAAAAGCTTGAAAAAAGTTTACAGTACGTGCAAAATTAAATTTTGTATTTCAGTTAAACTTTTCACATCAATCAGAGATACTTTTAAAAAGATATTAACTATCATAAATCAATAAATTTCCTTTTATAATTTTGTATATTAGATAGAGGTAAAATTCTCTACCATCTCTTAAAAAAATTTCTGTATTATTAAAGTATGGTTTAATCTATGAAAAAATCTCGACACCTTATCATTTCACAGGTGCTTGGTTAGATTGTGAAATCGAAAATGTTTGAATAAATTTTTATCTTTCATTATATTTTGAACTTTGCTCTAATCTATTTTTACTTACTTGTGTATAATACAAACTTTTATAAAATACATTGTTGACTTAAAAAAGTAAAGTAAAAATAAAAATTACTTTTTGTATTGATTTTCGGTCGATTATTTCCCCGTGAAATATTTATATTTTCACCAGGGAAACATAAAAAAATCACTTTTACATAATAAATTATTGTAGTGGATTTCGTGCCAAATATACTGTGTAGAAGAAGGCTTTAATAAAAGATGAATTTTTTTAACTTACAAAAGTTTACTTCAACTAAAATATCTTTTTAAATTGTTATAAATTGAAAATAAAATTATTTCTTGTATTAGATGATTTACGTAATATTATTAAAAGTTTTATTCGATTTAAATAAGAAATTTTCTTTTAATTTATTTTATTATTAAATTTTTTTAATGAGTTCAAATAATGCCAATTCAATAACTTTTAGTTGCAAGGTAAAATAATTGACTAAAGTCACGCTACCAAGTCATCAAATAACCTAATAGATACGATCCTATAATGTTTTCATAAAGCACATGACTTAGCAACCTTTGACTTAATAATAATGAATTATAGTGTAAAAATGCTACTTTTTTCTAGTATTACGTAAATTGATTACCTGGGCCTTAACTATAAAAGGAGTTTATGTCAATTAAGAATTCGGAGGCTTGGATTCTAACAGATTCAGAAGCAAGATTTATTCTATGCTTTATGATTATTATCTTAAGTATTTATCTTTGGTTATTATTTATTAATTAAAAATAAATTCTAATATTCGTTGGATATTTTGCAATTTTAAAAAATTTGCATACCAATATGCCATGTTATTTGTTTGTTTAAAGTGGTTGTCCGCTGTTTCAGTCGGACACACTTAGACCAAATTTAGCTTTATTGTGATACCGCAAGGAAATGAGAATGGGTACGGAAATTAAAAGAAATTATATGAAACGAAATAAAAGTGATGATAGGTATTTTAAAAGTGTTTATAGGTAGGACCATGCCTTAGTGGGATTCGAACACAAAACCCCTTGGATGCTAGTCCAATAAGCTAACGACTGCGCCCCGGGCCAGGTACAATAAGACTAAATAATGATTTTTCTGTGTAATCGAAACAACACTTTTTAAGGATAATATAACACTGTGTAGCCTACTTAGAAAATGAAATATTGAGTTATCTTGTAGGCAGGGGTACGTGGAAATTTTTTCTGCAGAAACTCCTCCAAATCTGCCTTGCCTATGAACGGAATGGCAACTAACATTATTGACCATACACAGACACATAGACAGGACCAAGAGTGACACACCTTTTCGGCTCATAGGGCAACTATTATTAAACCAGTATGTGCAACATCCATATCAAAATTATGGGCAGGTAAGCTTCTCCGCCAATTCAAGAAAATACCAAATAAGCTAAATCCCAATCCTGCGATACTCAGTTCATTCTCACTCATATGTGTATATTATATGAATGCCACTTGACCAGGAATAAAGTCGCGGGCAGCGTTTTTTTCATGATGGAGTTCCTGCATCCAATAACCTAATTCCTAAAATTTTTCCCTCAATCTTACACATAATATTTATCTACTCTCAAAATAGAGATAAATCTCGTTTATATATTGTAGCTACACAAACGTAAAATAAAGTTACGTAATGGCCTCATAGTCATGGCGCTATAAAATGATCTCTAGCACATGTGTAAGAGATATTTTATGAAAACAAAGAATTTCAATAATTTAAATAACTTTTATTTATACAAAATTAATTAGTACTGTCACAATTCAATTTGCGTCATTTTGGTTTGAATAATAAATATTTTGTACAAATTAATAGACAGCTGAAATTAATTTTAAAAGTAATTCAATTTATTTGCTAGATAATTTTATGAAATCAAGATATAGCTTCAATAATATGAGATAATTTTATAAGTAATTTTTATTTATAATTGACATTCAAATAGAAGACATTTTTTACCAACTATTTTGATAGATTATTTGAAAAATAATATTTTAAATATTGAACAACCAAAGACTGTTCCATTAATATTAACCTTCATAAGATGGAATAAAATCCAATCAATTTCTTAGATTATTAATTTCTACAGTATGTATAAAGTCGACGATCGATCAAATAAATTTAATACTTTTTTTTTTTTATTTATTTAGATATTTACAACTACAACATAGTAATAAGCAAATTTTTGCAATAGTATTAATTAACTTGATAGGTTGTGGGGAGTAAACATCCAATGAAGTTCCTCCTGCTAGCGTGTGTTTCTGTTAGGCCTAAGTATTTAAGTAAATCACGCGACCAGTGACGCTTAAGTCTTCGATGGGTATTTCTAGGGAAGGAAATGGAGGATAGTTCTTGAACAAGAGGATTATTATGATTGAGGACACGGGAATGGAACTTTTTATAACGAGATACAGCCACATCAAAAACAAATGGGACTTTAACATCACGATGAATAACAGTATTGCGAACATAAAAGGGGGCATCGACAATTGTACGGAGTATTTTTGATTGAAGGGATTGGATTCGACGGGAATTAGAAGGCTTAGTAGATCCCCAGAGTTCTAGTCCGTATGTCCATCTAGAAGTCGAAGTAGTTCTAGGTATCGTCTTTTAAGTTCTTGTCTTTTAAGTCTTGTATGTGGGTTCCATGTCAAGCGTTTGTCTAAGTACAGTCCTAGATACCGAGCTTCGGTGTGTTGAGGTATGGCACTGCCATTAAGGTATATGGGAGGGCATGTCTCACGACGGAGAGTAAAAGTTACCTGGATAGATTTACGTTCATTGACTTTTATTCTCCACTTAGTAAACCAGTTCTGGAGTGTTTGGATTTAGATTTGGAGAGTTTCGGAAGCATGTTGGGGATTTTCACTAGATGCAAGGCAGGCCGTATCATCGGCGTATGTAGCAAAGAAGGTATTAGGGCAGGTTGGGAGATCGGATGTGTAAATGTTGTAGAGGATGGGTCCAAGTATGCTACTCTGAGGAACCCCAGCCAATATCGGAGAGATATTGGACAGTTCGTTGGATTCATTTACTTGGAAGTGTCGGTTGGAAAGGAATGATCTTAGGATTAGGAAATAGGTGGAAGGAAGGAACCTCTTGAGTTTCCAGAGTAGACCCAGGTGCCAAACTCTATCAAAAGCTTGACTTATATCAAGAAAAAAATTGAATACTTAACTTCCATATTCAGCTAAACAAGCAAAATGGACAACTGTTTGTCTAAAAAAATCAATATATATTGAAAGAATATTTCCGAATATACACATATTTTGTTTGTACTACTGACTTTTACTAATTATCATAAATCTTTAGTAACAAGATCATATAATTGAATGACTTTTAATGTCAATGACTTTTGCACATACATAATTTGATGAACCAACTTTTACAACTAATATATCTTATAAGAATTTACGAACCAACTTTCACAACTAATATATCTTATAAGAATTTTTTTAGTGCAAAATCTTATAAGAATTTCATATTATAATATTTTTTTAAGAATATGATTTCCAAATCATTTTTTGTCATATTTTTGATAAATTGTTAACTTGATTTTTTGAATTAATCTCTAGGATGCTATTTTGTTTATTAATTAAAATTAGAAATTTTTAGGTAGGATTAATTAAAATTAGAAACGATGCTATCTTATCTATAAGAAGATACAGAAATAACAGATACTCTTCCTATTTATATACGTGTAGACGATCTCCCAATCTCATCTTGGGAGGCATTCTATGCCTGCCTTTCCGCTCACAAAGATCTTAAAATTGTATCAAATATTCTTCAATAATTAGTTTGATCCCTTCACGAATGGTTTACAAAATGGCGAATAACGGTGAATGAATAAAAATCTTTTCACGTTACATTTACTTTTTGCCATGAATCATATTCTCCTACATTCCTTAATGGCATTACTATTATGGGAGGCAACATAGTGAGATATATTGGACAAAGGGCAACGTGAAATCCACAAGAACTTAATAGTCGATACCGATAATTACTAGACTAGTAGACCAATAGTCGAAATTATTACTTTACGACAAAGAACCTTTTTATAGGTTACTACTAAGGCCAATATGAGCAAACAGACTCGAACTGCATGTTTCAATAAACCGTTTCAATTTACCTCATATACATTTATTACAATCTCGAATGCATCGTAAAATTGTCAATGCCATTTTCCATGTATATAATTCTACAATTCATCGATAGCTTAATATTATTTCTGTAAGTAATCCTATAGTATTTTATTTTATTATAAAAAATCCATTCCTGTCTGGCTTCTTTCCTTAATTCTTTTATTAAGGACTTATTCACAGGTACTCTCTATAAGAACATGGTTACAAAACTTTCAAAATGTATGTGCTCAAGAACGCCGTATTCACTATTTTTAGTACATTTAATTTTAAGCTTAAAATATAAAGAAAAGGCTTTTAAAAATTTCTGTTAAGTAAAAAAATATTATTTTTCTTTCTGTTCGTATTTTTAATTTTTAATTTTTAATTTTTATTTACTGAAGTGTAATTTCACTTTGTTTCAAATAGTCTACTACATGGGACCACTGTCAGGTTCGCCACGACCCATTGGTATAACCTGAATTGGCCTTGGTACACACCTTGTGTATCACCGACGGTATCAGTGAGAGTCCTCTGGTAGCTGATCAATAGTGCTACCTTGGTTTTTTTATAAACAAGTTCCCTATCCCTGATAAGAACAAAGCCTAATAATGTAAACCGCGTTATTTGCAATTTGAATGATTTCCTTTTGGCATTGAAATTTTGAGCAACGCGTCACATATAACATTCCATTAAAATGGGCCGAAGAATGTGCCCTGCGAGACTATCCTACTAGTGCTTCATGTTTTCATTCCTATTTCGATATTGTACATCAGTATTCTATTGGTGAGATAGGCTATAATTATCTTTTTTATATAGTTCAACACTTTCAAAAGAATACTAATCAATCTCACCAAGTTAAACGGATTCTTGTACATCAAGTAATTAACATCAATTGAGCAGTATTTCTTAGGACTTCTCTTCCATCGTTTTCACCCCTTTCTGAATCCATATTGATTCGTTGTTAGATGGCAGTGTAAAAATTGCTTTATACTATATGAAAAAATAGCTAAAACACTATTTTGACTTGATTTAATATAAAGGAGACAGTTGCTGTTAATACCAAATTTATCGGGAGTTTGTTGAAAATATTTTTCCAAAAGGAATAAATTAAATTTTTTTAAACTATATTGCTATGTACTCGTACATTTTTACAAAATACTTTATTTAAAGATTAGTTCTGAGAGAAATTCCATTGTTTGGTCATCCCTAAAAGTTCTGGTCTGAATCAGCCTTGGTTTCGGTTGTTTGCTTCTATCTTTTAACTATATTGACCTTCACCAGCTATAAAATTTAATCCTTTTTTATATCAAACATCAGGTAAAAAAATCATGTTTTGTTTTTAAAAAATAATAAAGAAAATATAATAGAAGATGAGCCTCGATAAAAAGTCCAAATTAAATGAGTACAATTAACTTTTTTAAAAAATTTAATAAGGGATATTTATATGATCTCACGGGAGGGACTGTAAAAATGCTATTTCACAGTCACTTTTTTAATATTCTAGGATAGTAGTATCTTCACTAAGATTTACTAGTAAAATATGTTTTAGTGTAACTTTGGAATAATACATAAAATTCCTTGCAAGAGTAATATAAAAAAAAGCCAATAATTTGCTAATTTGTACTAATTTATCTTGTCGGCTAATTAACTCAATAATCTAACATAAGCTGTTTTTTAGTATATAAAGTCTTTAGTCAGTAAACTATGACCGTTAATTTAACCAATTGGCAATATTTTAACTAATTTAAGAAATATTTTCCAAGAAGAAAAATAATTAATTATCAACTGTTAAATAATAAAATCTCATTTTATATATACATACTTTTCATCTTCAATAAGATCTGAGCGTAAATGAAAGTTTTCAGTTATTATTTAGTCAAACATGTGCTATAGTAACATGATAGTTAGGTTTTCTGCCTTTAACTTTAAAGACACTAGGTCCTATTTCAAAAATTGATTAAGAGGTCTAGGCAACCTCATAATAGTAGAAGTTGTACCATACTAGTATGTTATTAAAAATGGAAAATATTTACAAAATTACCGAAAAAAAAAACAAGAATAAGTTAAGGCAATCTACAGAAGATCTAGAATTTTTTCTATATAGAATAAAGGCAAAGATGTCAGTTCTATTGAGGAAACCTAAATAGTTTGCTACGTTTTTACTAATATGTATTTAATATATGGTCATTCCAACGTAGGTAGTCATTAACACCCATACCAAAAAAGGAAAATTTTATCATTTATGGATAATGGCTGGTGATATCGGCTTCGCTTTAGAAACAGGAGACAGTTATGTGCTTTGGAAGTATTTAGTTCTTCTCTGTTATTAAAGCCCCATAAAGCTTTATATCCGCATTTTAGAGCGCGTGAAATTTTCTTTGGGGCAAATTCATTTTTACGCATGTACATTAAGAAGATCCCTTGAAGATATTTATGTACCCAGATCCACTGGTGCAGATGGTATATCCCTCATAGTTTTGACGAGATATTCTTCTACACTATCAAAACCAATTTCTACCTATTTTTTCCTTCTAGGCATTTTCCGAGCAGATGTAAAACAGTATTCGTAAACCAACTAATGAAATCTCTTGAATCAACGAAAGCTCTCAGTAACCGTAAATGTGGCATATCTACCTGAAAAGTAGAACCACACCCTCTATTTTTCTAAAGAATGTACGATTGTTACACTTGATATTTTAAATACATTTATCGAAAATGTGTGCACATAGTATCGACGATTTCCTGCCTAAATCTAAAATCTAAAACATCTTATATTACAAGGCTTGAAAGGATTAAAAGCTATCTTTTGAGCATTTCAATATAAGTTGTTTTAGATGCCTTCAAATCTGCAGTCCACCAAATTAATACTGGTGTTCGTCAGGATTATTTTTTATCTTCAACTCTTCTTCTTATTTTTATAAATGATATATTATCTATTACTTCCAATCTAATACACTATTTTACTAGTGATAGTACTCTTAGTTTTTCATATTGGTTTCCTGATTCATGTCAGGAGGATCTAGTATTCTTTTAATTTTGAAAAAGTTTAAAAGTGTATATTTTTAATTAATATTTTCTTTTGTGATCTTAGCGCTAATTTTAATTATGCCAGAAATAAAATAATATTAAAAAAAACATTTTTATTGATTATAGACCTAATACTATCCAAAAACAAATAAAATAAATATTTTTACAAATAAAACCAAAATATTTAAAGGAAAATAGTATTCGTAAAATTTTAGTCCACTAAAAATATCTCAAAAATCAAAAATATATTTGGAAAAATTCAAACATAAAAAAATTATTTTTAATTCTAATAATTTTAGAAAAATGTTTTCTTTTCATTTTTATAATCAGTTTTTAGTTGGTTTCTAGAAATTATATAGTATGACTATACTTTGTTCTATTCAACTGTAGAAGTTTTCAAATAAACAAGAACAAAATATTGAAAAGATTATTATCAGCGAATTTATTTAAATAAAATAAAATAATCTTTTTATCAATGTTGTTTAAAACATTTAAATAATTTTCGTAGAATATATTTTTTTAATTTTTTTAAAGTGCGAATTTTAACAAAAGTTATTATGTCTAAAGTTATCATAGTCTATATGAGAAATATTTTAAAATGAAAATTATTTTAACAAAATCAATATATTTTCAACAAAAACAATATATTTTTTCGCATGTCAAAATTGATGAAAAATAAATAAACTTTTATATGAAGTTAATAAATATGTCTATATAAACATATATATATATATACAAATATTTATAAATATGTATATGAAAAAGCTTTGTGAAAATATCTTGAAATGCCAAAGAAATCAATCGTTTTTCACAATTTCAATCATAATTACCGTCAACACAAAAATTCAATTGAGATCTTTTGAAAATTTTCACAACTCATCCACCATTGCTATTCTATAATTATTTCTTCTCTTTTAAATTCTTATTCCCATTAAAACATCCTAGAAAAATTCCTGAAAATTTTTAACCTTGAAATTTCCTTATGAAATTTATGAATTTACATTAAAAAATATAAACAATTACGAACTCTACATAAAAAAAATGGTGATTTATTAAATAACTTCAATTTTTTGTTTTTAAATTTATATTATCCTTAATAATAACTACTGCATAGAATTGATTTATTTGTTTAATGATTAACCTCTTTTTTAATGGTTAACTTTTATTTAAAATAAATAATTTTGCTAAATTTTATGCTACCATTTTTCTACTCATTATTTACATTGAATACTTAATAGTTTTTATTATTTCAAATTAAGACTTACCAATAAATTAATATACAAATACATATAGATTTTTGTTTCGATTTTAGTTAGATTAGTTATCAAGTTGAGTTTTGCTTTTAGATTAGAAGAAGAGTTTCTGTTTTGTTTTTTTTTCGAAATAACTTTTATTATATGAAAATATTTATAAATATCATATTAAGTAAATCTTTATATAAAAATAGAATTATAATTAACCAAAAACAGCTTCATATAATAATTGAAAAAAAAATTTAATACTGAACTTTGGATAGTAGGTTTGAAAATAAATAACAAATTAACATTTTATTCCTTAGAATACTAATTGAAAGCTCTGCTCAGGAACCAACAGTTATTATAAAATAATTGCTTTATTTTATTGTTATTATTTTTTTTTATTAAAGAATAAATGTAGAAGAAATATTTTTCATTGAGGATCAACACACATTTTTCCTGTACATACTTAAGCACGCACAGGAAAAGGATTTCAAAATGAATTATTTTTACATTTTCATTAGACAGCATCGGATTTTTTTACATCAAATTAAAAAAAATTTATGAAATAAAAATACCAGCACAATATATTAATAAATTAAATTAAATTTTATTCATAGTTAAATTAAGCACGTTCTAAACTTTATTATTTTTTTTACATAGAAAATTTTTAAATATTTTACCTACAACTTTGTTACAGTTTTAAATTAAATACATTGTTTACTTAGGAATGTGCAAAACGTAATTTTATTATGAGTATGAGTACTTTTTGAATAAATGAACATTTTTAGGTATGCTTTATATTGTAATATTATATAATTATAATACTCGTAATAATTGGTAAAAATAATACAATATTATATTTTTGGAATTTACTTTCCAAGACACTTTCTACGATTTCCAAGACACCTTCTACGATTAATTTATTGTTAAACAAAATTTCAGACATTTAATACCTTCCAATATTTTTAAACGTATCACTATAAAATGTTATTTCTAATGTATATGTATATTGGCCTAAAAATACCATGTAAAATAAACTGAGCTATATGGAATAGGTCCCGCCATTAGTCACCCTTTTGATAAATTATTTACGTATATAGATGCCCGAATAGTCCTTTAAGTGCATATCCTTCAGTGCTATAAATTGTTTCCTAGATACAATGGATAAAAGTTTAAAGTTTTTTACAATATTCTCACAAATAATATTTGAGGAAGAATGGATTCTGAGAATATTTTATTTCATACTTCAAATATTATGGCAGAATATTTTATTTCATACTTCTGATAATTAACAAATTAGTAC
Source organism: Atherix ibis (assembly GCA_958298945.1). Taxonomy (NCBI): domain Eukaryota; kingdom Metazoa; phylum Arthropoda; class Insecta; order Diptera; family Athericidae; genus Atherix; species Atherix ibis. The sequence goes on from OY282607.1 coordinate 70,302,623, forward strand.
CTAAAGTTTTTCCAGTTTTTCAATTTAATAAAACTAATTTTCTAAGATTAAGCGACTAATACTTGATTTTTTTAATTTCAATATCACTTATTTATGACTCACTGTATTAGTTAGTTAGTATACAAAATTATTTATTAAAAACTTCTAATCAATTTCTATCAATTTATTTTTTCTATGAAAAGTATCCTTTTAAGTGGCTCTTAAACTTAATCTGCATCTCACTTAGTAAATATAATACAAAGTTTAATCAGTACGAGCTGATATTTAATTATTTTACACTTGTCTTCACTGACTTTTTACTCAAAATTTTTTATAAAATTAAAAATATATACAAATATGATGAAATATTATGATTTTTTAGAACTAATTAAGAAATGTTTTTGAATATTAATATTAATATAAACGACAAATAATTGTAGTATAAGAAGAAATTGTATAGAAGAAAATTTTTATAAATTAGATTTTCTAACTAATATATCTAAAAATGTTCTTGTCATGAATAATTTAAATATATATATTTATTTAATAGTATCATAATAATTTTACTTTATTTATTTGTGTGAAAAGTTTTTTATTACAATAGAATAGTCAAATAGCTACTTGTATAAAATAATACGTGCATAAAAAATGTTTTCGTTACAAAATACGATTTGATATTCATACAAAAATTACTTAAATATATATTTTTTTGTATTACTAAACAATATTAAATAAATAATTTTGGTACATTTTTCAATCACCTAAATTAGAATATTTCACTGCAATAGAATATTTACTATATAATAAGATAAAATTCTCAACCAATTAAAATGGTATGATAAAAAAATATTATCTTCAGACAATATTGTAAATAAGATTAAAAAAATCCTCTCCACTTTAAAAACTACTGTCCACAATATTTCAACTCTTGTATTAGAAGTTTGCGAATCACTCAAAATAGAATTCTCAGCAAGAGTGGCCCTCAAACTATAAAAGCCTTTTGCATATTCTCTGAAAACATTTAATGTATATACACATACATACAAAAATTGAACTTTTCACGTGTACATCAAATGTCGCAATTAATTATACACTAAAAATTATTATGTTTCAGCAGGTGCAAATAAACGATACCCATACGTGTATATATATGAATATAATACAAATGCTCCTTCCAGTGCACTTAAAAAATTCAACTTTACGTGTTATTATTATAAATATTCGCCCCAGTATTTTGTATGTGTTCCAAAAGTCCTTATTTTCTATGTGTTCGCATTTTATTTACCTAAAAATATGTTTCCAATTTTAATTTCCACTCTATCTTATTTATAATTTACAATTATTTTTCAACTAATTAAATAGTTTCTATTCATAACTAATTTTTTAATTTCTTTTAAAATGCAAATAAATTTTTTTTTAAATTTTTAATTAAAAAAAAAATAGAAAAGAAACCATTTAAAAAAAAAAAATAATAAGAGAACGAAAACATTTTCTTTCCATATTTAATTGAAAATTAAATTGTATGAAAAATTATTAACATAATTTTTATTTCGTGTGTTTGTCTCTTGTTTCTATCATTTCTTCTTGGAATTTCGTGCTTGCTTTAGGCACGCAATAAGCCACCAGATGGAAGTGGACACTTGAATCAGAAATCGGGACAGCGAGATAAAACCCCAGGACCTGGTCAAAAAGGTGGTGCCCCAGCAAAGGCAACTGCTCATAGCGCCAAACAGCCAGCTCCAGCCAAGCAACAGGCGGCAGGAGGTAACAACAAGCAGAGTTCAACTCCAAAGCAAGCAGTTCAGCCAGTACCGAAGCCAGTTGCAGCCGCCAAAGGTCAAAAGAAGCCTAAAAAGAAACATCAACAACACGACCTTGTTGTTACCATAGATTTGGTAAGTGAAAAAGTTTCTATAATTTTTTCTTCATCATATCGTTTAAATATTTTTTTCATTTAACAAAAAAATTTTCATTAATTCTTCTATAAGAGAAAAATGCCAATGGAACCGGATAACTCCCCTAACGGCAAACATTCTAAACATATAAATTTATAATTTCAGAGAATTTCAATGCAAATTTGAAACCACAGAACTGATGTTGAAAGCGGACATTTTCATTTTATTTTTTTTTATTTTCCCCCCCAATTTCTGGTTAGCATCTTAATAAATGGGATTCAATTTTGGCAAGAAGTCCTTATTCTTCATTCAGCTCTGTATTGTTCTTCAGCCATTTTCTATTCATAAGTTCACAATTTTGGTAAGTCTCTTTCAACACTGCAGGACATTTGTGGTTTCTTAAGTAGAATATTCTTGGCACCATTTATACAATATTTTAGAAGGAAATTCCCTTTTTGTTTCATGGAAAAGTTAGCTTGTTCTAAAGAATTTGGCAAATGTGCACCGGAACCATTTTCCAAAGTATATCAATTTCATTGCTACTAACATAGTTACATTTTTGAATGCTACAGCACAACTATAGTTTGCAGTTGCAATTTTTCAAAATGCATAACCTCAAATTGTAGACATTTGAATAAAACACGATTAGTTCAGGATCCACAAGGAACCACAAAAACTTTCTAAGGTTTGAAACTCTGCCATTAAATCGGCATGCAATTTCTTGTTAGAAATGGACACTCGTACCTCTAATTACTCTATAGTCGTACTTTATTTGTCTGTACTGCTTACTACAATTTATTTGTCTTTAAGATAAGAAGCTTCAGTGCCAAACTTTATAGATACGTTGTCCAATAAAGCAATCATGGCTAAAATCAGTACGTATATTCAGTTCGTATTTAAATACGATTTGGTTTTTATAAAACATGTACTATTAATAGGAACACTGTTTTTTCTGACAAAATAAATTGATGTTATTTTATTTCCATTGAACGAATGTGGAAGCAATTATTTTTAATTTTTACTAGAAACTATCTTTAAAAAATAATTAACTAACAGATTTATATAGTAATATTTAGTTGGCTGAAAAAATTAAAAATTGTTCGATTAGAAAATAAGATCAAATATTTATTTTGAATATAATGATAGTAGTATTCCAATACTAAAACCCTCATAGATACTTGAACATAGTGCAATTATCAATAAAAAAAATTAGGGATGTTATCGAAAAGCTCCTTTTTAATATTATTAATATTTACACAGAGGAATATCTTTCCTTGTGTCGTCTAAATTTCTGGTAATGCTATAGAGTACATAGGTTCAATAAAATAATAATCAGGAAAATTAGGCAGTAACTAAATTAATTCTTCTCAATCGGTTCTAATTGGCTACATCTCCTTGCTAAAAATATAAAATTTAAAACTATTACTTTTCTTCTAATAAAACTTTTCAAACAAAAATAATGATATTTTTTATATGCTGTTTAAATTACTCAGTTGGATCGTAATATAGTATATTTTTTTGCTTCTCAAATTCAGAAGCTTTTTATCTTTTTTTAACTCAATTTCTCATATTAAAATGCAAAAAAAATTAAGTGAAAGAAAGAAAGTAGAAAATAATACTATTCCAACTGATGTTCAATAAGTCAGTCAGTATCGAGTATCTTTAATCCCTTTTAATTCAACTTCTATACTTAAGATATGCTTACGAATATTATGTGATATTCCTTTTCGTATCATATACAAATTTGGAATTAGCATCCAGTAATTTGTTATCCCATATACAAAAGCTTGGAATCACACATTCCTAAATATTTTAATGAAAATTACATAATATATCTCAACCGATTAAATGATGGCCTTGAACTTAATAGATATTATTAAAAATCAATAAATGTCCAACGGCTGACATCTTGGCATTATCAGTCCCATATTTAATAAAGGAGGATATCACAGAGAGTAGCAAGTATAGAGGTATTACATTGCTGAGAAACATTTATAATATATTCTCCACTAACATATATTACTAGGCAAGATAGCCGCATTCTCCAAAAAAATTATTGACTCAAGAGAAGATACACTCCAGAAAAATCAGCAATATATCAGATATTCTTTAGGCAGATTTATAGAGAAACTGTTTGAATATAGTTAACAGATGCAGCATCTGTTCATCGATTTTAAAGCCGCTTATAATATATAAAACTCTACACATCCATGGGAGAGTTCGGCATCCCAGAAAAATTTATTAGACTCACTAGGCTGAAAATGACTAGTATTAGAGTAAAAGCAACCGAATCACTTTCAGAGCTATAAAAAATTCCTGGACAATTTCGCCAAAAAATGCTTAATACTTCTGGGGTGTTATTACCGCTGCTAAAAAATTCCGGACACGTTTGGGGCATTATAGCAACCACCAGGTAGGCTGGATACTTAATCCGTATAGATAAGGAAGATCCTGCCCGGAAAGTCTACAAATCACCATGAACTGCGACGAGACTGGAGTGCTCGAGTTTTACAGTTTGGTATAGACGACTAAAATTTTTGGCAATAAATTATTATGAGTGACGAAACACACTTCGACTAGGCTGGCTTTGTTAATAAGCAGAATAGCCTCTCTTGGGGCACTAAAAACCCTCAACTGATATGATGCGGCATTTAGGAATAGCCTCTCTTGGGGCACTAAAAACCCTCAGCTGATAGAGTAACTGTATGGTGCGGCATTTAGGCCGGCGGCATCTTTGGGCTACATTATTTTGAAAATGCTGGAGGCAATGCTGTAACATATACTGGTGACCGCTATCGGGACATGTTGGAGAATTTTCTTCTGCCCAAATTGGATAAATTAGGCCTACAGAATATGTGGTCCTAACAAAACGATGCCATAGCATAGACAGATCGTGCTACGATGCAAATTTTGAGAGAAATATTTCCCGGCCAAATAATGTCAAAAAGTGGTGATATCGACTAGTCCCCACAATCCCCTGATTTGAACCTTCCCAATTTCTTTTTATGGGAGTACTTAAAGGAGAAGGTGTGTACTAGCAAACCAACCATAATCTCGATGCTTAAGGACAACATTCAAAATGAAATTGCTGAAATAACACCAGAAGTCAGCGAAAATATTATGAAAAATGTGCTTAAAAGAGCTTGCTTTTGTGCCGGAATCAGAGATACAATTTTGACTGATATTATATTTATATATAATGTTAAACACCATATAATTAATTAATCAAATATAAATTATAAAATTATATTTTATTTTAAAGTTATTATAAAAAAAACTTCAACCTGGAACATAATGCGCATCCTGTATTCTCTTTCTGCCTAGTTTATGCATTTGCCGTAAAAAAATTCTTGCTTGTCTTATTAAAAAAAATAAAATAGTCTTATTATATTATAACTCAAAGAGAAATTAAGTACAAGATATTTTTTTGTAACATAACTTCTTGTATTTGTAGTACTGAATTTAAAGTAGCAGGTGCCTTAACAACTAAGGTCATTGGCGATATCTGAACGAAACGTCACCTATTTAACTAGCTGCATTCGAATTCAAAACTTCTACATACTAAATAAGGAAATTTTACTTAATCAAGATAATAACCTCAACATTTTTATAAATAATAATATATCTCGTTAGGTGAAGAACGCTCCGCCTAGTTTAAATGATCCTATTTTATGGAATATTTTCGAATATACCATATTTATAATAGTTTGGTGGCAGCTATTAAAAAAAACTTTAGAAGTATATATGAAAATAAATTTTTCTTTGTATATATTTGTTAGTTTTTTAATAAGGTCTCTGATATAAGAGGTAGCCCATGAGATCATTTGGCGAGTTCATGTTTAATGTGGATTTGTATTGCCAGTTTCCTTAATGAAACTGATTATTCGTTAGTTGAAAGAAGCAATTAGAAGTTCTAAAATTTAATGAAAATTATTAAACTTTTTGAAATGGAGTTCTTATAAAAGCATGTTTTGGGTCTAGAAACTCTACAATGGAAGGGGACTTATCCAAAAAAAAATCGAATTCTGAGAAGATTCTTCGCCGAGAATTTCGTAATGGTTGATGAGTAGGCAGGTTTTATTTGTATAGCTATTATTCCATTTTAAGTGACAACAACGACATATTTATATTAAATTGAAAAAATAAGGAATGAATTTCTTCCTGCCATTAAACACTTGATACTTACTGTTGCTCATATAGAAAATCTAAGGAATAAAAAATAATGAACTGATAAACTATGTTATGATGACTACTTGTACACTCATGACAAGAACGATAACGATAATGATTTGAATCACTTAAAAGGAAGACAGTTATCTTCAGTTGAATGACAACAAGCCTCTTATGGTCTATTCTACCTATATATAAACATATAATAATAGGCTACGGCAACTCGTTCATATATACTTAGGTTCATTTGTGCACATGATCTAGTATGGTTGAGTAAAAACATAACCTAATAAATTTGTTGTTCAAAATCATCCATGGCAAAATTTCATAGAAAATTTCATTAAACATGATAAAACCGTCGAAAAAAACTTTCCTTTTACACTTGTTTAAGAGTATCCTAGACGTCGTCGTTCATCATCTTTAACGTAATCGAGTGCACAAGCGATTCACAACAGTATGGGCACGTCTGCGCGCAATTTTGAATATTTGAAGAGAAACGAAACATTTCCATTGCTATCATGATTAATTCTATTAAATCCTATATAAATAATTCACCATATAAAATGAGTATACAAAAATAGATATTCACCTAAACTGCTTATACGAACAAAGATTTTTTCTTCTTCTTCTTGAAAAATGTAGGTCAAAAAATTTATTTATGTATTTATCGTATTTATTTTTAGCTTTTTAAATTCATATAATAATTATCTATATATACTTTCTGATTTCTTCCAAATGCATTAAATTAAGAAACTGGAAATTAAAATTCGACAAATCTTTTTTAATAATGAAAAGCAATTGATTATAGGAATAAAAAACTCCTATTTTTTATAAAGCACTCGTACCAAAGGAGTACATATTCATGTAACAACGTTCATAGGATATCATGTAATCAGCTATATTAGATATTATTTCGATGTTAAGGTTACTATAATTCACAATGTTTCGAATTGATAGCAGATTAAAATTAATATTGGTGCCCGTAAAATAATGAGGATCTATACTTTGGAGGAGGTTTTGTTTCCATTCTTCGTAGCAATACTGGTAGGCTTCAACTAATTATCGACAGAGCTAATATGACATCATTTCAAGTTTATTCTGATTTTTGGAAGCAAAAAAGTCACACAGACTGATATCAGCTGAACAAATGCGAGAACTCGCGGATTCACTAAGCTTTATATAAGGTGTAGTAAAAAGTAATCCATTATTTTGCCAATAGATGGTTTTAGGAGTCTGTATCTCCCGTTGTCAAATTGCGATCGGGTTGCACTAGATGGCGTTAGAAAGATAAGATTTTGTTCTAAAAAAGTTTTCAATACAGTTTTGTAATTACTTGACTCAGTATTTTTTTAGCACGCGTCAAAGATGGACATCAACAAGGAGAAAATACGCCATATTTTACAGTTTTTCTTCGATAAAGGCGAAAACGCAAGCCAGGCAGCTGAAAATGTGAATAGTGTTCATGGTCCTGATACTGTAACAGCCAATCACGTGCAATTTTGGTTTCGTTGATTCCGTTCCGGTAATTTTGATGTTAAAGATGCACCACGCTCTGGAAGGCCAATTGTCGAAAATGTCGATAAAATAATGGAAATTGTCGAGTCCGACCGTCACGTAAGCACTGTTTCGATTGCCCAGGAGCTAAACATTGCACAAAAAACCGTTTGGAACCACTTAAATAAGGCTGAATACAAAAAGAAGCTCGATGTATGGGTACCACACAAGTTATCGCAAAAAAACCTCATGGACCGAATTTCCATCTGCGAATCGCTGCTGAATCGCAACAATATCGATCCGTTTCTGAAGCGGATGGTTACTGGTGATGAAAAGTGGGTCACTTATGACAACGTCAAGCGACGACGGTCGTGGTCAAATCGCGGTCACCCGGCGCAAACGGTGGTCAAGCCAGGATTGACAGCCAGGAAGGTTTTGCTGTGTGTTTGGTGGGACTGACAGGGAATCATCTACTATGAGCTGCTCCCCTACGGCCGAACTCTTAATTCGGACCTATACTGTCAACAATTGGACCGTCTGAAAGAAGCAATCGCCCAGAAGCGGCCAGCTTTGGCCAATAGTAGAGGATAAGTGTTCCATCAGAACAACGCCAGGCCGCATACATCGATAGTGACTCGCCAGAAGTTCCGGGATCTTGGTTGGGATGTTCTTATGCATCCACCTTATAGTCCGGACCTGGCACTAAGTGATTACCACCTCTTCTTGTCTATGACGAATGATTTTGCAGGTGAAAAATTCGCCTCAAGAGAAGATTGCGAAAATCGACTGTCCCAGTTTTTTGCCAATAAGGACAAGGGTTTCTATGAGAGACGCATTATGAAATTACCTCCAAAATGGCAACAAGTTATCGAACAAAACGGTGCATATTTGACCTAAATCGTATCATTCTATCTATGCTAAATAAAACCTTCAATTTAATGCAAAAATAATGGATTTATTTTTACTACACCTTATATTAAATTTGATGGCACGTTGTTGCTCAAAATTTTGCTGATTTTCGCAACGCATAATAAAAACACAACTTTACTTACCATGGTCTATGGGGTCGTGTAGATACCGCACGAAGTTGGAACTTATAGTGAATGTCTAGGATAGTTTTCTAATCTCATTGCTATTTCGTCAATACTTCACAAAAGTAACATACATTGTAATGCCATGACTTCTGGATCAGTTATAATAGGAGTTTTTTTTTTAAAAGGTAAAAGCATTTATTTTTTATCCCAATTTAGGCAAATCAAATTTGATATTTTTCAATCGCAAAATTTCCCTTATAGTTGAAAAACTATTTAAAAAAATATCTTGATAGTATAGATTATCTAAGCAATATCGTATTAATCATCAGTTCTTACCTTCTAACTATAATATAAAAAGTACTTTAATTTTCAATAATTTTTAATATATATTATCAAAAAATGTGCTAATTATTATATCCGTTTTGTTTGAAAATAAAATAATTAAAATTCATAAATAAAGTTTCAGTTGAATAAATATTTTTTATATGCGAACGTAATTTTATTAATATTTAAATTCAATAAATTTCTGAAATTGATTAATAATAGTAGTAAATTTTCAATTATTTTTATTATATTTTATATTATGTGTAAGATTAAATGGTCAAAGTTAAATTCCCATTCATATCGGAAACAAGAAAATAAATTCGAAAATTAAATTTGTGTTTTATACTGGTATAGTATGATATATCCTATATGAACTCGAATTTATATAATTGCATGCACATACATAAGTATGTATATATTGAAATTGCATATGAACTTAAATGAACATAACGTACATTTGTATGGAACACTGGCTACAACTGCATGCAGATTTATGATTTATTCAACAAAAGCTTATAAAGTGCAGCTTAATCTATTTAATTATCTGCCATATCCACTATTATATCTGATTATGGGCTTTTAAATGAAGTTATATATTTGGACTCTGTTTATTAAATGGGCATAGATTATTTTATATCTACATTTTTGTATATCTATCTAAACAGAAATTGAAAAATATTTTTGATGTCACCATAAAAGTATGTCTAGGCATTAGCTATCAATCAATCAAATTCTATTCAAAGCCACATCAATATACTTAACATTGTATATTTGATTATAAAAAACTTATGGAATTTATCAGTTAAATAAGACTTATTAAATATTACTTTTTCCTGTTAATTTTGAAATTTTTGTAAAATCTTAATTATAACAGCTTATACTATTTTTGGAGATTAATAATGAGAAATATTTTGGTGCAAGGTCATGATTTTTTAAAAAGTGTATTTATTTATATAAAGAACAAAATTCAATCAGTGATACGAGATCTGCTCAAAAAAAATGAGCAGATCATTTTGAATTTCCACGGGTTACGTATATTCGATTTTCGATTTTTCGTGGCGTTATGTTCGTATTCATGTCTCTTACTTATGTCGATAAGTTCGGCCATTTTGAATATTCAGTTAATTTTTGACAGCTGCTTTGCTTGCACGTGTTTTAGCTCGTCTTCGATTTTTGCCCATTCCAAAAAATGGATCTAAGAATCTGTTTTGGGAACAAGAAAAAGTCACAGGAAGTCAGATCTGGGAAATTCGGTGGCTGCGGCATTATTAGTGTGTTGTTTTTGGCCAAAAATTCGCGCACAAGCAACGATGCGTGAGCAGGGGCGTTATCATGGTGCAAAAGCCTATTTTTGTTCTTCCAAAAGTCCGGGCGTTCCTGGCGGATTGGTCCGCGCAACTTGCGCATAACTTGCAGGTAATATTTCTTATTGACCGTTCTACCCTGTGGCAAGAACTCATGATGCACCACGCCCCTGCAATCGAAGAAAACTGTAAGCAAAACCTTCAGATTCGACCGAACTTGGCGCGCTTTTTTCGGTCTTGGCTCGTGCGGTAGCTTCCATTGGGATGATTGAGCTTTGGTTTCCACGTCATTACGATAAACCCATGATTCGTCACCAGTTATGACCCTCTGGAGTAAATTTGGGTCGTCGCGGACAGAGTCCAACAGCTCCTTAGCTATGTTAATGCGATGCCATTAGATAATGGTTTCGTTCAAATAGTTTAATTGCCGATAGTAGAATTCTTAATTGATTGTTTGGTTGTTTGGTAGAAACTCAAAGAGTTCAAAGAACATGACATCTTGAAAATTTCACCACAACCTTCCTCTAATGAATGTCTGCTTTCAATGTCGTTTGAGGCGGATCATGACGCTCGGATCGATACCGTTTTTTTGTCAAATTATTGTAAACAATTCACTTCTTGTCACCAGTTATGAATTACCTCAAAAAAGGATCGTTTTCCTTACGATTAATGAGCACGTTTCGGACGCTTAAGCATGACGGCAAATGAACTTCTTTGACTGCATGAGGAACCCAAATATCGAGCTTGCTTATATATCCCAGCTTCTACAGATGGTCGTGAACGGTTGAATAATAGATGTTCAATGTTTCTGCATCCTCTATTCTCGTGTAGCGCTGATTTGACTCAATTCATGCCTTTAGTTTGTCATCATCAACCTCAGTTAGCCTTCTTGACCATTATCGTTGGCACGCATGCTCTTCTAGAGCATTGTCACGATTAACTTTGGGCAACTTTTCATAAGCTTAATACGCGTTCTTCCCTTTATGAAAGTAAAACAAACAAAAAGAGCGAAAATGCGAAGTTTGATCTTTCATTTTCAACTTGTTGTACAAAAAATAAACATTGTAAATGGATTAATTTTATAAAGTGTTAAATGACATAGCAATCATATAGACGCGAATAACTCTAGTACTTCCTAAAACGAACAGATGCCATCTGTTATAAAAGTGCGTCATGACGCCATCTGCTATATCAATGAGTTCAAGGAGTTCTGAAAAGATGAAAATATTAATAAAAACATATGTTAACAATGAATTTGTAGCTTAAAATAGTATTTTGGAAGGGTAGGATCGAAAAGGATTGCTACTAGTATCCAAAAATATTCGATTTGGAATACAGCTAGAGACATCTGTCGCCAAATAACTTTTATTAGTGCGGCTCTTAGAATTTATATTTCAATACTTGTATAAACAAAGTAAAAAATTAATAATATATAATTATTTTATGATGCTTAAAATAAAATATTTGCTCTAAGCAGATTCATAGTTAGCAAAATAAAGTATTGGGAATTGAGGATTACTGGTTTTGAGTAGCAATTAATGCCATTGCTTAAACTTTCTACCACTGGTAATAGAGCATCCTTTTAAATTATTAAATTCTCTCTCATAAGCAAGTGTCATCTTACTATGCAAAATATGATCATACCATGCTTATGCTTTTCAAACTTTATTTTAGTTATTTATAATTTTTTAACATCTTTAATTATTTTTTCTTAGCTCGGTCAGGGGAAATATTTGAAGAATTACCAATTTTTACCTACTTAAGCTCACCTCCTTGTTTCAAATACGATTACCTCTGAGACCACCGTCAAATGGATATTACAACAATATTTAGACCACCGGCTGCCCTTTTCACATTTTTCCTTCCTGGCAGGTTTTATATTCAGCTTCTTGGACAGCTATTCACCGATTATTTTCTTCACTTCATTTCTTTCTCCACTAAAGCGTGGAAAATAGAAAAAGACATGTTCCGCATCCTTGATTGTGGGCTGACAATTGGAGCATGTCGCATTAAATTCCATATTATAGCGATATACCCATGTCCTGATAGATATTGGGCCGTTCAGTGCTACACTGCTTCATGGCCTCTTCCGTTCTACGTGGCTATAGAAATGAGATGATGTGTCCATCTTCCTTTTATCTACAAAACCCAGTATCGCTGCCATCGTTTTACTATCTCATTTTTGTCCCTCCAACTGACGGGGAGCCAATGGATTTAATTTACAAGAATATTGCAGTCACCGGTGTTAAGAGTAAAGACTCCTTTACTTTCTTACGGGTGACTATTACTGCCACGTTTTATTGAGCATCAAGTTACAGGTCCACTGATTATAGCTAGTACCGGCTAATGTGGATCGCATTATTGCGTTTTGGATGATCTCATCTTTGAAATTGCCTACAGAAATCGTCGCAATTTCATCCGCAAAACTAACCATTATATAACATTAGTCCGAGAATCGAGCTGTGCGGCAATCCTCCACCGATGTTGTATGTTTTCATACCAATGCCAGTATCTTATATCAGTATACTATGGGTAACATTATCTTTATGATCTAGAGTTGCAATTATCTTTATGATCTAGAGTTAGTGCATTCTTGACATCAAGGGTGTTTTTGACATCATATCCTTGTATGCTAAGCAATTTCATATGTTTCCAATTAAAATGTCTTGATTTTGGAAAATTAATTTCAATTTACATTCTATGAAAGGCGAACTCTTTATTTTGTAGCCCAAATTTTATAAAAATCTGTATTCAATAATTTAACGCCATCTTCGATTATCTGGAACAGCACTTAGGGGAGAATTTGGATTTTTGAAGATAAAATCGCTCGCTGCTTTTAAAATGATTTTTCGTCCTTGAAGCGTATATTTAATTCTTAGGATAGTTTAAACTGATTCTTTTATCCTTTAAGTAAGTGATCATATTTCATTATCTATGTAATTTACTCAAATTTGTTTTTAAATACTTAGTTTTGTCTGAAATATTTAAATTTGACAGTACAATTATAGTGTATATGATTATTTGTAAATATTGATCAATTCAAAAAATTTGTATAAAAAAAATAAACAAATAATTTAAACCAAACAAAAAGTTCACTCAAACATTTTGTAACAAGAAAACGTTATGGTTTTCATAAAATAAATTTCTAGAATTGCAAATGCGAATAATTACTTTTGGATCGATTCCAGAATGGATAGCATAAAAACCATTGATAATACTATTACTAATAAATTTATTGTACAAGAAATTTTATGTTTCGAACTAATCCATGTACTAATCTAATTTTAATGGTCAGGACATACAATATTCGATATGGTCATGCTAACCATTACTACTCAGTTTCCTTTGCATAAATCAATAAATCCACTTATTTAGGTCAGACAACTTTTCTGAAAATACACACTAACTATGATATTTGAATTATTTTATTTCTTATATTACGCTTTTAAATATTTAATAACTGTAGAAAATGCTATAATATAAGATATTTGAAAAATAATTGGTCAAGTTTTTCCTGAAAATAAATTTACCATTATTATCTATATTAAAAATAAATTAATTTTTAGGAGAAAACCAGGAGATTTTTAATTGTAATGAAAGTCTTCTAAATAAGATTTTTTTAAATATTACTATTAAATATTTACTTTTAATAAATGCTAATGCACTACTCATGTAGTAGGAATTGTCTTAATATTACAATCTAAACACTAAATTTCCAACCAAAAAAAAAAGGTTGTTGATCTGAAAATTCATGATATCGCAAAAATTTTGACAAGACACGTTATTTTTTACTTTATCTTTTACTAAAAAAAATATTTTATCTCAAACAACAACAACAAAATTTTTTATAAGGATGATTTTATTTTTTAAAAAATCTTAAATGAATTTTCTTAGTATTTTCTCAATAATATTAGTATATTGAGGATAAAAATATATATTTCCGGCTGAAACTTGATTCTTGAAAACTCCTTACCAACTTATTAATAAATTCAACTTTCAAAAGCCATTAAATTCTTCAATTTGATATGAATTGGTCTTACGACTTGCTTGCTCTTTTTAAGGACAAAGCAATTAAATTCTATTGAGGAAAATCAACTATTGGATTTTGTATGAAGATTTTAAAACTTTTAATTGATTTCGCCATTGGGGCAATTTTTTTCTCCACGATAAATTCCAAATCAATCATACGAAAGAAGATGCAGAACCAAAGTTATTTGCATATTGCCATGAAACTAGAACGGATATAAAATACGACAGATGTCGAAATGAAAACTTTCGTATGAATTAAACTTTTTGATTATTAAACCGCAAGTCTAATATGGAATAGTATTGCACCTGGATTTTCTCAACTTTCATCCGGGCATAGAATATAAGCAAACTACAATAACATTCTATTCTAATCTAAGTCAAGAATTCCATAGTATCACATCGTTACCGGGTCATCCCGTTGAGCTTTTGGTTAATATTCAAATAATTTAAATGAAATTGTCTGATAACATGAATACTAAGTTGCCTTTTAATATATTTTCCCAACCGAATTTCCATTACAACAACAACTATTGTCCGATAAGCTTCATAGCATAAACAAGTTCATTAAGCTTTCAACATGGATTTACATTTTACTGGTGAAATAAAACTTGAGCAGTAATAAAATTACTCTTCCTTGTGTATTTCAACTAGTTCCATTTCGGTTTTAATTTTTTCCAACACTTTTTTAACTATTCTAAAAATTATTATCCTGTTTTTGGAATTTTTTTTAAATTTTAAATGTGGGCACATGTAAATAATTTTTTAATATTTACTTAAATTTATGCAATCAAAAGTTGCATATAAGCATGTATTTGAATGGAAAATAAACAAAATTATTGAATATTTGGAACTTAGCTACTATTAGTAAAGTTCTCTTTCATTGGGCGGTATTTGATAATGCTTTCACTACCATCTCTATTGTTGAACTTTATGCAAATACAAAGTGTACATATTTGTAGACTAAATATACTATTCGATATGTTTTATTTGCACTGTTTACTAAAATACTTACTTCAGATAGCATATTGTAAATTATTTTACTTGTAATACATTTATTTTAACTTAAATATTTCATTATTGACATTTCTTATCTTTACTGAAATACAAGATTGTGTACTTAATATAATTTCCAAATACAGCTATACTTGATACATCTTAAAGCACTTAATCGCTTCGATTAAACTTATATTGATGTTATAATTAGTGTTGTATTATTTTTTTAAAATATTAATACATCCTTAGGAACGTAGAAAACATTGAAATATTTTTTGAATCAATTAGTAGACTAAATATCAATAGAGGCCAAAAAATGTGTATGAAATGATAAAATTCAATAATGCAACAAAGCGTTATTATTTTTAGCGACAGCCTTGCCGCCCTTAAAGCCATTTGTGGCCGATCGAGTGACCCAGTACTTAGCGCAATTCGTCATAGCCTACTTAGCAATAGGAGTGTCGAGTTGCAATGGGTGCCGGGGCATGTGGAAATTGTAGGTAATGAAAGTGCTGACAAGTTGGCTGGAGAAACACTCCGTCGACCAGTGATCACAGGCATTCCCAATCTGCCTCGCCTACTAACAGTATAGCAACTAACATCATTAGCCATCCGCAGACACGATGACTGGACCAATAGCAACACATTTTTGTCGACTCATTGGACAACCACTAATAAACAAGTCTATTGAACATCCATACCGAAATTCTGGGCGCGAAAGCTCCTCAGAATCCAGATTGGACATACTGCTCTTACTTATAATTTCCTTTTTAGTATGTCCAATCTGGATTCTGATTCCTCAGAATCCAGATTTGACATACTGCTCTTACTTATAACTTCCTTTTTAATTACTTCGTGAGCAGGATTCCTCCCATTATGGAGCTCCTGGACTCAACAACTCCATTCCCTAGTTCCCTATTTAAACTTCTACAACATAATAATCTGCTCCACAAAATATAACAAAATTCTCAATATTCTATACTACTAACCACAGACCAGTATCTCTCAGATAACTTCCCACACGTACTATGAAGTCGCCAAATGTCCTCATGGTCGTGGCGCTATGAAGTGGCCCCTGTCACATGTCTGAGGGACCTTACAAACAACAACAACAACTGTTCTCCGGCAGCTTTGAATCGGCCGAGGCGTTGTTTCCACTCCTCGTAGCAGTGTTAAAAGGTTTCAAATGAATTCGCCATCAGCTCCGCAATTACATTCCTTTCGATGCTATCGGTAGTACCAAAAAAACATCCTTTCTAGTGTTTCTCTATTTTGGAGAACTATATAGTACACGGGCAGATATCCGGTAAATGGAAGGAATCTTCTTTCCTCACTGATAGAAATGGTCATGCGTAGGGATCGCTATCATAGTGGCGCATCCAAGTGTTTGCAATGTTCGATCTGAAGCGAAAAACTATTTTTCTGAGCCGTTCACAGAAGCCCTAATTTTCATCTGTTTTCGATACTGAAGACCTCTCTGAGAAAGGTTCGTCTTCCACTTTTTTTCGGCACTGCAAAAATCATTTATGCCCCCGAAAAAATTGTGTTCTTCATAAGCTCATTGCATATTTTCGTAAGTCAAATTCAGCAAACAACATATAATTACATGGCACATCATTTCTCCGAATTTTGCTATTTTGCATAAACACAAAAACGAGGGGACTAACGCACAAGCTATGTAGATGGGCAATTTGTAGTGTAGCTAGATCGCTATCAGTGATACTAGTTTTTTTTTTAATTTTGTCAGTTAGCTAGATCGCTATCAGTGATACCTACTCTAGAAAAATAGTTTTTTTTTTTAATTTTGTCAGTTTCCACTTTGGAATAGCAAATTCGCTGACCAAGTTTAGGTTTTTTAGTTAACCATAATATTCAAGCAATTTAAAAAATTATACTATTAAGAAACGTGGGCTCAATAGACTTTAGTTAGAAGAAATTGTAACGTTACGCAATTAGGTGTAATAGATATTCATCGTATTAGAATCAATTTATAGAAGAGGAAACTGGAAATTTACAGATATAAATTTTATTGGCTGTTATATTATCAACCCAATATTTGGCTGTATTACTAATAACAGTAATAAAACAATTATGATGCAATAATTTGTAAAATTAACATTCAAGAAATGTAAATATTTTATTGTTTTCATAATCATATACATTTGGAAAGGATTTACAACCTGAAATTAGTAAAAATTCTAAGATCATTATTACTAGACAAACGGCAAGAGATCAAAATTCGATCTATTCAACACTATACTTATCTTCGTTAAAATAATTCCCAATACAATAAACAGCAGAATTTTAAGGCACATTATTTCGATACAATTTTTTACATAATTTTCAGAGCGTCACAGTAATTTATGAATAGTTTTCGTAAAATATACAATCCAAATAATAATTGCACTATGTTGCATATAATAATGTTCCATCATAATTTTCCCGCATCTACTTCTCATGACTGTCAAACATCAACTGACAAAATTATAGCTTTTGAAATGGCATTAAATTACAAGTTGTAAATATATTTTTAGAGAACACTTACAAGTTAAGAAAGTCAAATAAGATTTTTTGATATTCCACAAAAAAAGTAATAATTCATAATATTAATATTCCACTCACAAATGAGAAAAACCTATCATAATAATCATACATAATATTTAAAAAGTAAGCATAATGGCTAATCTATAATATTTAAAACAATTAAATCACTTAAATACTATACAATTACTGCTAATTAAAGGCAGATAATAATTTCAATCTTATCAGGAATAATAAAATTATTACAAATTTATATAAAGTTTTATTCGAGATTTTTAAAAAAATAAGAAATTTTTAAATTTTTTTCGCCATGAAATAATAAATACTCAAAGTGTCAATGGATTCATATCGTAGCTTACAAATCTTGATAAACCCTTAGATTTACGAAATATTTTATAATTTTATTGCTTTAATACTATGCAACAATTGTGATAAACTTTAATTGATTTATGATCTATAAAATACACATAGGTTCGTTCATTTTCAGGCAAATCTTTTAGGATTAACTAAAAATATTTTGAAATAGGCCAAAATCGGTCGAGTATCTGATAAAGATTACACGTGCTTGTCAAAACTGAAATTTTTCATTCATTTAGAAATAATCAAATCAATTTAATTACAAAAACAAAATATTTCTTAGTCTCTTCTAAGTAATAAATTTAATCTAACAAACCGACAAATACCATTTCAAATACCGAAAATAAATTCATTTGTAAATTGCCAAAATATTTTTCTTCTTTATTCCAATTTATGTAAAATATGTTACTGCTGCATAAATAAGATGAATCGTTTGTAAAAATATTTCATTCAATAAATAGTAATAAATATTAATAATATTTTGAGAATTTGTGCCAAAATCCGAATTATTACGATAGTTTTTGTCTTGATTTCAGCCGACGGGTACGTACTATACATAAAATATTCTTTAATCTTCAGTGAATCGGTTGAAATTTTTCTGGGATGTAATAATATTTATAAGATGTTTACTTTTTGTAATAATTATTTTTCCACATAAATATTTCTAGAGCTTTTCTGAGAATTCAAAATGCAAATATTCACTTCCGATTGTTTCTTTGCCAATAATTCTTCTTTTAGAAAAAAGCTCATTTAATTCTGAAATTTTTCGTAATCCAATTCTTTTGTAGCACTTGTACTTAGATAAAAAAAAGTTATTCTGACTTTTATACATTTGTCTAAAAGAAAAAATTAATTATCTTTTTTATCCGATAGATTGCATAAAAGACAACTACTAATAGACATACTAAATCTATACTAAAATACATACTGTATCTAAAAATATCTTGTAGGAGCTTCTTGTTCGATGCCAAAAAAATTCTTATGAATTTTTATAAATTATTACATGAAATACATGAATATCTTATACACTTATTTTTTATATAAGAAAATGCAAAACCAATGCCAAAACAATACGAATGAATTATTCAACATATGTGAAATATGAGATATATTTTTCTGATTGTCTGGAATCAAAAGATTTTTTAAAAATTGATTGTTATTTACTGACAAATATTATTGATGACAATCGACTGTAACTGTGTATTTACATTTTGCATTGAAAATATTTTTATTTATTGTAAATAAAATCATTGTAAGTAACTAGTTTATGTCAAATATTTTCTGTTATTTTATCAGCAACTAGTTTAGAGCTATTGAAAGTAGTACAAAATTCCTAAGATAAAATGATAAAAATTAATAAATACTTTTTTTTGTAAATATGTTTATATCAAATTTTATACAATAAAAAGTCTAATTTATTATATTTTAAAAATACATATTTTAATTAGTTTTTTTTGTTATCATAAGCACTATGCTACTAAGACCATTTAACGACAAAGGGTATCGGGATAAGGAACTTAAATTATACAATAAATGCAAGGAAAAGTGGTTTTTGGGAGTTAGCGCAGGATCAGGCTTAACTAATGGGCTTTTCTATCCTAAATTTCTATCTTATCCTAAATTCTACTCAAAATCCTATCCTTCATAATTTTATCCTGAAGACCATTCTAAATACTATCCTTAATTTTATTATAAATACTACTTGAAATTCTATCCTGAATATTATCCATAACGATAATATTGCTTTCAAAAATGACTGAAATAATATCTATATTTTCTTTAATACAATAAAACAGTTTTACAAAAATGAATTATACTAAATCGGATATTCTATATTTTCGATAGTCAAAGCTTTTGTTTTTTAAATTTACGTAATTGGCACAAAAATTGTGTCTTCAGCTTAAATGTATCTCAATAATATATCTTATAAAAGAATATCTCAGTTGCTTTGGTATTACAGCGAAGTCTTTTAGCAGAATTTTAGAGTTCAGCTTTTAGAGTTCTTGTATTCTATTAAGCTTGACTTGCGACTAGGGTACTAATCCAGTGCTTAATTTTTTCAACAACCAGGTAATCCTTACATTGCTCAAAGAGCTTAACATTAAGTATCCGAGAATTGTCAAATAAAATACAAATTATTACTTATTGATTCGGATTTATTTTTATGTATTCATAAATAAGCTGCATTTAGAAAAAGTATTACCAACTTAACAGCAAAATATTTTTTGCATATATTTTGCGGGGACTTTTTAAGTGATTAATAAATATTTATTTAACAGAATTTATTTAGATTTTTGAATGTTCCAACCTAATTTCTGTAAAAAAAATATGAAGACCAGTTATTATTCAAAAGCTTTGAAGTGAGCATCTCGGATTAGAAAACAGAATTCTTGTGCTTTTATCATATAAAAGTTAGTATTTATAAAGACTATTGCCGTTGACCATTTGTGTAAATTTATATTATCAATATTGTTAGAATATACTAAAAGCTTTTTCGTACAAGAGATCAGTAAAAGGTATGTTGTACCAAAATTGAGATCTGGTTAATCATTTTAAGATAACAAATTTCCGCGTTAGTATTTTCAGTTTTTAGCATTTTTTTTGTAACTTATGCGTTTTTCTTAAAGATCAGTAACATAAAATCCTCCTGCAAAATATATTTGAAGAGTATTAGAAAAATTGAACATACAAATTTTGTCGGATTTTTTTACCAAATTTTTAAAATATTTTCCTAATAATTCTTCAAACTAAGAGATACGATAGTTCAAAAGCTAATTATTTAGTAAAATTTATTAAAAGGAAGCTTATTTAAAGAAAACATTTTTGAAAGTAATTATTATAAACTTTCAAAACTCCAATATCGTTTTGAATATGAAAATTTTTTATTTTAATAATTCTTAGTATGAAGATAGATAGTTTTTATATTTAAACAAAAGCTTTTTTATTTTTATAAATAAATATATTGAAAAAATATTTAATAAGCTATTTTATTTTAACAAAGTCTATACATAAACCTACCCCCATTCAATACCGCCAACATAAGCAGTAAAATAAAATATAATTTAATATCATACCAAATATTTTATTTTAAATTTAATTCAAAGTATAAAAATTAATTTGTACTTAATTTGCTCAGTCCGTTTTTGTTAGGGTTTGGAGTACGAATTTATATAAAGCTCGAATAATAAATATATAAAGAGCCAGCCTCGTCCAAAATAATTATTTTTTTATTCTTTTGTAGACTTTTATAAATGTTTTGTAGAAAAAATTTTTGCGGCAATTTATTTACTTTTTTACATTTAAAAGTCTCAGGCAACGGTCAATATTATTATTCTAATAAATACCTTCAATTTAATTTATTATGAAGGATAAAATATTCATAGAAAAATATTAATAGTCAAATTGGATTTATTGCAGAAAAATAAAATTAATATTTTGCAAAACTTGATCTGGACATTTTTTTGTTGAGTGTATAAGCTTATAAGTTGATTTATTATCCATTATTATTGAATATTTAAAAGTAATTGTTAGTAGACGACTGCAATATTAAAAATTGTTAGTTGTTGTGCAATATTAAAACCGATTTAAACCATTTTATTGACATATTATCCTCATAACTCATGAAGTGGCTATAATCAAGACTATAGGTATGCCTCAAAAATGATACTCGTAGTTACGGTTATAATTTACGTGTAAACACCGTCAGACTATACTTGCTCTTTCGGTTTTCAAAAACAACCTAAAAAAATTGCAGTTAATTTATTTTTCATATTTTCACATATTTTGAATAAAATTACTTTTCCAATAACGTTCAGTGGTTTAAACATAAATATGTGTATTCAATTTATGCAGAAGAAAGAAAGGTGAAATTTAAATACTTTACCCTTTTTCTACTGTTGTTTTCTTTGAACGGCCTCATTTTAAATATAAATACTTCATTAAATACTACATTAGGTAAAAATTTTAATTCTTTGTAAATTTTAAATAATTATACTAAAACGCAATTAAAATTCCTTGGGAAATAATCAAAGTGAATTGTGTAGAATTTTTTTATATCATAAAGGGTTCTGTTATTAAAAAAAAACATAAAAATTTAATTTACCTAAAAGCTTTATGTTTTGTAAAGTTATAACAAATATTACACCGGCAACGATATTCTAAAAGGCTTAGTATTTTTATAGGAAATTCAAAGAAAATTTAAAAAAAAATAACTTGAATTTTATAGAAAATTTTTAGAAAAATAATTAACATAATTATTATATAAATTTTAATAATAAAAATAGATATCTACATAAAGACAGTTATAATAACGTACAAATATCACGGAAAAATTAGAATAATTTATATTAAAAAATGAATAATTAATTTTATCGATTAAAATCGACCATAATAAAATTATTTCCCATTTTGATAACTGAAATCGATTTTTTGTTAAAATTATCCATAGTAGCTTTTGTGACTAGCAATTACATTAAAAATAGATTCAAAGTCAAATGTATTCTTTCATGGTAGGATAATTGAAGTTTACTTACCAACGAAATCGATGATTCCAATACATTTTCATATTAAGTCCTGTCCTTTTACTATATACATTCATGTACAGCTATTTTCTTCTCCTTTATTTATTTTCACCTTTTGTAACAAGTTTCACTTCTGTGATTGATATGTTTACATGTAATTTGGTAAAAAGCTTTTTTATTTATATATGAAAAAAGAAAAAGAAATATTCAATGACAACGAAATGGGTTTCAAGTTTTTACAATATAAATATAAAACATGGAAAAATGTGAAAAATAATATTAAACATTTATTACGTGTTAAAAAGGAGACTTTTTCCGAATAATAATTTTTTAAGTGAACTGGAACCGTTTTATGAATGTATGTAAATTATTCTATAGAAAATCAAAAATATTAACGTATTTGACATTATTTGTAAGAGTATTCGGGATAGAATTATGTTAATTTGTTGTTTTTATATATTACAAATTTATATTTTTTAGCTGTAAGTCATAGGGTGTAAAAGATAGAAGTTAATAAAGAGAAAATTCAGTATATTTTACAATTTTCCTTTGATAAAGGCGAAAATTTATGTCAAGCGGCTGAAATTGTGAACGGTGCTTATGATCCCGATACTGTCAAAGCCAATACCATTCAGGAATTTTTGATTTCAAATATACACCTCGCAAACGCAGGTCTGTCGTTAAAAATATCGATAAAATCATGCAAATGATCGAAATAGATCAGCTTTTTAGCTGATTTTTTTAAGGTGTTAAATCACAACTTCTTGGAGGCCATTCAAACTCACAATTTCTTGAAATAATCGAATCTCTAAGCTTTTCTCGCAATAATTCGGTTGTTGCACGTGCTGTGTGGCACGTAGCCCCGTCTTGTTGGAACCAGATGTTGTCAAGGTCAACTTCTTCCAATTTCGGCCATAAAAAGTTGGTTATCATCGATCTATACCGCTCTCCATTGACAGTAACGGTGTAACCAGCTTCATTTCAAAAGAAGTACGGACCGATGATTCTACCAGACCAAAAACCACACCAAACTGTCAATTTAGGTGAATGTAATGGTTGTTCATGAATAATTTGTAAATTTTCTTCACACCAGAACCGACAGTTTTGTTTATTTATCGTAGCATCGAACAGGAGCTTAAAATCGACAACAAAACAGTTTTATACCATTTCCATAAAGATGGATTGTAAAAGGAGCTCGATGTTTGGGTGGCAGAGAAATTGACGTGATGGATCGAATTTCCATCTGCAAAGCCTTGGCCAAACGAAAATAAATTGACCCATTTCTTAAACGGATGGTATTTGGGGATGAAAAATGGGTCACTTACGATAATATTGTGCGAAAACGATCATGGTCAAAAGGCGGTAAAGCGGCTCAAACGGTGGCCAAAGCCAGGAAGGTTTTGCTGTGAATTTGGTGGGACTGTAAAAGAATCATCTTCTATGAACTGCTTCCATATGGTCAAACAGCAAATTCGACCCAACGGGAGAGGTGTTGTGTTCCATCAGAATAACGCCAGATAAGAAATTACCATCAAGATGAGAAATTACCATCAAGAGAAGCTTATAAAAATCGCTTAGTCGAGTTTTTCGCCAATAGGGACCATGGCTTCTATGAGAGAGGTTACCTTTAAAATGGCAACAAAACGGCATCGTATTCATTACAAGTAGCATTTTTACTGAAATATAAACTCTTTACATAAAACGCTATGATAACCCAGACTATTTGAAAAAAGGGCGCACCGATATGTTATTAGCTGGAATCGAACTGTGGACCGCTGCGTTCTAGATAGGGACGTTCCGAGAGTCGCTAAATTATTTGCTTGCTTTGTTAATGGGCCACCAGATCTCGCCAGACGCTTTCGTATCCATCTGCTCGGTAGTCTGATGGTCCGCAAGCGGTAAATAGCGTAGCACCATGCCTTAGTATATGTCGAACCCATGACCCCTTGAATAGTAGTCCAGCACTACACTTTACTTTCTATTCTACAAATCAGAGCATTATTAAACTTATTATTTGAACTTAACAAAAACCTAATAAACTAGTGGGTTTAAGATACACTATCATCGTTGTTAAAGTAGGTCATAGGTTCCCGTAAGTTTCCTAATATCTAATGGCTTCCATTTGAACGATGCACTGTCATGTAGTCTATTCAACCTCTGCCTCGAAAAGGTAGTGCGCACTTTCGGCATTAATAGCCAACGTAATGGTCCCCTCTAAAAGCCAAGCACGTCTTCACCAGATCGATTAAAATGTGACAATCAACCAATATAACAAAGAGGTCATAATATTTGGGATCGTTAGTCAACTGTCACAATAATGTCAACGCGGAAATAAACCGAAGAATAATGCTGGCTAATAGAACCTTATTTAGCTTGAGCAATATTTTTAGGTCAACCAATATCACACGATGGGTTAAGGTGCAACTTCATAAAATATTAATACTAATATGTTATTGTATGGCAAAACATGGCACCTTAGTCTAGTGATTAGGCTGCTCTTAGCCGTCAGAAAAATTCTTCGCAAAAATTTCTCTGGTTTGTCAAGATGATAGCAGGATAATACGGTACGAGGGTTATTCAACAAGTACTTAGTCTACAAAAGAAAAACGAAAATTTTGGAAAGGTGGCAATATATTTTTCCACATAATCTCCTTCAAGCTCGATACACTTGGCCCAGCGATGCTGTAACTTTTTTAACCCGTCCAAAAAATACATTTTCTCGAGGGAAGCAAAATAGGCCTCCGTGGCGACGATGACCTCCTCATTCGACCCAAATCTATTCCCGGCGAGTGATTTTTTCAGGTTTGGAAACAAAAAGTAGGCACAGGGGGCTAAATCTGGAGAGTACGGTGGATTGGGCAGCAATTCGTAGCGCAATTCGACCAATTTGGCCATGGCGACGGCGGAGGTGTGAGCCGGCGCGTTGTCGTGGTGGAACAGCACTTTTTTCTTCGCAAGGCGGGGCCGCTTTTTTTTCTTCAATTCGACGTCAAATCGGCCCAATAAGTCAGCATAGTAGCGCCCCGTGATTGTTTTACCTTCTCGAGGTAATCGATGTGGATCACACCTTGTGAATCCCAGAAAACGGTGGCCATCACCTTTCCGGCCGATTGAACAGTCTTCGCCTTCTTCGGAGCACGTTCGCCGGGTGAAGTCCACTGTTTCGACTGTTCTTTAGTCTCTGGTGTGTACCAGTGAATCCATGTTTCGTCGACGGTCGCGCCGACAGCTTTCTCATGCCCAGTTCTTCGTGTAGAATATGATGCACCGTTCCTACTGCGATGCACACAGTCTCAGCTATCTCGTGAACCTTCAATCGACGGTCTGCCAACACGAGATCGTAGACTTTTTTAACGTTTTCCTCAGTAGCAGCCGTTTTCGGTGCACCTGGGCGTGGCTCATCAAAAACCGAAGTGCGGCCACGAACAAACTCGTTGAACCAGTTCTTGACGGTCGCCATCGAAGGAGAAGAGTCACCATACACAGCATCTAAGCGATCTTTGATTTCGCTACGCGTTTTCTCTCCCAAAAACAAGAATCTAATCACCGAACGATATTGTTCTTTTTCAATTTTTGTGCAACCGACCGACACGCTCGCTTTCAAAGGCTCTCAAAACAAAACTAATGAAGGGAATTGACTGAAACTTTGACAATAGGCTACTAAAGGAATGTACTGCACGATGGTAACAGCAGTTCCATCGGGCGGTCAGGCTAAGTACTTGTTGAATGACGTATATACTGTTTATACGGAAGGGAAAATGTTTCCTAGAAAAAGTAAAAATTAATAAGACCCATCAGATAAACATGGAACAGGAACTTTAATAAAAATAATTATAATAAGATATACACTCTATTATTTAATAAATAAATGCCAAGTATAAAATATTCAAATAAACTATAAAATTTTCATTTAAGTCATTCTTGAAAATTTATTTTTTCGAAATAAGAATAATTATGAATGGCTTAGAAATCAGAAAGACCCAAGACCCCAAAGCAATTGAGAATTATTACGAAAATTTTAGTCGTGCTTATGTATTCAGAAAATGGATTATTTTTCATAAAAATTTCGTTATTAATTTCCGCTTTTGTAGTTGTTATTTTTATAAACGTAGATTTTTTTTGAGTGTTTTTCTGCAAAAAAGTATTTTTTGGGTCAATATAAAATTATATTATAAGCTATAAAATATTCAAATAATATTTCGGTAAAATGTTATAAAAAATATTATATCAACTATGGCATTTTTCATAAAAATGTTAAAAATGTATTACATTTTTTTTACTAAATTCTTTAGATTGTATTACCCCATACTATATGAATTACAAAAATAAAATAGATTTAAATGAAAATAATTTTCTTATTGTATTAAAATATATAAAATAGAAAAGAACTATATAGTTTAATATCAAAATTAGGCAGAAAAAACAAAAGCTTTAGTAAAACTCTTCGAATAAATTGACATTAAGAAATTTTAAATACGTATAAAATTTATTCATATTATAAGTAGTAATGTTTTTTCTTAAATAAATTGTTATTAGGTAAATTCCTTTTCGTAAGTATTTGTTTTTGTATTTAAATACACGAAACCTGATATAAAATTTATCATTTAAATTTGGCAAAGATATTATCAATTTTCATAGAAGAAATGAAAGTGACTATCTGTAAACAGATAATATTTTCTTATGTCCCGAAAGAAACATACCAAGTTAATTATAATAATTTTATTTCTAGAACAATATCTACCAACAACAAACAAAAGCATATTTTGTATTTTAGTAGATTATATTTTTCATCAGACAAATATCTGAGCCAAATTGAAATAAAAATAAAAATCAAACATTCACATGAAAAGTTAGAAAAAATATTTATCATTTCCAAGACGATTCAAGATATAAACTATATAGTATAATACGCATTTATATGCATGCATATATTTACGAGAAGATACACCTAAAAAAAGACTAGACTACCAGCAGTTTATAAATATTTTCGCGCTTTTTCGCCGCATATCATTCGAAGTGTTTAATTTTAACATTTCTCCTACAAGTTGTATGATCAACAAAGATCTGTCATTGAATGTCACTTAGTCAAAGTACAAATCTTTTAATTCTACTAAATTCTTTATAAGAAGAGAAGTTTTTTTTGCAAAAGTTCTGTATAATTTTTCAAATAAGAAAATTCCATTTATAAATACCTTATTTAATATTAAACTGTCATAATATTTTTACTCATCACACAGCCTTTTATTAAATATACAACAGTGTTTCGGATAAACTTTTCCATAACAAATCAATATTTTCACAAATAATAAAAAACTGCTAAAGAGTAAAATACTAACAGTGAAGTGTGCTTTTATCATACAAATAATATTCGTTGTTGGAAAAAGAAACTGTTCAAAATACGAAAATATTTAAAAAAAAAATCAAACAAATTTGTTTATTTACAAAAAATAGCAGTGATCTCTTTGAGTGGAATGGACGAGTACATAAATAATCTGCGAATTTCTTAAGTACCGGAAAAATTAATTATCTCAAGTGTTATCTTAATTGAACTGCACCGATTACTATAGGCAAGTGCCAAAAAGTTTAAGGCCGTTTAAGATTTTGTTTTCCTTTTGATATTGATCTCATGTAGATCGATCGAGTGATATTCAAAGTAAAGAAATCTAATTCGGAGGGAGCACTTTGCAAAGTTGTCGAAAACCCAAGTCTATAAAAATATAGTCTTTCTCAAAGAAAACACAAGATCTTCTTTACACTTAACATACCCGAATGTGTATATATTTTATCTACTACATATAATAGATACTTTTTGGGAAATTTGAAAATTCTACGTCGAAATATTTACAATGTTGATAATTTTACATTCAGTTTTCCTGCTTTATGAAAAGTGAAGGTATAGAAGAAAACATTGGCTCCTATGTAGAGACGGTTTTTATATTATTAGCTTAGAAATTGTTAGTAAATTAATGTCTGATCTTGAATAAGCTTGGTTGGAATATTTTTGAAGTGAATATGTCAGCAGTCGAAGAAGCTACCGAAGAACTTTATAGTAAAGAATATCATCGACTACAATCACTAACCAGCCACAATGAAATCAAACAAGTGTCTGTAAGTGATTGAAAATTTCCATTTTGATTTATAGCTTTTAAAAAGATCTTGTTTTTTTAGCATCCGATATTCATAAATAAATTAAAATAATTTTTTATTATAAATTATTGTAATAAAACAAAAATATATTTTTTGTTTTTGAAAACGAATTTTTTAGTAAAATTTATTCTTTCTTACAGACCGAATATGGATTATCTGAAGAACAAGTTGCCGGTAAGTTTATTCACTATTTTTTATGTACACAATTTTCATCAATTAATCAATAATAATTACCAAAATATACCAAATCATCGTTTATTAGGAAAATACATATAAACATACGTCTTAATTTGCTAGGAAAGAATTGTTAATATTGTATATTTAAAAAAGCTTCGTCATTATACTTTAGGAAAGAATTTGAAAATTACAATTTAGATCTTTTTCGAAAAAAATAAAATTATTATTAGACTATTTACTATAATATAATTGTAGATGCATTTGATAAGGAATCATTTAATTATTCTATTGAAAATTGAAAAAACAACTATTAATTAATAAAATCAATCAATATTTAATAATGAATTTTTACCCATTAAATACTCTTTATTTATAATTTAAAAAAATAATTTTTTACATCTTAAAAATACATTTATTATAAAATTAATAAAAATTCATGCAATAAGAATATTTTTTTTGATAACTTAAAATAAATTATATGAAAGTAATATTAGTTATTGAAATATTTCTTATAATATTACAATAATTATTTAAAAATTATAATTATAATAAATATAGGCGATCTTTTATTATATAGATAAAAATTGTAATTGTATTGAAAAACTTTTAAAAGAAAAATCGATCCAATTCATTATAATAATTTTCTTTTTTGGGATATTTCTTTGTAAGGTCATAATTGGTTTTTTTTTTTTTTACCATAAAAAATTTCATAATAAAACTTCCTTAGACTTCTTAAGACCTAGAAGAGAATTTACTTAGAATTTCCATCACAACATTGACGAAAAAATAACTTAAGGGTTGTGACGCTATAATGTGACCCAGGACCATTTATGCCTGATGAACTTTATGAACCAACACGTTCAATCAGCCATAGTCAAAATTAAATTGCGTTCATAAAATCTAAGTTAGTGAATAATAATTATATTTTTGATATTTATCTATGCATAACTTACTTTTAATATACTTTCAAAAAAAAAAAAAAAATGTAGACACTCTAAATTGGATCAACAGCTTATGTACATAGCTGCCGAATATAAATTTAAAATAGTAGCAATATTTTCTCATTTTTATTTATATTTTTGGACAAGTCAAAAGAACTTGCTAAAAAGGTATTAAATATTTCTAATTAATTAAGAAATAATATTAAATGGATTTTCTATAATTATTAACTATTTTCATATGGATGCGGTTGTCTTTCAAAAAGACTACTCAATAATTATTATGCTTACAAGAACATATTTTTCTCTATTGTAAGTTTATTTAAAATATATCTAATATCTAAACGTATAAAAAATTTTCTCAACCTGATAATGAATAATCTTTATTATTTTTTTCTCATGTAGAAAAATTCTATTTATCTATAAGTTCGTACAAAAAATTAAAATAAATTAATATAAATATTTATATAAAAAAGAACATATATTTTTCGAAGCGATTTTTTTCTTATTGTACATTTTTCATATAGTTGATATAGTACAATATTCTTGAATGCTTCATAAACCTAATTTTCTTCTGAAGATGCAAAAACGTTTATAAAGAAGCAAATTTCATACTAATTGCTATTAAATTAAGAACAACTTTCCAATTTACTCAAAATTATGTATCATAAATTTTCTTTTAAAATGTTATGCAAAGGAAAAATAAGTTTAATTATATTTGCACATATAGTAGATACTTGCATAAGTTAATTTAATAGTTATAATACATAAATAGTTTCAGGTTCTTCTTAAATGTTCTAAAATATTTCATGTTATTTAATAAATTAATAAGGTTTTGTTATAGTAAATTTTATTTCTTTTACTTATTGTTACCTCCGTACTTATACATATATTTATAATAAAATTTAGGAAATTTCAGTAAAAACGTATAATATAGAGAATAAAACTAATATAATCATCTCCTCCTTTTAGAAAAAAATAAAAAATACGTTATGAAAATGCTTATTTGAAATTAAACATAATTCAGAAAAAATGTTACGCTCATTAAAATAATATACGAATTTGGTGCCTTTTTTAAAAATATTATTTTATTGTAATACTTCAATGTTATCCCTTCAAAGAAGTTCCTTTGGACAGTTAAATATCAGCAGAGATGTTTTTTCCTCACTGGAATCGCCATTAGCACCTTGGTTACACTCCTTTCGATGTTATCCACTGTACAGATGACGTTCTTTCAAGTGTTTTTGATCTTGCACAGGAAAAAAAAGTCATACGGACTAAAATGAGGAATCCGTTTTTACCGTTGATGGAGATGGCAGTGTTATAGTGGATCATCCAAGTGCCTGGACTTTATTATAAAAAACGCTGCTAATTGACAGTCTGACTTCACAAAATCCCTTACTCGGTCTATATTCTCATCAGTTTTTGATGTTGAAGTTCTCCCTGAGCGAGGTTTGCCTTTCACTGCTTCTCATCTCTTCAAAAATTCTTTATGTCACCGAAAAACGTATGTTTTTGATAAAAAATATTCTCCAAAAGCTTATTGCAGCTTTCCGTACGTAAAACTCGTGAATTCACTAATATTAACATAAAATTTGATGGTGCATCGTTTCTCCAAATTTTACTATTCCATTTTTTATAATGCACTACAAAAAAACACAACTTGACTTACGAATACCACGATCTATAGGGCCGCGTAATTACCGGACGAGGTAGAAATTTGCACTGGAATATAGGAGGGACTAACGTATAAGCTACGTAAAGAGGAAATCCTCAGTAATCATCTCTATTAAGATGACTTTTTAGAATTCAAAATTTTTAATAAATAAATATAAAATGAAAAAATTATGAAAATAATTATTTTAAAGAAGCCAAAAAAAAAAAACAGTTTTTCTTTCAATATTTATTCTATAATGGCATTTTTCGTATGATATGATAATAACTTATAATTTTACATTTTTATTATGTCGTAAAATATTTAAATTTATTTTTTAAAAAAATTATCAATTGAAAAACTCACCAAAACAAATACAAACGGTTTGTAGTTTTTCCTAAAACCATCAATTTTTATTAATAATATTTTCCAATTAAAAAAAAGTTCACAACAAATTTTTCATAATTATATTAAAAGTTCGAAAAAAATGTTATTTTTTTATTACTAACAATTAAGTTGATTAATGCGCGGGATCTTGTACACAGTTCGAATCCCGCTAGTGCCATGGCCAGGATGCTCTTTAGTGGTTGCTAAATGGCCTAAGTGCGAAAAATAAATTTCAATATTTCGACATTGATTTGCAAAAATATTTTAAATACATTTTCTTCCGAAAAAAAATGTATACAATATAATCATGGAATGGAAATTATTAAAATTTTAAAAAACACTTGAAACTTTTGGTTTTTATGTTATAAAAAAATTACTATTTCTGCATTTCAGTTTTGTTATGAATAAGAAAATGTACATTAACTAACTGAAGGTGAAAAATTTGATTATATATTTAAAAAATGCTATAGAAAAGAATCTTAATACAATTTCACATTTTTGGTTCATTATTATTTTTTTTTATCTACAACTATTTTACAATAACAAGCAGCACGAATCGAAGGAACATTGGCTCATACTATAACGCACCTAATAGAGATCATGCTCGGAGAATTTTCGATTGGAGGGATTGTATTTGAATGGAATTGGAATGCTTGGTTCTATTCCGTATGTCCATATGGGTCTGATTACCGTATTGTATAGAAGTACTTTTTTGTGGACTGTCAGCTTTGAACGTTAGATGTCTGTAGCATCTGTTCGTTTACAGTTTTGTGTGTGCGTTCCATATCAAACGTTTATCCATATACAGTCCTAAGTAACGCATCAGAAAATGCTATATAGTCTACAACATGATGACACTGTTGAATTGTGGAATACTCAGTTCTTATTCCAAACTGCTGATTTTGAATAATATTGTAATACTGAAGAATGGGGAATAAGAGTTTGAGGATAAGTTTTTGACGATTTTTGCTAGGATTGGAAGCAGGCTTATAGGTCTGTACGGAAAGGTGCATTTATAGGTTTTTTTCGGGTTTCGGGATAATGTTTATTATAGAGGATGCTATTGTAAATATATATACTTTTTTCTGAAGTTGCTTTACGATATCGGAGGTAATTAGATAATAGCCAGAGCTTTTTTACTTCAGAAGAAGTGAGGTACTTGGGAGGAGAATCAAGGTCAACTGGATCTGATAAGTCTCTATAGATTTCGTCAGAGTCTTGTCTTGTCGTTGCCGTCTTCGTGTGGTTCAAAAGTATTAGCTAAATGTTTTATTACTTTTAAATTAAAATATTCTAATTTTCCGAATCTGACACTAACCGTTCTATTGTTTAACACTAAAATATTTTACTAGCCTCAGAAAATATTTTAACATGAAATAATGTATTTTAAATTACCTTTACAAAAAAAATTTATACCAACGATTACTGTTATTTAAATTCGTTTCAACCTCAGAAAGATTAAATGTTAGTAAAAGACTATGTTTCCTTGGGACTTCTTAATTATAGTAGAAGTACTACTTACTGTCTGAAAACTAGTTCATATTTAATATTATATATACGATTTCGAAAATATTGAGATAGAACTTCCGTTATAGCGTTACGACCGTAAGTATTTTTTTTTTGCTCAAATGATAAATAAAATTAGCCAATATATGTACAGTGAAAATAATCAAGGAAAGAAATTTTAAAAAATATAGAATTTTTGTAAAATACATATATCAATTAATTTTCATCAAGCTGTTAAATAAGATATTTTATTTTCAATTATCTTTAAAAAAAATTTATTATTTCTTATTGAAAATTACGTAGGAATTGTAAAAAAAAAATTTTATATTTATCCATAATAAACTCTTTCAATTTCCCTACCTATCAAATTTAGTTAATAGTTTTTAAAAACATAATAGAAATTTAAATACATATAAATATCTAATATTATCATTATATATAAATGATTAATAAATGTTCTTATCAAAATATACGGAGATTAAATTCAGTACATAATATTCAATTCTGTTATTTTATAACTTATATGATTGCAACATTATCATATTATGTATATGTGCATCTTCTTTATTTTTTACGAGCCACGTAAGTTAATATCATTACTTCTCGATTTAATTTTGTTTAATATGTCAATTATGTAATAAATTTTTAAAATATTGAAAATTATTAAACTATTTAAATAGGTATTATTTACTTTTCCAAATAACTCAGATATATGCTGGTACAAATATCTAAAATGCATGGGTGCGAATCCCGCTGAGGCATGGTCCTTCTTTCCATTCTAATTTAATTTTCTTATATCGTTATCCATTGTCGCCAAATGGCTTTTAGTATCGTGGCGCTTAGAATCATATATTTCAGTACTTATGTTACTGGAAATGATAACAAACAACAAAAACATGACTCAAATTTTAAGTAGACAACTTAGCCGTTTTGATTATATAAAAACCACTATTTTTTACATAAAAACCATATTATAATGTACAAAAAATTTTGCGAATTCCTAACAATCTTTCTTTGGCACAATGTCATCTTTATTCATAGCCCAAAAAATAAAAGTAGTCCTTTGAATGATCCTATACTCAAAGAGATTCGACATAAAGTCCTCAAAAATAGAGGTGTTGAGTTACGTTGGGTTCTGGGGCATGTGGAAATTATGGAAAATGAACGTGCTAATCAGCTATACCTAATCTGCTTCGTCTACTAACAAAATGGCAAACAATATCCTCATCCTTATGTAGAAATACAGACTGGACTAATAGTGAGACCTATCTAGCATCTCACTGTACAACTACTAATAATCCAGTCTACTCAGCATCTCTGCCAAAATTCTTGAAACGAAAATTACTCAGAATTTGGATAGAGGATATTGCTCTCACACGTAACATACTTTTTGGAAATTGCACACGTCCTATCTGCCTACCCTGTGGTGTTAGGAAATGAATAATTCATTCAGAGAAATGAATAATTCTCCATATATTGAGCAAATATCAGCAAATCCGGCGTTTCTTTATGAGTAAAATATCTCCCATTGTGGAGCTCCAAGATTAAACGATGTCGTTTGTTAAGTCCGTTTTTTAACCTAAGAAAACATTCTTACATGGTTTACAAAATTTAACAAACTCTAACTGTTCTCCCCTACTAAAAATCAACTTCGTTTAGAAAACTACAATAGTAATACCCACCCATACGAAACTTGAAGTCGCCAATGGTCTGATGGTCGTGGTGCTATAAAGTGACCTTGGCTGATGTCTAACGAACCTTTTATACACAAACAAAGAATATACAGTATACAGCAACAATTTTACTGATGATACTGTCTTGGCGAAAAGTATGCACACTTTAATAATATTTGTATTTTCAGAATATTCTTTTTAGAAATATAATTTTCTCAATATTTGATGCATCCATCCATTGCTTTGATAACAACTGCTACTCTTCGAGGTATACTATCCACCAATTTTTGCCACTTTTCACCTGCAATTTTTTCTAATTCATTTTTATGTTGATTTGTAATATTTTTCAAGTTTCTGTCTCTACTGTCATAAACAAACCGTTCCCAACACCACTAGCAACCATGCAGCCCCAGTTTATTATGTGTCCACCCCCCATGCTTGACAGTTGGTATTACGCATTACAGACTATATTCTGGCCGAAATTGCTTTACAGACTTTATTCTTTTTCTTCGTGAACCAAGAATACATTTTTTCTTACAACGTCTTACTCGAGCCTCAATAAAACTATTAGGATTTTCTGTGCCCTAATAGCGGTTATTCTTTTTATTAACAAAGCCAGCCAAGTCCAACTATGCTTCGTTGCTCATAATGATTTTTGCCAAAAATGGTAACCGTCTATACCGAGCTGTAAGCCCGAGCACTCCAGTCTTGCCGCTGTTCATAGTAATTTGCCTGGAGCTGTTGTATCAATTAAATTTTTTACGGATAAAAAAGTAAATCTTTTTTGAGAATTTTTAACAAACATGATGAAGATATTCCCAATTCATGTGCACGGCGTCTATGAGAGCTACCCGGAAATTCAGCAACACTCTGCCTCACTGCATCAATTTTTTCAGGTATACATTGGCTCAATTGAAGACACCGCTGCAAAAGGAGGCAGCTCCATTTTTTGGCAATTTTTTTTTTCCAGTGAATATAAATTATTTTAAAGCTGCTCTATCAATCACTGGAAAAACGAGACAGCTGCTTTAATTCACTGCGGAAATATAAAGGATATATAGATGGCCCCTTATTGAATCCCGTGCAAAAACCAGGCAGCTCCGGAGCTGCCTCGTTTTTGCACTGAATGAACATGCATGATAAATGCTTGCAATAGTTTATAATTTCATATTAATGTGAAAAAGGATCTTGTATACAAAAATGAAAGAAGACACCGCAGAAATTTCAGAGAACAAGGATGAGATGGAGCTGTTAGCTTTCGATTTCATACAAAATATGCCTCTCCCACATGTAACTAGTGGTCACGTTTTCTTTAAACAGCAACTGTGGTAATATAACTTTTGCATTTTTGCATCTAGTTCTAGGAAATCTTACTTTTTTATTTACGATGAAACCATAGCCAAGAAAGGAGCTAATGATGTAGTAAGCTTTTTACATTATTTTCTTGAGAACTTTTTAGCACCAACAGTTAGAAAAATATATCTTTATTCCGATAACTGCAGCTCACAAAATAATTTTCTTCCTTGCGACAGGAGCTTTGGATTAATCGAAAAATAGAAAAGAAACGGCAAAGAATCTATTTGCCAGAAGAATGGGTTCAACTGGTTAAAAATACATGCCGCAAATTTATAGTAGTTCCAGTTTCCCAAGATATGATTTTATATTTCACTGGTCATTTTAAAGGCGCTTTCAAAACAACCGTTTCAAACAAAAAGAAACAAAAATTTGGGATATCTTCCTACCGTGTCATGGCGTATACAGCAAAAGGCGTAGATGCTTCTAAATCTCTCTTCTACTCTGGGCCGTTACCACTTAAGCGCGCCAAATATCTACATGACCGATGTGTCCCCAAACTGTATGTGGTTTTATGACCAGCTGAAGAGCCAAGAAGAAGAGCAAACTGTTGGGGACGAAGAAGATAGCTTAACAGACTAATGTAATGTTACTTTATTATGTACTTTTGAAAAAAAATTGTTAATACATAACTTGAAATTTATTATTGAATTTTTTTTCGCATCCTCCGGTGCAAAAAAGGGGCAACTCTATTGTTTTATTTTTTATATTATTATCTATCCAAGTTTTGAGAGTATATTATATATTAAGTAATAGAGTTTAACTCCACATATGAATAAAATAAAAAAATAAAACAGAATTCGTAGTGATACAGTTTTTTGCTTCTCCTGAAAAAATTGGTAAAATGGAGCTGCCTCTTTTTTGCAGCGATGTCTTCAATTGTCGCCCAGTCTTCGCTTTATCTCCCAATATATGCATATTTTCAAAATTATTCTTCACACGCTGAATGATTGACTTGCTCAGCATATGAGCTGATTGTTCAGTTGTAAATACGCGGGATAAATTACGTAACCAAAAAAGTTACGTAATTTATCCCGCGTATTTACAATTGAACAATCATTTAAATAATTTTTTTTAACAATTTCAATATGTTGTTGCAACGTTAGATGCTACATAATAAATTATTATCGACCATTTCCAACAATTGTCATATACCAACAGACAAATGTTATTCAAACCAAAATGGCGGCTAAGCAAAATCGACTTGGAACATAAAAACTACCCTGCATTTGGAAGAAAGAAGAAATAACCTTTCGCAGAGGAGTAGTTTATCTCCTCGCTTTAGCACCCGAACATTACATCCGGAGAGTAAATATTTCCCCAAGGGAAAGGGGTATAACCGTATACAAAAGGGAGGGGAAGAGAAAAAAAGAAAAAAAATTGATAATTTAATAAGGTTAAAAGAAAAACAAATCAGTCGCGGCTGACTTGGGTAGTAAGGTGGGAAAGAAAGAATAAAAAGTGGGAAAAAAATGCTTTCTCTATTTGTTTTTACTATATTCTATTCAGCGGGTTTAGTAAATAAATTAAACAAACGGGAAGATCAGAAGTACTACTTAAAAAGTAAAAACAACAAATAGTAAAATGGTTATTGGTAATGCATATACAATACAATATATATTTTTTTTTTTTTTATTTATTTAGATATTTACAACTACAACATAGTAATAATCAAATTTTTGCAATAGTATTAATTAACTTGATAGGTTGTGGGGAGTAAACATCCAATGAAGT
The DNA here is from genome assembly GCA_958298945.1 of Atherix ibis. Taxonomy (NCBI): domain Eukaryota; kingdom Metazoa; phylum Arthropoda; class Insecta; order Diptera; family Athericidae; genus Atherix; species Atherix ibis. The sequence continues at coordinate 70,340,832 of OY282607.1, forward strand.
TCCTCCTGCTAGCGTGTGTTTCTGTTAGGCCTCAGTATTTTAGTAAATCACGCGACCAGTGACGCTTAAGTCTTCGATGGGTATTTCTAGGAAAGGACATGGAGGATAGTTCTTGAACAAGAGGATTATTATGATTGAGGACACGGGAACGGAACTTTTTATGACGAGATACAGCCACATCAAAAACAAATGGGACTTTAAGATCACGATGAATAACAGTATTGCGAACATAAAAGGGGGCATCAACAATTGTACGGAGTATTTTTGATTGAAGGGATTGGATTCGACGGGATTTAGAAGGCTTAGTAGATCCCCAGAGTTCTAGTCCGTATATCCATATGGGTTTCAGTAAGGTATTGTATAACAGAACTTTGCTGTCTATAGTAAGTTTGGAACGTTTGTCTAGAAGTCGAAGTAGTTTTAGGTATCGTCTTTTAAGTTCTTGTCTTTTAAGTCTTGTATGTGGGTTCCTTGTCAAGCGTTTGTCTAAGTACAGTCCTAGATACCGAGCTTCGATGTGTTGAAGTATGGCACTGCCATTAAGGTATATGGGAGGGAATGTCTCACGACGGAGAGTAAAAGTTACCTGGATAGATTTATGTTCATTGACTTTTATTCTCCACTTAGTAAACCAGTTCTGGAGGGTTTGGATTTGAATTTGGAGAGTTTCGGAAGCATGTTGGGGATTTTCGCTAGATGCAAGGCAGGCCGTATCATCGGCGTATGTAGCAAAGAAGGTATTAGGGCAGGTTGGGATATCGGATGTGAAAATGTTGTAGAGGATGGGTTCAAGTAAGCTACCCTGAGGAACCCCAGCCAATATCGGAGAGATATTGGACAGTTCGTTGGATTCATTTACTTGGAAGTGTCGGTTGGAAAGGAATGATCTTAGGATTAGGAAATAGGTGGAAGGAAGGAACCTCTTGAGTTTCCAGAGTAGACCCGGGTGCCAAACTCTATCAAAAGCTTGACTTATATCAAGAAACACACCGGGACAGTACTCTTTTCTTTCTAAAGAGGATGCAATGAAATCGACAACACGATGACACTGCTGGGTAGTGGAGTGTTCGGTGCGGAAACCAAATTGGTGATTAGGAATTAAATTTGAAGATTCGAGTAGAGGATATAAGCGGCGAAGGAGGATTTTTTCAAAGATTTTTGAGAGAAGTGGAAGGAGACTTATTGGCATGTAGGAAGTGGGCCGGTTTATTGGTTTATTGGGCTTAGGGATCATTTTAATGATTGCAAATTTCCATAGGATTGGGAAATGTGTTGTTCTAAGGATGGAGTTATATATTGTGGCAAGGAAAACTATTGCTCTTTTAGGGAGTTGTTGGAGTATATTGGAGGTAATCAGATCATAGACAGGAGCTTTATTTTTGGGAAGGAGCTTGATTAAATTGGCAACTTCGGAAGGAGTGATTGTCTTAGGGGGAAGACTCATGGGTAAAGGAATGGATAGTTCCGTCTCGATTGTAGTGCAATGAGTCCTCTCTAATATGTCCTCATTTGGAGTAAATGTTTGTGCAAGGTGTTCAGCAAAAGCGTCTGCTTTATGTTTGTCCGTTTTGGCCCAGGTTCCGTCAATTTTTCGTAAAGGGTGCTTTGTTTTTCTACAATATATTAAGTATAATAATTGCGACAATAATGGGATTAGTAATAATAGTAAAAAGTATGTCTTCTTTTCTACTAGAATTTTTCGTAATGCTTATCCTTATTTAATTTGTTTTTTTTTCCTATTCGGTAAAAGGCTAATATTTCTTTAAAACTTCTTTAATTCATTATTTTATTATTATTTCTCCATTCTATTGTAATATATACTTTTATATATGTATATATAAATATATAGGTTTGTTTTTTTTTCTCTCTAAATAATTATTTTTCGTTTTAAAATTTGTAAAAATATTTTTTTTGTGGGTTTTTCTTTTGTTAAATAAATTATGGATATATTTTCCTTTTCTCTTTCTTTTTTTTTTTTTGTAATCAGTTTCATTTATTATATATTCATTATTCATTACTTGTTCTGATGAAACTTAAAACTAAAGAACTACCATATAATTAGACTAACTTAATGATTCACATTGGAATGCTCTAAGTTAAACATTGTATTTATATTTATTCTTACTTGTTTTTACCAAAATTTATAATTATATCTTATTTTTTCTAGTTCCGTATTGTGTATATATTCTACTATTAAAAAATTTAGAAAAACATAGTTGTTTTTGAATGGTTTTTATTTTACTTAAAACTAAAAATTGGAAATAACTACCTAACTAAATCTAATAATATTACAAACTAATGACACAATCATAGTTCTACTATGTTATTATTTTATATCTTTTTATATTCTATTTTATTCATTATTTTATTTTTACTCTTGTGCAAGCCACCAGTATTGCGATTTTCTATTGTGTTTGTTATTAATAGAACCTTTTCTCTTTCTATTAAGTATTATATTTTTTTTTCGTTTTTCATGGAATATATTGTATTTCCAATAATAAAAGAATTTTCTCTTAGATATACGTATGTATATACACATATGTGTATGTGCAAATTTTTAATAATTATATTGAATGTTAAATATATATTGTTGGTTTGGTTTGTGTTTCTGTTTGTTTTATTTTTATTTTAGTTTCATTTCTTTCTTCTTTTATTTATATAATAATTAATTTAAGAGAATCCTCAATTACCTTAATACGGGTAAATACCTTTTTTGCCACCATGCTTTTGCTGATTTGTTTTTTCTCTTGGTTGTTGTTCTTCGTGAATTTTAGATTCCTTTTTGGATCTGGTACTTCATCCTCCCCCTTCTGCTTGTAGACATCTTCCCCGATTTATTTATTTTTTTTGCATGTAGACTTTAATAAAATTTATACTTTTTCTATTAAAGAAAATTGTTTTTTTTCTCTATTTTCATTTTTTTTTTTGAGATAAAAAGTACGATAATTCTCCTCTTAACTTTTTTTAAGAATTATTGATTTTTTTTCTTTAATTTATAGTTTTTATATTATTTTGCCATTTTTCATATTCGAAAGTTGGTTTTATTATTCAAGAGTTAGTTTTTATTTTCATTTTATTTGGACAAACGAGAACAACACAAAATAATGTTTTAAAAATATACTTTATACGGGTCCTATTAAATTAAAAACTTCCGAGAAAAAAAATTCGCTTTTAATTACGCGACCATCAAAAAAACTACCCTGTTCGTTGGAGGTCAGTATCGGAAAGACCGAGCCATCCGGTTCTCCGAGCCAGGTGTTGGTCAAGCCTCCGGTAATCCGGTCAAGTAGTTCACTTTCGAGCAGTACGAAGACTGCCGAAATTGAACTACTCAAACGCCTAACCAAGGTTGCCATAACAAAATCATTATAGCCAAAATGGTACGATAGTACAATAATAGCACCTTAAATATTAATATTTATTTTGGCAACAAATACAATCCTTTTCAATAGAATTTAACTTATTTTTAAAGGAAGTATATAATCGTAGCTTAAAAAATGACTCCAAATTTAAGAGTATATTACTTCTGTCAAATATAATTAACAAACTACACGTAGATAAATCACCATATACGAGGTCTGTTCAAAAAGTATCGCGAATTTTGTGTTTTTTTCAAAAATTATTTATTTCTTCATGAATATCTATTTTGTCCCCTTCAAAGTAATCCCAGCCAGATATTATACGCTTGTGCCAACGTTTTTTCCAATCCTCGAAGCATTTCAAAAAATCATTTTTTGTGATCTTGTTCAGCTCCTCCTTCGATGTCTTCTTTATCTCCTCAATCGTATCGTAGCATCGTCCTTTCATGGGGCTCTTCAGTTTCGGGAACAATAAAAGTCACAGGGGGCCAGATCTGGGGAATACGGCGGCTGCGACATTATTAGTGTATTGTTTTTGGCCAAAAATTCGCGCACAAGCAACGATGCGTGAGCAGGGGCGTTATCATGGTGCAAAAGCCTATTTTTTGTTCTTCCGTAAATCCGGGCGTTTCTGGCGGATTGCTTCGCGAAACTTGCGCATAACTTTTAGGTAATATTCCTTATTCACCGTTCTACCCTGTGGCAAGAACTCATGATGCACTTTGCCCCTGCAATCGAAGAAAACTGTAAGCAAAACCTTCACATTCGACCGAACTTGGCACGCTTTTTGGGTGTTGGCTCGTGCGGCAGCTGCCATCGGAATGATTGAGCTTTGGTTTCTACGTCATAACCATAAAACCATGATTCTACACCAGTTATGACCATCTGGAGCAAATTTGGGTCGTCGTGGACAGAGTCCAATAGCTCCTTAGCAATGGTAATGCGATGCTGTTTTTGGTCAAAATAGAGCAATTTTGGTACGAATTTCGCACCGACCCGTTTCACGCCAAATCATTGGTAAAAATCGAATGGCACGAGCCAATCGATATGTTTAAATCCTCAGCAACTTCTATAACGTGGATTCCACGATTAGCCAATACTATTTTCTTCACTTCATCAATGTTTTCGTCTTTTGTTGACGTGCTCAGGCGTCCGACACGCTTTTCGTCGTTCACATCTTCTCGACCCTCTGAGAACATATTGTACCACCGATAAACGTTGCTTCGGTTCAAGTTAGCTTCACCATAGTCAACATTTGGAATGTGTTCGCATAAGTGAGAGACATGAGTACCAACATAACGCCACAAAAAATCGAAAATCGAATACACGTAACCCGCGAAAATTCAAAATTCGCGATACATTTTCAATAGATCTCGTATATGTTTTTTTTTAAATTTTAGTTTCCGAAAATGTGGAACAAAGTTACCATAATTTTTAATTCCTGTCTAGTGGAGTTAATATCATTCCTGTTTAGTGGAATATTTTAAACGAAATGCAATTTGCAGTTATTTTTTTTATAAGAAGTCTTTTTGAAAAATTTGAAGTAAGCAATAATTTACTTAAGATTAATTTTTGTATTCAGGCTAAAATTTTAAAAGTATATCTACAATATTTTTCTTACTTATTAAAAATATGTCATTCTAGGTTAAGATATGAATTTTAAGATAAGATATGTATAATAAATCTATTAAGCTTATTATGTGTACTCGTATTTAAATTCATAATAAAGAATAAATTAAAAAAACTAACCATGTATTCTCAATTTTATTTTAAACATTACAAACAGAATTCAAGGAGGCTTTTATGTTATTTGATAAAGACGAAGATGGTACCATAACTATGGCTGAATTAGGAGTTGTTATGAGATCTTTAGGGCAACGGCCAACCGGTATATATCAAATCGATTATATAATTTTAATAAAAGAGTAATATTGACTGACTATTCTATTTTATATTTTCATTATAGAAACAGAACTTCGTGATATGGTCAATGAAGTTGATCAAGATGGTAATGGGACCATTGAGTTTAATGAATTTCTTCAGATGATGTCGAAGAAAATGAAAGGCGCTGACGGTGAAGATGAACTAAAAGAAGCTTTTCGGTAAATAGTTAATTTTTATTATTATTTAATTAATTTATATTATATAATTGAACAAAAAAATATTTTTATAATTAAAGAGTTTTCGATAAAAATAATGATGGCCTAATATCATCGTCCGAATTACGCCATGTTATGACCAATTTGGGGGAAAAACTCTCTGAAGCTGAAGTTGATGATATGATCAAAGAAGCGGATCTCGACGGCGATGGAATGGTCAACTACAATGGTAATTACATTATATTGTAATTTCCCCAAATAATACAATATTTCGACCGAAAAAAAAATATCTACTTTCAGAATTCGTGATGATTTTGACTGCGAAAAACTAGTGCAAACTTTGTCATCATCGAGGTAAAAAAAAGTCATAGATCCGAACAGCAGTTTTATATTAATGAAATATTTTAAATTTTCTTACAACAAAATCAATAATATTAAAATAAATCAAATTTGGAGAAAACATAATTTATTGTAAGAAACTTTAAAATTTGATCATTTACATATATTGTACCAGATTATATACAATTAAAAATATGAAATTATGAAAATGATGGACCAGGATGATGCTGTTTTTTTTTCTCTTCATTAAAAACAATAAATGTTAGTCCTCGACGATTATTATGAGGTATCGTTTAGTGTATTGTAATAGACATTACTTAAAGAAGAAAAAAAACTGAAAACATAAAAAGAGATTAACTTATTAACTTAGATTAAAAACGATTTATGAATAAATAATAAAATAAAAACTTATGAAAATTTACAAAAATAAAAAAAAATTAAAAGCGAATAAATTTAAATTTTTCAAGAGCTAAACAAAAGAACATAGAAGGGTTAAACTAAAAAAACACTGAAAATAGTTGCAAATCTTTTATATAAGGAAATGCTAATATAAAATTAAGTCCATTATTTAATGAGCATTTTTTGTTACTGTTTTGATTAAATTTAATAAAAAGTTTAAATGGCGAAGAAAATGCAACGACAATAGTGCCTTAAATTGGCAAAAAGGTTTATATCAAGAGCTAAATTCAATTTTCAAAATATCATAAATGTTTGATAAATAAAATTAGTTTTTCAAATTAATATCCAGATGTTTATATGCAAATAAATATAATATAGTTAGAAAAGAAATCATTTCATAAAAATTTTCAATCGTACGCAATAACAAAATTTAATGTCGTTCGTATTCAAAAAAGGAATTTTCTACAGGATCCATTAAGACAATATCCATTTATTTAAAGATAATAAAATTTATAATTGGATTTGTAGTAATTTGCTTTCATAAAAAAACTATATAGAATTTTCATACCAAATATCCTTTCCTATTATAAAAATTATTTTGTTAAGGATATTTTATTTCCTTAAGAAGATATATATATAATGGTATAAGGTAATTGCAAAAAAATTCAATCTTACTAATGAAAATAAACTTTTATTTTCTAAATATATTATTAGAATAAAAATAGCATTTTTATTAGTTCAAGAAGAAAATTTCACCTATTTTTATTAGTTAAAGTAGAGAATTTCACCTATTAAAAAATAAATATTTTTTATATTTATCAAAAGCTATTTGCTAATTTTTTATAAATTAATATAAGCTAACAAATTAATTCTTTCTCAACTTTTCAAATAATTTTTTCGCAACTTTTCAAATATTACATATAATTTTATAATCATATTTAAAGTATTTATTTTTTAAGTACATACACATATAATATGATAGATAATCTTTAATTAATTTCCAAAACTTGTTTTATTAAAAATATTAAAATTTTTATTAAAAATTTCAAAAAGAAGAACAATTTTTAAAATATTTGAACATTGAAAATTATACTGTTTATGAATTTATAAAAATAATTATCTTTTTTCTTTTTTTGAACAACATTTTAATTTTTAATATAATATTCATACATTAATATACAAATTTTCAATTAATATATGATGAGTAAAAACCAATTTTATTTTGTTAAATTTTTTTAATAAAAAAATTAATTAATTAAACTAAAAATGCTCATTATATAATTTAGATAAATATATACAGATATGCATTATTAAATGTCTTAAAAATTATCTGCAAATAAATAATAATATGTATTTTATGTTAATCGAACCTAAATGAATACAAGACTAGATGTCTAAAAAGTAAATAACAACAAAATAGAAGCTTACCCCATAATAATCATAAATAATCAGCAAATATTCTAGAAAAATAAATAGTCTACTCGTACATTTACATACAAAAATACAAAATTAATTGAGACAAGAATACTCCCATTTACAATAAAAATATAACAAATTAACAAAATTAACAACAGGAAATGGCTTATTGTAAAAATTAACAAATAATATTGATCATACTTTTATCATTCGAAAAAAAAGAGGAGGAAATCAATAATTAATTATAAAATAAATTAAAATAAAATAATATATAAAAGAGATAAAGAAAAATGTATAAGATTAGATAAAATGCTGATAAATAAATTATAATTGTTCGATGTAACTCATTAAATGTTAAATAATAAAATTTAATCAATAGTTAAAATTTTGAACAAAATCGCCATAAATAATGAATAAATATTTTTAAATAATGAAAATTGTATAGAGAACAATTTGAATATACCAAAAACCGAAATAATCGTTAACAAAATGGAGCAAAGATGAACAGACATCATACTCCGCTGGTTCGGAAATATCATAAATTTCTATATACTCGTATTTGTTAAAAATAATAATCATAGTTAAATATAAATAATACTATTGTGAGTGTTTCTTTAATGCAAATAATATTTATAATTTTCTAAAACACTGTAGTCCTCTTTATCCTTAACGCATTCAATTTAAATACTTTCGGAGCACACTATCCAAAATATTTTTGGATTCAATTTAAATACTTTCTCACGTGTGAATTTTCTTGTTTTTCCCAATTATTATAATAATATAGATTTTTTCTTTAGCAATTTTATTATAATATAAAAGTAAAATATATTGCCCAAAAAAAAAATCAATCTTATAATTGGATATATATGTTACACTGTTAAAAAAATATTTTAATCCAATGTTTATGAATGTAGTAGAAATTGAACGCATTAAATGGTACTGAATGTCTAAGCACTTTTAACATATATTGTATTAAAATGGAAACTGTTTATATATGTTTAAAAAATAATAGAAAAAGAACTTATATAATATTAATGGATTCTATAAAAACAAATCCATCCACTTTATAACAATTCTTGTAGACTTTACGTTACTATATTGAAATTATTTACACTAGTTACTCATTTTTATACTTAAGTTAATTTATGTTTTTATACATTACATAAAAGGACTTATATTTAAACCTGTAATAGGTAAATTATTCTATAGTTTCGAATCAACCTATTCTAATTTACAGTCATTTAAATATGTTTAAATTATTTTTAATAGCCTGGATGAAAAAAATGTAGTAGTTTTTTATCAACAAAAAATTTTAACAGATAAAAATTATAAATAATTTTGAAAATAAAACTAATCTGATAACAAATTTATAGTAAATAGTATACACAATTCAATAGTAATATATTTATAGAGTACAAGTACATATTATGAGTTGTTATTATCAATATGAAAATTAATAAAAATATAATAAATACAATAAATTAAAGACACATTCACAATATAAAAAAAAATTAAAATTAAAAGAAAAATTAATAAAAATTTAGTGTAAAATAACAAAAAATATTTAAAAAATTGCATTATAATTAATAATTTACAAATGATATTATAACAAAAACAATACTATTTGCAAAATAAAAACAGGGTACGAATATTTTTTAAAATTATAATTTTTTTAAGATTAAAATAAAAAGTAAGAAAATAACTATTATAATACATTTAAATAATATTTATTAATTTCATCTTATAATATTTATGCTATAAGAAATTTCATTAAAATTTTATACTTTTAGCTAAAAATTAGAAACAATTTCGATTGAAATTTTTGTCGAAAAGTCAATTTTCTATAAGAACAATAACTTACAATCTTAATTCGAAATTATCTCAAGAGTTAACTTTGAAAATTTCTAGTTTCATGAAAATTTATTAGAATCCTCATTCTTTTACTTATTTTTTGTCCAGTTTTAATGCCTACTAAAATTAATAAATATTATTATATATTTTGTTAAAAAAACTTATTAGTTTACAAAAAAAACATATAAAAATTACTCTTGTTATATAAAAATATAATAATAATAATAAAATGTTTAATTCGTCTTCCGAAAAAATAGTAAAAACTAAAATTTAAATTTAAACAAATCAAAATATTTCAAATCAAGAAAGTAAGAATATTTATAATTATATTTTTAAAATAGTTTTAACATGCAAAAAGCATTAAAATAATTAAAAATATTCATGAAAAATTACAGACTATGTATTTAAAAAAAAATCGTATTTATAAAGCTTGCATACATATTATATAAATTTACCTATTCGGAAAAAAAAATTCATACAAAACTATCGAATAAAATTAATTAATAAAAAATTTATAACATTCTATTTAATAAAATAATGATAAATATACCATAGAAAATTTGAATATTTAATATTTTCTTTTATACATATATATATAAATATCTTTTATTCATATATTTAAAATTACTAACAGAAAATATTTTATTATTATATATTTTTAAAATCAACAAAAACGGACACATTGAAATTTATTTATTTTTCTGAATAAAATTGAAAGATTTATATTTCGAAATATATAAATATTTATTATAAAAATTTACAGTAAATATTTATAAATATTACAATCCAAAACATTGTAAAATATTTTCAAATAAAGTAAAATCAACAACAAAAATCTTATATACTATATTTTATTTTAAACTGTATAAAATTATCAAAATATAGTTTCTCTAGACTTTTGTTTTCGAATTGACAATACTATAATGTATTAATTTAATTACAAATTTTTCTATTCAACTATTAATAAATAATAGCAAATTATCTTTATAAAAAATTTCATTTTACATTTATTGTGTAGTATCAAAAAATTTACATTTTTTAGGTTCATAAAGTAATATATTAATAATATTTAGGTTTATTTGAAAAATCAATGATTTATTTACTTAAACTATAAGCTAACCTATATTAATTTATCTCTCTTATATTTATTATAAATATTTATATTTATTTTCATATCAGTTTATTTCATGTTGACAAATATCTTCTATTGTCGCAATCCTATTGTCAGAAGATTGAAATTCACGCAACCATTTACTAAAAATTGAGAACACAAGAAACAATATCTTACTAGGCTTTATATTATATAAGAATATATTTAAAAATTAATTAATTTTCTTATTTATATAAATAATAACGAAAAGGGATTTTTAGAATTGTTCTTGATTTTTTCCTAAGACACCTACATTTTAACTGCATAACTTTTCAGAAAAGAAAATATTATTGTACCTTCAATAAAAATTATAAATTAATAGAATACATACAAGTTTATTTAATGAATAATATTCCTATTACTTCTATTGTATAAATTAGGAAAAATAATAATAACATTTTTAATATGTTTAGTCAAGAATATTATTTTAAATTCTCAAAATCCTTTTTAATAAATTCATAATATATTTTTGACCTATGTTTATTCTAAAAGTTCAATTAACAAAACTTTCGAAAATACATCCATATATACTTATATTTATATATGGACAAGTTTACACTTATTTTTGTCTTTTATTTTACTTATTTTTATAATAAATATTTATTCTCAAAATGTGCTTTTTAGATAGACTCAAAATATACCTTTATCTAACCCGTTCAAAATTTTTCATACCAAAATTATAGCAACAAATACTTTTATATATTGTAACTAAAAAAAAATAAAAGTTAAATAAATATGTGTAACACAAGATCTATTAAATTTTATTCGAAAAACTTTTCTAAAAAAAAAAAAAAATTTAAATATTTCTTCACTTATTTTTATAAGGAATACTTATTTTTAAAGCTTTTTTGCAAAATTTTAAAAAAAAATTGACACCTTCTAATAGAGATTTAAAATATAATTTTTTCTTAACCTTTCAAAATTGCATTTAATTTTTTAACTGATATTAAAATATCGTTTAAAATGACTTTAGGAAGTTTTGCAAAAATTTACTTATATGTGACAGAGGATCTACTAAATTTTACTTAAAAAATTTGCACATTCAGAAAATTTTACCAAAAAAAAAAACCCAATATCCCGTTACCAAACAAATAAAAATTAAATAAATATGTGACACAGTATCAATTTTTGTTATTGTAGAAAAGTATATAAATTTTTAAATATTTTTTATGAAAATATAATAAATCTTCGTATAAAAAAATATCAATTTTTGAGAAAACTAACAATTAATTTTTTTTATTAGATATTCTTTTGGCTTTGTAAATTTAAATAAATCATTTTGAAAAGGAATAATATTCTTAAAAAAATAACGCTCAATACAGGTTTAGAAAAAAAAAAATTTTCCAATATGTTTTACATTATTTAAGTTTATCGAATATAAAAATTTCATATTTTATGCAAATAAATATAAAATCTTTTAAAGAATTTTTTTAATTATAATAATATAAATTCAGATTTAATAATATTTAAAAAATAATAATAATAATATTGAATTATGAAAATACTTATTATGATATTAAAAATAATAATAATAATAATAATGAGAGTTTTTTTCGTAATATAATAAGTTGAAAAAAAAATCATTCGATTCTTATTATATTCTATAAGTAGTAATTAAAAAATAAAAACCTTTTTAAATAAATCTAATATGAAATAATTATAATAATTTTCGATATGAAATAAATTTCTCAACATACATAGATGATGATTATGAATAAGTTTAGAAAGCTGCTACTAGTTAGCTGTGATTACACATACATACATATGTTATATGACAATTAAAAAATCAATAAATTAAAAAAAGATTATTATTAAAAAATGAATGGAAAATTTTTGTAACCATGAAACTAGAAAGTGTAATTTTTATTTTTCGGAAATATTAATAAATGAAAAAATACTAAAAAATTGTACGCACCTAAAATAAAGCATATGCATATTGTACTACGGTTAAGTAAATATTAATAAATATATAAATATAGATAAATATTAAATATGTGGAGGTTAGAAAAATATAAAAAGTGAACAAAAAAAAATATAAATATTATATGAGAATATAAATAAAATTAATATAGAGACCATTTTTATAATGGGTAAACATGATATTTGTTGTGTAGTTTTAATTACTATATTTTATTTGTTTTGGAAATTTCAAAAATAAAAACTCTACATAAGTATATTTTTTTTATTATATGAAAATGGTAAAAATATTTGATTTTGTTTTTATTTTACAATCTGTATAATAATTTATTATTAAATAAGCAATTTTGCAAAATTTTATAATAAAAATTTATCAACGATTTTGTTATCAATAAATAATTGACGAAGTTGATCGAATTAATATCGTTAAATCATCGAATTTAGATTAAAGTGGAAATATTGTTTGAATTTATTACAAGTTTAGTATTTAAAACGTAGTAGCAAGCAGTGGACTCAAAAAAAATGATATTTTCTTTACGTATTGTACTTTTGGTCATTTTTGTTCCAGTATGTTGGAGTGCAACATTTCGGATCAATTGTGAAGGTAATGAGAAATGTATTGAACGGCAAATGCATCCGGAAATTCTTACTGTTCGAGAAAAGTCTCCAGATGATAATAGTGAATTTTGGACTCAAAATGGAACAGAATTTGTTAGGAAGCAAACAGCACGTTCTTTTAATAAGAATAAGGCTAAGAATATAATTTTCTTCATTGGAGATGGTATGTCATTGTCAACATTAGCTGCAACACGAGTTTTTCTAGGTGGAGAGGAAAAGTTTTTAGAATTCGAAAAGTTTCCGGGTGTTGGGCTAGCTAAAACGTACTGTTTGAATAGACAAGTTCCAGATTCCGCTAGTACAGCCACAGCATATTTGACAGGAGTCAAAGGTAATTATGGAACAATTGGTGTCAATGGAAATGTAGCACGTCGTAATTGTACTGCGATGGGAATCGAAGATTTCCACACTGATTCGATAGCAAAGTGGGCTATGGATGATGGCAAAGATGCTGGATTAGTAACAACAACTCGAGTCACTCATGCATCTCCTGCAGGAGTGTATGCTCACACAGCTGATCGAGATTGGGAAAGTGATGGTGATGTGACTGAAAAATGCGATAAGGTCAAATTAAAGGATATTGCTGATCAATTAGTTAACGGAAAAGTTGGAATGCGACTTAAGGTTATCCTCGGTGGAGGTAGGCGAGAATTTCTACCGAAAGGTGAGAATGATGGAATTAGAGAAGATAAAAGGGATTTAGTAAAAGAGTGGATGAAGAATGGCAAAGGAAATCGTACATATATTGTTGATAGGGACGGTCTTTTGCGTGTTATGCCAGAAAAAACAGATGCTTTGTTGGGACTATTCCATACAACCCATATGTTATATCATTTAGAAGCCATTGAGAAATGCCAGCAAACGAAACAGCCTTCATTGGCCGAAATGACCAAAACAGCTATCGAAATATTGCAGAAAAATGAAAATGGTTACTTCCTTTTTGTTGAAGGCGGAAAAATTGACATGGCACATCATGCCGTTCGTCCGAAAACGGCTTTAGATGAAACTGCCGAATTTTCGAAAGCAGTCGAACAAGCAGTCCAAATGACCGATACAGAGGACACTCTTATTGTCATTAGCTCTGACCACTCACATACAATGAGCTATGGTGGCTATTCTGTAAGTAAACAAAATACTTGTTTTCTTTTGTTTTTTTGTTTTGTTTTTTTTTTTTTAAATTTTATCAATTTTAGAAGCGGAAAACAGACATTCTAGGTGTTAGTCAGTGGCTTAGCGACGTTGATGATAAAGCTTATCTCACATTAAGCTACGCTAATGGAGAAGCATTCGATATCCACTTTAATAAAACTATAAATCAACGTAAAGATCCAAGTACTATGAAAACAAGTGAGGATAAGTTTCAATTTCCATCAACAACACCACTCAATACAGAAACGCACGGTGGCGAAGATGTCGCTGTATTTGCATCGGGACCTTGGTGGCATCTATTTACAGGCACCTACGAACAAAGTACTTTACCACATCTAATGGCATTTGCTGCTTGTATAGGCGATGGCTTGACAGCATGTCAATTAAAATGAAAATACAAACATTTTTATCAAAATTTCTATTAAACAAAATAATTTCATAAAATTTATATTATCTAACAAAATAAAAGACTTTTTCAAGTTACATCGGTGTATAGATTTTAGTTGACGATTTTTTTATAAATCCAGGTTCAATGATTTGTTGCAATTTAAATAAAAAAATGAACTTATTATCAATAATATTGAGAAAAAAAATTAAGTAACTTTCTTATATTTAGTTCCATTTAATCTTAAGTATAAGTATAATATCTGGACATTAATAATTAAATTTTTCAAAGAGAATTATTAGATAAAATTTTGAAAATTTTAATTTCTGTTCGATAATCCTGTACATTATTAACTGGTTTAATTATAATCTTTTATGACAGTGTCAAAATATATTTAAATTGTTATAACAAGGCAAGATTGCAAAACCACTTTTATAAAATCTGTTCACTAATTTACTAAATTATAAATATTTAAAATTATTAAATTAAAAAATTTCCTTTTGTCAGTAAAAAATCTACAGTTTTTAAATCAAATAAGATAATTTTTTCTATTTATCTTGATCAGTTAAATCTAAAAAAAAATATAAAAGTGAATTTTTTTTTTTTTAATAATTACGTCTTAAATTTTTGTGTAGCAATATGATATTATAGAATTAATCACGTGCTGTTGATTAGTGGCTAATAAAACATCCGATGTCCTTCTAAATGTCACATGAACTAATTTATTATTGCTGATAATTTAAAAAACCGATAAACTTTTTAATTTATATTACTTAAATTATTTTATTGATAGGGTGTTAAATCAATTTGAATAGAGCCTATTTAGAAATCTTACTTTACAGTTATTTCAATTTCTTTCACAAAAATACTGTAAATTGAAAAAATTTCCGAAATGATATAAATTTACAAAAACTTTCGTCGACTTAAGCCAAAATATTGACAAAATTCCAAACTAAATATATTTAACTAGGTTATTTCAAACAAACAAAAACCAATAGTCTTAAGTTTATTTTTTTAATTTTTCTTTTCATTCCTACATTCAAAAATATGCTACTAAATAATGTACGTTTATTTTTTAATTTCTATCATATAAATATATTTTTAATTAATATGAAATAGAAATATTCTAGTTGTATATTTCGATCATGTAAATAAAATTTAGTTCAATTAGGGAAAAAATTATACAGGAGGCGAATTTTGTTTTGAATAATTTTTATTATATATTTAAATTGAAATTATTTAATCAATAATAAATTTTAATATCTTGGCATGGATAGCCATGTACTGATAAGATAAAGTTCCAAAAGTAATTTAATTATTTTTCGGACTTAAAAATATAGAAATAGTATTAGTTTAGAATTGACTAAAGTCAGACATTAAATATTTTCAATTAATTTTTATTAATTTTCTAATTTGAGAAAATAATTCGAAGATTTCAGTAAAATGTTATTTTTGCTATCATTATTTGTCCTTGCGGTGACAATTAGTGCTCAAATACCTAACGATACAGGTATATTTACAGCAAAAAAAAAAAAGTTAAATAAATCCTCTGAGAAGAGTGCTTGTCTAAAAATGCTGTTGCAAGATTTCCATTTTAATTAAAATTTGTGTATATTTTTTGCATGACATTTGATATTTTATTTAGAATTGGACAAAACAATGCATCCGAATTTGCTTCTACGAAAAATGCCTCCAGATTATAATCAAAAAGAAAATTTATCAACGTATTGGCATAAGAAAGCACAGAATACAATTTTCCAAAAGCTTAAAGTTCAAATCAACGAACGATATGCTAAGAATATAATTTTATTTATGGGTGATGGAATGTCTGTTCCAACGGTTACTGCAACTCGAATGTACATCAGTGGAGAGAAGGAAGAATTATCTTTTGAGAAATTTCCATATTTTGGACTCTCGAAGACATATTGTGTAGATTTTCAAGTTGCCGATTCCGCGTGTACTTCTACAGCATATTTAACTGGAATTAAGGGCAATCTTGGAACAGTTGGTGTCAATGGCCAAGTTCCATTGGCGGACTGTAAGGCAGCTTTAAATAAGTCAACACATACACCTAGTATTGTGCAATGGGCTCAAGCTGCCGGAATGGCTACTGGTTTTGTTACAACAGCTCGAGTGTCACATTCCTCACCAGCAGGAGTCTACGCTCATTCCGCTAGTCGTTACTGGGAAAGTGATGGTGATGTTAAGAAAGATAATTGTAATCCTGAAGAAAATCGTGACATTACTTATCAGTTAGTTCACTCTCCTGTGGGTAAGAAATTAAAAGTAGTGATGGGCGGTGGAAGAGGTAATTTCCATAATATCACTACGAGAGATGAAGATGGCGAATTCGGTTGGAGACTTGACAATCACGATTTAACTAAAGAATGGCTTAGCGATAAAAAGAGGAGAGGACGTGCAGTTTATATTTCCGATTTGAATGGTCTACGATCACTTAATCTCCAAACTACCGATTATGTTTTGGGTTTGTTTAATCATAGTCACTGCCCCTATAATGGTGACATTTCTAGGCAAAATCTAATAAATAAAGTTCCTACACTAACCGATATGACAGAAGCAGCAATAAGAATACTCTCAAAAGAGAAGAAAGGTTTTTTCTTATTTGTTGAAGGAGCACGTATCGATACAGGACATCATGAAAATAAAGCAAGAAAAGCTCTCGAAGAGACTGAAGAATTTGCCAGAGCTATTCAGAAAAGCCGTGAACTCACTTCTGAATTAGATACGCTAATAGTTGTTACAGCCGACCACTCCCATACGCTCACTATTAATGGTTATCCTGTAAGAATGGTTATTTAATAAATCGATCAATTTGATAATGAAAACATACTTTCAGAATAGAGGTAACGATATATTGGGCTTTTCTCAAACACTCGGCAGCGATATGCTACCATATACTACACTTTCTTATGCCAACGGTCCAGGTTTCTCTAATACATATAAAAAAGATGGTGGCGGTCGAGCAAATATTTCTGCGAAATCCTTAAAGGATGCTGATTTTGCTTATATGGCAACCGTACCACTTTCCTCCGAAACACATGGTGGCGATGATGTGGGTATATATGCTGTTGGACCTGGAGCACATTTTTTTGTTGGCAACTACGAACAAACCAATATTCCTATGCTGATGTCATATGCTGCACAAATAGGACCCTATTTCAGCAAACGCTCGGAGAGATCATTAGCAACACATAACACTTTAAATACAATTGTACTCTTTAATTATTTTATTATTTTTCTATTTTTCATTAAACGGCATATATTTTAATCAATTAAATTGTGTAAATAGAAATTATCCCATCAATAAATATTGTATAATAATATTTGATTAGCTCTGATAATGTTTTATTTGTTATCGATAATAATAAATCGGTTGGCTAATCATATGTGTAGTTATAAATCATATCAAATTATAATTATTGTATTTTATAATAATAATTAATTACCCAATAATCGTAAACGGGATAGTTTTGTGATTTAATAATTGATGTTTTTGAACTCAATAAAATTTCCCCAATTATAATTATGTCTATTGTTATTGCCAGTGCTAGTATAAGTGCCTCTGTTATAATTATTTTTATTATTATGATAGATATTGTTAAAATTATTATTATTATTATTTCTTTTATGTATATTATTATAGCTTCATCTTGGATAGTGAGAAATATTTATTCTACTATTAATATTGAAATTCTGAATTATTGAGTTTGTAAGTTCAATCTCTATTGCCAGTGTAACTACCTCTTGAAATGTTTTACATCTAGTCAGTCGCATTAATAGTCGATTTGAATTAAGCATTTATTCCCCTTTTGAAAGTGTTCAGTGCCAATATATTGAGTTGCACCTTCTCCCATGTCCACCGAGAACTGCCTTGCTTTATGACCGCCAATTTAATCTGAAGATTAGGCTTCGTATTTTTCGTTTCGAAATCTTTTCCGAACATTTTCTTTATTACTTTCAACGGATTTGGTTCGGTCTCTGTGACCGTTTTGGTTCGGGGGACTGTTTTGATAGCCTCACACACCAAATCAATTTTATTAGGTATCCAAGTTGGTCAATACTTATTGAATCGTGGTACATTTCCGTTAATTCCAAGAAATTTTCTGTATCGTTAACTTCACCCGTAAATTCTGGAATTATCTTAATGGCAGTGGCCAGATCGAATTTTTGTGATTCTATTTGGTCCGTAACAGATTCGGAAAAGCTTTCGCACATATTTTAGCTGTTATAATCGATGTATTTATTAATCGCGACCGCAGTAAGGTTAAATTTGTCTTTATAACATAAGTTTTCAACTACCGAGTATTTAGTAATGTTCCAACCTCTAGCCTGAGTATTTCCCTTTGGAATTTGGCTCTTAGGTTCTTTAGCGCATATACACATAGTTTCATAATTTAGTTTCCTCTAAGTCGTTGAGAATGTTTGTAAATTTGTTCTCCATTTAGACATGATTGATCGTCGCAATGCTTAGTATCAGAAAACTCTAATATGAAAATTATCCACTTATGCATTGGTGTTATTACTGCCACCAGCCTGGCCAATTATCAGTTCCTCTTTAGTAGATGTACACCCCCCCCCCCCCCCCATTTGAAGATCAAAATCTTTTTTTTCATTATATATAAGGGGGAAACAAGTTTTTTTTTATTTTATAGATTTATTTGTTTATTTTGTTTATTAATGCATTATTATATATGTATGTACTTAATTCATAATTTTTATTTTTATTATTTTTGCTGCTCTATGAAGATGAGTCGATGTAGGTTCGCTACTTCTCTTTTAAGTTGTCTAGCCTTGCCGACCCTCTTCTTCTTTTTGGGAGTTGTTGTATGTTCTTTATTGCCGTTTCCTTTTTTCGTATTGTTTTATCATCAAGGTTTTGGGTCCTAATGAGGGGTCCTGGATGCTATGTGCTAATCTGTCGGGTCTCTCGTATAGTAAGTTTTCGTTTTTATTAGGATGTGGGATTTTATCTATATTTTTTTACCATTCCCCGCACAACCCAGACTCAGGTTGAGTTTTAAGGCACTTATGCCAGCAAAATTATTATTGAAATTCTAATCCTTTGGCTTAAGTACACTTTACTTAAGTAATTAATCATTCATATCGCATAGCATGTGCGAAAGTGAAAAACAGCATTTTCGGCATATTTTACTTTTTTTTACTTTTTTTTACTGACCTCATGTTTGCGTAGGTGTGTTATCACTACAGGGCAATTTTTGTAAGTATTTTGTTGAATTAATTATTTATATTTAACAAAATACTTACACGTACAATACCTATCCAGAAATCGAAAAATTATTTATGGATAATTTGTTAGTGTTTTGAGTTTCATATTTTCCAAATATGTTTTCAATTCTACGTTGTTAGTGTTTTGAGTCACATATTTTACAAATATGTTTTCAAATTTTAGTTTTTTTTTTGGGTTTGTCAATAGTTCATCTATCATTTTGTGTACAGAATGAGTCGCGTCATGAAAAAATATTGCAAATTAATATAGGGTGATTCAATAAAACGGTATATTTTATTTTGATATTTGCACCAAATATCGTATAATTTTTTTGATATGCTCATCGTATTTTTTGGATATAACTTAAAATCTGCCAAAAGCATACCATAATTCCTTCGGCAAAACAGGATGTACGCATCAAATTTTCCATGACTTTTTCGTATAGTTCGGCCTGTCTCTAATTATTAACGCTCATAATATTGTTCTTCAAATTTGGATTTCCTTTTGGCCGTATTTTTACTTTTCAAATCGTAAGATCTCGCGTCCTCCGTTTACCCTTACAGCGTTACCAGCATCACTTTCAAAGGAGATGACTCCATCAGCTCAAAAACCAGATCAAACATTAACTCGTTGTGGGTGCGTAGATTTTTTTGGATGAAATTTGGATTTTCAGTACCTTAAATCCAGCAGTTTTGATTATTAACGTACCCGTTTTAGATGGAAAAGTGCCTCATCACTCATGATGCTATAAATACAAAGAAACTTCAAACAATTTTTGATATACTAATCCCATAACACGCCAAATAAATAAAATGGACCATATTAAAATCTTGTTTCAAAATAATTTAATGAAAATTAATTAACGGATACCGTGCAGACAAACAATCTAAATTGTTCCTAAAGACTATGGCGAAGAAAACATTCCAAAATTAATATTAACTTGTAATTTAATATAAGGATTCCAAAATTAATATTACCGGGTTGTCCTGAAAGTAATTTCGTTTTTTTTTAAATGCAGGACGATTTTCTTATAGTGAATTATTATTTTATTCAATTAAATATTGTTCAGTCTTTATCCAATATCCTTTGCCATCTTTCTGGCAGTAGCATGATTCCACGCTCATAAAATTTTTGTTCTTTGCTGATTTTTGACCTCCTCATTTGAATTAAACGTTTTACCGTCTAAAAAATTTTGTACAGACCGGAACAAATGATAATCGGATGATGCTAGATCTGGAGAGTATGGTGGGGTGGCAGTACATCCCATCCAAGCTCTAAAAGCTTTTGCCGAGTGGTCAAACTTGTATGTGGTTTCGCATTCTCCTGTTGGAACACTATACCTTTCCTATTGACCAATTCTGGCCTTTTTTCTTTAAGTGAATCATTCAATTTGTCCAACTGATGACAGTACACCTCAGAATTGATCGTTGTGTTCCCCGGTAGAATCTCAAAATAAACGATTTCTTTCAAATCCCACCAAACAAATAGCATAATCTTTTTTTGATGAATATTGGCTTTCGATGTGTTTTGATCCAGTTCATCTTTTCTACTCCAGGATCTTTTGCGCTTAACATTGTTACAGACAACCTATTTCTCGTCCCTAATGATGATACGCTTCAAAAATGGGTCATTTTCTTGGCGTTTAAGAATCAAATCACAAACGTCAATGCGACGGCACAAATTTTTTTCCGTAAGATGAGGAACCCATATGTCGAGCATTGAGATTAAACCTAGCCGTTTCAAATGGTCATGAACGGTCGAATTCGATAAATTTAATCTCAGCAATCTCGCGAGTTGTTATTCGCCGGTTTGCATCAATTAATGCCTTTATTGTGTCTTCATCAGCTTCAACTGGCCTTCCATAACGTGGTTCATTTTCGAGATCAAAATTTTCGGATCGAAATTTTGTAAACCAGTTTCGGCGTAGGCGCTCATTTAACACATCTTTTCCATCGGATAATTTTTTTTCTTGCTTGTACAGCATTTTTATATTTCTATAGTAAAAAAGTAAAATTTGCCGAAAATGCTTTCCATATTTTAAAGGACATCACTTCAATATTTTGAAGGGTATCAACCAAAAACTACTGTGCAGAATCAATCGAATTTTTCCACAAGCAAGCCTTGCTATGTCAATTGTCAAAATACATATGATTATGCGGCTTAAGTGTGAAGTTGGTTGTGAAAATATACAATTAAGTCCTCTGTCGGGAAACAACAAAATTACTTTCTGGACAACCCAATGCTTTTGAAATGTTCAGTAATATTATTTTATATTATCAGGACTTTAGGTAAGAATATCTAAGGAACGAAAGAACTAAGAATATGTTAATGCACAATTTACTTAAAATATTTAATAAATTAGGTAAAGAATTGAAATGTTAAGCAAATTTAGTTAAATTTTTAACTTTAAATTTTGTACTTTATTTTTTATTGTTTATCGAATTCTTTTAATATCTGACTGATAAAATGTACTTTATTGTATAAATAGTTTCTGAACTAAATAAATTAATTATTATTAATAAGGATATTAGCCTAACTTCCATGTTTTACTAGTTCTTTAGTTGACGAGTTGTGCTGGGAACCTAAAAACCGTTTTATACGGTTTTTAGTCAGATATTAAAATAATTCATATGAATGATTGAAATAGTTAACAACGCCTCTCTCTATATCTCCGCAGTTATTCACAAATTTAAAATAAAACCAACTTCGTTTAATTTTTTTCATAAAAGTAATTTATTTTTAAATATCATAATTGAACTAATATATTCGTATATATATACATATATATATATATATATACGGAAAGATTTATATATAGTTTTTTTTATCTGATGTATTTATTTTTTTTTTAATTGAAAATGTCTTATCTATAAAACACACTATAAGTTGCGATCATTTAATTCTGAAGATGACTTACGGATGTGGCTTGTACTATCCATCAGCGCATGGAACAAATATATTTTGTCTATGCATTATAACCCTTAAACCTTGCAATTTTTTTATTGATTTTTGTGTTTGCAATCATTCTTATAATATTTATACCATTTGTCGATAGTTTTGAAATTACCAAATGAAAAAGTTGTGGAAATTTTATAAATCAAAAAATTATATAAACTTATTGCTAAACTTAATAATTAAGAGTAGTTTATTGGTTGCAAGAAGCAGCTATCAACGCATAGCAATGTACACCGAGTGTAGTATGTAATATGTCCAACTAAGCTCAAACGTGTAGCACAAAATCGAATTGCCTTAATTCTCGTCGTAGAGTGGAGTGGAGTCACCTAAAGTCATTGAATGCGGAGATGTATTGGTACGGGGTGTACTACGCACAGATCGTGGACTTTTATGATAATCGCGACTAGCTCGGCTCATTGGTCTATCATCGTATTGTGGTGTCTTGCGTGGATAATCTTCATAGCGTGGTGTACGCATTTGAACGGCGGTTCGTGGCGATCGTCCCATATCTCGTGGAGTACCTGCACTCGATTTACTTCTGGCCCAGGCCTCAGCTGCTTTCTGCCAATCCATGTTATCCTGCTGTAATGAAGAGTACGAACGACTGTGACCACCAGGAACACGTGGTGATCTGCCATATGATTGTGGTGACGGATGTCCGGAACTGCCGTGACGCGATCCCATCGCACCGGACCGCATATACGAACCGTTCATGTGTGGCGCCGTTTGACCGGGTGTCATTTGTCCATATCGTGGCGTTTGAGATGAATGTGGAGTATGGTAGGGCGTCATGAATGGTGTCTGTCCGCTCGGTGTATATGGCGTATTAACATATGCACTCTGTCCATAGCCTGGTGTGTTTGGATAATGTGGTGTTTGCCCAGCAACTTGTGAAAGAGAGTGCAACATATGCGACGGAATATTTTGGGCAACTTTATGTATTACCTCAGAACTCATACTCATTGATGGCGTTGAATATGACGGGGTACGCGATGTTGAACCCGGCCGAGGTGTTATTATTGGTGTATTGCCGGGTAGTGGATCGGCAAAATGTTCTTTAAACCATTTCAGGAAAGAATTGAGCGATTCGAATATCTGTCCTCTATAGCGAAACCCATCTGGTGTCACAGTTACGTATTCGTGTCGACATTTACCTTTCGGTAAATATGACAATAAGAATTTTCCCGGATAGTTCTTAGACACCGATAGAAAATAGTGGATTTTTTTCGGATCTTTCTTTTTCTCCTCCCTTAAAATTTCCTCCATTTTATCTTTCAGTCCGCCTCCAGTATCACGATAATATTTATAACTGAGAATATCTCGTGCGTACGCTGCCATAGGATTCACGTGTCGCGCAATAATTTCATCCAAATCTTCGAATTCTTCATTACCAATCCAAAGACTCTGCCCTAAGCTGAATGCATTTTCTTTACCCTCTTCCCGCACATCTATGTGTTGGTAGATATCATCAGCGACTTTCCACGTAACCGTTAGATGATCAGCACCTTTGCTCGACGGTCGTACAACCACTTCACCTTGGTCCATGTTGGCCATAATCTTAACAACTTCTGTATATGACTTATTATGAAATGCGGGATGAACAATAACTCTTTTAATATATTGCCGTGCCTTAACTTTTTTCGATTCATCTTCCTTACGATTCTCTTTTTCTTCAGAGTCCTGATCGTAATATGAATCCTTAGGCGGTCGCCATTCATGATTTTTATCCATTAGATCTGAGCTCTTCGACGAACAATCAACCGAGAAACGTTCAACATCAATTTTAATTATGCGAACATGAATCGTTTGACCGATTTGTACACGTTCTTCGGGATTTTTAACGTGTTTGTCAGAAAGATTTTTAATATGAATAAAGCCAGACAAACAATTGTCCAGACGCAATTTAATTCCAGTTGCCTGACCAGGACATGCACCTGCATCAAAATGGTTCCAAACTTCAGACAATTCGGGAAAATCATCTTGAAGACAGAACGGGCATTGCCAGCGGCCAGTCTCATCGTTTCGAACAGGATTAGCTTGATCCAGTTGCTCTCCCTGTGGCTTTCTATGTGAAATTCCGACAACTGTAGCTAATACCATTTTACCAACATAAAAACTTTCTGGAGTTTCTTTTGACAGCATATCAAAAAGCTCCTCAGCGTTTGCACTGCGAAACGGTATTCGAAGATCTTTATAACGTGAACTAAGCTCAGCACGAATATCGTACAGGGTTATACTCTTATTACCAAATCCCTGACGGTCCAATTCTACAGCGAACGCATCCAAATCGAGATCCTTGAGCCGTTCTGGCGATTCGAGAATCTCTTCTAAGGCACCGGCCGGATTAGCCTCCTCATCGTCATACTCGAGTGCATCAACTGCCATCTTTCGCGCCCATTCATATGTTTCTGGATGCACTCGCGATCCGTCCAATACCTCTACATATGATTCAGTACTATCGCCTAGAGAATTAGTATCGATTTTTATGAAACCGGAACAATTTATAAACACTTTCGGACCCATATGACATGCCGTAACTAATTGTGTCCGATTTTCTAAACGTTGGTTTGTTTGTTTTAAAATTTTAATTAGAGCTGCACCTTTCCGAGGACCCAATCCACATATAAATTGCACTAAATTTAATGTTAGCGAATTCTGAACAGCTAGATTGATATCTACGCCAACCTCGTTAGTACGGTTAATAAATTCCATATAGAGATGATCGAGCAGATCCTCTTTAGGCAGTTGATCTTGTAATGTATGATATCGCAGGCACAAAATTTCTTCATCAGCTGTGCACAGTTGAGAGTACTCAACTAACGGATCTTGCATTTTACGAGCCAACGATACAGCTTGCCGGAGTAAATCTGGATATTCACGGAAATCGGACTGTCCTTTGTTTGAGTTAGCATATATCTTTGCTAGTTCGTTGTCAATAATCTCAACAGCTACATTAGGAAACTGCTCTTCCTCAACGAGCTCCTTAATAACTTCGCGTAGGTCACTTTGAATCATTAGCGCTTCGCGTGACTCACCGCCGATCGATATAACGTGTGGTTTCTTCTTAAGAATAAAATGTTTCACACTCGCCAAATCAGAGTTCTTCAAAGCTTTATCACCGTGGCGGTAGGCATTTTTGCGGCGCAAAATATTTGGCAGTCTTAAATAATCAGTCACTTCACCCTCGGAACTAATGATAGCCGCGAAAGCGGCTTGCGAAATGTCGGGCACATAGGCAATAGCCATTGAACGTATACCTTTACTGGTATCCCATTCATAATCTTCTTCCTCCGAAAATGTAGGCGTATACGGTGCAACTTTAATCCAATTATAGAGTTTGCGACAACACGCCTTCATCACAGCCTCCTTGGCCTCTGCCATCAGCATAGATTTGAGCTCCTTTCTTATATCAGGAAGAACCATTTTCGTGAGAGCAACCTCGACACACTCAGTTCGCAATGCGTTCCAATCTTGAACATTTTTCGCAAACTCATCTTTCTGATACAGTTGCTTTACCTCTTCCAAGTATGAGCTGGAAGTGGTTCCATCAATTTTTTCAGAAATAATAACTTCAAGTAATTTATCCTCCTCGGCAATTGCAAGACGAAGAAACTGTTCACCAGCCAGGTCACGAACTGGTTTATTCTTAAGATATTTAACCGAATAGCAACAATGATTCTCATCGATTTCTTTTCTTCCTTTTTTAGTTGGCCGTACAGATATTTTCGCCCTCTCATAGAATATTTCACGAACACATTTTCTTAAAAGTGGCTCTCTAGCCAATTGTTGCGCAACAACAAATTTTCCAGCATGTAGTACTTCATCGATTGTCATGAATTTTGGACAAAGAAATTGCCTAGCTACATCTGAGGGTTCTATGGGTTCTTGTTCAACTTCATGCCGTTGATAGTTATCTCTCAGATTCTCTGCAAACTGTTCCGGTGACAAACCAAAGCGCTTAGCAAAACCACAAATTCCGGCTTTGCGACACATTCCATATGGTCCAGAGTTGGTCGACTGTTTTAATTGTTCTTCAGGTTGATCCTCCTCTTCTTCCTCTTCTTCATCAATATCATCAGCCAGTTGCTCTCCTCCTTCCTCTTCTTGCCTATCTAATTGCCTTCGTTTGGCTTGCAGTCGTTCTTGTTTCTTGCGTTCTTTCTCCTTTTTGCGCCATGCTTCTTGCATTTGGGGAGTTTCATGTGAATAATATAGTAAAAAATGCATATGAACATCTCTTAATTCTTCAGGGGTTTGTACAGATCTCAACCTTTCCATATCCTCATCCTTTATTACTCGTACATCATCAGGAATAGCTGCATCGGGATTTTCCATGAGCTTGTCCAACTGATAATTCCGCATTTTTTCAAATAACAATAATAAATTCTTTTTTCGCAATGACAATTGACACCACCGCGCATCGTATCGATACACTTTCCACAAATCGTTCATATTTAATTCAGGTTGAACATATTCTTTACGATAGAATCCGATAAATGGCGCTTCCAGATGCTGATTGCGCATAAAATCGAGAGCTTGTTTTATTTTACCAATTGTACTAGGTGGCTTGCGGTTCCAATCACGATCGCCACTCTCATTTGATTCTTGATTAGAAATTGTTGGTTTGCAAAATGCCTGCTTGTAGATCCATTCAGCTTCCTCTTCAAATTCATCTGAACCTTCTGGTACAGGAACTAATGGGACGTCTCTCAATTGCATTCTTTCTGGTATATCGGTTTTTCGGATTTCATTATCTAAATCAGTAAAGTGACCACGTTTCAATTCGCTCGGTTCATAGATTTCGAATATTGATTTTTTCATAGTTTTCTTTTTTGCAGCCTTTTTTGGTCGCTTTTCACGTTCAGCTGCATCATAGTCTTCCTCATATTCGTCCGCATCAGACTCTTCCTCGTATTCGTCATCGTCATACTTGGAGAATTCATCATAATCAAAATCAATACCAAAAATGCTTTGACCTTCTTGCAAAGAGCTATAAAATTGTTAAATGAAATAGCATTATTTTTTAGTACCTTCATAAACATATATTTTTAACTGTTTGTAAACTCACGCATCCGTGAAAATTGTTTTCCGTTTTTTCTTCTTCTCTGATATAGGCCTTCCTTCATCATCTACAATAAAATCATCGGCATCTGATTCCTCTTCCTCTTCTTCGTCAAAATTATCAGCTTCAGCCTCACGATGACTCCTTTCCGAACGCCTTTCAGCTTCCTATTTATCAACAAAATTAATTAAAATAAAAAACTATATTTAAAACTTTAAATTATTAAATTCTAACAACCTGTATATCGTGCTCCTTTATTAAGCGAGAACATTTAAAAAAAAATAATGTTCATTAACTTACTGAAATCAAACAAAGCAAAATATGCATTCTGTTAAAACTTACATCATCACTGCCTTCAAACAATTGGCCAGCAATAATTTCACGATCAAGACCTTCGTCCTCCTGACCCTCACCATCGCTCTCTTCATCTTGAATTCGGCGTAAGCGTTTGAATCTTTTCTAAATATCACATAAATTCATTTATTATTTCTCAATAATGATGTTTTTGAATTTATATTAAATTTAGGTTATGTCAAATTATGAGTTGAATTATCCACATACTCTTCTCTCGATTTTCATGCCAAGATTTTCCTCAATCAGATCGTAATCATCATCTTCAAGCCTATCATCCAATTCATCGTCGTCATCACTTTTCTTTCGTTTCATAGATCCACCAGACGCATCCGAATCTTCCCCATCTTCTTCGATAGGATTATCATCAATCAGATCCTTAATGACTTCATCATCATCACCTGAAACGTTCCTATAGTTAAGTTCCATTCTAAAACTAATAAGATGGAAAATTCACTCACCCTCCTCATCCTCTTCACTACTATCTGACATTGCCTTTAGCTTTTTCAGCTTTTTCCGTTCGTGTGGCTCCAGTTCTGCATCATCTTCTTGCTACAAAGCCATAAAATAAAAATCTTAAATTTAAATAAATCACAAACATTGGAGTGATTATTAGTGAAATTGAAAGCATGATATTATATGCTATCGTAAACAGGTCAGTCCACGTTATAGATGTTATGGAACCATATAACAAATTAAAGTTTTCTAACAATTATATTCAATTTCAACATATCTTGAAGCGCTATTGAAATATGAAAAACGTATCTCAAAATTATAGAATGGAAAACGTGTAAACTGCTTACATCGGATTCTTCGGCCTCCGAGTCTATGAAATCTGCCATTTCGCCAACTAAAGATTGTTTATTTTATTAATAATAGAGGGGATTATTAATCCCAAATTTTAGCTGTCACCACCCAGAAAATTCAAAGAAGGATTCAATGACAGCCAAAACAAAATAAATCACTCAAATTCTCAAATATTTCATAAAAAATATCTTAGTCGACGAAATTACTATGTACACCCTGACATTTTCTTTTCGAACAGAAAACTTCGAATCCGGAATTTGAAACAAACATGGCGCCTTCGTTCAATATTTCTTAACGAAACTAGTACAGACATGTAGCGCGATATTTAAATTCAATTTCTCCTTAACGCTAACTGCCAATTGTTGTTTCTAATTTATTCAAAACAATAATTTTTTTTATAAAAATATTGATAGTAATTAAAATCATCCAAATAAAAAAATATATTCAAATGATCAACCATATATACATACATATTAACATTGATAAAATTTTCTTGAAAAAACAATTGAAGAAAAATTTAGCAATGTTAAAATTTAGTAATTTTTAAGAATATATAACTTAAAATGGGATTAAAACTATTGTAATCAACAAATAGAATTGTTCGTTAAAATGGAATTCTATTATCTCTTTCTTTAATAAGAACAAATGTCATCAATGTTTTGACATTAGAACTAAAATAAGTGGTGTGTTTGACATTTTTGTTAAGCGTCGGTAGGTTATTATTGTTAAATTAATTGTGCTGCAGTGTTTTTTACACTTATAGTCGAATATTGAAGAAAAAAAAACAAAATGTCAAGTTCATCGGAGGATGGTAATGATTCTCCCCAGTATGGATCGTCAACGAGATATGAGGAGGAGGAAGACAATCCGTCATCACCAACTCCGAAAAAGTTGAAACGAGAATGGGGCAACAGCTATTCACTTACAGTTAGGAATATGATGGAGAAAATGGGTTACAAGGAAGACAAGGGTCTTGGTAAAAGTGGCCAGGGTCGAATTGATCCCATTGAGGCATCCACACAAGAAGGTCGACGCGGTTTCGGTCTAAAGCTCATTGATTTGGAAGATGCCGCGATTAAATGGGATTCCGAAATGGAGCTTATTTCTATACCAGAGCAAATGAAGTGGCTAAAAAACGATTCGGATGATTTACATGAAATAACTATGACGGAACTAGAAAAGTGGGTGGAGGTTGGAATTAAAAAGCTTACCATTGATGATGAGACGAAGTTTTGCGAACCGGAAATTCTAGAAAATATCTTAAACTCGAAAAATTTCTTCAACCATTTAAGTGGAAATGAAATGCGATCAGCCCGTACCCGTTCTAATCCATTCGAAACAATACAAAGCTGCATATTTCTAAATAGAGCAGCTATGAAAATGGCGAACATAGACTCGCGTTGTGATTACATGCTTACTAATCCAATCGATGAGTACGGGGAACCTCTAGTTAAGGGAAACAATTTACTTTATTTCGCTGATATTTGTGCCGGGCCTGGTGGTTTCTCTGAATACGTGCTATATAGAAAGAAGTGGGAAGCAAAAGGTTTTGGGTTCACATTACGAGGCTCAAACGATTTTCAGCTGCAGAATTTCTATGCTGGACCACCAGAAACCTTTAATCCGCACTACGGTGAAAAGGACGATGGAAATATATTCGATCCGGTAAATATTGAATCGTTTACTTCGTATGTGATGCAAGCTACAACGAATGGTGTGCATATCGTCATGGCTGATGGTGGTTTTTCAGTGGAAGGCGAAGAGAATATACAAGAAATTTTGTCAAAACAGTTATACCTTTGCCAGTGTCTAGTAGCGCTCTCGATTCTTCGCGATAACGGGCACTTCGTTGTAAAATTATTCGACACATTCACTCCGTTCAGCGTTGGCTTAATCTACTTAATGTACAAATGCTTTAAGGAAATATGCATATTCAAGCCAAATACGAGTCGACCAGCTAATTCGGAGCGTTATCTTATTTGCAAATGGAAGAAATCATACACGAGCACAATTCAAAGGCATTTATTCCTTAGAAACGTAACATTGTGGGAAAATAAAGAAAGTGATAACGATATAACACAGTTGGTCCGCTACGAAATTTTAATGGAAAAGGATCCAGAATTCTGTGCATATGTCACCGATTGCAACAATGAAATTGGCCAAAACCAGATAGCAGGTCTGATGAAAATTGCTGCATATTGTAATGACACTTCACTGAAAGAACAGAGACAACAAGAGTTTAAGAAAAAATGCCTCATGCTATGGAATATTCCAGATTGTATGAGAAAAGCACCTCAAAAAATAATGGAGGAAGCTCTAGTCGACGAACTGCTAGGGGATTGGCGGAATGATAAAAAGTTTCTTAATAGCCCGGCCGTCGAACTAACTAGTGCAGCACAATTACAGAAATACATACGTAGTCCGCATGATTGGTACTTTGTTCCAGTGGATCGGCCATCATCAGAGTATAACCCAACCTTTTTCATGTCCAGAGGCTATCATGATGTACTCATGCTTACGAGTAAGAGCCGATGGACCCGTGTCAATAACTACTGTTTAGAAATTTCCGCGAAAACCTTAATATATGGTGAGATCGTAAGCGAATGGATTACACAAGGTCGCACGCATAAGAAATCTTACGCACTCCATATAATCGACGGCCTGGTCCTTGGCGGAAGAGATATCAGACGCTTACCTCTTCAGGAGCGGTTAAAGCTTTGCGAAAAATTTGCTTTAGCACTCAACAAACCACCAAAGAGAGTACAGAATCAGGCACAAATAGTTATACCAATTCGATGCAAAAAACTGTATGCCCTCACCGAACTTGATAGGTTTTTCGATTACATGTCTCTTTATAAGCTGAACGATTCAACAAATCGACTAGGATTCAAGATTCGTACTATCGACGACAACCAGACGGAACGGTTCTTCGTTCCTGGTGGCATAATAATGATTAATGAGTACAATCCCCGCTTCAGTTGTCATATTTCAAAAAAATGCAATAAGAAATTCTATGTAGACACCGAGAAAAACAACGAATCATTTTACGAGGATAATATTGATCCCAGACTACCCATGTTTGCATCGTTCCGTTTTTGTTTCTATAATCGACTGCTTTGGCAGTGGTCAGTCATATTACAAGTGGACAAAACTATTGAAGATTCAAAACGCCAATCTGACATTTTATATCGCTCAGATCTATCAGATTATATAAAACTACATTTTTAGAAATAAAATAATTATTTTATAGAAAAAATAATGCCAAATAGTTTTTTTTTTGTTTTGCAATCTTTGGTTTATTGTTTATTGGATTTTATGCAGATCTATGCAGTTAGAGACCATTTTATGGTATCTAATTATTTTTTAATTAAATTCTCATTTTAATTTTCCAATTTTTGAATTTTTTGCTAACGAATTTCAAACTGACAAATTTTTGAAATTATAAGTTAGTACCGCTGCTCTTAGGTAAAGCCCGATTACTATTATGCACTTTGAATTCATGATTTTATTATATGTTTTTCTAGTTAAAGATTTGTTTGAATAAAAAAAAATTAACCTAAAGATGAATAAAACAATTCGTTAAATCTAGATAAGACATTTTTATTGAATATTCGTTCGAACAAATGAAATTGTATAATTTAATTATGTATGTTTGTAAATTCATTTTCTTAATTTTTTTTAAATACATAAAATATAAAAAAATATTAATTTTAACTATAAATAACGATTTGACCATGTCTGCCATGAATAAGACAATTTTTGATTATGAATTTAGTTGAACCACATATTATTTTTAAATTTGGAGGGTACTGTATTTTTAAAGCTTTAAATTTCTAGATAAAATCACTTTAATTATTATTGAACTACAATAGTTTACTTTCATAAAGCGCCGTTAATCACAAAATAAAACAGGGTTCAATTCAATTGATTGAAGCATTACGTATTTCCTAAATTTCTTTAGTTAATGTTGCCAGCAATGTTTATATATGAAAATGTCAGATTTTCATAATTTCATGTTTTGTGGTAAACAAGAGCACAGTACCAAAAATATTTGATGAACAAACTATTGAGATACTAACATTAAAGATCAAAATTATAATTGATGAATATGCCTAAAAGAAAATAAGTGCGAAAAAAATCAAAATGCATATTAAACAAGTAAATTGAAGTTATATCATTTGGCGCCTTTTAAAAAGACGCCGTGTTTGGTTAAATAAATTACACTATTGTCGGTGTAATGGTGATTTTTTTAATTTTTTTTCTAGATAATTATTCAAGGCTTTAAAAGTTATAAGGATCAAACAGTTGTTGAGCCATTTGACAAAAGGCATAATGTAGTTGTTGGGAGAAATGGTTCTGGCAAAAGTAATTTTTTCTATGGTAAGTCTTACAGGACAATAAAATTACAAAAATGAAAATAATGATAAATTATTGAATTTGTAGCTATTCAGTTTGTTTTGAGCGATGAATTTACACACTTGCGCCCAGAACAGAGGCAGGGGTTATTGCACGAAGGAACTGGTGCTCGAGTTATATCAGCCTACGTTGAAATCATATTTGATAACTCAGACAATCGAGTACCCGTAAGTTAGGATAAGATGGAATTAAAGTACTTATTTATTAATACTTAATGGATTTCTTTGAAATTAGATTGATAAAGATGAAATATACTTACGACGTGTTATTGGTGCAAAAAAGGATCAATACTTTTTAAACAAAAAAGTTGTACCGCGTACAGAAGTTGTTAATTTACTAGAATCGGCTGGATTCTCCAACTCGAATCCCTACTATATCGTTAAGCAAGGTAAAATTAATCAAATGGCTACAGCACCAGATTCACACCGGCTAAAACTACTTCGTGAAGTAGCTGGAACTCGTGTTTACGATGAGCGAAAAGAGGAATCAATGAATATTCTGAAGGAAA
Organism: Atherix ibis; assembly: GCA_958298945.1. Taxonomy (NCBI): domain Eukaryota; kingdom Metazoa; phylum Arthropoda; class Insecta; order Diptera; family Athericidae; genus Atherix; species Atherix ibis. The sequence continues at coordinate 70,374,861 of OY282607.1, forward strand.
CTGATGGAAAAGTTGAAAAAATTACTGAATTTCTTAAAACCATAGAAGAGCGTTTAAAAACACTTGAGGAAGAAAAGGAAGAGCTAAAGGAATACCAAAAATGGGATAAGGCCCGTCGGACACTTGAATACATAATACATGAAACTGAATTGAAAGAAACAAAACGGGCACTTGAAGATCTAGAAATACAGCGTAAATCTTCGGGAGATAAACAAAAACAATTTAATATGGAGATTCAAAAATCTCAAGAGAAAATTAAGACAATTCAGAAAAGTCTCAAGGATGCTAAAAAAGAGGTACTTACCACTAAAGATGAACGATCGGTTCTTGTGACTGAACAACAGCAACTTTTACGTGAAAAAACTAAACTCGATTTAACTATTGTTGATTTAACTGATGAAGTTCAAGGTGACAATAATTCAAAGGTTTGTGTATAATTTTGCGATTATTCTTAGATTATATGCAAATAAGTTATTGTGTTTCGATTTTATGCAGGAAAGAGCGGATCAAGAGCTTAAACGACTTAAATTAACAATTGCTGAAAAGGAAAAAGAATTGGACGAAGTTCGACCACGATATGAAGCTATGCGGCGAAAAGAAGAAGAATATTCGAGAGAACTAGCCTTAAAGGAACAAAAACGCAAAGAATTGTACGCTAAACAAGGTCGCGGATCGCAGTTCTCTTCTCGGGAAGAGCGTGACAAATGGATAAAAAGTGAACTGAAATCTCTCAATAAGCAGATAAATGATAAAATTACACATCAAAATAAGTTGCTCGATGATTTGAATAGAGATGCCGCAAAGCAAAAGGAACTGGAGAAAAAAATCGAAGAGCATACAACCGAAGTTGAAGAGTTACGCCATCAAATCGACGAGCACAATAAACAGTATTACGAACAAAAAAAGAAGAAAGATTCCTTACAGGCTGCAAGAAAGTAATTACAATAATATTTTTGTTGTAAGTCATTTTTAATATAATATTTTATAGTGAACTTTGGCGGAAAGAAACTCAAATGACTCAACAGCTTCAGGCTCATAAAGAGGAATTAGCAAAAGCTGATCAAGCATTGCGTTCAATGGCTGGAAAGGTAAATTAATTAATTAAAACATTAATTTTTAATATTTAAAGTTTATTGTTAGCCAATTCTAAATGGTAGAGATTCTGTAAGGAAAGTGCTTGATAGCTTTCTGGAACGTGGTGGTCAATTTGCAGATATCGCGAATGCGTATTTTGGACCAGTAATTGAGAATTTTAATTGCGATAAAACTATCTACACAGCTGTCGAGGTTACCGCCGGAAATCGTTTATTCCATCATATTGTGGAGTCAGACAGAGTTGGTACACAAATTTTGAAAGAAATGAATAAGCAAAAGTTGCCCGGCGAGGTAACATTTATGCCGTTAAATCGACTACAAGTAAAAGTTCATGATTACCCTGACGATCCTGATTCAATTCCAATGATTTCGAAGCTCAAGTACGAAGAACAGTACGATAAAGCATTGCGATACATTTTTGGCAAAACTCTAATATGCCGTAATTTGGAAAGGGCAACAGAGCTAGCTAAAAGTACAGGACTTGATTGTGTAACACTCGAGGGTGATCAAGTATCTTCAAAGGGATGCTTAACGGGTGGATACTTCAACACATCACGATCGCGTCTTGAAATGCAAAAACGACGAAGCGAATATATGGAATTGATTCACGATTTTGAAGGAGAACTAACAACTTTAAGGAACGAATTAAAGCAAATTGAAACGAATATCAATAGCGTTGTCTCAGATATGCAACGAACTGAAACGAAACAAGGAAAATCGAAAGATGTATTCGAAAAAGTTCAAGCTGACGTGCGTCTTATGAAAGAGGAACTGATGCGTATTGAGCGGTTCCGTACTCCAAAGGAGCGTTCGGTTGAACAATGTAAGGCAAGTCTCGAAGCAATGAACAGTACTAAAGAAGGTCTTGAAAGTGAATTACATCAGGAATTGATGGCGCAGCTCAGCGTTCAAGATCAGCGTGAAGTCGATCAATTGAACGATGACATTCGACGTCTTAACCAAGAAAATAAACAAGCATTTAGTGCTCGCATGCAGCTTGAAGTTACTAAAAATAAATTGGATAATTTATTAACAAACAACTTGTTTCGGCGACGTGATGAGCTAATTCAGGCGCTACAGGAAATCTCCGTTGAGGATCGTAAACGAAAACTCAATAATTGCCGTAATGAGTTAGCGACAACCGAAAAGCGAATTAAAAAAGTTAATCAAGATCTCGAAGAGATCGACAAAAAGTAATATTGAAAGATCAATTTGGAACTGAAGGAAAATTTATTAAAAAATTATTATTTATTATTTCAGAGTAATTGAAGCTGTTAAACGACAAAAATTACTACAGGAGGATCTGGAGACGTGGACACAAAAAGAGAAAGATGCCCAAGAGAAAATTTCCGAGGATTCGAAGAAAATGGAGAAGTGGGCAGCGAAGGAAAATTTATTACATCAGAAAATTAATGAGTGCACAGACAAAATTGCCAGTCTTGGTGCATTGCCACAGGTCGATCCTTCGTACACACGTATGTCCTTAAAAACGTTATTCAGAGAATTGGAAAAAGCCAATCAGCATCTAAAAAAGTACAATCACGTTAATAAAAAGGCACTTGATCAGTTTTTAAGTTTCTCTGAACAAAAAGAGAAATTATATAAACGGAAAGAGGAACTTGACATTGGAGGTCAGAAAATTCGTGAGTTAATGCAGAATCTTGAAATGCGTAAAGTCGAGGCGATTCAGTTCACATTCAAACAAGTAGCACAAAACTTTACAAAAGTGTTCAAGAAGTTAGTACCACAAGGATCTGGCCATTTGGTACTTAAAACTCGTGACAGTGAAGGTCACGATATTGATCCAGAGGTTGCTAACTCAGACGAATTCACTGGCATCGGAATTCGTGTCTCCTTTACTGGTGCCGATGCCGAAATGCGGGAAATGAATCAGCTTTCCGGTGGTCAAAAATCACTTGTTGCTTTAGCGTTAATATTTGCAATTCAGAAATGTGACCCGGCACCATTTTATCTTTTCGACGAAATTGATCAGGTAAGAAATTTATAAAACATTTTGTCTTTGCATAAATTTTATGTATCTTTTATCTTGTTTTGGTTTAATAGGCACTCGATGCGCAACATAGAAAAGCCGTTGCCAATATGATTCATGAGCTAAGTGACAAAGCACAATTTATCACAACCACATTCAGACCCGAGCTGTTGGAGAATGCTCACAAATTTTATGGTGTTCGATTCCGGAACAAAGTGAGCCATATCGATTGTGTTACAAAAGAGCAGGCTAAGGACTTTGTCGAAGACGACACAACGCATGCTTAATCCTACTTAATATAACTCGAGTTTATTCAATTTGGTTTTTCCTTATTTTTTTTTTTACTTTATAGTTCAAAAATATCTTCATTAAACATGATTTAAAACAATAGAAATAAACTAATAAAAATAGTAATTTAAATCCATTTTTACAATAGATATAATATATTTTATTACTTTGACAAACTGTAACCAATTATATTGTGCTGATAATGAATAAGAATCTACCAAAAGTTAATAAATCAAAACAATTTGATACAAATCCTTAGTTTCTATTCAAGTTAAAAAACTAAAAACAAATTTAGTAAAATATTTGCATTTATTTACAATCTCATAAATTATAAAAATATTTTATTTCTTAAAAGGGGATCGAATGAGGGGTATCGCGGCAATTTATGTATCGTCGTTTTAAGTGTGCATATTTTTTCCGAAAAGATAAAATCAAAACAATTGAAATTTTATGTTCAATGGCGTCAAATTAACGATTCAACGAACTATTTTCAATGGAGTTAGTGTAATAAGTCAACAGAATATTCACTGTTCCAGTCACGTTCGAACACATCCGCTAATTGTGTTCGTATCGTTACCTCCGTTTGATTTCTGTCGAACTTGCTGTCTCTCATAACAAGACCAATTCCCGCCGTATTAATAAAGTAGTCACCAGACCAGTTCGATGTACCAATGTAAGCAGTCGTGTCTGTAACCATGTACTTATTGTGATTAACCCGTCCGAAGGGAATTTTCGCCTGGTCTTCCGTAGCCGGGACTATAAAGCGCTTCTATTCAAACAAACAAATCGAATTAAATTGGTTAGAACATTTCTAAAATAGAGACGTACCACTTGTATATCCACACCCTTATAAGAGTTTGATATGCTTTCCAAGGATCGCAAGAAGTAATCCTCGGAGGGCCTAGAGTGATTCCACCATGATATTAATAGTTTAACAGACACTTTATTCTCTACAGCAGCCTTTCGTATGGCGTTATCAATATGTGGCCAATATCTGTGGAAATTGATAAAAAATCACTTTTGATCATCAATTCCATTTGGTAATCACTAATAGTGGTAAAGTAACTTACTGAATTTTATGCGTGTATAATGTCAAAGGAAAGTAGTCCATCACAGCTATATGAACAAAATGCTCAGCCTGTAAAATTATATTCACAATAGCATCGAGATCAGGTGTCCGTCCCCGAGCACAAACTGGTGGCGGTGAACTCTGTAATTTTATCAGGAATTTTATAATTTTACAAAAAAATATATTTTAATTTTGTCTTTTTTTACCGAAAAATATGTTAAAAAATCACTGGTCTCATTAAATGCTGTTCGCAGAGGTGAGAGTAAATTAAATTTTGTGCTGTATTCTTCCGGCCAACTTGAAGGAATGTGAGTAATATTCTTCCCCAGAAACCAGTATGCGTTGAATATTTTTGCAACATCTTTTGTTAAACATGTACAATTTCTTAATAAGACCCCTAATTCTTTAACCTACAATAAGAAATTTATGAAATATATGCACACAAAAACAAAAATCATATATACTAATAACCTGTGTCAAAGATCTCCAATCCATATTGGCACTTCCTATATACAAATGCTGTTCGTCAACGAGCCATAATTTCGTATGGAGAACTCCTCCGCCAAGAAGTCTTGGAAAATTAACAGAACGCACCTCAGCTGCTTTTCTTTTAATTAATAATTCAGTATCTAAGTTTGGTTGTTGTGGTGTCGGAGCACTTTGCGCGATTCGTACCTTTATGCCACGTTTCGTACCGCTCAATAATAAATTTTGGAAGATTTGTTCACCTTGCCAGGCGCTTGAATGATTGTAAATATCCGAACCTCGTAGGGTCCAATAAAACGATGCTATGTCAATCGATTTGTTTGCTAATTCTATAAGCGTTGACCAAGCCTCATATGTTGACATAAAATGAGGTGCATTATCATGATACCTAAGACCGTCTGGTATACTTTCAACTAATTCAATACTAAAAAAAAATCAAAGGAAAAATTGTCAGAAACCACTATACAAAAAAAAATTACTTTTGAATGCATAAAAATATTCAATTAAAACAATCTGTGCTAATTCTTTAAAAAAGAACAGTTCGAAAAAGACTTTGGCTTTATATAAATAATTTAATATTTAAATTAAGTTTATAAAAGAAGTTAAATAACTATAAAAACCATTAAACGTCGATGTAAACATTTGATATTTAATATGATTAAATGGATGTTCGAATGACAATAATAGGTAAGGACTGCAGCTTTGTACAACTTACTAGAATAATAATAGTAATGTAAATAACCAATTTCGAACTAAAATTTACAACCTAAGGACAATATAAGTAATAGAACTTAAAAAAGGAACAAATCAAATCCGAACCACAAAAGGGTTATATATATTCTAACATACCAACAACTCCGACCATTTGGAGACATTTAAGACGCATCTCGTCTGTGTCACTAGCTGGATTCCAACTCACGACACCTGCACCAAACCTGTTTATTTGGCCATCAGACCTCGCCAAACGCTATTTCAGCCATCTGCTCAGGCGGTTTGAGGGTCTAAAAGGGTAGGATAAGGGATAAGGAAATGAAAGTCGCAGAGAAAGTAACGTCGTGAGGTAATTAGCATAGGACCATGTTGCTGCACTAAGATTTGGACACACGACCCTTTGGATGATAGTCGACTGCACTACCGTGCAGTCTCGTAGGGCACTAACCTAATCTATGAACGCTGTTCTACAAAAATCAATATTTGTGATAATAAATATTAATCTATAATTTTAAAGCATATTTTATCTGAGTAGGTAGTTTAATTTTTATCAGAAAACCCAGTCATAAAAGCGATCCATTTGTTTTTAGGAATTATCACTTCCATTTTAGACTTTAAAAAGAATTTAAGTACACAATTGCAAAATTGTAAGTATTTTGTAAAAACCTAGCAACAATTAATTTATTAAAATAAAAAAATTTAACCGTCAATTAATTTTAAAAAAAGTATAGTTACCTGCATTGATCTATACAAATATAATTTGAGCCATTTGCTTTCGCATGTAAAGTCTTTTCGTTAGCGTGTTCAAGTAATGGAAGTAATACGACTAAAACAATTAAAGTAAGAATTACCGTAATCGGTATACATGATGGCTTACACCATGATCCATGGTTCCATCTGAAAGAATTCAGAAATGTTAATATTTAAAAAAATATTAGTTCATTCAAATAAAAAAAACTATTCATTTCTGTAAAAGTTATAGGTTAGTACATACTTGTAGGTACCATGATTTTGCTCCGATCGAAACATTTGACTATGATCCCAAAGTTCGAAATCATCGTCAGCTGCTTGACTATTCCCTTCTAAAACAGTCTGTAAGAAATTTTTAAAAAATAAATTTTAAAACTGTAATTATCAAATAAATTTTTATAATAAAAAATAAAAAATTGTATAGAAAAATAAATTTACAATTTTTTTTTAATGTAAGGGTATTTTTAAGTTAATTTGAATTATTATTGAACTGAATGGATTATTTTCAGTTTTTTTTTTCACTTCTAAGAAAACAAAATAATCAATTCAGTTTATTTGCAAAATAAGGTAAATTAAACACTAATTTCAAAATATAATTTGGGCATACTAGATTTTACCAGAATTTGGTCATAGCGTAAATTCAGACAGAATTTAAAATAGAATCAATTTAAATAATAAATATATATTTAAATTAATGTACTTTCAATAGAATAATGGCTATCTGTGATGATTTTCTTGATAAAGGAAATTTGAGGTCGATATATTTGTGGTACCAAATAAATAATATATAATATTCACCAAATAGCCTCAACGTCGTGACACTATCTCAAATGGCCCCTGGCACATGTCCTAGGATCTTGCTTCCAATGCAATCTATAATACATGAACGTCTGTCGACAGAAACCGAAAATATTACAAGTTAAAAGGTCGGAAAAATCTCCAATTGTTCGTAGACCGATAGATTGTTCACTAAAATGTTTATTATCAGACTGCGTTATTACGCTGTCTTACACAAAAATTTCAAATAACAGTTATCAAATTTCATCAATAATATGATTTGTACTACTTTTAACGATTCAATTAATGATAATAAAAAAACTAGTTGTACTATCAATAAAAATAAGCCACTTTATATATTCTCGTATAAAATAATCCAATGGTTAAATCTCCGGTAGAATAATCCTTTAATAATATTTGGCTTTCGAAATAGGAATAAAAGATTTCAACGCCTGAATAGGAGTTACCAATGGGACCCAGAAAGTCTACAGTCATGACATACACATGCTCGTGGATTATGACGCATATCCTGTTTGTAGTATAGCGATAGCGTCACGATGAACGCCAAAGATAACGTACGTTCATTTTATCGAATTGGAGATTTAAATGTTTAATTCATGAGACGCAGACCGATGATCCAAATTTTGATGCAAATAAAACCAAACATTAGGGCGAAAAATTTCAGGTCCATTTCTCAAAATTACTCAAGTAATACTCAAATAAAAATCTAAGCATTTTGAGAAATAAGAATTGTAATTTGAATATCTTGTTCACTGATTGATCCAAGAATAATACGTGCAAAACCTCCACAAAATTAAGTAAATCCTAATATTTTTACTGTGAAGTATTTAATAGTTTTTAATAAAATATTAATTACAAAAAATTCTAAAATGGAAAACTATTCAAATGTAACAACTCATTTTCATAGGATCTATACAGTGCGCATAAAATTTGAAGAAAATGTTTTGTATTTAAAAAAATATAGTATAATTTTAAATTAAAGTTAGAAATAAAAGTAAAATTTATACTTTTACTTTTATTTCTAACTTTATTAGATATCATTAGTATTTCCATATAATATAATAGTAATTTTTTCTTGTTTATAAACATGCATTCATACTGAAATATATACATTTATTATTTTTATAAATATATTATCTAATTAGTATGATTTCTTGTCTAGAATATTTACTACGTGTATATGTATTTATTTATTTATAAAATGCATGATGTAGTATAACAAATTGTATAATTGTAAAACCAATTATAGAAGCAATGTCATTGGGCTAAATACTATTTTACGTAAGCAGCTTTTTTATTATTTCTATTATAATTAATAATTTACAATGATAGTTTCTAAAATATATTTCATAAGCAAATAGCCTATTACAACTTATTAATAGATATAAACTGAGTAAAAAAAATTCAAATTAAATTCTTCCATATGTCCAATAATATATAATATGTATTATTCGAGCCAAATGTTCAATTATTCGAACTTTCTAACACCGATTACACCATTTGGGTAATTGACGAATTATTGATTCATCCCAAACATTTTTGTTCGAGTCTTCGGAGGAGAAATGATCATATCCCGATTGCGCGCTCGGACTATCAAACAATGATCGAGCAGTAATTACACGTCAGCTCGATTAAAAGTTCGTTCGGTCAGAATTTGTTTGAGCAACGCATTTTTTCTTCATCTATTTGAAAATTGTTTTCTTTTCATTTTTAATTCTGGGTTTTTTGCATTTTGCAGTCCTATTACATTAGATAATCAAAGAAAATGAAAAAAAACTATTCTAACCAAGTAAAAGAAAATAATAAATAAAACTAAAATACGGAAAATATGATAATTCAAGAACCAATGAAAACACAATACAGCAAACGAAGCATCTGGTGTATCTTCAGACCACCTCCTATTTTTTCGTCACTGAGTTTCTTCAATGAAACCGAATCCAATGTTTTTTAGACTTGGCAATTCAACACGCCGAACAATATAATAGCCCAAAAATTTGTTCACACTAAAACGACCGGTAAAAAGCATAAATTGATAAACAAAACAAAATATTTTCCATGTACAAATGTTCCGCTTCATTCAAAAACACAATGCAAAATGTCAAATTCGACCCGAGTGTTTCAGTTTGTTGTCCAAAATGATCGATTGTCTACAATTTGGGGCGATTAGACCATCCGAGCACAGACCTCCATATTGTATTTATCTAGACTATGCGCGATCGAAGAAGTCTTCGTCCAACATGTTCGAGCATATATAACATGCCCAAATGCACCATTTTTCTAAAATTCGTGCATTTATCGAATAGTGTGATCGTAGAGCTTTACTTATATTTTATATCATGCCACTGTTGATATTAAAATTTTTTTAAGGTCAAAGTATTTATTGAAGACTTTCCAACATTTTTATTTCAGAAATTTTATAATAAATACTCCGCTTAAAACAATTAAACTTTTTTTAAAGCAGTTCAGGGCTGAAAGGCCATTATTATATTTTGATTACAGCATGCTTTTGCTGCAATCTGAATATAATAATTGACTTTTAGATAAATGCTAGGCATTTTTATTAATCACTTAATCAAAATTTAAACTCGAATGAACATAAATGAAAGATTATAGATACCATTAGTTACTTAGAACAATTATTCACGATTGTGTAAATAATTTTGACACTGTACATACGAGTGCAAATAATTCTTGAACAAATATTTTTTGGTTTTTTTGTTCTTCTTTAATATTATGTAAACAGTTTGGAAGATTTAAATAATTGTGGCACCCACTGTATATTTATTTTAAACTATTTTATATACCTTAATTGTCCCTAAATACGAGTATTTACGTAATTTTTAAAATCGATTATTTTTGGTAAATGTTTACAGATGGATTTCTCAACAAATATTGTCTATTGAATTTTATGGAAACTATAATAATGTTAATTTTTATTCAAAAATAACTGAATGTTTTTGTATATAGTAATTACTTGTACTAAGTATATACTTATTTTATGACTCTTCTTTTTTTTATAAATTTTATATCTTCCATTTAAAATGAATATAAGAGGCCACCACATTATTCCTCATAACATTTTCGTACATCTGTACTTAGTCGAATGTTTTTCTACCCTGACACTATCAAGTACAGAATAGCACTAAAGCGATAATATATTTGCATACAAACTATGTAAGTGTATTTATTATATTGAATAAAAATAGAATTAAAAAATGATTAAAAAAAATAGAATATAAAACAACAACAATAATCAGATGAATGGATATCTTACAGATTTTTGGTTAGTTATATCTGCACATCTTTTCTCAGCTAACTTTTTCAAATTGATTGTCATATTAATTTGTTCACTAATAAGTTAACAGAAAAAAAACTGAATTAAAATATATTATTATTTATTTACAATAAAATTGTATAGTATCGCTAACGATAGCAATGAATGTAAACATAGAAATTCGAAGGCCGCCGCCTTGCCCGACACAACCGATCGAATTCGAAAATGAATTGCGAATATGCGTCTATAGACTATTCGAGTATGAACCGCACTGACACCAGTTAAGCGTTTTACAAATTGTTAATGGCGGCAACTGCCCACTTTTGGCTACATGGCATAAAATTCAATTCAATTATGTATGTGAGCATATTTGCATTTAGTATGCTTGTGTTTACTTAATCAGCTGTTGTCTAATGCGAATGGTTCACATTTACTTAATTGGGGGGCAAGGAATATTTCCTAAATTGAAATGCCACCACCAACAATAGCACTTACTAGCGAAAACTCGAAATTTAATTCATTTTTTTGGTGATATTATACATTTAAGATTATGGAATTAGTCCATTATTATATTATTATTCAAATTTAATATAAACCGCTTAACAATCGTAAATAAAATTGAAAATATACAAACACTAAATTTTTTACAGAGTTAAAATGATTCGAAAATTGAATTGAAAATGCTTGGAATGCTGTACGAGTGCGAGCACAAACCGAACTGCTGAACTTTAGACAATGTTTTAGAATGTGCAATAGTTTTGGTAATCTACCTGAACCTCCATCTTGACCAAGTTGAAAAGGATCGATCTTTGGCCGCTACTATTTAAACAATCCATAAACAATTATCTAGCAGATGTTCATGGTCAGAGTTTGTAAACAATTTTAACGACATAATGTCTATTAATACCATGGTCACTATAGTCTAACTAAATAATAATTTTTTTTTTTCATTTCAACTTTTTATTATCTAACAGCCTATGGATGTATATTATTTAATTATAATATTTACGAATATGTATAGCCACGCATAAAATTCAATATCAAATATGGATAGTGTTTACAAGATAAAAGATAAAATAAGAATGTTTACCGGAAATTCTTTATATAAATTTTTGTTTGAATATTTATTTTTGTATATAAATATATATGTTACATTATACGTTTAGTTTCTTAGCAAATAATAACAATAAACAGTTAGTTTTGCGGGTATAAGTAAAACTTAATATGCATAGGACTATTTAAGTTAATAGAGAACTAGTTTTAAGCATTTCTGAACTAGTTCAACAGGACTATCTTTTTTGTATACTTATTAGTTTAGCTGAGTTAAATTATAATAGGAAAATTACAGCTAAATTAGTTAATTGATTTCTGATATACTGCCGATTAAGGAAGTTGATTGGAGAGAAATATTTAAATAACCACACAGAACTCCTTACAAAGCAAGAAAGCCCATCGCGAACGATTTTCGAATAAATGCTTTTAATGAGTACCAATTATAGATAATTATTAAGATATTGTCCAACTGATATCGACGCAAATTTTAGAGCTAAATTGTTTTTGTATATATTTTTGATGCTAAATATCTTCTGATTACTTGCCCAAAACTCAATATCAAAATACGAGAACATATTTGTTCTTTAGATATTAATAACCTACATACAGGATTTATCAATGAGACTTTTCTTAAATTTTAAATGAAATACACATTTTGAATGAAAATTTGGTCATTCTTTATTTAAATATAATATATTGTTACGATCTTACGTAGATTCAATGGAAAGAGTAAAAAATTGTATTTTTTTCCTTTTTCAGTTGAACTGGTTTTGAGCTCTTGAATTATGTGTGTGGACTGCTCTCATAAACCATATCTTACACATAGTCCTACAAAAAGAAGTTCAACGACGTTAGATCGCATGATCTTGGTGGCCAATTGACATCACCTCTTTGCAAAATTATATATCCATTGAATTTGTTTTTCAATAAATCGATTGTTTGTTGGGCAGTGTAGTACAGATCGCCATCCTGTTGAAATCACAAGCCGTCATCCTCCATGTCATCAAAATAGGGAGTAAAAAATTGCTTACCATGCCATAAAGCGCACCATACAGACACGTGATGAATGTAATATATAGTTGTATAATAACTGCGCTTGGATTTTCAGATGCCCAAATACAACAAATTTACTTGTTAACATAGACGTCTAAATGAAAATAACCTTATTCCGAAATGATTTTTTCTGACAAATCAGCTCCATGTTCAATGATCCAATCACCACAATTTCGCCATTAAAAATAATCGGGTGGCTTTAATTCTTGCACCAATAAGACCTTATAAGGTTTAAGAGCGAAATTCTTGTGCGACATTCACCATGTGATCATTGTCTGCTACACTTTCACTCACCATAGTGACGGCATCAATTGTTGAGAACATCAATATTTACAGCGGAACGGCCTATACGACCACGTGTTGTTGTTGGTATGCTTTGTACCACCAAATTCTTGATTGCAGTCTAAGATGGACGATCACTAGAACCAAAAATATTGCAAATTTCCTGAAATGTGGCTTTCACAGATCGACCATATTCATAATTGATTTGAATTATTTTAATACGAGCGAATTATAACAAATGGTAAACATTCTATTGTAAACTTGTCATAAAACTGAATAACAGAACTATCATCTTAGCTAATTTCATACAGGGTCTACCAAAATTTGGTAGACCCTGTATATGCATAAGTAATCATAAATTATCTTGAATGCTACTTAATAAAAAATGCCACAATTATACTTAGGCGAAATACATACATATATACAGTAATAAAGGAGTATGCTTTAATTATTTTTTTTAAAACGGCTTTTGTGTGGCTTTACAAAATTTCACCCAAAAAAATTTAGTTATCCATTATCTGCTTAATTTATCTTAAAACCTAAATTAGTTTTGTTTTGACAAGACTCTATAGGTTTCTATTGTTTTTAAGGAAGTATATTCAATATAGTTGCTATCAATTTTAAATTGCTGAATTTGGCTGGAGTCTTTTGAAAATGTTTCAGAATATGATATGAGAAAAATAAAGCTTAAAATTTATGTTTGTAAAAAAGTTCAAGAAAATTCAAATTTTAAAAAGTATTTTATTTTATCTCTAATAATTGGAAACATCTAAAAAATATACGTTATTATATAAGATAGTAGCAATTAAACAAGAAGATAAATGACCGAACAGTAGGTACTCGTAAGTAAGAAAATTATTTTTCGTTTATTATATATATATATCAAAATTATATACTTATCAAAATATTAATTGGTAAAATAGATGATGTATTTTTAATTGAATCAAAATCAAATAATTAACAAAAATTTCAAAGTTAAATAATAATTATATTTTTATATTAAGTATTATAGAAATGACTAGCATGTTAATAATATAAAATATGTCCTTAAATTAATTATTTCGAAAATAATTAGTACCCACTGTTCAGAACATTCTGCGAAGATAGTTCCAAGAAGTTAACTTAATTTTTTTTTTATAAGAAAGAATACTTTTTATTCTTTTTTAAAAGAATTTGGTAACAAATATCCTAGAAGTGTTTTTTTTAAATATTTTTCAGGTATTTATATTTTATGAATTAATAGCCAAAATCCTTGTATAGATTTTTTTTCATTTTGTTATTCTCCCAACGTTCAAACAACCATTAATGGATAAAGTGACTTGCAATAAATTCAAATAAAAACTGGAATCAAATTTAAGGATTATTAATTTACGAGAAGTAAAATGCTGCGTAATTTATATTTCGATAAGAGTAATTTGTTCAGCTATGATATCATAGAAGTCTAGGCACTAAATTGTAGGGACTAAATAATATAGCATACTCGTATGTACTACAAATACGTAAAATATTACATCCGTATATGTAGCACTCATGCTATAATATGGAAAAAATACTAAATAGAAAATAATACAGGTATTTACATTTTCACAGTAACGAAATAATTTCTCGTTTATCAACGTTAACAGTCACATATAGAAAAATATTACTAAGTCCATATGACTTAATACTTTTTTTTTATAGCATAATGTCGTTTTTATATAAAGTGTGTTAATGGAATATAAATACAAATGCAATGCTTGTGCCAGTCAAGAAATTATCTTATAAAATGTTTACATAAAATATTTTCTGATGACTTTACACTTTCGTTCAATTTACCAAAATTTCCTTACCTAAAAGGAATTATTATAGTCGAATTTGCTATATTTTATAATACTCTTAGGTGAGGGTGAGTAACGTCATTATAAAAAAAACCGCTTACGCACGAAATATTTTTTCATAAAACATACTTTATCTATAGTTTTTTATATAAACAGGTAATATACATATACTTATATATATATATAAGTAAATATATTTTTTATAATATTTGGTAGAGCAGATACTTTATATAATATTTTATGCCAAACTTGTAGGCATACGTACAATATCGAACAGGATAACAACCACTTCGTTAGAACACATGCTGACACAGAAATTATGTACATTAAATAACTGCTCTATATATAATATATATATTATATTTACATTTTTGGAGGTATTATCAAAACCAATATCCATTAGTAAAAATGATAACAGACAACATTATTTATAATCAAATACAATTACTTAAACTAGATATACTATAATAAAATTGTAACCTGTCAATTTAGATAATATTATTTATCATTTAGAATATATTTAAAATGTCTATATTTAGCCAGTCATGTTTTCAGTATAAATTATATAATAAATTAAAAAAGTATACCATTTTGGGCACAATTTCCGTTATTTATAATATAAAAGTTTCATCCAAATAAAACATATATAAGTATGCAATAGGCATGTATAATTATTAGTATATACTTAAAGTAGAATTGTGAGTGAAGTTTTCGATCCTTTCTTACCATATATTTAATCTACTTATATTTGTGATTATTTTTATTATTTGATTTATATTTGAATGTTTCTATATAGTTTTATACATATTTAAAATATTACAGAAGCGACCAAAAATTATTTATATACTTTATATATTGTTTAAGGAAATTTTGATTATTGCTTATATACCATATTTCAGTTTGGTCAACATAGTACAAATTTTCTTACTTATTCGTACTGAAGATCAATGAGTTCTTAATATAGCTAAGTATAAACAAAAACCCTATTTTTCAATGAATTGTTTATAAATAAATTTCAAATCGATTAGAAAATAGTTGTAGGGGAAATTTTAACTTAAATCTTAGACTGAACCCGAATTGATAATGCTGATGATTTCTTTAAATAGAAGTTACGATAAGAAAGTTTAATATTGTAAATAAAAAATCATTTTTTTTCTAGGTGATATCAAAAACAGTTCTAATTTTCCTATTTAAAAAAAATCGAGTGATACTTTTTGAGTAATTCGCTTAAAATAATAGTGGTCTAGAGTAGAATAGATTTCGAAAATGCACACAACGTAAAATTGATTCCTAAGCCCAAGGTAATCTTCATATTACCCAATAAGCTTACTTCCAATTCTAGCTAAACTTTTTGAGAGACCAATACTAAAACGACTCTATCCCATATTTAAATTCTCCATCAGAATTCCAGACCATCATTTCGGCCTTAGGCCTGATGGTTTAGAATTATGTTGGAGAACGTTTCACTATCAAATAAACTCACCGCGTCGTAAAGTAAATTAATACCTCTTTTAAGAGAAAAAAGTACTGCCTAGGTGTGTTTCTAGAAATATAGCACGCATTTGACCGCGTCTGGCTCTCTGGCTTACTCTGGAAATTGAACAATTTCTCCGATCCATTTACTACCTCCTAATATTATCATACCTCTCCCAACGATATTTTAAAGAGTCTGTGAATCTTAAGCACTCTCCAATATCACCCATATTTGCTGTTGTTTTTGAGAGTAGTAATTTTCGCCGTATCCTGTGTAAGCCATGAAAATACTCTATTTGCCTCTAATATTTTACAATTTTATATCTTCGAACTCCATGATGCTTCTCAAATGGGAGAGTAAAAGTAAACGTGCCAAAAAGCATTGACGTATTTTTATACTCTTCTTAGTGAATGACGCCTCTCCATAAATCCTAATTCTAGTATAATTCCTCAAAAAGAGGAAGGGTGTTACTTAGAACTACATTTTGATATTAGATTTTCAAAATTTTTTTAAATTTTGTTATAACAAACTAATATGCTTCACAAAATTTCAAAAAAAGTTCACATTTGTACCTTTCTTACTATAGATCAATTAAATTGGTTAGTCTACATGCAAAAAAAATATAGACACCAAATGTCCTCACTGTGGCGGAGACATAAAATGGGCCCTTGCATACGCCTAAGGGACCTTGCATTCAAACTTTACATTAATTTATATTATAAATTGATAATTATTTTAAAATATCACAAACAATTTTCTCTATGTTTGCTGTTTAATTCTAGTATAATTCCTCAAAAAGAGGCAGGGTGTTACTTAGAACTACATTTTGATAAAAGATTGCCCTGGAAACCACATACAAGACTCAAACGGTTTGAAGTGAACAGGGATACAAAACAACTATTAAGACTGTTGGACTTAAGTTAAAAGTTTATAACTGACAGTAAATTACTTATTTATAATATAGTACTGAAATATATTTGGGCCAATAGAGTAGAACTCTGGGGTTGTACCAATATTTCCAACTTCAGTCATATCCAACCTGTTCAGTCGATAATCCTTCGTAAAATTGTCAACGTTCGTAGTACTGTCATACCTCGTGATCTCAAAGTTCCCTTTGTACATAAGCTTACTGTTTCTCATTATAAAAATTTTTATGCTTGCTTATCATGTCATCCCATTTCTCTTATAAAAGAATTATCCTCAGTAGCCCTCCTCAGTAGCACCCCTCCTCGCTTAAAACTGCAATGGGCACGAAACTTATTAAACTAATAGAGGTTAGCCTAATTAAGTGCAAATAGTTGAAGTAGCATCGACGAGTGTTAGCTTCTCCTTCATGCTGCACGGTATTGCCTTGATATCTTCAGCAACAAATCCACATTGTACCTGTAGTAGTTTTAGATATTATTTCTTACTCATTCAAAAAATCTATTTTCGTGATAAGTTTAAATACTTTTCAAATAACAAATTTTCTTTACATAAGTAACTTAATCAATATTAAACCGTATTGAAATAAAATTTATATGCACCGAATTTATAGAAAACCTTTAGAAAAACTAGAGATCAGGAACTCACCATTAACTTGCTCTCGTATGTCCTTTATAATCATAACCAATTTATATATTTTTTTATGTTTTTTTTTTATTATAAAAATTTAATTATATATTGTAAAATATCCATTAAGCTATTAGTTACTTATATTTATTCAAGTTTGCATAAATTTTTATATTGTTAAAAATATTTTGGGAGCCTCTGTTGATACACATATACGTATATCAACTCTGATAGTTTAAGATTTTTATTCAAAAAAATGATCTATAATTAATTTCTTAATAATAAATCTGTTTATGAAAATATTTTTTATTGTTGAAAACGTGCGCAGGATTTATTGGTGTTGGGATAAATACGTCTGGTACGCAGCAACTTGGTGTTCGAATAGATATGCTTCAGTTGCCGCCAAATAGCCCAAAATGCTGACAGATAAAACTTTTAATATAAATGTAATTGTTACTTGAAGTAACCATAGCACGAAAAAAAATTCTCCCAATAGCCAATTTAGAATTTAATTGCCTGAATCAATATAAAAGCATAAATTATTAAATGTATCCTTTTCTATTGTGTAATTTTTTATTGTGCGTTTTATTACAGAAGCCTTAGCTGCACAAATACTGTATACTTTTTAGCCTATCGTGTGGTTATACTCGTATATATTTAATAATTTATTTGTAGCTTTTTAACGAATAATACAGATTATCTATTTCGGTTGCAATAGTATGTATGTGTATGTGTAGATACTCGTTTCTTATTTGTATTGTAATATAAAGGTGAAGTATCATAGTAACCACTTATTTAATGTGACACTTTTACAAGCAATAAAAGTTACTTCTTTCAAAAGGCATATATTTTCTATCAACAAGTGAATATTAGAAAAAGTGCGTGCTACAGTATTGTTAGTAGTAAATGAACATGCTAACAGTTTGAAAAAAATCCTTCGAAAAGAAAATAAATATTAAAAAAGGTTTTTACTTATTTTCGTATTCCTATATCAATATATATAACTTCTATTTTCATTAGATTAACTGTTTTAAAGCTATTACCAATGAGTACTATAATATATAATGGTTATCATTATGTAATTCACAACACAATTGATTTATAAAAACAATATTATCGATTTTCTATTACATTGAGCAACAGTTCCATTAACCAATCAAAGTATTATTTCTATACAATTTTTAGATTAACAATATCGTTAAAGAATCAATATGGTTGATTAGTTTCTTATTTAATGATAATATATTTTAAAAAATCATCATACTTTATGGGAATTTTTCCTAGAAAATTTGTAAATCTCTAATTAGAAATGAAATTTGTAAATTGAAAAAAATTATTATTACAATAACATATATATTTAGATATTTTTTTAGGATTTTCGTTTTAAAAATTGTTATAACATATTTATTAGTATACAATTAAAACTTAATCAAAATTCAAAAATTTTAATAATATTGAACATAATATTCCTTAACACTATCGAATACCCCATTATTGGTAGAATAACAGGCTATAACTCAGTTAAATATGAGAAATATTCTGGCTTTAATAAAAATGATTAATTCTCCATCCTCCAGTGTCGACAGCCAGCCTCTATCTGCCTTGCCAACTAATATAATGACAATTAATGCTTGTTAATCGCATCCCTAGTGTGTTTGTTTCTATGTAAGACCGATTATACAAGAGCAAGGGGCCATTTTATAACATCACGACCATGAGGCCATTTGGTGACATCAAATTTTTTTGAAGGTTCGATTAGTTCGAGGTTGTTAAAAAAACAGTTCTAATTTTACAGATTTAAAAAATTGAGCTATACTTTTTGAGATATTCGGTTAAAATAATGATGGTTCTAGAATAGAAAAGTATGTTTGATTAGGTTAATAAGTGGACTCGGAAATGAAATTGTTGGTTCTAGGAGCTCCACAATTGGAGAAACCATACTCACAAAGAAATTTCGGATTTACTGACAATTCGCTCAGCATATGTGCAATAGTAAGCCGCATGTTACAGGTATCGCAGATATGCCCTGTGTGGGTTCCAAAAAGAGAGTTAGGGGTGAGAGCAGTATGTTCTATTCGAATTGTGAGCAGTTTTCGGACCCAGAATTTTGGTAAGAATGTTGATTATACTGGATTGTTAGTAGTTGGCCAGTGAGATACTAAAAAGTTCCCACTATTAGTCCAGTCTGTATTTCTGCGTCCACGAACAGGAATAACCCAATATATTCAACATCTATACCCACATTCACTAACGCTCAAACCAACTTAGCACTTCTACTGTTGAGTAGGTTATGTCGAATCTCTTTGAATATAGGACCATTTGATGGGCTGCGAATATCTTTGAGTGTGGCTTCTCAATCAGGAAAGATTGCGTCGATTGAGAAAGACCACTCTGTATATAAAGACCCCACAATGAAAATCATAGAATTAGGTACCACTGACCTCGATAACTGCAAATAATGTTGCATTGAGATCTGTCGCCGCGTCTGTAAACAAGAATAAACATGGCATTCTAAGATTTGTCAACTCATAAAAATCCACCACTGATAAGCTACTCTACACAACATCTATTACGATATTTTAACCACATTAACTACTCATAATCCGAATTATTATTCTGCGATCACCTCCAATTTTCATTTAACTGACATCAGGCGTGCTTATGCATAATATTCTTCAATTACTAAGTTACTTATTCCAGCAATTAGATTTTCAAAATTTATTATAACAAACTAATATGCTGCACAAAATTTCAAAAAAAGTTCACATTTGTACCTTTCTTACTACAGATCAATTAAATTGGTTAGTCTACATGCAAAAAAAATATAGACACCAAATGTCCTCACTGTGGCGGAGACATAAAATGGGCCCTTGCATACACCTAAGGGACCTTGCATTCAAACTTTACATTAATTTATATTATAAATTGATAATTATTTTAAAAGATCACAAACAATTTTCTCTATGTTTGCTGTTTACTTGTAGTCAGACATCAGAACAGTAAGAAGAGCGAATACTGATGTTTTAAGATGAAACACATTATGATATAACGCGTTCAATTTTAAGTAAGTTTACCATAATACCTTTCATTGGCTATATTACCTTCTTCGGTAACACCGATTTGTAAGTAGTAAGGAGAGCCGCTCACACTATGATATAATTTAAAAGATAAGATTAATCCTTTGGTTCTTATTCAACAAGAACGGATTATTTTGAAGGTAAAGATCCGGAAGTATTCAATCAATTGGAGACCGCGATTTATAAATGAGTATCATTTAGCAAGGATCGAGTATTCAAATGTATAACAAGTTTATCAGCGCAATGTTTAGCATAGTCAGAGTCGTAGTAATGGTAAAAGAAAAAAAAATCATACAAACTCATATAGTTTAAATTAAGACTTTAATGATCTGAAATTTAATGGAATGCTCACTACTTTTGGTTAAGACTGTATGTTAAGATAGAATAATATTTTTTTTAGTTATATATTGTAGTATATTTATTGAAATATATCGTAAAAGAAAATCTTAGAAAACGTTTAAAATGTTTAAATTTTAAACGTTTCTAATGATTTATAAACTTAGTAAAAATATAAAATAACTTTTCATAAAAAAATAGTATCTATATTTTGGAAAAGCAAAATTTATATTTCTAAGAGTTTATCATATTTAAAAAATAAATAATGTTCAAATCAAAATTATTATATTTATAATTTTTTCATAATTGCATTATAGCTCAGGTGATAGTCACAACCAAATAAAAAATATTATACAATACAATACAAAATGATATATTAATTATAAATTGTCAAAATTATAATTTAAAAACAAAACAATAAAATTTACTAAAATTCATGCAGAATAGAATATATAAAATTACGTTTAACTTACAACTGAACAACAAGAACAATCCAAACATGATTCTGTTACATTTTGTGTCATTTATTAATATTGCATTATTTTCTTAATAAAACATTAAAGGACAAACAGGAATAAAATTAGTACACATTAATATATAATATACTTTATTTATAAATAATATGACATTAGTTTTTTTTAAAAATAATATTAAAAATGTATAAATTTATAAACTATGATTTTTGTCTCACTATTGAAGTGTAATTCTGTGCCACTATATTCAAATGATACATTTTAAGCAAAAGAACTATTGAACAATATTCGTACTGAAAATAAGAAGTAACAAATAATTAGCGTATATTTATTAATTTTTATCATTTTTCGTAACTACTATTATTCTTTTTTTACAATTTGAACAGAGACTAAGGTGCTAAATACGAATTTATACTTCACGATTGCATTTTGAAGGAACCGAAATATATGCAATTGCTTTTCACTACCCTTGCACTATAGAATCACTGACAACATCGAATTTGAATAAATTTAATTAGAAATATTATAAATAAAAAGAAGATATAACTTATAATAAATAATTAATAGACACTGTTTTAGAAATTATTCCAAGCAACGTGTTTGCTAACAATACGAGTACAATTTTTGCAACAATCCTTTTCATTTAAATCTGTTGTTATATTTAATTTGAATAGAAGTTGTTTTTGTTGCTATGATATTATTGCTAAAAAGAATATATGAATACAACGACCATTTCCGGACATATAAATGTGCATATTCTGACTCGTGAGTGTGTCAAAGGAAAACTAAATATTTTTAAGGAAATTTGTTTCCCTATTTTTCAAGGTTGAATATAAATTCTACAATGCTGCAACAATCAGTAATGATTGCATGTGAATATATAATTAATATATACTGTCCACTATGATAAGTAGGTATATCAGTATTAGCATGGATATACGTTTGTATGGTATAGTCTCTTCTATATAAAGTGTTTTAAGTAGATTAACAATTGTGTCTAATACAAACGATCGATTCCAGTATAGAATTATGTATACATTTATGTATGCATTGTTTTCACATGCTGAAAGTTTCGTACTTTGCATAGGAGAATATCTACTCATACATTACTATATTATGCATTTAATATGGTATTCCTTGACCACTGCATAACACAACTACTCTTTTGCTCTTTTACAATACGATAGAATTAAAATCGCTATTCGATTTCTCATATATAAGAATCCACACAGATACGCCGATATTAATACGAGTAGTATTCACACGACTGTATTACTATAATTTAGGTGCATATATTGTACATATTTTTTATGCATTCTATAGAAACCATTATTATATACTTTTTTTTTTATAAACAAAATGCATGTTTCTTTTTGAGTTTAGCTTATTTTATAACATATAAATGAAATAAAAACATGCAATTTTATGGTAGACTTTTCCTTATATACAAGTGGCTACCAATTTTCCGCATAATCCAATTTCACACTTTGAATAAATTCTTGTATATTTTCATTACTGTAGTTTGTTTTATTCTATTACAAATTACCACTCAGATTTCTTGACTAAATTCCAGTATATCATATTTACATTTTCATATCAATAAATGAAAAATATCTCTATTTTCTATAGAAAATAATTTTAATTAATTAGTTACTCTAGAGTAGTGGTGATTTAATTGAATAGGCTTTAGGTTTATGGTATTTAAAAAAAGACATATGATAAAAAATCAATAATTATTATATTTTTAATCATAATAAATACAATAACTTAAAATTATAATTTAAAAAAAAAATATATTGGTAATTTTTTTATGGCTTTAGTGTTTATATGCATTTGTAAATAATAATTTAATAGAAATAAATGAATTTTTAATTAAATATGAACAATTTTTAATATTCTATAAATACTGATACTTAAACTAGCTGAGAATATTTAAAGAAATCAGCAAGAATAGAAATGGATCTTCTCATTTAAGCAAGTTCATAAATGCTTAACGATGTTGAGGTAATAGAGATTTTGGGTGTTATTTGATCAGATAAATAGTATTTTCGCCAGAATACTATTATTTTTTTCCATTAAATAATTATTTTTTGAGTTATAACCTCACATACGTTAGAATAACCGAAATTTTCGCAGAGGATCAAAAAGATCTTCATGTATAAGAGTTTAAACGAACTACCATATAACCCTTTAGCTAACTGCCTTATAACCCCAAACCAGCCTTTAACACTACATTCACCACATTTTCACATATTACTTTGAGCCTGACAAACTAAGTGTCATCTAACCACAATACTGACCAATGCTTGAAAGTCCAATTTCGATATTTGTAAGAAAGAATAAAATTTAGAGAAATTTCTTTATTTTTGTTTTCCTTTCTTGGATTTTGTTTATTTTTTGGAAAAGTGTCTACACATACGTTAAAAGTGCATACGAATATACTTTTCGGCGTACATACCAAATCAAAAACTAATCCTTTAATCTAAACTCATATTATTAAATATTAAACCAACCCATTAAAATTAATTTTATAATTTAATGAATTACCAAGTCAGTAGAATAATTTAAAGGTACAGTAAAGGAATCTATTCTGAGAGTTAAAGGAAAAATGCATTTGTACCAATGAAAAAAATTAAACTTTTTAAATATAATAAAATATGCCATAAAAAATTTATCACTAAATAAGTTAAAATAAAACAAATCAAAATTAACTAAAATAAAATCATTGAAAAATATAGGAGATTTTTTAAATAAAAAAATACGAAATTTGGGGCAAAATATGATTTCACATAGAGTCTCCTATTTCTTAGGAAATTTTTTACAGCACGTCAATCTACTATAATTAAACAAAAAATTATAAAATATCCACTATTCCCTATGTTTAGTAACTTTACTTTTTAAAAGATATTTATCAAAATTCCGTATTATCGTGGCATTTAAAAAAGCATAAGAAATGCGATAATAAAGTATTTTAAAATTGTCAACAATAATAATTGAAACAAATTTCTTGATATATAATACTTTAAAATTGAATCAATTGTCAATTGTTCGATAACTGTAATATAGGGTTTTCCAAAAAGAGTGATATGATTTCTTTTTAAAAAAAACACTAATTGTTCAGGAAATTCAAATGTTTTTTATTTAATGTCAAGTACAATCAATACAATTAAGTTCCGAATGAAACGTCATTCAAATGGGCTCCACGACTTCTTTTGCAGGAACGAATTCGATGAACCTAATTTTCGAGCACTTTTTCCACTAAATCAAGTCGTATGTCATAAATAGCACGTTCAATATTGACTTCTAAAGCTTGAAGAGAGTCTGGTTTATTGCTAAAGACCAATGCCTTCAAATAACCCCACAAGAAATAGTCTAATGGTGTTAAATCACAACTTCTTGGAGGCCATTCAATGTCACAATTTCTTGAAATAATCGAATCTCTAAACTTTAATAATTCGATTGTTGCACGTGCTGTGGGCACGTAGCCCCGACTTGTTGGAACCAGATGTTGTCAAGATCAACTTCTTCCAATTTCGGCCATAAAAAGTTGCTTATCATCGATCTATACCGCTCTCCATTGACAGTAACGGTGCTACCAGCTTCATTTCGAAAGAAGTACGGACCGATGATTCCACCAGACCAAAAGCCACACCAAACTATGTTATCAATTTAGGTGAATGTAATGGGTGTTCATGAATAATTTGTGGATTTTCTTCGCACCAGAATCGACAGTTTTGTTTATTTACCGCACCAGAATCGACAGTTTTGTTTATTTACCGCACCACTCAGATGGAAGTGAGCGCACAAAAAGTTGCAATTGGAGAACGATTATTTTGATACTAAAATTGAATAATTTGTAAACATTGTTCTTGCGTATATCTTTCCATGATAAAATTGTAAACATTACTGAATACTTAGAAATCATATCTCTCTTATTGAAAAACCCTATACCAAACTTAATGTCATTCAGTATTTAAATATCATTCAATTGCTGAGTTGAAGGCATATGCAAACTATGGCATCAATTACATAACATTTAATTATTGAGCATCATTCGATTGGTACGTCACTTGATACACGTAAGAAGGATCTTAATATTTATTATAGTCAAATGTACATATTCCATTCCAAAGTTCAACAAAAACAAACAAAATAGTGTTTTTCTTTAAAAGTATTTCTAAAATTAGAAACCTTTTTCTATATATTATGGAATAAAATAAAATACCATACATCGACTGACGTCACATACCTTAACCACCCTGTCTATGGAATTTATATTTCAACATACGAGTAGACAAAGAAGTTATTTTTATTTAAGAATTCATATTTAAATTCTTAAATTTCTAAAGAAACGGATTTTTTAATTTTAGTTGTAAAGTATTTCTTCTTAAAGCTAAACAATGTAAATACTTTCGAAAATTCTTCTTCCTTAAAGGAAAAAACATCCTACAATATATTTCAAGCAAATTATAAATAGCAAAGCTTATTCACTGCTTGACAACTGTTTGGAACCACCCGCAAATATTTTTATTGTTTAAACTTGTATTGGTGGACATTTTTGAAAAGAAATTTTTTTTAAGTTGCCTTGGCGCATTTAAAAGATTAAGTTTAATTTTATTAAAATGGTTTTTTTTTATTTTTTGAAAAATAGCTGCCGGCGGCATTGCGATAACTTTTGCGTTCATTAGTTATTCCGAAACAGTTATTGTGATTAATAATAGTTTCTGTTTCAAATTGTTGAAGAGATCCAGAAAATACTCAGCAATAATAGTTTCTGTTTCCATACAATTAACGACACTTCAACTTTTAACCAGAATTAGATGCTATCCTTATTCTGCCTTAAAGTTGGACTGTCTTCAAGTATATGGATACTTCGGCTAATAATTGTTGCGCCTTAGAATAAACCCCTTTTTAAATAGATATCATAGAAAAATCCAACTATAATTTTATATGAATGAAAATAACAACTTTGAAGCAGTTCTCTTTTTCGACGAAAAGAGGTTTTGTCGGGTCCATCTCTTGTTATTTCCGCGCTTTAAGGAACGACGCACAGTATTTGGCACGCCACCAAAGTAGCTTCGGTTCAATGGTATGGGGAGCTATTTCGTTCTATGATACGGTAGGTCTTGTTTTTCTGCCCGAAAATAAATTGCAGCAAAATGCAAGCAGCTGCTAGAAAGTCAAATTAGCAAAATTAATAACGCAGTGCAATACAGACGATGGTTTTTTTCAACAAGATAACGCCTTCTACCAGAATTGTAATGGTAGCAGGCGTTATCTTGTTGAACACAAAAACACGTGAACATCATCGAAACACATATTTTTGTTTATTAAATAAAAATAGAATTTAAATTGTAGATTTTTGTGTTATTTACTAAGGTACCTTGATAAAATATTTATCTTTTTGCAAATAGACCCAAAGCTGTTATTTTTTTTTCAAATCAATATACTTAAAGAAAATAATAAATTGAATATCCCTAAAATTGTGAAAAAAAACTAGACTTTCCCTTTTAATTGCTCGCAAAAGATACAGCCTATAAAACATAAGTATTCGTAAAAATTTGGCCGCCCCTAAACGCTTGTGGAGGGAGCAGTGTATCTGCTTCGGAATATATGTACATATGTATATGAACCCAAATATCCAAACACATAATGCTTTATTAACAATTGATAGTAAAACTAATATTAAGTCTGGTCAATTTGCTAAATTTATTCTTGAATATAAGTAAGATACGAGTATATCCCATTAAATTCAATATTCTTAATAAAAGACCAATTGGACAAACAGTATCCGTATTTTAGAAGGTCAAATTATATATCTTCTTTTTTTGTTAATTTGTGAAAGTCAATATTCCTGATTTATTATTAGATTATTGATATCCTTATTCTTTCTAAATAATAAATATTTATTATTGATTTTTGGTTAGCATCTTATACGTACACAAATAAAAAAGTAGTTTAGATGCGCATAGGGACATGCTCATACATAACACATATATTCAGTATAAGTGCTCATAGTTTATAACCGATTCTCTTCGAAAATTTAATACACGACCTTCATACAAACATTTGTATAACTAAAAAAACAGTTATCCTTTATAAATTTTATATGAATATTGACATTTTTGATAGAATTCTATACTTGTTGAAATATACTAGCTTCACACGTACTCATGTAATAATAGCTTATAAAGGTCATTAAATGAAAATTATATTTATTTGATTATATTATAAGTTATCTGAGTAGAAATAATTAATCTTCTTAAAGTAAATATGTAAAAATATTTGTGGTATTAAATAAATTTGATTATCTATTTCGTTTCCTTTTATAAAAATTTGGAACCACTTATAAATATCAATATTACTTACTATGAGTATAGGCGTTTTCCTTTGGACCAATTTTGCTACTAGTCGGTAGATAACCAAAGGAAAGCCAAATTCTAAACACTAGTAGAAACATAACCTCAACATAGTCAGCAACAATACTCAGTTTACTCACACATAAACAATAAAAACTGAGTTTATTCACACATAAACAATACTGACAAAAATATGACTCTTCAACATAACCAACTAACCTGCAAAACTATCTATTTTCACTCCGTAAATTTATATACATAAATTGTATGCGTAAAGTAGAGTAGATGATGACAGCTAGAACTACCGACTAGTAGCAAAATTGGTCCAAAGGAAAACGCCTTATATTAATCATTGTATTTTTAAGCGGAATTTGGATTTGAAATATCATAATAATCAAGGCAAAAATCATATAATCTAAATGGTACATTCTGTAATCTCCTAATTGTATAAATCCTGGAATCTCCCCAAATTTGATGTTTAATAGCGCTCATTTTATAAATGTGATTGCCTTTGACAGGACCGCTAGTCATAGGTAGGGTTACTATCATAATTAATGTTGCGGGCCAATAACAATATAGTGGGGAAATCTATTATTAAGCAGATTATCTCTTATGGAGAATTTTCACAACAAAAGCTATTCGATTATACTATTAATGGAAAATGCTCACTAGACAGTTACTTTCAAATTAGTGGTATTTCAAATAGGTATTCTGAAAATTCTGCTATCAATAGATAGTTCTGTTTATCCATACAGCCTTTTGTTAAAAAAAATAATTAAGCCCCATAATGAATTTATTCAGATTGAGAGATCGTCTAAATATTGAACACACTTCTCTTGGATTCTTGCTTCCGTAACGACATTGCAATTATTTAACTCTTTGTCATGAAATGAACCGAAAAATTCATTCAAAATTAAAAAAAAAACATCCATAATAGTACAACAGTACATTCACAGGTACATAAAACTTTCAAATAGTAAGAATAACTTTCATCTACTTTAAATTAGTAGGTGAGTAAATGAGTTCATCATTATCATCACATGCGCGACAACCAAGGGTCCGTTCTAGGCTTGCTGAATGAAAAAAACTCCAGACGTCCAGATTTCGCGTCAAGGTCTTCCAGTTGGACATTCCCAGAAAGTTTTTGGTGTCCTGGCTAACACCATCGCTACACCAAAGGCAGGACCTACCACGTTTTCTGAAAATATAAATGAAGTCACTGTAAGTTTTCCGGGCATATTAATTAAATGAGCAGCTCACCCCAGCCTATTGAGCTTAATTTTATCAACAACCGGGCGCTTACGATAACGCACTAGGATCTCGATGTTAAATAGGCTCCGCAGTCGACCATCCTCATATAGGGGACCAAAAATTCTTCGACGGACCTTTCTCTCGGACGTGGACAAGAGTTTGGAATGGTTTTTGCTGAGAACCCTAGTTTCCGAAGAATACATGAGGACTTGTAGTACTAGTATCTTGTACAGTAGGTAGCATCGATTTATGGTCAGAATTTTCGGGCGAAATAATTTAGATCGACCGGAGTAAGCTCTGTTAGCTGCCGGCAGCCGTACGCGAATTTCTTCCTACATGTTGTTGTTGACTGCAATCCTTGAGCCCAAATAGGAAAAGGATTTCACTCTTTCAATTCTATAATCTCTCATCTGTATACGAATAGTGATAATTGGTATTTTCTTCGACGCCGATGTACTTCCGGCTCAACCTTAATGAAGGCCTCTCTTTTTTTCTTTTTTTTTGATTATTATTAAATGTATTCTACAACTATTTATGCTAGTAACACGCAGATTTTTTTAAGGGAATATGCAAGGACGTGAAGACATGTGGAGAAAACACCCATCGATGTTACCTCTAGAACAGGGCAATTTTATTTTATAATTTTAGAAAATCTCTCGGCCAACGCCGTTTTAAACATCGATGGGTGTATAATGGAAGGGTGGGAGTGGACATTTCCCTTTCCAAACGATTAGGGTGGTAGGATAGACGCGAATGGAATTTTTTATATCGGCAGATGCACAGTTCACGAACAAATGGAACATTTAGGTCACGGTGGATAACAGTGTTTCTCACAAAAGAGGGGGCATTGACAGTTTTACGAAGGAATCGGGATTGTAGGGATTGGATTGGAAGGGAGTTGGAA
This sequence comes from Atherix ibis, assembly GCA_958298945.1. Classification (NCBI taxonomy): domain Eukaryota; kingdom Metazoa; phylum Arthropoda; class Insecta; order Diptera; family Athericidae; genus Atherix; species Atherix ibis. The sequence goes on from OY282607.1 coordinate 70,404,952, forward strand.
TGCTTAGTCGAACCCCAAAGTTCTAGACCATATGTCCATATTGGTTTCAGAACCGTTTTGTATAGTAATAGTTTACTTGTTATTGTAAGTTTTGATTTACTGTCTAGGAGACGTAATAATTGTTTGTACCCTCCGTTAAGATCACGTTTTTTAGTTTTCGTATGAAGGTTCCAGGTTAACCGTTTGTCGAATATAAGTCCAAGGTAACGTACGCTATTTTTTTGTGAAATATTACTGCCGTTTGGGGTTATGTCGGGAATTTGTTCTCGGCAGAGTGTGAAAGTTACATGAGCAGATTTTTGCTCATTTACCTTCACTCTCCACCTTTTAAACCAAGTTTCTAAGGAGTGGATATAGTTCTGTAGGATACTAATGGCTGTGGAAGGATCTTTGTGATGTGTCAGGATGGCTGTAGCGTCAGCATATGTTGCGGTTAGGATATTGTTGTGGCAAGGAATGTCACGGGTATAACTGTTATAAAGGATAGAACCTAGGAGACTCCCTTGAGGGACACCGGCGGAAATTGGATAAATGTCAGAGTACTCAATTTTGCAGTTCCCTGAAAATATCGGTCTGGGAGATAAGATTTAAGGATATGGAAATAACTCGAGGGTAGGACTCGCTGCAACTTCCAAAGCATTCCAGGGCGCAATACATGGTCGAAAGCATGCGAAATGTCAAGAAACACTTCTGGGCAGTATTCCTTTCGCTCTAGCGAACACGCTATGTAATCGACTACGCGATGACACTGCTGCATAGTGGAATGCTCGGGTCAAAATCGAAACTGATGCTGAGGAATGACAGCCTCGGTTTCAAAAATGGGATAAAGGCGCTTTCGAATTAATTTTTCTAGGATTTTTGATAACATGGGAAGGAGGCTTATAGGTCTATATGAGGTAGAAAGGTTTTTGGGCTTATTGGGTTTTGGGAGCATCTTAATTATGGAAAACTACCACAGGGAAGGAAAAAATGATGTACGGAAGATACTATTATAAATATAGGTTATCAGGACGAGGGTTTTTTGAATATTTGCTTCAGGATTTCCAAAGTTATTAGGTCATATCCTGGGGCTTTTTTATTGGAAAAGTGTTCTATCGTGGATTTAACTTCGGAAGGAGTGAAAAACTTCTTCGTGGACTAATGGGCAACTGAGTTGATATTTGTCGGAATATTTGTTCGTCATGCAGAATGTCTTGGACATCTTCGTGAGGTTTAAAGATGTTTTTTAAGTGTTTGCCAAAGGTGTCGGCTTTCTCTTTGTCCGTTTTAGCCCAGGTTCCGTCGGTATTCCGGAGCGGGTGTGTAGCTGTTTTAGTTGTCAGTGACAACTAATAAGTCATTCTGGTGTGTAGCTGTTTTAATTGTCAGAATACACAGAATCACTGACAACTAATAAGTTATTCTGGACATCATTCTGTACAGAATGACTTATTAGTTGTCAGTGATTCTGTGTATTCAGTAAATCGTTCGTTGTTATAATTAATTATTTTTTGTTTCATTAGTTGGTTCAGTTTTTTCTTCTCATTTGGCATTCTTGAACGTTGCCACTGGGCCCTGGCTCAACGTTTCTCGCTTATCAAGCTGCGAATTTTTTGCGGAAGATTATAGTCATGTTCTCGTATGGTTGGTTTGTTATGACTTATATGGGCGTTAGTGATTGAGTTCTGTATGCAAACAGTCAAGTCGTTACGGCATCGTCTATTTCTTGTACGTTCTTAAGGCTTCATTGCAAATGAATCTGTTGGTATAAGTTCTGTCTAAAACTTTCCCATTTATAAGTTTGGGAGGATAGGATTTTAAGGAAGGAGAAGTGTCTAGTGTTAGGAGAACCGGGGAATGGTCGGAATTCAGGTCAAGGAGTGTATCTATGGAAGTATTAATGGACTGGATAGGTGTGGTTATGAAATAGTCTAGAATATCGGGAAGATGTCTGGCACTAGTCGGCCAATATGTAGGCGTGGAAGTAGATAGGATCTCAAGAGTGGTATGGGAGAGGAGTTCTTGGAGAATCTTTCTTCGGGGATTCGAAACACGGCAACCCCATTTAGGCTGCTTGGCATAATAATCTCCTCCCGCGATGAAGGATTTTCCAATTGATTTGAGGAAGGAATCAAATTGTATGGGAGTTAATTTTTTATTTGGAGGACAATAAACGGATGCAACGTTAAAGGTAAAGGATTTTTATTGGAGGATTATAACTATTGACTGAAAGGATTCGCAGTTTTTGAGTGGAAGGAATAATTTCAGGAGTTTCTAATAAGGATGGCAGTTCCACCGTATGCTGTGTTATCTGGATGGTCAGTTCTGTATGTTTTATAGTCACGTATAGCAAAAAACGGCCTGGACGTAAAGTGAGTTTCTGTAATCAGTGCAACGTCTATGCGTTTGTTGTGTAAGAGAATGTCTAGTTCTTGTCGGTGTAAGGTCAGTCCGTTACCATTCCAGAGCAGGATGGATAGGGATTTATCGGTTGACGAGAACATTTATTTATTCATATTGGTTGTTAGTGAGGAAATGGCGGTAGTTAAAGCAGTTAACAGAGGAGTGAGAAGAAGAGTAATTGCTTGAATTAATTTGTTAGTTATTGAAGAAAGAAGTGTTATTAGATCTGAGGAGGAGAGTAATGGGAGAGGAATAGGAAGATGATTACCATTTTTCTGATGTTGTTATTGTTGCTGCTGTTCCTGGCGTTGGTGATGTTGCTGGCGCTGTTGTTGGTGCTGCTGCTGATATTGTGGTTGCTGTTGTTGTTGATGAGGAGGTTGATGTGGATGGATTTGTTGTTGATGTTATTGTTGCTGCTGTTGATGTTGTGTCTACCCAGATGCAATCTCAGCAAATGTCAGGTTTCGTCGCACTGGCAAGGATATTAGTCCCGTATTATTTGTGGATGTATTTGTATTTGGGCGTATTTTTGTCTGGAGCATTTTATATGTGGAGCAGCCTTTGTAGTTTGCCGGGTGGCTTCCAGCACAAAGTACACACCTTGCTGGATTGTCCCGCGTTTTAGAACATTCTGTGGTCAGGTGTTACTCTGCACATTTTACACATTTTGGCTTGTGCCGACAGTATGATTTGGTGTGCCCGTACTCTTGACATCTGTGGCATTGAACTATGTCCTTAGTGGGATAAGGCTCCTCCACTTTGATTCTTGTATAGACAATCGTTTCAAGATCAAAAATCGTTTTGTTATTAGCCACTTGTCTTAACGAGATAAAAAACAGAGGAAGCGCTGCGTTCTTCTGCTTAACCTTAGTTACTTCGTGACCCAGCATCTCCAGTTCGTTTCGTATTTCCTCTACGAGGATGGTGTGGTGCAGATTCCGGACTACCACTTTGAAAGGTTTTTCGTCCTTCGCTTGGTACGTGTGGAAATCCGCCTTAATTTCGTCCAAGTATTGTACGATACTTCGGTAGAACATCCCACTATTCGCTTGAATTGCAAGGCCTTTAATTTGAGCCTTGCAAATGAATGCATCAAGGCCAATTTGTTTGTCAATAGCACAGCCAATCTCAACAAAATTTACAATATTTTTAACAAAGATTGGCGGTGGCTTGACGGTTTCATTTGGTGTGCAGATTCTCTCTGGCTCGATATGCATACTTGCCAGTATTTAAAAACGATTGGCGGTGCTAGTTGTATCTATCTATTTTTATTCAAATTCTTCCACGTTCGTATTGTGTACAACTCCACAGTTGGAATCGGACTTAATATAAAAATAATAATAATAATAAAGCGATTCTTAGAACACTTTAAAAATACGTCCAGCTCGATCAACTATCAATCCGCGACTGAAGGCCTCTCGTACAGCTCTTTTTGATCATCACAAAATGTCGATGTTGTCGGCGTCTATTTAAAGCTGGGCAGACTTAACGAGAATGGTAGCCTCATACTTACTCCTGAGTCACGAAGCACTTTTTCCAGCGTCAGGTAAAAGAGAACGCACGGAAGCGTATCTCCTTGCCGGAGACCATTGTAGATGTTAAATAGCTCTGAAAGTGATTCGGCAGCTTTTACTCTCATACTATTTATGCTTAGCCTAGTCAGTATTTTCTGAGATTCCGCACTCTCTCACAAATGTGTAGAGTTTTGCATATTATAAGACACTTTAAAGTCGATTAGCAGTTGGTGCATATATTTACCAAATTCCAACAGTTTTCTTATCGACTGCAGCAGAGAGAAGATCTGATCTATTGCTGATTTCAGTGGAGTGAAGCCTCTCTGGTATGGACCAATAATTTGTTGGGCGAAAGAGGCTATCCTGTCCAATAAGATAGCGGACAATATCCTATCGGTGGTACTCAGCAACGTATTCAATTGGAATAAGATTAAATTTGTTTAAATCATCTCTAAACGTCTGTCCTTTTACAATAAAAAAATAATCATCTATTAATTTATAGTACATGTTATTAGCAAAGACCTTCCAAAATATATAATAAAAAAATGAAGAACATCAAAAAATAAAATAAAATTTGTTGTTCTTAGTGTATTAGCAAAAATATATTATAAAATTGGGAAAAACCGAACTATGTATGTTCAAAAAAATAATTTACATGGACAGGTTTGTAGTTAGGACGTGTAAGAATTTTGATTTTCACAAATTAAAAGTTTTTGAGTCCTATTAGTTAAACGAAAAGGATGTGCGTGCCATTTGGATAATGAACTTTTCAAATAAAATTGCATGAACAACAATTAAAACACCTTCTGACCCAGAAATTCGTTGTGACGCAAATGTATATTTAGAACACCTTACCATCAGTAAAATATTGTGCGACATTGAACTAGTTATTCCATGTGGCCTTTGATTTTGATTACTGTTAATTTCAATGATTCTATTGAAATTCCCCCCTTGATATGGGTAGTCCTATTCATAAATAAATTAAGGGCAAACGTGATAGTTGTTAACGAGTTAAAGTAATTAATATATTTCAGTAAATATTTTTTTCGTACGACGTTATATACCGGCATTACGTTAAACTAAATCCGAAATATGGTAAAAGTGCTTTAATTTGTTCTAAAGTTGGACTTTATTTATTATATTTTGAAAAAAGTTCATTTATTACTAATAATAAGGGGAAAATCTTGAACAATTACCAAACCCCATGAACTTCTTTCGGGTGCAACCTTATTCTTGTAATACTTTTCAAGCACATCCTGTATTAATTCTCTATGTATTCCTGCATATACCAACTGTGGTCTTTCCTCTTACTACAAAATTAATTTGACATCAACTTTCGATTTTATAACAGTTACGAAAATAAAATGAACGATTTAATTGGAAATACACTAAAAGCATTTCAATGTTCACAGAAAGCATGATATAATAAAATTTGATGTGGTTGGTTATTTTTATATTTTTTTTAATTTTTTGGTAAAAATATTATTGATATTCTCAAAATTGATGGATCATAATATGATACTAAACTAATGCATCACAAATAAAATGAATTTCTTTCAAAGAAAAATCTCGTAAATTATACTAGAATTACAATAAATAATACTAGATGATGAATTGTAAAGTAATCGACATCACAAATATGGAATTATTATTTAAAGTTTATAAATAATATTGTATTTAAAGTATTTTGACGATTATTAACTCATTTCATATTTTAGGGAATGTATGTTTCGTAAGCAAGCAAATTCGCCTCTTTTGGAACTATGGAAATCGTCAAAAGATTCATGAGAGGTTATTGCATTTTGAAAAAGGAATTGTTTGCTGTACATTTCAGGCTGGCAGCATAATGGTTGTTATTTCTTTGATAATAATTTTGGTACTGTTATAATAGAAAAGGGTGATTCCTACAGATGGATGATTCGGAACTTTTTTTGGCCGAAATTAGAAGGAATTAATCTAATTGGTATTCGGTTTCACTGATATGGCGTTACATGTCACTGAACCAGAAAAATTATAGATTTATTGATAGAGAAACTTAATGGATCTTTATTTAATATACACTCGAATATGTTTTGTGCAATTATGTGAAATAATTGGTGAATATAAACAATCCACAAAACTGTTATCGATTTGGACACCTTAATAAGATACTCTTGAACTAAATGGTCATTTGAATGTGTGGTATATTATTTATAGAATGTCTTATTTTTCCAAATAATATACTATTATATTTAAAATATGTGAAAGGATTTATTTTTACATCAATTTTAATTTTATTTTATTTTTATGAATCAATGTAGTGCCTTTCAAAATAGTTCCATTAGGCAGCTATACATCCGCGGAGGTGTTGTTTCAACTCTTCGTAGTAATGGTGGAACCTTTCAACTTTGGATATTATCAACAGTACTAAAACTACGTCCTTTTTAAGTGGTTTTTGTTCTTAACAAATAAAAAAATAATACGGACACAGGGACTTGGGATCAGATAAAACGGAGGGAAAACCTTTTTACGGAAAAAAATCTCGCTGATGGAAATAAACTTGTAACAGGTATCTTTATCATGATGAAGCATCTAAGTATCTGCAATGTCTGATCTGCCACGAATAATCCTTATTTTGAACCTTTCAAGGATTTACTTAATTGACTCTCAGAAGAAAAAACTTCTTAATCGACTATTTGACCTCATAAGAGCTCACACTCGTGAGCATTTATCAAAGAAAAAAAGCTGTTTTAATAAAAAAAAACATGTTAAATGACAGTCTGACCTCACAAAAGTCCTCATTTGTTCTACATTTCACGAGTTTTTTATACTGAAGACGTTCTTGAAACAAGATCATCGCCCACAACTTGTTGAATTTCCAAAAATACAGTAGGGAAATTCAAAAGTGTCGCCCATAGGCTCGTTGCAGTTTTTCGAAAGTCAAACTCAAGCATTCAACAAAGCTTAACGTATAATTTGATGGCACACAATTGCTCCAAATTTTAGTATTCCATTTTTCGTAATGCATTAAAAAAATAACTTCATTTGTAGGGTCCTAGAACTTCACCGAATGTGGTTAAAGCTTGTATTGCATGTCTAGAAGGGACTTAAGTAAAAGCTATGTGGAGATGAGTCTCGCTACTTTTCTGCCATACCTTGTAAATTCTACGAATACACACACACACACAATACGAATATCTATAAAACATTGGTTTTTAAGAAAATTATAAAATATGTATTAAATATGATTATTTGTAATAAATTGAAATAAGATTATTTTGTTGCAATTAAATGTAATTTATCATATAATTATTTTTGTGGTCATAAATTTTCCATATGATAAAAGCTTTAATTGTAAATAATTTATCTTTGGAAAAATACATATTGTGCGAGATTTTGTTAAGCTATTGAGAATATTTCAAAAAATAAAATGATCATACAAAAAGTTGTAGAAAAAATATTCTCAACAGGAATATTGGTTTTAATTATTGTAATATTAACATATTTTCTATTATTAATATTTGTTCATTAAGAATTTAGAATAATAAATAAAAATAAATCTATTTACTTTAGCCTTCAAATTGTATTAAATGTTAAGTGTATCATTAGCATGGTTACATATTATGATATATTCTTTCAATTAAAAAAAAATTGTAGTACATATTTGATTTGTAACTTGTTAATATTTACCAAGCTAAATAAAATAATCGAAATAAAACCATTCAATTATAATATATAATATCAAGACTGCGTAAAAAAATATGTAACACAAGAGGAAATATTTAATATTAACTAAATTTAATATTTAAGGATTGTTCGACATGAAAATATTCAAAATTATTGCTGACTTTAATTTTTCTATCTACAATATAAGTAAATATTTTCAAACGATCCTTTTATCAATTGTAGTTATCGAAAAATATATACGTTAACAAATTTTATTAGGAATTACCCATAATTAAAAACGTGACTAACATCAATTCGCTATTTATTAATTTTGTTCTATTAATATACTTTCTTATAGATTAGTATATGCATACATTTAAAAATACGCATATTTTATACAATGAAGGATAATATTTTCGATTGAAATTATATTATTTATAAGTAAATATCTATTTTAAATTAATATTTGCCATTTTAAAGTAACCATAAAAATGTATGTTGAATGAAAAATATAATAAAATCGCCTAATTTGAATATTATAAAATAATGTGTGGCATTAAATCGACTTTAATATAAAAATCCTATCACTGTGAATACATGTGCATTTTTAAGCAAATTTAATGCAGAAAATAAAAACAATATAGTAAATTTTGAATTATCACGCAATTAAATGTTTTGTGCATTAAAAAGTTTCCCAAAAAAAAAAATTTAATTACAAATAGCGCGTAAAATTATTGTTTTTGTTTGTACACAAATCATTCCTTTGAACATGTTTTGTAAATACTAATGAACTAATTAAATATTTGTAGAATAAATGCAAAAGAATCATAATACATAATATAACTGCACCCATAATACATATGTATTTGGGAATATATATTTGTACGTACACATATGCATATAAGTTTGGGCTTACCGAGAGTCGATGTTTATAATTGGAAAAGAACTTTTTAGCATTAATGCTACGATTTTCAGTTTGAAAAACACTTTTTGTCCCTGTCGATGTGGCTGCAATGGTTTGTGGTAAAAGGACAACACTTTGTTCGCGATCTCTCCGTATATCTGCTGACGTCCTTCCCGATACATGGAAATTGTTATATTGGATATTTGTGGTATTATCACCGAAACTAATATTATTTGTATTATTGACTTGCACTAAAATACTGCATGTCTGCGATGCTATTTGAAATAGTCCTTCTTGTAAATTTCTATGCACTCCCTCATCACCTCCTGTCCTTCCAATATTAACATGATCCCACAATGAGGGCATATTGTTATATTTATACTATCAGATATAATAAATACTTGAAGAAAGAAAAAATAATTTCAAATTCACATAAAATATATAATAACTTTGGTTTTTTTCTTTACTATTGAAATTGATTTAGTTAAACTATTTATAATCAAAAATATAGAACTATTTGAAATGATCATTATTAAAAATTAATATTTTAACCGCAAAAATATATGTAGTCTAATCGGACTATATCGATTATAATGCATCGATAGTTCGATTATAGAACAGAACGCTTATGAATGAAATTATCCACTCACTACCTGCCTTTACAACGGACACGAATCGACTAAAAATTCCAGCCAACGTATCCAATGTGGCAACGAATTACTTTGCGAGTATTAATGAAATGTTCACGTGTCATTGATCTGATCAAACCACGATAGCGCAATAAAGTATCCTGAAACGGCGCCGTATAGTCTTATTTCCAGGATTCAATAGGAACAATCGCCTTGAGACTTTAAAGGATATCGACTATCGAAAGGTTTCTATCCGGCCACTCCTGATACCGAAAGTCGACGACATATGTTGATATGCTCGTATGCACTCTTACAGGTAACGAGCCAAACGTCTGCGCAACGAGTCAACCTCGTTCAGAAACAAAAGGTTCCTTCATTTGTTCACCTCCGCTAACGAACACATTAACTCTTGTTTGATGAATCCTTCGTTTTCTATTTGTATGGATATTATTATTGCTGTTATTTCTTCAGTCATAAACCATTTATATTGTAATATTTGAATAAGAAACACTAGCAATCATTTTTTAAAACACATATTACGAAGAAGTCAAATTGAACTAATTAATAAAATTTCATATTACGAGTATTACCGAAAAAGGTTGAGTTCAAGTTCAGTTAATACTGAAAGTATAGTTTTAAATATTTTGTACTCTAACTTAGTTGAACATAAAATACTAATGCTTTGGATGTAATTAAATTGGTAGAATACCCACACCGTAAATGTAATAAATACAATAATATCGTTGGGTGTAAATAGTAATTTTTAATGTTCTTATCAAGCTTAATTAAAATGAAAAAGCAAGACATTACAAATGCCATTTCTAATTAATTCGATCGTTAACATTTTATGACTGAAATATCTTCCAAATTAAATTAAACCAAGAAGCAACAGAACTATAGGAAATTGGATCTGATAATTGAAATTATTTTGATAAGTTGCGAAAGTATTTTATTTTTACTTAAAGTACTTGTGGGAAATTTTTATGAAAATTTACCCAAAATTAGTTAAGGAAAATATGCTTTTTTACCAACTCAAAATACACAAACCAAACACGAAAATTTCCATATTTATTTATTATTTGTCTGCATTTTTATTAATAGTATTTTTATTTTATATATGTACGTATGTAGGGAATAGTACCAAAAATTTGTTACTTATGAATCTTTCTTTTAATTTAACTGTGCTTATTTCGAAAATAATAATTCATCTATTTTGCTATATTATATCCTTACTTTTATTTTCAAGGTAAAAAATACTAGTGTTCCAGGAGGTAGTAAACAATTTTGATAGTTTACTTAAAAGAATAATAATACCGTCTGCTCATCGATTCCAACGCTCATTCACAATCAAACTCCAGTTACCAGATCATTAGACGAGGCCAATTCACTCGCAGAGCACTCTTCTCTATATCTTCAGACAAGGCCAATTCACTCGCTTTCAAACGCTCTGTCCCAATGGAACTCCCGCTGTCAGCTCATTAGAAAAAGCCAATTCACTCTCAGATAACTCTTCTCTATATCTTCAGACAAGGCCAATTCACTCGTAGATGACTCTTCTCTGTATCTTCACTCGCAGATCACTTCTCTGTTTCAGATTGTGCCTTGGTTCTGCCTTTACAAGAGTGCGTTAACTTTTCTGTGGTACAAATTAATTTTAGCATTTCTTCAGTAGGAAGAGTACTTACAGATCTTAATATGCACAAACCAGCTGGCCCATATCTGTAAATAGGTGTTCTTCTACCGTTGCGAAATATCTGCGTAAGCTTATTATCAACCTGTCCTTTTCTTTTGGGAAACAGCATTTATTCAACCTGTCCCTAAAAATGGCAAGTCTTCTTTCCTCTCCATTTATCGACCTATTGCACAAACGATCCTTCTTTCTGAGGTCATGGAAACACTGATAAACCATTAACTAATAAAATATTTTGATTCAAAGAAGTTGCACAGTTACTGTTAATATAATTTCCATAGCATTAGATCTACCGGTGATTTGATAGAATATCTAGCCGAAAATTGGAACCATTCCATTTTTTTTCTGGGAGTGTACGATTATTACACTTTATATTTCATAGGCATTTGACAGAGTTGGACATCAAATTCTTTTATCGAAAATGCGTGCATATGGTATCGAGGATTGAATCCTTTTTTAGAAACTGAATGGATTAGAAGCTACCTTTCGAGCTGTTCGATTCAAATCGCTTCAATTCTACAGTCCACCAAATCAATACTGGCGTTCAGCATGGTTCCATATTCGTTTTTGAATCATGTTCTTGCTCTGCAGCCGTAGGAAATTTACCGGGAACGTATGTTTCGGGAACGTATATATTGCTACGTTATAACATGCCCCTGGTGTATTTTAAAAGATTCTAGAAAAGTGGCTCTAGAGAATTCTAGAATATTCCCGAAAGTTCGAATCCAAAATGTTCTAGAAGCACGCTAGAATAGTATAAATGTGAGCGCTACTAACCAGCGAGTGAGTTTAGTCTGAATATCGATTGGTGAACGATTGGTTGAAGTCGGATTAAGTTAGATCTCAGAAATACAGTGTGAAGTGCAAAAACAACGAAAGGATTCAACTAGGATTCGAGTGTCCTAAGCAAACAAACACTTGCGAACTTTTTATAACATATAACTTAGTGAAATAAAGAAAATCTTAAATAAATAAAAACAGTCTTATACTCTATCCATTGAATTTACATAAGATCATAACAATATTATATATTTTGGTATTTAAATAAATTACGCCAATTGTATTTGTTGATACAAAATCTGTTTAAATTCTTCCGGCATTACACTCTATCAGGAGTTATCTATATTGGCTTAATTTCAATACAATTTTCCTTAAAATAGAACTACAGTTCTCTATAGAAAACACACAATTTAATATTATATTAAACTATCTTAATTGTTATGTTCGCAAATAGGATCATCGAAGAATTTTTGAGTTTTGTATTAAATTCGACTGACAAAAACTTCTCCATTTCGAATTATAACGATTACTAATAGTCCAATAAAAGAGACAGTATCAAAGCCTTCGAAAGTTGCAATTTGATCGATATTGGTTTAATTTTTTATTTGTTTTTTTTAAGGTATTCAATATTAATAAAATCTTATTGAGAAATTGTATTTTTTTTATCTATCTGTAATACAATTGAGAAATTGTATTTTTTTTATCTATCTGTAATACATATTAAAATTTTTCTTCAATACATGCTGTGAAAATTTTGTCGACGGTAAGCTGTGCCCTAGGAATGTCAATCTCATACAAATGAGTAAACAGATATTATCGTTAATTTCATTTTTAAATTTATTTTCGAACTGCATTATCATCGTCAAATTATGTATGCATAGTAATAATTATGCTTAAAATAACAATCTTAAAAAAAATTCTCACACATAATATTATAAAATAGAAGTCAAAATTTAAAAAAAAAAATTTTGCAAGCAGAATTTTGGTTCTTTTTTTTTAATAGGTATGTAGTCAATTTATTAATATTATATTTTTAAAGATAACTTTTATAAAATAACATAACATGTTACAATAAAATATGTATTATGTATGCACGTAAGAGATAAGTTACAGTGCTATTTTAACTCCCAACCTTTCAATCTTACTATACTGCATATAACATAATTAGAAGAAATTATATAATTAAATTTTATGGTATAATAAATTATTGTCAAATATTAAATTGATTTATTTGCGAACATATATGAAATGTGTGATTAAACGAATAATGAAATATTTTAATCAAAAGCCAAAAACAAAATTTCATATTGATTCGAATGGAAGATATCATTTTTAAGATAATATTGAAGGCATCGGGAAGAGTTTATTTATAAATAAGTATTGATATTTGCAATCTAAATTCACAATTATGGAAATATAAATACGAGCAATATATATTTACTTACGATTAGCTGCAATACTCCTATGTACGAGTATACACTTGCATTTACTATATGTTAGAATGTGTTATTTGCATTTTAGCAATTACTGTTCACAATTCAGGGTAAGTAATGGAATTGACCTTCTACTAATGATTTTAAGATAAGAAACCACCAGATAATTCACCCTCTAATCACCGCCATTATAATTACCTGAAATTAGTCGGCTACTCATACTCAATAGCACCAATAGAAATCTATATATGAGTACATAAATTAAATATAAAATCGAATATAATTCCTCACGTCTCTTGGTATGTTATGTTTATACGTGTATTTCAAAAGAAAAAAAAAAACAATCCAACTCAATATTTTAGTGTACTTGTACATACATAAAAAAAATGTATTGATTGATGATGACTCAGTTATTTCCAAGAGCAAAATTATGCGCCCACATGTAACGAAAAAATTTCAGTTATTTTTTCTCCAATAATACCAAAATTCAATTATTCAAATCATACGCTATACTCTATCTATCATGGATTGATGTAGACTTATTTGTGTATTAAGTAGACGGTTTTTGTCTCGTTATACACGCATAAGTCTAAATTGATTACAGATTTTAGAAATAATTGGGTTAGTATATGGTGTATATTATTTTATTGCACAATTTTTAATTTGTATTTTTATAAGAAAATAAAGGATTTTTATGTTAGGTCTTTTATGTTAGCCTAAAGGCTATTTTAAAGGCCAAATTGTATAAAAATATATTTTTAAGTAAAAGAAATTCTAATAAAACGTAACTGTTTCTTAATATAAAGAGTTATCCAATTTTTATTTCGGAAAGTAGAAATTAATACAATATTTTTATAATTTAGCTTTTGATCAAACTTTTGATTTATTACATTATTGCATATAATATATTATTATTTAAATGGTAATAACTAGAAATAATCCAACTTCGTCAAATCGCACGATCTTCTACACAAATGTTTGCAATAAAACCAAAATATGTCGTGTTGTGTTACTTGTGGAACCATTTTATTAAAACTACATTTGGTCCGGTTTTCATATAGCCATAGCAGTCAAAATATATATCTCTGTCTTCATTTTCAAGTATGGGCCAGATAGTCACTAAATGGCTTCTTTATAGTCAGTTGTAAGTATCCATCGAATTAGAAATGAGCCTCATCGCTGAAGATAATTTTATTCAAAAAAGCGCGAAACATTTTTGAATTTTCATAAAAAATGTTTGTTTTTTAAATGTTAATGCATTGTTTTATAAAATAATAGATTTCGAACTAAAGAAACGTTATCTTAAACAACATAATGTATTTTTTAAAATTTCCAATAAATTGTTACTTATTAACTGAAAAAAAATGTTTAAATATAAATTCCAAAAATATTTTTTTACAAGCAACTAACAAATCAATATTCATTTGAGGATAATATTAGAATTAACGTACTAAATACTTTGAAAAATACTTAAATAGGAAAATAAGTTTTAAATTTTTTGAAAAATAAATAATAATAAAAATTTATGTGTTTAAAAAAAAAAAAATTTTGCAATAAGGAATTATGTTTACCTATATATGCACTAGCAAATCTTGTAAAGGAAAAAAATTAATGGAAAGTAAAAAAATTACAAATTATTTTTGGAAAACTTTAAATTGCCTTTTATCATAAATAAATATTTTCAGTAAATCGAAAAAATTATTATTTATAGTTTGTCATCAAGTTTTTGAATTAATTTATTTTCTTTAGTCATAAAACGTTTCTGAATATTTGGAAAAAAATAATCTTAAATATTGTAATTTGAGAGGAAAATCTTTTATGGGAAATATTAAATTTATGCATAGACAGAAAATTCAAAGCAACTTCAATATAACTTTAATTTATCTATATTTGTGGAGAAATAATTCATTTATTTTTTAACATCCTATATATTAATTTACTTTCATCTACGAGGGTTTTAACAATGAATATTATAGTTAAAAAAATCCTTTTTACCTGTGGCCTGAGTACCCAAAAACGCTAATGCTCCTTAAAATTACTGTTTTGTAATTTTGTTATCAAGTATAAAATGTTTGTTAAAAAACTACTTTTTATATTGCCAGCCAATGAAATTTTATTTTGAATAACCAATGTTGCTAATGCGCCTGAAAATAAGTGTTTTATAATAATTTCATCTTTTTCGACGTGTCAAAGAGATCAACAATGAGAGTGAGAGTATTGTAATAATGGTCAAAGTAGTAATGAAATAAATGGTGGGAGTAATAGGGATAATTAAAGAAATAAGTGTTCATTAAACAAGTAGCAGTCATTAAATAGTGAAGGCGATCTAAAGGCGAAATCATTGAAAAAATCTGTTTGGTTTTGACGCGAGCAAATTTTAGTACCCGTCAAATTGGTGAAATATTAAATGTTTTAAAAAAATTCTCAATTTCTCGAAATATATATAAAACTTTGACTGTCCTTAGCAGTGTGATCTTATTCGAGCAACTTGGAAACGAATTTTGTCAAATTTAGTCAGGATGAGATTTCTGGCAGCCAGACGTCATGCAGGCAGGTTGTTATATTAGCTGGACTTCTCAGTACAAATCAAACGAAAACGTTTATTGTGGGCGCGAAAACGGTTATTGTGGGTGCAAAAATATGTTGATTGGACTCAGGAAATGTGAAACAACGATATCTACTCTAATAAATCCAAATTCAGGTTTTTGGATCTGGCAGAGTTCTTGTTCGGAGTAAACCTAGATAAAGGTTCAGCGATGAGTGCCTACGAAAACTGCCTCGAAAAATCGTAAAATGTCAATATTTGGGGATGTTTTACTGATCAAAAGGTAACTTTTAAGGGGAATGTGTCGATGTGTTGAAATAACCCCCGTTAATAACCAAGATTTGAATACCATATAATTGAAAATATCTAGGCTATATTTAAATTATAGATAACAAAAATTCCAACAATATTAGTTTAGAAATTTAAATATTTAATAACGTGGGCTTACAACGATATGGATAGATGATGATCTAAGGTAGAATAAATAATATTTTATTTAAGTATAAACAACATTAAATGTTTATATTTAAATAAAATATTGAAAAGGAACTAACTACTTTTTTATATGAATTTCAATAAACTCTAACCAAAAATGTTGATAATAAAGAAAAAAATTTGGCCTATTATCCAAAAAATACTTCAATTTTTCACTGCTTAATTTTCAAATAGAAATTAAAATTTTCAATTTACCTATACAAAATTATTAAAATAATATCAATTTACTTTGATGTATTTATTTGCTATAAAATTACAGACTTTAATATATAATAATATTCAAACTTGTAAAAGATAATAGAATTTAAAAAAAAAGGTGGAATTGTCAACAATAAATTCTAAACAATAATTTCTATTTTGATAAAGTTATTTGTCTATGAGTCATATAATTTTGCTAGATAGTAAATCTGAATTAAAATCAAAAGAAACACAAATCTGATAAAACGGTTTGTTAAATTATCTTATCTCAGATATCAGTACTTGTATATGGTAAACGTAAACTAGGCCACGTAAACAAATTTTTCTTTTAATTCTTAATTTCTCACATACATATTTTAAATTAATTATTATATTTTTCGCATTTTTTTTATTCATAGTATTAGTATCTTCTTTATAAAAGAAGGCACCAAATAACATTTCTCTACTTATTAGTTATAATAAACAATTTCCTGTATAAATTAAAAAAATGAAACACTTTTAATATTTCAATATTTCAATTTTTATAATATCGTGAGATACCATCATCCACCCTACCCATCTATTAGGATTTTTCATTTTCTCAAAGTCTATAATTAAAGAACTACTCGTTACTATTTGTGCAAATCCTTATTTAGTAAAAATTTCCAACGCATTGAAGAAACCAACCAAAACAACTTACTAGTCATAAGTTCAGGTGGATATAAGAGTATGAATTTATTTGCAAATAAAAACGTAAAAGAAGCTAAGCCCAATTACCAAAGCATTTCGAAAAATCGCCTGAGGTCCTAGTCGTATCGTGAGAAATCAATTGCAAGTTTGCTTGCACTACATTCACTTTGGATCTCTTCCTTACAACAAACTAAAGAGTTGAAGAACGGATAGAAGACCTGATCTTTAGTTAAAACTTATGTCGTGTGCCCAATCATATATTCATACATTTATTTAGCCCCATATACACAAGCATGTAAGTATCTAAATTCATTTACGTGTTAATTTTTATATGTATGCTGATTAATCTAAAACCGTTCATAGTATTAAAAAAATATCCATATTACATCATCAGAATCTGATATATTCTGTTCAGATTATTATTTTTAATTCTTTTTACTTTATTGGAATGTAACCACCGCCATCAGGTCTAAGTCAAACTGATATCGCTTACCTTTTTCACTGTTTCTAGTTAAGAAAAAAAAAGAAAAAAATAAACAGAAGAGCATAAACTGTGATGAAGATTGGATACCTTGTGAACACTATATAGAGGGAGGAAATTGAAGAAGACAAAAATCCAATTAAAGGTGAACGCAAGAATGCATTCTTTACCACAGAGCTGTACTCACATTCTATGACCCCAGACATCTACTCGTATCTGCGTTGCATACAGCTTAGATGGATACTTACCGGTTCTTCAGAATGGGAATGTGGTACAATTTATCAAGGTGTATCGGAAAACCAACGATGACCCATCTTTCCTCAAAAATGCCATTAAAGTAAGTGCATTCAATAAATGAGTCATCATCGAAAGTGTTCAACGTGAATAAGTTAAACTTTTTCACTTATGATACAAGCTCATACTTGAGAGCATAATATAGAATGTTCATATGTAATTTTATCTTTTCTCTATTCACAAGTATGAATATTTAAATCAACTAATAGATGTTATTAGACATAAAAGCAGAAGTGCGAGTTTATGCTGTGATACTATACATTTTTTGTGAATTTTTCTATTGCAAATACTTAGTACTACTCGTAGTATGTATGTATGCTTGTACGTACTGCATACTTGTTCCAGTAGTTATTTCTTACCGTATTAAATAAAAATAAAACCATTATTAAATCAGATATACGAGTACTAAATTTTATGAATGAAAATTTGATGAGTCATTTGAATTACTCGAAAATACATCATCAATTTTATTATCATTCTAATGCATTTTTATTCCTTATTAACGACTACAAACAACTGAATTTATTATATGTTCTTGTTAAAGGTATTTATAATAATAAACTTCATGAATTTAGAACATGTAAAATATTTCATATTTCTATTCTTACATGACACCGTTGTGATGTAATCATGTACATATTCGTATACATACATACATTTATCTACGGACATAGTTTAGCTACATGAGTCCGTATATCCATATTATATTATAATACTCTCTGATAACCATCATTAATAGAAGAAAAAAAAACCTTTATTGATTATTTATCAATACTCGTAAATTATTATTTGCTCAGTAGTTTTTTTTTGGTCGTACCTATGGAGAGAATGTATCAATCAAATTCCTCGAAAGGATAAATGACCCGCTCATTTATTAGTATTTATTGAAGTTTGTTTTATGTTCTTTTAGATTTGAGGCAAAGATTTCTACATTAATTGAAAAGACAGATGTAAATACATTTTATGGTATTTTTATCACAACAATATTTATAAAAAAGTAAAAGTATTTCACAAATAAGAGCTAAAGTACGAACGAAGTAATTGTTGTCAACACTCGTAAAATTGATGGTATTCATAAAATTTCCTTTGCACTTATTTATACGAAAGTGCAGAGTAACCCGAGGTAAACATACTAAATGAAGCAATCAGGTCATCAACATAATCCAAATTTTATTTTTATAGTACATGTAGGTGTATCAGTACAAATCTCAGAAGTTCTATTTTAGACTGAATAAATCCTTACATTTATTTTAGTGTGAATTTTCCAACCCAAATACTAATGCTAATGTATTTCATATCATCTAATATATTATTCAGATATTAGTATTCTGCAATAGTTTCTATTGCAATGAACTCTTACTGTAATCTATAGAACACATTAGCACTAATCGATAATTTATAATATGACAAATTTATTTAAGACATTTTGAAAATTACTTTTCACATTAAAATTCGAATACAGTGATATATTCGTGCATATTTTACAGCTAAGAGAATTTATCTTAACAACTTATTTTGTGTTCAAGTACAAACTCTTGAAACTAAATGTAATTATCTCAAAATATCATTAATATCATATATTAAATCATTTTATAGTTTTCAATATAATCTATTTTTTTAACTGTTAAAACTTATAATGTATTCTGCTATATAGTCTAAAATTGAAGAGAAAATACTTCCTAAATGTAGAAGCTACGCGTACTATGTTAATGTGTACGTATTTTTGCATATTAAATATTATTTTTAATTCGAGCACCAAACTAGTATATTTACAATAGTTCAAATTTGGAGACACTACACAAAACTACTAATATACAATACATTATTCAATTAAATAGTATTTCAATTTATGTACAATATAGTCCTCAAAAATTAATAAATTAATCATCAATGAAAATTTATTTTATCAAGCACGCTTCTATTTCTTAAATTTAGGGGTGGTAATTTCTTAAATTATGGTATCGATTTATTAATTGAAAAGGAAAAAATTATGGAAAAGAATTGGTAAAAAGTTTGAGAGAAATAATTACATTAAATTAGTTACCCTGAAACATAATATTTATAATATTGTATATATTTGTGATTAAAAACAGTTTCAATATTTGCTAAAGCAAAAATTTATAGCTAACAATATCGCTACTTTATTCTAAAGATCGACAAATTTACGAGCTGAAGGCCATCACAATTGTATTTGACGCTTTTTCATTCTTGACCTTTTTTCTATGTATCGTAATAAATTTTTAGTTAAACAACCCTTAGTTTATGGGTTATACATGTAGAAAAAGAGAAAATATGCAGAAAAATCTACAGGAAAATGGCCACTTAAAAATAACTCAACCTAAACTATATTATTTCCGCAATTATTTTGACATTTTCTTTTTTGAATTATAATAAATCGAAGAGTGAAAAAAATGGAAAGGAAATCTGATAAAAATTATCGTGTGTCCTGTAGTGATGATGACCTTCTTGCCGTGCCAAATAGTCATTAGAATATAAAAAACATAACATTCTTTGTTATGCCATTGGTAATATCAAAATTTCTGTAAACAAACAATTTTTTCTCCAAAAAAATCCATTTATATATATAAAAACAAATATTTTTTATTTTACTGATAAAAAAATTAATTTTTTTATTATAAGATAAATGTTATTTAAAAAAATCTTTTAAATGGGCTAGGAGTATTCTTCAAAAATATATAGTAAAGGATTTTCAAATACAGAGTTATATATGTTGGGGTTTGTAAAGTACAACCCTTTCATTAAATATCTATTAAATATATATACTCGTATATTCAAGATAAACCATATTTGTTTAATTTAAGGTTGGCAATTATAATTAAACATTGAAAAACGTGTTGAGATTGTAAGAACCTTCTTCAAAAGTAGTGATTCTGCCGTAACCAGGTTTCGAACAAAATTTTCTTAAGCAATGAGGCTCATTTCTCACTCGGTGGATACGTCAATAAACAAAATTGCCATATGTTTGGCTCGGAAAACTCACAAGTGATCGTAATTTTCTGGAGCAAATTTTGATCTAAAGTTGTTATTGGGCCGCATTCCTTTGAAAATGAAGAAGGAGAGACCGTTACTGTTGATTATGAGTACAATGCTCACGTGATAACCGACTTGATTGGATTTTATCTGGATTTTATAAATGACAAATTTGGCTTTATTCCGCGAAAAGTTCTCGGCACACATAATTTTGAAATTTGTTGATTTCAATTGGCTATCCCAAATGCCTTTGGGATTGTTGATGTCAATTGGCGTTTTAATGCCTGTGGTATTTTTCTTGTGGGGAAACATTCCTCAAACTAAAGAAGATTTAATCCCACTATGCATCGCGTATTGGCCGACTTGAAGTCCGAAATATACAAAGAAGTCATTCACAATTACCTCAAAAGGATAGCGGACATTTGAATGATAGCGGACATTTGAATGATCTTATATTCCAAGCATAATGGCATGGCTTCCATGCAATATAATGAAATATTTTAAATGCTTTAATCAAACGTTTTCTTTTATTAGAAGATTAGCTTTTTTGTATTTCCCCCAAAAAAAACGTAAAGATTTCATTATTTTTGTAAAGAGTAGGAGCTTTTTTTAAAAATATTTTCTGTTTTCCAATTGTAATTTATATTTTATATTTTGTTTATATTGTAAACTGGCGAAAGTGGATACATAGTTTTTTATGTTTGCACTTGCTAAATATACCTTAATAATAAGATGACTTCAATTCAAAGATTATTTTTAACAATTCAAAAATAAATAGAATTTAAAAAAAAGTCTCTCTTAAATGTTTTATGGAATTTATTTTATTATAATCGTACCACAATTTTTACAAAGCTACAAAGCCTCACAAATATCTTTTATGTAGGCAGGCTTAATGGACAATCAATAAATATTTCCATTCATATACAAAAATTGACCTTTCATAAAATTCAAATATTTTATAAAACCAAATCTGAAAAAATTATTTATTTACTGAGATTTATTAATTTGATTATAATTAATATATATAATATCTCTTAAATAATTATTTCCATTCATTTTATCGTTTCTTATGAGCTTAGTATATGTGAAACATTTGTAAGGTCAATTCATAAGTCGAAGAAACTGTTGGTTTGTGCATGTAGACGGCGTGCGTGTACAGGTCTGGTTGTTCGTATCTCCGACTGTAGGAATGTCGTGCGCGCGCAGCTCTTTGCCGAAGAAGAAATACACTCAGTTCACTTTGAGTTGTGAATCGCGTTAGTGGTGCAGTGCGATAGCTGTTTTGGAATTTTCGGTGTGTTTTTTTCTGTTTTTTTTCGCCGTGTTTTTAGTGTTTGTTTTGCTTATCGGATAGTTATTTTGTTTTTCTTCTTAAGAAATTTTAGTCGTTTTGAACCGCTTTCGCAACGCGCGTATGTGATAGTGGTAAGCAAATCGACAATAATGTAGAGTGTAAATTCCGTATGCACGTACATAATGCTGCTGTCAACTGTTTCGAACGTGTAGTGGTTAAATAATCAAATTTTACGCCTTAAATGTGCTTTTTTGTCTGAACTGCTGTAACTAACTTGTTTTGAAAATTTCATTCCAAGAATACGAAAATATTTGAAATAGAATATTAAATTAATTGAAATGCTATTGATTTCGGTGGTATTTGATTATGTTATATGGTTATGTGATAAATAAAATACGTTTTATCCAAAATAAAATGGACTCTTTGCATTACAAAGTGAATTGCATTAATTTAGATAAATCGTGCCACGATATTATTAGCATTAATAGAATTATTAATAGTTGCGGTAGATTGGTAACGTCAACTACTGCCAACCGACACAGAAAAAGTGGAAATTTCGCCAACAATACATTAGCGACGACAATTATTCCAGCTACAACAACGGAGATTGTCGCTCACGATATAAATAATTTTAATAAGAATAAACTGATCGAGCGAGAAAGACTACGCCAACGACGTCGACGACGGCAACGGCGACAAGTTATAATGAAAAATGGATGCTGAAATTCCAGTCTTCTCTGGGTATTTAAATGTTCCAGCTCAGTCTGGATTTTCCCTCAATAGGATTTCAAAGAAGGTACCAAGCAATTAACTTCAATTTATTATTATTACTATTAGAACTTATTTTAAGTAAGTCAAAAATAAATTTCCAAGCTACAAAATTGGGTTGCCTTTCTGATTTATTTATTCACTTTCGCAAGACCAGAAGAGAAAAGAAGGGAAGAAGCGAGAATCGTTATCCCGGATAGTATTTTTTTCAGTTTACCATTTATTTTCTGATTTGAATATTTTTTGTATTTTTTTAAAAGTATGGAATATAATTAATAATAATAAAATACTAATCAGTACTCGTTTTTAATGCAAAATTTTCCAATATAATTCGGAAATGTCCATTGGCTATTTGATACGGCATATATTTAGTTTAATTTTGTGTTCGATTAAAATTTCGAAAAACACCAACCACCTGAACAGATTATATTTATTTGCTGGCTGGATAAATTGGTTAGTATTTATTTGTGATTACCAGTAACTCCACTACCAAAAGTTGTCGCGATCTCACAATAACTTGTAGTCGGCGATCCGTCACACAATACGTACTATAGTATCTGGTATTTATGAAATTTATGCTATCCGTACGTGCAATAGTTTGAGCACACATGCCTACAAAAGTCCAGCGCCACTTCGCCCGGTCTGGCCGTTTAGTCAAGTTGCTTCTGCTACTACTCCTTTTGCTGGTGGTAATGTTGAATTGAAGGTTTGGTAAAGCTAGTGCGGCGCTAATATATGCTACTATTGGTAATATGCCGCCATTGCCTGCGCTCGCGACTAATTCCTCACAATAACTACTGCCCCCGAAAGCATAACAGAAAGAGGAAATGCCTTTGCAAAAATGGTTTTCCCACTTTTGTATTTGAACAGTTTGCAAAGCGCGTATCAGATGTTTTTGTCATTTTGAAATGTTGCCTATATGCTGTCTTAATGTCTTTTTGCATTTTCGTTAAGAAAAAAAACCAAAACCATAGTCATCTTCTAGACTTGACTTCTCTACACTCTCCTTTCCTCTCTTCTCTCCCAACGCTCCACCGCTCCTCCTGCTATTTCGTCTATTATTCAGCTGAGCCTTTGTTTTTATCAAATAAGTACGTGTACAGAACTACAATAGCACCGATAAAAATAACAACAATAATATTAGCTATAAAATAATTTTATTTTACCAGTATACAACAATAGTTTTGTTGTTATTTTGTTGTATATCCACTAAATAATATTATGCAGAAAATATTCAAATTGAAAATAGTGGACCTGCGCGATCTTTAAGTCTACTTTGACGACTGGCAAATCAAAAATCAACCATGAAAAGATACCAAAAATATAAAAATTTGCATATACGCGCATGAACATTTTGACGAGATAGTGTGTGGTTTGGTTTTTTTTTCTTCATTTATTTTATTTTTGTCGCCTTTTCCATCTTAACTGTGTAACGGGTCTGATACAAATACATTCAAACTGAATTTGTGTATATTTATTTTATCTCCTTTTTTATGCAAATTATTTACCTGTACATGCAATTACATACCGACATAGAAGACTAACATATATGGCCATGTATCCAAATATACATATTCATGTTAGCCCGTAAACCAATCTAAAGATCAATGATTTGTCATCCTCTATTCGTAAATAATTTGACACAATAAATGGATGTAGCCTTATTTGATATTTATGCACATATTTTATTGTATTGTATAATCGAATTAAATTAAAAAACATAAATAAACAAAGAATCATATTAAATTTCAACCATGTTCATATTTAAATTGCTTTATAAATTTTATCTTAACAATTTTTTTATGTGCAGTTTTAAAATCACTAAAACAAATGAAAATAACTAGCAAATATCGTAAATATTTTTAAAGATGCAATTACGAGTAATTTTCATCAGAATTGATTTAAAAACAATAATAGAAAGAGTTAAGCTTTAAAAATATTTTATTTCCTATCTATTCTTCATGATTAACATTTTTTTTGAAAAAATAATCGAGAATTTGTATGATTGTTTATTTATTTGTTATCATTACTAATAACATTACCACTGAATAGTGAATTCTAAGCGCCACGACGTGTAAAGGCTATTTGGCGATTATTTGTAACCCTGCAACACATGGTGTTCCCAAAAGCTCACCCACCTAAATACTAACACCGTCCCTGTTCTGCTTAACTTCGGTGATCGAACCGATAGCAATCGCAGTGATATTCTAAATTTTATTTACTTTTAATTTAAGAGAAATATATTTTCCATACAGCACATTTCGACTACCTTCCAAAAGTCAGTAAATTCAGCTGCCCGTAAAAATTAAGGACTGCTGGCTTTTATAATTTTGTTATAATATAAAAATAATATACACATATATTCTGAAAATAAAGTCCCAAATCCAAAATTTAAATCACAAGCGAACTAACATGGCCGTTATTTAATAAATAATGGGAAAACAACTTTTTTGGAAATTTCAAATAAAAGGGTAATTGGTGGGGAGGAGGGGGTGGGGGTTGTTTCAGTCAGTTATAATTATTTAAAACTCATCGAAAAGGAGAATTGTGCTTTAAAGAATCATTACTGACTCATTATTGAATTATGATCATCATCAACTGTGCAATAACCGTGAGTTCAGCCTAGGCCTGCTGAATCAAAAAACTCCAGACGTCCCGGCTCCATGTCGCGGTCTTCCAGTTCGCACTTCCAGAATGTTTTTTTCGTCCTGGCTAACGCTGTCGCTCCACCGAAGGTTGACCCTATCTCGTCTTCTGGGACAAGTGTTCGCAAAACTTTTTATTCAGAACCCAAGTTTCTGAAGAAAGGCCCTATACAGTAGTATGTGTAGCCTCGATGTTATGGTCAGAATTTTCGAACGAAATATTTTTTTCCATATTAATTGAATCTTTATGCAAAAATTACAAAAAATTAAATTTTGTGATTAAATCTCCAGAGAGAGGGTAAATTTTTTAGAAGAATTGTAAAATGTATTTTTATTTATTTATGAAAGCTTATTTTCAGAAATAATTGTACTATAATATTTGCTATAACTCCGATAACTACTCAAATATTATACAATATAATTTTTTAAATTCGTCTTTTATCTGTCACTGACTTTATTATGTATTCACAGTTTATAGGACAAACTGACCCTGCGCTCATTTTTGTATTAATTCATAAAATATATAATTATTATTATTGTAAAAATTTTCAGATTTCGTGTTCAATTTTTAATTAATATTATCAATTAAGAAATTCAGTAAATAACTAATAATTTTTATTATTAGTGTCAGAGCATATTTATACGAAATCAAAAAAAAGTTCTTATTTGGTCACATCATAGATGTTTGTTCATTAAAATAATATTGTATTTATACCCACAATATAATAATTAAGTTTAAATATTTTTTTAATTATTTAATTCAAAAGATTTCTCTAAAAATGCTTATACGTGTATGTAACTGTCTTGTACTTTAAAAAAAACAGTTAGCAGGATAGCAGAGGTGACTTTAGGTATATTCAAATAGCCTAAATTGTCTTTTTATTTTGTTTTTGAAAAACAAATGTTATCCCCATCAAAGTGGTTCCCTTGGCTAGCTATAAATCGGCGGAGACATTGTTTCCAGTCTTTGTAGCAAAGCGGGTATGTTTCTAATGGAATCGCCATCGGCTCTTCAGTTACATTCGTTTGGGAGTTATCGAAAGTACCAATATGATGCCGTTTCAAGTGTTTTTCGATTTTGGAGACTTAGATCAGGTAAACCACAGAAATCCCTCTTAACGACAAAAACTCATTGACGGAGATGGTCGTGTGACAGGGGGCTTTGTCACTATAATGGGGCTTTCCATAAATTACGAAAGAGCTCTGGTTAATCAGCCAAAATTGTATGGGGAAGTATTGGTATTCTCGTATACTCTTCAAATCACTTTTTTAAATCATATCCTAATTATCCGCCTTGTATATACTCGTATGAGCGTTAAAGCATAGCTTTGTACATTAAAAATAATTTTGAAAAGGAATTCGTCGATCTTAGAAAGGTTTGGTTGATCATCTCGAATATCTCATTTTCCAATGAAACGATGATTTGTATATTAAGAAATTAATTTAATGTGGAGCAGTGGCTGGTTAACTGTCTCTGTTCACATAAACTAAAATTACGAAACATACGTTTAATAAAACAAAAAATCTCTGAAATGAAGAATGCGCAAAATAAGTACTAAATATTTGTAAAAGTTTTCGTTTTTTTTATCTCCAACATTATTTACTTAACGCATTCACACTTACTCCAATTGATGTTATTTCTTGGGAATCCCATTTCCAAATACATACTCGCGTATTTTTCTCTGATCATCTGATCGTTGTTCACCTTTACATTTATCAGTTAAACACGATATTTTTAAATCGAATTTAATTTTATAAAGAGAGCTGGAAATATGGTATTTGTTTATTAAACGTTCAGTAAATAAGCTTGCAAGTAGATTATAATTTGCTTATGCTTCACATATGTGTATGCATCTATTCGTAAAAGTAGTCAATTTTTTTTTTAATTTTCAAGCAACATTTTTTTATTAATATCTTAAATAAGTGGTCGTCTTATTTGAATAAAAAAAAATAAAGACTAAAAAATGGAACTATAGAATTTCTAATCAAGTTTGATGATTTACCAAAAAAAATTGCTAACTTAAAACTGCAGGTATATTAACACACCTAAAAGTGGTTATCTCTTTTTTTCCAAATTGAATTATTTTTTTTTTGTAAGAAAGTCTATGAGTGTTTATAGATTTTTTTAAAATTCTAATAGATAAAGTGGAAATGGTATTAAAAGTTTATTTTAGTTTATTATTTATTGTTACTTTTACCAATGGATATCATTTTAAGTTAGCTAAATTGTAAACATTGATAATAATTATATTTTTCGATATTGATTTAATGTAGGCGAGACTTCCTGCCTATGAAAAGTGTTTTTATTTACAATAACATCTAGAAGTAAAGGTTCAAAAGGTAGAAATTAATATCTCATATATTTAAAGAATTATCATAGGCAGCTGTTATCCTATCATTGAATTCCAACGTGCCCTTAAAGTATACTGACTGGCGTTACTGCTCTCGATCAAAGGCAAAGTAGTATATTATCTCTCTCTTGGTATAATAAATGTAACCGCATACAACTTTTCTGGTAGAATTTTCCCCATCCCTTGAACAGTACAATTTCCATGAAGTATTCCTTGGAGTAGATTTCTTTTAAACGTCAATATGATCAAGCCGATAGTAAAGGGATTTAGTTGGAAAGTTATATAAAATTTGGAAATTAAAATGAGCAAGTTCATGAACAAATTAATAAAATATTAATTTAAATATAAAAAAAACTTTTTTCGAATACATTGATTACTATGAAAATAAAAATTAAATATAAAAAAAAATTCTCAATTTTTTTCTCGTCGAAAAAGTTTTTATTTGTGTTTGATGAAAGCTCGTACAATTCTAGACATTTGCCTAATTCATCCCAAAGAACTTGTGTTGAGTTGAGATCGGGTTACTGTGATGGCCATGTCATATTTTCCGTAATGCCTTTTTGTTTTTTATTTTTTAGATAGTATCTACATAATTTTGAACTATGTTTAGGGTCGTTATCCAAATGCATAACGAATCCTTTTCGAATTAACCAAAGTCTTTATGGGAGAGTGTTGGTCTCTAAAATATTGGGTTGGCAACTAAGTGATTGCGGATTTTAAATAAGAAGAAAAATTCAAAATTTTTACTTAAAAATATAACTTGATTTAATTAGGTGTTGTCCGTTTTTGTCGATGACCCTTTACCATCTTTCAGGCAGTGTCATAATTCCATGTTCGTCAAACTTATTACTTTTGCTAGCAACAACCTGAATTAAATGTGATTTTACATCATCAGCGTCATTAAAAATTTTACCATTTAAGGAGTTCTGCATGAAACGAAATAAATGGTAATCTGAAGGGGCTAGGTCAGGGCTATATGGTGGATGTGACAACACATCCCAACCTAATTCCAATAATTTTTGGCGAGTGACCAAAGATGCGTGCGGCTTTGCATTGTCATGCTGGAAAACAACACCCTTACAATTTGCCAATTCTGGCCGCTTTTCTTGAACTGCATTGCTCACTTTGACGAGTTGTTGTTGAACATACACGGTGCAATAAATCGTTTGGTTTCTTGGTAAAAGTTCAAAGTACAGAATTCCTTTATAATCCCACCAAATTGACAGCATAATCTTCTTTTGGTGCATCTCAGCTTTTGATGTCGTCTGAGGTGGTTCATCTCGCATCACCCACGATCGTTTCCGATTAACGTTGTTGTTAACTATCCACTTTTCGTCGCCAGTTATCAGTCGTTTCAGAAATGGATCATTTCACCAGAAATGGTTTCGTTGCGTTTCAGAAGGGAATCGCATATGCTGATGCGTTGCGTCAAATGAATTTCCTTAAGCTGATGAGAAATCCATAAATCGAGTTTCTTAACATAGCCAAACCGTTTTAATTTTTTTTTGAATGCATGTATGCGATACATTGAGCTTCTCTGCAATCTCACGTGTTATGCTATGACGATCTGAACCGATAATGGCCTTGATATGGGTCTCATCAACTTCAACTGGACGGGCAGAACGAAATTTAGCAAACCAGTTGTGACACTGCCTTTCTTTCAAGCCTTCATTCCCATATACGGCACATACACGTAACTTATTGTGTACCTGCGATGCATTCTTGTCTTTCCGGAAAAAATACAATAAAATATGTCTAAAATGCACAGCTTGTCCTTCCATTTTTAAATTTGGATGAAAACAAAACTAAATAGCTAAACGATACAATTTTTTACTATTGTAAATTAAAGGTGGAAGTCCACACAACGAGAAAACAATATAGGTTAGGTGCTTTAAACACGTTGACATAACAAAAGAATGTGCTAATACCATCTTTTGACAAAATCCGCAATCACTTAGTTACCAACCCAATATTTAGATATTGCTATTTTTTTTAAATTCCTTTAGAAGCAATTTCGAACCATAATCAAGTTCCGGCTTGCTTGACGGTTGGCATCTCAGCTTCCGGTAGCATTCTTTCTCCAGCGCTGCGACGCTCGTATGTAGATTCTTCTCTTGGATCCATAGATCTTGAACTATGACACATCCGTTCAGAATACAATTTCAAAGTTCTTAACATCCCATTTTGATGGTTTAGTAATAGATTCCTTACCATCACGCTTCTAAATAGACCATGCTTAAAGTAGTAATTTTAGGCCTTCCGATCTTATTATAACGTTCTGTAGTTCTATGAATATAACTTTTTAAAATATAAAATGGCTCTCGTTTAATCTTCGTTTAAACGAGCGCCATTTTATATTTTCAAAAAATTTTTTCATTTTAAGTCAAATAGAATTGAATAGCTTCATTTTTAGATAAATATTAGGAGAAAAATATGAAATTAATTATTTTTTATCTATACAGGATAATTTCAAATACCTTTTTTTTAAAGTTTATATAATAATAAAATCTAGATTCTCGTTGTTAGTAAAATTGGAATCAATAGACTTCGTCCGAACCATTGTTTTGTCCATATGGAATATTCTTCCTAAACTATCTATCCGGGAGGTATTTTTGACTAAAAATTTCGGGTTATGAAAAATTCGATCCTAAATTGAAGATGGTGCCTAATTTTGACACCTTTCATTTTAGTTTTCTCTTCTCGAAGAGGCCTGACCTGATTAACCTGGTATTGTTATATAGCAGACGAATTTATAACAATTACTTAAAGTCTAAATTGTAAATGTTTTTTTTTAATTTTATGAAAATAATAGATTAATTTTGTAGTAACCGCAAGAAGGGAATGGTTTGTAAATATATTTTTATAATTTTTAACAAATATCGTCATATACATGATTAAATTAAACGGAACACATAAGATAAAAATATGATAAAAAATAAATAATTGTTTACGCGCGATTTTCATTTGATTATCATTTTGGAGAACATCATATCAGCTGACTAAATTCGAAATTTATGATTCATGCTAAAATTGTGCGAATTAAAAATATTTTTTTCTATCTAGTCAAGATTGGAGAACGTACTAGTAATAAATTATACCGTTTTTGTGCTCCTCCAGAATTTGTTAACTAATAATGAAAATATTTACAAATTAAAAATAAAATAATATTGTAATATTAATAATACTTCACACTACGACAGAAAATATATTTTTTTTATTATTAATTACTAATCTTTTCGGAAGAATTTCATTTTAATTGAATATACGATATTCGATGGATTTGAATAATAATTTCTCTGATTACAGAACGTACTTAAGTAATATTTCCATTTTGCTAATTGGTCTATTATTGCCCTCTGACAATACTCGTACATACGTCAATAAGTAATAAAACTTTGGCTACAATAAATTCTGTTCAATAAAATCGATATTTACAAAATGAAAATCACAATACTTACTCCTTTTTTCCTCTTAAATTATATTTATTTAGTATTTGTTCATATTCTGTAACATGATCTCGAGTTGATTTTTATCGCCTCTAGCCTTTAATCTCTGCCCGCATAATAAATATTTTTTCTTCCATTTAATTCGGATAAATTTAATTTAAACCTATTCAGAAAATTTTATTGTATTTCTTTTCAGAAAACCAATCAACGATATTGTTTACTCTTCAAATCAAGTCGCCACGGTATCGAACGTCTCGAAATATGTGAATCCAAGGATGACAAAAATCCGAAAATAATCACTTTAGAGAATTGCGTTAAAATAACTCAAGAACCAGCTCCAGCTAACCTCATACAGATTGTTAAAAAAACTATTACACTAACATTGAACACTTTGAATGAGGATGATTTGAAGGAATGGACAACTGCCTTGCAAACGGTCGCGTTCCGTGATAAGGGCGGAACACTTAGTCGTAATGCTGCCATCGAAGAAGACAACGATCTATACTGTAGCTCATACGGTGATAGCTTATTTAGTGTAATGCTTACTCCTTCCGAAACGTCCATTCGTTGCAATTTGGATCCAAAAAACTATATGCTCCATCTGACTGCTACCGAATTACAACTAAAATCGGCTGAGGATTTATGCATCATAATAGCCAAGTGGCCATATAGATTTATTAGAAAGTACGGCTATCGTGATGGAAAATTTACATTCGAAGCTGGCCGAAAATGTGATACCGGTGAAGGTATATTTACGTTAGACCATACGAGTCCGCAAGAGATCTTCCGTTGTATGTCATCAAAAATGAAATCGATGAAAAAGTTAATAAGTGGAGAGAGTTTGAACAGCTTGGACTGTGGAGAAAATCAGCTAACAGCAGCCCTATCAATGGAAGCTGGATCCAGAAGTCCCTTACCGCCTTCGCCGAATTCGCAGAATCTTAACGACTTCGATACGAGTACCTCATTTACACATTCATGTGTCTCAACACGTGGATTTATCTCTTCAACTGACTCGCTAAACAATATCTCCATATCCAGCACTGCTCCTATAATAAAACACATTCCAAACAAACCGCCTAGGAAACTATTAAATACGGATAAATCATCAAATGATACTAAATCACAAACGCAGCAACAAAGTTCATCTGAGAAATATAAGAAATTTCAGAACTACGAGCCAGTCTCAATAGTTGGCGACGTAAATAAAATGGAATCTATGCCATCGTCGAAAACTTCTTTGCCTTTTTTGATTCCAATAGAAACGGCGCAGGCTATCTTAACGACAAATGCTAATTCGATTAAACCACCGGTTCTGCCTATTCGAAATGAGAGTAAACAACCTGATCGCGATTATGAGAGCATTGAAACTATAACGGACGCTTGGAAGACTCTAGGACTCGGAGAGGTGAAGCATACAGAGCATTTTTCAACATCGGAAGACGATCTAATTGATTTCGTGTGGCAGAGGACGCAATCTCAACGCGAACGTGACAATAGCTTGACGAGCATAGAACTGCCAACTTCAACAAGTGCTAATAAAATCACGATCGATGAAATTGATCCAGATGGCAACTATGACCGATTAGACTTCCTGTCAGCCAACAATAAGAGCACCTCGAGTGGATACAAAACAATAGTTTCAGTAGCTCCGCCCGGTGCGAAGAAACCCGCTGCTCTGCCAAACGATTATGAATTAATTGCCAGGCCAGATATGCAGACTTGCAGATTGGCTGATGATAGCCATTTAGGTTATGGGGTATTACGGAAAACCAGTCTTCCAGGGCCGCAAGTGGCATCATCGAACAAAAACATTTCAACCACAATAATTACAGACGACTCAGTACTCGATCACCGACCCTACAATGGTCTGAACTATGCAATTGTCAGCAAACCAAAAAGAGTATAAAACTATTAGATGAGACAATTATAAATAAATTTTTTTAATCGTTAATAATAGTGAGTTAGTTAAGTATGTTTTTACATTCGTATTCAGACAAAGATAAATAAACGGTGTGTTGTCGTTTTGGACCAAAGAAGTAGTAAAGGTGATTTGCTATGCAAAATTGCTCTTGATTGGTTGATCCAATATTGATTCAGAGTATCGATAAATACGTCTCGTCTCATCGTCGTCGTCTATGATATTCACATTCATGTCATCATATAATTTAGCAATCCGTATTAAATAATATTAAGTTAATAGTTTTATTCTTCTTACTCTTCATTACGAGTATTTATAATATTGAATAAAATAAAGAATTGTACGAACGGCGGTAGGCTGAAAATTGGTAAAAATCTCAAGAATTCATTCCAAATTAGATCAAATTTTTTATAATTGCAATTATGATAATTTGTATTATTTTATGCTTATATTATAGTCTCTATTTTATTTCATTTGTTTTTAATAATAGATTTATTCTAAACAAAAAACATACGTACACAAAATAAATAAAAAAAAAAATTTATCACAAGAATATTATTTATGTGATTGCGTTACAATATGGAAATGTTTGTGATTAATTTTGATCTGTTTATTCTACAGACTTTGTTGATGGAAGAAAAGAAATCGGCAGATAATAAGACCTTAATATACGATGTTGTGAATGTATATCATCTCATTTGGTCGAGTAAAGAAATGTAGGCAGTCTGGTCTGTAAAGGCTGATATTCTAGTCAGATTAAATGGTTGACGTTGGTTTGATGAAAAAATCGGAAAAATATTTTTATAAATATTGTAAATTTTAGTTTATATTATCAATAATTATTAATTTTTCTGAAAAAAGGAGAAAATACAAAATTGTATTACTTTTTTATGTTTTTATGGAGTTGGGATTGGCTGTGGAACAATTAATAAATTGACAGAAGCTAAAGATTTAAAGCACCAAAATTTAATAAAGTGTTCAAAGTCAAATTAAATTATAAAAAATTAACATTTTTAAAATGTATTCATATAAAAATTAAACGAAGATTTTTTCATCAGCTATAGAAGAAACTTTTGGTCAATTTTAATCACAATAGGAATTAATTATTCCTTATAATAATTTATCGTATTTTGTTTTTATAAACATCTAATTTAAGCAGTTACCAGTGCCTGAAATAAAAAATACGAAAACTATTAAAACCGTATGTAGTGCAATAATTTTAATAGCATGTTGTCCTATAATAAGATGATTAAATAATCAGGATATATTCTATCAAAATAATTGTACTTGTTACCAGTCTGAAAATTTATAAAAGATCGTGTCTTGTTTGGATTATTCGAATTTTCCGAATGAGGTATACTTTATAAAATTTAAGGACTTGTAAGAAATTATTGTATAAAAATCTTTGAATCTTATCACCAATTAATTAGATTTTTAAGAGGAACTTCAAAGAAAAGTGTATATTTGTTTTCAATTCGTTTGCGTAAAACAATATAGAAAATACAAATGCATCACTAATTATTAAATAAAATAAAACAAACACTATTCTATAATAGAATCCATTAATTATTTAAATTGTATTTTTATTAATACGTGAAAAAATTTATGTATAATCAAATATAAATAGTCTACATAAAATATTTAGAAAATATTCAAACCGAATCAAAATCAAACGTGCCACGAATAATTTTAATTAAGAAGCAATGATATTTCAATGTACTTATTTACAATATACATAATTTTTTTTTTTTATTTAATAATCTTAAACCGAACATAATTATTATAAAAATTTCAAACCTATATAATTAGAAATTATGTAAATAATATTTAAGATCATTTTAAAAAAGTATAAATAATTAAATAATGTGAAATATATTAAAACGTATAAAATTAAAACGAAAAAAAATCATGAGTTGTTTTGTTTTATATTTTCGAAGAATTCACTTGTTCCATTATCGATTATGATTTTTGTTACTTTTTCGCCCTTCTCAGCGAGTATTTCTTCAATGTTTTTTTTACCATCCAAATCGGTAAACCAGCCTAAATTGTCAGCTATTAAATGATTGTTAGCACAGCCATCACATCGTACAATAACCACACCGTTGGAGTAGGCGACTTTTGAAATTGTTTTTATACTTTTTGTGGCGCAGATTTTACACGTAAAACTAAGTTGTAATTTTGGTTGCAATTTTGCTAGAGGCAATTTAGTTATTGCCTTTTCCGTACAATAAAATTTTTGATTAGAAGTTAGCAAAACTACTGAATTCAAATGAGAAATTTTTAAAGTTTGAACTGTTCTACAAGTGCCATAGCGTATTTTTGCAAAATCTGGAATATTATGCGTTATTGTATTATTTAAACTAAAAAATCTCGGAAAACTTGCAAATTTCCGTAAATTATTCATTTTGTGCATAGAAATTTTCTGATGCAAAAATAATTCTTTAAAAGTCAAGTGGTGACTTTTCATCTGTCATTCTATCTGACATTACAAACTCAACGAAAGATTTTCGTCCAGATCTGTTTTCATCTGTTAGTTTCTAAACTAACTTTGCTTATTAATGTTCATTGACTAAACTATGAAAAATTCCCTTCAATTTCTTTTAAATAATAATATATATTAATTCAAATCAATCATATTAAAATATAACACAAAATTTTATAAAAGCGTCAAGAAAATATTTTATTTAAGAACAATTTTGTTTTTTAGAAAAGAATACAAACTTTACCTATATAAGTACAAAAGCCTATTTAAATTAAGTATATATGAGTAGCATTCAATTCAAACAAAGATAATATCAATTATAGTCCGGATAAAATTCTATGCTAAATTTTATACAACGTCGCTTGTTTTTGAAACGACAATAATAAAAGTTCTAGCGTTGAATTAAAAAACGATTGTTTTCAGAGGGAATTTCTCTCTTGAAGAAATATTAAAATAAGCTGCCATATTTATTATTTGGGATTGACAGCGAGTAAATAAGAATTTGAGAAATGTTATCAGATATTTATAAAATTTCAACAAAGTTGACTTAATTAAAAATTAAATAGTAGGAAATTGCATTTCTGATGAAGTTACCATTGATTTCTATGAAATCCTAAACATAAGCAGCTAGAAAAAATGGTAAAAACTAGATATAATTTTTATAGAAAGCAACTTGTAAAGAATGATTACTTCACGAGTGATTTCCGTTTATTTATGTTGTATATAGGACAAATTAAGAATTTAGTTTATCGCCAAATAATTGAATGGTACAGTTTGGTGGTGCTCCGAAAATCATGAGAAGATTTCCGATACTTATTTTAGTAGTATTTGTCTACTTTGTTTACGTTACGGTGGAGAGTGTTTGCCCCAAAACATGCACTTGCAAAAAAATCAACGAGAATACAAACAGCTTGCGAGTAAAGTGCGGCGGTAATGACAACAAAATAGCAAGCATTAAAGAATTGGATTTCGGGAGTGATTTTATCAATATAGCTTTCTTGTAAGTTTGAATCAAACATGAAGATCTAATCGAAACCATTCGCAATTTATCAAGCCTTTTTCAACTATAAATATAACGTTAAAATCCGCTTAATTTGATGTTTTTTTTAGGAATTTAAGAAGCAACCAAATAACACATATAGAGGCGAGTGATTTTAATAATTATACGAATTTAAAAACACTAAACTTGTCTTCGAACTCAATTAAAACTATAGATGAATCCACATTTGGAGAAATACAATCACTGGAGAAGCTGATATTGTCGACAAACTTAATTGTTCACATATTTCAGGGATCTTTTGAAAAATTACTGAGTCTTAAAGAACTGTAAGAATTTTATGTGATTGGTTTTCATCCACTTATAAATATCGATTAAAACATTTTAGGGATATCTCTGATAATCCATTGGCGTGCGATTGTAATCTTTTGTGGTTAGTGAAATGGTCGAGCAATTTTTCAGTCAAATTAAAATCTTCACCAAAGTGTGAAACGCCAAGTGCATTTAAAGGTTTCAATCTTAAAAAGCTACGAGTTGGTTCGGATTTTCATTGTGAATCACCACTGCAGCCGTTGCTCGAACTTAAACCCGACCAAAATCAGGTAATATTTATTTGATATATCCTTAGATGAAAAAATGTGATCTTGACAAAATATGTTGTTCAGATTGTATTCGAGGGTGACAGACTTATATTAAGATGTCGTGCTCCACGCGTTGCAGTTGGTGCTCCACGGGATTCCGAAGATTTGCCTGCTCGTGCCCACGTATTTTGGGGTTGGTCTGAAAAGATAGTAGAAGAAAATTCAACCGAAGATATAACATATCTTGATCCAGCGATTAAATTCCCATCGATAAACATAGATGACAAACACCTTTCAGACAGTGGTTTCCTCGATTCAATTCTTATCATTCCTAGTGTCACACAAAACCATACAGGAATGTGGGATTGCCGATTGAAATCACAACAAGCAGCTTTATCGCGCAGCATTTCCGTTGTTGTGATATCAAATACAACAATGTACTGTCCTGCAAAAATTGTTCACAATAACAAAGGGCGGTACTTTTGGCCACGCACAGTTCGAGATCGGACGGTTAAGCTGCCATGTGCCGGGGAAGTGTCTATGAATACATATGTGTCTTATAAATGTAATCGAAATGGTATTTGGGAAAACCTTGAAACAGATTTGTGTCCCTATATTAGTGAAACGAGCAGAATTCTAGAACAATTTGCCAAAGTAAACTTATCGATTGCACCCGGTAGTGTACGCGAAAGTGCCAAAAGACTGAAAAATTTTACACAATCTAAAGAAAATTTATATAAAATTCGAGACCCAGTTGATATAGGATTTATATCGTCAACGTTAACCAATTATTTGAGCTTTTTGGGACAGGATAAAATTCGCAAGGATACAGATGGTAGAGAACAAGAAAGACTCGGTTCTATGATTCTGGATATTATTTCAAGGGTAATGGTGTTACCCAATAGTCTGATAGAAGATGCTCAGAAACAGAATAATGCCACAACAAAATTTATTAATGCAGCAGAACAAGCAGCAGAATTTCTTGAATCTTCCATGACGCACAAGACTAATTTGGCTATTGAGTATTTCAATCGAACTGAATCGTTTTCAAGTATAACGTGTACCTGGTTTCGTATGAATTCTGATGATTCGAAGCGTATTTTCCAATGTAACACAGCTAAATTAACTCAGAGTATCGGCGTTCACGAAAAGAATATTGAAGCCTCCATACAAATTCCATCGAGTTTAATTCAACCACAGCTAATAGCCAATCAGCAATTGGCTCACAAATTAGTCGTGGGTGTTTTCCATAGTAGTAAATTTTTTCCACCATCGAGTAAACAGCAGGATTTTCTTGTAACATCGGCTATTATTGGTGTTCAACTACTGCCAAAATCAAGTTTAATCGATTTAAGTGAACCAATTTCTATAGTACTCCGAGCACGGCCGTTCCATAATGATATCAGTGCACCAATACCAGTTTGGTGGGATACGGATGATTCCCAATGGTCTAACGAAGCCTGTAATCGATCATACTTTATGCATGGATTACTAGTATTCACTTGTACCCGGCCGGGATATTATGGATTAATGCAGAAACAACAGTACCTTAATGATTTTGCAGACGAAAATACCGGTGCTAGATTTATATTTTCTCCACCTGCATTTTACATAGGTGGAATTATACTTTTCATATGCGCTTGGATAAACATCATTACTTATTTAGCACATGGAAATGCTATTCAAATGGCGCGCCGACAAAGGCATTCTTTAGTAAATACCTGGATAGCGTTATCATTACTGGAGTTTGTATTTACAGTTGGAATATATCAGACGGAGGATTACAGACTGTGCCAGGTATTCGGTGTTCTCATCCACTATCTGAGCATCTCTGTAATACTATGGATATGCGTAAGCGTAAGCAACATGTACAAGCGCCTTTCGAAGAAGAATAGGCTACCAATTGATGACTTACCTCGAGAGAATATCGGAAGAAAACCAATTTTAGGTTTGTATTTGGTCGGTTGGGGAATCGGACTCATTATTTGTGGGATTAGTGGTGCTGTTAATATGCGCGAGTATGCCTCTTATTCACATTGTTTTCTGAGAACTGGGCCAGCGTTGAGTGCCATTTTTGTTCCAGCCGCGATATTAATCCTTTTCTTGATGATTTTATTCATATGTGTACGTTGTCATATTCGACGATTTGACGATCAAAACGGACATTTGTCTGAAGGGACACAAGCGACCGAGAATGTTGACTTAGAATTACTCGACTCAACTCCAAATGGCAATGCTGCCAATCGATCGGAACGATATCGTAGCTTGACGCTGAGCTCGCCAACAACGAGTATGCAAGAAGATTTAGAACATTCAAATGTGTCCCAGTTGCGAGCACACATAATTTTCTTATTCCTATACGTGTTGACCTGGTTAGCGGCTGCTGTAAGCATTATAACGCCGTACAGCGAAAAAATCGATTACGAAGAAACAATCTTTAGCGTTGTGTACGCTGTATCAGCATCAATTCTCGGAGTTTTTATAATCTTCTTTTATTGCATTTCGCGCAGCGATGTCCGAGCACAATGGGCCTTGCTTAGTTGTAGAAATATTTGCATCAGCAACTGCCATCGTTCACGAGGAATTAGTGATACAATAGAAATAAATACGGTCGCATATCATCAGACGAATAGCACCATGAACTCGAACTCTCGCTCGAATAGCCAGTGCTCCAAGACGCGTACACCCAGCGCTACAAACAATTTAAAGCATGCCGAATTGAATTCGGCAGCGGCTGTTATACGCACCGACAGTCCTAATAAAGGAATGCCTTCCTCAGCAAACATGAACATAGTTCTAGTCAATCGACAACAGTTCGTACACAATCCGTTAATTGTTAGTCAGGAGATCCCGAATCCCGAAATATTTTACAACCCGAACCAAATAAACGTGGCGCGAAAGTTTTTCAAAAAGCAAAAACGCCTAGCGAAACGTAATAATTTCGAGTTGCAAAGGCAAATCGAGCGAGGTGACTTTGGAGATGGTGCCAGTGATATATCCTCATCGGTAGGATCGTTTCCAAGAACTCGGGGGATTTCGATTTTCAGTTCCGGCAGCAAAGTTAATAACACGAATATCCATGTGAGAAATTTTCCCCAGTCTAGCTCACAATTCTCCAAGGAGTCTCGACCACTGAACATGAATCCGAATATACTATCGGATAGTTGCAATGAGAGCGATTTAATAGTGGACGCTGAACGACTGGTATTGGGCGCAGAAGGATTACGAGTTCTGTCGACACGAAACAAGGTAAACAATACGGAAATGGTGGCAAATATATATACGAATGTACCCGAAACATCACAGCCGCAACATGAAATAGTCACGATGCGAGCCGACGACAAATTCCGTAAATCATTGAATGTTGGAGATCTTTTGGAGCAAGACGAAATCGACCAGGAACGTAACGACTTAAATAGCCAAAGTGACCGAACCAGTACGCCCATGTACGTAAACGGAAACTTCAGAAATATTATGGACGAAAAGGAGGACTCGACCAATGCTAAAGATGATAACTTAAATACATCTG
The DNA here is from genome assembly GCA_958298945.1 of Atherix ibis. Lineage (NCBI taxonomy): Eukaryota > Metazoa > Arthropoda > Insecta > Diptera > Athericidae > Atherix > Atherix ibis. The sequence continues at coordinate 70,445,619 of OY282607.1, forward strand.
ATCCGTTGCTTCTCTCTCTGGATAGCCCAATAATTGCCATGAATACGATCGGTCTACCGATCGATGATAGCAATATCCCACTTGCGCAAAGAAATGACAATGTCGAACTAATGAGCATAAGCAATGATGAGAATATGCTTGAATTGGACAAAAATGAGGCTTATATATCGGAGCCGCTTGAAATTTCTGATCGTCCTTACAATTGCACATCACAAGCACATGCAGTAGAAAATAGACCGCAAAAAGCAAAGTCTTTGGTCTATTTAGATGGTGAAACAAAAAAACCGAACAAAAAATTCAATAGTTTCCATGAATCTCAGGTGCGCTCGGTATCGTGTAATAATCTATCGCAGTTGAGCGACACTTTTCTTGGCACCGTTGTTAACCCAGTACCGGGGAGAAATTTACCAGAGAAGAGGTTACTTAGTAGTCCAGTACTCTTTTCGCCTAGTTTGTGTGAAATAGATGACATACAATCGCCGCAAGACCATCGAGGAAGAACACAAACTCGTAACAAATGTTCGCAAGATTCGATGATGGGAAACGATAACGGAAGTGTTGGTGGAGGAGGAAATCGTAGCTCAAGTGACACAAACCTGTCTTTCGATCGAAATTCCCTAAATCTGTTCAGCCAGTCAATAAGACGAAATTTCGCCTCGAGTCCGACTTGTGAAAGTGATCTAAACTATCAGAATTCAGAACTAAGTATACGAAGTCATGGTGTTTATGCGCCACAGCCTGACAACGACCTTAACATGACATTAACAGGTGAGGACAGTCTATATTTTCCATATCAGTCATCAGAAATCAGCGATTTGGATGACGAAAATGACTTTGAAGACTTTAACAATTGCTCGAACGACTTTCTGCTACCGAAAGACGAGTGCCACGACCTTGACGGTAGCCAATCGTCAATCGATGAATTGTATCAGCAAATTACTAGGCGATCCATACGAAATGCACCACGCTCGGCTGGTAGTGGGGCTAGTGCTGCCGATGGTATCGGATGCGATGGGACCAACGTTGAAGACTCAGACATTATCCAACAGGAGTCCAGTTCAATGATTGTTGAGCCAAACAGTAATTTCAATAACGATGGACATTTTGTTGGTGTCGAAAATGATGACGATAGCAGCCAATGCAGTATTATTTCGTACATTGATCCAAACGAATGTACACGTTCTTAATTAGTTAAACTGTGAATAAATGTTAAGCATTATAAAATTATTTTACGTTACCTGCGAAATTAACCAGAAAACGAATAGTGTTAACGCTAGAAAGCGAATGAGATTAGCTAAATAGTAAATGAAGGAGATCATTTTTTTTTAAATTGATTAACAAATAAGAAGAACGAAACAACCAAAATTAGCTAAACAGTAAATAAAGGAGATCAAAGAGGATTTTTTTTATTAATTAACAAGCAAGAAGAACCAAACAACCAAAAAAAAAGGTTTGAATAAATTATTTTGTTTCTTTACATAAAATAACTCCTTTGTTATGTACACAAACAATCGTTATAAGCTAATTAACGATATAATTGTAAAAACTTTACAAAAATTATTCAATGCACTTTTAATAATGTGTAGATCGGTCAATGTATATAATGATTTTTATATGTATTATTTGTTTTGTTTAATTTCATAATTAAATTAATTGAATTTATATTTACATAGGCGCGCTAATATAAAATAATTATTGAAAAAGAAAAGCTAAAATTGTAATTAAGAATGCATGATGATTGTGGAAAAATACAATCAAAAATTAATAATACTTTTAAATGTGCTTTAAGTAAATCTTGCTGCTATTTGTGGGCTATTTGCTATAGCATTCATGTTCGGATTATAAGTGATAATATGCCATCAGAATTTATATTTTCCCATTTATATACAATATAGATTTTTTGATTTTGCTACTGGGAGTTATAAGACTTTATTTTCTTTTCATTTATATATTTGAAGAGAGGGAAGTGGTTTTTTTGTGTACAAATTAGTTATTATTTATTATTATTTTAAGTAATAAATTGATAAGAAATTTAATAAAAACATAGATATTAAAAAAAAAGCAAACAAATTATTTTTAGTTTTAATATATTACTTTTATTATATGCGATAATATTTTTGTTTTCTTTTATATAAAATTTGAAATTTTTACGAATTTGTACTCATATTTTTATAAAATATAAATTTATATTAAGATATTTTTTTTCTATTTGTTGAATATTTTCAGTTATTGAAAATGTAATATTTTTCTTCTGTCAAAGAGAAATCAAAAGTTCGTGAAAGAAATTAATTTAATACTTTAATAAAACGTGCTCATTTGTGGTTAGCTCCGTTTAAAAAAAAATTATGAAGAAAAACAAATTTGATAGGAAAGTAAATATAATACGAAGGTCGTTCATAAGTCCTTAGAAAAAGATGGAAAAAAACTGTTTTTCCTTTTCGCTATATACGCTTTTCCAACAGTTTTTCCAAAATTTTTATCCCGTCCAAAAAAATAGGATTTCGGAAGTTCTGCAAAATACTCTCCGTTTGGGCAATGACGTCCTCGTTGGAAGTGAACCGTCGTCCGCCAAGCCATTTCTTCAGATTGGGGAAAAGAAAATAGTCACTCGGGGCCAAATCTGGTGAATAAGCGGGATGCTGCAACAATTCCATTCTCAATTCCGCAATTGTCCTGATTGCGCACACGCGCATTGTCCTGATGCAAGAGGATTTTTTTCTTCTTCAGATGGGGGCGTTTCTCTTTGATTTCCTCGCTCAACCATTGCAATAACGACGCGTAATACGCTCCTGTTATTATTTTTCCTTTTTCCAAGTAGTCGATAAATATGATGGCCTGCGAATCCCAAAAGACCGTGGCCATCGCCTTGCCGGCCGATGGCACAGTTTTTGCCTTCTTCTTCGTTTCTGGAGTGTAGTAGTGTATCCAGGTTCCGTCCACAGTGACATATTGACGAAGGAATTCGGCAGGATTGCGATGAAAGAGTGCCAACATAGCCTCAGAGTCCACTACACGATTGCGCTTTTTCTCCTCTGAGAGCAAACGCGGCACCCATCTTGCCGAAATTTTTTTCACAGACAATTTTTCATGCAAAATTGAAGCGACCTTGTAATATGCCCGTGGCCTCAAATAATTCGCCGATCGTTCAAAATCAGATCGTGGATTTTGTCGATGATTTCAGGAGTAGACACCTCAACTGGACGTCCTGAACGATGTTCATCTTTTGTGGATGAACGGCCACGTTTAAATTCATTCACCCAATTGTAAACCGTCGCAAACACAGGTGCAGATGTGCCATGAACTACATCCAATTCGGCTTTGATTTCTTTCGGGCTTAAGCCTTTCAAATGGAGATGTTTGATGAGAGCCCTAAACTCGCTTTTTTCCATTGTTATGCACAAATAAATGTCGTTAACTTTAATCGACGATAGAAATTGACCTACGCTATGGATCGAGCTGAAATTTTGACAGCTTTCCTGTCGATAATGCTACTCGTAGTAACAAAAAAAAATCTTAACCGACACTACGAGCGCAATTTCTTGGATTTTCTAAGGACTTATTGAACGACCCTCGTATTACAAATATTCTCCTACTCTAATAAGAAGAACAAAAAAACAATTTCTGATTATTTCATATTAAAATTAAAATCCGAAATCTTTTTTGAAAATCACTTTTCAAAATTAACATAACAAATTGAAATAAAGCATCCGTGCAAGTTTAAGTCAGTATTATTAACTGTAAAATTTGGTTTTTTTTTCAAATGAAAAATAAGATATAGTTTTTTTGTATTTTTGGTTGATGGGGTAGTATTCAGTTTTTTTCTAAATATGCTTATAGGTTTTCAATACATTTTTTTTCATTCCAAAAGTAAATTTAAACTGATGTACTAAAAAACAATTAATAAATTGTTCATATAAGCTTGAATTTATATTTTTGCCGAAAATATAAAACAAATTTTGAATTTATTCATCTCAACAATATACTCGTACAATGAAGTTTTCTTTTTCGGTAAAATACAATTTTCAGAACGAAACCAATTCTTAAAATTGTTTTCGAGAAGAGTCATACTTGAATTTAATTTCCGATACAATTCCATTCTTCAGTAGTGGTTTGCCAGAACAACCCCATCCCTGTCTTAATTTTCTGTAAAGTAACCAAAATATAGTATTTCACCTGTAATGTTCTCTTAATTCTGTATTTTTCATTTTTGAAGATAAACTTATAAATTATTTTGATTAAAAAAAATGCTGTTAAACTACAAACAATGATTTATTCATAATGTCCTTAAAATTATTTCTAAATTCACTACTTATTAATTAGAAATTTTCAAGGATGCCTGAAAACAAGCCTTACTGCACAGCAAAAAATCAATTTTTATTCTTTTAGGATTTTATTGCCTTTAAAAAAAATTCTATCTAATTCTCTATTATCTAATATCTACGTTTATAAAGCCGCATTGCATTATTCGTTAATTTGATTTTCCATTTTTATCATCTCGAGGCTAAGAAAAAATCCTCACATTTCTTTTGCTATATGGAGTTTAGGTGCTCCTATGGATAACCCTCATAATATTATTGTATATCGGGTAAATCATGTTATTAATACCAAAACTTAATTTTTTTTTAAATTTTGTATACAAATTGAATAATAATTGATTGATTCTAATCTTAAAACCGGTGATATATTTTGTTTGAATCGTTTAACAGTAATTTTATTCTTTTGATCATTTCTAAATAAAATATTTTATATAAAAACCACAATTGAAAAAGTAAAATGTTTATTAAAAAAATCTACAAGTTATATTTACAAAAAAAATATTATTAGACATTAATGTAGACAATATAATCAACATGAAAAAGGAAAAAAAATACTATAAACGGACTTTTATATTTTGGATTTTTTGTGCCAAATACTACAAACTCGAATTAAAAAAACAAGTAATTACTGATAAATTTACGAGTGAAATTACGACAAGACTTTTTTTATAAAATGAATGCATTTAAAATAAACATACTACTGGGATCAAAGTGAATTTAGAATTTCTATAAAAAGGGACATTTTTTAATAGATGGTATTTATTTATATAATTGGTATTTATTTTTCAAGTTTACTTTTAATCTAAAATGCTAATAGTTTACTGACAATTTTTTCATTTTTGAGAAGAAAAAGAAATTTTTTTGTAAACAAATATAAAAAAATTTATTGTGTCGATTTTACAATGTGGTATAATCAAATAAGTGATAAACAACTAATTTTATATTTAAATAAAATAATTAACAGAGAAAAATAAACTAAATATCAAAAAAAAAATAGAAAAAATAATATAAACAAATATTGTAAATTTGTTTTTTCTTATTATTAAAAATTATACGTGTATGCATATAAAAAAATGTTTGAATTTTCATAATACAAAAAGAATAATTACATAATATTTGTATTATTAAGTTTAATTACCTTTTGAAAATTTTCCAAGTATTTATATTAAATACTAAATGATAATTTACCCATATCTACTCAAATTTTATACATATTATTTATAGTTGTTGAATTTTCCAATTTGAAAAAATAAATTTCATCATCAATTTTTTGTACAAACGTTTTGTATCCACTAATAATTAAAAAGTCAAATTGTACATCACATAAAATACATATGTAATATATACAATATTATTTAGTAAATAGTCAAATAACATAAACAAATATTTATTTTTAAAAAAAATTACATTTTTTATGCATGAGTATATTTTTATCATGTATGTAATTTAAATGAGTACAACACATTTATAATTTTTAAATTTATATTATTTTAATATATTTTATAATAATTATTATAAAATACTATTAAATATTTATTATTAATTTATAGATAGTTTTACGAAAAACTAAAAAAAAAAACAATTTTTTTCTAATATTTGGTTTTAAAAATCTTATTGAAAAAAACAAAAGAAGCGGATTTTTTTTTCAAAAAGTCATTTTAAATTTAACTAAGAGAAAAACTACAAAAAAAAATAATGGAATAATCTTATCATGATAATTATACGAAAATAAAATAAAGAATAGTAAATTTTATAATTATATATATAGTAAAGAAATATTTCCAAAAGAATGCATTAACATTAATAAAAAGAACCACTTTTATAAAAGAAAAGAAAGAAATCATTTTTTTTTGTGGCTAAATGTAAAGAATAAATAAATTATAAATAAAAGCGAATATTAATTATAAGTTACGAATTGCATATAAAAAAGAGTATAAGAGAAAATACTATATAAATATTTAATTATTGTTTTAAAATAGCATATTTTTTAAGAAATAAAAGACTTCTGTGGAAAAAACAAGAAATTCATTATTTGTACGTTTATTTCTTCAAGACTTTATCATGGTTCGGATTGTACAGATCACAATCTTCTCTTGACGACAATTTCTTATCATTAAGAAAGTTTTGCAATGATAAAAAAAAGTTGGTAATCGCTTGTTGTCAGGTCCGAACTATCAAAATAGCCCAACCAAGCTCCCGGAGTTTCTGGCGAGTCACTATAGACGTGTTTGACCTCGCGTTGTCCTGATGGAACACAACACCTCTTCTGTTGGCTAATTTTTGGCGATTCTGACCAATTGCTAGCTTCAAACGGTCCAATTGTTGATAGTAGAGGTCCGAATTTAGGATATTTGGCCATATCTAAGCAGCTCATAGTAGATGATTCCTTTCCAGTCCCACCAAATGCATAGTAAAACCTTCCTGCACGTTAGTCCTAATTTGGTAACCGTTTGAGCAGCTTCACCGAACTTTGACCACGATCGTTTCGCACAATATTGTTGCATGTCACCCAGTCACCATCCGTTTAAAACAATGGGTCGATTTAGTTCCGTTTGGGCAAGGCCTTGCAGATGGAAATTGGATCCATCATGTTTTTTACGTCAATTCGCTCAACATCCAAACATCGAGGCTCTTTTGGAATCCGGCTTTATGCAGATGGTATAAACTGTTCTGTGATCGATCTTTAGCTTCTCTATCGAGATGAATGCATCAAAACTTCCCAACCAAGCTCCCGGACTTTCGGGCGAGTCACTATAGACGTGTTTGGTCTGACGTTGTTCTGATGGAACACAACACCTCTTCTGTTGGGTCGAATTTGGTGTTTGGCTATATGGAAGCAGTAAATGATTCGTTTCTAGCCCCACCAAATGCATAGCATAGCCTTCCTTTCGTTCTTACACAATATTGTTGCATGGGAACCATTTTTCATTCCCAAACATCATCCGTTTAATAAATGACTTGATTTCGTTCTGTTTGGCCAAGCCTTCGCAAATGGAAATTCGATCCATCATGTCAATTTCGGTGCCACCCAAACATTAAGCTCCTTTTAGAATCCAGAGCTTCGTGCAAATGGTTTGAAACTGTTTTGTGATCAATCTTTAGCTCCTGTGCGATACTATAACCAATAACATGCCGGTCTACACATACTTCGATCATTTGCATGATTTTGTCGACATTTTCGATGACGGACCTAACTTTGCGAGGTGTATATATAATTTCGAAAATACCGGAACAGAATCGACGAAACGAAAATTGCGAGTAATGGACTGTGACAGTATCGGGATCATAAACACCATTCATAATTTCATCCGCCTAGTTTGTATTTTCGCCTTTATCAAAGCAAAATTGTAAAATATACTGAATTTTCTCTTTGTTAACTGTCATCTTCCACACCCTTTAACTCATTATTATTGAATCGACAATCAAAAAACTGTAATGTCACTTTACCAACGAAGACAAGTCTGAAGTTATTTGATTAATACTCTACGAGATATATGTTACAATATATCACTACAGCCATCTAGCAAAAAAATAATGGATTTCTTTTTCCTAAATATACAAAATATGAATTTTTTATTCTTTAAATTTTATTCAATCATTATAATGATTTCAAATTAAAAATGAAGTAAATTTTTGTAAAAAATTAAAAATAAAAATATATTTAAAAAGAAACACTTCTTTTTATACATTTTAATATCTTACACTAGAGATAATGCGTAATGAATTATTTGCATTTTATACAGATAATTCGTATTAAAACGTTAAGAAAATGTTTGTCCCACTTTGAAATGCAAACAATTTTTTTTAAATAGCCGTTTTAGAAAAGATAAAACGCATCGAATGTAAATTAATACAAAATCCATACAAATGTCTTAGACGAAACAGTTGGTAAAATTTTGGTATAAATTTATAGAAACTTGTATTTGGATTTTCCTAAATTTGGTTGATTATTTTTATAAAAATTATGACTACTCTTCCAAGTTTTTAGAATAATTACATTAAAATGTATAACATTTATTAAAATTCGGTAATACATTTTCTATAGTTCACGATTTAAATATACGATTATATTATTTTTTTAGCTAAATTTTTCTTAAAGATTTTATTTTTTCTCTAAATTACAAATAAGAAAATTATTCTTTTATATTGAATTATTATATGTCTAATCAATAGTTTCTTTAAAATTATTTGAATGTTACATAGAAAGCTGTTATTAGAGGTGCCGGTTACATTGGTGAAATGCAATGAAAATTGATCAGCTGGTCTCCCCATCTTCGAACAGTCGGCCACACGTTTCAAAAATAGTAAATTGACAAAAAATATTGTAGTTTTCATAAATGAAACAGTTTATAATTAAAAATTGGTGAAATATCATATACCTGTTCAGTCTGTAAAAATATGAAATTTTGGTATAATTATAGTAGATGTCAGGTGTTAGATTCAGAGCGAAGATGATAATTTTCGAAAAGTAGTGAATGACAAGTTCGAAAACAAATAATTTGAGGTGAAAAGATGAAAAAGGTTTAGCAGGCTTGGAGTCCTGTACTGTGAGTGAATATTGCTTGTTGTTTGTCGAAGATAAAAGTTGATGAAAAAATGATTTTACAAGGATGGAATAAATTGATTGGGAAATGATTTATTCGAATTCGAAGGATGTGAATATTAAAACACATTGACTAAAGAAGAATTTGCAGTTAAAGGAATATCAGTGCATTACGATTTATGATTAATTGAAGGAAAAAATAGTGTATACGATTTCTGATAATTTTGCAGTTGCCGTCGTCGTCGTTTTGTCGTATTCGCTTTAGACGACATCCGTGGAAAGGTGGTCGCTATATTGTGGCGACCATCCTGTTCGTGTTCGTGTGCTTTGTTGTTGTTACCTTGAGTCGCAGCATATTTGATATTCTTTTTATCGGTTTTTTTACTACTTAGCTGTCAGAATTCGTGTTGATTTAGTCTTTTGGTATTTCTTTGTTCGATTTTCGAGTGCAGCGCTTAGTTGTACTCGGTTTCGATTTAATTTTCCATTTTCATATTTGAAAATCTGGAGCCATGATCTTATTGGTAAAAGATGGGCACAATCCCTTCAGTGCTACAATGGACTTGTCAAAATTGTAATACAATAAATACGACAGAGTGTCCAAAGTGTTTAAAATGCGGTAATGTTATAAAAGTAATAACGTCGCTGGAACAGCTATCGTCGTTGTCATCGGAGAAGAATGGTAGAAATTGTGTAGGTACAAGTGGTGATGGCTTCTTATCCGATACAACCTCACCTGACAACGATGGCACCACATCGGAGACGGAAAAATGTGACAGCCCAAATACTAGTCATCAAACACTGCCTGGTTATGTTGAAATCAGTACAGACGGGTACATTTATTTATATTCGCCTTATTATACAATAGAACATACATACATCATCAGCAAACACTTGTCATACTTTTTTATATTTTCATCATGTACTCTTATTTATTGTTAAAGAAAAAAGAGCTTTGTCTACATCACCAAAAAAAAACCCAATTCCCTTAAAGGCATTAGTATGCATGAAATTTATTTCGATTTATTTGTTTATTTACCATTTTAGTTAATATAGTCTTTACAAATTTTCATTTATTTGTGCCATCTGTAAATCTAAATCGCACTTGAGGAAATCATTATTATGGCCAAAAAATTTGCATTCATACATTTCGTTATAAAGCATAATTATTTAGAAACAAGAAAGAATACACCTAGTCGCACTTATTTTAATTATATATAGATTCAATAAGATAATTATTTATAATAGTTTATAATCGAAAAGAAATCAATTCCAATGTATGATGTATTGTACAAGCGAATAGGAAAAATCAATTAATTTCGATATGTGCTTTCCAACAACAAAAATCAAAATAAGCTGCTTTCTGTTTTGCTTAAATACTTTCTATAACCTTATTGTTTCTCTTTAAATGGCTTTATACAAATTTTTTCATTGGAATTCGACACTGTTTATAGAAAATAATACGAAAAAAATTGGATAATTTGATTTGGTGTAATGAATTTAAAGTTTTCAAGAGTTTTTTTTTTATTGGTTTTCTAATAAGAATTTCGAAAAGTGGAAAATAAAATGTCATCTCACGCACTTTATAAACCAAATGAGATGAGTTGAGGAACAAATGAACGAATGGAACACAAAGAAGAAAGCAAGTGACATTTCGAAAATAAACACTACACTATTATGCGCGATAATGTTGCAATCGTGTTTGTATGCGTAACTCTGAAGAACTCTTGAATACATTTCGGATGAACAATTTTCTTAAAGCAAAATATTCAAAATATATATAATATTATAATTAAACTAGTTTTCGTTGGATATTTAAATATTTATTTCTTTTTCTCTAATCGAGTTCCTTGTTGTGCAAATGGTGATGATCGATATCACATATTAATAAAAATTGGAACTTTCGTAAACGTACATATCGATTTGTAAGTTTGTTCGGACTGTCATTTCGGTTTCTGTTATCACTTTAAAAATAATTAAAGTGATAATTTAGTTTTTTTTCATATGCCGCGAAGTGCACATATTATTTGAAAATATAGCTTTTAATTGCTAAACTTTTTAGAATGGAGACTCAGTTATGAACACTGTAATTTTTACGTTTATTTTTATCGTAAAAAAATTTGAATACAGTGATAATATAAACAGAAAAATGTCACCATTTCTTAGAAAATTCATTAGTGGTAAATTTATTTTGGTGTATATATTGTGATACCTGAATTTGCAAAATAGTGTACCATACATTAACACTAAATCGATATTTATTATGATATATAACCGAGTGATGATATTATATTTTTGTTATAAATAACAATACAAATACACATACGTACTAAAAATTTATTGCTTGTTTTGTTAAGTTAAACTATTAAAAATTCCATATAATCTATTCACCAATAAAATTGATTATATATTTGACTAGTTTTGCACGGCGCGCTATTATGCTACGCCAAAAATAAAAAAAAATATCAAAAAGTAGCATTTTCCATTTAGTGAATGACGACGGATCAAACTCGAACAAAAATTTTCAATTTTAATTCTTATGCATTTCATTCAATATTAGGATAGAAAATCAATATATTTAGGATATCCGTTATTTTTTTAACTTCACAGTATTTTTAGCTGTTTTTGGCGATTGTCAAAAATTTTGTTCGACGCCAATTGTTTGTTTGTTATGAGTTCAGATAACATTAGTACTTAACTGTGAATTTTGATCGCCACAACTCTAAACGCCATTTTACGACTATTTGAACCTTGCGACATGCGGTGGTTTTCAAACGGTCACCCATCTAAGTAGTCTAACCGTGGCCACTTATATTTAACTTCGGTGTGGAGGTTGACATTAATTTTCGATTACTATATAATGGCCAAATTATGGATGCCCCCATCGCTAACTTGTAGGTACCATAGGAAATGTTCTTAAATTTCTAATATTCAATATAATATTCCACGAGACAATATATCGGAGATAATCGCATATCATGGTTTTCATTGCGGTTTTTCGCGGTCGGAATAGATTTCTATTGACCGTATTTTTGCATGTCTTTAAAAGTTTTATCCCAATCGCAATAAGGGTATAGGAACATACATTTATTTTAATATATAGGTTGACAATTGCATAATATAATTGTCAATATAATATAATATATTATGTATACATACACATATACAATATGTATGTTTATTTTGATTTAAAATTTTTATGAAAAACATAAATATTTTCTCAAATATATAAGCACAATCCACATTAATATATATGAAGAAGAAATTCATTTGTTCTTATTTATTTACAATTTTATTCCTCTTTTTATTTGGCACTATCTTAATAATACTGAAAATTGTATAAATTGCATGTAATCACAGTGTTTACATGAGTAAATAGAAAATCGAAGTGAGAAAAATTATAGTTATTTTCTACAATATGATAGCTATTTTTAAAGAGTACGCATTCATTGAAAATATACAATTTTCTGCTATTTCTTCATACGAATATATTCGATTTATTTGTATTTTCTACTATTACTTTATATACATAAATACCGACATGTTGGTTAAAATGACTCATAATTTATTATATTCACATTTTTATTAGTTTAAATAAAATATTTTATTTTCAATTATTACAATACTATTTATAAAGTATTAGAAATAATTAAGAAAAAATACATAAAGTAATCGAAATCGATACTATCTATCAATATGCTGATTATTTTAAATATTTTATAAAATAATATACTAAATTGTGTCTAATAATATATTGTTGTATGTAGTCATACATACTCGTATATGTAACAAAGGAAATAATCTAATAAATTTCACTTAGCCTATTTCCATAGAGAATATTAACTGAATGGATTCAAAAATCCAGTCAGTGTTGGTTATAATAAATATGGATATTCTGAGATATAATATCGGTCAAGAAACTTATACCAATCTCATACCACACATATTTTAATATATTTAATATACATCGATATTATATTACTAACTCTTGGGGTGACAATTTTACTGAATAGCAAATGCATACGATAGACGACGATGGGTTGATTTCTGATTATTGTACACTAGCCTTTGTCCATTCGCAAATTCCAATTATTTTTTTCTATTCGTCTGACCACTTTTTTATTATGAACTACTTAAGAAAATGAAAAAAAAAATGTTATTAAAAAATTATCTAGGATATTAGTTGAAATTTCGCGGAAAATACGTTAATAGACTGAGCAAGGAAAAAAACCCCCAAACATCGATCCAATTAATATGAAAAAAGCACATCGATTATTATTTGGGTATATTTGAATGTGTGTGGCTTATAGAGCAGCTCGAGCATACAACAGAAACCGAATTGATTCGTTTATAAACCGGCAAACAGGAAAAAGTGAATAAATGGGGCTAAAGTGAGATCAATTACTTTAGATTTATATCTTACGACATCAATTATTATGAAATGAATAATTTACTATTAGTTCATGTATGTTTGATATAGTCGTATTGCTTTGCCAGTGTAATCATATTGATACTTGGTCTGATAGAATATAAATAAAGGAAAAGAAATATCGTACTTACATAAAGCATGTTATGTATGATATTCGTAAAAAGTGAAAATTACAATTTCTATTTGCTAGAGCATAGGAATATTGAGTATAAAGGCACTACCAACAACTGTAGGTGTAACTTCAACTGTAACTGTAAGCAATAGGCAGCAAAAAGCATAATTGTTATTTGGATCAATACTCAGGGTAGTTAGTAGGGGACAGGTTGAATTTCATTCAAACAACATCGATTCAGCAGTAGCCAGGAGCCAGTAGGTTGTTAGCTGCTTAGGTATAAGTTTCGAAAAAGGTTTCGGAGTACAAACAATTATAGTGTTCTTCCATTTAATAATCTTGTCTTTTCAATCATCCGCAATGTACTCGGTAACAAGAATAAAAACCGCTGAAAGTATAAAGAGTGAAAAAATAGCGATTTATCATAAGTCCCTTTGTTAATGGATATCGATTTACAGCGACAAATGTTTCGAAATATTTGTAAACAGTACTTAAAAAAAAAAACATATTTTTAGAACAAATGGAGGGAATATACGTATTCGTGATATTGCGTTAGGATATGATAATTATCAACGAACTATGTACACACGATTTTAAATTCACTTCGATTGCTTCACCTTGCAGAGCGATCCCATTGCCAACGCTGACATGCAAACATTCATAATCATAGTCATTGTCACACTTCCAGACGGACACTGTACGTAAAAATTATTAAACATGCGAATTTAAAATAATTGACAAAATATACACAGCTGCTTAAAATATTTTTATTGTAATAAAAAAAAATTCCGTTTGTAGTGTTTCTGTTTAATAAAATATAAAAAAATCGATCATATTCAATATACTCCAATTATTATCTATAAAAGAGAGAGACAGAGAGAGAGAGAAACAAAAATGGAACGAAAAGGAGATTTTGTGGGAAAAAATATTGTAATAACAAATATTAGTCATATCTCTTTACTAATTATACCTAACAAAGAATTTATTTTCTTCCAATTAATAAGTCTGTACATATTATCTGAATAAGAATATTGGAATATATTTAATATTCAGTAGCTTGTGGCTGTGGCTGTAACCGAAAATATTCCTAAGACAAAAGTGTAATGTGATAAGGCAATATTTAATCACAATCTAATCTTTATTCTACTTAAGTGGATATCATTAAATACAATTGATAACGAAACCTTATATAATAATAATAAGTTATTATATTCTAATAGTTAAATTAAGAACTTACTATCGAATTATTATTAAATTGATAGTATATTCAAATGGTATCGTGTATATTTATAGATGGTGTGATTTTGATTAAGTGTTAGCCGATTGTTCGAAAATTTTATTTTGTTACAATCCCAATAAAAAAAGCATTTATTTTGGATAATTTTGTTAATCATGAAAATTAATTCTATAATAAATATTGAAATGATCATTTTTTTTTTGGATTCTAATAATTATTACAAGTGAAAATTTTATTTTGCTATAAATCCCAAAAATCATTTAACAATGACATTTTTTATTCAAAGTTAAATTCTTATTAAATAATTTGATATTTATTTCTAATAATAAATGATCAAAAAAGAGTTAATTGTGTTGAAAACTTCAATTTATTACATTATAAATATTAATAATAATGGTGCTTTTCGTGTTAAAAAAAATTTATTTATTATTTTATTGGTTTATGACTATTCCCTCCCTCTATTTATTATTGGTTTATGACTATTCCCTCCCTCTATTTATTATTGGTTTATGACTATTTTTGCTAATTGATGATTTTAATAACTGATCCAAAAAGAATTGTATAACCTTTTGTTAAATTGGAATGATGACTAGTTTTATTTACATAATTTTCTGCTTCGGTGCGAAATTGTATTTTTGGAGAATCTGAGAAACTGGAGGAATTGTTAAAATTACGTATATTGATGTGTTATTCGTTGTCGAATACTCGTAATATAAAGGTATCGATTAATTCCAGTAATATCCAGAAAGTATTTAAGCTATTTTAGTTTTGGAATAGTTCCATTTTAGTAATGAACTTTATACGAGTATAAGGATTAAAAATTTTATTAGCTGGTTTTTGAAAAAAGCACTATTTACAAACAATAATCAAAAATATTTCAAATCAAATTAGTTTTTAAAAATATTCTATTGATATTTTTGATTTTTAATTTCTTTGTGCCTACATTAGGGCTTTATTTAATAATAATGTTTGAATGTACGAGGTCTGTTCAAGAAGTACCGCGAATTTTGAATTTCCGTGGATTACGTATATTCGATTTTTTGTGGCCTTATGTTAGTACTCATGTCTCTCACTTATGCCGACAAGTTCGGCCATTTTGAATGTTAAGTTAATTTTTGACAGCTGCCTTGCTTTCACGTGTTTTGGCTCGTCTTCGATTTTTGCCCATTTCAAAAAATGGATCAAAGAATCTGTTTCGGGAACAAGAAAAAGTCACAGGGAGCCAGATCTGGGGAATACAGTGGCTGCGGCATTATTAGTGCGTTGGTTTTGGCCAAAAATTCGCGCACAAGCAACGATGCGTGAGCAGGGGCGTTATCATGGTGCAAAAGCCAATTTTTGTTTTTCCACAAATCTGGGCGTTTCTGGCGGATTGCTTCGCGCAACCTGCGCATAATTTGCAGGTAATATATATTCCTTATTGACCGTTCTACCCTGTGGCAAGAACTCATGATGCATCACGCCCCTGCAATCCAAGAAAACTGTAAGCAAAATCTTCACATTCGACCGAACTTGGCGCGCTTTTTTCGGTCTTGGCTCGTGCGGCAGCTTCCATTGGGATAATTGAGCTTTGGTTTCCACGTCATAACCATAAACCCATGATTCGTCACCAGTTATGACCCTCTGGAGCAAATTTAGGTCATCGCGGACAGAGTCCAACAGCTCCTTAGCAATGTTAATGCGATGCTGTTTTTGGTCGAAAATAAGCAAAAATCTAAGACGAGAAAAAACACGTGCAAGCAAAGCAGCTGTCAAAAATTAACTGAACATTCAAAATGGCCGCACTTGTCGGCATAAGTGAGGGACATGAGTACCAACATAACGCCACAAAAAATCGAAAATCAAATATACGTAACCCGCGGAAAATCAAAATTCGCGATTCTTTTTGAACAGACCTCCTACTAACACAAAAGACACGCAAAGTGTCAAACTGGAACTAAACCGCATTGAGTGCGCTCAACGAATTTCAACAATTATCAATGAATTTGCAGCCCTCTTTTTCGATTTAAACTTTGATACCTTTATCTGTCAACACGCCCGTTGAAAACAAATTTTCACTTAATTTAGGAACATACACATACAGCACATTCTCCAAACGAACTGGCTTTCACTGGTTGTCAACTCTCGCAGCAATGAGAATTGGACATATTGCTTCGATTTTTAGAAGACATTTGTTGGCAACTTCAATTAAAAATTCGCGATACTTTTTGAACAGACCTCGTACAGTAGAATTCACTTCCACAAGACTTGAAAGTCGAATCCCTTCAACAAAATTCCATGCTAAAAAATTTCATATTGCAATGCATATTAATGTTATGATCAATCGTACAGAAAATGAGTCATTGATAATTTTACAAAGAATTTTCGGTTATAGTGATAGGATTTGGTGGAAACTGGAAAGCTTTATGAAACCCTTAATTAGCACATTTCAAATCGGATTCGAGCTTTTAGGGGAATTCATTGAAGGCAGGACCTATTTTATATAGCGATTCTGATACGGTTTAGATAGTAGTAGTATATTCTGAGTTAGTGAGTTTAATTTTATAGTATCGCTCCATATTTTCTTCATTATATAGCTGTCAGTTTATTTGGAGAAATTTAATAGTGAATTCCAGCACATTTACTTTCGCTCTTATCTTTTTAAGCTGATTGATGATTGATTTAAGATTATTTCAAATTTTGAGAGAATTATAGAATCAATAATCAAAGAGACTAGAAATATGTTATCTAGCCTTAAGCGCCCAGAGTACACCAGAGGATCATTAATTTTCACTTAAGAGAGGGACACATTAATTGTCACAATATAAAAATTTTAGTACATTAACGATACTCAACAAAAAAAATGTTGACATGTTCTTCAAATTTTTTTTTTTGTAAATAACAAAAAAAATTCAAATGTTAACTTTTCAACTAAAAGCGCACACATACACTAAACGATGTTTCTACATTTGTTATAGGCAATCTCCTTAAATAAATCTATTTAATCTTTTTTTTGTACTATAACAAATAAAACAAATTTAGGTTTTTCTATTAATTAAAGATTTTCGAACTAAAAAGAATAATAATCACTGTTCTTTTTAGTTCGAAAATCTTGTAATTAGTGTAATTCTGCTATTTTTCCGATCCAAGTTAGAGAAACCAATTACTTTCTAACTTTGGTAAATTTGATTTCAACAAGAATTAATTAGAATAATAGAGGAAATTTCTATTGAAACTTTATCTAAATATGAGCAGTATTGTTCAAATTCTACATTTAAATCCGTATTCGATTTGTATCTATAAATTGTTGTTTTTTTTTTTTTATCCTTTCCAATTGTTATAAAAAATTATCAACCTTCATAATTAATTCATAACACCTTCTTACCTTATGAAACAACATACAATAAACAATACAAAACAAAAAAAAACGATATAATATTTTTCAGAAGCGAATCTAGAAGAGTATACAAAATACTGCAAAGAGGCTGTTTGAGACGTAATTACAATAATAATAATAATAATAATAATAATAATAAGTCTGGCAATATTCGTAATTTAGACGATAATGTAAAAAGTTGCAAATGCACATGTGAGCATAGTAGTGATAATAATCGATATCTAAGATCACAGAATCAACAACAAAAATATTCGGTGTTATTTCCTTATTCATCGAATCCAAGCCTTTATCGTCGTTGGATCTGTCCAATATGTGAATTAGAAAATAATTCTGTTACATGGCATTGTTTAAATTGTGAAAGTGTAAGCTTTCTAGCACCAATTTATAAAGAAACTCTGCTTTATAAGAAGCAACATCAAAAGGACCAACAGCACGAACAGCAGAAAGTTTTTCACAATAATCAAAAGTCACAACAGCAAAAATCATTTGAGGATGATTTACGTCAGGAAAATGAGAAGAAGAACCAAACAAATTTATTAAGGCGGACACGTAGCCTTAGTATGGATTCTAGCCCGTATTATAATACAGGAATAGCAACCGCAACGACAACAGCAGCTAGACGATGCAATGTCTGTTTAATAAATTGTAATAATTTGATCGGTTCAACAGCCAATAATTATTGTAAACATCAGAAAATCAATTTGCCACCTATTCACAAAGTTGACAAAATTGGATTCGATTCAAATAATTTCCATGATAAATACGGTATCAGTACAGGAGCGGGAACGAGTTTTAACAATAATAATAATAATAATAACAATAATGGCGGTAATAATTTAATCTATTCGTGTCCGAAAATAAATAAATCACTATCGAATATATCGGATCCGCTATTCGGTGAAAAAGTGTCGTCTCGTCCAGCTCGCTGGAATGCTATAACACCGGAACCACACCTGAATCGTTCCTTGGGTGACCAGCAACAATACCAGGCGTCTCGTCAATACGCTAGACAGTCATCATTTCCTGAAACGGATTCATCGGCACTGATGTGCAATCAGCACCAGTGTGAAATCTGTGGCATTTGCAACTCAAAAGTGAATTCGGTCAATAGTAATTTTACCATAACGACATTAACACGATCATCGACCAGCGATAATAAATTCAATTCCACTCTACCGAGGAATGCCGGCATTCTGATAGCCGTTAAGGATTGGTCTAATAATGATAAATCGAATGTGTCACATTTGAAATCGTCACAGGCGCAATATCAAAACCAGCCGCAACAAGCTGGAAATCTAATCGAAGGGGATCATTACTATGAAATTTTACGTAGTCCATCAGGGTATTCGCAAGTAAAAACGACAATGCCGAATCAATCACAGCATCCGACGCAACCGCATCATCACCATCATGGTAGCGGTCATCAAGATGTTGTGATTGGTGCTGCCACAAACAATGCCAACATACCGGTTTATGAAAATCAATTTGTGATTAGGAACAAAAGGCAGGAACCAATCAAAATAACATCCGAGCCCGTTTATGCGGTTGTTAATAAATTAAATAAGGCGAAAAATAAGGTAAAACCTCAACCGGAACCAAAGTATTCGTACATTGGTATATCGGATCCAAAAGCAAAGCCGCCACCAGATTCCTTTTACGCTAGTATTGGTCCAATACCAAATATTGGACAAACAAAATTGCCGTCGATCGACAGTGAAGCGCCAAAAACCCCAGGTACTACGATACCGCCAATAAGCAATACTGCCACAGCTGCTAATGTTGCCAGCACCGAGAACAGTGCCAGTGCCAGTGTTGCCTTGGATGACAACGCCGAAAGCGAATCGTCGATTTATGCAAAAGTTTGGAAAGGTCCAAGGAAGTCGTTCGATACAAAAATGTATGTTCACTTGTTCAAAAAGTCTGTGTAATTACTTATAATTGTCCAAAATGTTAAACATATTTTGCATTGTTTAGTTTTCTTTTCTTATATTTCTTTTCATTTGCAATAATTGATTTGGTTTTTTTCCTAATTGATTTTCTTGTTTGCATTTTTAATTTGTTGTTGCTTTTTAAAAAAAAAAAAAATTCATTTTTTTTATTTAATTAAGTTTTTGAATTTCATTCATAGGTGGTATTATTTTATTAAATTGAATTAATTTAATTCACGTCATTTTTTCTAATTACATGCAATTAGTTGATAACAGCAATCACAATTTAGAAATTATGCACTAAATCTGAATTGGCATATTTATTTAAGGAATTATTTTCATCACAGCTCAGCAAGAAGTGCACATGAACGATTGCTTATTTTTCAAAATTTCTATTTTTCTGCTTTCATTATAAAAATGGCCGATAATTCCAATTAACAGTGGAAAGAATTAAATATAAAAACAATCTGTAGTTTAAATGATTTTTTTCAATAAATTAGAGGCAAAAAATAATAATAAAAAAAAACAATCAAAATATTTTGCCGAATTTGTAGGTCGTTGCGCTACAAAAGGATCCCTGGCACACATCTAAGGGACCTTATATGCAAACATAAAAACAAACAATCGAAATAGCGTTATTTGTGCAGAAATTTCATTTCTTCATATTCTCCTGCGAATATAAAAACAAATACCTGTCTAATAAATTAATTCAAATTACTGGCTTGTTTTAGCTTATATGCAAAAAACACATAACAATTAAATGTCGAGCTGTAATACTATATAGTAGTAAAAAAACTTAGCACATTTCATTTACGAATCAAATTTCTTTTATCTAAAATCATCAATAAATTTTACTAACAATAGCCAATAAACATCTAAGATATATATTAACAAATAATCACCTGCACCGATTATTTCGCTCTTATCAGTATCATATTAACGATCGATGTCATTAAAAACTCACTGTAAAAATATTTGAATATTTATTATTTTCCTTATTTTTTTTGATGCTTTCAATGATAATTTTTCTTAAAGTTTACTTTTATTGTTGTTTTTTTTAAAATTTATTTGGCAATCTTTTATTATATATTTAGAAGGAAAAATTTTATTTTTGCGATAAGGAGAACTCTTTGGAATTTTCAAAAAATTCAAATGATGATTATAAACATAGTTTTTTGTTGTTGATGGAATGATTTTTTTCAGTACGCTATCGTCACAGCCTTTGCCCAAATCAGGCAGTGGTAGCTCATCGTCATCATCGTCTTCAACGACTCCACCACGTATGTGGACTTGTACGAAATGTTCATACGCCTACAATCCCTTATGGGTTGAAACATGTGATATTTGTGAATCAGCACGAAGTCAACCGTCGCTGACGCAGCCTAGTCTAATTACAGTAACTAAAGTTGTTGCGCCATTAATAGGTAAATATATAAAAAAAACTCTTAATCATGAAAATTAAAAAAAAAAAATTTTGTGATCAGTAATAATGAAAATAATTATTTTGTTTTCAATTCGCTTTTGTTTTTATCAATAGAATCAAGAAAAGAGATTAAATGTGGCCAGAAAATGGGCCAATCAAAATCGTCGCATGCATTTGATGAGGTACCGTCTGTTGTTCAGGTCCCAATCGCCACATTCGAACAGGATCTGGATGACGATTTTCAATTTTATCCAAGTAAAAACCATTTTTTAATCATTTGTATTTGTAACCAAGTTTGTTTGTTAATAATTTGCTGATAATTAATAATTCTTGTTAAAATATGGTGTTAAAAAATGTATTTACAAATTTTTTGATTAAAAATGTCTACTCCTTTATAGATGCAATAAAAACAATTCTCTTTTGTTCTTATAATTCTTGTTTTTATTACTATAAATAAAAATTTTAATTTGCATTAAATTATCTTTTTTTTTAAGGTGATTCCAGTTCGAGTATGGAACAAGAATGGACGTGTAAAAAATGTACTCTAGTCAATTCATCATTGTCAATGGCATGCGTTGTATGCGGCGGCTCAAAATTGAAAAGTATATCGGCCATTGAGGACATGACACTACGGAAGGGGGAATTTTGGTCTTGTGCTCAATGTACATTAAAAAATTCCTTATCAGCTAGTGTTTGTATAGCGTGCAAAGCAGCGCGGCCTATCCCAATAATATCAGGCCAGCAGACACATTTCCGACCGTACACATCGACACCCGTGACTAGTGGCGGAGCTGCTCATAATAGTAAAGCTCAAGCAGCATTGCATAATAGGCAAGTTTTGGCATCTCTTGCAACGAATAATAGCCCATCGTCGTCGAGTTCACAAGTAGGCGTGAATTCGGGAAATTCGAATCTGGTTCCACCTGTACATCGTATTTCCCGAAGTCCATCACCGAAACATGACCGATCGTCTTCGGGTGCGATTCCTAAGGTCAGTTTTAAATTTTGAATAAGTGTACTCTTATTAATATTCACTTTTCTTGCAGAGACACAGTACTGGTGCGGTGGTAACGCGTACTCCATCCTCCAGTAGCAATGTAAATCATTCGAATCGTCATAGTAGTAGTGGTTCAACTCCTACGTCGGTGAAAACTTGGCAATGTCCAGCCTGTACATATGAAAACTCATCAGCTAGTGTTGTGTGCGACATATGTTCAAGTCCTCGAGGGCTGGCTAGTGCCTTGTCGTCGGAAATTAATGCCCAAAACACTGGTTCTGGAGTTTCGGCTGATTTAAATAGGAAAGAGAGTAAATTGATGGCGAATCTGAGGCAAATCGAAGAAAGTGAGGCACGCAGTAAATGGGAAAATATTATTCAATACTGTAGGGAGAATAATGAACTGTTTGTTGACGACTCATTTCCACCGGCACCTCGAAGTCTATATTATAATCCGATGGCGAATAACGATGGAAATCCAGTGGTGCAATGGAGACGACCACACGAAATCAATTGCGATGGCGGTTCATTTCCTCCATGGGCAGTTTTCCGTACACCTCTGCCATCTGATATTTGTCAAGGTGTTTTGGGGAATTGCTGGCTTCTTAGTGCTTTGGCGGTTTTAGCTGAGCGAGAAGATCTTGTCCGAGAAGTGTTAGTAACAAAAGAAATATGTGCTCAAGGCGCGTATCAAGTACGACTTTGTAAAGATGGTAAATGGACAACGGTTTTGGTTGATGACTTGTTGCCATGCGATAAACGTGGTCATCTTGTGTATTCGCAAGCGAAACGGAAACAATTATGGGTGCCGCTAATCGAAAAGGCTGTTGCAAAAATTCACGGCTGCTATGAGGCGCTAGTATCAGGACGTGCCATAGAAGGTTTGGCGACATTGACAGGTGCACCGTGTGAGAGCATACCACTGCAACCGAGTTCGTTGCCAATGCCTAGCGAGGATGAACTAGACAAAGATCTGATTTGGGCGCAATTATTGAGCTCTCGGTGTGTCAAATTTCTAATGGGAGCAAGTTGTGGTGGAGGCAACATGAAAGTCGACGAGGATGAATATCAGAGTAAAGGTTTGCGACCAAGGCATGCGTATTCCGTCCTCGATGTCAAAGACATTCACGGTCATCGTTTGCTAAAGCTACGTAATCCTTGGGGTCATTACTCATGGCGAGGTGATTGGTCAGACGATTCGGATGTATGGACCGATGAGCTTCGAGAGATATTAATGCCTCATGGTGCATCGGAGGGTGTTTTCTGGATCTCGTTCGAAGACGTTCTAAAATACTTTGATTGCATCGATATTTGTAAAATTCGTTCCGGTTGGAATGAAGTACGGCTACAAGTTAGTACCAAAATAGATAATATTTAATTTTTTTAATTAAATTTCGCTAACGGAATATGATTTTCCCCACAACTAGGGAACTCTGCAGCCTCTGTGTTCATTGTCATGTGTTTTATTAACGGTTTTAGAACCAACCGAAGCTGAATTTACACTTTTCCAAGAAGGTCAGAGAAATTCAGAGAAATCTCAGAGATCACAGTTAGACCTTTGTGTTGTTATATTTCGTACGAGATCACCAGCCAATCCGGAAGTTGGTCGCCTTGTAGAACATAGTAAACGACAGGTGAATATTGTTCGATGACAAGAACAAATGCACTTTTAAAATATAAAGACTTTTCTTCATTATTGGAATCGATGATTTTTTATCAGGTTCGCGGCTTTGTTGGCTGTCATAAAATGCTCGAACGAGATATGTACTTGTTAGTTTGCTTAGCATTCAATCATTGGCATACAGGCATTGAAGATCCACTGCTGTATCCACAATGTGTTCTAGCCATACATAGTTCGAAACGTTTACTTGTTGAGCAAATAAATCCACCACCATTTTTACTGGCTGATGCAATTATTAGCCTGACCTTAACAAGAGGACAAAGACACGAGGGACGAGAGGGAATGACTGCATATTATTTAACGAAAGTATGAAAATGCAACTTTATATAAAAAGATAAAAGAAATTCATAATTTTCCTCAATATTATATTGAAAGGGCTGGGCCGGTTTAGTTGTGATGGTTGAGAACCGTCACGAGAACAAATGGATTCATGTTAAATGTGATTGCCAAGAAAGTTATAATGTTGTATCGACTAGAGGAGAATTGAAGACTGTTGATTCTGTGCCTCCTTTGCAAAGGTGAGAATCATTTTTCTTATTATCAATCATAGAAAAAAAAATCGAAATTAACATTTCATGAATACATTATTTTTAAGGCAAGTAATTATTGTGCTCACACAATTAGAAGGTAGCGGGGGTTTCAGTATTGCCCACCGTTTGACACATCGCTTAGCAAATTCGCGGGGTCTCCACGATTGGGGTCCATCCGGTGCTACACATTGTCCACCAATAGATAACGTACACGGATTACATGCTCCACGTTTAATTACGTGATTGATAGTATTTCGGATAAACATACATACGAGTATATAATAGTTTAAACAATTAATAAAATAAAAAAAAAAATAAAAAAAAAAAATAAAAACTTGACTAAATAAAACAAGTATTTAACTATATAAAACGTAATATAATTAAAATAATAATAATAATTAATTATTTCTATAAATGGTAAGATAGTAATCAAAAAGAATATATATAAATAAATAAAAAGAAAATAGTTTTAAATAAAATTATTTTTAAAACAACTGAAACAGTAAATAAACCATAAAAAGAAAATCTAACAAAAAAACTGAATAAGATAAAAAGTACTTCGTATATGACCAAAATGGCATAAAAACGGTAAATTATTTTTAAAAAAATAGAAAAAGAAAATTTAATTTAAATAAATGACGACATGCGAAAAAATAACATTCTTTACACGTAAAATATAAATAAATATAAGAATTCACAATATCTTTATAATTAATTAATACAAAATCCAAAACCAAAGATTGTATATTTTTACAAGTGTATTCATTTCAATTAAAATTTTATCCTTTTAATTTTTATAGAAATTGAAAGACATTCTAATGGAAAATATTGCATTCGTAACCAACCACCATATTTAATATACATATACTCAATAAAATTACATAATATTTATTTATTTATACATAAATGACAAAACAAAAATAAAACCAAAATAGAATGGTAATATAATATATAGACATAAAGATAAATACAAGTTCATACATATATACTAAGCATACATACCTATATAAATTTATCTATACACAGAAAAATTCGTATATATAATATACAATATATATTTTAATAAGCGGTAGTAAAATCTGAAAGTCAAAACAAAAATCTTTTTGAGCAAACAATATATTAATAGAAAAAAAAACGAATATCGTATATATATAGGAGATTGCATTTAAAACTACACGTACAAGTATGGGAAAATTAGGCAAATTAGTAATAAATTGGATTAATTTGATATAATTTTACAGTTTTCAAAACGTACTTCTATCGTTTTATTTGGAGACAAGTAGAAACTAGCAAATAACAAAGACCAAGTTCAGAAAGATTCGCATTTGTTCATTCTATCTTTATTTTTACTTTTATTAGTTTAAATACAATTTAATATCGTCTTTTGTATTCTTCATAGGTATTCATATAATCTCATTCTAATTAAATAATTATTTATACCAAAAAAAAAAATATAACAAATTTACTAATATTTATATTGTTGTATTTATTTTTATATTTATTTTAAGTAAGTTTAAGAAGCAGAAAAAAACCACTTTTCTAGTTGTACATAAAAATAAATATACAAGATGCGATTAGAAGAAAAGGCACATAATAAACAATTTTATATTTCAAATAATTTTAATAGAAAAATTGCGTATTTCTCATTCAAAAAAAAGCATTCACTGATTGTTTTTTGTCTGTTTTATTTTAAAGTAGATTTTTTTAATATTATTAAATATTTGTTTTGCTATTTTTATACTAATTACTACATATTTATTTAATTTACCGATTTAATGAACTTAAATGCTAATAATATAAACCTATTGGGAAATTCATTTTTCATTGCTTCACTTAGATATGCTGTACTCTTAACATTCTATATTTAACATACACAATTGTGTAACTGTTTTAAAAAATAGAAGAATTAATCGAAAAGTAAAATAAAATAAATGAAATTGAGTATTTGAACCAAATTAAATATGTTTTGGTTTTTATATTTCTAATTTTTTTCAAAATAAAGTTTTTAAATAATTTTCCGTTTCTTTAATATACTACAAAAAATACCAATTTTTTAAAAATTAAATACAAACGAGTTATATTTTCGATTAATAGGAAAATTATAAAAATTTACCTGTGTATATTGTGAATGTTAGGGAAATTTTGCATCAAATTTTTTAGATAAAAACGTTTTTTGATGTACAACTTACATAAAAAATTGAAAATTTCTTTTCAAATTTAGTTTATTCTTCTTAAAGCATTTATAAGTTAATTTACCATTAAAAATCTGATATTTTTATTGAAAACAATACTCTTAAAAAATTATTTTATTATTAACAAAAGAGACCAAAAAAAAAATAAAAATAATAAAATAGTTTAATATAAACAAAAATATTGAAAAATTAGTAAAAAATTATTCTTTTAATTATTATTTATTTTATGCCTAATAATAAAAAAACAACAATAAAAACGAAAAATTGTAAACGACTTAATATTACATGTAGAGGCACGTAAATTAATTGGAAAACGAAAGGGTGACTAATGAAAGTAAGTAAAAGAAAAAACTTTCTTAAGAATTATATATATTTAAAAAAAAAAACATTGTGATAATATTTGAATATTTGTGAAAAAATAAACATACAAAGAATAAATAAATAAATAAATAAAAGAAAAACAAATTAATCAAATTAATTCGTATATAAAAGGAAATAAAACTATTATTAACGATATTTAAATATTTAGTAATGATGATGATAATAATAATAATAATAATAGTAATAAAAGAAGAAAAACAATGAAAGATCATATGTAAGTTTATATTATGGGGTGGGTAGTACACTACTTATATTAATATAATTGAATTTAATATAAAAAAAGAAAACAAAATATTAGTTACACAATAACGATAAAAATTTAAAACATAATAAAATATTACTAAAAGTTGGAAAAAAACAACAGAAGGCACCACAGAATATATATAACTCATGAAAATAGAGAAAGAAAAACCATAATTGCGTATATTGTATGTGAATCAAGCAAGGAAAAAAACGATAATACATTTTAAGAGTCATCAAATGTATTCCTTTTAATAATAGTATAAATAGTAATATTGAAGAAATGTTAAAAAGAGTACTAAACCTTAAAAAAACAAGAACTACATATGTGGATATGAAACCGTTTTTAAAAGTATAGATTTAAACAATAATTAAAAAAAAACCTAGTATAAAAATTAAATTATGTTAAAAAAATTAACAAAACAGTATATGGGAAATAAAAATATTGTAATAATAATAATAAGTATTTAAAATGGAGAGAAAAAAAGTAAACAACTAAAGTAAACGAAAGAATTAATTATTCGCAAAAAGAAACAGAAAACGAAAACAGAATTGTTTGTGAAAATCACTAGTTAAATTATACAAATTAAATAAGAAAAATTACACAAAACAAAAATATATGTTTTATTTATAATCAAGAAAAGGAGTTTTTGAGAGAATGGGGGCTTTGTTATAAACAAGAAAATAATTATTGACCTGTGGTATTTAGATAAAATTATATTATTTAACTGGTAAAGAGTGAGCACTGAGTTAATGGGAACACACAAATAGGACGCTGACTTCCTCTAAGAATAATTTGGGAGAAATCCACTGTCACATTTATGCCGATAAAAAAAACAAGAACAAATTTTTGTTGCTGCTTTTCAAGGTATTTTTATAAAAGAAAAGACGTTAGTGTTTTCGTTATTTTAGGATGGATGCTTTTTCGATTAATTATTTGATCATGAACGAGTGGAAACTGACAAATTACAAATCCCCTAACCGGTCATTGAACTTTAATGCTTTAATTTTTAATCCAATTCCTTAGAAAAATGAAATATTTTAAAATTTTCGTTAGCTGCAAATACTTTTTTTTAAAAGTCAATATCTTTATTAAATGTTTCAATCCAGTGTTCATTTCTCACTATTGTAGTGTTCGCCACGAACTCTACAATGATTGTTACAATATTCCTCTAGTTGTACCACAAATAATTTACTCAGCCCATAAGTCCAACTCAGTAGATAAAAATCGAGGTAAATTTTCGAGTTTTGCGCTCCGATTTTATGACAACTAAAAGAGTAAGTTAAAAGTTCATGACCAATACAACTTAAAATGTTAAGTGAGAGGAAACTGGAAATAGTGCATTTGATTGGATAGTTATTGCGAAGTTACATAACATTTTGATTACGCTTTTTTTTTCAAATTTCAGTTTTATTTCCATTTTTAAAATAAAATAAAGCTTTAGAAAACATTACAGAAAACGAATTAACCAAGTTCACAAAAGAAGTAAGGCTTAAGTATTTGCAGTTTCAAACAAGTATGTTTCATCATTCTCTACTTCATTGTAGTTATGTGATTGCTGTTTCTTTTCCTTGTACAAATGAATACGATCGTAGCAAGTAACCCTTCAAGAGATATAAAAGTGAATTTAATATTTTCAAACGACGGAAGAAAAATCAACACAAGAATACGAACAGAATACCGTGGTAGATTTCTTATACTCGCAATGCCTAGTTATGATATTGTGCATTGTAAGAATAAAATTGTATTATGACCATGTACACGCATTTGCTTTTTTTTCGTACCTATATCACTAATGTTTCTATTTCATTCAACTTAAAATAGGGAATTGCCATGGATTTTTATATTTCTGATCCACAATTTTAGCTATGATTTCTGTTTGAGTAAAATTTGAGGGACTTGCTCAGACAATTCAACGTGTTTTAACGAACATATTTCTTAATTGAAACAAGGGAACAGGTTGTTTGAATTTATGGCATACACATATGTATATATATATGTCTGTTAATAATGTATAATTTATATTATTAACAATAAAAATTAATAAATAATTCTATCGTAATTGGTAGTTGCTGAACTTATTTTTTAATATATTGCATATATTTGAATTTTTTTCTTGTGGATAATCTACGAAAAAACAGAGATATGAAGAACCCTGAAAATTATTTGATGGCAGTATCCGCCACGAACTCTACAATGATTGTAACAATATTGCTGTATTTGTACATAGCCAAAAACAATAGAAAAATTAAATCAGCAGCAAAACCCTGCAACACAGATTTCAAGGAAAACTCCAGTTATTTTATTTTTATCTTTCAATTCGCCTTTTTTAGTTATAAGTTAATTAGAACTGTTATAAAGTTCTAATTAACTTATAACTAAAAAAGGCGAATTGAATAGATATTTTTTGTTATTATTCATTTGTCGATGTTGTTCCAAAATTTTTCAATTCTAATTTTTGCTTTCCAATTTGGATGTTTTTTTAAAAATCTTCTTGATTCAATTTTTTTTAGGTTTATTTTTTTACAGTTTCAATTATTTTTCTATTGATATTAACTTATTTTTAAAAATCCTTTTTCAATTAATAAGTTAATGTCAATAGAAAAATAATTTAAAAAAATCCTTTTTTTAAAACTTAACCAAAGAAGCAGATATCAGAGCAACAGTCGTGAACTATTATTCGCACGTACGACCTAATCGGATGATCGTACGGTCGGTTTTGCCGTTGATAAGACGAAGCGTCATTGCATCATGACATCTTCTGTACACGAGTCAACAAACTGGACGAAGATTCAATACAGGGCCTTGCTGATTTATGCGCCACCTCTTTGCTAACGACCAAATCAGCAATGCCATCGATAAGGCTACGATAATAAGAGCCGAGTTTTATAAAAATTATTTCTAATTCTTCGTGAAATACTTTATTAGAATAAAATGGAAACAACATATAATCGAAAAGCTATACTATACATATGTATATATGCAAATAGCTTATACAGCGACGTCACTTGTGTTATGTGAGTTTTTTACTTTGAAAGGTTTTTGTAAATCTACCTAAACTTCAATTTTACGTAAAAAGATTAGTTAAGAGTCCATGCAGTTATTATTTTTTATATTCAATGAAATAAGAGAATTCTCTTTTATTAATTGTCTCATCTCTTTTAATAGTTTACTCTGCATCTTGCACGTAAGAATATTTATTATAAGCAATCTTTCACGTAAGAATATTTATTATAAGCTTTAATAATTTTGCTGGAATTATTCATAGTTTTAATATTAAGAATATATGCATGCAAAAAAAGATAAAAAAGAATGTAAATTCCAATTAAATCTTAAAACTAAAAATGAAAAGAAATAATAATAAAAAAAGGAATGAAACTGTTGTTAGTTTTCCTCAAAAATGTAATAAGGGAAAAAAGGTCCTTTTCAAACTTGACCAAATAACTAAAACTAAGAGGAAAAATTTGATTATTTTAATAAATTTAATTATTAAACGGTATTTTAGTTAATTTGTAATGTTACGAAATAAGAATTTAATTAATTTGTAATGTTACGAAATAAGAATTTAATGTACAAAATGAATTAGCTGCATCTAAAAGGATATGTGGTGGTTAAAACAGAATGCATATTTCGAAATCCCCATACTTTGACCGTTCTATCGTCGGCGCCTGATGATGCAACTTTATGTTCTTGGATAAATACAGTTGATATAACGCACCTAGTAACAAATTTAAGCAGAAAATATAAAATATTTATTTTTATTTTTACATAATTTATCCGAGTTTTTAGTTTCTTATTGAATGGAAAATATCGTGTTCGTTTACAGTAAACACAACTTTCCAACAAGGAAAAATCTAAAGAATTAACTGCAAACAGACACATACTCGAAACGAAGGATACAGCTATACAATGAAATATCAACGACAAATTAAAGAGCAACATAAAGTAGTCGAAAAACCGAATGAAGACACGAAAACGGAAAAATTAGAACATGTTCAAATATCCACAAGTAACTTCATAAATATCAAATGAAAAGCAATTGGAACAATTGCATGAAAAACAGAATAAATAATGCGATTTTTGGATAAATTTATTACGGAAAATAATCTAATTTTTTCGTTTTTAATACAAAGCTAATAAAAGTTATTTAAAATAAATACATGTCAAATTCATTTGTCGCCACCTATTGAATAACCAAAATAATTCCAATTGAGTCAACTGCCATGTCAAATTCTTATTTAGACTCACATTTTACTAGGACAATTGCTATCTACGAGAAATCTAACTATTCGAATCCAATAAAATTTCGTGCATGCTATATTGGGCAGGATAAAATATAAATGGTAAAATATTCTTAAAAGCTAAATACGAAAACCGATAAACGAAAATTTAAAAATTAGACTGCAAAATTAGAATAAAATGGTTAAGATGAAAGTAGAATGGTAATAAAAATATTACCGATATTTTGTGCAATGTTCGAGGCACTCTCATATAAAACGAAATAAATGCACGACTACGTGTAGTATTCGGTTTCTTGGAAAAAAGTTTGCTTTTGGGTGATTTCTCGAAACACAAACATTTCGTAAAGATACTATTTCATTATAAGTTTGAATTGTCTCATACAGTTCTTGTGAAATCTACATAATGTCTATGTAGGTTGATTAAGATTTTTTTATTAAATTATTAGATGCCGTTGTACCAATCACTCGCATCCACGACATTATACGTGTAAGTTGGAAGTCCTCATATATTATTATTTTAAAATAGTATTTGGTTTTTTTCCAATATTTTGTAGAATTCATTGCTCCTTCCTTACACATATAATAACTCGGTTAACTATCAAAATATTCTGGCGGATATTTGTTTATTTATACAATAATAATAAATTGGCTTGAACAAATGTGCTGAATTTATTAACGGTTTTAGAACCATCCGAAGCTGAATTTACACTTTTCCAGGAAGGTCAGAGAAATTGAGAGAAATCTCAGAGATCACAGTTAGACCTTTTTTTTAAAAAGGTAAATTATTTAAAAAAAAAAAAAACAGAAAAAGAAAATTTAATTTAAATAAATGACGACATGCGAAAAAATAACATTCTTTACACATAAAATATAAATAAATATAAGAATTCACAATATCTTTATAATTAATTAATACAAAATCCAAAACCAAAGATTGTATATTTTTACAAGTGTATTCATTTCAATAAAAATTTTATCCTTTTAATTTTTATAGAAATTGAAAGACATTCTAATGGAAAATATTGCATTCGTAACCAACCACCATATTTAATATACATATACTCAATAAAATTACATAATATTTATTTATTTATATATAAATGACAAAACAAAAATAAAGACAAAATAGAAT
This sequence comes from Atherix ibis, assembly GCA_958298945.1. Lineage (NCBI taxonomy): Eukaryota > Metazoa > Arthropoda > Insecta > Diptera > Athericidae > Atherix > Atherix ibis. Next base: position 70,478,378 of record OY282607.1, read on the forward strand.
GGTAATATAATATATAGACATAAATATAAATACAAGTTCATACATATATACTAAGTATACATACCTTTTTAATAAAAGGTAGTAAAATCTGAAACTAAAAAAAGCAATCTTTTTGAGCAAACAATATAATAATAGAAAAAAAACAAAAACGAACAAGTATGCGAAAATTAGGCAAATTAGTAATAAATTGGATTAATTTGATATAATTTTACAGTTTTCAAAACGTATTTCTATCGTTTTATTTGGAGACAAGTAGAAACTAGCAAATAACAAAGACCAAGTTCAGAAAGATTCGCATTTGTTCATTCTATCTTTATTTTTACTTTTATAAGTTTAAAAACAATTTAATATCGTCTTTTGTATTCTTCATAGGTATTCATATACACCTAATTCTCTTTTTACACAATAGATACGTTCCCAAAAAATTCGTGCAAAAAAAATTCGTGTAAAAAAAGATATTGGTTAAATGGAAGAATAGTAGATTGGTTCCAGACGTTAAAATGCAACTGAAAAGTACAATAAACAATATTAAAACAATCTTGATAGAGTTCACTTAAGAATTTATTTCGTGCTTACACATTTTAATTCATTAAATATATTATAAAAAATAAATTATACTTTAAAAGAAGAAGAAGATAATATCTGAAATTCATTAATATAAAAAAAATAAAAATAATATAGACATAACAAAATTTTATGCATTGTCACTTTCTGACAATAAACGCATACGTTTGCGTAAGACTACAATATCACTGCTATCAGTAGAATTATTTTGTGAAAATAATTTTGTATTATCATCTCTATTCTCCTGTGTTGATTTCGTGATAAACCGTTATAAAGCTACCTGTAAGATGTCATTAATGATTTCAGTTCACGTTTAAATTTTGCAGTTCGTTCCTCATCAAGATCATGTTGTTCAAAATGATTACCTAATTTCCTGGCAAGATCAAGGACCTTCTTTAATTAGAGTTGCATTTAAAATGGGAGGATCATCTTCGTCATTATCGCTATCTTCTCTGTTATCGTGAGTCTCAAGGGTGCGGTCTATAACTTCATTTTCACTCAACCTTTTATCAACTAATATATCAGCAAATAATAGATCATCGAATACATCTCCACCAATTGTATGTGCCAGCGTTGTGATGTTAGTAAAAGCAGCGTTATTATGGATGAGAGGATCAAGATCTTGGCTTTTGACACATTCTGGCCAAATATTTTTCCAACATGAGTTCAGCGTTGATGGCTTTAAGTCAGCTAACGCTAGCCCAACTTGAGTAATGCACTCCATAATGGAAATTTTTTCCACACTTCAATCCTCATTATGGTCTACAATAGTTTGTCCAGCACGTATTCGAATGAACATTTTATGTAGTACGTGTACGTTTTAAAAGTAGCAATTATCCCTTGTTCTAGCGGTTGTATTAAAGATGTAGTATTAGGCGGAAGAAAACAAAATTGCACATTTGGGTGTTCCAAGACCAGATAGCCAGGTGCATTGTCTAGAATTAAAAGAACTTTAAATTCTAGACAATTTGCATTCATGTAGCGTCTAAATTCTGGGATGAAGTATTTCTGAAACCATTCTGTGAAGATTGCACTGGTCACCCTGGCCTTTCGTTTGCTGTCCAGTGAATTGGCAATTTATTGATATCTACACCATTCATCGAGCGTGGTCTTAAGGCGCGATTTACTAGCAGTGGTTTTAACATACGTTCTCCTGAAGCATTGGAACAAAACAACCGGCACTTTTCTGCGATTTTACAACATAAGTTCTCCTAGGCATTCTTTTCTAAAAAAAAGCCACTTTAATCTACATTCAGAACTTGATCTGGGCGTGTATCCTCCATCTTCAATAATTTTTCTAAGTTTTTGAGGAAATTCTTTGGCAGTCAATTCTCCCCTAATTTTTATATTATGGAGAGTATGTCGGTTAAGAAAACTTATCATCCAACCTGTACTTGCAGAAAATTCAGGTTGTTTTGACTTCTTTAATACGTTTATAGATTCTTAATGCTGTTTTGCTGGCTTAACTTCTTTAATACGTTTAAAAATCCTGGCTCAACTTCTTTAATACGTTTATAGATTCTTAATGCTGTTTGCTTGATAGTAATTCCATCTATTGGTATTCTTTTTTGTGATTTCTCTTCAATCCACATTACCAAAGCTTTTTCCATCTTCTCTTTGACAACATCTCTTATGTAAGACGATGATTTAGCACTTATTTTTAAGTAAGTATCATTTTTTTAATTATTTTTTAAGATACGCAGTATCATTTTTTTAATCGTTCTTATGGTAGCTTCATGAATACCAAAATGCTTGCCGACAGCCGTTGCACTTTGTCCTATTGCAAGTTGATCTAAAATTTTAATTTTAGTATCTAAACTGATCGCTTTCCTCCTCTATTTTATTACAGGTGAATTATTTGACATTGTGTTAAGGCCACCAATAATATTTTTCATATTAATAATGCAAAGATTTGAAAATTATTTAAAACTTACCTGTTATTGAGTTAATAAATCTATACGAGCACTAACTTTATTTTACTTATAACTTTTTAAATATCCACATTAACTAAACGTCTTTTCTTTTCAACTCTCAAAACCCAACTAAAATGCGTAAAAAATACATTACGTCTCTACGCTATGCATAATTCGGGGAATCCCACTTATATATTCGACATAATCTAACTGAATTATGAAAAATTTAACGCGAAGTTACAGTGCATATTTGTGAAGAGTGAGAATGAAACAAATTCATCAGAAAAATTCATAAAAAAGTTCATAGAATATTTAAAATCGTGTTAAAACAAAACAATTCGTGTAAAAAGAGAATTTCTTTTCGTTTTAACTCCTGTTAAATCAAATTCATGTAAAAAAAATCGTGCAAAAAGAGAATTCGGTGTAATCTCATTCTAATAAAGTAATTATTTATACCTAAAGAAAAAAATATATAACAAATTTACTAATACTTATATTGTTGTATTTATTTTAAGTAAGTTTAAGAAGCAGAAAAAACAACACTTTTCTAGTTGTACATAAAACAAAATTTTACAAGATGCGATTAGAAGAAAAGGCACATAACAAAAAATTTTATATTTCAAATAATTTTAATAGAAAATTGCGTATTTCTCATTCAAAAAAAAGCATTCACTGATTGTTTTTTGTCTGTTTTATTTTAAAGTAGATTTTTTTTAATATTATTAAATAATTGTTTTGCTATTTTTATACTAATTACTACATATTTATTTAATTTACCGATTTAATGAACTTAAATGCTAATAATATAAACCTATTGGGAAATCCATTTTTCATTGCTTCACTTAGATATGCTGTACTCTTGACATTCTATATTTAACATACACAATTGTGTAACTGTTTTAAAAAATAGAAGAATTAATCGAAAAGTAAAATAAAATAAATGAAATTGAGTATTTGAACCAATTAAATATGTTTTGGTTTTTATATTTCTAATTTTTTTCAAAATAAAGTTTTTAAATAATTGTCCGTTTCTTTAATATAGTACAAAAAATACTAATTTTTTAAAAATTAAATACTAACGAGTTATATTTTCGATTAATAGGAAAATTATAAAAATTTACCTGTGTATATTGTGAATGTTAGGGAAATTTTGCATCAAATTTATTAGATAAAAACGTTTTTTGATGTACAACTTACATAAAAAATTTAAAATTTCTTTTCAAATTTAGTTTGTTCTTCTTAAAGCATTTTTAAGTTAATTTACCATTAAAAATCTGATATTTTTATTGAAAAAAATACTCTTATAAAATTATTTTATTATTAACAAAAGAGACCAAAAAAAAATAAAAATAATAAAATAGTTTAGCATTTACTTTTAATATAGAAAAAATATTGAAAAATTAGTAAAAAATTATTCTTTTAATTATTATTTATTTTATGCCTAATAATAAAAAAACAACAATAAAAACGAAAAATTGTAAACGACTTAATATTACATGTAGAGGCACGTAAATTAATTGGAAAACGAAAGGGTGACTAATGAAAGTAAGTAAAAGAAAAAACTTTCTTAAGAATTATATATATTTAAAAAAAAAAACATTGTGATAATATTTGAATATTTGTGAAAAAATAAACATACAAAGAATAAATAAATAAATAAATAAAATAAAAACAAATTAATCAAATTAATTCGTATATAAAATTAAATAAAACTATTATTAACGATATTTAAATATTTAGTAATGATGATGATCATAATAATAATAATAATAGTAATAAAATAAGAAAAACAATGAAAGATCATATGTAAGTTTATATTATGGGGTGGGTAGTACACTACTTATATTAATATAATTGAATTTAATATTAAAAAAAGAAAACAAAATATTAGTTACACAATAACGATAAAAATTTAAAACATAATAAAATATTACTAAAAGTTGGGAAAAAAACAACAGAAGACACCACAGAATATATGTATATAACTCATGAAAATAGAGAAAGAAATTCGCAAAAAGAAACAGAAAACGAAAACAGAATTGTTTGTGAAAATCACTAGTTAAATTATATATTCGGATTCCGTTGAAGACAACGCTGTCGAATCTTGTCTCATCTCATCGATGAACTCGTTTGGCTTGGGGGACTTTTGTCTGAGCTTACGATGATCGGGGATTTGAAAGCAAATTTCTACATTGATAACATGAGCGCGATCAAATTGATTTAACTTTTTGAATCAACACTATTTAACGTGGATTTTGTTTTTTTTTTGCTTTGAGTGATGTTTAACGTAATTTTTTCGTTTTGTGACAATGAGTAGAAGTATTGAAATATGCATTGTTAAAAAAAAAAAACAAAGTATGTCAACACTTTGGCTAGTGCAGGTTCGTTCTGTCATGTTGAAGTGTCAAACAGGCAGTCCAGTTAGAACATTCAAGCAAACAACGTATAAAGAAAACTGCTCCATAAAAGCGAACATTTTTTTAGTCATAAATCGTTTTGTTTTTTTCAATTTGTCTGTATTATTTACTGCGTAAATATTGGAAATCCAATAGGTCATGGGCCCAGTGAGCTTAAATGGTTGGAAAATTGAAAATCATTAAAATAAAAAACATTGAGTCACAACGTCGATATTGTGTAAAGTGTTTTAGTTGTTTTCTAAAAAAATAAGCAAAGTAGTTTCTGGACTCTGTTAAGGTGAATAAAAGTCTAAAAAATCCCGTAAATATTCATAGTTGAAATAAAAAAAAACATCGGCGTATGTATTTGGTGCACTATTGACTTCATCGTCGTATGAAACAAGTGAATTTCGCAACAGTGTACAAGCATTGCCGCATGGTGTTTGCAGTAAACAGCGCATGCACAACGGTCAATCGTCGTCATAGAATTCCAAGAACAGATTAAATTAGCAGCGGCTATTCTTCGTCTGTATTTAAACAAAGTTTTTTTTGTGCGTTTTTCAACTGAAAGTATTTCATCATGGGTGACAAAGAAGATAACAATTTTACCGGTCACATTTTGAAAAATGCGTCGACTTATAAATTGTGGAAATTTCAAATCATCGCGTATATGAGATCTCGTGGTTTAACCGATAATATTGAGGATAAGAAGCCCCCAGATACCGCAAAAGAAGATGAAAAAGCAAATTTGATCGAAATAAAGGAAAGGCCATGAACGCAATCATTGAATCCATTGATGCTGACAACGCAAATATCGTTTTGAATTGTAAATCAGCAAAAGCAATGATGGATCAGCTTTACAGCGTTTATGAAAGGAATTCCAAAATTCGTGCAATTGCTTTTTATGAGGAGTATTTAACAGCAAAAATGCGTGATGATGAAAGGGTAGCAGCGTATATCTCTCGTGTGAATCAATTGGCGTCTGATATTGAGCAGCAAACGGAAAAGTTAACCGACAATTTGAAAATTGCACGTATTATTGCTGGGTTAACACCAAGGTTCAACAATTACAAGACGGTATGGTACAATACTACAGCGAATCGTACACTCAATGAATTAATGTCATCATTGCAATTGGAGGAAGAAAATCTAAATCGATTGGAAAAAGAAGAAGTCACCAATTCGAATGCAGCGTTTTCAGTCAAAACAAAGAAGAATTTCAAACCCAAAGATTCAAAGCCAAAGTCAAAAATAGAGGATATAAAAAGAAAAACGAAGTGCAACGCTTGTGGTCAGAAACGCCATTGGGCAAAAGATAAAGTATGTCCAAGACAAACAATGAAATGGCATGGTGTCCAGTTGTGACGATTGAACCAAAAGTCGAAAAATCGGATAATTGGTATGCCGATTCAGCCGCGACAAAGCATATGACGTTTCATCGAGAGTGGTTTTCAGAGCTACGAAAATACACGGGACCATGTAGGGTTGAAGTTGCCAACAAATGTCATCTAAAAATCAAAGCAATATGTACAATTCTCATTGTTACGAGAGTTGACAACCAGTGAAAGCCAGTTCGTTTGGAGAATGTGCTGTATGTGTATGTTCCTAAATTAAGTGAAAATTTGACAGATAAAGGTATCAAAGTTTTAATCGAAAAAGAGGGCTGCAAATTCATTGATAATTGTTGAAATTCGTTGAGCGCACTCAATGCGGTTTAGTTCCAGTTTGGCAATTTGCGTGTAATTTGCGTTAGTAGGAGGTCTGTTCAAAAAGTATCGCAAATTTTGATTTTCCGCGGGTTACGTATATTCGATTTTCGATTTTTTTCTGGCGTTATGTTGGTACTCATGTCCCTCACTTATGCCGACCATTTTCAATGTTCAGTTAATTTTTGACAGCTGCTTTGCTTGCACGTGTTTTTTCTCGTCTTCGATTTTTGCTTATTTTCGACCAAAAACAGCATCCCATTAACATTGCTAAGGAGCTGTTGGACTCTGTCCGCGATGACCTAAATTTCCTCCAGAGGGTCATAATTGGTGACGAATCATGGGTTTATGGCTATGACGTGGAAACCAAAACTCAATTATCCCAATGGAAGCTGCCGCACGAGCCAAGACCGAAAAAAGCGTTTTTTTTGTTGAATCGTTTTTTAGAATTGCGTAATAAATTCAAAAAACGAATTTGTGCGTTTCGGGAAAAAAAACTTTTTGGTAGCAAAAATTGGCGTCTATTGCATTTTGTAGTTTTCTGTGTGAACGTTTGAAATCGTACGGTAAATTCAAACGAACGAATTTGTCCGATTTGGAAGAAACATTCTGGAACAAAAAACGCGTGGTAGTGCATGGCAAGTACAGTCTGAGAAACTGACCAATGTGAGTGGCCTCAGAAACAGTGAAGACAAAATTTTTCAGTGATCGTTTTTTGCTTTTCGGAAAATAAAACAAATATTTTCGTGATTTTTTTTTTTTTGAATTTCGGTTCGGAAAAATTGGTGCGCAACGACAAGGGCGAATTTAGTGAATCTGTTTATGGTGTAATTCGAAGGAAATCAAATGGAAAGCGATCGAGTGAACATTAAAAGATTGGAAGGTGGAAGCAATTGGCTAACCTGGAAGTTTCAAATGCGCCAAGTGCTGGAGGCCACAGATTTGCTCGACGTAGTGGACGGTGCCGAATCGGCACCGACAATTGCGGCTCAGGATTATGCGACGGCAATCGTAACATGGAAAAAGAGCGATGCCACGGCAAGACGTGCAATTTTGACGGCGTGCAAAAAGCAGCCACTGCTACAAATAATGAACTGTGAAACGGCAAATGCGATGTGGACAACGCTCAAAAGCACATATGAGCAAGCATCAAAAGCAAATATTCTGTTTTTGCAACAAAACTATTACAGTTTCACAAAGGAGCCGGGCGATGATATTGCAACGTGTATGTCAAAACTCATAGAAGTCGTGCAGCAATTAAGGGACCAAAATGAGGGGGTTTCTGACACAATGCTTATGACAAAGATTCTAATGTCTTTGCCAGCGGAATATAACCATTTTCATAGTGCTTGGGAATCGACGACTTCAGGAGATCGAACAATGCCAAATTTGCGTGCGCGATTAATGGCAGAAAAGCGCAGGGACAAGTCAAAAATGTGGAAGCGTTGATGACCAAGCGGACTTTTTCGAAGAAAACATTTAGTCCGAAGAATAGTTTCTCGTCTGGACAGAACAATAAAAATAGGGGCAAGGGTGGCAATGTCAGGCCAAAAGGTAATTGTTTTCTGTGCGCCGGAAGTGGTCATTGGAAGCACGATTGTCCAAGAAACAAGAAGAACAATTCGAACGACAACAAGAAACAGAACAGTGCGCCAAGCGATGCATTTGTATCTCATAGCTCAATTTCGACTGGAGATAAAAACACTCGGGTGTTGGACTCGGGAGCTAGTGACCATATGTGTCATCGACGTGAATGGTTCGAGAACTTTGTGGACGTATCGTCACGTTGGAAAAGGCGAGAGGATTATGGCTCGAGGAAACGGCGACATCAATATTCTTGCATTTAATGTCGATCAATGGATTCGCAGACGCATAGTGAATGTGTTGTATGTGCCGGAAATTCATCTGAATTTATTTTCGTCGGGAAGGGCCATGGATCGAGGCTATCAATTGCAATCGAATAGCAAGCGCTGCGAATTGCTGAAAGATGGAAACATTTTTGCAGTGGGAGTTCGACGCGAAAGGCTTTTTCAAATGCTGTTCAAAGTTGGGGAATTGTCGGAGGTCGATGGAGCGACTGCAAATGTGGCGATCAAGAAAATGTTGCTTCAAGCATGGCATGAGCGATTGGGACATCAAAACGTCAGTGCACAAAATCTTGGCGATTTTGATGCAGACGGAGAAGTAAATTTTCCGTATCGTGTGGCAGTCGGTAGTTTGATATATTTGGCCGTGGCTACGCGTCCAGGCATCAGTTTTGCTGTTTGCATCGTAAGTCGACATACGTGAATGCGGTTAAACACATTCTGAAATACGTCAAGGGAACGGTGGATATGGGAATCCGTTTTGAAAGCAAAATCGGGTTAGATTTGTGCGGTTACAAGTGACACAGATTATGCAGGCGATATCGATACCAGGCGATCGACATCAGGATATGTATTCATGTTTGGCAACAGTGTTGTCAGTTGGGGCTCAGAGCGTCAAAAGTTGGTGGCGCTATCAACAACGGAGTCCGAATACATGGCGGCATCGCATGTAATAAAACAATTGGTGTGGCAGCGTCGATTGTTGTCCGAAATATTGTCAGCAGATTTGGACCAACCAACGTTCTTTATGACAATCCAAGCGCGATTTGACTCGTGAAGAATCCGGAATTCCATAGGAGGACAAAGCATATCGACGTACGATATCATTTCATCCGCGAGAAGTACGAAGACGGGATCTTCGATTTGCAATATGTGGCGACCGATGAACAGGCGGCAGATGTAATGACCAAAGCATTACCAAGAAAGAGGCATCAATATTTTTGCAAATTGATGGGCCTTGGGCCAAAGAAAGATTAACGTAATATTTTTGGGGGGGAGCTTTTTTGTTTTCATTTTATTATTGACATGTATTTTGGCATTTTTTTTAATTAGGGTAACTTGTAACTAAAAGTGGGAGTGTTGAAATTCGTTGAGCGCACTAATTACGGTTTAGTTCCACTTTGACACTTTGCGTATCATTTGCGTTAGTATGTGTGCGCTTCTCTCGACTCGGCCAGCGCGCTCAAATGTAAGAGTCTCTTTCACTTTCAGCAGCCGAACAATAAACACGCTGATCTCATTGTTATTAACTTTTGTATCAAAGTACCGGCATTATTTATTTCTCTTATTACACAGCGGAATTGGTCTACAACAATCTATACGGCAGTCGATTATACTCAACAATAATTCAAACAAAGTTCTTGCAATCGGAAAGCGGTATGAAAAGAATCGTCTCAAGTTGAATTTTCGTTTACGAATAAATGAATAATACGAACATTGCTGCTGTGTCTCTACAACATTGGCATCAACGACTAGGTCATGTCAACGTCGATTCGATTAAGAAAATGTGTAAGGATGGTCTAGTCACGGGCGTCGATTTGACTGACAGCGAATATTTTTTCTGTGAGGATTGTCAATATGGAAAAATGACCAGAGCAACACATAAGCAGTCCGTTAAGCGAGTGTCATCAAGGGGAGAATACATGCACGTAAATCTCTGCGGTCCAAGCGAAATTGATGGAATTAACGGTATCGACATTTCATGTTAATTAAAGATGAAGCAACCAGTTTCCGTTTCACGTATTTGTTAAAGTCAAAAGACGAAGCGTACACACACCTGAAGTCATTGGTTGCACTGGTGAAAAATATGAATGGTGCGCAAATCAAATTTTTCAGATTCGATAATAGGAAAGAATTTTTTAATCGAAAAGTGTTGATCGATTTACTGCAAACCGTGGCCATACAATTTGAGGTTATTACACCGTACACTCCTGAGCAAAATGGTCGAATCGAACGCGATAATCGTACAGTTCAGGAGAGTGCAAGAACAATGCTCATTGCGAGTGGTTTACCGAAATTACTATGGACAGAAGCGGTGCGTACAGCAACATATTTATTGAATCGCACAACCAAATAGTAATTGTGTTGGTACTACGCCATATGAAAAATGGTTTGATAGAAAGCCATATTTGGGTCATATCAAGATTTTTGGAGCGGAATGTTTCGTGCAAATCCCAAAGCAAACCGGTCGTAAGAAGTGGGATCCAAGAGCAAAGAAAGCTCATCTGGTTGGATTCGAGCCCACAACGAAAAACTTTCGTTTGTATGATGAGGAAAGTAATAAGGTGTTCATGAGCTGCAATATTATGTTCAATGAGAAATCGGATAAATATGTGATTCGAGATGAATCAGAGGTCAATGATGATTGAGTAGCTGCCAAACGAACCAAGTGGTTGAGCAAGCAGATAATCAAGTGTCTGAGCAACCAAGTGATGAAGCAAACGATGATATCGAGCACTTTTTGGCGTTTGAAGAAAACTAGAATGAAACGCCTGAGAGGCGACACAATGAACGATACGGTTTACGTTCAAAAATTAAAGCACCAGATCGTTTAAATGCAAATTCGGCAATCATGTATGAACCAACATCGGATGAAGTGACAATCAGTTCAGAGCAAACCCAACAGTGGAAGTGTGCAATGGACGACGAATACAATGCGCTCATTAAAAATCAGACGTGGGAGTTGGTTGAAGCACCGAAAGATTAGAAGGTAATCGATAATCGTTGGGTATTTAAAGTCAAGCAAAACCCAGATGGCACAATCGATCGATACAAGGCGCGTTTAGTAGTTCGTGGCTTTACACAGCAGTATGTTGTGGACTATGAGGAAACGTTTAGTCCGGTGGCCAGATACACATCGATTCGTCTATTTTTATCATTGGCAGCGATGAACAAAATGCAATTGAAACAGTTCGACGTAAAAACAGCTTTTTTGTATGGTGAACTGAAAGAAAAAGTATACATAAAGCAGCGAATTGGGTTTGAAGATTTGAAGAAAAGTTTATACGGTCTCAAGCAAGCGCCACGATGCTGGAACCAAAAATTTACATCGTTCATTCGTAAATTTGATTTCAAACAAAGTGCCTACGATTCGTGCGTTTTCGTTTGTAAAAGGGAAAACACAATGACAATTATTGCGATCTACGTTGATGATGGTTCGATAGCAACGAATAAAGCAAATAAAATTGTTGAAATCACTTCATACTTACGAGAAAATTTCGAGATAAAAGTTTCCGAAGTAAAATATTTTCTTGGTCTTCAAATTGAACGGTTACCTGATGGGTCAATTCGCATACATTAAGAGGCATATGCGAAGAAAGTATTGAGTCGTTTCAATATGATGGATTGTAATCCCGTAGCTGCACCAATGGACTGTAATCAAAATCTCGGCAATTTTGTGAACGACGAGCATTATAAAAGTTATCCATATCGACAAGCTGTCGGAAGTTTAATGTACTTGACCATCGGAACAAGACCAGACAAAAGCTACGCTGTTGGTGTCGTAAGCCGCTATTTAGATCGGCCGAGTAAGTGAAGCGCATCATTAAGTACAACATAAGGGGCTAATTAAGTACAGGCATTCTTTATAAAAGTAACGTAAAATTTGATTTCCTTGGTTATAGTGATGCAGATCATGTCGGAGACACAGAAACAAGAAAGTCAACAATTGGTTACGTTTTTCACATTGGTTCGGGTGTCATCAGTTGGGCATCGATGAGACAAGATTCGACCGCGTTGTCTTCAACGGAATCCGAATATATGGCCGCGTGCCAGGCAACGAAAGAACTCGTTTGGCTAAGGGGACTTTTGTCTGAGCTTACGATGATCGGGGATTTGAAAGCAAATTTCTACATTGATAACATGAGCGCGATCAAATTGATTTAACTTTTTGAATCGAGAATATTTAACGTGGATTTTGTTTTTTTTTTGGTTTAGAATGATGTTTAACGTATTGTTTTCGTTTTGTGACAATGAGTAGAAGTTTTGAAGTATGCATTGTTAAAAAAAAAACAAAGTATGTCAACACTTTGGCTAGTGCAGGTTCGTTCTGTCATGTTGAAGTGTTAAACAGGCAGTCCAGTTAGAACATTCAAGCAAACAACGTATAAAGAAAACTGCTCCATAAAAGCGAGCATATTTTTAGTCATAAATCGTTTTGTTTTTTTCAATTTGTCTGTATTATTTACTGCGTAAATATTGGAAATCCAATAGGTTATGGGCCCAGTGAGCTTAAATGGTTGGAAAATTGAAAATCATTAAAATAAAAAACATTGAGTCACAACGTCGATATTGTGTAAAGTGTTTTAGTTGTTTTCTAAAAAAATAAGCAAAGTAGTTTCTGGACTCTGTTAAGGTGAATAAAAGTCGAAAAAATCCCGTAAATATTCATAGTTGAGATAAACATGTCATGTTGAAGTGTCAAACAGGCAGTCCAGTTAGAACATTCAAGCAAACAACGTATAAAGAAAACCGCTCCATAAAAGCGAGCATTTTTTTAGTCATAAATCGTTTTGTTTTTTTTAATTTGTCTACACTATTTACTGCGTACATATTGGAAATCCAATATATGTTTTATTTATAATCAAGAAAAGGGGCTTTTGATAGAATGGGGCTTTGTTATAAATAAGAAAATAATTGTTATTCTGTGGTGGTTAGATAAAATTATATTATTTAACTGGTACAGAGTGAGCGCTGAGTTAATGTGCTACACACAAATAGGATGCTGACTTCCTCTAAGAATAATTGGAAGAAATCCACTGTCACATTTATGCCGATAAAAAAAATAATAATTTTTTATTGCTGCTTTTCAAGGTATTTTTATAAAAGAAAAGACGTTAGTGTTTTCGTTATTTTAGGATGGATGCTTTTTCGATTAATTATTTGATCATGAACGAGTGGAAACTGACAAATTACAAATCCCCTAACCGGTCATTGAACTTTAATGCTTTAATTTTTAATCCAATTCTTTAGAAAAATGAAATATTTTAAAATTTTCGTTAGCTGCAAATACTTTTTTTTAAAAGTCAATAGCTTTATTAAATGTTTCAATCCAGTGTTCATTTCTCACTATTGTAGTGTCCGCCACGAACTCTACAATGATTGTTACAATATTCCTCTAGTTGTACCACAAATAATTTACTCAGTCCATAATTCCAACTCAGTAGATAAAAATCGAGGTAAATTTTCGAGTTTTGCGCTCCGATTTTATGACAACTAAAAGAGTAAGTTAAAAGTTCATGACCAATACAACTTAAAATGTTAAGTGAGAGGAAACTGGAAATAGTGCATTTGATTGGATAGTTATTGCGAAGTTACATAACATTTTAATTACGTTTTTTCCCCAAATTTCAGTTTTATTTCCATTTTTAAAATAAAATAAAGCTTTAGACAACATTACAGAAAACGAATTAACCAAGTTCACAAAAGAAGTAAGGCTTAAGTATTTGCAGTTTCGAACAAGTATGTTTCATCATTCTCTACTTCATTGTAGTTATGTGATTGCTGTTTCTTTTCCTTGTATAAATGAATACGATCGTTTACATATATATATGTCTGTTAATAATGTATAATTTATATTATTAACAATAAAAATTAATAAATAATTCTATCGTAATTGGTAGTTGCTGAACTTATTTTTTAATATATTGCATATATTTGAATTTTTTTCTTGTGGATAATCTACGAAAAAACAGAGATATGAAGAACCCTGAAAATTATTTGATGGCAGTATCCGCCACGAACTCTACAATGATTGTAACAATATTCCTGTATTTGTACATAGCTAAAAACAATAGAAAAATTAAATCAGCAGCAAAACCCTTCAACACAGATTTCAAGGAAAACTCCAGTTATTTTATTTTTATCTTTTAATTCGCCTTTTTTAGTTATAAGTTAATTAGAACTGTTATAAACTTTTTTTAATCAATAGGAGTCTTAAAGAATTTGTTATTGAATCTGTAAATCAGTATTAACATTGAAGAATTTAGTTGATTAACTTAATAGAAGGGACATTCTGTAGTCATAGTAATTGTAAGAACCGATAAATGAATGCTTGAATAAAAAAAAGGGAATTCCAGCTAACCAAACTATATAGTAAGGCTATAGGCAATGGAGTGTTATGGTATGGACAAATTTTGAAACTTCTTTGGGTATTGGAAAGGATGGGAAGGTATTAAAATTTGAAATAAAAATTAAAATTTTCTGAACGTGAAGTTTTACAGGAGTATTGTCAATGATAGCGAGCACATGTTTCAGCTAGGCATGACTGTCGCAAGGTTTTCGGGAAGATTGCGAGGGGATTCGAAAGATTTTTTGCTGAGATGTGATCCCACGTCCACCATAAACAGAAAAAATCATATCGGAATACACGGGATCATGAAGACACCCGAAGGTGTTAATTTCTCCATGGGCGGGAAAGAAAATAGAATGATAAAAACTAAAAAAAATTAAAAAATAAAACAAAAAAGAAGTTCTCCAGGCAAAAGGGAAGGAATACGAATTAAGATAAAAAAAGCACAAAAATTAAAGAAAAAAGGAAAAAAGTTAAAGTCCACTTTGGTGTGAGAGACCTAGCTGGTCCGTCTTTCGCTGGCCTATCTTCAATTCCGCTCTATGGCACTCCGCAGTAAAAATATATTTGGAGTACCCCTTCGTGCTGCAGTACTCCCATGTTATTTCGAGAGATAATTCTGCTGTTTTCGTAAATTCTACTGTTGTTGCAGGATAGCAAGAAATATGGAAATTTTTTTTGAATTTCTTTTATATAAGCAACGAAGGTGGATGTTGAACGAAATAAAAGTTAATTTATTCGATCTTATCCGGGAAGATCAGTATATATTTTTTTCTATATTTTTTTGTTGATTATTATTCTGTGAAGAGTACGTTTATTATTTTACTTTATTTATTTCGTTAAAATTTTTTTGTTATTATTCATTTGTCGATGTTGTTTCAAAATTTTTCAATTCTAATTTTTGTTTTCCAATTTGGATGTTTTTTTTAAATCTTCTCGGTTCGATTTTTTTTTAGGTTTATTTTTTTACAGTTTCAATTATTTTTCTATTGATATTAACTTATTTTTAAAAATCCTTTTTCAATTAATAAGTTAATGTCAATTGAAAAATAATTTTAAAAAATCCTTTTTTTAAAACTTAACCAAAGAAGCAGATATCGAGAGCAACAGTCGTGAACTTTTTTTATTCGCACGCACGACCCAATCGGATGATCGTACGGTCGGTTTTGCCGTTGATACGACGAAGCGTCATTGCATCATGACATCTTCTGTTACACGAGTCCACAAACTGGACGAAGATTCAATACAGGGCCTTGCTGATTTGTGCGCCACCTCTTTGCTAACGACCAAAACCATCAATGCCATCGATAAGGCTACGATAATAAGAGCCGAGTTTTATAAAAATTATTTCTAATTCTTCGTGAAATACTTTATTAGAATAAAATGGAAACAACATATAATCGAAATACTACACATACATATGTATATATGCAAATAGCTTATACAGCGACGTCACTTGCGTTTTGTGAGTTTTTTACTTTGAAAGGTTTTTGTAAATCTACCTAAACTTCAATTTTACGTAAAAAGATTAGTTAAGAGTCCATGCAGTTATTATTTTTTATATTCAATGAAATAAGAGAATTCTCTTTTATTAATTGTCTCATCTCTTTTAATAGTTAACTCTGCATCTTGCACGTAAGAATATTTATTATAAGCTTTAATAATTTTGCTGGAATTATTCATAGTTTTAATATTAAGAATATATGCATGCAAAAAAAGATAAAAAAGAATGTAAATTCCAATTAAATCTTAAAACTAAAAATGAAAAGAAATAATAATAAAAAAGGGAATGAAACTGTTGTTAGTTTTCCTCAAAAATGTAATAAGGGAAAAAGGGCCCTTTCAAAACTTGCCCAAATAACTAAAACTAAGAGGAAAAATTTGACTATTTTAATAAATTTAATTATTAAACGGTATTTTAGTTAATTTGTAATGTTACGAAATAAGAATTTAATGTACAAAATGAATTAGCTGCATCTAAAAGGATATGTGGTGGTTAAAACAGAATGCATATTTCGAAATCCCCATACTTTGACCGTTCTATCGTCCCCATACTTTGACCGTTCTAACGGTCTGATGCAACTTTATGTTCTTGCATAAATACAGTTGATATAACTCACCTAGTAACAAATTTAAGCAGAAAATATAAAATATTTATTTTTCGTTTTACATAATTTATCCGAGTTTTTAGTTTCTTATTGAATGGAAAACATCGTGTTCGCTTACAGTAAACACAACTTTGCAACAAGGAAAAATCTAAAGAATTAACTGCAAACAGACACATACTCGAAACGAAGGATACAGCTATACAATGAAATATCAACGACAAATTAAAGAGCAACATAAAGTAGTCGAAAAACCGAATGAAGACACGAAAACGGAAAAATTAAAACATGTTCAAGATATCCACAAGTAACTTCATAAATATCAAATGAAAAGCAATTGGAAAAATTGCATGAAAAACAGAATAAATAATGCGATTTATGGATAAATTTATTACGGAAAATAATCAAATTTTTTCGTTTTTAATACAAAGCTAATAAAAGTTATTTAAAATAAATGTATGTCAAATTTATTTGTCGCCACCTATTGAATAACCAAAATAATTCCAATTGAGTCAACTGCCATGTCAAATTCTTATTTAGACTCACATTTTACTAGGACAATTGCTATATACGAGAAATCTAACTAATTGAATCCAATAAAATTTCGTGCATGCTATAAAATATAAATGGTAAAATATTCTTAAAAGCTAAATACGAAAACCTGTAAACGAAAATTTAAAAATTAGACTGCAAAAATAGAATAAAATGGTCAAGATGAAAGTCGAATGGGAATAATAAAATTACCGATATTTTGTGCAATGTTCTAGGCACTCTCATATAAAACGAAATAAATGCACGACTAGTATTCGGTTTCTTGGTTTTACTATGAAAAAAGTTTGCTTTTGGGTGATTTCTCGAAACACAAACATTTCGTAAAGATACTATTTCATTATAAGTTTGAATTGTCTCATACAGTTCTTGTGAAATCTCCATAATGTCTATGTAGGTTGATTAAGATTTTTTTATTAAACTATTAGATGCCGTTGTACCAATCACACATTTTAATTCATTAAATATATTATAAAAAATAAATTATACTTTGAAAGAAATCTCCATAATGTCTATGTAGGTTGATTAAGATTTTTTTATTAAACTATTAGATGCCGTTGTACCAATCACTCGCATCCACGACATTATACGTGTAAGTTGGAAGTCCTCATATATTATTATTTTAAAATAGTATTTGGTTTTTTTCCAATATTTTGTAGAATTCATTGCTCCTTCCTTACACATATAATAACTCGGTTAACTATCAAAATATTCTGGCGGATATTTGTTTATTTATATAATAATAATAAATTGGCTTGAACAAATGTGCTGAATTTATTAACGGTTTTAGAACCATCCGAAGCTGAATTTACACTTTTCCAGGAAGGTCAGAGAAATTGAGAGAAATCTCAGAGATCACAGTTAGACCTTTTTATTTAAAA
Source organism: Atherix ibis (assembly GCA_958298945.1). Classification (NCBI taxonomy): domain Eukaryota; kingdom Metazoa; phylum Arthropoda; class Insecta; order Diptera; family Athericidae; genus Atherix; species Atherix ibis. Next base: position 70,496,427 of record OY282607.1, read on the forward strand.
AGGTAAATTATTTAAAAAAAAAAAAAAACAGAAAAAGAAAATTTAATTTAAATAAATGACGACATGCGAAAAAATAACATTCTTTACACATAAAATATAAATAAATATAAGAATTCACAATATTTTTATAATTAATTAATACAAAATCCAAAACCAAAGATTGTATATTTTTACAAGTGTATTCATTTCAGTAAAAATTTTATCCTTTTAATTTTTATAGAAATTGAAAGACATTCTAATGGAAAATATTGCATTCGTAACCAACCACCATATTTAATATACATATACTCAATAAAATTACATAATATTTATTTATTTATATATAAATGACAAAACAAAAATAAAGACAAAATAGAATGGTAATATAATATATAGACATAAATATAAATACAAGTTCATACATATATACTAAGTATACATACCTTTTTAATAAAAGGTAGTAAAATCTGAAATTAAAAAAAGCAATCTTTTTGAGCAAACAATATAATAATAGAAAAAAAACAAAAACGAACAAGTATGCGAAAATTAGGCAAATTAGTAATAAATTGGATTAATTTGATATAATTTTACAGTTTTCAAAACGTATTTCTATCGTTTTATTTGGAGACAAGTAGAAACTAGCAAATAACAAAGACCAAGTTTAGAAAGATTCGCATTTGTTCATTCTATCTTTATTTTTACTTTTATAAGTTTAAAAACAATTTAATATCGTCTTTTGTATTCTTCATAGGTATTCATATACACCTAATTCTCTTTTTACACAATAGATACGTTCCCCAAAAATTCGTGCAAAAAAAATTCGTGTAAAAAAAGATATTGGTTAAATGGAAGAATAGTAGATTGGTTCCAGACGTTAAAATGCAACTGAAAAGTACAATAAACAATATTAAAACAATCTTGATAGAGTTCACTTAAGAATTTATTTCGTGCTTACACATTTTAATTCATTAAATATATTATAAAAAATAAATTATACTTTGAAAGAAGATGAAGATAATATCTGAAATTCATTAATATAAAAAAAAATAAAAATAATATAGACATAACAAAATTTTATGCATTATCACTTTCTGACAATAAACGCGTAAGACTACAATATCACTGCTATCAGTAGAATTATTTTGTGAAAATATTTTTGTATTATCATATCTATTCTCCTGTGTTGATTTCGTGATAAACCGTTATAAAGCTACCTGTAAGATGTCATTAATGATTTCAGTTCACGTTTAAATTTTGCAGTTCGTTCCTCATCAAGATCATGTTGTTCAAAATGATTACCTAATTTCCTGGCAAGATCAAGGACCTTCTCTAATTAGAGTTGTATTTAAAATGGGAGGATCTTCTTCGTCATTATCGCTATCTTCTCTGTTATCATGAGTCTCAAGGGTGCGGTCTATAAATTCATTTTCACTCAACCTTTTATCAACTAATATATCAGCAAATAATAGATCATCGAATACATCTCCACCAATTGTATGTGCCAGCGTTGTGATGTTAGTAAAAGCAGCGTTATTATGGATGAGAAGATCAAGATCTTTGCCTTTGACACATTCTGGCCAAATATTTTTCCAACATGAGTTCAGCGTTGATGGCTTTAAGTCAGCTAACGCTAGCCCAACTTGAGTAATTCACTCCATAATGGAAATTTTTTCCACACTTCAATCCTCATTATGGTCTACAATAGTTTGTCTAGCACGTATTCGAATGAACATTTTATGTAGTACGTGTACGTTTTAAAAGTAGCAATTATCCCTTGGTCTAGCGGTTGTATTAAAGATGTAGTATTAGGCGGAAGAAAACAAAATTGCACATTTGGGTGTTCCAAGACCAGATAGCCAGGTGCATTGTCTAGAATTAAAAGAACTTTAAATTCTAGACAATTTGCATTCATGTAGCGTCTAACTTCTGGGATGAAGTATTTCTGAAACCATTCTGTGAAGATTGCACTGGTCACCCAGGCCTTTTCGTTTGCTGTCCAGTGAATTGGCAATTTATTGATATCTACACCATTCATCGAGCGTGGTCTTAAGGCGCGATTTACTAGCAGTGGTTTTAACATACGTTCTCCTGAAGCATTGGAACAAAACAACCGGCACTTTTCTGCGATTTTACAACATAAGTTCTCCTAGGCATTCTTTTCTAAAAAAAGGCAATTTAATCTACATTCAGAACTTGATCTGGGCGTGTATCCTCCATCTTCAATAATTTTTCTAAGTTTTTGAGGAAATTCTTTGGCAGCCAATTCTCCCTTAATTTTTATATTATGGAGAGTATGTCGCTTAAGAAAACTTATCATCCAACCTGTACTTGCAGAAAATTCAGGTTGTTTTGACTTCTTTAATACGTTTATAGATTCTTAATGCTGTTTTGCTGACTCAACTTCTTTAATACGTTTAAAAATCCTGGCTCAACTTCTTTAATACGTTTATAGATTCTTAATGCTGTTTGCTTGATAGTAATTCCATCTATTGGTATTCTTTTTTGTGATTTCTCTTCAATCCACATTACCAAAGCTTTTTCCATCTTCTCTTTGACAACATCTCTTATGTAAGACGATGATTTAGCACTTATTTTTAAGTAAGTATCATTTTTTTAATTATTTTTTAAGATACGCAGTATCATTTTTTTAATCGTTCTTATGGTAGCTTCATGAATACCAAAATGCTTGCCGACAGCCGTTGCACTTTGTCCTATTGCAAGTTGATCTAAAATTTTAATTTTAGTATCTAAACTGATCGCTTTCCTCCTCTATTTTATTACAGGTGAATTATTTGACATTGTGTTAAGGCCACCAATAATATTTTTCATATTAATAATGCAAAGATTTGAAAATTATTTAAAACTTACCTGTTATTGAGTTAATAAATCTATACGAGCACTAACTTTATTTTACTTATAACTTTTTAAATATCCACATTAACTAAACGTCTTTTCTTTTCAACTCTCAAAACCCAACTAAAATGCGTAAAAAATACATTACGTCTCTACGCTATGCATAATTCGGGGAATCCCACTTATATATTCGACATAATCTAACTGAATTATGAAAAATTTAACGCGAAGTTACAGTGCATATTTGTGAAGAGTGAGAATGAAACAAATTCATCAGAAAAATTCATAAAAAAGTTCATAGAATATTTAAAATCGTGTTAAAACAAAACAATTCGTGTAAAAAGAGAATTTCTTTTCGTTTTAACTCCTGTTAAATCAAATTCGTGTAAAAAAAATCGTGCAAAAAGAGAATTCGGTGTAATCTCATTCTAATAAAGTAATTATTTATACCTAAAGAAAAAAATATATAACAAATTTACTAATACTTATATTGTTGTATTTATTTTTATATTTATTTTAAGTAAGTTTAAGAAGCAGAAAAAACAACACTTTTCTAGTTGTACATAAAACAAAAATTTACAAGATGCGATTAGAAGAAAATGCACATAATAAACAATTTTATATTTCAAATAATTTTAATAGAAAAATTGCGTATTTCTCATTCAAAAAAAAGCATTCACTGATTGTTTTTTGTCTGTTTTATTTTAAAGTAGATTTTTTTAATATTATTAAATAATTGTTTTGCTATTTTTATACTAATTAGTACATATTTATTTAATTTACCGATTTAATGAACTTAAATGCTAATAATATAAACCTATTGGGAAATCCATTTTTCATTGCTTCACTTAGATATGCTGTACTCTTGACATTCTATATTTAACATACACAATTGTGTAACTGTTTTAAAAAATAGAAGAATTAATCGAAAAGTAAAATAAAATAAATGAAATTGAGTATTTGAACCAATTAAATATGTTTTGGTTTTTATATTTCTAATTTTTTTCAAAATAAAGTTTTTAAATAATTGTCCGTTTCTTTAATATAGTACAAAAAATACTAATTTTTTAAAAATTAAATACTAACGAGTTATATTTTCGATTAATAGGAAAATTATAAAAATTTACCTGTGTATACGTGTATTGTGAATGTTAGGGAAATTTTGCATCAAATTTATTAGATAAAAACGTTTTTTGATGTACAACTTACATAAAAAATTTAAAATTTCTTTTCAAATTTAGTTTGTTCTTCTTAAAGCATTTTTAAGTTAATTTACCATTAAAAATCTGATATTTTTATTGAAAAAAATACTCTTATAAAATTATTTTATTATTAACAAAAGAGACCAAAAAAAAATAAAAATAATAAAATAGTTTAGCATTTACTTTTAATATAGAAAAAATATTGAAAAATTAGTAAAAAATTATTCTTTTAATTATTATTTATTTTATGCCTAATAATAAAAAAACAACAATAAAAACGAAAAATTGTAAACGACTTAATATTACATGTAGAGGCACGTAAATTAATTGGAAAACGAAAGGGTGACTAATGAAAGTAAGTAAAAGAAAAAACTTTCTTAAGAATTATATATATTTAAAAAAAAAACATTGTGATAATATTTGAATATTTGTGAAAAAATAAACATACAAAGAATAAATAAATAAATAAATAAAATAAAAACAAATTAATCAAATTAATTCGTATATAAAATTAAATAAAACTATTATTAACGATATTTAAATATTTAGTAATGATGATGATCATAATAATAATAATAATAGTAATAAAATAAGAAAAACAATGAAAGATCATATGTAAGTTTATATTATGGGGTGGGTAGTACACTACTTATACACGTATTAATATAATTGAATTTAATATTAAAAAAAGAAAACAAAATATTAGTTACACAATAACGATAAAAATTTAAAACATAATAAAATATTACTAAAAGTTGGGAAAAAAACAACAGAAGACACCACAGAATATATGTATATAACTCATGAAAATAGAGAAAGAAATTCGCAAAAAGAAACAGAAAACGAAAACAGAATTGTTTGTGAAAATCACTAGTTAAATTATATATTCGGATTCCGTTGAAGACAACGCTGTCGAATCTTGTCTCATCTCATCGATGAACTCGTTTGGCTTGGGGGACTTTTGTCTGAGCTTACGATGATCGGGGATTTGAAAGCAAATTTCTACATTGATAACATGAGCGCGATCAAATTGATTTAACTTTTTGAATCAACACTATTTAACGTGGATTTTGTTTTTTTTTTGCTTTGAGTGATGTTTAACGTATTTTTTTCGTTTTGTGACAATGAGTAGAAGTATTGAAATATGCATTGTTAAAAAAAAAAAACAAAGTATGTCAACACTTTGGCTAGTGCAGGTTCGTTCTGTCATGTTGAAGTGTCAAACAGGCAGTCCAGTTAGAACATTCAAGCAAACAACGTATAAAGAAAACTGCTCCATAAAAGCGAGCATTTTTTTAGTCATAAATCGTTTTGTTTTTTTCAATTTGTCTGTATTATTTACTGCGTAAATATTGGAAATCCAATAGGTTATGGGCCCAGTGAGCTTAAATGGTTGGAAAATTGAAAATCATTAAAATAAAAAACATTGAGTCACAACGTCGATATTGTGTAAAGTGTTTTAGTTGTTTTCTAAAAAAATAAGCAAAGTAGTTTCTGGACTCTGTTAAGGTGAATAAAAGTCTAAAAAATCCCGTAAATATTCATAGTTGAAATAAAAAAAAACATCGGCGTATGTATTTGGTGCACTATTGACTTCATCGTCGTATGAAACAAGTGAATTTCGCAACAGTGTACAAGCATTGCCGCATGGTGTTTGCAGTAAACAGCGCATGCACAACGGTCAATCGTCGTCATAGAATTCCAAGAACAGATTAAATTAGCAGCGGCTATTCTTCGTCTGTATTTAAACAAAGTTTTTTTTGTGCGTTTTTCAACTGAAAGTATTTCATCATGGGTGACAAAGAAGATAACAATTTTACCGGTCACATTTTGAAAAATGCGTCGACTTATAAATTGTGGAAATTTCAAATCATCGCGTATATGAGATCTCGTGGTTTAACCGATAATATTGAGGATAAGAAGCCCCCAGATACCGCAAAAGAAGATGAAAAAGCAAATTTGATCGAAATAAAGGAAAGGCCATGAACGCAATCATTGAATCCATTGATGCTGACAACGCAAATATCGTTTTGAATTGTAAATCAGCAAAAGCAATGATGGATCAGCTTTACAGCGTTTATGAAAGGAATTCCAAAATTCGTGCAATTGCTTTTTATGAGGAGTATTTTACAGCAAAAATGCGTGATGATGAAAGGGTAGCAGCGTATATCTCTCGTGTGAATCAATTGGCGTCTGATATTGAGCAGCAAACGGAAAAGTTAACCGACAATTTGAAAATTGCACGTATTATTGCTGTAGTATTGTACCATACCAATTACAAGACGGTATGGTACAATACTACAGCGAATCGTACACTCAATGAATTAATGTTATCATTGCAATTGGAGGAAGAAAATCTAAATCGATTGGAAAAAGAAGAAGTCACCAATTCGAATGCAGCGTTTTCAGTGAAAACAAAGAAGAATTTCAAACCCAAAGATTCAAAGCCAAAGTCAAAAATAGAGGACATAAAGGGAAAAACGAAGTGGAACGCTTGTGGTCAGAAACGCCATTGGGCAAAAGATAAAGTATGTCCAAGACAACAATGAAATGGCATGGTGTCCAGTTGTGACGGTTGAACCAAAAGTCGAAAAATCGGATAATTGGTATGCCGATTCAGCCGCGACAAAGCATATGACGTTTCATCGAGAGTGGTTTTCAGAGCTACGAAAATACACGGGACCATGTAGGGTTGAAGTTGCCAACAAATGTCTTCTAAAAATCGAAGCAATATGTACAATTCTCATTGATGCGAGAGTTGACAACCAGTGAAAGCCAGTTCGTTTGGAAAATGTGCTGTATGTGTATGTTCCTAAATTAAGTGAAAATTTGTTTTCAACGGTCGTGTTGACAGATAAAGGTATCAAAGTTTTAATCGAAAAAGAGGGCTGCAAATTCATTGATAATTGTTGAAATTCGTTGAGCGCACTCAATGCGGTTTAGCTCCAGTTTGGCAATTTGCGTGTAATTTGCGTTAGTAGGAGGTCTGTTCAAAAAGTATCGCAAATTTTGATTTTCCGCGGGTTACGTATATTCGATTTTCGATTTTTTCTGGCGTTATGTTGGTACTCATGTCCCTCACTTATGCCGACAAGTGCGACCATTTTCAATGTTCAGTTAATTTTTGACAGCTGCTTTGCTTGCACGTGTTTTTTCTCGTCTTAGATTTTTGCTCGATTTCGACCAAAAACAGCATCTCATTAACATTGCTAAGGAGCTGTTGAACTCTGACCGCGACGACCCAAATTTTGCTCCAGAGGGTCATAACTGGTGACGAATCATCGGTTTATGGTTATGACGTGGAAACTAAAGCTCAATTATCCCAATGGAAGCTGCCGCATGAGCCAAGACCGAAAAAAGCGTTTTTTTTGTTGAATCGTTTTTTAGAATTGCGTGGTAAATTCAAAAAACGAATTTGTGCGTTTCGGGAAAAAAAACTTTTTGGTAGCAAAAATTGGCGTCTTTTGCATTTCGTAATTTTCTGTGTGAATGTTTGAAATCGTACGGTAAATTCAAACGAGCGATTTGGAAGAAACATTCTGGAACAAAAAACGCGTGGTAGTGCATGGCAAGTACAGTCTGAGAAACTGACCAATGTGAGTGGCCTCAGAAACAGTGAAGACAAAATTTTTCAGTGATCGTTTTTTGCTTTTCGGAAATTGTTGTTGTTGCCGTGCGTCAAGAAAGAAACACATTTTCGTTGTGATTTCGTCATTGCGTAAAGCGAAAATTTGACAATTGGTTCTTTGAGACACAGTGTATTCGAGCGAAAATAAAACAAATATTTTCGTGATTTTTTTTTTGTTGAATTTCGGTTCGGAAAAATTGGTGCGCAACGACAAGGGCGAATTTAGTGAATCTGTTTATGGTGTAATTCGAAGGAAATCAAATGGAAAGCGATCGAGTGAACATTAAAAGATTGGAAGGCGGAAGCAATTAGCTAACCTGGAAGTTTCAAATGCGCCAAGTGCTGGAGGCCACAGATTTGCTCGACGTAGTGGACGGTGCCGAATCGGCACCGACAATTGCTGCTCAGGATTATGCGACGGCAATCGTAACATGGAAAAAGAGCGATGCCAGGGCAAGACGTGCAATTTTGACGGCGTGCAAAAAGCAGCCACTGCTACAAATAATGAACTGTGAAACGGCAAATGCGATGTGGACAACGCTCAAAAGCACATATGAGCAAGCATCAAAAGCAAATATTCTGTTTTTGCAACAAAACTATTACAGTTTCACAAAGGAGCCGGGCGATGATATTGCAACGTGTATGTCAAAACTCATAGAAGTCGTGCAGCAATTAAGGGACCAAAATGAGGGGGTTTCTGACACAATGCTTATGACAAAGATTCTAATGTCTTTGCCAGCGGAATATAACCATTTTCATAGTGCTTGGGAATCGACGACTTCAGGAGATCGAACAATGCCAAATTTGCGTGCGCGATTAATGGCAGAAAAGCGCAGGGACAAGTCAAAAATGTGGAAGCGTTGATGACCAAGCGGAATTTTTCGAAGAAAACATTTAGTCCGAAGAATAGTTTCTCGTCTGGACAGAACAATAAAAATAGGGGCAAGGGTGGCAATGTCAGGCCAAAAGGTAATTGTTTTCTGTGCGCCGGAAGTGGTCATTGGAAGCACGATTGTCCAAGAAACAAGAAGAACAATTCGAACGACAACAAGAAACAGAACAGTGCGCCAAGCGATGCATTTGTATCTCATAGCTCAATTTCGACTGGAGATAAAAACACTCGGGTGTTGGACTCGGGAGCTAGTGACCATATGTGTCATCGACGTGAATGGTTCGAGAACTTTGTGGACGTATCGTCACGTTGGAAAAGGCTAGAGGATTATGGCTCGAGGAAACGGCGACATCAATATTCTTGCATTTAATGTCGATCAATGGATTCGCAGACGCATAGTGAATGTGTTGTATGTGCCGGAAATTCATCTGAATTTATTTTCGTCGGGAAGGGCCATGGATCGAGGCTATCAATTGCAATCGAATAGCAAGCGCTGCGAATTCCTGAAAGATGGAAACATTTTTGCAGTGGGAGTTCGACGCGAAAGGCTTTTTCAAATGCTGTTCAAAGTTGGGGAATTGGCGGAGGTCGATGGAGCGACTGCAAATGTGGCGATCAAGAAAATGTCGCTTCAAGCATGGCATGAGCGATTGGGACATCAAAACGTCAGTGCAAAAAATCTTGGCGATTTTGATGCAGACGGAGAAGTAAATTTTCCGTATCGTGTGGCAGTCGGTAGTTTGATATATTTGGCCGTGGCTACGCGTCCAGGCATCAGTTTTGCTGTTTGCATCGTAAGTCGACATACGTGAATGCGGTTAAACACATTCTGAAATACGTCAAGGGAACGGTGGATATGGGAATCCGTTTTGAAAGCAAAATCGGGTTAGATTTGTGCGGTTACAAGTGACACAGATTATGCAGGCGATATCGATACCAGGCGATTGACATCAGGATATGTATTCATGTTTGGCAACAGTGTTGTCAGTTGGGGCTCAAAGCGTCAAAAGTTGGTGGCGCTATCAACAACGGAGTCCGAATACATGGCGGCATCGCATGTAATAAAACAATTGGTGTGGCAGCGTCGATTGTTGTCCGAAATATTGTCAGCAGATTTGGACCAACCAACGTTCTTTATGACAATCCAAGCGCGATTTGACTCGTGAAGAATCCGGAATTCCATAGGAGGACAAAGCATATCGACGTACGATATCATTTCATCCGCGAGAAGTACGAAGACGGGATCTTCGATTTGCAATATGTGGCGACCGATGAACAGGCGGCAGATGTAATGACCAAAGCATTACCAAGAAAGAGGCATCAATATTTTTGCAAATTGATGGGCCTTGTGCCAAAGAAAGATTAACGTAATATTTTTGGGGGGGAGCTTTTTTGTTTTCATTTTATTATTGACATGTATTTTGGCATTTTTTTTAATTAGGGTAACTTGTAACTAAAAGTGGGAGTGTTGAAATTCGTTGAGCGCACTCATTACGGTTTAGTTCCACTTTGACACTTTGCGTGTCATTTGCGTTAGTATGTGTGCGCTTCGCTCGACTCGGCCAGCGCGCTCAAATGTAAGAGTCTCTTTCACTTTCAGCAGCCGAACAATAAACACGCTGATCTCATTGTTATTAACTTTTGTATCAAAGTACCGGCATTATTTATTTCTCTTATTACACAGCGGAATTGGTCTACAACAATCTATACGGCAGTCGATTATACTCAACAATAATTCAAACAAAGTTCTTGCAATCGGAAAGCGGTATGAAAAGAATCGTCTCAAGTTGAATTTTCGTTTACGAATAAATGAATAATACGAACATTGCTGCTGTGTCTCTACAACATTGGCATCAACGACTAGGTCATGTCAACGTCGATTCGATTAAGAAAATGTGTAAGGATGGTCTAGTCACGGGCGTCGATTTGACTGACAGCGAATATTTTTTCTGTGAGGATTGTCAATATGGAAAAATGACCAGAGCAACACATAAGCAGTCCGTTAAGCGAGTGTCATCAAGGGGAGAATACATGCACGTAAATCTCTGCGGTCCAAGCGAAATTGATGGAATTAACGGTATCGACATTTCATGTTAATTAAAGATGAAGCAACCAGTTTCCGTTTCACGTATTTGTTAAAGTCAAAAGACGAAGCGTACACACACCTGAAGTCATTGGTTGCACTGGTGAAAAATATGAATGGTGCGCAAATCAAATTTTTCAGATTCGATAATAGGAAAGAATTTTTTAATCGAAAAGTGTTGATCGATTTACTGCAAACCGTGGCCATACAATTTGAGGTTATTACACCGTACACTCCTGAGCAAAATGGTCGAATCGAACGCGATAATCGTGCAGTTCAGGAGAGTGCAAGAACAATGCTCATTGCGAGTGGTTTACCGAAATTACTATGGACAGAAGCGGTGCGTACAGCAACATATTTATTGAATCGCACAACCAAATAGTAATTGTGTTGGTACTACGCCATATGAAAAATGGTTTAATAGAAAGCCATATTTGGGTCATATCAAGATTTTTGGAGCGGAATGTTTCGTGCAAATCCCAAAGCAAACCGGTCGTAAGAAGTGGGATCCAAGAGCAAAGAAAGCTCATCTGGTTGGATTCGAGCCCACAACGAAAAACTTTCGTTTGTATGATGAGGAAAGTAATAAGGTGTTCATGAGCTGCAATATTATGTTCAATGAGAAATCGGATAAATATGTGATTCGAGATGAATCAGAGGTCAATGATGATTGAGTAGCTGCCAAACGAACCAAGTGGTTGAGCAAGCAGATAATCAAGTGTCTGAGCAACCAAGTGATGAAGCAAACGATGATATCGAGCACTTTTTGGCGTTTGAAGAAAACTAGAATGAAACGCCTGAGAGGCGACACAATGAACGATACGGTTTACGTTCAAAAATTAAAGCACCAGATCGTTTAAATGCAAATTCGGCAATCATGTATGAACCAACACCGGATGAAGTGACAATCAGTTCAGAGCAAACCCAACAGTGGAAGTGTGCAATGGACGACGAATACAATGCGCTCATTAAAAATCAGACGTGGGAGTTGGTTGAAGCACCGAAAGATTAGAAGGTAATCGATAATCGTTGGGTATTTAAAGTCAAGCAAAACCCAGATGGCACAATCGATCGATACAAGGCGCGTTTAGTAGTTCGTGGCTTTACACAGCAGTATGTTGTGGACTATGAGGAAACGTTTAGTCCGGTGGCCAGATACACATCGATTCGTCTATTTTTATCATTGGCAGCGATGAACAAAATGCAATTGAAACAGTTCGACGTAAAAACAGCTTTTTTGTATGGTGAACTGAAAGAAAAAGTATACATAAAGCAGCGAATTGGGTTTGAAGACGGCAGTGAACGCGTTTGCAAGTTGAAGAAAAGTTTATACGGTCTCAAGCAAGCGCCGCGATGCTGGAACCAAAAATTTACATCGTTTATTCGTAAATTTGATTTCAAACAAAGTGCCTACGATTCGTGCGTTTTCGTTCGTAAAAGGGAAAACACAATGACAATTATTGCGATCTACATTGATGATGGTTTGATAGCAACGAATAAAGCAAATGAAATTGATGAAATCACTTCATATTTACGAAAAAATTTCGAGATAAAAGTTTCCGAAGTAAAATATTTTCTTGGTCTTCAAATTGAACGGTTACCTGATGGGTCAATTCGCATACATTAAGAGGCATATGCGAAGAAAGTATTGAGTCGTTTCAATATGATGGATTGTAGTCCCGTAGCTGCACCAATGGACTGTATTCAAAATCTCGGCAATTTTGTGAACGACGACCATTATAAAAGTTATCCATATCGACAAGCTGTCGGAAGTTTAATGTACTTGACCATCGGAACAAGACCAGACAAAAGCTACGCTGTTGGTGTCGTAAGCCGCTATTTAGATCGGCCGAGTAAGTGAAGCGCATCATTAAGTACAACATAAGGGGCTAATTAAGTACAGGCATTCTTTATAAAAGTAACGTAAAATTTGATTTCCTTGGTTATAGTGATGCAGATCATGTCGGAGACACAGAAACAAGAAAGTCAACAATTGGTTACGTTTTTCACATTGGTTCGGGTGTCATCAGTTGGGCATCGATGAGACAAGATTCAACCGCGTTGTCTTCACCGAAATCCAAATATATGGCCGCGTGCCAGGCAACGAAAGAACTCGTTTGGCTTGGAGGACTTTTGTCTGAGCTTACGATGATTGGGGATTTGAAAGCAAATTTCTACATTGATAACATGAGCGCGATCAAATTGATTTAACTTTTTGAATCGAGAATATTTAACGTGGATTTTGGTTTTTTTGCTTTAGAATGATGTTTAACGTATTGTTTTCGTTTTGTGACAATGAGTAGAAGTATTGAAGTATGCATTGTTAAAAAAAAAACAAAGTATGTCAACACTTTGGCTAGTGCAGGTTCGTTCTGTCATGTTGAAGTGTTAAACAGGCAGTCCAGTTAGAACATTCAAGCAAACAACGTATAAAGAAAACCGCTCCATAAAAGCGAGCATTTTTTTTAGTCATAAATCGTTTTGTTTTTTCAATTTGTCTACACTATTTACTGCGAACATATTGGAAATCCAATATATGTTTTATTTATAATTAAGAAAAGGGGCTTTTGATAGAATGGGGCTTTGTTATAAATAAGAAAATAATTATTGACCTTTGGTATTTAGATAAAATTATATTATTTAACTGGTACAGAGTGAGCACTGAGTTAATGGGTACACACAAATAGGACGCTGACTTCCTCTAAGAATAATTGGAAGAAATCCACTGTCACATTTATGCCGATAAAAAAAATTTTTGTTGCTGCTTTTCGAGGTATTTTTATAAGAGAAAAGAAGTTAGTGTTTTCGTTATTTTAGGGTGGATGCTTTTTCGATTAATTATTTGATCATGAAGGAGTGGAAACTGACAAATTACAAATCCCCTAACCGGTCATTGAACTTTACTGCTTTAATTTTTAATCCAATTCTTTAGAAAAATGAAATATTTTAAAATTTTCGTTAGCTGCAAATACTTTTTTTTAAAAGTCAATATCTTTATTAAATGTTTCAATCCAGTGTTCATTTCTCACTATTGTAGTGTCCGCCACGAACTCTACAATGATTGTTACAATATGCCTCTAGTTGTACCACAAATAATTTACTCAGTCCATAAGTCCAACTCAGTAGATAAAAATCGAGGTAAATTTTCGAGTTTTGCGCTCCGAATTTATGACAACTAATAGAGTAAGTTAAAAGTTCATGACCAATACAACTTAAAATGTTTAGTGAGAGGAGACTAGAAATAGTGCATTTGATTGGATAGTTATTGCGAAGTTACATAACATTTTAATTACGTTTTTTTTCAAATTTCAGTTTTATTTCCATTTTAAAAATAAAATAAAGCTTTAGACAACATTACAGAAAACGAATTAACCAAGTTCACAAAAGAAGTAAGGCTTAACTATTTGCAGTTTCGAACAAGTATGTTTCATCATTCTCTACTTCATTGTAATTATGTGATTGCTGTTTCTTTTCCTTGTACAAATGAATACGATCGTAGCAAGTAACCCTTCAAGAGATATAAAAGTGAATTTAATATTTTCAATCGACGGAAGAAAAATCAACACAAGAATACGAACAGAATACTGTGATAGATTTCTTATACTCGCAATGCCTAGTTATGATATTGTGCATTGTAAGAATAAAATTGTATTATGACCATGTATACGCATTTGCTTTTCTTTCGTACCTATATCACTAATGTTTCTATTTCATTCAACTTAAAATAGGGAATTGCCATGGATTTTTATATTTCTGATCCACAATTTTAGCTATGATTTCTGTTTGAGTAAAATTTGAGGGACTTGCTCAGACAATTCAACGTGTTTTAACGAACATATTTCTTAATTAAAACAAGGGAACAGGTTGTTTGAATTTGTGGCATACACATATGTATATATATATGTCTGTTAATAATGTATAATTTATATCATTAACAATAAAAATTAATAAATAATTCTATCGTAATTGGTAGTTGCTGAGCTTATTTTTTAATATATTGCATATATTTGAATTTTTTTCTTGTGGATAATCTACGAAAAGATAGCTGTTAGGAGCTTCAGAGATTTTAAGTACCCTGAAAAATATTTGATGGCAGTATCCGCCACGAACTCTACAATGATTGTAACAATATTGCTGTATTTGTACATAGCTAAAAACAATAGAAAAATTAAATCAGCAGCAAAACCCTTCAACACAGATTTCAAGGAAAACTCCAGTTATTTTATTTTTATCTTTCAATTCGCCTTTTTTAGTTATAAGTTAGTTAGAACTATTACAAACTTTTTTAAATCAATAGGAGTCTTAAAGAATTTGTTATCGAATCCTTAGATCAGAATTTACATTGAAGAATTGAGTGAATTAACCTAATAGAAGGGACATTCTGTAGTCATAGTAATTACAAGAACCGATAGATAAATTTTTGAATAAAGAAGGGAATTTCAGCTATATACTGAGCCTATAGACAAACTATATACTGAGTCTATAGACAATAAATTGTTATGGTATGGAACAATTTTGAGAATTCTTTGGGTGTTGGAAAGGATGGGAAGGTATTAAAGTTCTACAGGAGTATGGTCAATGACGGCCATATACAGCGAGCACATGTTTCAGCTAGGCATGACTGTCGAAAGGTTTTCGGGAAGATTGCGGGGAGATTTCAAAATTTTTTTGCTGAGATGTTCTCCCACGCCCACCATAAACAGAAAAAACATACACAGGATCATGGAGACATCCGAAGGTGTTAGTTTCTCCATGGGCGGGGAAGAAAAAAGAATGATGAAAACTAAAGAAAAATACAAATTAAAACAAAAAATAAGCTCTCCAGGCAACAGGGAAGGAATAGGAATTGATAGGTAAGGTATGAAAATTCAGAAGGAGAAAATGAATGAAAAATTTTTGAAAGAAATAAAAATCGAAAAAAGCACAAGAAACTACAGAAAAGAAGAAACAAGTTAAAGTCGACCTTCGACTTTGATGGGAAAGACCTAGCTGGTCTGTCTTCCGCTGGCCTATCTTCAATTACGCTCTATAGCACTCCGCAGTAAAAATATATTTGGAGTACCTCTTCGTGCTGCAGTACTCCCATGTTATTTCGAGAGATAATTCTGCTGTTTTCGTAAATTCTACTGTTGTTGCAGGATAGCAAGAAATATGGAAATTTTTTTTGAATTTATTTTATATAAGCAACGAAGGTGGATGTTGAACGAAATAAAAGTTAATTTATTCGACCTTATCCGGGAAGATCAGTATTTATGTTTTTCTATATATTTTTGTTGATTATTATTCTGTGAAGAGTACGTTAATTATTTTACTTTATTTATTTCGTTAAATTTTTTTGTCATTATTCATTTGTCGATGTTTTTCCAAAATTTTTCAATTCTAATTTTTGCTTTCCAATTTGGATGTTTTTTTTTAAATCTTCTCGGTTCGATTTTTTTTTTAGGTTTTTTTTTTACAGTTTCAATTATTTTTCTATTGCTACTAACTTATTTTTAAAAATCCTTTTTCAATTAATAAGTTAATGTCAATTGAAAAATAATTTTAAAAAATCCTTTTTTTAAAACTTAACCAAAGAAGCAGATATCGAGAGCAACAGTCGTGAACTTTTTTTATTCGCACGTACGACCTAATCGGATTATCGTACGGTCGGTTTTGCCGTTGATACGACGAAGCGTCATTGCATCATGACATCTTCTGTTACACGAGTCCACAAACTGGACGAAGATTCAATACAGGGCCTTGCTGATTTGTGCGCCACCTCTTTGCTAACGACCAAATCATCAATGCCATAGATAAGGCTACGATAATAAGAGCCGAGTTTTATAAAAATTATTTCTAATTCTTCGTGAAATACTTTATTAGAATAAAATGAAAACAACATATTATCGAAAAGCTATACTATACATATGTATGTATGCAAATAATTTATACAGCGACGTCACTTGCGTTATGTGAGTTTTTTTACTTTGAAAGGTTTTTGTAAATCTACCTAAACTTCAATTTTACGTAAAAAGATTAGTTAAGAGTCCATGCAGTTATTATTTTTTATATTCAATGAAATAAGAGAATTCTCTTTTATTAATTGTCTCATCTCTTTTAATAGTTTACTCTGCATCTTGCACGTAAGAATATTTATTATAAGCAATCTTTCACGTAAGAATATTTATTATAAGCTTTAATAATTTTGCTGGAATTATTCATATTTTTAATATTAAGAATATATGCATGCAAAAAAAGATAAAAAAGAATGTAAATTCCAATTAAATCTTAAAACTAAAAATGAAAAGAAATAATAATAAAAAAAGGAATGAAACTGTTGTTAGTTTTCCTCAAAAATGTAATAAGCGAAAAAAGGTCCTTTTCAAACTTGACCAAATAACTAAAACTAAGAGGAAAAATTTGATTATTTTAATAAATTTAATTATTAAACGGTATTTTAGTTAATTTGTAATGTTACGAAATAAGAATTTAATGTACAAAATGAATTAGCTGCATCTAAAAGGATATGTGGTGGTTAAAACAGAATGCATATTTCGAAATCCCCATACTTTGACCGTTCTATCGTCGGCGCCTGATGATGCAACTTTATGTTCTTGGATAAATACAGTTGATATAACGCACCTAGTAACAAATTTAAGCAGAAAATATAAAATATTTATTTTTCTTTTTACATAATTTATCCGAGTTTTTAGTTTCTTATTGAATGGAAAACATCGTGTTCGCTTACAGTAAACACAACTTTGCAACAAGGAAAAATCTAAAGAATTAACTGCAAACAGACACATACTCGAAACGAAGGATACAGCTATACAATGAAATATCAACGACAAATTAAAGAGCAACATAAAGTAGTCGAAAAACCGAATGAAGACACGAAAACGGAAAAATTAGAACATGTTCAAGATATCCACAAGTAACTTCATAAATATCAAATGAAAAGCAATTGGAAAAATTGCATGAAAAACAGAATAAATAATGCGATTTGTGGATAAATTTATTACGGAAAAATATCTAATTTTTACGTTTTTAATACAAAGCTAATAAAAGTTATTTAAAATAAATGTATGTCAAATTTATTTATCGCCACCTATTGAATAACCAAAATAATTCCAATTGAGTCAACTGCCATGTCAAATTCTTATTTAGACTCACATTTGACTAGGACAATTGCTATATACGAGAAATCTAACTATTTGAATCCAATAAAATTTCGTGCATGCTATATTAAGGAGGATAAAATATAAATGGTAAAATATTCTTAAAAGCTAAATACGAAAACCGATAAACGAAAATTTAAAAATTAGACTGCAAAAATAGAATTAAATGATCAAGATGAAAGTCGAATGGGAATAATAATATTATCGATATTTTGTGCAATGTTCTAGGCACTCTCATATAAAACGAAATAAATGCACGACTAGTATTCGGTTTCTTGGTTTTACTATGAAAAAAGTTTGCTTTTGGGTGATTTCTCGAAACACAAACATTTCGTAAAGATACTATTTCATTATAAGTTTGAATTGTCTCATACAGTTCTTGTGAAATCTACATAATGTCTATGTAGGTTGATTAAGATTTTTTTATTAAATTATTAGATGCCGTTGTACCAATCACTCGCATCCACGACATTATACGTGTAAGTTGGAAGTCCTCATATATTATTATTTTAAAATAGTATTTAGGTTTTTCCCAATATTTTGTAGAATTCATTGCTCCTTCCTTACACATATAATAACTCGGTTAACTATCAAAATATTCTGGCGGATATTTGTTTATTAATATAATTATAATAAATTGGCTTAAACAAATGTGCTGAATTTTCCAAAGTGCACTCGTTTAAAATCAGCATAATATATAATCTGAACTTGCTGCCATATTCATGGCCATGCGATGTCGATTATTATAAAATTAGAATAATATAAAGATCTTTAAATACAATATAGAAACTAATCTTTCATAACTATATATATAAATACATATATTCATTCATAAAATAAACATAAATAAAAAATTAATATTTCAAAACTGTATATTATGTTTAATTGAAAATTTACAAAAATTAATACCATAAAATCAAAATCTACAATATTGATATATATATTTGTCTACGCATAATATTCTCATTTATGAAAATGGTTTTTAAAAGTACCGCCTCAATCGCTTACTGAGCTTTTTCTAAATTGTCCTCTACTGATTTACGCCGTTCCTGTTATTTATGCAAGTGTATGCGTTCATCCGAATGGATTTTAGAAATATTCGGATAGAATTTTGCGTATGTTTTTTAATTTAAAATCCGAATTTACTCCGAAAATTAGTTTCACGTTCTGCGATTGGCAATCTTTCTTTTGCCACGAGCTGTCAAGACATCGTGTTTACAAATCATCTTCAGAGCGTTTTTTATATTAATATTCATCAAAATGGGTATGGCACAGCGGCGTAAAAAGATGCACTCAGGTGATACCCACCTGAGGCGTCGTTGGCGTGTTAGAAACCGAAAACGAGATTTGGATGAGGCATAAAAATCTTCCCTAAAATATTACCCCAAAACTTATATTCATGCATTTTCAGATTGACAAAGATTTGCAGACAAAACCAGAAGAGCTTATTATTCAACCTGTCGACTTGGATAAGCCAGGATTTGCCCAATTCTATTGTGTCCATTGCGCCAAATATTTCATCGATGATCACGCAATGCAAACGCACTTTAGATCGAAGGTGAATTCAATTTTTACCTAATCTAATATATATATATATATATATATATATATGGGAAAAATCACTTTAAGAGACATGTTTATTAAATAATTAATATTTTTATAGGTTCATAAACGTCGTCTAAAAGCACTCGAAATTGAACCATACTCGATAGAAGAGTCTGAGCGAGCTGCCGGCCATGGTAACTTTATTGCTCCAAAGAAACGGACTATCGAAACACAACCAAGCAAATCTGAAATTGCAGCAGGAAAACGCATAAAAGTTGAGCCTAAATTAGAGAAAGTTAAAAAATCAAATAAAATGCAACCATAGATAACGTTTTTTTAATTTTGTTTTATTATCAAAAAACGGACAAAGACAATTAAGAATAAAAATTATGCAGAAAAAAGTTGATTTTCTCTTAAATAATGTTTTTCAAAAAATTATAAACGCAGCAATTTGTGTAATAATTAGTATCGCCTCTGTTGTGCAGTTACTACAGCCGTTTTCGATGGATCATCGGGTACACGGACAACTAATGAACTGTAAAAGAAAATTTATAAGAAAAAAAATTTTGGAATTTTGTAACGTTTTTACCTTTTTGGACCAGTATGCCAAATGGTTCCACTTTCGTCGATAACCGACGTTTCCAAAGTAACTTGCCACTGTCCCCCTAACATTACTGTAGTTCCCATTGGACCCATTTGGAAATTGTTTAAAGGCAGTAGAAAATTTCCGGACAAGAAATCTCGATGTGGTTTTACAGTTTGAATTAAGTTTATAGTATCGTTAATGGGCTGTAGATTAATAAAAGCGAATGAACAATTATTTGGAGGAAGAATATTTTAAACGTACCTTCATTTCGTTATTATTTCTTGGATGTATTAATTGTGATGTAAGTGTTAGTTGTATCGATTCGGCAGATCGATAGAGGCTTGGGCTTTTACCATAATGTTGTATGACGCCTTCTACTTTGACGACAAGATTGCTACCAGGCTGAACAGTTACCGCAAGTTCACCAGCACCACGTGGCTGAGGACTAATAGATAATTTAATTGTTGTATTCTGGAGAATTTGAAAGAAGAATCGTGGCATACAAATAGGCGATTTTGTCATAATTTCAATTATATTCATTACAATTTCGGTGTGCTGTAAAATTGGATAATAAATCAGTAATCATGAGAAAATAAATTGAAATGTGATGATGTTACCCTGTATGTGATGGTTTTCATATTGGCTTGCTCTTGAGGCATATTTTTAAATTCATTTTCCATGTTGTTGCAAACACTTGAGAGATACCTAAAAAAATTAACACATTTTACTCTATTCTTTAAGAGTTTCGAACGGATAAATATACTTTGTGGCTGGACAATTTCCTTCATTTGGTTGTGGCTGAGGATCTGAAGGTGTAACAAAACAAACCGTTTCCAGTAGGTAACCAAAAAGTCCGCATTGATATTGGACGCTATGGGCAGACAAATTTTAAATTAAAATTTCCACAACTTTAACAGTATTTTCAACTAACAGTTCTAAATATTCCAAAGTTGCTGGGTCAGCATCGAATGATGATTTATACAACTTCATGTAGCTTTCTTCGCAAAGTTTTAACGCTTTCACCGCTTTTCGTAACTGGTTTGTTATGTGACCGAATTTTTGGAGTGGATCTCTTGAATTTTGTGCAAGAGTATCGGCTATGGCTGGAGGTGGTATAATTTCTTGAGTATTTTTTGCGATGACAACATTAAAGAGTGTCTCAAGGAATTGACCACGAAGCTTAATGATCTCCGATTGAAAAGTCAACGAACTAGTAGGTGATGAACTTGCTTTCATGCTTGCCAGTGCCTTCCAATATAAATTGATAGCTTTGTCTAAGCGTTCCGTGAGTGTTAGTATTTTTGGATGTGAAGCGGAATATATCGGATCACAAATATTATAGTTTTCTATCACGTCTTCATATTCAATACTGTAATTCAATATACATTCAGCTTGCGAAATTTGCATTAGCGCATTTAAGAAGAAATGAAATTTGTCTAAAGACACTTGGCTACGCAACTTCAAATAGATTCGCGCTGCTAAAAAATGCTGTCCATAACTAAAAACATATGAGAAATATTTATATAAAGCTAACTATATTAAATTTAAGCAGAATTATACCGAGAGGCTGAACGAGCGATTCGGTATTGAGACCAGCAACTCACTACATTCATTATTCGATCGAACACATCCAGTACTAATTTTGGTAAGAAGCAACCAAGTAGCGATTGTAGGACAACTGCTGAAAGAGTTTCAATCACCTGTGCTGAATCTTGATTGTAATCAGTTTCGACAACAGAATCAAGTTTCTTTAGTAACTGCGGTAACAATTCAAAGAATGGATTTGCTGGTTTTTGTGAACCAGCGGAACCAGTTTGATCTACTTCCATTATATTCGGATCTTCTGCCTTTATATTTGATCGACTGAAACGTTTAAGTTGATATTGAGCCGAAAGGGCAGCCAATGTTTCACATAATAAGACCGAATGTTTTTTGGGATAAGCTGTAATTATATATTTTATATGTAATTTGCAAAGTAAAATAGAAAGTACTCACATAAGTCCTCAGTTAAGAGACCGCCAATTAGTTCAATAAATGTTTCACTAAATTCTGTGCTATTTTTTGAAATTTTAATTCCACATTTTAAGTATTTAATCAATTCTTTCGTAAGTTTTTCATTTACAACGGAAGAATAGATCAAACTCTCTAGATGCAGATTGATAAGATTCATAAAAACCGGCAAAGGAGTTATACCTTCCAGATAGCTGCGAATTTATAAAAGTTGAAAATATTTGAAAGCAGAAAAAACTGATTAAATTATTACCAATACGAGACAAGACCAGTAAGTATTCCCAAAGCTTGAGTTGCAGCCATATGATGTTCTAGAACTAAACATGATGAACATAATTCCAAAATCAGCTTTTGCTCTTCATTTAGCAATGAATGGCATGCTACAGGACACTCAGTTAGGGTAAGAATAACTGTCAACACCAGACTTTGTTCGTTGCCTAAATCACTAAATGAAACTTGTGTTCACTTGACTATTTAAGAAAATTGATTTATTTCTTACTTGCAATTCATAGCTTTTGTTATTAGACTTTTCAAAGATCCTTTAGGCCACAAGTGTGCACCTTCTTTTGCTAAAGCTTGCAGTGATTTTAGAACTTCATAACGAACTCTTTTACGAGGATCTTCCAAATAGATAAGAAGTAATCCGACTTGATCAGGAATATCGACGAGTGTTTTGCACGACAATTTTGTAAGTGAGTCTAAAATTGCGATTACAAAGCTTTCTGCTGGATATTTTGGTAACAAATTTAAACAAAGTGTTTTAACTAGAGCAGCAGTATTTGCATCGTGGTGCATATGCCGCAACACTGGAATCAGTTGCAGTTTCATGCTGATTGGTGTTTTTAAAGATTCAATCATCGAACCAACTTTTGAGCACATGCTTATTGCAAAAGTTCTGAAATAGACAATAAACTGATACATTAATTTGTTTCTTAAATGCTACGCACATAGTCGTATAAATACAGTACTTGGATTGGGCAGCAAATTGAACACTTGCTTGAATAGCAGCCTCAACTTCAACTGTATCATTGCTATCAAGAGCACGACGAATTGCATGGTGAACTTGTTGCTTCTCTGGGATTACTCCAGCTACTGACCCCAAAGTTCTGTAAGCAAAATAAACGTGTTTCGAGTATTTCAATGTCAAATTCTTAGTTTTAAAACTAACCTTAGAGTGATTGCTCGAGCGATTGGATCATTTGAATGCATCACCATAAATATTCTTTTCACAAACTCATCAACATTTAAGATTTTTTCCAAATGCTTTTCGCTCTGTTGACAAACTCGTAGTACCCATAATCGGAGTAGATTGGAACTTAAAATATTCAAGATCTCAAAAACAATGTATTTTAGTAAATTCTTATATTTACCCATTACGAAAGAATTCTGCCAGTTTGAGAAAAGATGAGTTTATCAAAATAGGAAAAGGATACTTTTCGAAAAGTTTGGGGAAACGTACAATGGCCTCGCACTGTTCGCCAACTTTTGCTGAACGCAAACCTATAAAGTGAAATTAAAACAATATTCATGTTTTCAATTAACTTGTTCATTTATACGTAAATGCTCATACCTTTATCTAATTCAGTTAGAACCGAATTGGCATCTTGGTCGCTTTCGTTGAGGAAATTTTCATTAAAAACATTAGCACGCAAACCCGATAGCGAAGTCATTGCTGACAATTTAACGTTTAAGGCAAAATTTACTTCAACTTAAATAAATAAAAAAAAGTAGTTTTTAAGATTTCCAAAATTTATAAAAATCCATTTACAGAAGAGTTCTAGGTTCTTTGTGATAAGCTTCCAAAATATGAAAACAATTTTATATTATCAATTATTTGACATTTGTTTGACTTATCGGCTTCAATTCAATATTCACCACTTTGATAAGTGATGTTAGATGACAGTTCTGTAGTGAGGTGAACAAGTGCACGTGTTCTTATGTCATCTTGATATTTTTATTTTATTAGTTCGTTCGAAACATTAGAGGTAAGTTTGGGCGAAGGATATTTTTTAAAATGCAAGAAATACAGACAAAGCATAAAGGAAAATCATCTTTTAAGAAGAAGAAGTTAAATGTTTTCAACAAGAAAAATACGAAACCGAGTGAAGATGAAGAGATCACAAGGCTACAGGCACGTTATGATTCAATAATTCCCAAAGAAGTGTCGATATTTGCAGATTTACCTCTTTCATGGAAAACATTAAAGGGTTTAAAAGAATGTGGTTATATGGTGCCAACTGAAATTCAACGTGAGAGCATTGGCTTAGCTCTACAAGGGAAGGATATTTTAGGTGCTGCTATTACTGGTAGTGGTAAAACCTTGGCATTCCTCATACCGGTAACTATTGCTTCTAAAATCCAAAAAATAAATATAGTTGTGTGTCGTTTTTCAATTAATGGGGTTTATCCGTTTGTTTGTTTATTTGAAGGTTCTTGAGAAATTGTTCTTAAAAAAATGGTCACGAATGGATGGTATCGGTGCTATTATTATTTCGCCAACTAGAGAATTAGCATATCAGATATTTGAGACGTTGAGAAAAGTTGGAGCCTATCATGACTTTTCTGCGGGTTTGATAATTGGCGGGAAAAACCTAAAATTTGAGAGAACTCGAATGGACCAGTGCAACTTAATTATTTGTACACCAGGTAGACTTTTACAACATATGGACGAGAATCCTCTATTTAATTGCAGCACCATGAGTATATTGGTTCTCGACGAGGCCGATAGATGTTTAGACATGGGCTTTCAGGAAGTTATGAATGCTATTATAGAAAATCTACCACCAGAAAGACAAACGCTTCTCTTTTCCGCCACACAAACGAAATCGGTGAAAGATTTGGCCCGCTTAAGTCTAGTGGATCCTGCTTATGTGGCTCCACACGAGCAACAGCTAACAACACCCGATTCTTTGAAACAAAATTATGTTGTTGTTGACCTTGAGGACAAAATTACTATGCTATGGTCGTTTATTAAAAATCACCTTAAACAAAAATGCATTATTTTCATGTCAAGTTGCAAGCAAGTGAAGTATGTTTACGAAATATTTTGTAAAATGCGACCTGGTGTTAGTTTGTTGGCGCTTTATGGAACATTGCATCAAGATAGGCGAATGGCTATCTACGATGACTTCTGTCGTAAGAATCGAGTGGTTCTCTTCGCGACGGATATAGCATCTCGTGGCTTAGACTTTCCTGTAGTTAATTGGGTGGTCCAATTGGACTGTCCTGAAGATGCAACACAATATATTCATCGTGCTGGTAGAACAGCTAGACATAAAGCGAGTGGGGAAAGTTTGCTTGTTTTAATGCCTAGCGAAGAGGAAATAATGGTTGAAGACTTGAGTACAAGAAAAGTCCCCATTAACAAAATCTACATTGATGCTAAGAAATTGTTCTCACCCCGTGCTAAAATGGAAGCGTTACTAGCAGCTAATAAAGAGCTAAAGGAGTCTGCCCAACGAGCATTCGTTGCTTATATAAAATCTGTTTTCCTTATGAAAAATAAGAAAGTGTTTAATGTTGAGAAACTCGACACTGACGCTTTCGCTGCATCCTTAGGTCTTGTAGTAACGCCAAGAATTCGTTTTCTTGAACGACTGCGTAAAAAGAAGGTACAGACCGGAATAAAAATTAGTGATCAAATAGCTGATTCAATATTAGATTCCGATATTGAAAGTGATAAAAAGAATCCAAAAAAAAATCGGAAAATACTGTTCGACCAACATAATGAAAGTTCTGAAGATGGTAGTGATGAGGATGATTTCATTAAAGTTAAGCGGAGAGATCATGAAATTGTGGAAGAATTGTCAGGTGACAATGAAGTGGAAAGTAACGCTTTGAAAAAAAGTGATAAAAACCAAAAAACACTAACGAAAGCAGCTCTGGCAAAGCGTATTATTAAAAAGAAAATCGTAGCCAACAAGAAAGTAGTCTTCGACGACGAAGGTGACGCCGTTACGGATCCAGCAAAACAGGCGCAATCACTGTTAGCACGTGAATACGAACAGAGTACAGAAAGCGGCATCGATATCGAAACAGCCAAGCGAGTGCTGAGAGAAGAAGACAAATTCGACAAGCAACGATTCCGAGAGCTGAACAAAGTCAAAAGGAAAGCGAAAAAGGAGAAGCTCAAAGCTCGTGAAAGTGGAGACGCAAACAGTGATGGAGTCGATGAGTTTGGCAGTGAAAGTGATATTAATGATGTTGACACTTCATGGCTACCAGATCCTGACAAAATATATAGTCCAAAGGTAGTGTGTACCGATTCCGAGGAAGAGGAGTCAGTTCCAGATGGAAAATGCCACAAGCTACCAAGAAAATTAGTTGAAAAAAGATCGGCTGGCGAGGCAATTGTACGTAATGGAAGTGATAGTAGTTCCGCAGAGGATCACGGATCCGATGATGAGGAAGATATTGTGAAGCAACCATTAGCGAAAAAAGCTAAGAAAATCACCAATAATCTATCAATCGATGAAGCTGAAATGCTCGCAATGCAGTTATTAGGAAAAAAATAATTTATTTTTTAAATAATCGAATTAAAAAAACATTATTATTTAAAATTAAAATAAAGAAAACTACAAAATATATAACAGTTATTTTGTTTGTATAAAAACATTCTAAAATTTACAATAAATATACGTTGTAGAAACAAAAGCGAAACGAAAAATGAAATGAATGATGGATGCACTCTGACCCAATCCAAATGGTTTTGTGATAATAATCTCTATTAATTCTTTATTTAATCCATTCGCGAGGCGTTCTCAAAATTTCAAGAAGTTTGCCCTCCTCACTGGTGGCACTTGGTTCATGCATATACTCCCATTTCTGGAACAAGAATTTATAAGAGATTTAAAAAAACAATGTTGAAAAAAATGTATATTACTACACAAGTCGAGCGCACAAAACGAATGTATTGTTGTTAATTTTGCGAAATTCTTGCCCGTTTCTTATCAGTTAACAAAGAAGTTTCGCTTCTCTGAGCAAGTGAATGGCACTGGGCACTGCTCGTCATCGACCTGACCTCTTCCCAATGACGAGAGTCCGAGCGCGAGGAAGAACTATATTTATTTATGTTATTATTATTGTTGTTGTTATTTTTATATTGAATTAGTAATGATTTGTTTTTAAAATAGATAGCGAGCAGTTAGCGCGCCATTTTTTCGATTTATTCTGTTTATTAATTTGTTTTTATTACTTTGAGATTACTACAAGTTGCTCGATTTTTTTTTGCGTGCTTATAAAAATTTTAAATAATAAACAACCGAGCGCAAGATATATTATACTAATTTGCAAGGTCTTTTATTTATTACTTTTATTATTATTGAGTATTATTAATTTATTTCCTGATTTAGAATATGATCGCGTAATAGTAAAAAACTTACCGCTAACAATGGTAAGGACATCAAAATGCTTTCGTAACGGGCTCCTGGAGTGTACAAACCAAATTTAGTACCGCGATCATAGATTAGGTTAAACTCGACATAGCGTCCGCGACGAAGTAGCTGCCACTGTCGTTCACGGTCTCCGTATTTATCGCTTTTATGCCTGCGAACTGCAAAAAGCATAAAAATATTTTTCTCACTGTTATGGCTGAATGTTCGAGATCATGTTAAACTAACCTAATGGTAGATAGGAGGGAATCACAGAATTAGCACAAGTTGCGATAAATTTGAAAGCTTCTTCTTGGTTTGGAGTATCTAAATCGTCGAAAAATATTCCACCAACTCCACGGCATTCGTTTCTATGTGCTACACGAAAGTATTCGTCACACCATTTTTTAAATTTCGGATAATATGTTATATCGTGTTCATCACATGCTGATTTTAGGGTCTTATGAAAATGTGTACAGTCTTCTTCGTTGAGGTAATAAGGAGTCAAGTCAGTTCCTTTTATTATGATTAAGTTAAAATAAAAAGAATTTCATGAAAAATTATTCTCGGCCTAATTATGATAGGATGGTCTTACCACCACCAAACCACCATTGCTTCTCGCCATTCAGATCTTCAACTTCAAAATATCTGTAATTGAAATGAATGGTTGGAATCCATGGATTTTTTGGATGTATTACAGCACTAACACCAGCCGCAAAGAAAGGCAGCTTGTCGTTACTGAAATGTTTACCGCGAGATCTCATTTGTTGCACAGCTCCTGGTGGAAGCATACCCGAAACAATTGAGATATTAACACCTGCTTTCTCGAAAACATCCCCGTCCTGAAGGACACATGTAATTCCGCCACCGCCTTCCATCCTCTTCCATCGATCAACTTTAAATTGTTGTCCATAGTTTTCTTCGTTTTCGAGCGCATGACAAAAATCTGCCTGTACTTTCATGATCATCAGTTCCATTCTCGTTCGTACGTCGTTCTCATTTGCCACCAACACTCCAACGTCCGTTATTGGTTCGGCCATGAATTGCGATGTATTAAGTACCCGTTTCGCCTCCATCTGCGCCTGGTTCAACGACATGTATGTTGTGATCCCACTACCGATTATTAGCGATTGAGCAAATCTAAACAATCATTAGAAGAAAAAAAACTAAATCAAATTTATTCCATATATATCGCATTGAAAATTGTTGGTCGTCAATTGCGATCCAGTTGAGATGAATTGTAAAATTTCATAGCACACAAGCCAAGACTTCATAAATTATTCTAAATTGAAGTTAAATTCAATTTAGTAAGCAGAACATAGTTTTTTACTATATGTGTAATAAATAGTTTTGTTTACGTTTTTGATATGGAACGATTTACTCTCGGATACGGGAAAACCAACACTACCCTGTTTTTTTTCCTCATGTATTTTCAAAACAATACGAATTTATTAGAGAAGAAAATAACATTAATAACATCAGAGAATAAACAAAATGACGTAAATGATGAGCGAATATTTATTATCAATTCAATTCCGAACTGATAAGAATTTTACTTTTAATCGCTTAAAGAAATCATTCGTGCTATCGTTAAACACCGGTAATATTCCAAAAATTTGTTTACCTGATTTTTGTCCTCCGCCCATATTGAAAAGAGCTAAGGTAGCCTAGAGTTTTGGCACTGGTACGGATTGTTTTGAATAAACTCATTGTTCGCCAGCTTAACGTCTTCTTTTGTTTACTATTTATTATTTACAATTAATGAAAATTTATAATTTGTATAACACTGTATTTAAATACAACTTGCTGAGAAACTATTTTCTAGCTACTTTGTACTTCTGAACTTATATGCCTGACAGTAAACAGCTGATTGAACAGCTCAATTTGAGCGCAACTCGCATTTGAACTGAAAATAATCGTTCTGCCAAATTGAACGATTACGTGATGTGGATCACATGTGGACGAAGAGATAATTTTCTAATAAGGCAGAGACAAATCATGAGTGCATGTGTAAAGAGCGAAAACGGAGACGAACATTTCTCTTCAAAATATTGTCTATTCCAATTGGAACAATATATTTGCTTACTTTTAGTAGAAACACAATTCTGACGCCAAATGAAATTACACGCAGTTGGCACTGTCAAAATCTTAAAATCCTCACAATCTCATGGGATTGAAGAAAATAACGAAGCATATGATTGCCAACTGTTTTATCGTCGATTTAATTTTTGTTTTAATTTTGCAGTTGTGTTCAAGTACTGCCATATATTTCTTGTAGTTTTATTAAAATAAAATATAAATATACAAGTAATGTAACGATAACTTCAATTTTCGTTAAAATTTACGAATTCCCCCCGAGACAGTAAATTAAACACAATTGCAACGAGTACATAAATGCCATCGGATTAGTTAAATTTTATAATTTATGCTTAATTGAATTTTTAAGTTCACTTAATCGTATATATACAATATATTATCTTGCCTTTGATTTAAATTTCACTGAAGTTTGTGGCAGTACCCTATTGACAACGACAAAATTATATTTCGATAGCGACAACAAAATGTTGTTTTTCGTTGTCGTCTGAATTATGTTCTCATCTTTATGTTAACTTAAGTAATTTTTTTATCAACAAATATTTTTGCTTGTAAACTTATTTTTTAATATAAAATATTTTATGTTCTTTAATTGGCGTTAAAAGATTTTGTCAATGTATATCTGTTTTTTTAAGCTGTTAACACTTTCGTTGCCTAATTGAGTTTTTGACATTAAACCAAAATAAGATTTTTAATCAAATTTTAATGAAATGTTGCATCAAAAATTTAAGAAGAAAAAAACGAAATATAAGGTTTAGCAGTTGAACATATTTTTGAACACAGAAATTTTACAAATAATATAATGTCTCTTAACTTTTCTCATGTGTGTTTATAAGTTTGTAAAACTATAAGCAAAAAAAATTACTGCAGGAATTATATTTATTTAGTTAAGATACGAGGGTCGTTCAATAAGTCCTTAGAAAAAGATGGAAAAAAACTGTTTTTAAAAAAAAAAAAATTTTATTTTTCAACATAATCTCCTTTTAGCTCTATACACTTTTCCAACCGTTTTTCCAAAATTTTTATCCTGTCCAAAAATAGGATTTCGGAAGTTCTGCAAAATACTCATCCGTTTGAGCAATGACGTCCTCGTTGGAAGCGAACCGTCGTCCGCCAAGCCATTTCTTCAGATTGGGGAAAAGAAAATAGTCACTCGGGGCCAAATCTGGTGAATAAGCGGGATGCTGCAACAATTCCATTCTCAATTCCACAATTTTGGCCATGGAAACAGCGCAGGTGTGCACACGCGCATTGTCCTGATGCAAGAGGATTTTTTTGTTCTTCAGATAGGAGCGTTTCTCTTTGATTTCCTCGCTCAACCGTTGCAATAACGACGCATAATACGCTCCTGTTATTGTTTTTCCTTTTTCCAAGTAGTCGATAAAAATGATGCCCTGCAAATCCCAAAAGACCGTGGCCATCACCTTGCCGACCAATGGCACAGTTTTTGCCTTCTTCGGAGCCCGTTCACCCTTGATAATCGACTGTGATGACTGTCTCTTCGTTTCTGGAGTGAAGTAGTGTATCCAGGTTTCGTCCACAGTGACATATCGACGAAGGAATTCGGCAGGATTGCGATGAAAGAGTGCCAACATAGCCTCAGAGTCCACTACACGATTGTGCTTATTCTCCTCTGAGAGCAAACGCGGCACCCATCTTGCCGAAATTTTTTTCACAGACAATTTTTCATGCAAAATTGAAGCGACTGTACCTTGTGATATGCCCATGGCCTCAACTAATTCGCGCACTTTAATTCGCCGATCGTTCAAAATCATCGTGGATTTGTTGATGGTTTCAGGAGTAGACACACCTCAACTGGGCGTCCTGAACGATGTTCATCTTTTGTGGATGAACGGCCACGTTTAAATTCATTCACCCAATTGTAAACCGTCGCAAACACAGGTGCAGATGTGCCATAAACTGCATCCAACTCGGCTTTGATTTCTTTCGGGCTTAAGCCTTTCAAATGGGGATGTTTGATGACAGCCCTAAACTCACTTTTTTCCATTGTTATGCACAAATAAATGTCGTTAACTTTTTTCTAAGGACTTATTAAACGACCCTCGTACATTAAATATTTCACCTTCCATAACATAAAAAATTATTTTGATTATAATATTTCTATTATGAAGTTTAATTTAAAAAAAAAAACAAAGCAAATATATTATATATATTGTTGCGTTCGTGCGTGAATTCAATAGATAGAGTAAAATACTGTTTTTTTTTATGTCCGATTTTCTTTATTGAACTAAGTTATATCTCACAAATAGTTCACATTTGTTTGTTTGTTTATGATGCTCGAATCCTAATTGAATATTCTCGCTGTTATCCACTTCATAACATACTGTATCCTTCCGATGTAACTTAATCTAGCGATCACTCCCTCAACAAACATTTTTTATGTACACTTTCCGACTTTATTCGTCGTTCGCTCTATTACCGACTTTAACCAGTCGTTCTTGAGCAACGCTCGTATCTATACGGTTCTGGCGTTCTTCTGGAATATTCAGGAATCGAACTTTCGGGAATTCTCTGGAAGTCTATGGAACCGCTCTTATAGAATGTTCTAAAACACGCCATAGCCATGTTACTTTTTGACAATATGTAAAAATGAATGCATGTTTGTGCTCCAATACGGTTAATGCGCTAGGGATGGAACTTTGCATACTTCTTTAGTTTAATCTGGAATAGGTAATGAAGGTTATCTTTTGTTCACAGAATTCGCAGTTCTTGCAGAAATCCCGAAACCGCGCAATTTTTTTAACGTAAATAACCCAAACATAACATAAGGCATATATCCATAAACTAAGATTATTGACTGCTTCCAACCATCTAGGACCATAAAGGACATTTCATATTATGAAAGGACCATACAAATCAAGGCTATTGGTCGGTCATGTAAGGCAGGGTCATTTATTTTTGGTAATAACTTTGAAATCGTTTGTATAACTTAGGACCACTCACTCACCAATAACCTTCATGGTATATGTGATGCTAGTATGGATTTTGAGTGAAGCCAGAGGTCCTAGAAATTGGTTACTATGAACTAAGAATAACATTTTATTTATATGTAAAATATTATATTTAATTTTGTGTAAGGTGTCAGAGACGCTGCCAAAATGTATTTCTGAGAAACACTATTGTTTTTTTAAATATAAATTCAATAAAAAATTACCCTTTCGTTAGGTAATTTGGACTCAATAAATATGTATGCTACAAAACGAGCAACATGATCAAATTTAAACTTTATTTTTTTTTTAAAGTTAATATGGCATTTCCTATAATTGAAGCAAAATGAGAAAGTATAGTTTTATGTCTTTAAAAGTTGTAGGTGAGACTCTTGTATTTGTGGCGTGGTGGGTTGCTAAGGTACAAAACCGTTCAGACCAAAGGTTGCATATCATTTTAAATTTTCATATAATTGTAGAATAATAAATTATTATCTTATATGACTATACAATAAGTCAATAACAGTAGCATGCAGTTTTCAACATTTTCTATATTATTAAAGTACAAATATTCAATATAAAATATATTCAAAATAGTAAAGTGCATTAGATAACAGAATTTTAATTGTTATTATAATAACATTATCGGCTTTAATTGATTTTGTACAATACAATAAATTAATTCAACTGTTAATTTTTATACTTTTATACATAATTTTTGTTTTCTCTATCGTAGTTTTAGCTGAATTTGCCTAAATTTTATTGCAATTCAAAAACAATAACTTAAAGCATATAGGAGTAAAAAATTTCTAAAAGAAAATTTTATTATTTTTCTCAAATATAAGTGGTTTAAATGGGTAGACGATATCGTACATTGACCTCAATTCAGGTTGGTATAGTACAACTACTTATAATGAGGCCCAGAAATTGAAAAGCTCCTCTCATTAGCCCATTTACGCGTTAACTCTTTTGTTTTCATTTTGATTTTTCGTGTGGCTCCAGTGGGGCGGCTCTCATATGAATAGGCTCCTTTTTCTTCATTTTACCGGTTACTCCCGTAATTACGACGTCGTAAGAGCAGATTTCGTATGGAATGACAGTGAATGACTAATGAACAGAATAATCGGAAGATGAGCATAGAAAATGGACGAAGAAGAATTCCAAACAGTAAATTATTTTGAATGAAGGACTAAATTCCATTCAAAATACGTATGCCATTAAAAAACAAAGAATAAACAAAAAGACATAAAGAATATTTAAAAATCATGGTGGGAGTGTAAATAAAAAAGCAGTAGGGAAAAAGAATAGAGAAATTTTCTATTCAAAGTATTATTGAGTTAAATAGGAGATTGGTACAAGTATTCGAAAGCATAGAGGTTATATCATATATGTATATATGTGTACGAATAATCTAAAATAGTCCGAACACGTTAAATGCTACTCTTCAAATATGATGCAAAAAATTACTGAAAACTTTTAGGCGGAAATACAATTCAATAGAAAAATATTTTTCGGTTCTTTAAATTTTTTTCCTTGACTTTTTAATTTTCAAATATTTATATCTCTTTCCGTTAACGATTTTTTCATTGAAAATATCCTATATTTTATGGTTTAACGGAAGCTTAAATATATAAAAAAAGCCTCTATTAAACTGCCTAAAGACTGAATTGAAAAAGAAAAAAAAATTATAAAATAAATTTAAACATGAAAAGTTAAAAGAAATATTGACTAAAACTATAAAAATAAGAATCAAAAAATTATATGGTATATTAAAAAAGAAATTGCGGAGACAAAAAGAACAGAAAGGAAAAACATGTCTTTGCAAAAATTCAGTAGGACTAACGAACAAAATACTAGTATAGGTAGGTGGTTTGACGGATATTATGTATATTAATTTGCTTACCATTTTTTTTAGTTGCATTTATTAGTATTTCTTCCTTTTTTTCCGGCTCTTTTCCTATCTAATAATATTTATTATTGTTTTTGAGAAAATTTGAAATTCTATAATATTTTACTTTAATTTACTTTAAAAGTTTTTGTTGCTCTTAAAATTTTAAGATAATATATTTATTTATTGTAAGCATGGGTGTGAGTAATGTTTTTGTATCCGGTCGTGTGTATGGCACGCACCCACATAAAATTGAGACAGAATCGAGAAAACTTTTCTGGATACACAGTCTTTTTATGGCTATAATAGGCATCGTGTGTTCATGCTCTTATACTTAGCCATTCTATACACTCTAAGTTGTGGAGGTCATGTTATAAAATGGGGATGCGAAAAAGGTGTCAAAAATTGTTCTAGGCATAGAAAAATTTATTCCACAAGGAAATGTTGCGGTATAGTCGGTACTGTAAAATATACGAGCATACAATTGTGCCCGTATATACACGTACGTTGATGGTCAGGTGGTAACAAATGGCAGAAGGGACATTGGTTAATGGGTGGGTGATACAAATAACGAATATTTTGGGTGGAAATTATTTGGAAAGGGGGGTGTTTGCATTAACTAACGGCCTCGACCAAATCAGCACAGGAAGGAAGGAAAAGCACAACAAAAAGCTTTTACCTATAAAACTACTATTGCGACTATGCTTTAATGTCTGTTCATGCGCCCGATTGTATTGCTTCAACATTTTCCACACACGCTCATTATTCGCAGTAGTGACAGAGCTTTTTCTAATGTCAGAGCATAAAAAATTATAAACACTGCATGCGAAAAATAAACGTAAATAAATTCGAGAAAAAATAATTTTGATTTCTACCATCATATTATTCAAATACTAAAATGGAAATTTTATTTTCGAAAAAATAGAAAAGTTCTTGATATATATATAAAAAAAAAACAATGGAAAAGTTACAAAGCTAATAGATTTAATTATATGAATGAAAACTCATATAATCGAGAAATGTGATTATATGTGAAAAGAGTTTGATTTTTATGAAAATATTGTTAGAAGTATCCATGTTCCCTTTACTTTAATATTGATAGTAATAATAATTATAACAAAAGATATTAGTTTTACATAATTAAATATATTTATTAATTTAAATTTTTTAAATATTTTTTTAATTTTTTATGTAAAATAAAACTAAATCAAGAATAAATAAGAAGATAAATAATGAAAAGTTTAAAACCGAAATAATTAATTTCTTTCTTTAACATATGTAAAAAAAACGCATGTTCCGATAGTAAATAAAATCAAAAATATGTGTTGATGTGAATATATTTCTATGGGCATTTAATATGTGTATAAGTGTATGTTTAATATAAAATTAAAAAAAGAATATACATAAAAACTTAAAGTGTTAAAGTGTATATTTTCGGAAATTATATTTTCTTTTTTAAGTAAAAGATACTAATATGAATACAATAAATATAGTAAAAGTTTTCTCACCAGATGGGACTTTTTAATTTTTTTATTTCTTGCTAATCACAAATATTTATATTTAATATTTTCAAACAACGTAAAGAGTTTTATAAAATGTTGTTGAGACGCAATATCGATTTTTTTTTGTTAAAAACAAAGTATTTTAAGTCACATTACTAAAGGAGCAGTAATATGACTTAAAATACTTTGCTTTTAGAAGAATTTTCTCAAAAAGAAAATGTTATTACAGTTTAAATAGGAATACTTGTTAAATTTTCTTTTAAGTGTAAATAAAAATAATATAAAAAAGTTTCTAAACACTTTAATACTTAGGTTTTTTTTAATATGTACTTTTCAGTTATAAATATAAATGATATATAAACTAAAGTATTGTCTTATTTATAATTAAATATAATATAATAAATATTTACAATAAAATTAATATTTTGATAAAAATTTTATTTGATTATATGTGTAGTAATTAAAATTTGCCATTATAAAAATGTAATATTATCCAAATAGTTACTACGAGACTTTAATCCCTTTAATGAAATTCTTGATGACGTTTCCGCATATTTCGGCATCTAATTCAGCATTTACTTGACGGTTGTTATTTTTAAAATTCGATATTTTTGAGAAATGTCTTCATAGTTTTATAAGAAAAAGTTTAACGGCATTAAATCACTGGATGGTGACACAATCAAAACTCGACATTACGCATCCTGGTAACTTTTCGTGCAATTAAGCCACAGTTTGTGGTATTGTGTGGCTTGTGGTGCTTTTTAGTTGAAATCACATATGGTCCAGATTAAAATCTTTAAGTGAAGGCTAAAAAAAGTCTGTTATCATACAGCTATGACACTCAGATTTGATAGGAACGGTTTCTCCTGTTTTTCATTTGTTTCTCCTGACTGATCAGACAGTCAACTTTTGTAGATAAAATGGGTTCTATACAATTACTTCTGGGTTTTCGGAAACCCATATATGGCAACTTTGCTTATTGAGAGAAATAAGTCTCATTGGTAAAGATAAATTTTGCAAGAAACGTAGCTATGCAGAACCACCACATTTGTAGATAGTTTTTATAATTTTAACACGTTTTTTGGTGCTTCATAATATAAAACAAAAAACTTAAACTTAACATATAAGACTATATTGTACAGCTGGCATATGTCAGGGAATAAATAATTCTGTAGTAGTATGAGAAGTGTTTTTTTTAAAATATTGATTATTGAAATATTTTCTGATTTTAGAATAAATTCAAAATAAAAAGTTAACGATATTCAAGAAACATTTTCTAACTTTAAATATTATTTCTAAATTAATAATAAATTTTTAATAATAAGTAAACTATTTTGAGGATCTATTAAATAGTACAAATAAATAAAGTCGGATATTTTTTCAAATATAAATTCTATAATAAATTCTTTAATTATATATTCGATATTTTTACGAAAGCTCAATTATGCTGATGGTTTTTTAAATATTCTTATATCAGAATAAGTATAGTTATTTTGCTATTATCTTTAACTAGCCATTTAAGAATTTATGAATTTTTAGAAAACCAAAGGAGTATGAAAATTAAAAGGCTCCATAAATATCCATCTGTGTTCTTTAAATTTGTGATACTCTTAAACTTGGATATATTTAAAAAAATATATTATATTATTGAGAAAATTTATAAAATTTGTATTGCAATAACCAGCAAAAAAAGTGTGAATAATTATTTTAAAAAGATATATTACAATGTACTCGTAAAGATTAAAGAAAAATATTACTTTTCTATGTTATGCTAGTTATTTTATTATATTGGGTTGTTCGGAAAGTAGTTTCGTTTTAAAAAAAATAAAAATGAACGACAATTTCCTTATAGTGAATTAATACTTTATTCAATTAAATACTGTCCAGTCTGATCCAATATCCTTTGCCATCTTTCTGGCAGTAGCATGATTACCGCGCTCATAAAATTTTAGTTCTTTGCTGGCAAAAAGCTGATCTAAGTGATTTTTTACCTCCTCATTTGAATTAAACGTTTTGCCGTCTAAAATTTTTTGTACAGACCGGAACAAATGATAATCCGATAGTGCTAGGTCTGGAGAGTATGGTGGGTGTGGCAGTATATCCCATCCAAGCTTTAAAAGCTTTTGCCGAGTGGTCAAACTTGTATTTGGTTTCGCATTACCCTGTTGGAACACTATACCTTTCCTATTGCCCAATTCTTGCCTTTTTTCTTTAAGTGAATTATTCAATTTGTCCAACTGATGACAGTACACTTCAGAATAGATCGTTGTGTTGCTTAGTAGAAGCTAAAAGTAAACGATTCCTTTGAAATCTCACCAAACTGATAGCATAACCTTTTTTTGATGAATATTGGCTTTCGAAGTGCTTTGAGCCTGTTCATCTTTTCTACTCCAGGATCTTTTGGGCTTAACATTGTTATAGACAATTCATTTCTCGTCCTCAGTGATGATACGCTTCAAAAATGGATCATTTTCTTGGCGTTTGAGAAGCAAATCACAAACGTTAATGCGACGACACAAATATTTTCCGTAAGAAGATGAGGAACCCATATGTCGAGCTTTGAGATTAAACCTACCCGTTTCAAATGATCAAGAACCGTCGAATTTGATAAATTTAATCTCTCAGCGATCTCACGAGTTGTCATTCGCCGGTTTGCATCCATTATTGCCTTTATTGTGTCTTCATCAGCTTAAACTGGCCTTTCAGAACGTGGTGCATTTTCGAGATTAAAATTGCCTGATCGAAATTTTGCAAACAAGTTTTGGCACTGGCGTTCACTTAACACACATCTTTTCCATACACATCGGATAATTGTTTTCTTGCTTGAACAGCATTTTTATCTTTTCTATAGTAAAAAAGTAAAATATGCCGAAAATGCGGTTTTTCACTTTCCATATTTAAAAGGATATCAACCAAAAACTACTATGCAGAATCAATCAAATTATTTTACAAGTAAGCCTTGCAATGTCAGCTCTCAAAATATATATGATTATGCGGTTTAAGTTTGAAGTTGGTTGTGAAAAAATATAATTAAGTCCTCTGTTGGGAAAAAAAGAAATTACTTTCCGAACAACCCAATACAATAATTTGCTAGTAAAAATATAACTAGAACTGGTTTTATTATTATGTTTTTAATACGGAATTTATATGAACATTTATGGTAAATAAATTGTTATTAAATTAAAATATTTCCACAATGTTCATCACTTTTAATATAAAGTTAGCTAATACAATGTTATTTATTTTCATACTTAATTTTATTTTATTAATTATACATTTTTTTTT
This sequence comes from Atherix ibis, assembly GCA_958298945.1. Taxonomy (NCBI): domain Eukaryota; kingdom Metazoa; phylum Arthropoda; class Insecta; order Diptera; family Athericidae; genus Atherix; species Atherix ibis. The sequence goes on from OY282607.1 coordinate 70,535,448, forward strand.
TACTATTATAACTAAGTACCATACATATAAATATTTTCTTTAATACATATCTTGGGAGTAAACAGATATTTTTAATAATAAATTTTATACTAATAATAGTACTAATAATGTACGTGTATAATAAAACAAATCATAAAAATATATTATTTCCATTTCAGTTTATGTATAAATTTGGTCTTACAATAAAATTAGAGCATAATTTAATGAGTTTCATAGTCATATCTGTTTTGGAAATGACCATTATTAGTGAATATGAAAATAGTTCATTTAAGTAATAAGGATAGAATTGCTTAGGTTTTGGACAAGAATCGCATGTAAATATTTTATATTACGTTATTTGATTACAAATATTAGTAATACTTATAAACCTATTGTTAAATATTTGAATAATATGAATTCAGATATAAGATATTAATTAATAAAATAGAGTCTATATTCTATCCTTTATGGGATCTGTATTTATTTATTTTTGAAAGTTTTGTTTCAAAATTTTATTACTCTAAAATTTCCATTTGATAATAAAAATTTGGTATTGAAATTAATAATCCTTACAATTATCTTAAAAATATTTTTTTTTGTAAGAATTTTCAAAAAGTTTTTGCTCATAATCTCATTTAATATTTCTTTTGTATTTTATAAATTAACAGGGTTAAAAAATTGTATTTATTAATTAACATGTAATTTTTAAGGGAATAAATCTATTTTTTAAACAAATTAAAAGAAAGAACATTTATGTAAGTTAGTTAAGTAATTTATATATTGTACATTAGATATTTGGAAATTAAATTGTTATTAGTAAGTTATTAATATTTTTTTATTTTTTATATTTCTTTTCTTAGATTGATTTACAGAAAAAGTAGTACATTTTATACATAATAATTTATATTTTAAAAAATTAAAAACAGAAACCAATTCGAAAGCAGTTGTAATAAGAAAATACTATTATCTTAAGATTAATTCCTAAATTATCTTTACAAGATATTTAAGGCACTAACACTTAACGGTTTAATAAAAAATCCTTTTCAGTAATTTAATAATAATTGTTGTAAAATTTTATAGGTCTTTAACTAAATTTAATAGTTACTGAATAATTTGCTTGAATAGATCAAAGTAATTTATTCTGCTACAAAGTAGGGTATTAGTTAATTTTATAGTTGTCTATAGTATATTATAAACAAGACTTACGGAAATTAAAGGACAAAGTATGAAAAAGTCATTTAAAATTTTTTTTAAAAAAAACCTACCATCTTAATTTTTTTTTAATTTTTCCATAAATTGTAAATTATTTCTTTTCTCTTAGTAATTATTTTTTGATTGAACCCATTGAAATTTAAAATTTTCAGAAATTTATTTTTTCTTATTTAATGTTAAAAAAAAAACAAAACATTATAAAATTATTATTATAAAATAATATAATTTATGTGACCACCACGACACAGTTTACAATTATTTCGATGAAATTTTTTAATAAAATAAAAGTGGTTCAACGACCTCAAATTCTTGTCGATTTACCATATCATCTAAAAATAATCTTGAATTATTTTCAGATGATTGGAATATAGTTTTCCTTCCAAATAGCTATAAAATAAAGAGTCGTACAGCATCAAATTGAGAGATTTTGGAGGCCAATTCACATTAGCATTTCGTGAGATTATTCGAACACTGAATTTAGTGCACAAAAAACCGATGTTTTGACGTACACTTATTGCGTCCAATTTTACCGTCTTGGTAAAACCAAAGCTTATTCACATTCAATTCATTGGTTAAAATACTATGATATCGTTCAAATGTAATTGATTTTTCACGATCATTTTTGAAGAAGAAGGGTCCGATGATTCCCCCAGATTCATCAATTTTGTTTGTTTACGGAGCCGTCGATGTGAAAATGTACTTTGTTTGCTAAAAATGATTTTCAAAAAATATGTTTTTAATTACGTTGTTCTGTTGTTAAAGACTTCACGATTAAAAATTTACTACTTTATGCTCGACAGCTGTAAAGACAATTATGATTTATGTTTCGAAAGATATTTTGAAAGTTGAAAAAAAATAATAACAGATTGCCTACCCTGTACTTCTTCTGTACAAGTAAATACAGTATATTCAAATTTTTTGAATGCTGATCTATGCCATGAATTTAATGAAAACAGGATTTAATTGATTAGGGACTAATGCATTGCTTCAACAAAATCCGAGGAATACAGAATATTCCTGATTTTGCTATGATTAAAATGCAGTATTTATAAGTATTTTTATTATTACGAATTTATTTATTTCTGTTTTATAACCATGCTTAAAATATAGCTACAAAATTATAATATTTTGATAATAATCAAAAAATCTATGGTATTAATTTCAAATAAATTTTAAGAATATTTTGTCTAAAAGGAGTTTGAAAAATATACCAATTGTAGTAAAACTTTTTGAGAAGCTAAATATTATGTAAATAAAATTTTCCAAATTCATATGCATACAATAAATTTTGAATGAAACTCGTTTAAAACTATTACGAAAATTTCTCGAGCAAGTTTAATATCTCAAATGGTTTGGTAAAATTTTCCTGATGAAGTTAAAGTACTTATTAACTACGAATACATAGTTTTGCACATACTTTTGATTCTAGTGTAAATTTTATTAAAGCTAATATTATGTAATTTAAATTTTTATATTTTTGAATACTTATAAAAAATATTAATGATAATTTATTTAAAATATATTGTAAATATTTTTATTTTATTATATTTTTAAAATATTTTACTGGAAGCAGAGTAGATACCTTTTGAGAAGAAATACAGACTTTGAAATACAGACAGAATTAATACTAAAAATATTCTTTTTATATTAAATTATTTGAGATCAATTAAAAGTGTAAATATGGTATATCAAATGATCGTAGCAAGGTTTAAGATTAATTGGTTCAGGCTAACATTTGTAAATGTCCATTTATGGACAAAATTCCTAAACATATCAATATAAAATTTGTTTAATCGAAATACCTAGGAGGCTTAATTGGAGTATTTTAGTTGTACCAAAGTTACCTTTTTAGTTTTGGAGTTATTATTCACAAGCAAAATTAGTATATACACTGTCTATCTTCCATGCCGAATATGATTTTCTTTCATAAGAAATCCAAAAAAATTATTGCATAAACTATTTTGGTATTTTTTTATTTTTTTTAAAGAAAATTTTTAATTATATTGGATTATTATACAATAATTGTTTTCTTTTTAGTTTTTATATTCTATAATTTTATAAAAATCGAATTTTTATTCTACTACATTCAAAACTACAATAATTGCAATTAAAATTATTTTTTTATACTTTGATATGTGATTTTGTGTGTAAATTAAATATTTCGCAAGCAATTCAAAAAGAATACTGTGAGTTGAAGCAGTTTTGATCTTAATTAACATTAAAAGAATTAAAATCGTTTAAATAAATACTAATTTAAACTAATGAAATAATAAATAAGAAAATATCACTGGGTTATTTATTGTGTAAAATATGTTCTACCAATATTTCTTAAATACGAGTATGAAGACTAATTTTTAGTGATAGATCTTATTTGTTAAAAGAGTGCCTCGATTTAGTGACATCTGGAATGTGCTCAGTGGTTTTGCGTTCGAATCCAGCTAGTGAAAAAGCATAAGATCTCAGTATAAATATCTTTGGAAGAATTAAAAAATTAAAAAAAAAAACCTAAAAAAACTATGCGTATACGTAAATTTGTTCATTAGTAATATTAAGATTTTTAGTCTATCTACAAGTATAAAAAATTACGATAGTTTTTCTCCAACAAATACATGAAAAAATCAATTTATACCACTTGATATAATTTAATATAATAAATTTAGTAATAAAAACTATTTGAATATAATAAATTAAATGAAACTTTACTTTTATTAAATATTTTACCTTAATTATTAAAGTGAATGATCTGTTCAATCACAAACAATGAAGTAACATTAAAAAAAATCGAAAAAATCAATCACAAAAAACAAACAAATTAAACTTTACAAAATTAATTGTTTCAATATTATATGTGTATATTAAATAGAAAATAATAAATTTAAAAAAAAAATAATAATTAATAAACAAATTAGTCGGAGAAAATATAACATTCGAACTAGAGACCATGTACTTCGAATATTACCTTACTCCATAGGAGTATACTCCTCGTACAACGACATTGAATTGCGTGTTTTATGAAAATTACCGGCTGGTTTTTCTTTAATATTTTTCTGACATACAATATGGAATCTGCCATACATCCATTTAAACTTATAAACATATTTGTACATAATTGCGTTCATAGCCATAAAGTTTAGCTATTTTCATCTTCATATTATTTAAGTTTATTTTGTATATTATTGCAAAAATACTAGATCGATTTTTTTAATGATTTTCATAGACGAGATAGACACTTAATTATATATAAATGTTCATATAAACAAATGTATTAATATATATGTACTTTTGTATGTATGCATATTAGCAATAGTACTTATGCTAATTTTCCATAGAAATAATTACTAGTAATTTGTAATTGTTTTAAGTTGTGAACATTAAATGTGTTCTCATTTTTATATTTTTACATACAAAAGCTTTATTATTTTGTTGGGATAAATTTTGATTTTTTAATCGAATAAAATATATTTCTATATAAGTTCTTTAAATTAATTCAAATATTATGTACTAAACTAAAATTAATTCCAATCTTTAGTATTTAAAAAAAAAAAAAACGAAATTTAAGTGCAAAAACCAAAAATGGTAACATAAAAGTTTATCAAATTCTTGTAAATCAACACGTATGAAAGCTTTTGAATTATTCCAAATACTTAGAATTTCTTTGAATTATTTTTTTGTATACATATACAAATGAAGAGTTCATAAGTTTATAAACTATTCTAAGAAAAACTATACTAAAAAAATTAAAAATAAAAATTCAGAAAAAAATTAAAACTTTTAATATTATATAAAGCAGAATTGGTAAATTTTTGTTTTTAAAAATGTCGTAATGTGTAACTATTCATAAAAATAAAATTATACGAAAAATTAAAAAAAAATTAATATAGAATTTTTTTATTGAATAAAACTTAGAGCCTTAAAACTCACCTATAATTATGTAGATTTAACAGAAGAAATTATTTATTTAAAAAAAACTATTAATAATGTTGTAATAGATTTAAACTTTAGTAAATAGTATGTGAGAAAAATAAATGAGTGTGAAAAGTAAAAAAAATCGTAAAAAGATGAAAGTAGTAAAAGAGGAAAGTAAAAAATATAATACAATATATTAAGAGTGAAAGTAGGAAAAGAGGAAAGTAAAGTTTTTTTGTGGGAGAAATAATTGTTTTTGTTGTATAAGAGATAAAATGTAGAGTAAAGAGTATAGAAGTAAGCTTTCGTAAACTTTTAACATAATCAAAAATATTGGTTTGGCCCTAGCCGTATGTAGAAGTTAAATATTGAGTAATAGTTTACACATTAACAGAAATAAATGGATATATTTGAAAACAATTTTGATAAATTTATAAAATAAATAAATAAAATTTTCAATCGTAATATTATACGGTTAGTATATAATAATAGTAAAAAAGCTTATGCACATGTGTATATGCAAATATTTTTGTGCTTAAGAGAATAATTTCGTTTTATAGAGCTGTGGTGAACAAAACTTTTTTTGACAAACATTTCTTTTGAGAAAAGCATTTTATCATTTACTACAGTGTGCATGATCACAGTAGATAGTAAATAAATATATTTTTTTTTCCAATTATCTTATAAATTCTTCTCAATATAATAAAAAAGAAGTTGTCCTTGATAATTTTATTTTAGGAATTTAAGATGGGTTTATTTTTCAATAATTTCATATTTTTATTTACAAATGTTCAATGTCATTAACCATTTAAGATAACTTGTTTGAAAATAATAAGTAGAATTTGGATATTTCACCTACTACGAGTATTTTCTATTATAAGTTTTTCTTACTAAAATTTTAGAAATATTTTCAAATTCGTAAAAAAATATTTTTTTTGCACAGTCTTAGCATGTTCTTCAAAATGTTGAGAAAATTTCTCAGGTAATTATAAATACTATATAATTAAGAATATACGTTTATTGAGAATGTTAAGTACTATTTAAGATTGAGATCTATAAGAATTAGAATAATAATAAACATTCGTTTACTAGAAACTGCCTATTTATTTGATTTACATATTTATCTACCAAAAGGAATTAAAATGGGTAAGAAATTTACAATTTAATAGTTGAAAGAATCTAAATACTATAGTAAAATCTGTTTTCAAATATTTTCAAAATTTAATTTTTCAGTGAAAAATATCTTAAAATTCAACAGTATATTTTCTTACAAAATTAATAGCAAACCAAAAATTAAAGGCAATTTTTTTTTTATAAAAATTTGAGTAAATAACATTTTTAAAGGTATGACATTCAATAATAAAAAAAATTATTTTAAAAATGCTTTTATTTTGATATTGGAAGTTTTTCTTAAATTTTAAAAAAAAAATTTTTTTTAATATTTTCTTTTATTGGTGTAATTTTCTCTGCAGGTTTTTTAGATTTTTAAAATTTAAATTAATTATTAAACTAATAAAAAATAACCGAGAAAATATTTTATAATATTTTTAAAAAAAATTTTTCACAAATATTTCTTTTAACGAAGCTTTTTTGGACAAAAATCTCTTTAGTGAAATTTTTCTTAAATTAGTATTTTGTACAATGTTTATAATAAATAATTCAAAGATGATTTTAAAGAGAAGAATTTTGTATTATAGATAATAAATAAATGCATTAATAGAATGCCGTGTAATAAATTAAAGAGTAATAAATACTGGGTAATAAATTGGCGCGGTTAAAAATTTGCTACACATATGATAATTTAATGGAATTTTTTTGTAAATACTTCTATTATCTTCATAAGCAATTTAATATAATAAACGAAAAAATATTACAACAATAAAAACAAGAAAATTCAGATGTTAATGATTATTAATTGTATATAAATTAATTAATTATCATTTTACAATACAGCTTTACAGGTCATAAGAAATTTTTTTTTGTTAGACAGAATATAAAAGAGATAAGAAAAGGAAGTCAACCTAAAATTCGTAATTAAATTGGAGAATATTTTAATGTACCTTTAAATATGGACTTGACTTTATTTTTTAAATGAATATTTCCATATTCACATGTGGAACTAGAAAATGACTTTATAATTTAAGAGATTTTATTATTATTTTGTCTAAAGTAAAGTACGAAGAGAGCCAACGCTTAATGAATTAGAGCAACTTAATCGTCTACCCACCTGTGCGTTAATGTTTGGGTATGCAAATTCATAAAGATGTGTGAGAGAGAGTATGAACTTGTATTAGAATGTGAGTAAGCCGTAGATAGCCGATAAGCTTACAGTAGAATTTAAATAATAGTGCATATGGATGAATTTCGAGGGGAGCAAAAAGTCAAGAAACATGAGTAATTCTTCGATAAAAGTACTTATTTTACCATAGAAAAGAGTCTGAGAAGATTCCGAAGAGTAAAACATTTCTCTTTCATAAGCTTTTCTGTGAATTTAATATGGGGTATACAGTGTATAACATATTGTGTGTGTTTTTTTTATCATCAGTTTCTGTCAGTATTGATCTGTCAAATAAGCCCGCAATGCTGTGTTTAGTATATTTGAATAAAGTACGAAATTAATCAAAATTTGTAGAAATCCCACAAAATCTTAGTAATAATTCTGCACTGAGTAGAAATAATTTACTTCCAAAAATTGTGAATAGTTTTTTATTTGTTTTAGTTCAAGTGTCATCCATGAAATAATTGAAATTCATTTATTTCGAATAGGAAAATTATATTGATTCGGTAAAGTGGGTTAAAAAGGTTTCAATTTTTTTTTTGTATTATTTATTGTATATTTATACTGTTGACAATTATATGAGATTGTATAGAATAATCAATTAGTGCAATATGCGAGTGTACATTATCAAAATTAACATAGAATAACTAAAAGCAAAAACAAAGAAAAAAATTGTTAATAATATCTGTTGAATAATATAATACAATATTTATCTTACGCCCAGATATTTTTTATTAACAATTTATTTTAGTTTTATAGTGTAAACTATTTTAAAATGATAAATTTTTAACTGATAATATAAAAAAAAACAGTATACTAATAAAAATTATAAATATTTTTGCATAGTTAAATTAAAAAATAAATAAATAAACAAAGACAAAGTTCAGTGTTTTGTTTGTTCATATTTACTATCGTGCATATGGAGATACATAACATATCATATGGTGATGTTTTTCGGTTATAAAAATGAAAACAAAATTTGTGAAAAATAAATAAATATTTCGAATTGGCTGTCTTTTTTTTGTTACATTCATGTGTCTAAAAGGTGTTAAATAAAAAAGTATTGCATTAATATATTATCAATTTTTTTTTTATAGTAAATGCATTGCTGATAATTTTTTTTAAAAAGAATTAATTTAAAAGTTTATTTAATTGGAATATAAAAAAAAAAAAAACATTCTGAAAATAATAGATTTTTTGTCATTTTCATATTATCTTTATTTTATACATATGTGTATGCGCGTGTGTATTTCTGATATAACATACATCAATGAAGAAAATATGCTCTAAAATGTTTATCAAAGGCAGATAATTTCCATGTGAAGATTTATTTCTATTTAAAAATCAAATCAAATTATTGCAGAATAATCGAAAAATTGTAAACTGTCCGTTTCGATGAACGTTAACTAAACAAAATTAATTTTTCCCTAAAATTCGTACACACATACGTATGTATCATATAATTGAAAAATGATACAAAATCGATTAGTAAAAGCTAAAAACAAGCAAAATATTATTTAATAAAATAAATATTCATATACATTTTTTTTATTATGTTTCGAATAAATTTACTATTTGACAGTGATAATATGTTAGCAGTAATAAAAATTGTGCACATTTTTATTTAAATATAATAGCGGAAATTTAAATTGTGTTAATAGTACTAGTATTTTTTTGATAATTTACATTTGTGTTTGCATATGAAAAAAACAAATCATTGATTATAGCATGTATAGTTTAGAAAACAAAATATAAGTCTTTATATAAAAAATTTGGTAACATTCAATATAACAACAATAAGTAGAAACTACCAGTTCGATATTTAACTATTTGTATGAGTCTTTTATGGAATTTGAAGGAAATCCACAAATTTCGTAATGTTTCTATTTTAAAATTTCACCTCCATTCAATAGAAGTATGATGATAGTACGATATAACACAAAATAAAATATGGTTTTATTATCTATATGAAAGTAATTATCATAAGAAAGTCTTAGCGGCAAATTTTTTCTACTCTAATTAAGAGTTTACTAATAATATACGTCAATGCTTTCATATTTGTAGATATGGGAGATACTAGTACGGAATGTGAACAGTGCAAGAAAGCGTATAAACATTTTTTTTTTTATAGAAATGCTAAACGTTATTTTTACACTTACTTTATGAGTGAATGCAATAAAATTGCAAGTGATGTAATTCAATAGAAATAGTGCTAAAATAAAGCCAAAATTTATTGTTGTCCCCAATATGTAAGGCTTTATATTGTAATAATACTTTTAGTTAATTTCTACTAAAGGTATTGCATGTGAAATCAGGTATGATATTGATAGTGATATCGTGCATGGAAACTACTCGTATCACTGGCTTTATGCGGAATTATAAGACTCATACGTACTGTTGGAGGAGTCACTAAATTGCGACTCAGTAGCTTTTGCAAATCGTGTATTCAGTACACAGTACACAGTAAAGTTATGAACGAATAGTGGTACTTTAGTATATGGCGTCCTTCGGTATTTTTGTATACATGAAAGTTTTTGTGAATACAATTATAATTGGAAATTCTTTGCATTTCCATACATATACAGAATACTTGTTAAATTTCTATTCGGCACTCATATAAAGATAAAATTGGTATGAACACATTGATGATTACGCAGCGTCTTTATTTGTATTGCAATATCCTTATTATGTATATAGTTGATATATTTGGCCATCGAGAGAATTACGGCTTATAAAGGGGTCTCACAATCATCCACGATATTTTATTTAATATTTCGATGTGCAAAAATACATACCTTCCAAACAAATCATCTTTACTTTGAAGCTTTAAGGAAGCCAGAGACTTGCGCAACAGTGTCGTATTGCGATCTGGAACGAAGTAGTCCATTAGATAGTAATGGAAAATTTTACCCAGTTCCCCACTTTTCAAATGAAACCATATAGCTCGAGAGCGTGTATTGAGAATATGTTATGGAAAATCCTTTACAGTGCCGATATAGGTGCATGATGCTGAAAGCGCGCTTCGGTAAAAAAAAATCTTATTTCTCTACTCTTTTCCACTATCAATCTATCTAAACTATGGTAATATTATAGATAGAGTATAATAAATTGCAAACATCCCGAATGATATGAAGTAGTGCTAGTATTTCAATAGAAACATCTCATTTGAAAGTTAGGAGATGGTGCTACGAATTGCGCAATTTCTTACTAGTATATACGGAAACCAATTCTTAACAGAGATACCCCTCATTTAGTAGATACTTTAGATACATTAGTATCTTTTACACCCACATACTAGCACATCTCAAATATCCTTTTTGATTGTGAGCAAAAGCCGTGTCGAGAATAGTCTTTACCACAGTAGAAGCGGTGAGTTTTGCGCATTGATATTTATTCTTATTACATACACCATTAAGTGTACACAAATACAAACATACGTTTTGTTTCCTATATTCTACATTTAGTACAAACTTACTTATAAAAGACAGATACACAATATTTGTCGGCATATCAAGTTCAAGTTTTTCCATTTTCTTTACACAACATTAGTTTTTCCTTTTTCCTATATATAATATATAAAATCTATGGCTATACACCACACACTTACAAACACATGCTTACATTTTATTATCAGATATAAATTGCCGAAGGGGTACTATTAAATAAGGATATTCAGAAAAATTAATATAATTCTTATCAATGTATTAGTTTGTATTTCATAAACGGTGTTCCGAAGCGAACAGGACATTCAAGTTAACGCCGCGATACAGTTCGCATCATTTTTTTTAAGTTTCAACTTGTGGCGGCCGAATACTTTAAAGGCTCTGCAAAATTTTTAATTTTGAATTAATTAAATTAAATATAATTGAACAAAAAATAATATCTAACAAAACAAATATAAGACATTAAAATTATTTTGAAAAGAAATTCTAAAAATATTAATAATGATACAAATAATAACGAAATTATCTCCAATTTATAAATATGACGATAACATAAAATTTTATAAAAATTATTTCTATTCAAAAAGTAATAATAATAAAAGTAAAGAAAAATTAATTTAAATTTTTTGTTTTTAAAAAATATTATGTTTCCACATATATACACATACACATACGCATATAAACAATAAATTACAATAATACAATTTTGAAAAGAAAATATTTTAAGTTTATTTTTATTGCTCAATTTTTAAAAGCGTTTAAAAATTATGCCCATAAAAATAACAAGTAACATTTTTGCATAGGGAATTGAGTATATAATTACTAAAAAACAACAATATAATACAATTTATTTTAAATATTAAAAATTAAGTCAAATATTATTAAAAATCTTATTTATTTTCTTATTCTTGTTATTCATCTTTGTTTTATATTGAATGTAATAAAAGAAGAATGTCCTGTTTTTATACAATTAAAATCAGTCAATTTTTATAAATTAATTTTTAATATTAAATATTTTTTATTTAGAAATAGTGAAGCAAAAAGGGTGAACAATATTTATATTTCAATATAAAAATAATTGAAAAGATTGTAATAAATTACAAAAAAAGTGTTTCAATTTATTTAAAATATAGTTAAAATATTCAATTTTTAAAATTATGAAAATTTAGCACTGAAAACTACATTAAACTGACTTATTAAAATTATAATAATAATATCATTGATGTTCGTGCAATTTAGATTAAATATATATTTATATAGACATAAACAATAAAATATAAAAAGAAAATTAATAATTTAAAGCTAGATTAACAGTCAATAATTAAATAAATAAAAAAAGAACATATATTGAATAAAAATAAGTATAAATAAATGTTTGTTTATTTGTTTATTTATATAGAGTTAATTGTTAATAACTTAAATGAAATATCGAAATAAAAAAAATTTCCGTTATTTTTATAATTATTATCGAACGTAATTAAATATAAATACAAAATCCATATATAATGTTATAGTTTTTCTAATTTAAATAAAAATATATATAATAAATTAAATAGAGAAAAAAAATACTAACCAATATTTAGCTAACCATAATTGTATACTTTTACTTCCAATAAAAAAAAATATTATATATTCACATATATGTATGAATGTATGTATGTTAAAAACTAATTTAATTGTAGAAAATTAGAAAAAATAAATAACTTATAATTACAAATTATATTCGTAATAGAATTTAGTAAATCGGGACTTTTATATACTATAAATAAAACAATTAACATAATAACTTCGTGTTTAAATTGTGCAATAAATAAATATTAAAAAAAAAAATTGTAAAGAAATTAAACAATTATAAAAAATAAATATAACATCAAATATTTCCTTGATGTATGGTCTAGAAGACAACTATTTTATTTACATATAACTACATATGTATTAAAAATAAATTAATCAATATTAGTTAAATAAAAAGTTTAAAATAAAAAAAAATTTAAATAATAAAAATATTGAAATAATAATAAGTAAAATTATTATTAAACGCAATCATGAAAAAGTTCACATTCAAAGGTGTCCTCGATGGATTTCGATCCACCGTACAACAACAGACCTACAAACCGGAACAGGAGATACAAGAGACCCTGCGGATGGACAATTTTGTTCTGAGAAAGGTAAGAAAAATTTCTATTTTATTTTATTGATTATAAAATAAATAAACAATTTTATTAAATATATTTTTAAGGAATTTTAAGGTAATATGCATTAATAATATGCTTTTAAATCAAAATTCATTAAAATTTGAAGAAAATTTGAAAATCTATATATTTTTATGAAAATCATATTAGTACTCGTAAATAAAATTATTAATTGGGCTCATAAAGAGTGCTGAATCAAAGTTTATTACGAAAATTATTATTGAAATATTAGGTGTAGTGGTAAAGCTGTTACCACATTTAGTATTTTTAATTAATATCCTAGTAAGTAAATAGATATTACATTTTTTAACAAGATATTCTGCAGTATGAAAAAAATATATTTAATTAAATTTAATAAAAAAAAATGTTTCAAATAGATTGAGTTGCGTCGGAAGAATTTTCTTCAATAAAATTTTGTTTATTATCTGTCATTTTTAAATATGTTATTGTAATTTTAGATGTTTTTAATAAAGCCTTTCGATCCATGAAAATATCATATTGCAGTGGAGATACAATAAATTTTTTCGAGTTTTTCTATGGATTTTGCAAGATTTTCACTAATATAATATTAACAATAGTCTATATTTATGTTGATTTCAATAAATGTAATCCAAACTTTTAGACTTTTTCACTAAATAAAGCTTATTTTTATAGATAAATATTAACCGAAAATTTACTATTATCCTTTTAACCTTATTTAGTTAATGTTTGTATTTAAAAATGTATGATTTCTTATTTTTAATCGATTACGAATTTTGTTGTAATTTTAAATAATTGCATAAAAATTAGAGAAACAATCTTATTGTGAATGTTCGATATTGGCTTTATTGAAATGAAAAATGGCCGACAAAATATTTTAAATGAAATAAAAGTTCTAAAATAAAATTATTATTTCGAAATTTATTGGTAAAAATTTCAATCGAGAAAACCAAATATCGATAAAAGTATTAATAATTTATGCTACAGAGAACAAAATCGATTTAGAAGCCCGATTCGAATAAGTTCCCTGATAAGGTTAGCGCGTATCAGGTTATATTGATAAGAAAAAATTGAGGTTTTTTCCTAAATATTTTTTGTATGGCTTAGGTTTTTATTGTGGTTTTATAAAACATAAAAATTTTTTTAAACTTTCATATAGATTGAAATAATATAATTTTCATTGAGAACTGTTATTTTTAAATGAGTAAGTAGTTGAAATTAAAATTTTAATAGAATTGTACTTAATGTATGAACAAAAAAATACTACCACATATACAAATAAAATATTAATTAATTAATATTTTTATGCGATTATAATCAGGTATGAAATAAGAACATTTCAATATTGGAGCCAAATTAGTAATTAACTGTTACCAAAATAATATAAGTTTTTAACAATAAATCAAATTTTAAAATACTTGCTAACAAAATCATATTTTCAAATACTTACATGTACATTTCAGGTCTTGTCTTATTTGGCTTGATTTGATATTTTTATTACAAATTAATATGTTTTAAGCCAACAGAAAATTGCTTTTTAGTAATTGTATAAAAATTGAAATTTTTTAATAAAAATTCTTCAAGAATGTACTTATAATGTTAGCTGAAAGTGATTTATCTTTCTTTCTATGTTTAAGTTAATAATAAATTTGCTTAAAATTATTTTCAACTGCAAATATTTCACCCCCCAAAGCATCCATGCCCTTCTAATGTTCTTATATTTTTCTCTAATTTCTAGACTGTTCAAAAAATCAATTTGAAATATCTTAAATTATTTTTAAGACTAAAAAGTTAAATGTATCATAAAATTTTTGGTAATTTTTATTGAAAAATATTATTTACGCCATATTTGGAAATTACACCTATTTTACGAGTATAGTGAAATATTGTTAAAATCCACACATAACAAAACAAATTTTTTTATACCAACTTTTTAATTAGATATTTTTGTATTATCAATTTTTGATAATACAAAAAAATAAAATTTGTCAAGGATACTTAGCTTTATAAGAAAAATCATAGAAGAAAATTAAAGGAAATGTAGTACAGGTCAGCAACAGAGTGAGTTCACTTAACTTATCATAATCAATATTAGATTAATATTTTGATAGAAAAACATTAACTATAATATATGGAGTGATATTTTTTAGATTTATAGAAATAAGGATTTTTATTTATTGTCAGATTATAAAAAAATGAAAGGAATCAGATTATAGGGGATAAAAACTATTGGCCACCATCATAAACACTATGGCTTATGAATAAATCATTTGCTCTGAAAGTTTTGTTAGAGGTGGTCAAAAATATCTTTCTGATTGATGAGTTCACAAGTATAAAGATATCATCCTAATGATTTATGTTTGTTTTTGTTATACTTTCTGTTCTTGTTTTGATTTTTTTTCCCATCTGTCTACTCCCCCCTTTTAGAATAATTTTTTCTCTATTTATTTAATGTAAACTTTGAAAAACTTTTCGACTTTATTTGGAACATATTAGTTCAGCTTTAGATAAAAAGTTTTAGCTTTTTTACCCTTGAGATACTATTCTTAATTCTCATTCAATCAGATCAACACGAAAAAGTTTATTTGTTTCGATTAGATTTAAATGACTCTTTATTTATTAATTTGATTCGTTTGATGATTATTTATCTAGGTCTGGAATTATTTAGAAATAATTATATATAATTTAATTATAAAAGAATATAGATAAATTATAACACAGATGAAATTTTTGATAACTTGATTACCTGTTGAGAGAAATCTTACTTTGGTTACATTATAATTTAGTAAGATTTCTCTTGAAAGAATTACCCAATTAAAACCAAACTGAGCTGGGTTGTAAATTATAGCAATACTATTTTATTATATTATTAAAAAATTTATGACTATTAATAATCCACTTTGAAAAAGAAAATCAAATAAATCTTAAGGAATAAATCCGAAAGATTTATTAACATTTCTGTAACTATGAAAATATAATTTCTAGAATTTGAACTTAATCTTCTGAGAGAATTAGATTTAAATAAAATCAAATTGATGAACATAACATAGGTTGATATAAACAAAGAGTATATGCCCAGTACAATTACTACAAAACAACTGAGGCGTATTAAAACAATAAATCGAAGTCATCAAAATATAGAGTAAAGTGAACATAACTAATGTGTCATTTTTTTTGCAGTAGCAAATTTATTTATATATTACTATTCTATATATGTGTATATAAGTTTCTCTATACTGAAAATATTTGTTTTTGTAAAAGTTTGACAAGCATTGCCTTATAGCATGTGTAATGGGACCAATTTAGCTTAGATAAAACGGTCGAACTTAAGGGTTTCATGTATATTTTTTTCTTTATTTAAACTATTTAGCTTTACTTTATAATTTTTTACAGATATCTTCAACTACAATTAGAGTAACAAGCAGATTTACGTAATAGTACTAATTAACCTGAAGAGTTCTTCTGTTAGCGTGGGATTATGTTACGATCCAGTATTTTAATAAATCACGCGATTAGAATCATCGGCGGACGAGAATGGAACTTTTTATAACGAGATAAAGCTATATAAACCAAAGGGACTTTTAGATCTCGCTGAATAACACTATTACGGACATAAAAGGGAGCATCGCCAATTTTACAAGTATTGGCTTGTTCGGAAAGTAATTTCGTTTTTTTTTAAATAAAAATAAAAGACATTTTCTTTTAGTGAATTAATATTTTATTCAGGCCTTTTTTATTTAAGTGAATCATTCAATTCGTCCAACTGAGGACAGTACATTTCAGAATTGATCATTGTGTTGCTCGGTAGAAGCTCAAAATAAACGATTCCTTTGAAATCCCACCAAACAGATAACACAACCTTTTTTTGATGAATATTAGCTTTCGAAGTGCTTTGAGCCGCTTCATCTTTTCTACTCCAGGATCTTTTGTGCTTAACATCGTTATAGACAACTCATTTCTTGTCCCCAGTGATGATACGCTTCATAAATGGATCATTTTATTGGCGTTTGAGAAGCAAATCACAAACGTCAATGCGACGGCACAAATTTTTTTCCGTAAGAAGATGAGGAGCCCATATGTCGAGCTTTGAAATAAAACCTAGCCGTTTCAAATAATCATGAACGGTCGTATTCGATAAATTTAATCTCTCAGCGATTTCACGAGTTGTTATTCGCCGGTTTGCATCAACTAATGCCTTTATTATGTCTTTATCAGCTTCAAGTGGCCTTCCAGAACGTGGTGAATCTTCGAGAAGCAAGCCTTGCTATGTCAACCGTCAAAATATATTTGGTTATGCGACTTAAGTGTGAAGTTGGTTGTGAAAAAATACAATTAAGTTCTCTGTTGGGAAAAAACGAAATTACTTTCCGAACAACCCAATATTTTTATAGATATCCTTTTTTTAGTTCTCGTCTTTTAAGTTTTTTATTTCGATTTCATATCAAGCGTTTGGCTAAGTTAACTTCTAGGTACTGAACTTTGGCGTGCTATGCTATTTCACTGCCATGTGGGATGATATGGTTCATGTCGTTGAGCAAAAATTACACGGACAAATTTGTGTTCATTCAGTTTTATTTTGCAGCTGGTAAACTAGTTCTGGATTTGGGTTTGGAGACTTTGGGATGCAAGTTGAGGATTTACGCATATGTTGTAAGAAAAGTGTTAGAACAGACTAAAATGTCGGATGTATAAATATTGTAGTAGATATCGGTTGGTAAGAAATGATTTTAAGACTAGGAAAATCAGGGTGCCAGACTCTATCACAAAGCTTGACTTAAATCAACAAACATACCGAAATAGTACTCTTTTCTTTTTAAAGAGAATGCTATGGAATCTTATTTTATGATAAAAATAATATTTTTTAAATTGCTAACATTTTTATATTTGTTCTACTGTAATATGAAAAATTTATCGTGGTCGATTCTTTAATTAAAGTTGTCTTTGAGTTCATGTACTAGGATTTAAATTTTAAAATATTAAATTTACCCTTAAAAATATTTCTTCTCTTGCATGTTTATATGTCATCAAAGATGTAAATTTTATCAAATATTAAAGTAAAATTTATTTCAAAATTTTACTACTGCTTTACATATCCAATAATTTTATTAAAAAATATCATTTGCATAGTACAAAAAAAAAAAGAATAAAGTATACATATCTATGAGTTAGACAAATAATTGAATTTCGTTTCCATCTTTTTATTTCAAAAATTTCTATATAGGAATATTAAATAAGAGTATAGAATGTAATATTTTTGATATTACGTACTTTGAATCCCTCAAAATATTGATATTTCTATATTTTGTATTGTATTTAAATTGGTATGCTTCTAAATGCAAATGAAAAATTTATTTCGCACTATGATTTTGCTATATTTATATGAATATATTATAGATTTTATGTCAATACTATTTCTGAAAATAATCAAAAAAGGGATGATAAGAATATGTAGTAATTCAACTATCGTTTCGTAGAATTTTGAGCGAAAACTTTTCCATAAAAAAAATATAAATAAGAATACAATTTGGTTATTATTTTCATATTTTCAAGCAAAGACTATTTCTGAATTAATGTGTATAATATTTTTAGTATTTTTCTACAGTTTATTTAACTAATAAACTTTTGTTAGTACTCGTAGTATAAAGTTATCAATTTCATTTCTGAAACTTAGAAAAGTAATTTTAGCTATTTAGAGGATACGTGATTTAAAACTTAAAAAAACGTTGCTTGTAGTTTCAATAATCTGAAACAATATGAGTAACAAAGTGCTTGATTTAGCGATACTTGGAATATTTGGGTCTGAGTTCTGTTATTGCAAAATAGTTAGAATTTTGGTAGTGCTAGAAAATTATATTACAGTACAACTGTTATTAGGAATGAATTTAAAAAAAATTGCATAAAATGTTCCTAGTTTTCCAAAGAAACAAATAAGTTCCAAATATGGCTTAGCTGTTTTAGTTAAGGTAAATTTATTTATGTCTTTTCTAATAAGATTTGTACTGAATTGTTTGGCGATATTATGAACAAGGATTGAAATTGAAGGTACTTAGCAGAACTATTGTTGGTTTATAAGGCAATGATCCCATACATTATTCACTATTCAACCACTTGATCCTTCCGAAATATATTTAATCATAAATTTAAATAAAAATAAACTATCTTTTACCATTAGAATAATTAACAACAATACTTATTTGTCTCCTGGGAATTTTTTCAAATAAATAATGTTTCAACAAAGTTTATGAAATAAAATGATTAATTATATTATATGTTTAACATTGATTAAATAAATATTTCTTGATGATTGCTGGTATTTTAACCTCTAAAAAATAACTTTCAATAAAGACCTAACTTTTTGTACAATTTCCTATTAAAGGTAGCCAATCCTTAACCGAATGCTCTATATAATAATTTGTATGCCTTGTCAAATAATGTTAGCTGAAAATTTAAGAATTATAGCAAATTTGAAATAATTGGAAAAAAAATTGTTTTTCATTTAAGATTTACTTATGGCTGGACTAGTATTTTTACTCAATAAATTACAATTCGATTAAGTAAAAATGGCATAGTGCAAAATTCAATTTCATTCCTAATCCTGAATAATAAAAAAGTTATTTGACTTGGTCAGGAGTTCTTAATACTCATAATTATAGTGTAAGTGCTTGCAAAACTAATTTTTTACATAGTTAAATGTGTATACATACGTAGGCGATCATTAAGTAAGAACATTGTGTTTCTTACGATAATGTGCAAAGAGAACAATTTTTACTATAATTAGCCATGTTTGTACTATAATAGCTAACGAATATGTCGTAATAAAGATTATAATCATAATAAATATTATGATATCTATACGATTTCGTAGATTTTTTCTTAATCTTGTCGTTAAAAAGTTAATATACTTCTATACCTGAATTAACCTAAAAATAAACAAACAAATTTTAGTTAAATTATTTTATAATAAAAAAAACTGAATTGCAATTATACTAATACAGAAATTTGTACATTTTATTGATCACCAAATTGTCTAATTTTTATATAAATGTACATTTTCTAGTGTCGTTAAAATATTCTTTACGTAATCTTGCAGAGAGTGTAGCAAGTATTATTAGAAAGACCTTTATTTATAATTATCAAAAGTATATTTTAAATTAAAGTGTATTCAAATCGACTTGAAAATTCCTTTTATTTTCTTTCCATACAAATACAATAATTTGTGAGCACATTAATAGCTACTTTTACAAAGGTGATTTGTCATTATTTTTAATTACCATAATTTGTTTACACTTTTTACTTAAATTCTTATATTTTTATTGTAGATGAAAAAATTCACACGAATATAGAAATATATTTTCTTTTATCAAGATCTAGTTCTAACTAATTGAGCTTAGATTCTTTATCTAACCTTAGAAATTTTGCCACTTTTTATAGAATAATTTATCAAAAGTCTAACTTTTTCTTTATTTCTCTTCAAATATTTGATGAATTTATGTTTATTTTATTTGAACAAAACCAAATGAGCATGAATTGGTATTTGTTTTATCTGCGTGAATTTCTCTGTTTTTACATAGGAGAAATTTTTTTTTTATTTAATTATTAATTTAATGTAGATTGTACATTTGGTCAACTTTGACCACGTTCCATTTTCAATACTAACATGTATTTACCTCTTGCTACGTGCTCTAAATAGGGATTCAATTTGACCAGCAAACAAACCACTAAAACACTATCTGTATATATCTTCTGATTATTAGTACTTGGTTCTTCATTATTCGTTGTGATAGTTTTACTATAGTATAATTTAAATTCTTAATTATCAAATTTTAGTTATTTTATTGAAAGTTATTAAATTTTCTCACACTTTAGGGCTTCAATTTCTACTTTATAATATATTAAAGGGAGAATAAATTAACAGTTTGAATTTGAAATAATTTTTTTTGCATAATTAAACTCCTCAATATTCATATAATAAAATTTTTTTATTAAGCAAATTTAAAAAAAAATTTTAAAAAAGGATATTTTTGCTGAAACTGTAGATACTTTTTTTTACAAGTTTTTGTGCTTATGATCCTTAAAAATATCTTAATAAGTGATATTATATGTCGATAAAAAAAATCGACATATAATATCACTTAGAAATATATTTTTGGACGCTTGGAAAAATTGAAATAAACCAAATGATTTTAATAATTTTCTTTTATTATTTAAAGATTTTAATAATTTAAATGCTTAACCATAATTTTACAATATACAGAAAATTTTGTAAAAAATTAAAGTATCTGTGAGTAGAATATACTAAAATAAAATATATATCAGATAAAAATATATTCTTAATACTGAATTAGCTAAATTTCGAATTTTTTAATAAAAATGGTCAATTAAAATCCCAAAAAATATTTTTTGTGTGAAATTTTTGTTATAATTTTTATTTATTTTTGGTAGATAAACCTAATAATATAAATAAATTTGGTAATTTGGGTAAATAATAGCAAAAATGCATTTCCACAGTGGATAATTGCTGAAATACCATTAGCAATGGTCGTTGGTGGAAATCTCAAGTTTTTCTTTTCTGCTGTTTCTTGATTAAAACTCACTTATTTTGATAAAATCTTACTTCTTAAGAAGTAAGGTTTTAACAACAACCATAATCATAAAATATATAAAATAATTTTTAGACAAGTGAATAGTATGAGAATTGTTTTATATATTGTAGTTTATGATTATGGTTTTTTCTAGCAAACAATTATGATTGTATCTACACTGCAGGCCAAAAATATGCGATCAACTTGGTTTTAATGGGAAAATTAAATAAAACTCAAAAATGAAAATGAACAAATTAACAAACAAAATTATTTATTATTTTTTGTATAACGTTCATTTTTATCTTAAATTTAATAAAAATGTTATTAATATATTTATTATTATCAAATTAAAAATATATTATAAAAAACTGCTCAAAATGTTTTTTCGTCGAAAAAGCTTTCTTTACGTTGCTACGATTCGATGTATTTGGTCAATCAGTTTTTTAACGTGTCTTTTAAAATACTATTCCAGTATTAAAAAAGGGTTCTCCACAAGTCTTCCTTAGAGGATGAATAGTACTTTCGCACTTTTCTATGTAGTTCTTCTCATAAAACTTGTAAACGTATGATGTCGACTGACTGTGGTGGCCATTGTAGAATATCTCAACGTAATATCAAGCTATGTTTAGAATCGTTATCCTGCTGCATAATGATTCCATCACTAATTAACCCAAGCACTTGTCTGAAAAATATTTGGGTACTACTCTTTTTTTAAAATCCCATCAATTCGCACTAAGTTTCCTACTAGGAGTATTTCAGCATTGCAAAGTACATTTCATTCATCTGTCAATAGTACCTTTTAAAACTCTTCAGTAGTCCATTTTTAATGGAATAATTCCTAATCGAATGGTTCTTTTTTAATTTTAAAAACCCAGTTATGGTATTATCACTGCAATGCGTTTAAATATACCAAGAACCCTTTTTACCGTCTTTAAAAACATAGGTTGGCAGAGCTTCTATTTAATTTGGATTGTATTGATCTGGCATGATAAACTTCCGGTCTAATTATAAAGGCTCTATAGTTCTATGAAGGAAGCCAGACCGAACTTCAACAGTAATTTATGAATTTTCTTCATATTTTTATTTATGGTTAAATAATTTTTATTTAAAATGATTATTGAGAAGATAATATTAAATTAATCCTTATGTACTTGCCCTGTTATTGCAAAAAAGTGACATGATTCGAAATAACCACTTCTCTTTATAGGATTAACTTTAAATTATTCAAATTGGCCATGTTAATCTATAATATAAAAGTCATTTTCGATTTATTAAGATTTTAACCAAAAGATTTCTAAAACTTTAAATTATTGTCAAAGTGGTCGCATAATTTTTCTAGCACAATTTCAAATCAGTTTATATTTGAATTTATATTTCGGTTAGACTTTCTATATTTATGGTTCTTAATTTCGATTTAATTATCACAGTTTTTATCGTCTCCAGAAAACTTAGCTACAACTGTTTTGTACTTTGAACATAGCAGGGTGCTTTTGGTTTAACTCCACGAATGGTGACTCATTTACAATTCACATTGCATTGCTAGTGCAATCCATATAGTCGTAATATGTGTAGATCTAACCGCCAAGGTTTTGTGGTTCACTCACAGCAGGTCATTGGAACCTTAAATACATATACGTAAAGTTATTTAAAAAGAAAAGAAAATAAATGTACTAAAAACATAACTCTAATTATACAAATAATATATACGTACAACTAGCATGTAGAACATCCAACTAGCTAACTGACCAGAAGCTTATATCAACCTACAATACAATAGAATGGCGGATAGCTAATAGTCGATAGTATATTATCAGATTATCCTGCAAAATATATCGTTGGGTATATCAATAATTTTGACCTACATGTGCGTTGGAAAGAGTAAGTTTGGTATAATTATTTGCATAGCTTTAGAAAGGATGTCTGGTGGCCGAGCATAGGTTGGGGTTAAGAAAAATTGGTGGTATTGAACTGATTTATCCTTATACCTATTCTAATATTATTGCTATATAGAAAAATATGTATTCAGTTGTAGAAGAAAATACATTCAGGACAGAGACTAAAGCACCTTTCAAGCGTTCCATTTATTTAAATGACTTGCCATAACACACTTTATCAAATGTGTGGTTAGGTGCAAGTCAATATCAAAGCAGTTAAAGCAATACAATGCTAAATATTTAACAAGTATTTGACTATATTTAGATATAGATAAACTTTTGATGATGTGTGTATTTGAAAATTTTAGTTATGCATAATGTCGCAGTCCTATATTGTAAAGGATTTTTTGTTTCTTCAACATTTTGTTTATGTTCACGTCATCAGAATTTTTAATAGCCACTGAGGCGAAAATGCCGAACTTGCAGTATTCGTACATATGTGAACCCATTTGGGATTTGTTCAAACTCTTCTTTTCAAATACAGGCAGGAAAAATGCAAAATGTAAATTTTTTATTTTTTAAAAAAAAAACAAAAATTTTCCCTCGGAATTTGTAAAAAGCAAGTCGGAAGAAATTCAAATGAATTTATAGCAGCTGCTGTTTGTAGAAGACAAATGAAAAGGACCGAAATATGGTTAAAAATGGCATTGGTTAGTTGGCCACTTGTTTCGCAAATTTGCCAATTGAAATTTTAAATGTTTAGAATAGACTTTGTTTAAGTTAGAAATGATGAAATATCATCCAACAGAGCTGTTAAAATCAATTTTGTTCATTGGTTTATAAAAATAACTGCCCATAAAGTGAGGTTGTGTGATTTTGTACGCCAAGAATTTAAAAAGTAATTCATACTGAAGTTTTTTGATATATTACTGTGCCCATTTTTTTTAATTTACTCTAATAATTTTGAGTAATAGAAACATTTTATAATGTTTCAATTAAGCAATAAAAACAAATTTCCTATAATAATCAATTTTGGTTTGTGTCGCAATTTGTTAAATCTAGTTTATAAATTTCTGATTGAGATGTGTGAAAAATTACATATAAAATATAGAGTATATAAATTTCTATACGTTCATTTAGGAAATAAGCTACTCTTAAATCAGTTCAAGATAAACTTTTATTGTACTTATTTAGAGCTTTAATTGGTAACATAAGCAACAGCAAACAGATATTTAAGAATGTTAATGTAAGGATATGTGTTCAAACCTCGAAAAACGACACAGAATGTACTGGCTGGAAAGTCCTTACACCATTTAGTTGCCTTATTTTTGTAGATTTAACAGATTTTGACAACTACAACATAGTAACAATTAGATTTGAATAATACTATTAACTAACGTGAAGGATAATGGGTCTTATGTTAAGACTTAGTATTTAATAAATTACGTGACCAGTGACGCATAAGTCTTCGATGGGTGTTTTTAGGAAAGGAAGTGGAAGATAGTTCTTGAGCAAGGGGATAAGTATAATTGAAGATACGTCATGATTCATGAATAAAAAGGGACTTTGAGTTCAGGGGGATAACAGTATTGCGATCGCAAAAGAGAGCGTGTATTGGATTCGACGGGAATTGAATGGGTCAGTAGGATCTATATTGGTTTCCGTAGGACATTGTATAAAAGTACATTGCTGTCTATAGCAAGTTTAGAACGCTTGTCTAAATGTCGAAGTAGTTGTAGGTATCTTTCTAAGTTTTGTATGTGGATTCCATGTCAAACGTTTGTCTAAGTTCAGTCCAAAGTGCCGAACTTTGGCATTTCGCTTACATTAAGATATATGGGAGATAATAGTTCAAGACAGATAGTAAAAGTTACGTGTATAGATTTACGTTCATTGACTTTTACTCTCCACCTGGTAAACCAGTTCTGGAGGATTGGGATTTGGATTTGGAGAGTTTCAGCAGTAATTTGGGATTTTCGTTAGATGCCAGGCAGGTCGCATCATCGACATATGTAGCAAAGAAGGTATTGGGATAGATTGGGATATCAGATCTGGAGAGTTCGTTAAATTCGAAGAGATATTGGAGAGTTCGTTAAATTCATTTACTTGGAAGTGTCGGTTCGAAACGCATGATTTTAGGACTAGTAAATGGGTTGAAGGAAAAATCCTATTGAGTTTTCAGAGTAAGCCCGGGTGCCAAATTTTTTATCAATTATATCAAGCAATATACTGGGATAACAGTGCTGGATGACTCGATAACAGTGCTGGGTACTGGACTGGTCAGAAACCAAAGAGGTGGTTGTAAATTGAACTTGAGGATTCGAGTAGGGAATAGGGGATATAAGCGTCAAAGATATTTGTTCAAATATTTTTGAGACTGTAGGAATTGGGGCGGCTTATTGCTTTATTGGGCTTAGAGATCATTTTTATAATGGAAAATTTACAGAGAATTGGGACGTGTGTTGTTCGAATGATGGAGTTATATAGTGTAGCAAGGAATACTATTGTTCTTTTAAGAAGTTGGTGGATTATATTGAAGGTTATTGTCTTTGAGGGAAGACTCATGGGTAGGGGACATATTTCTATCTCGATTTTAGTACAATGATTCCTGGAGTAAATGTTTGTGCAAGATGTTCAGCAAAAGCATCTGCTTTATGTTTGGACGTTTTATGTGACCGAATGCTATTGCTGTTGTTGTTGTTTTTATTGCAGTTGTTGCTGTTGTTTTTGTTGTTGATGATGCTGTTGTTATTATTGTTATTGTTTCTGTTGTTGTAGTTGTTGTTGTTGCTGTTGTCGATGTTGTTTTTGTTGTTGTTGCTATTGTTGTTATTGTTTCTGTTATTGTTGTTGTTGCAGTTGTTGTTGTTGTAGTTGCTATTGTTGGGGTTACTGTTGTTATTGTTGTAGTTCTTATAGTTGTTGTTATAGTTGTTGTTGTTGTTATTGTTGTTGTTATTGTAGTTGTTATTGTTGTTGTTGTAGTTGTTATTGTTGTAGATGTTGTAGTTGTTGTTTTGTTGTTGTTGTTGTTGTTGTTGTAGTCTTTGGAAAATTTAGATTACGTTTGACTTTCTCGTTCCCCAGATTCAACAAGAATTAAATACTTGTGGCGCTACTTGAAATGATAGGCTTACCCGAACAAATCAGAAGCAATCCAACAGTTTAAGCTTATTATTCATAAAAAAACTATATAATAGATAAAAAACAAGTTAACCAATTTCACTTTCATGTAATCAACAAATACTTTGTGTATTTTACATCAGTTAGTTCAAATTGGTTCACTTTGTATTTAGTTTTATTGCAAATATTAACATAATTAGAAAAAAAATGTTGGGAAACTCTGGTACAATTATTATTGAATTATTAATAATACAAAAAATGTTGGGAAACTCTGGTACAATTTTTATTGGTCAAAAAATATGAAAATTCTTATTGAAAACTAGATCCATTGTTTCCCTATTTTTTTTTATGCGAGGATAGATTCAGTCCCTAAATTTCTCTTACCAATACTAACTTATTCAAAAAATACTAATACTAAACTTTTCAAAAATATTTCGAGATCTCAAATTAAATTTTTTCATTTTTGATTAAAATATTTATGATTTTATTTGTGTGATCGTATAGCGCTAAGTTTTGTATAATAGTAAGTGTTGCAAAATACCTGATCTTAGGTGCTGTATTTGATGTTTTGAAGAATGAAATTTTATTTTTGAAACACTTTTATATTTTTTTAAAGATGAACTTCAATAGAGAAAACAAATTGTGTGGGCTAGAAAATCAAAGAGAATGAGAGCTATTAACATAAATGAAGTTGTAAATTTGATTTTTTTCTATCGAAATGCCTTACATTTTTTTCTCTGAAAGATACATTTTAAGTTCAAAGTTATTACTTAAAAATAGCAAATTCAAATAAAGGAATAAAAATATGTTGGTTTTTAAAAAAGAATATTTTGATTTTTTTAAGTTTTAATAAATAGACTTAATAGCAAAGCCAAATTTGTAAAATATTCAGATAATGATTTGCTTTACAAGCTACAGACATGCAAAATCTTAATTGAAAATTTATAAACAAGTTGTGTACATATATCTAATATAATTTTGTACAATAATCTGAAATTCGAAACTGCTATTATTACAAGAAAAGTACTCCTGGGACTCTAGAAAGTAGGCATGATTTCAAGATCACATGGTAGGAAGAATTGAAATTACCATTAAAACACAGTATATTTTAGTAGAATTATTAAAAAGAACTTCACAAATTAAGTATTTATACGTGCAAATGTGCTTAGGTTCAGTAATAGAATTTTCGTGTATAATATTGAATTTATTTTGCTCTATGGGAGAACGGTTATGTTAGAATAAAATCGAGTTGAAAGTAAACTACATTATCAGATCTACAATATAAGTACAAGTTTTAGATGAGTTGGAAATCAATGTTTTGTCTATTTAGAATTTAAATTTTTTTTCTTGTACAGAATTTATAAAATGATTTTTGATTGGACTAGAATTAAAAATGACCATTTTTTTGTATGAATAGTTAATGGATGTGAACTCAGCATATCTTTAAAACTGAATTTAAAGCATAATAAAGATTGACCAAAAATTTCTTATAAAATGAAATAACTTTAAGGCAAAAAATCCGTTCAAAAATATAGTTCACTTATAACATTATTATACTGTCGAACTCTTGAATAAAAATTTTATTCTTTTATATATAGTTATTATTTACATTTTCAATAAAGAAGACAACTACTTAGCTATGAAATTAACGATGAAAATTTAAATGAACATTAAAGATATTTTTCAGAAAGTTTTTTGGTTAATATTATCAAAATTGATTTTATTCTCTGTAATTTTCATATAAAAACATGATCATTAATTCAACAGAAAAAAATACTAAATCAGCTCACAAAAATGCACCCCTTACGAGACAGTTATGGAACCTAGGTCAAACCTGACAAAACCAAAATACAATAGAAACATTAGTCAAACACCTAGCAAAAACCTTTACTCCACATACTTAACAGACCACATTCTATTGAATATTGCTCTACAAATTATATAGTTTTCCCCCCCAAGGTCATCATTACTTCCAAATTGCCAGCTCATATCCTCTACTGGAATCTTCAAATTTATATTCTCATTATCAATTTGGTTTCTGCTCCAATCACTCCATCATCCAACAGTGTCATCGACTACTTGATTTTATTGGATCCTCTTAAGAAAGAAAAGAGTATTGTTTAGATGTAAGTTTAGTTTTGTACCGAGTTTGGTACCTGGGATTACTATGGAAAGTTAAGAGGATGCTTCCTTTCACCATATTACCTGTTAGTTAAATCGTTTTTCTTTAACCGATATGCCCAAGTAAATAAATCCAATGAACTATCGAATATCTATCCGATATTGGCTGGTGTCCCACAAGTAAGTATACTTGACCCTATCCTCTACTACATTTACGCTTCGGATATTTATATTTGTTCTAACACCTTCTTTGCTACACATGCTGATGATAAAATCTGCTTTGCATCTAGCAAACAACCCCAACCGGCTGCTAAAATGTTGCAAATCCAATTTTATAATAAATAAATGTCAACCAACGTAAATTAATCTACTAAATTTCATTACTTAGATAAATACTTGACATGGAATTTATACACAAGATCTTAAAGATTAAAACTAAACAGATGACTTCTAGACAAACCTTCCAAACTTACAGCAACAGTACTTTTATATAATGCGTTTTTAAAACTTTTTTGGGCATACGGACATATTTAGAAAAATATAGCTATTACGTTGATAAATACCATACATATAATATTCTCCGCTATTTTACTAGGCAGGATATCCCCACTTGTCCAACAAATTGTTGGCCCATACCAGAGAAGCTTCAGTCGAGGAAAATCAGTAACTGATCAGATATTTTCTCTGCGGCAGTTTATGGAAAAACTTTTGGAAAATAGTCAACAAATCTACCATTTATTCATCGGCATTAAAGCTACTTATGATAGCATAGTCAGGATAAAACTCTACACATCCATGAGAAAGTTCGGCATCCCATAAAAATTGATTAGACTGACAAAGCTGACTATGACTAGTGTGAAAGTAAAAGTAAAAGCAGCCAAATCACATTCAGAGCCATTTAACATCGACAATAATCTCCAGCAAGGACTTCATCAAGATTGAGCCTGTGGCGAAAAATCTGGGACTTCATCAATATTGAGCCTGTGCTGAAAAATCTTGGGTTGCACATAAATAGCCGAAGATACAACTCAGCGCTGCAGACAAGACCAATTAGCAATTATCGCATACAGGTTAGATATTATAGCTTCGAAAGACTTAAATCATTCTCCTATTTCGGCTCAAGGGCTTGAGCGATAACAACATAAAGGAAGTAATTCGCTGGTAGTCTAAATTATTCCCGCTCGAAAATTCTGATAATAACATCGAAGCTTCTTGTGTACAAGACACTAGTTCTGCCACTCCTCATATATATTCAGATACTTTCGCTCTCATCAAAAACCATTTCGAACTCTTGTCCGCGTTCGAGAGAAGGATCCTTCGCGGAATTTTTGGTCCCCTATATGAGGATTGACGATTTCTGAGCCTATTTAACGGCGAGATCCTAAAGCATTACTACGACTGCCCGGTCTACAGTGGCTCTATTTATAATTTCAGAAGTCGAAGCAGACCCTACCATTGGTAGAACAACGGTCTTAGCCAGAATGCCCAAAATGTGCTGGGCGTATCCAACAGGAAAATCGCGGCGCGAAGCTTGTATGTCTGAAATTCTGTGATTTAGCAGGTTTTCAGATCATCTTTTTTCTTCTCTTAGCAGATAATTGGCCCGTTGCAGCTATCCTAACTACTTATTTTCGTTCAGTTTGGTGCGGTGCCATGCTTTCGTCTAGTAGGAGGGGTGGCCATTATGTCTATGTTGGGTTGTTGGCTATGACCAATACGGGTGTTATTCACAATTGGCTCTTCCTTCCGAAAGCTGGTATTGATATTATACTAATATTTATTGGTAAAGTTTTAGCCATACATAATCCGAATAATATTGTAATGCATATCATCGCTACCTTAATATTAATTCTATCTCGATTTTTGGAAATGTTCTGCCATTGATATTTACGGAGGTAAAAGAAAATTTTATTTTAATACATGTACATACACATCCTTTTATACATCCAAAGAACTATACATATTCAAAACTACGATTGTATACAATTTATGTAGTCGATTTAGTTAATAATATTCTGTTTTATGTTTTCGACTAAGACAATCACGTCAAAGCGTTTTCTGTTATGCATTTTGAAATCAGGATTTGAGTTTCTCCATGAATTGTTCTTAAGGTACGTTCTGGGTCAGTTCATTAAATTCTCATTCTTAGAATGTTTAATGGAAATTTCCATCGGAAGTGAACTTTATTCTTATATAAAACTAACACATTGTCAAATTCAAATACTTTTGATTGCATAGGATTGCAGATTAGTTAGGCTTAAAATAGGTTTTCTCAGCAGGCATCTTTGTATGTATGTACGTACCTACATTGTATTATAGTAACTCTACACATTCGAAAGTATAAGTACACATTTGCTTTGAATTTCTATGCTAGAATAATCCCGTTGATGTTGATACAAAATCATATAGGATACGTGACAACAATCTCAATAACTGAATATTCTCAGGTGACTCGATGTTTTTGTTTCTCACTATCGTTGTTTTATGTGAAATTTTTTTTTTTTTTCTATTCCAGAAAAAATTTAAAATAACTAAAAAAAATTATTAAATTGATAATTTGCTAGTATATGCAATTTATATGCTTTTACAGGATGTTATTATTATACCATTGCACTTATGCTTGTACGTATGTCTTTGAAGTGCTATAATACATTTAAGTTGAAGGCCAACTTATAGGAGTGAAAAAGTGCATAAATAGAAAATATCGATTTTCATAAAGTTATACTATATTTTTAGAAAGTTTATGTATGTGTATGTATTTAAGATATTCAATTTATTTAGTATACATAAGGTTGAGAAAAAATATGATGAGACTGAAAATAATTGAAATAAAGAATGCTGATTTCTTATTGCAGCAAAATAATTAGCATACATTTATTTTGATACTAAGTATTTATACTATATATAGAGTATTTTTCTGTTGACATTTAAATTTTTTTTTTAATTTTTAACCATATCGAATATTAAAGAGAAGGTCTAATTTTCATATGAGAGTTTACTTGTACACATATTATGCTACAGTGTATACTGAAGTGCATTAGTACACTGCAATCAACTAAATTTTTATGTACATCGAGACTTGGATGTAAATAAATTAAGTTTATTTTATTGTGATATTTGATTATAAAAATTAGTAGTTAGAGAAATTTTAGAAGTTAGTGGAGTTCAATAGTATTAAGAATAAATTGATAGTGATTATAAAAAGGATTATTAAAAATGAATTTTATTAGCATTACGAATCCTTTATTACTAGATGATAGATAGTACGTCTAGATAGTATATAAAAATCTTTACACAAACATGTATTATAGAAAGTTATTAGATGATAGATAGTAGAAAAAATCTTTACACAAATATGCATTAATATATAGATAGTTATTATTTTTTAAAGTAATCAGAAAATTTTGATATAATTTCAAAAAGAATTTCAAATAATAAATAATTTAGCTTAAAAAATCAAATTCAACAATTTTTATAAAACATTGTAAATTAAAAACTAAAATAGTCTATAAAAATTCGAATTTTTCTACATATTATACATTTTTTTATTATAACAAATGTAATACAATTTAAAAAAAAATAACTCATTTAAGCAATTTATATTATTTAAAAAATGACTATTTGCAAAACGTAGTATATTTATTCAAATTATCGCATTAAATTTTGCATTTTTTTGATTAAAAATAATAACATTTTCACACGCTTCACTAAGTGACTTTATTTATTCATTTATGCCTGACCTAACATATGTTAAAATGCTCATAAATGAACATATTCGTACTACAACCTTCAATATTGTTTAAAAACAGATAATATATGGAATTAATTCAAAATTCTGTTGAATACGAGTGCACTAAAAACAATTGTAGTTTTGTAAAAACATTTTTAAGGGCACTATTTTTACCATTTCCTTTTTTATAGTGTAATGTAATTTGATATTTGAATTTATGTTTATAGTAAATTTAGAGTTCTTGTTTGGTTTTTGTAGTTTTTATTATGTATGAACGTATGTATTAAGGGTTTTAAAAAATAAAATGAACTTTTATAGCACTCTCCCCCAGAAACAAACTCTGTTATATGAGTTGATTAAATTTGGCACTGACACTGAATTAGATCTCATTAGATATATTCCCAACATGGCGCCACATACAAAAAAGAAAAGGCGAACGTTTTTAGTGTCTGATCCACAATCAAAACTGTGAAAATATTACTAATCATTATTTCGTTATGACAATGATATTATTAATCAACATATTAAAAATTTCAATTCTATTTTTGTTTTAAATATGTGTATGTGTGTACATATAAAGTTGCTGGCATGAAACGTATCCTGCCTTAGTGAATTAAAAAATATTATTATTGTGCAAACATATTTACTTCAGCAAATATACTTGAAAACTCTTAATTAGATTTAACTGGAAACAACTTTGTGATAGCATCAACTCTTACATCGAGGCTTTAGAACCTCGATGTAAGAGTTGATGCTATCAAATCCTCTCTATTAATGAACTTTTTTGAGTAAAAAACATAACTTATTTGTTAATAACGTTCATTTATATAGGAAGTAGTGCTAAGGACTTTATAAAAGTCTTTAAAATTCGTTATTTATATAACAATATTATTTCGAAATATTTATTTATATATTTTCCTATGATCTAATTTATGACTTCGTTTCAGATTTAAGCCTAGAATTTTTTTACTTTGCAATTAAAATAACTTTAGAACTACTCAACAATAATATAAATTGCTCAAAATCTTAAATTCTAAATGTTTAGTATAAGTAAAATAATATTAAAGAAATCGTAAAAAATTTATCAAATATTTAGAATTTAAAAAAGGACTCGTATTATTGGAGTGCGTCATCACTAATCATTCAAAAATGAAACAAGAGCAAAAGTTACAACCGAATTAGCGCTATAGATTAGGCCATATTTTGGGGAATACGTGTACATATTTGTAAACTGATGTGTTTAGAAGAAAAAATTAACTTTTTAAAAATAAAGAGTCTAAATAATTTTTGTGGTTGCATAATATAAAACTTATGTCCGTTATGTTAATAGTTTTGACATAATTAAGAAGGTAATTTAATATAGGTTGTATTGGAACTTTGATCCCTGAAGCTCTCGATAGAGTTCAGTACGTATTTATTATATTAAAATACAATAATTGTAAATCTTATCACTAAATTTACGAACGATTTTTTTTACAATCAATAACAGAATAATATAATACACATTAATTATCTTAGGGATTTTTGTAGCGAAATCTCGTAGTCCTTACCATAGAGAATGGAATAAAATTGAATTTATTGTCTGATTCTGTAGCAAGTATCTTAATTTTAATATCAATTTACCAAATAACTTTACTAAATGTTATGTTTTGCAACTATTTACCCATAAAGATACTAATGCATGATTTTAAAAATATCATAAAAATTATTTAGTATTATTAAAATAAATAATTTTATAATAAATTTCTTATAAAAAGATTGAAAAATTCTTAGTAAAACTTCAACGATAACGATGCTATCAAATTATTAATACCTAGAATAACTACTACAATTTTGTTTAAAATATGTTAATTTAAATGATATTGAAATGTTAATAATATTGATTATATTCGAAATATTTATAGCATAAAAATTAATCGAACTTATATTGTAGTATCATCAATTTTTAATAAATAAATAAATGAAAAGCATATTTTTCAATATTAATCAGTTAAAATTAAGTAATATTAGAAAATATTAAAAAGTTTATATCAAAAAGTTATTTCTCACTAAATGTACACATACTGCATTGAATATTAATAAAAATATATTGTATTATTTTTATTTTATTTATTAGAATTGATTTATTTAATTTAATATTCAACATAAATCTATTAAATTTTTTATATTTTTACCATATGTTTGCTGAGATAAATTTCGATGAACTTTAATGGTTTTATTAAAAATAAAATTATCGTTAGAACTGTTGAATAATTTGGAAAAGCTCTAGTCTATAAATACTTTGTTATCGAAAATTGTCCTTGCTCCTTTTGTTAGTCATTTATTTATTCCCCAATAAATATAAATACGTCTTTAGCAGATGGTTGAAAGGTTCTATTATAAGTAAAAATATACTTTATGTTGGAGTGTTTTGTTTTCACCGATTAATATTAATAAAAACCCTTAACTCAGATGGGATATAAATCATCGTTTTATAGCGAATAATAATTTAGGCATCTGTCACACGAAGATTAACTTTTTTGAATATTTTTCAAAAGAGTACTACCAAAAAGCACACAGATTAAGTGTTTAGGTGAGTTTCACCCTTAAAATGGGAAATAAAGAAAATCACGAAAGTTTATGATTATCGAGATATAGACAAGAGAAAAATTTCTAAATACATGAATATATTATTTTGAATTTATGGCACATTGCAAAAATTATCCTATAAAATTTTTTGACATATTTGACAGTTTAGGTATTACAGTTAATTCTCAAAAGTCTTATAAATAAAATTTTAAAATATTTCTTATATATACCAGTTGATATTGTTTGTTCGTAGATTTTATATATTCCATTGTTCTTACAGTATTAAAATCAAATAAAAGAATTAAAAACATTTGAAATTAATTCAATTATGTCCTTATTTAGAGATTCTATGATGTCTAGTATACAGGAATCTTTATTTGAAATCCAGCTAGCAATATAGTCGCGAAGGCTTTTAGTTTTCACCAAATCATCGTGCCGTTTAAGAATTTATATTTCAACATATTTCTCAATAGAAAAAATATAAAAAATTATGGAATTTCAAATATAAAAAAATGCTGTTTTAAGATGATGGAAAATATTTTAAGTTTAAAATATTAAAAAGCTAACGACTAAAATAAAAACTTGTAAGTTAGTTTTGTACATGTGCATTATCATATGAAACAGATGCTATTTCATAATTATGCATATATCTTCTTTTTATATTTTTAAATATAAAATATTCCCTTATATTGTATGTGAAAATTTTAGTATAATATGGAATTTCCTCAAAAGTGTATTGTATTTTTGACATCTAAATATGATAATAAATCAACTTATTATAATTTGTTGTTAAATATAAACATTCGTAGGTCTGTACACAATAAGGGAAATTCTACTTAAAGTTATTTTCGTAATTGTGAATGTTTCGCTTTTATACATTTTAGGGGAGAAGTGAAGCTTTTACGATAATTAATGTGGACATGTACAATTTTGTTAGGTACATTCATAAGCACCTGATTTTTGTGGTAAAGTAGTCTTAGATGTTGCTAAAGAATATACAGCCTAATTGAAAATACACAATTTTAAAATAAAAAGGAATGAACATATTTTATTTAGATGATGGAGTTTCCTCACTGCCTTTACTATAGATCTTTGAAATATCCTTTCATATACGGTTTTAGAATTTATTATACTATATATGTTTGGTTTCTGTGCGGTATTCCTATAAATGAAAATGTATTCTTTCAACAAATCCAGAGTACATGAATCTATAAATTAGTTTTTCTAATGCATTTTCATATAAAAATTTTCGGTGCCTTACATAGTTGTAACTATATTTAGTTTTGCTGAATTTTAAAGTATTTGAACCGTATTCTGTCAATTATGCAGTAGAATTTACAGGGCTTGTACTAATTTGTATTTTTATGTATTGGCAGTTAAGGCTGCAAACTTAGGCTGCGTAAATATTTACACCTTTCAAATAAGGAATAAACATTTATAGTCAAACTTATAAAATATATAATTAATCTAAAAGTGTTAATAAATTGTTATTCAATAATATTGTAGATATTCTTTTTTCTATAGAATTTATAGATGCAATATCCGCCAATTGCCTACTATGACTTCTCTGGCAGCATAGTATGCACGTATCATAGTTTGGGTTCTGTCTCATTTATAACGGGTATGATTTCGTCCTTCAGCTCTAGAATCTGCTCGGGCCTATTGGCATAGACGTTTCTTTCAACATACACGTATCTTCAGAAAAAGACGTCCAATGGCCGTCATTTGGTCTCGTTGTTTCATTAGATGATGCGTCTGGTGAATGTGGTTCACAATAGTGTCATTCAAACTACATATTATCCAAGCCCATGTCATCCAATTCAGGATATAAAAAGGTTCTGGTCATATCACTATACAGTTCACCGTTTACTGTAACAGCGTTACTGCCATAATTTTCTAAGTAGTAAAACTCGATGACCCCATTAGCCCAAAAACCACACTAAACAGTGAATCGTTGTATCTTTTATTAAAATTCGCTGAGTGGTACTGTAGGAAAGGACCCAATTGCTGTGCACGAAGACGAATTGACTGGTAATCGCATATTTTGCACCGAGGCATCGTAAAACCTATACATCATAGTTACTTGAAAGAAAAACTTGAACATCTCAGAAGTAATTGCTGTCAAAGATTTCTGCGTTATCATTGCGTTACCCATAAGCAACTATCTTTGATCAGAACCCACTATAAAATTTAAATTGGCGAAAGTATCACTTAAATTATTGAGCTAAAATATGAAGTTTTTTTCTTCATTATTTTAATTATTAGATAATTTAAATCTAAACTAAAAAGATAATATTCAGAATTAGCGCGCAAAAAGTATCGGTCCAAGTTCAGTTTCATTTAAGATTTGTAACTGTGGGAATTCGCATTTTTGACATATCCATCTTCTGATGATTTTAATAGTGTATATTTAGAGAAGAGTTCAAAAAAATTAAAAAAAATTTAAGATTTATGATGCAACATAAAAAGGTAAGTACAGAATTGGGAAAAAATTTGTTTCTTTTGATATTGTCCTGTTGTGCGATATTAGGAGTACTTTTTCTAGAGAAGACACATCGAATTACTGAGTCCATCTACCAGTTCTAGGAATAATTTCCTGTAGTTAGATGGATCGGTGTTTGCCTTGGCGTACCTGCTAAGTGATGTGGCCACCCTCAACTTCGCTTCTAACCTCAGTTATCTATCCTGGTGCTACTGGCATTCTGATACATAAAGTGAGGATAGAGTGCAACATTCCGTCCAATAAATATAAGATAAAACAATGTGAGGCAATCAGAATATCTTTTCTGATTGTGTCACATTGTCTTATCTTATGTTTAGAATTGTATTTTTTTATATTTGATTAGTTGATTTTTAAAAAAAATATCTACAAAGGAACGAAAACTTTTTGCTGTTATTGTTTATAATTTTTATAATAGATAATAGATCTAAAAAAATCACAATAATTATTAATGAAAACCAGTATAATTGTTGTTTTCTTTTATTTGCAGGTAATAAATCAGTCTTTATCCTCTTCATCTTATGTAATTTTCGATTAGTCAATGAGTAAGTATTCATAATATTGGAATGTTTTAATTATTTCCGATTGGATATTTTAAATACTTCAACAGCAACAATGATTGTTGTCTTCATTTGAGTTTTACATTTTGTTCAAAATATAACGTGATTAAATGTATTTAAGGCGACAGAAAATCATTAAAAGAAACTACAACTAGTTTCGATAAAACCTGTTCAACATATATGACTTTATTACAGTATGGGATATCGAATGCAGGTGTGTGCAGTAGTAAAACTGCAACATAATACAACGTATACTTGTAAATATGGTAAAAATTCTACCTCTTGGTATAGGTGCGCTATGTACAAAATATGGTATGTTGAGGGTAAATTAAAAATAATCACGAACCGTTTTCGTTTGAATAAAGACTTAATATGCATGCTATACTATATATAAAACTGATATAATACATAGTAAGGCCTTAACGTATAGTCGACACGGCCATGACATTTAATTTTGCACATTTAAAGCTCTATAGATAAATACGAGTGTACCTACGAACACGTTCTTTTTTATGTCAATTCTCATATTAACCGCTGTCGATGTTTGTATGCAAGTAAAAAGCTTTCATCAAATATATGTATATGCAAACGTACATATTTTTGACGTAATAGATCCACGCAAATATATAAACAATTATAAACTATAATTGTCACATATACATGAGACTTTAGATACTATTTGCGGGAGTATTTTGTACTAGTAGATGATAAAAAAATGTGCGCCACTAAGTCTCCTGTGAAAATAATCAATAATGAATCAATCTTCTTGTCTGTCAGTACAAGTATGCTTTTATAGAATTTTCTCGTTGCCTTTTTCATTTTTTATTGGTATTTTTAAAATTAAGCATTTGCTTCTCACTATTTTCAAATTAAATTACGTGTACGAATATAATCAATTTACGGATAGAGACGTACAAAATTCAAAACAAAAAATCCATTTGAAAGGATTGTTTTCCCCCAAAGATTATTGTCAAACGTTTACAAAATCTATTATCGAATTTGATTTTTATCTGTTGATGAAAATAGATTTCCAACAATTATGAAAATTGATAAAATTATTACAATCATCGCCAGAGATATCAATACAGGAAATCAAATTAGAATAAGGAACGATTTATCACTAATTGAATATCTATTGTGAAAATGACTATCTGTTCAGTTTTATTTAATTTAAGGGTAGAATTTATTCCGAGAAAAAGCTTGAGCTTAAATTGCTTACGTATATCTTATCTTTAAAGAAAAATATTGCAAAAATTGCTACTACAACTAAAATGAATGTACATACATACATACACACATACATACATATATTAAAATGGAAAATAAATTGTTGTTCATAAAAAGATGTTGAGGGAAAAAAATTTTTAGCTACTTGCCGTTAGTTAATTGAAAAAATCTCAATAAAGGTTGTTACTTGAGATAAAGCTACAATATGAAAAATGGAAAAAGTTTTTATAGTAACCGTACCTTAAATGGAAAATTTAAAAATAAGCTTACAAGCTAGAAATGAAAGTATGTACAATATTTGCCTTAAATGATTAACGAAGAGTAATTTTTCCTATTTAGATTAGCACAGTTTGCTGCTGAACCTTCCGTATAGTCTCATTCTTATTATTGCTATTTTTTGTAACCATAATTGTCTGAATTTTTTTTTTTTGCTCCCCTATTTTTGTATGGAACAAATTATTTTCTCTATTAGTTCTTGAATACCCTCTAAAAGATGTTAAAAATTCGTCTCTGCTTTTTACAGCTCTCTATTTTGAGCTCGTAAAAGTTTTTAAGGCTAGTTCTACTTCAATATGTACTTAAGTTAGGCTTATAGCATTAAGTTTGACACTTCTTAAAGATATTCTTACATTTTTTACTTTATATTCTTTTGCTGCCAACATCCTTCTATCTAATTTATAATTCATTCTTACTCCGAAAGGATTTTATTAACGTCTGTTCACACATGAATGTTCTCGTGTACATCTTCTACACATAAGTAGATATTGTGCAGGAGCCCAAATGAGCGGATGTAAGTACATCCATATATATGTTATGGGAAAAGATAAAAAAATTTTCAAGGTTACAGGATACCATGATTATATATGTAGGACAATAATGGTATACTTGTATTTGATGATTTGATGAGAGAACCGGCCAATCGATCAGAATGTTTCGACTGCCACTAGTGTGTAAATCTTATTTTTTATCATATTAAAAAAAAATTGCGAAACAACTTTTCAGTTTATACTTTTTATTATGCAAATATTCGATGCCTTTTTTCAGTTTTTTCCTTTACTTTATGTTTTTAAGCATTATTATATTATATAAATTCTTCTCCTTATAATACAATTAAAATAAAGTCGATGAAGTTTTCAAAAGAGCTTATAGATGGACAAGAAAGTGGTTATAGGCTTTAACTTAGACGTTTTTGTTTTAAATATTTTTGCGATAATATTGAATCTAATTATTAAGAGAAAGTTGTGAAGAAAAAGCTTTTTAAATAAATGGGTTATATATTATTTGTTGTGATATATTTTCTTATAAATTATTCTATATTTCTAAGGAGAACGAAAAGTTTAAAATGTTTATTTTATATTTTCGTTAAAAATTTATTGGGCGTACTGAAAATTATGTAAATTGTTGAAAATATGTTTTCTTTGATTGATTTTAGTATGATAATATTTTGTTTCACCTTTACTAGCCCTTTATGAGAAATTTTGATTATTAAGACCTGATAAACGAGTAAATTTTGATATATTAGGTTGTTCGGAAAGTAAATTTTGATATAAAAATGCAAAACGATTTTCTTATAGTGAATTATATTTTATTGTAGCCTTTTTTCTTTAAGTGAATCATTCAATTTGTTCAACTGATGACAGCACACTTCAGAATTAATCGTTGTGTTGCTCGGTAGAAGCTCAAAATAAACGATTCCTTTGAAATCCCACCAAACAGATAGCATAACCTTTCTTTTGATGAATTTTGGCTTTCGAAGTGCTTTCAGCTGGTTCATCTTTTCTACTCGAGGATCTTTTGCGCTTAACATTGTTGTAGACAACCCATTTCTCGTTCCCAGTGATGATACGCTTCAAAAGTGGATCATTTTCTAAGCGTTTGAGAAGCAAATCAAAAACGTCAATGCGACGGCAAAAATTAAAAAATTTGGAGATTAAAAAATGATCATGAAGAGTCGTATTCAATAAATTTAATCTCTCAGCGATCTCACGAGTTGTTTATTGTGTCTTCATCAGCTTCAACTGCCCTTCCAGAAAGTAGTGCATCTTCGAGACCAAAATTGCCTGATCGAAATTTTGCAAACCAGTTTTGGCATTGGCACTCACTTAATACATCTTTTCCATACACATCCGATAATTTTGTTCTTGCTTGAACAACATTTTTATCTTTTCTATAGTAAAAAAGTAAAATATGCCGAAAATGCTATTTTTCACTTTCCATATTTAAAAGGGTATAAACCAAAAACTACTATGCAGAATCAATCGAATTTTTTCTTATATGATTATGCGGCTTAAGTGTGAAGTTGGTTGTGAAAAAATACAATTAAGTACTCTGTTGGGAAAAAACAAAATTACTTTCCGAACAACCCAATAGTTGAATCTTATTCATCCATCTTATTACTTTTCTACCACACCTTATATATCTAATTACGCAATTTTTTACATTCTGTCCCGCCCTAATTGGGCTTCGATTCTTCTTAATTTATAATAATTGCTGTTTTTTTACATTTTTCTTGAGCCTAATCTGAACTGATCGGCTAAAATTGCTCAGATTATGCTGTAGGAGTGTAATTTTGAGTTCAGGCACAACATTTATTCAAATCAAGTATTTGAAAAAATATATAATTTTTTATTATATCCTGAAAAATATATAATACATTTATTAGATTAATCAAATCGGTAAAATAATAAAAACCTATACTGTGATTAAAATAAGGTTTCATTCAAGAAAAAGATGAATTCGTATTTGTATCGAATTTTTGTTTAAATTACTTTCCGAACAACCAACCCAATACATGAGGATTTTGCGGTTGCGGTTTAAGTGTCGCAAGTAAATTATTTGCGAGTTTTACTGGTACGTTTTAGGTGAAAATATATTTTAAAAACTACCATTCTAGCTGTGTCTGATCCTTGAAATTACAAGTGCTCCGATTTTGGCATTCATTTAACTAAATGCATTAGTTCTACGGTTCTTTTCACCATATATATAGTCTTTATTAAATTGTGCGTACCAAATTCAGATCATCGATAAAGTCTAAAATAGATGTTCTCTCACCGTCTATGGCAAGGATATGAGTTTGAACCAGAAAATTTGAAATAGTTATGAAGATTTGTACTTTAGTTCATATATTTTGAATCTTAGTAGATATTGACTCTATGAAGATGAGAATTTAGAGATTACCACCTTGATAGATGTCTCTACTCAAAAACGCCTTGATAGTATTCTTGAATTGCTTATAAATATATTTTTCTGTATTCTACAATAAATTAAAATAATAAATTATTATATATGTATGTTGAAAAAATGATGGTTCCGATTATGTTTACTTAATAAATAACTTATAATTAAATCGACTTTTATTATTTCATAAAATTTATAAAGAGAAAATCTTTCACGAAAATATTTACCATATAGTGGTACTAGCAATAGTCTAAAAACATCGCTCGATTCAAAGCAAACGAAATGCAAAAAAAAGTTTCTTACCATATGGTATACTAATCGTGACATGCATGTTTGAATTTTTTACTCATCCTTTCCGGTAGAATATTATTTTCCAAAAAGGTTAGCAATAAAAATAAAGTTTTTCCAAACTTTTCTCATATAATTTTCTTAATTTATTTAATTGAACTTTGGGTTTTATACTAAATTTCCATGTTGTTATTAGGTATGAAAAAAGTCCACATTTTATGAGAATTAATGACGTTTTGTCTTTCATGTAAAAAGCTAAACTTTTATCAGTAAATTTTCATGTATCCTATTATTTCAAAATGGAACATTAAAGTTTTATGTATGTTTTCATAAGGAAAACCTATCATTACTAACTGATATGAATATAAACATAAGTGAAAGAAGATCCTTAATTTTCCTTATATAAAAACGATTTGGTCTTTATTATTTGTATTTGCTATACATTAGATAAAATAATATATTTTTTTCGAATAATAAAAAGAAATTTATTATTATAGAAAATAGGCAAATTAATTTTTCAATTAGAGAACTTTATATGAAAGTTTCAATTTTATTTTTCTAGTAATGAAAAAATCTCTTTTCTGTAAAGTTCGAAAAAAGAAATTAATATAAAATTTTAAACTTGGTAATTTAATGGCTTTGGTAACAGTTATACTTTTGATGATTTATACAGAAATTTCAATTTCGTCAACATATTTTTACTATCTTTAATATTAAATAAATTTGCTTACATATATATGTTACAATAGAATAATTGTAGTAAAAATCTCATAAGTAACATAAAATTATAATAATATGTGTATAATGCGTTTTTGTTTTAAGCAATCATTATATAAAAAAAACCGATTTTGTAAGACAAATCATGTCATAAAATTGACTTTTGGGGGTCAAAAATTAATAATATCTGTGAAGCTGTCAATATTATATAATATCCGCTTAATGGCCATAAGGAATTGTGCGTACAAATATCTGGAAGTGAATTTCGACCAATTGATATGATATAATGTTCAGGTAGTAATTGAATTTGGTGTGAATCAAATGTCTTGAAATAATTTATGTTCTTATTATGGTGGTGTATGGTATTGATTTATTTCTAAGAAAAAAACATTGATTTCTACTTAAATCATGTACGTTTGGAATTAATATGGTTCACAATGTCAAATTTTAATTTTTTTTTTATAAATGTTGAGATATATAAATTGTTTTTAACTTTTCGGCATTTGTGAGTGCTTTTTGAAAAAAAAAATTTTATTTGGAATTTGTGAGTGCTAATTAAATAGTTTATTATATTTTTTCTAAAAAAAACCAAATTATCATAATTTATATACTTTATAAAATGCAAATAAAATTTATCTCTTAATCCTACCTCCAAGGATGCGGTTTTATAATATTTGAGTATGCTTGGTCAAATATTATAAATTATTTTAACTATATATTTGTAATGATACTTTCTAGAAGAATTTGTTCTTATTAAAATTTTTTAGAACCACTAAAATTTGGACCATAATTCAACTAAAAGGTAAATCGTCTATTTCAGTAGTTGGATTTAAACTAAAAACCATATATACTAGATATTATTCAATTATGATTTATTTAGCATATTTACAATTATAGATTTTTGTTTTTAAATTTTTGACTGTTTTTTTTTATAATAAAAGGGCAACAAAATCAGTAATTTTCCAAAAGATTTTAAAATATTTCCAAAAATAACTGAGAATTTAAGCAAAAATAACATCAAGGACCTACTTTGATAAATAATTTTCTGAATATTGAAGAATTTT
This sequence comes from Atherix ibis, assembly GCA_958298945.1. Lineage (NCBI taxonomy): Eukaryota > Metazoa > Arthropoda > Insecta > Diptera > Athericidae > Atherix > Atherix ibis. The sequence goes on from OY282607.1 coordinate 70,579,968, forward strand.
GGGGTTCAATTCAAATGATTAACAATTAATTTAAGCATCTTTTTGTCCTCAAAATAACATGAGAAACTATTTTTCATAAAATTTTTTTTTAAAGGATAATTTTTTTATTATAAATTTTTGGAGAATAATATTTTTAACAGTTGATGACAGGTAGTATTATAATTATTATTATAATTATTTAAATTTAGCTATAATAATTAACAAGTAGGATATGATAATTTAACTAGTAGGAATTCATGATAATTTCAGAAGTACATTCCTACGGAGTCACTATAAAAATCATGCAAGGAAGTAACGCTTGAACTTTTTAATATTCTATTTCTGCTAAAGACAGTTTTCCTTTTACGAGGATCGTTCAATAAGTCCTTAGATAATCTGAGAAATTGCGCTCGTAGTGTCGGTAAAGATTTTTTTTGTAAGTAGCATTATCGACAGGAAAGCTGTCAAAATTTCAGCTCGATCCATAGCATAGGTCAATTTCTATCGTCGATTAAAGTTAACGACATTTATTTGTGCATAACAATGAAAAAAAGCGAGTTTAGGGCTGTCATCAAACATCTCCATTTGAAAGGCTTAAGCCCGAAAGAAATCTAAGCCGAGTTGGATGCAGTTCATGGCACATCTGCACCTGTGTTTGCGACGGTTTACAATTGGGTGAATGAATTTAAACGTGGCCGTTCATCCACAAAAGATGAACATTGTTCAGGACGCCCAGTTGAGGTGTCTACTCCTGAAATCATCGACAAAATCCACGATCTGATTTTGAACGATCGGCGAATTAAAGTGCGCGAATTAGTTGAGGCCTAATTTGCATGAAAAATTGTCTGTGAAAAAAATTTCGGCAAGATGGGTGCCGCGTTTGCTCTCAGAGGAGAATAAGCGCAATCGTGTAGTGGACTCTGAGGCTATGTTGGCACTCTTTCATCGCAATCCTGCCGAATTCCTTCGTCGATATGTCACTGTGGAAGAAACGTGGATACACTACTACACTCCAGAAACGAAGAGACAGTCATCACAGTGGATTTTCAAGGGTGAACGGGCTCCGAAGAAGGCCAAAACTGTGCCATCGCCCGGCAAGGTGATGGCCACGGTCTTTTGGGATTCGCAGGGCATCATTTTTATCGACTACTTGGAAAAAGCAAAAACAATAACAGGAGCGTATAACGGTTGAGCGAGGAAATCAAAGAGAAACGCCCCCATCTGAAGAAGAAAAAAATCCTCTTGCATCAGGACAATGCGCGTGTGCACACCTGCGCTGTTTTCATGGCCAAAATTGTGGAATTGAGAATGGAATTGTTGCAGCATCCCGCTTATTCACCAGATTTGGCCCCGAGTGACTATTTTCTTTTCCCCAATCTGAAGAAATGGCTTGGCGGACGACGGTTGACTTCCAACGAGCACGTCATTGCTCAAACGGATGCGTATTTTGCAGAACTTCCGAAATCCTATTTTTTGGACGGGATAAAAATTTTGGAAAAACGGTTGGGAAAGACATTATGTTGAAAAATTTTTTTCCATCTTTTTCTAAGGACTTATTGAACGACCCTCGTATTTATAAATATTTTGTATAATTTCAGCATAATTTATCTAAAAAAAAATGCTTTAGTTAATTAATATTTACGTTTAACTTTTCAATTTTCTCAATAAATATATTTATATTAACGTATCTATATATGGATTGATATAGAAAATTAAACATGATTTGTTTTGTTACGTGAGTACTTGGAATAATTGTATAACAAAGAAAGCTTCAATTTTTCTTCAAGATATATAATAATCGAGTACACGTTACTTTACGACAATAACTAATGATTATAAAATATAAAAAAGTCATTGGCAACATGTACAAAAACAGATGAGAATTTATTTAGATCCTATTTTTTTGCTATTTTATTTGCAAATATTTTTTTATTATTTCTGGATACATTCATTCTTCTGATAGAGATGTCCTTGCTGATACACTACTCGTCTGCAAATTGAGTTTCTATTCAGCATCTGGCTAAAAGAGCAAGAAAAAATTGGCAGAAAAATATAGGATTTACGAAAAAGCTGCCAAATTTTTCTTAGAAGTTTATAAGGTCTCGTCCAAATGATGATTGCACATTGGAAGGTACTCGTATCTTATAAAATCATCATGTACTCGAAGTCATAGTTGAAGGTTTTGATGCTATTACGTTGTTTACTTATTGAAAGTGGTGGAGCATGAAATAGAAGAATTTAAACGGTGAAAAAAAGAACAGGTAAAATGAAGGAGTATTTTCTTTATCCTGCTTTTAAAGGAAGTAAAACAACAGCAAAATGGGGTAACGACAAAAGTTGAAAGATAAGTATGAATAGTATGTCTTCGGTTTTCAGAATTCTTTCCTTCCGTTCCTTTCAAGTATTCATGTCTTATCTACAATCAAGCATACACTGAAGCATGAGTAGATATGGTATTTTTCCTCATGGAAATCCTCTTATTGTACTTTATATACTTACCCTTACTATACTCCATATTTGGGGGCGAATTGGATGAAACTACTTGTCTAAAACACTACCGCTACCGCTACCGGGACATTCAGAAGTACATGGCAGATTATGGCATTTGGTGTACTCTTTTCAGCATGTCGGCACTTATCGTAATACCCTGATGCTCGGTTTACCCAGGCTTCCTCGGTATCTAGATAGATGTTTCGCTGATAGTCAAATGAAACTGGTATTATTTTTTGTGAATAGAAGAAAAGTGCCTGCATAAAAAGGTAAACACGATATCATTAGTGAAGCTTTTCATCATTTGGCTTCTGTACAGGATTTGTGCATAGATTATACAAATTTTATAATATAGCCTTAGAGGAGGAACATTCATTCAATAATGTGGAATGCAATATTTTCAAACGTCTCATTGAATTAATTAAGGGAAAAAAATATCGATCCTATTTTCACTAGAGGATATATTGTATATTGAGTTTCATTGGCATCTGATTTAAATTGCTGCAATTTGATCGAATCATTTTCAACAGAAGGTGTGGTTATTCCTTTACATTGAAACTGAAACTGTTGTTTAACTTTATTTTAGATTTGTTGATTTCAAGGAAAAATAATCTTGGCATAGCTACAAATTATCATAAAAAAGTAAAATAATGGAAAATAGTTTAATAAAGTTTAATTTGTAATCGTATATTGTTTCGGAACTGAATATATTCTTATATAAGAAATCCTTATTAACTGATAAAGTTATGTAATTAATTTTATGTTATTTCAAGCAATATTTGAGTTTATATATGTGTAGGAGTACATATAATTTCTTATTATAATTAGAAAATATCGATGGAAATTTTACTAATAAAGTTACACTTTTTAAATAGTGATTAGTTCGAAAAGTTTGCAGCATGTTTGGTAAAGGTCCAGTTATAATTATGTAATTAGTTAATTTGAGTATGATTTGCATCAAGGCATATTTTTATTGTAAAATTAATACTTACACAAGTTTTTTTTGTTGCAGAATAATTGTTATTGTTGACCCTCGAATTCTTTCATTCGACTACATTCGTAAAATCTTATTCTGCTAAAGCTTAATTATGTACTTAATATAAACAAGAGTTAAAAGTTCCAAGTTTTGATTCTTTTTTCTTCTTCTTTCAAATTCTTTAATTAAAGAATTTGAAAGCAGAAGAAAAAAGAATCAAAACTTGGAACTTTTAACTTCTTAATTTATATAACAGCTAACAGACAGATCGTTAACGATCAAAAACTATCGTCCATTTCTTTTTGGACGACATCTTAGCACTGTGGTCTTAATTTTTATACAATTTAAAAAATTTTCAATGATATCTTCAAAATCAGAATTTTCAGTAATTACTTTCTCATTTACTTCTGCAAGTAGGCTATGCAACAACAACATATTGGGAATAAGTTTTTTGTTTATTTATATAATAACATTTAAAGTGATTTTAGTCAAAGTTTCCCCCATTGGAAAGTTATAATGTATTATTTAACGTGACCTAGTTGTCTTCAACGTAAAACCACGAGTCGCCTACGACTATAGGGATTGAGTTATGCTGAATCAACGCACCACCATTACTGGCAGTTAATAGTTAGTAATCAGTTACAAGCTGACTACACTGTCATTAGCAGTGGCAGTGCCCGATATAATTACTAGTATCTCCCACTAGTGATCCGAAGACCGTACCCGCGACATGGATATTAGCCACAGCCACCACGTTGCTGCCAAATGGCGCCTCACCTAAATCGGGCACAGTGTGTTTTCACACCATGGGGCACTCCGATTCCCGTGGTACGAATTTTTGTTTTAAGAGTACTTCGGTTTGTACTCCGCTCATTGAGCTACGGTCAGAAATCTTGTAAATTCATACTCTCATCCCATCGACGTATATGAAATTTCATACATTCTGTTAAGAACCAGTACACGCTTTTGGCGTGGACTAAGATCCACGCCAAAAGCGTGTACTGGTTCTCCCATGAGAACCTGCATCGGCTCGGTTGATACGGTTCTACATACATTTAAACATGCATACAAAATCAGACGCTGGACTGTATTTATGCCCACCCTTGCATTCTGGTGGCGCATAACGTCAGCCCACACACACGACGCATACATTGTACACGGAGCAAATACACTTTTGTACAGGAAACTCACCGCTCTCGATCGAAGTCCCTATTCTTTGCGAAGTACTCGCACCAGCATGCCAACCAAACCGGCCACGCGCCCTCTTAGAAGTTGTAAGTGAGGCCGAAAGTTCAGCTTCTCTCCAACCTTTACGCCAAGGTACCGTACTTCTCGCGCATATCGGACCCCGACCGCCCCTAAACGAATATTGGGTGGCTTACTGGCCGCCAAAAAACCCTTCAATAACATATACACAGTTTTCCTTTTGGAAATATTCATTCACATTGTATTTCCCCATAGAAGGTTATCCGCATATGCCATCACACCGCAAACGGCCTCTTCCAACTGCACCAAGAGACCATTTATCATCATTTTCCAGATGGCGGGGCCGGCCACAGATCCCTGTGGGTAGCCACGCAACATCTGGCGAACAACCCTCCCATTGTTGCTCCCATCGGAAACGGACAACTTTCTCGCATCTTTCGGGTAATAAACGGATACCTCGAAGGAAAAATTATGGTTCTTTTGAATATGTTAGATCCATTCACCAAGCTATTTTTCGATTCTTTCATAAGGAGTGCAGCGCATGGACCGGAACAAATGGAAATCTGAAGGAGCAATATCTAGTGATCATGCGGGTGGGACGAGATCACTAGATATTGCTCCTTCAGATTTCCATTTTTTCCGGTCCATGCACTTCATTCCTTATGTGTCCATAGTACTTTTTGGACCGATTCGTAGGGCCTAACGTTGTTGTATAGAAGAATCAGCTTATCATGTCTGTAGTCCCATTCTGGCAGTTTGTCTTTCAAACATCGATTCAATCTTAGTAGATGAAATGAAATAACGAGTAACCAGTGATCGCTTCAGATGATTTCAGGAGTTTATGAAAAATAAAGCCCCTCGGATTTGGCGTTGGTGGATCTGATTCTCCTTGCTTTGCTCATGCTCTAGGCCATTTAGCGTTTTCGTAATAAATCCATTTTCATCACAAAAAAACCATTTCTTTTCTGTCATCCGAGTAGTATGGCTTACAGGACCAATTGTGTGTCGATGTATCTCTCCTTCAATCGATATGATAGTAAAAAAAAAGTTGACGATCCGTGAGTGTTTGAGTTGGATCTTCTCAGAAATATTGTAATGAAGTAGATTTCCACAATACTGCTTTGTTCGAATAAATGTGCGAACAAATATCAGTTACTGGGTCTGAGAGCCTACATATACACCCTGAAAACACAGGACAATAACTTCATCGGACACAAATGTAGTTCCACTAGCGACATCATTCTGAAAAGGGCAAGAACTTATTCCTATATGGATAAATTAAAGTCTGGACAATTCCACTAAGTACAATTCGACATTTTTTTTTACCAATTAATTTATATATAAGTATATGTTTTTTCTAAAGATTTAAGTAAAAATTCGATGAAAAGCTATTCATTTACCTATAATAAGTGACTATATAAAATATGTCCTTTTTATCATTTTGCAGTTGGAATCCTTGGTTTTTTTGTGCAAATGTCAAATAGTTAATGTGGAAATATTTGACATTTGCAAAGAAGAACGCAATAAAATGGGGCAATACTTAAATCCGGCGATCAATCTGGGACAAGGTTTACTTTTGGACTAAAGTGTATACAGTAGATTACCTAATTGTATGACCCATTTTTATTCGAAAAATTTTTTTTTTTATAAATGGTATGCGATAAATATTTATTAGTTATTATGGGCTTAGTGAATATTCGTATCGATGGTTCAGTTCTTGGCTATTCATTTTTGGGTGCTTCTCTTGTGGAAAAATTATATTCTTGTCTTTTTAGTCTGTTGTCTTACGGAATGCTGAATATAGAACGGTATGACAAAGAGTAAATGTGACATGAACAGATTTTTGTTCATTCACTTTCACTCTCCGTTTCGTGAACCATTCATGAAGCGAAGCAATTTTATTAGGTAAGAATATTGCGTATGTAAATGTTATATAGGATAGGACTCAATATACTTCATTGGTAAACTCTAGCAGTAATGGTAAGAATATATGGTGATTGAGTACTCTTTTGTATCTAAAAAAAATCGATCAGGTAGATACGATTGTAGGTTAAGACAGTAGTTTGGTGGTATAAGCTCGTTGAGTTTCCAAAGTAATTATAATTCGTAAGAAATGCCTAATAATACACCCAAACAATACAATTTATTCTCCTTCAGTCCTTAAGAAATGAAGTCTACTACTCGGAGCGAAACTGGTGGTCGTGAATAAGGTGCTTAAAGTCGAGCATATGATATTATATAGAAATTATACGGATTGGTCTATAGGAAGGTGAACTATTATGCACTGTTTCCAGGGGATGGGGAACTGTAAGGTTAACTTATGGTATAGCTTTTCTTTGGGAGTTGTTTAAGTATATTTTAGGTAATCAAACTAGCTGCATCGCAGGGTGCTTAATCATACAAGGCATGTTTTCACATTTAAAGTAATTTTTTATTTTGCTTGTTACCAGTGTAATTGTATACAACAGTTCGGCTGAAAAGTTTAGAACGTTGACGTCTAGATGGCGCCTCTTGCAAAAATCTACTTAATTATCACAAAGCACCATGCTTCAAATGATTCCTGTCGGTCGATTGGCTCGTGAGATATAGCATTTTGAGTGGAGCAACTTTTGTAATTGAAAAAAAAACGGATAAAGACGAATTTCGTGTATTGATAAAGCATTGCTTTTTGATGAAAAAAAATACAGTGGAAACCAAAGCATGGTTTGACAAACGTTATCCGGACTCTGCTCCAGCTATTTCAGCTGTGAAAAATTGGTTTCGTCAATTTCGAACTGGTCGTACGAGCACAGTTGATGCAGAACGCAGTGGACGCCCAAAAGAGGTGGTGACGGCAGAAAACATCGAAAAAATCCACAAAATAATTTTAAATGACCGTAAAGTGAAGTTGAGCGAGATAGTTGAGACTCTGAAGATATCGAAAGAGCGTGTTGGACATATCGTGCATGAATATTTGGGCATGCGAAAGCTGTATGCAAAGTGGGTGCCGCGTGAGCTCACTGTGGACCAAAAACAACAACGTGTTGATGATTCTGAGAAGTGTTTGGAGCTGTTCAAGCGCAATAAACCCGAATTTTTGCGTCGATATGTGACAATGGATGAAACATGGCTCCGTCACTACACTCCAGAGTCCAATCGGCAGTCGGCAGAGTGGAGAGCGAGCGACGAACCGAATCCAAAGCGTGGAAAGACGCAACAGTCGGCTGGCAAGGTGATGGCGTCTGTATTTTGGGATGCGCATGGTATAATATTCATTGACTATCTCCAGAAGCGACAGACGATGAACAGCGACTATTATATAGCGTTATTGGATCGTTTGAAGAAAGAAATCGCTAAGAAACGGCCTCATTTGAAGAAGAAAAAAGTGTTGTTTCACCAAGACAATGCACCGTGTCACAAGTCGATGAAAACGATGGTCAAACTCAATGAATTGGGCTACGAATTGCTGCCCCATCCACCGTATTCTCCAGATCTGCCCCCCAGTGACTTTTTCCTGTTTGCAGACCTCAAGAGAATGCTCTCTTGAATTTTGCAGAAAAAAATATTTCTACTGTGTTACGTTCTAAACTTTTCAGCCGAACTGTTAGATATCAATAAAAGTTTACGAAAAAATTTGCTATAATTTACGTTGTTATTGGGAAGAATGTACTTTCATACTCCTTTGTATTTTCAATAGATTAATCCATTTTTTTAATTATTGAAAACCAATTTACTGAAAGCGTTCACTATTAATGCCTGTCATACAAATACTAAACAACGCAGCGTCATCAAACTTTAAACTTAAGCTTTTTATAAGGTTGGTATTTTCGACCATAATAATTTTCAAACAACAACCGCCATTTATACATCAGGTCGGCCGAATACTTCTGGGACTACCCTCGTCTATTCATAGAAATTCCATATAAAACACTTGACTGGGTTTCAATCTTATTTTATGAAGTGCAATAATGTTTATAATACCAATATTAGCGCGTAGAATTGTTAACAAATTAAACTTTTATTCAATTGTGTATAATTTGTTTGATCAACAATTGTAGTAGAATTTATTAAAATGAAAGAAGCGAAAATCGTGCAAAATGTCCGTACATGCAAAATTGAATCAATTTCTCCAAAGTCATATTTGCTGGAATAAATTTCGTTTCAATTAAATCCCATGGAAGGTTAATTAGATTAGTTAGAGTCAACATTAGAGCGTCTTTAATGTATTTAAAATGGGTGGCAATTGTGGAGGTTATTTCATACTGCATATGCAGCACTAGTTATGTTAAAGCAACCATAAAGGCATTTACGTACGTACATTGGTGTAGATTTTTATAGAATTCGTTGACATATGAGACAGTACAAGTCAGTTATCGCTAGCTCATCATCCTGGTATCGATTGGTCCATAAACAACTGCAAAAGGATATTTGTACGCGGGGAGATTTACGGCTACATACTCATATAATATACGCAAAGTTATAAAATGGAAAGCTTTCAAAATTGAATGTTCTTCAAAACAGACAGAAACTTTCATTTGTTGCGTTGATATCGTAATTGAATCATTATTGAAGCACACAAAATCGAACCAATTAATTCAGTTTATTAAACTAAATAAATTTTACGATAACAAAAACTGGGTTTAATGTTACAATCATACTCGTAAAATAGACAAAGTTATTAGCAGTATACCATTTTGTTGCAATTAAAGTCTCTTATCAATTTCAATTTAAAGTGTTAATACTATGAATATAAATAGAAGTTTATACTCGTATTTATATAAAAAGTAATGCTAATTGTATAATTTGCCTGTTAATACACAAGGATAATCTCCCAGTTTTCATTAAATTTGCAAAATAAATTTTATGAGAATTAGTGTTTTGCATTTATGATAGAAAAGATTACCCTGTATTAAGAGATATGAATATTTATATATGTAGGTTAAAATTTAGGTTTTATTAATAAATATTCTATTTGAACAGTAATAGCCAAAATATTAGGTATGCTTTATTAACTCAATTATTTTTCGTTCAGGTACACTTTATTGATTATAAAAAATCGGATTCAGCTGGACTTCTATTATTATTATCTTTCTTTTAAGCAAAATATCTCTCTTTATTAATAATAGATTCTGGAATGTATATTTTTAAGTCTACAAAGAGCAATGTTATGACTGCATATTATAATAATAACTTACTTCCAATTAGAAGTTATATTAATTAAAAGTTTAAAGTCATATCACTTAAAAACTATTAAGACTATCAATTTTTTAATTTTTATGTACTCGAATATGCTTTGAGAGCTATTGAAAAACTAGTATTTCTTAAAGCATACTATATTTTCATGAAATAAAAACGAAAATATTCTGTTTCCAGAATATCAAAGAATTCGACGATAAATATAATCCTTTTGTAGGCGTCATATGCTCTTATAAAGTACTGAAATGGTATTTATCCGATTTTTGGGTTTCAATAATAGTTTGATTTTTTTGTTCTGATTAAATACTAGCTCAATGGAGGAAGGGAATTATTTCGTATAAGTTCGGAATATTTTTAAGGGAGGCTTACAACTAACTTTAATTAAATACCATTTTGATAAGCTGTTATTTAAAATAAACTTTCCGCCGAGAATCTCTGTCAAGGCAGTGCGTGGAATATTTGGCATAAAAAGCTTAACGAAAACGTTTTAGAATTCTTTTGACAAGATCCTGACTTATAGAGGGAATAAATAAGAAGTAACGAAGCACATTTCGACTTAACAAAGGATCCGCTTTTGGGGATGTAAAAATTGAGACGTAATTTACGAAAGACCCTTACAACCTCGTAGAGTGACTTTGTGATCGTCTTTGGTTCGTATTTCTTTAGGGATACTGTTGGCAATACTGTAACGGCTAATTGGCCCAATTGGGCTTAGACAATATGTGGTTCCAAAAAAAAAAACGAACCCGAAAATGTATGAAGTATTTTAATTAATCACCCGAGGTGGCAACTTTGCCTATATTTATTTCTATAAATAATTTCCAACTCTATATGATTGAGGTTAGTTTTTTATTTAAATTTAAAAATTTTGACCATTTTGTTAATTTTTTAGGTTTTAATTCACTTGTGATAATTTTAAAATCCTTATTTATAATATTATTGTAGCGTAATAAAGTTCAAATTACATTATAAATAGTATTAAAATATTTGCGTAATATTCGTATAAAATTGATGGGTTAGATTTTGACTGTTGAAAGACGACGTATAGTTAAGATATTATTGCATAAATTCAATATGAAAAGTTTAATTTTGTATATAAATAAGAATTATTATGGGATAGAGTGACGGGATAATTGGAATACTATATTCTCAAAAAAAAAACAAAACTTAATTACATCTCAATAATAGTAGAATTTTTATGAAATCATAAATATCATTTTCAATTTGATTAAGTTTATTACTAATTTAGGAATATAGCTGAATTGACGATTTTAGTAGATTGGGCTTATTGCGTTCGTGTTGGGTAGAAGATGATGACTTGGCCAAAATAAAATAGGGAATTATGTGTATTGTCCAAAAATTATAAATTATTTCATATTTTTGTATAGCCAGATGGATAACTAGATAGGAGTAGCTATAGTCTAAATAGATTCGGATCACGTTCTATTTGCCTGCTATGAATCAATAATATGTAAATATTTACTGGAGAGGGCGGGGAGTAGTTATTGAAAACCCATAAAGGGAGTAAAATGATTTAGAAAGTTGGTGCAGAGCTGTAAAAGCTTCCAAATAATGTCACGCAATCTAAAACGATGACGTTTTAGTTTCTTTTCTTAACATTTACTTTCACTTGCAAAAATGAATCTCCTTCTATGAACATTTATTTTTTTCTATCCCATTTTAATTTATTAGGCTGTTGAAAATTTCGGATCGATTAGATTCTGAGTGATGAGAAATTTCATCACTTAAATCCTTTAGGATTTTACATTAGAATGTAGAGAATTAAGATTGGTAGTTTCCATAAAATTAATATTGTTTAGGCGGGAAGTTTATTTTTATTGTTGCCCAATTTTTTTAATAAAAAAATTATTCATTTTAAATGCAGCTTTTATCTAGTATTTATTCACATAAGTCTAGGTAAAAACTGGATTTTCTTTTATTTAAGCCAACTTTGTACCTTGAAATATGTACTTTTAGGATGCTCTTAAAATGCAAAAATTTTGATCAATAATTATTTAGTATTGAATAAAGGCTTTTGTCATAAAATCTTATTAGTACTATAGGAATGTATGGCCATTTTTTTCATTTAACGTGTGTTGATACGAACAACATTCGTAAATAGAAAAATAAAAAGATGACAAATCGATTATCTCTTAAGAAAATTAAATTCAATATAAAAATTAGGTCTATATATTTTTTAAACATACACATATATAAGATAAATCAAACGCCATTTTTTAAATTAAAATTTTAGTCCTTTTTTATTTTTGCTATAAGAAAAATGCTATCTTAAAGAAAACACTATTGGTTGCATTATCATAAGAGAGCCATGAAATTTCTAAGAGTCCTGTAAAATTTTTTTTTTTTTAAATTCTCTCCAAAAGATTACTATAGAAAATAAACAGTTTTTTATTTTGTTCTTTAGTTACTTTGCGTCATAATCTCTTGTTTTCGGATAATTTTCTACAAAAACGTAAGAAAAAATTAATTCCAATTAATAATTTATGATGAAAAAAACTTATCTGCGTTATAAGTGTGATCGTTATTATAGAAAATTGATAAAACTTATAGCTAAGGGTAAGACTTATTTGTAAGGATAATACATATAATAACGGATGTGCTTTTATGAGCATAATGTTAAGTGCTTGTGAACGTGTATCTGCATGCCTTCGTTATGGAAGCTAACATTTTTACATCTACGGATTGTAAGAAGATTTATGAAAATAGGAAAGAAACTTTAAAGTAATAAGTTTGTGTACACTGTACTGGGTCCATCGAAAAGGAGGAAGTGGAAGAATCCAGGATAGATAAATGAGAAGAAATATGTTAAGAAAATTGATTTGTAGAATTGGATGTTTTTGATATTTTTTAAACTTCCGTTCTTATCTTGTATAGGGTGGTAAATTAGTACTAAGAGCTTTCAGGATTAATTGAGTTGCATTATTACTCCAAGTTAGTTAGATAATGGTTTTAAGGAAGTCTTACATTTCGTACAAACGATCTGCATAATGGATTTTTGTTCAAAAAATATAACTATAAAATATATTACTTTGTCTTACTATTAGTTAGTATTAAAACTTTGTATTTTATAACAAGAAATATGTATTTTTTTTCATTCAAGTTTTTTAACAGATTATAAAATATTATATCTGTACTAAATAGATGGGTGTCCTGTTAAAATGAAAATATATTTATTCCATCTTAGATGTTGTATATTTTAATCCTGATATAGACACTTTAACGATTACATGTAATAACGTTACATGCTAGTTAGCATTTAATAGTGTAACGATATAAATTTCATATGATTAATTTGTTTTTCTGACAGGCATCTAATAACTGTGCCATGAAATATTTTCCATTAAATTCCTTGAACTATATATCATTTGTCATAATTTTATGTATATATATTTCTACTTATGCTTAAACTTTGTTTATGTACTTAGAAGTAGTAAATATTTACATGTATTCGTTCTTATTGGAGAATCCTTTATATACAAATTATTTTGATTCATTACGCATTTATATAGATCAGATAATATGGTATATTATATGCGAATGTGCCTCTATAATAATATTTATTGATACATGTTTTTTGTATATTCAGTAGAGTAAAAAAAAAATCCATTTTATTAGAGTTTAGATAAAAAAAATTGAAAGTGTTCATTTTGTTTAATTTATCTAAAAGAAATAAAAGAAGATTCTATAATCTTTAACTATAAGAATTGACGTTCCATAATATATATATATAATTTTAAGCATAATTACAGGAGCAAGAACAGGGAAGTAAAACTGTATTGGCGTTTCTCTACATAGCAAATTAAGTAATATTTAACCAATTATTTAAAAATATCCTGCGAATAATTCCGCTTAAATCGACAATAAGTAATTTGCAGCAGGGTTACTGTGGAAAATTGTTGCATAAATAAATAACAGGAACATTTACGGACATACGTGTAGAAAGATGCATAGAGAATTTTTAAATGTAAGGGTTGGATTCTCGGGAGTTGAAAATCTCTGTTGAACTTCAAAGTTCGAGTCCGTAAGTCCATATTGGCTTAAGAGCTTTTTTATAAGTTAGCAGATTTCTATTTATTGATAGCTGATAAAGTGCGTCTTATAAAATAAGTAATTGTCTTTATCGTCGATTAAGTTTCTGGTTTTTCATTTGCCTATGGAGATTTTAGATTTAACTGTATAATTTTCTTCCGTAGTATACTGCCATTAAAGAAAAATAGGAAAGATGATTTGCGACCTTTATTAATACCATTAATTTTTATGTCGTAAACTAATCTTGAAAATTTACCATGTAAGGATATGGACTCTATCAGCTGTAGAACGTCTGTATTATAATTAGTGGCACAGATATTAGATGTATAAATATTATAAAGAAAGTGGCAAAAGATACTGCCTTGGGAAATGCCAGTTTTCTTAGCCTTCATAAAGAAATACTATCCTCGGAAAGGTTATGTTATAGGCCTTCATAAATTTGAAAGTTAAGTTTAGTCATATAGGATTCAATTATATGATGATAGGTAGGTGGAAGGATGTGCCTGTGATTTTATAGTATCCAGACGTGTTTAAAGGCCTGTGAAATATACCCGAGAAATATTTAGCTAATAGAGGAAGAATACTAACAGATCTCTATGATGAGCTTAGGAATTAAACTATTGTTTTAAATGAAGCAAATGTAATTTAAAAAAGAAGCACATTTATTTGTAGGGCTTTTTCTTAAAAACATATGCTTTTGCCTTTGTTACACAATTTTTAAAAAAGTTTTCTAATTTTTCTTCTAAAAAACTCTTTGAGAAATGGTGTTTGCTATCAGAAAATTCTTTATAAATGAAATCGAATATTTTTTTTAGAATCTCTAAACACTATTTAATATTAAAATATTATTAAATATCTCTACTTATTTGTATATATACAATATTCAAATATTGTGTATCTAAAAAACAAAATTGAAAGATATAAAAATCTACAAAATATGATTGACCGATTTTTTATACCTTTTTATATTTAGGTACCCACAGAAATGTGAACTAAATCCTGCAAAAATGGTAGAAATCCACACAAGCTCTCTGGTATGGGAAAATCGATTAGATTTGTCAAACGTGCTCGGCTTGGAATACTGCTTAGAAAATCCATTTTCTAGATAACAAAATAAATAGGTTTATTATATAATAAAAAATAAATTTTATTTAAAAACAACTAAGAGGTTTTTGGAAGGCTTATGTACAACGTTGAAGTACTGAGTCATCGAAAGTATACTATCGATTGCCTGGGATACCCGTTCAAGCTTTGTCAACTGGTCTCATAGTCCTTCTTTATTTTAAAATTTCCTATTGGAAATAACTACCACACAATTTCTCAATTGGATTTAAATTTGTCAAATGAATGTGCTGGCCTATATACGTGTATTGTGGCCCTTTTATGATAGGATAGTGTAGCGAGTAATATCCACATATTTTTAATAATTTATAATGATTTATAAAATGAAAATATTTGGACCTACGCCACTATATGTCCATATAATATTTTTTTCTACTTAGAAATAGTAGTATGGTATTTATATTGCAATGTGTTAACGCAAATTTCCCGTGCATTTCGCAAGGTTTTTAAAACATTGTGTTTAATAAGCGGTAGTAATTTTTATGTACTATGAGGTTTTAGTTTTTTTTTAATTAACATTATCCTTATCATAAATGTTTCTATATGTCCAGTTGGATATTTTTTTGCATTTCCGAAGATGTAAAGGAAATTTTTTTTAGCTGCTTTTATTATTTTTTGGTCCTTGTTTTTAGAAATCAATCTCCTCGTTCATGGCAATTTTACAACAATTAGCAGTCATATTTTCCAATCAAATCATTATTTTTGAAATTGATTAATATATTTTAACTTCTTTTCCGGAATCTTAGATCATACGGGCATCGAAGGAAACGTTGCCAGACCACTGTCTGACAACGTTTCCTTCAATGTACTTTTTTTAAACAATATTTGTAAATAAATTTATTTAACAAACTTAAATATCCGCAATTTACTTCGTAAAAAACAAAATTTTAAAACCATAAGCATCCCTATTATATTTGGTATGATTCTAGTGATAGAAAACATTAAACAACCTAATCTGATATGTTAATATTTGCATGATAGTAAGTTCAGGTATTTTTTCCAATATGAAAATAGTACAATAAATGCAATATATGTTAACAACCTTATATTTTTCCGTATTATGCAAAGAAAGGACAAATACTTCTTAAAATTTACTTAAGTCTTAAATAAATACTGTTAAAATAAATGCTAAACGATTATCATATAGAAATTTGTGATAAGTGGAAGGGTAAAAAGTTAAATATACACGTACTACTGAATAAATACATATTGTGCAATATATAATTTTTAAGTTATATATTGCACAATATGTAGTGTTGAATGTTAAAGAAGGATGAATATATAAATATAAAAAATAATAGTTGGGGAATATTGTAGATATTTAAAATGATAGATCAACGGGAAACAGTTCAAATATTAGCATAAAAAGTGAATTTTTCTTGCTTTAGCTTGGCATCTTATAGAACATTTGTATTAGGTGTCTAAGAGTTATTGAATGTTTACAATACCTTAGAGGAAAATAAATAAATAATCTTTGGATATATATACTTTGATAGATACAAAGGTGAGGAATCAATTGATCTTTCCCAATAAAAATATACATGAAATATTTGCTATCACTTAACTGTGGAATTTTGTATTACAGAGAGTTGCATTGAAAAAGGCCAAAAAAAGGATGTAGCAATATTTTTTGCTATAGTTTATTTACATTTTCCTTAAATCTTCTTTATCTATTGAAATATATAGAGTATAATATTGTATACTCCAAAAATAAGTATGGCTTAGATACTACTAGGTTGAATGAATGTAAGTGATAAATTGTTCAATATCACGCAAATAGGCAATAGTTAACGTATAAAGGGTATATGGTTGCAAAAGTTTCTAAAAAATGTTTACTAAAAGAAATCAGAAAAAAATAATACGTTTGTGAATGGTAGTCATTAGGTCAGTTTTTATAGAAGTAAGCTTTTTCCTTCAGTATTATTAAGGTTTTCCAAAGTATTGTATACTATCCTTAAAAGTAAGAAATGAAAAGTTTATTTAGTATTTTTCTGGTGGTATTTCGTATGAAAATAGTATAAAGAAATATTTTTTTTTATATTTCTTACTATAAGAATTAAATTCATTAACTAACAATGGAGTGTATTTTTATAAAAGCTTACAAAGCACTTTGGCGGAAAGATTGACCATATCAGCAAATAAATTATAATGTGTCTTGTGAGACTAAATCAATACATTTCTATAAAAATAATGAACCGTTCTATATTCATCTCAAATATCCATCAACAACTATTGAAGAAACTTTAGTAGACTTTTGTGTGCAGAACGATATATTTGTTTGTATTCTTATCTATGCAATGGCAAAACAAAGCTGCCATATAAGTGACCATCTTATGAACAGCCATCTTACGTATAGTACTCTTATCTTGTAAGGAACCGTCAATTTCTATGGGTAAGACTCGGTGGTCCGATATGGCAGAACAATGAATTTTTATCGTTCTAAGTAAGAAAGCATTTGCCTTTAAGCGGTTTGTTTAATCTACTCGTAAATATATATTTTAAGGATATTGTCAAGACGTGCTTAAAGCTATAGAACAGTTTAAGCATTGCACTATATTTACAGCTTTAGTTTACTACGATTGAAAAATTTCAATAAAATTGAATAATTAAATAATATTGGAAAATTTTTATTATAAAATTTTCCTTCTACGAGTATATTGTTGATTTATTTTTGTAAGTTGTTATCACCTGTGCTGGGATTGGAGGGTATTTTAAAATACCAAACTATAATTACAATACAATTTTAATATGATTACAGAAAGTAATAGTTTGAACCATATTTTATATCTTATAAATATTAATCTTGAAAATATAATTTTTGGTGATGTTGAATATTTATTAAATTTATTATTATTCCTTAAAATTTTAGATACTTAATTTCATAAGAGCTTTGAAAATTTATGTTTATTATAGAGAGGTATTCAAAATTTATCTAATTTCAAGATACCTTAAAAAATAATTTTATTTTTTTTGACAATTTGGTTCACTATTCTTTTGACAAATTACAAATATAAAAAAAATCATCTTCATTTAGTCTACCCTGCTTTCATCATATAAATCAATAGATCTGTGTTTACCTTTCGCAAAGATGATTGATTCTACCTAAAAGAACGTAAGACAAATAACAAAGTGATTAAAATTATAATAATAAAAAATCAAATATTAGATCTACTCGCAGCCAACAATTATATGGACCCGGAAATACATGTGTTTACTGCAGCTATTTGATTTATAGCAATTAGTCAACTATTTTGTTTGAATTTTCTGACTAAACAAATTAGTACCATGCTACTTCTTATGTTATTTTATAAGATGACGTTTCCCTAAAAAAATTTCAATACGATATTTTAGGATATCTTATATAGAAAGGTCCTTTTTAGCTGGAAATATCTTTAATGTTGAAAAAATGGGGAAAACATTCTATTGAAAACGGTATTAACGAAAAATCGCTTTATCCACAAACCTTTCCAATCCCTACATTCATTGCTTATCCATATTCTTCTCAGCTATAGTACACGTCATATAATGCTAACAATCTATTTGTGTTGGTAGCTAAACCAGCTCCGGAGCACAAGTCGACTTAATTTGGTATGTCGAAAAAAATTTATAAAGATACGGTATCGCAGTCCAGCTTTTTTAATCGGGCAGATTCGCCATTCAATGGAAACAAAAAGGCAAGCACCAATTCACCCCATTACAGGGAATTTTTTTCCTAGAATTGCTTGATGAAGTGGGTGATTCCACACTTCTGTTTATAAACGTTATTCAATTTGATAACATGGAATATCGTGAACTGCAGTGTAAGAACAGTGGACTTCACCCGGCGAACGTGCTCCGAAGAAGGCGAAGACTGTTCGATCGGCCGGAAAGATGATGGCCACCGTTTTCTGGGATTCACAATGTGTGATCCACATCGATTACCTCGAGAAGGGTAAAACAATCACGGGGCGCTACTATGCTGACTTATTGGGCCGATTTGATGTCGAATTGAAGAAAAAGCGGCCCCGCTTTGTGAAGAAAAAAGTGCTGTTCCACCACGACAACGCGCCGGCTCACACCTCCGCCGTCGCCATGGCCAAATTGGTCGAATTGCGCTACGAATTGCTGCCCCATCCACCGTACTCTTCAGATTTGGCCCCCTGTAACTACTTTTTGTTTCCAAACCTGAAAAAATCACTCGCCGGGAATAGATTTGGGTCGAATGAGGAGGTCATCGTCGCCACGGAGGCCTATTTTGCTTCCCTCGAGAAAATGTATTTTTTGGACGGGTTAAAAAAATTAGAGCATCGCT
The DNA here is from genome assembly GCA_958298945.1 of Atherix ibis. NCBI lineage: Eukaryota > Metazoa > Arthropoda > Insecta > Diptera > Athericidae > Atherix > Atherix ibis. The sequence goes on from OY282607.1 coordinate 70,599,257, forward strand.
GGGCCAAGTGTATCGAACTTGAAGGAGATTATGTGGAAAAATAAATTGCCACCTTTCCAAAATTTTCGTTTTTCTTTTGTAGGCTAAGTACTTGTTGAATGACCCTCGTAAAAAGTTATAATTTCTATGGAAAGCTACATCACATTTTCTCAACCAAATTCCATACTAATAAAAAAATGAATTATTTTGAGTTATGGGAATGGCTAGTATACTAAGGGATGAACGGAATAATCATCTGGCGTAAGAAACTCTCTACCGTCCTGTGCGCTCTGTTATTTCGAACTTGGCACATCTACTGGCCAAATGGCTATGCGTAAACCAATAGACTAGCCCAACAGTGAAAGATTACCTTTCACAGACAGCAAACCAGTCTATTCAAAACTGTGCTAAAATTCTGGGCAGCGAAACTTATGAGAATCCTGATTTTTAATACCACATAAACCCTCGATTTGTTCATCGATAACCAACCTCGTCCTTCATGCGATTCCTGTAGCTCACAAATTTCCATACTTTAAATAAATATCACTAAATCTCGAATTGGTTTTTGAGTAGGACTCCTTCCTTTTTAATTTTCTAACACAATACGATTTTAATAAATATTTAAAAAAAACTACTTCAAAATAAATAAATTTTTATAAAAATATATAAAATATAAAATACGAAATAAAAAATTGGTTATGAAAAAGTATTGATTTATAAAAGTGAAATGTTTCTAATGTAATAAATCTGAACGAATTTTCTTTTTAAACCTGTCCGTCCAGCAATCGGTATTGTTGCTGAATGGTAATCAATAATTTTTGTTTATGTGGCAATATTTCTATTATCTTAGCTATATATTTTCCAAATCGGGCCATTTTTCCCTCATAACTTAAATATATCCCCTCCATTTCATATCATTTGATATGAAATGGAGGGGGTGGTATATGGATTTAGTAAATGTTGTAATCTTTTTTAAAAATTATCCAATACGAACATTCGTGAAATTTTTAAGCTGAAATTTTGTTTATTTTTTGTTTCTACATTTAAAGATAAAGTGGTTTCCATTTGTGGTCGGAAGTATATACTTTTTTCATCTCAGTTTTGATTTTATAGAAATACACTTGAATTGTTCTTCACGTACCATAAATCAAAATGCTCTCTTCAATTTTTTTCCATAAAATTTATACGAAAAATTAAAAGCCATAACTATGTAGTTGATGCACCATAACAATTTATAGAAAGAGATAAGTGCTTTTTATTTGATTTGAATTTATTTTTTTGTTGGAATTTATGATTTATCTTTTAATATGACATGCAATTTATCTTTTGCTCGTAGTAATATAAATATTTTTTTTTCTTCAAATTATGATGATTTGAATGGCCTTTTTAGCACATTTGAATATATTTACAATGAAATATTTATTGAGTTTTTTTTCTTGTTATTTTATACAAAAATGTAAGGTAATATTTTAAGTTTCTCAAGACGTTTACTATCTTTGAATTCTGTGTTACCTTACATTTTTTTATAAAATATTCTAATTTTGAAATAATTTCTTAATAGTCTTTTTTTAAAAATAATTTTCCCTAAAATTTATTTATTTTGCCTAAAATTGTTTCATAAATTATAATTTAAAAAAAATAAAAGAATTTATCTTTTCCTTGAATGAAATCTAATTTTAATCACAGTATAGGTTTTTATAATTTTATCGATTTGATAGATCTGATCAAATCGGTAAAATTATAACATTTACCATTGCTTTATATATTTCTCAGGACCATAAAAGGATTATACGTATTTGCTTAACAAATACTTAATTTGTATAAATGTTATGCTTCAACTCGAAATTACACTTCCACAGCATAACTTGGGCAATTTTCGCTGATCAGTTCAGATTAGTCTCAGGAAAATGTCTACATTAAGAAGAATCCAAGACCAGTTAGGGCGGGAAAGATTGTAAAAAATTGCGTACTTAGATATACAAGGTGTGGTAGAAAAGTAATGAAATGGATAAATAAGATTCAACTAAAATCGCCTTTAGCTCCTTAAATATGCTGCTTAGGATGTTATCGACAGACTTCTTTTTTGAGTGTTTTTTGATCTTAGTTTCGTGTTAAGAATAAACACGTAGGAATTCGAAGGTGCTACCGAAGGAAATGGTAGAGCCTAGACAGCTTACCATAGAAGAGTATGCTAGTGTTGGTGGTATTTTTCATTTATAAGACCTCATAAGAGGTCTCAGTTCGTTCCAAGAGATCTCAGTTCGTTCCAAGAGGTCTCAGTTCGTTCTAAGAGGGCTCAATTTGTTTCGTTTGTACAGTTTGTCTTCCACAGCCTTTCGGCCCTCAAAAAATAGAAAAGTTTGTGCGCTGGATTCTCCTGAAGCTCGTTGTAATTCTTCGTAAAAACAAAGTCTTGAATTCACCAAGTTTAACGTAAAATTTGATGGCACATTGTTTCTTAAAAATTCACTGTTACATTTTTCGTAACACACTAAAAAAACACAACTTCGTTTATCAGGCTTTACAGGGTGGGATAACCTTTATGCTATGTGAACGAGAAGTCCACAATGCTACCAGATCGCCTGAATAAGACCAGTCTCATTATACCTTATACAAATATTAATCAGTTTATACTCGTAAATCTTAGTATAATATAAACAAATGATACTTTAGTAAGTTTATTTTTGAGTTTTAGTTGTGATTTGTTAGAAATAATGTTTTTATTGCACAATCTAAAAGTTTTTTATATAATTATCAATGATTTTTAATTCGCAGTGAAATATTTTAATTGCTATGAGCTTGATAGAATTTGTTTAATTTGATGATTAATTTCTTAAAATGCTTTATTCATTATACAAGAAAATCCAAGTGCCCTCATTTAGTGATGACGTCTGCGTCTAGTACGTAGTAGTTCTGAGTTCAAATCTAACTAATTATATAACCAGGATACTCCAAATGGCCTAAGTTTTCATGGTGCTAAATGTTAATAGAAATGTCTTAAATAAAATGACATTGTCGAAATCATATCAGGTGATAAAGTTACCGATTTAAGAACTTCGGTTATATCATTGACTTTCTTTTTATAGTTTTAACGTTAAGTGAGTTATTATATCTGAAATATCTCAATAATATTTGTTAAAAATAAAATCTATATTTAATGCAAAAAAGTTTATTTTGGCGAACATTTATACAGATAAATAAGTCTTTACTATAGTATTTTTAGCTGTACATGTATTTTCGTTATATTCTATCTACAGTATAAAACTAGACTAATTTATACTAAAACTAAACTAGTTTTTTTTTTACTAAAAATATAAAATTTTATAAAAGAACTTTCTTATCATCATTCTTTGTGATTTATGCTTGTTCAGATATAAGAAGCGAATGATTTTTGAGTTTTATTTAAAAGATAGAACAAGCAACAAAATGTTTCATTATTGTTGCTTGTATCGATTTTTGTCCGGTAACCCTTTTTGTAATAGATTATTATCAATCGATAAGATAAAAGAAAGAACTTTTATCGAAGAGTTCTATGATTGATGATATTCATACGATAAGGTGAATCATTGGGGAATAAAACTTGATAAAATTTCGAATGCCAAACTATTAACTAAAACTTTGTTTGTTCACAAAATGTACACTTTTATGGAAGTGCTCTTTTGCGCATGTATGTATTTATTAAAAGTTATTTTTATTTAGTAAATATTTGTATTAAAAGCTTATTCCTTGATTTGCTGTCCTTTATACAGACAAATTGTCTCTAAAAATTTAGATTCGAAGACAAGTTGTGCTGAAACTTATTTTTGCATAACTACTATTAAATACTGAATTTTATAATTGTCAAAATACAGAGAAAATACATCAAATATTATTTTAAAACTGCTGTTATAATTATAATTTTGTTGATAAAAATTTTCAAAATTTCTATGCTCATTAAAACATAAAATATTTTATTGATTATATGGAAAATTTATGTTGTTATATTAATATTACGCCCGTTTTTATTATTATATTATATTTCTAAAGTGTTATAAGAAATAGAAAGAGTTTTTATTCTAAAAAGAGTAAAATTAAAGAAAGCTTTCTTCAACGAAACAATAAAATAAAATTTTAAATTTTAATAAATCGAATCTAATACAAACCTTGTATTGCTATAATATTCAATATACTCAATATCATTATTACAATTTTTGATAGACTAAAAAACTTACTGTCGATTTTTATAGACAGTTTGTAAAACTTATTTATATATGATTTTGTGGCACTCTGGACTGCTCTGGAAACTGAAGAGCTTCCTTCTGTCCACATAGTTCCTTATTTTAAAGTCATATCTTTTCTAACGCCATTTCCAAGTAACAGTTAATAATGACCATTCCGAAATATCCCCTATCACAGCTGGTGTTCCTCAAGGCAGTATTCTTGGTCCAATCCTATACAATATGTATACCTTTGATATTCCAACTAATCCCAAAACTATAACCGCTACCTTTGCTGATGACAGTGCTATTCTTGGTTCCCACTCCAATATCAAAACAGCTTCCAGAAACCTAGACAAACGACATGCTGGGAACGTCCATATGACACCAAAAAAGACTTCTTAGACTACCGGATAACCGATCGAAACTGAAAAACAAACTTTAAAATTACAACACGATTTTAAAACCAATCTGGACGTACGGTATTGAACTATGGGGTTCTACCAAGGCTTCCAATCCTATCGCATTATTGATGCCCCGTTCAAGTTACGGTCCCCGTAACAAAGTTATTCACCGTAACCCAAATATTTCGCTCGTTCATGATTTGTACGTCTCTCGTTATAAAAAGTTTCATTATCGACTATACTATCACTATAATCCTTTCATTAAAAAGCTTTCCTCTGTTACCTTCTCTACTTACACTCGTCGGCATTTAAGAAGAAATTGGCCCCGAGATTTTTTTTAAATTTTAAAATCTCGTTAGGTAGAGAAACACCGATGGGTGTTTACTCTCACATGTCCCTGTATTGTCATTGTAATGTCTTTGTCAAAAAATCTGCTTGTTACAATATATAGTTGTTGTAGATAGCTAAGCAAATAATAAAAAAAATATTATTTTTTTAAATAACTCGATAACTACTATACTTTAAAGAACTGAAAGCGAGTTCATTTTTATAGAGGAAGTTGAAATTTCATAAGAGTTAGTCAAACTATCGATGAGACATGCTTGATATTCTTAAAAATTAGCTCTACTCTTAAATGTAATTTAAAAAATAGTTACCCAAATATACATATATTTATAAAATTAAATTGATTTCTTCGCAAAAAATCAAACGAGTTCTCAATTTAATTGAATAAAAAAAATCTAGGAAAAAAATGCTTTTATCTAACATATTTTAAAAAAGGAAACATTCGAGTGCAAATAAAATATATTTTAAATTTTTTATACATCCATAGATCGATATTCAATTAATTTGAATAAAATCGGAAAAACAGGACAAAATTGAAAAAATAAAATATACTCATCGAAAAATATGTATTGTAGAGAGAAAATACTAAAATGTTATTTCGAAATCATTTTACGAGAGTATTTAGAGTGTCCTCGAAAAATTGATTTTAATTAGATTTTTCTCTATATGTTCTCATTTAATATTATATAATAATAAAAATCAGTTAAAGCTTATATCATTTTAATCGATTAGCTTTATACTATCAATGATTTTTAGCTCTGATATAATTAACCATGAACGTAGGTTGCTACAAAAGTTAGTGCACTAACGTACGAGTATTTTTAAAAAAATCTATTGAAGATATTTTAGTTTAAGATTTTTCTAGAACTTTTATATGGATTTTTATTGAGTCCCCAATATAAACAAATTCCGTGATTGAATATTGATAAAAATAATTTTCATAATGTAAGAATTCAGAAATCGTGGTAAATCTAATACCCAAAAATATTTATTTTGAAGATTTTTTAAATCTTACCTTTCAATTTTGTCTCTGCAATTTTTTTTATCCTAAAAGCAGAGGAAAAACTACCTACAACCATCATTATAGAAGCCTAAAATGGTTAACTTACCTTTTTACTTTGGAAAAATATTTATATATTATTATATTATATTTCTAAAGTGTTATAAGAAATAGAAAGAGTTTTTATTCTAAAAAGAGTAAAATTAAAGAAAGCTTTATACTATCAATGATTTTTAGCTCTGATATAATTAACCATGAACGTAGGTTGCTACAAAAGTTAGTGCACTAACGTACGAGTATTTTTAAAAAAATCTATTGAAGATATTTTAGTTTAAGATTTTTCTAGAACTTTTATATGGATTTTTATTGAGTCCCCAATATAAACAAATTCCGTGATTGAATATTGATAAAAATAATTTTCATAATGTAAGAATTCAGAAATCGTGGTAAATCTAATACCCAAAAATATTTATTTTGAAGATTTTTTAAATCTTACCTTTCAATTTTGTCTCTGCAATTTTTTTTATCCTAAAAGCAGAGGAAAAACTACCTACAACCATCATTATAGAAGCCTAAAATGGTTAACTTACCTTTTTACTTTGGAAAAATATTTATATTTTTAATTATAAAATTTAAATTTATTGAAAGTAAATTTTTCAAAAACTTTAAAACATTTTTTGTATCTTCATTAAAACTGAAGATACAAAAAAATTCAATTTGTGCTTCAAAAAGTGATGTTAAATAAAAAACATTCTAAATGCAAATTTCATATACGATTTTTTACTTAAACCTACAAGAAAAAGTTTAACGGCGTCAAATTTCACGATCTTAGAGGCTAATTGAACGCATCAAATCGTGAAGGGATTGCACAATAAATTTTTTGCAGAATCTTGTTAAAACTACATATGGACCTGATAATAATCTTCAATTCCAGGCCATTTTTGAAATGATTTAAATTTTTTATATATAATTACAATATGTTTTTTAATCTATAAAATTTATATAATATCCACCCAATATCCACCACGATTCGTCTGGCAACAGAATCCGCGTATTAAAACGTGTCATGACGTTTTGTTATAGTTCGGGTTGTTTTTGATTTAAGGTGGTTATGATTTCATCCTTCAGCTCTGAAATCATCTTGTGCTTATTGCCATAGACCTAACTTGTCATGTAGCCTCAAATAAAAACTTCCAATGGTATCAAATTGCAAGATTTTAGCATAGACTTAACCATGTTGTTTAGTGAGATATTGCGCCAATTCCATACCATCGAATTTAGGATATCGTGGATAACGTTTACCGTTCACCGTAACAACATTACTTGCATTATTTTAGAACAAGTAGGGGCCGATGACCTTGCTAGCCCAAAAATTACAACAAATAATGACTTGCTTTTTATAAAGGTGAATTTTCTGTACTCCAAAAGCGAAAGTTTACCTTGGTGACATACCCGTTTAGGTGTTAATGTACCTCACGGCTTATGATGATATTTTTTGAAAAACCAACATCAGTTGATGTAAATATGCGATCCTAAAAATGTTCTGTAGTCTTCATCTTCTGTGCCAGTAAAATTTCGTAGACGCTTAATAATATGCCCTTATTAAAATTTACTAAGTAGTGCTGTAGAATTGGACCTTAATTACGCTTTCTTTTACAGCGGCAATATTTTCGGCCAAACGACCTGTACCAAAACGCACTGGTGTACTCACGTTTTGCACAGACCCAGATTTTCGAATTTCTGTACCAAATGGTTAATTATTTTTTGAGATGGTTGGTTATTGAAATCAGAATAAGAATATTTACAACTTTCATATTAGAACGGAAGATTTTTCATTTTAAACTACAATAGATAAATATTTAAATTTAATTACATAAATAAGTAAAAGTAAATATTTAAAACCATATAAAATTTTATAACGATTTAGATAATTGAAGACAAAACCCTAGATAATCGTACATTTATTTGCATTGAATTGATGAGTTGTACTAACTAACTGGCATGTGTGCAAAGGTTAATTACAAATAAATCTTTTCCATATCGTGTTAAAGAGTAATTATTTTGAAATAATACTTCCTTTCGATGTGCCAAATGCCCAAAAAACACATGTACATGTATGGATATTCATACATCCATATGAGTATATAATAATGGCAGAAGAAATTCTATGTTGAACCACTGAATGTTATAATGTTATCTGCATCGATAATTTATGCAATGTACTAAAAATTATAGTTCTCGGGGTGAGTTTAACAAGTGATCGCATGTTTACAACATGCTAGAAAACATAGCTTCGCTTATGCCATAGAGACTTCTATACTGTTACGTTGAGGGTGTAAGGAGCTCTTGACAAATATCGAACAATGTACGTTAATTGCTTATTTATACTCGTTTATTTGTAGGTTTCTTTTGGCAGGTATACGAATACAAATTGTCAAGATACTCTTAGTTGTATTGATAGTTTTTGCTTCCACTATTGTCAAGAATATGCCCTCGTAATTCAATCGGTGCCAGTCGGTGGTGTTAGGTGGGCAATACAGTGATTGAAGATCCTAAACAAATCAGAGAAATTAGATACTTTCAATCTTAGTAATTGGTTAGTATTAAGTCTATTTATATATCGACAAATCTCAGGTTAAGATTTCTTTGGATCAATGTTAAAACCGCTCGCATTCGTAGATTCACTATAGAATTGCGGTCCTGTTGTTCATTATATTTAGAAAATGCCATTAGAATGATTAAAGTTCTGTTTGGATTCGATTCATCTTCTTCGATTATTGTATTCGAATAATATGTGCACACAATGGAAGAGAAAACATTTTTACTATTTGCTTTTCGATTATGTTAATACGATAAAAAGAAAATCTATGAAATATTTTTTCCTGAAGAAAATTCTAACCACATTTCTGGAAAATACACATAATACAAATGTATGAATGTTGAATGAAAAGATTTTCAATAAAAATATTGAACATTTTCTCATAATACTTATAAATAATATAGCATATCAAAATAATGTGCATATACATGCATATTAATTTTTAATTATATATACGTGATTGTTAGTTATGAGTATAAGACATGATAATTTATCATTTGAATTAATAAATTTATGAATTTAGATAGCAAGAAGAATTACTTTTAAACATTGTTATACTTAATTGATTTTAAGTTAATAAAAACGTTATATTTTATCATAATATATATATCAAAACTTCTTATAGAGTGTACAAAAAACGTCACTCGAAGCTAAGATAATAAATTTTCTATTATCATAAAAATATTCATGACCAAGGATTTAAAAAATTATTTTTGATAATTAAAATATTATAAATATTTTCTGTTTGTAGATTTCATAATACTAATATCTCAGTATTATGGAAACTACTTCTGAAATCTGTAGTATTTGTAAATAGTAGTGAATACTATGTGTAAGTAAAAATGCACCTTTTGAAGGCTTCATTTAATAAAAAAAAATTTACATTTTTTTGTAGACTGAAAAATAGTATCAATAAACTATAAAAAAATAAATAATTGAGGTTTTTTTTATTATTCCGTTATTATTATTATCATTTTAGAAGTTTTTTTTAAATAAAAAGAAGTCCTAAATACGACTTTGCTTTTAAGAATTTTTGTTTAAAGAGAAGTCATTTTTATTAAGTTCCACATTTTTAAGATTCTACATTTTTAAGATTTTTTAATAATGATGGCCTTCCTGAGCAAAGTTTGTCTTCCACTGTTTCTCGACAATTCAAAAATACTGAATGCCACCGTAAAATGTATGCTTTATGACGAGGAATTTCACCCATAAGCTTGTTGCAACTTTTCATAAGTCAAATTCGAAGATTCACCAATCTTAATAAAAAATTTGATGACACATCGTTCCTCAAAAATTCGCTATTCAATTTTTCTTAACACACTATAAAAACAAAACGTCATTTATCACGCTTTAAAGTGTTAAGTAATTACTGAAGGATGAGGAAACTTGTACTGCACTTCTAGAAGGAATTAACGTACAAACTACGAGGGTCGTTCAATAAGTCCTTAAAAAAAAAAAAAAACTGTTTTTAAAAAAAAAAATTTTATTTTTCAACATAATCTCCTATACACTTTTCCAACCGTTTTTCCAAAAATTTTATCCCGTTCAAAAAATAGGATTTCGGAAGTTCTGCAAAATACTCATCCGTTTGAGCAATGACGTCCTCGTTGAAAGTGAACCGTCGTCCGCCAAGCCATTTCTTCAGATTGGGGAAAAGAAAATAGTCACTTGGGGCCAAATCTGGTGAATAAGCGGGATGCTGCAACAATTCCATTCTCAATTCCACAATTTTGGCCATGGAAACAGTGTAGGTGTGCACACGCGCATTGTCCTGATGCAAGAGGATTTTTTTCTTCTTCAGATGGGGGCGTTTCTCTTTGATTTCCTCGCTCAACCGTTGCAATAACGATGCGTAATACGCTCCTGTTATAGTTTTTCCTTTTTCCAAGTAGTCGATAAAAATGATGCCCTGCGAATCCCAAAAGACCGTGGCCATCACCTTGCCGGCCGATGGCACAGTTTTTGCCTTCTTCGGAGCCCGTTCACCCTTGAAAATCCACTGTGATGACTGTCTCTTCGTTTCTGGAGTGTAGTAGTGTATCCAGGTTTCGTCCACAGTAACATATCGACGAAGGAATTCGGCAGGATTGCGACGAAAGAGTGCTAACATAGCCTCAGAGTCCACTACACGATTGCGCTTATTCTGAGAGCAAACGCGGCACCCATCTTGCCGAAATTTTTTTCACAGACAATTTTTCATGCAAAATTGAAGCGACTGTACCTTGTGATATGCCCGTGGCCTCAACTAATTCGCGCACTTTAATTCGCCGATCGTTCAAAATCAGATCGTGGATTTTGTCGATGATTTCAGGAGTAGACACCTCAACTGGGCGTCCTGAAAGATGTTCATCTTTGGTGGATGAACGGCCACGTTTAAATTCATTCACCCTATTGTAAACCATCGCAAACATAGGTGCAGATGTGCCATGAACTGCATCCAACTCGGCTTTGATTTTTTTCGGGCTTAAGCCTTTCAAATGGAGATGTTTGATGACAGCCCTAAACTCGCTTTTTTCCATTGTTATGCACAAATAAATGTCTTAACTTTAATCGACGATAGAAATTGACCTACGCTATGGATCGTAGGTCAATTCTACAGCTTTCCTGTTGACAGCTTTCCTGTCGATAATGCTACTTACAAAAAAAAATCGTTACCGAATTAACGAGCGCAATTTCTCGAATTTTCTAAGGACTTATTGAACGACCCTCGTATATTAAGGGGAAGTTCGCAGTATTGCCAGATCAGTCTCAATGATATCTTAAAATCTATAATATACTTTCTATAATATTAATTGCTTTAGAAAAAAATTATATGCAAGCAGAATTATACTTTCTTCCAGGCAAAAAGTCAAATCGGTTGAAAGAAGTTTTATAGTCTTATTATAAATAGTAGAATGTAAAAGAGATTCTTATTTGTTAATACTTTAAAAAATTCTGCGAAAAATACCTATTATTTAATATTTGCTTGAATTTATTTTATAATACAAAGAAAAACCCAAAAAAAATTCAAATAACTATTAGAAAAAAAAAAATGCTATCGGTTGCAAACAAAAGCTAGACTCAAAAAGGCGACTACCAGTTGACTTTTTTGGGACTGTGAGTAAAAATATCTATTCAATATTACTTTTAGGTATAAAAGGAACTGTTTTGGATTGTATAAAAGCAAATTCAAAAATCTAAAAAGTTTATAAAAAAAATCTAAAAATTATTAGCACCATTTTCTATAAAAATTATTTATTCATTAAAATTGAATATTTTATATATGACAAATATTAATTATCATATTTATTTATTCTATTGCAGGTAAAATATCTTTTAAAAAATTACATCTTTATATAATAAGAAACTTCATCTGGTATGTAAATATTTCAGTATACAATATATAGTCATAAAATAAAGGTATTATTTTAAATTGACCTAAAATGTAACGAAAATCATTCCATTTTATGTAAATTTTCGTAAGATTTATTTAATGATATTTATTTTTTTTCTTATTATACTTTTGTAGTATTAGTAAAATCTATAAAAAAGATCTGATAAAAATTTAAAACTTATTTAAGATAAATGATATTGAGTAAATAAAGAAATCCATAAAAACCCAATCTTAAGGAAATGTTTAAATATAAAAATTTGTTTCTAGGAAAATTTCAAACAACAATTTGCATTGTTATAAAGATTCATTAAAAATAATTGTTAAAGTTATAAAGTTTTATAACAATTAGTTCACTTGAATACCCGGACTTTTTGGATTAATAGTACCTATAAGATATTCTTATAAGAAAAGTAAATAAAATCGAATTTTACAGGCAAATGGTATAGTACGAATATACTTTACTGAAAAGGAATAATATTGTTTAGAAAGCAGCCAAGGAGGCTTAAGGGATCTATATTACTTTATGATAGTGTGTCAATGTTTGTATATTTATCATCTACTAATCTTCATGGTATTATGAATATACCGCAATTTGTTCTATATAAATTTGTATTGAGATTATTTGTTTATTTGCGCAATTTGGATAACAGCAGAGAAAAATATACTATAAAGCATAATCAGAAGATTTCCGCAACATTTGCTCAAAGTATAATTTACTACAGCAGTCCTTGATATCTAGAGTTATACTCAAACTACTTGTACTTCTACTATTGCAATTACTTTCCAACTGGTGAGCTTATGTTTCAGAATCACTTTGGTAAAAGTTTCACTACAATATTGACAACGGTAAAGCGATGGGACCTTAATGGAAAATGTGAAAAATCAAGGAGAAACTGGGTAAAATCCTAAATTAGTTTTACTCGATGACAGGAGAGGTAATAGGCAAAAGGTGAAAGTGAATAAAGTTTCAATTTTAGCAAATAACTGAAATAAATATAAAAGTTGGAAGAAAGTAAATTTTCCATATAAGTTATAGAGTTTCATCGGTTTTCATTTTTTATTCTCTAAAGGAAAGCTCATTGAATTATAATCCTTGAAGAGTTGATGGGTTTATTGTTTTTCTCTTCAATTGCTGTTAATGTTTCAATCAAAAAAAATCAAGCTCCTTGTCGTGTGAAATTTATACGTGACGTGTTCACATTTTTGTCGGTGGGTCGGTCTCAATCTTCAATTAACTTTACACAGAAACATGAACAAATACTATTATCACAGTATATAACTATTGGAATATATTTTCACAAACGTTTGAGATTTTCTACTGTATTCTTTTAAAAGGACTCATACACTACAGTATGAGGAAAAAAAGCAAGAGAAAAATAATAACTTTCTCCTTGATTAAATTTCTTCAGCTTTGGTAACAAGTTCGAGTTTTATGTCAACTATTTTTAAAAGTATCCTATCTATCGTTGTATGCATGAATGTATGTTTTGTCAGTGCGTTTGTATTGTATTCCTAGTGTCCATTAGCAGACATTCCCATTTGTGGATATTTTCAATTTCATTTTATTTATTGTTTAAATTTTTCTTAATTCTATTGGAAAATGAATTTTCCCTGACTTGAGATTTCTTACCCTAAGAAAATATGGCAAACAATATTTTCAATATTGTACTTTATTTGTGTACAATTTTCTCTTTTCCCAAACTAATATGTTTGTGCTTAGGAAATTTCTTATATTAGCTAATATTGTAGAAAATTTCTCTAGTGAACATAAATATAAGCTAAGTTGATATTGGACATTCTCTAATATAAATAAATAATGATTAAATAAATACAAAACTACGATATGTGAATTAATGGGAATATTTAATGATATTGTATAAGAAAAAGTCAAAATAAAATATTAAATACTAGATTTATATCTATAATTTTTATTTAAATCTAGCGTACTTGAGTAATTGTTATATATCTATATGAATATTTAATTCCAAGAATATTCAAAATATATAGTGTTTGTTTAACTAAGCGCTGGAAAATAAAAAAAAATCCATGACTCAGCCCTTAGGGATAGGAAGAACAGGCAATAAAAGACTTTATTTAAAGGTTATGTTCGCTTTAATTAATATTCATCGCCATTTAATATAATTATCTCACAATAATGCTTCCACCAAACCTATTTAACATAACAAGATTCGATTTATATGATTAATTGTTTTCTTTATTAAACGGAGTTAAAATTTCGTATATCGAAGATTGTAACAAATTAATATTAATTTTTTAATGCTCATTATAACTCTTATTTGGCAGGTTTAACGCCGGAGCTGTAGATAATAGAAATAATTAGTATTCTCTTATTTTATTTTTTAGGCCCGAAGAGTGTCAAATTTCTTAGCTGCAACAGTTCTGCGTATTATGAAAAATATCGGGAGAACAATTTTTATAAATAGTTCCTTTTTTATAGAGATTAGTTCAACGGATTACAGTTTTTCTGTTAGGTAAGGTTAGGTTAGTGTGGCTGTCTGCTCATTTAGTCGAATATTAGCTCCGTTGTGATACCACGTAATTATCAACGATTACGTCATTCTGAGAACCAATTGGAAGCTAGTGCAAAGTGCTTGATTTTTGTGATATTCATGCGCGCAATATCACTCAAATCATCCAAGAAAATGTCACCCAGAGTTCTGTAAGAGCAATGGGAATGAATTACGCTCCAGAAGCGTTACTGAGGTAACAACTCTCGAAATGATACTGGAAAATTTCTAAAATTCATAAAATCATACTGGAAAACCGTAAATTAAAAACGGTTGAGATAGTTAAAGCTGTTTGGTTATCGAAAGAACGTGTAAATAATATTTTGGACATGGAGATGCTGATATATGATAGCAAACAACAGTCAAAACAGTTGAAAAGGACAGGTGAACTAACACTAAAAATCGCAAAGGCAAATTTTGCTGGCCAACAAGGTTATGGCGACTGTTTTCTTGGATACAAAGGATGTAATCTTTAATGATTACCTTAAAAAGGATAAAACTGTCAATGATGAGTACAACGAAAATTTACTTAAGCATTTGAGCGATGAAGTTAAAAAATATACGACCCCATCTATGTTAGACCATGACAATGCAGTAGCACATTCATCAGTCGTCGCAATGGCTAAAATCAACAAACGAAAGTTCGAATTGCTTACTCATCCACCTTATTCACCTGACTTAGTACCCAGCGACTATCACCTACGTCCTAACCCTAAAAAATTGCTTGGTTGACGACAATTTGAGAGCAAAGAGGCAGTTATTAATGCTGTAAATGTGTATAGAAATTGTATAACTAAATTAGAGCACCGATACGAAAAATGTATTAGGCTTTGTGGAGATTATATTGAAAGAAAGTTGTTTTCTTTATTAGGCCAGAAACTTATCAGGCTACCCTTGTATAGTACATTAGCACATTGCAATCAAGTAGAATAAAGATTAAATTTATAAGTATTTGAGTTTTGTTAATAATAATAAGGTTAAGTGAGTTTAGTTAAATAGTTGTGTTCAATTCAACAATAAAATGCAATAGTGTTCAGAGGAGTTGTGTAAAATTCAAAAGGATGTGTAATATCTATAGTACTAATAAGACATGAACAAATCATTCGTCCTCGGCGCCACCTTTTCCATATTTTTCCTATTTTGATTAAAAAAACTGCCTCCTGAAATTCGGCTTACCAAAAATTAAACTCTATTTATAAAAATAAAAAGCAAATAGGCTTCAGAAATATTTATTTCGATTATGCATTTTTTGTTTCGATATTTCCGTATACGAGAATTTTTATTTGGTTTTGGTCTTCTCAAATTGTTTTAAGCTTCTGAGCAAAAAAACTCATATTAATTATACCATCAACCTTTGAAATTTAAACACTTAGAAATTAAAAGGAAACCTTTCAATATGGTAAGAAGTATTTAGTATATAATCACTTGCTATGTTCTTATATTGTGGTTTATTTTTCCACAAAATTTTCATCAAATATATTCCACGCGAGTGCAAATTTCTCAACATTTTAAGGTAAATACAAATAAATCCGATTACGAATATTTTATTTTCACCATTTCGTATTGAAAAAAATATTATTGAAAAAAATTATTTTAACAAATAGTAAAGAATTATAACAGAAATGTAGAAAATTCACAATTAATGTTGGAATGCAAATTATAATACCAAAATTAAATTCAATTCAATTTTAATTTATATTGAAATTAATTTGGGTGAAATTAATTTTCTTCATTTTTATCTAAAATATTATAAATTAATTAATTGGAAAAATGTTCAATAATTGAGAGAAAAAAATCGCGTCTTATTTACAAATACAAAATGTCATTCAAAAAAATTTTGTCCTTGAATATTTTAAGATTCTTGTATTCATAAATTTTTTAAATGGTAAATATGATAAATAGAAAAATATAAAAGAATTGAGCAAATTCATTTTAAGTAATTGAAATGAGTTTGAAAACAATTTTGTTTCGAGGGTTTTTTGTAATAAATATTTTATGGACACTTTCAAATCATGACTTAATCCTTTTAATAAATTTCTTAAAATTTCAATAGTACTATTTCCACTTCAACGGAAATAAGGAGTCTTTTTTTATGATATTTTAAATAAATCATTAATGTTAATACTAATGGAAATTATTTGTTGTGAGAGTGAAGTTAACAGTCTTAAATAGATATTCCAAAATTTTTTTAGAATATCTATTTAATATATAAAATCAATCAATATCTGATTTTAATCTAAAATATGCATCATAGAAAGTTTTGAATATGACGAAATATGTTATTTCATTGGATAATATTGAGTTTTAATAATATTTTATAGATAAAAGGACGTATATATCTAAAAACCAGTATCATATATTAAGAACATACAAAAATTCTTTGTAGTTTTTCAAAAATCTAAAATGAGCTATTCAAAAAAAATGACAAAATCATTTGTTGGAAAAATCCTGATTGAATCTCATCTTGGAATAGCATTTAACATGAAATATATTGATTGCTATTCCAACATGGGATCAAATCGGGTTCTTTTTCCACTAAGATATGTTATTTTATAATATTTTTAGCGATAATACAATAAATTTGACTATTCTTTCAAAATAAGTACTGTTTTTGAAAAACATCCATTTAAGGAAAAATAAGAATTAAAATAAATCCAATTTATTTGACTAGGGCAATAAGAAGAAAAACTTCTGATACAAATGTACAATTGTCCCAATTTTTTAATTTCATTCTTTTACTACTTTAATATCAGATTTTTATCCCTTTAAAAAGTCAACGAAACATACCCTTAAAATTTATCCATCTATAAAATTTCAAACAATTTCAGTTTTATTATGAAATTTCGCAGTCATCTGCACTAAAAATGTTATTTGAACATTTTAGTGTTTATAAACTTTTGTTCTTTTATTATGTTATTGTAAGTTTACTATAATAATTTTTACAAAGGCTTTATTCACAATATTATTGCAAAAGTGCAATAAATGCAGTCATGAACGAATGTTGAAATTTGTCTGTCAATAAATTTGAAAGCTTGTTCCATATTAATGTGTACGAAATTTGGAAATGCGCCAAATCCAAATTGTTTACAATTGTTCCAGTATTGCATATATTTTTTAAATAAACTACCTGAATGACTAAACAAAATTCAAAATTAGAATTGAGCTTATTTACAATTACGCTTTGACTTAAATCGTATTTGTAGCTATGATTTTAAAATGGAAAAACTTGTACAAAAAAAACCAATAGTTTCTACTTTTAAAAATTGTTAGAAAATTGTCAAACAGACTCGTTTCTTTTAACTGAAAATATTAATAAAAATTTCATGAAATTACCTAAAATATTCGGAGTATTTATTTATAATATAATATTTTTTTTTTGACGTCATTTCTGGTTTTATTTGTGCTTCAATGTTATTTTGCGTCACGACAATTCCGGCTATACGACGATTACTTAAGAGCATCCTAGCAGCCATGTGTAAGGCGCTACTTGATGCCAAATGAATTTTCCGAATAACTGTTAAGGTAGCCTCAGCGGTAGTTTCGATGATTTGGACTATTCGGACGTTTTTGTGGTCTCGGATTTGATTTGATCAGTATTAGTTGTCTGCTTATAGAATATAAGTAGAAATGTAAAGGGGGCTATCACTTTCATCATCGTAAACTCCACTTTCACCAATGCGAGGATAAGGAAAACGATAACTTCTACTAACGCAAGGGAAAGGAAATGCACCGGCGAACTGTCAAGAAACAGGAAAGAAACGAGACTGGCGTGATGCCAACGACATTGGGCTTTCTCGACTAAAAATAGATGAATGCATCACCTCATTCTGACATGGCCACTTTAAATGGAAGAGATCATGGTAACGTGGACCACGCAAAAATGTTGCCTCATTTTCTATGGGGCAAGGATGCTTCAGGGTATACCTATATTGCTTCAAGATGAACGGTGATACAATATACCTCACTGGTCGTCCCACAGTTAAGGATGCTTGTTGTATATCGAAGAAACAAAATATTTACTGAAAATCGTCGATCAACTCTTTTCGCAGAAGGGCATCATTGCACAGATAATATTGTAGAATCGCAGGTATATTAGGGTGCGTTAGCTGATTACGCACCATGAGAATCACGAAGCTCTATCGTGATAAAAGAGTTAGAAAGGGCTTTCAGCCTAGATAAGATATGATGACTAAAGATAGTCCCACGGGGAGGCATATTTGAATAATAGGAAGATGGATTTTAAAAGGTTTTTAACGTTTTGGATTCGAACCAAAATATTTTCTTTTATTCTTATGCGGTAGTATTGGGATTCTGAGAAAACTATTGAGACTGATTCTTTTAAATTATTTTATTTCATTTTTTTTTTCACATCAATGTTGATAAAACGGACTTTTTTAGGAAGAGAATGCTAAAACAAACATTTTTATCAAGTAAAGAAAAAAGATCACCTTTTTGCTGGGGGTAAGACCAATGGAGACTAAATTATAAATGCTGCTTTTTTATTATTCCAAAACCCCAAAAGCGATGAAGAGAATTTCTAAATAATCTTTACCAGTAATGTTGCAGTCCAATAAAAAATCTTGGACCATTTTCCAGTAGAAGTAGTTTCTTTGTCGCCATATAAAAGTTCTTTAATACAACCAATGGATTAAGGCGTAATATTGGATTATCTGCGGCAGACATTTCGACGACTGATTAATAAAACCGATAGAGAAGATAAGCAATCCAATAGAAATTTTTTAAAAACTGAAATATTATAGATGTTGCAGATAATATCAATCTTTCCTGGAATGAAGGGACCGATAAATGTTTGAACAGATTATGGGTGAGTGTATGGCCGAAGCTAAGCTAGGATGTTGGCACAAGAGAATCCATTGTTAATGTGGACGAAATTGTCAAGGTAGATAATGAAGTAGGGTTGGATAATATATTGTAGATGAGCAGAATATTATAGAATACTCCAGCGATGATCTTCAAGAATTATTAGAACAGAAAGTGTACAAAGATGACGAAATCAGCGTTATGAAAATGAGGATGAATAGGAACTTTCAACGGTTTTTCTTAAAAATGGGTTAGCGACTCTAACGAAAATTATGGATTAGTTTATATAAAATGATTTCAATTTCCATAGAAGTTCAAAGGCAAGATAAAGCGTCTTGCTATCGACAATTTCTTGCTGAGCGGACCGGGAAAAGATAAGTGACACGTAAGACGACTTATTCACAAAACAACAAAAGATATCAAATGAGGAAGGACTTCCTTTACAAATAAAGTTTCTTACTCTCTGTTTTGTTTCATTTAACCCTATTATTTACGTATTATGATGACCTAATTTAACGCTGTTTCGCTGGAAATATATTGTAACGTATAGCCCTCTTGATCGGGGTCTTACTGTAATATGTATGATGCATTTGCATCCAGATTTCGGTCCGATGTCATCTAATTTTTTTTCTCTTCTAGCTACTTCCATTGCTATTATTAGTAAGGTATTACACAATACCTAATAAGGTGGACTTTACTATCATAAATATAGCTACTGTAAAAATCGAGGGCAAACATATTTACTACAACTTCATTCTTATTCAAGTGTCTAATTTAATACTAAAACCAAACTATTTTTTCGACGATGCTTTTCTGTAATTCTAACAAGCACTTTTGTTCTAATGATCGAAGCTACCAAAAAATATATTAGTGTTGGCAGAACCATAGCCTTTTTGTAGCCGGACCTACTATTTCAAGATAAGTTTTGAACAAAATAATTTGGACTGACTGAAGTAGGCTTTTATTAATGCTTCTATATCTATCCTTTATTAAACTATAAAAGTTACTGTATCAGAGTAATGGCTTTATTGTCTTTTGGTTATTAAGATGCGTTTCTTTATACAACTCTAGTTCAAGCTCACCTCTACAAACTCATGTAAACGATCAGGTCAACAGGTTTTTATCAAACTCCTCAACTCATATTACAAAATTCAGCACCGATAACAGTGCAAGCAATCCCAGCTCTGTAGATATGTTTATATCCGAAAACACACTCGTTTCTATAATAAAATCTTTAAATAATAAAAAGTCTGCTGGCATCGATAATATATCAAATTTTATGCTGAGAAAGATTCCGAAAAATAGTTTGAGTCCCTTAGTTGCAATATTTAATCACTGCATCAACAATTTCTACTTCCCTAAAGCCTGGAACATAGGCATAATCTTTAATATTCCGAAAACTCAAGGTAGAGCAGCCATCCAACAACATCGACCTATATCTCTTCATCACTGTTTGGGAAAAATATTAGAAAAATTCTTTTACGAAAAGGTAAATGAATTTTGTAATGAAAATAAAATTATTCCTGACTTTCAATTCGGATTTCGGAAAGGGCACTCAACTTTGGATGCGCTTTTTCTACTACATCACAACTGGGTTAAACCATAAAGAGTCAACAGTTGCTTCTTACCTAGATATTACCAAAGCCTTTTACTCAGTTTGGCATAAGGGACCAGTGCACAAACTATGTAAACTTAATTTCCCTCCACATTTTACGCTCCTGCTGCACTCATTTCTTCAGGATAGATCATCTTGCGTCAGATATCAGAACACGACTTCCGAATTCTTTACAATAAGTAAAGGAGTTCCACAAGGCTCGGTATTAGGTCCCTTACTGTATTCAATATATACTGCAGACATACCAACAGCTGCAAAAGCACAAATAATATTATATGCAGACGACACTCTTATTTATGCCAAAAGCAAATCCCCAAAATTAGCTCTAAAGCGAACGCAAGAGCTTCTTTTTAAAATTATAAATTATTATGATGACTGGAACATATCAGTCAATCTTAATTAGTCCAATTTAATCTGTTTCCGTAATCCCAGCACTTGTGGACCGAGGAAAATTGCTACAAAGAGCAAAAAGCTGCGTATTCTGATTAAAAACACAGCTATTCCAGTCTCAAATCAACTTAAATATTTAGGCATCAATTTTAACTCAATGTACAAATTTAACCCACATGTTGAGTTAACTCTGAAAAAGCCAAAAGGGCTATTCATACCTTTCTATTCCTACTTAGGCGTCAGAAGGGGCTTAGTATAAATACAAAGTTACTTTTCTATAAACAACTTATTCGGCCAATTATTGGCTATGCATTTCCGATCTATTTTAGTTTCTCGAAAATGTATGCCAATAAAGTCCATGTATTCGAAAGGTCAATCATTAGGAAATGCCTTTCAAAATATCGTAAAATAGACGGTAAGCATTACTCTAACTCCTATATATATCAGAAAAGTAATCTTACTCCTTTTATTTCATACATGGTTGGTCTAACCAAAAACTTTCTCCAGCATTTAATAGACCATACCAATCTACTCATTCAAGAGTCAATAGAAAGGATTAAATCCCAAGCCACCCAACACAGATACTTACACAATGATTACCTCTATGCCTCACCAGTCATTATATCTGATTTTGCTAAAGATAGTGATACTCGTATTATGAACGTTCAGTTTTATAATTCCTTAACTCCCCATTTCCATCGTGGTTAGCGGAAGCAACACAAAATTCCCAAAAATCCCAAACTCCTAATCCACTCTCCCTGAATATTCCTTTCCCTAATTTTTTTAAAGTCTAGAATTAAGGTTAGTTTATAAGCAATTAAATATATAGAATATAGTGTTTGAGCAAGCACATATAATTTTTAAGCCATAGTTGTAAGCAATTCATGTACTTAGTCATTAAAAACTAATTTACTATATAAGCAAAGGATGTACAGAGCATGTGTCAGCTCTACGTTTTAAATACCATGTAAATATGTACAAGTAATATGGAAATAAGAAATGCTCTACTTAAAAAAAAAAATGTGTTTCTTTATTCTACTGTAGACCGTATTTGTCCTGCCTTCCATTAAAATAAATACAGTTCTTATAAATTGGTAGTTTTTATCTATTCTAAATATCCTGACCTTTTTTTTTGATATAAGTACCCATATTATATAATTCTAAGGTATAATTTAAATTTTATTTTTCCGATACTAATTAGGTATTTTAATAAAAAAAACTCTTTATTTTTATAATATTTATATATTTTTTTAAATATATATTAAGCAATATTTTCTACTCTATTTTTGAATTCGACTCTGTTATTAGTTTTTTGGGTTTGTGGTAAAGTTAATACAGTTTTTCAATCTAAAACTTTCAAATACTAGATTTTATAGGTGTGAATATTTGAACCACATTTAAAAACATTGTGCAGACTGTGTTTTGTATAAATTTCAGCACCTATAAAATTACCATATTGGTTTTAAAATAAAGTCAACTAAAAATATTAGTTTTCTTTCCAAAACAATCTATAATGGGTTATACGAGTAATAAATAAGATATAATAAACAACACGTAGAACTAAATGTCTAGACGTTATCAAAAAATAATCAATATATCATCTCATGTTATTATTATTCCGCATTTTAATAATTTTGATAAAATTTCTTTTATTATTATTATTATTCTTATTATCGGTTTTTTTTCGCTAAGAAAAAATAAAGTAGAACAAAGAAAATTATTTGTTATTTTACTAATAAAATACTATTTTTTTATTTGCCAATCGGGTCCATCTTAAGGATAATCATAGTACCACAGGGACATCTCCGTGAGATTTATTCCTATTTGAATTAATCGAAATCCAATACATAAAGGTTCAGTTTCATGTATTTTTGCGTTTGCTTTGTTTTGGATTCAAATGAAAATCGAAAATTATCTGAATGTCCTTCAATTGACCCATTAAATTATTCATGGTTTTATACATATTATTTATGCATTAAAACGAAAAAGTACAGAATCATATAAAATTATCTAATATATTTCTGTCGCTTAGGTGTAGTTTTTTGGAAAAAATAAATTCACCTGGGATCCTTTTATGTAAACTTTTGATTTTAAACTTTCATTGGTAGTCTGGAAATCACTCGTGAATAAGAATTGTTTATGGTTGGAAATTTTCTACACAAAATATCATCAATTTGTTTGACGAAAATTTCTTTCTTTCTTACAATCCGTTTAGGATTTGTTAGGATGGAAAAATTCATAAACAAATGTTATGTTATATTTAGATTTTCATTTATATGAAATAAAATAAATTTAAAAACATTGCTCAACTGCTTTTATAAAAATTACTTGAACTTATGCTTTCTTAATAATAAAAATATTATTCATGGAAAGAGTTTTTGGCAATTTATATGTTGAATAACTCCTTATTTTCACATGAATATGCTGTTTATGAGAATATATACCCTTAAGGATTATCTATAACTTTTCAAGTTATATAACTTTAGTGTAAAGATATTTTGAAGTACCTTTTTTAAATGCAAAATAATTTCCATAATCTTGAAATCTTTGAAGACAGAAATGACTTTAAGATATTTAAATTATTTTTAATTCTAATTTTAATATTATTCTTTCATACTATTCATGAGATTTTTTATATTTTTATTTTACATCTTGCATAAGTCCAATTCAATTTGTAATAATCTTAAATATACGTGTATGTTTTGAGTATAAACATTTAATATTTTTATTTGAAAAAAAATTAAAATCAGAAAATTTACGGAAAGCAATTTCTTCTACAAAGAAATTAAAAATAGTAGAGACGATCGAATTTAGCATTTCATAAGTCCAAATTGGCTTTATAATTGCATTTTATACTAAAAGTTTTAGGTATTTTGAGTCTACTATATGAATCTCTTATTTAGATGGAGTTCTTAGTAAAGATATAAAGTAATAGATGGATTAATATATTTTGACTCTCTGTCTCGTAAGTTAGTTTTGGAGTCTTAGAAGCTATATCAAGATTTGTATAGTTGGTGTAAAAATGTACAATAATATAAAATATAAATGGGTATAAGTATTATATAAATAGAATACTACCGTTTGTGATTCCAGCTGAAATGGGAAACAGCTCTGAGCATTCTGAATTAGCTGCTACTTGACATTGGAAGAGACATGAATTTAAGATAAGGAATTAGGTAGATAGAAGTAAGCTTTAGCACTTAATACTACATATAATTGAAGGGACGAAAAATATTTAAGCATACTTCTGGCATATTTCTTATCAAGTAAAAATAAATTCAAACACTAACTGAAAATGATCTTACCTGTAACTTCTCTCTAAAAAAAACTGAGTGTCGTACTCTTTCATGGATAGTAAATTATATAAAATAATTCTGAATGAAAGAATATATTGTTACAAAAGAATAAGAAATAATTCTATTATATTTTTATTTAGAAAAGTTACTTGAGAGAGACTTATTCTTAATAAAATATAAACGATTTAAATATAATGATGAATTTCTAGTTATGTCCTATTAATATAATCTTTTTGGTCTACCAATTATGTGTATGCTTGTTGTAATAATGAACTTCGTTTAAAGTATATAATAGCTGCAAATTGTTTCGAATCATTATTAATTTTGAGCTCCTGTTTACAAAATTATCCTACTCTATATGTTAGTATCCTTTACATATGAATTCATATAGTGACATAATATTTTCTAATTATTTTCATTTTCTACATAAAAATTTACGATGATCTGCAATTTATATCTTACACTGTATAGAAGGAGTATTATATAACGTTTTGCTCAGATACAAGTTTATTTGAAAAATTCATCAAAATTGTTTTCTCTTATCAATCTTAATAAAGGAAATTCAATAATAATAATAAAACAAAGAAACGCACATCAGCCTTAATTTTTGTTGCGAAAGAACAAATGCACTTAATTTAGTTTGTTATTCTTGAAAAGGTCAAAGTTATACGACTACTCTAATAAACTTCAAGAATATCTGAATAGCTTATATAAATAAATAAAATTAAATGAGTAATTTATGCT
Source organism: Atherix ibis (assembly GCA_958298945.1). NCBI lineage: Eukaryota > Metazoa > Arthropoda > Insecta > Diptera > Athericidae > Atherix > Atherix ibis. Next base: position 70,624,547 of record OY282607.1, read on the forward strand.
TTTGGGATGATCGAAAAAGTAAAGAGTAGATGAACCAAAAGTGAAAATAATAGAATAAGAAAGGGGATAAGGGGGATTTTTACGTTTCAATGATATGTGCACCTATTGTTACACACGTTCAGCAAACGTTATTCGTACGTGTAAATAGAATTGGAGAAAATATCTAAATTAAATACGGAAATATACATATAATTTACTCACACATCTTTATATATTCGTAGTCTAATACAATTTTTTCAAATAATTCTGTACTACGCTATAGATACTTTTATTTCAAGAAGTGAGTTCATATTAAGGTACACATGTTGCGTAAGTGGTGCACCTTTACACGTTTATTAGCTGTGATGCTGACATGTTAGCATTGGCCTCGACCTCGGCCTATCTCTCTACAAACAGAAGGCCTACAAATTGCTTGTTTTCTTTTAACCAAGATGAATGGATCATGTGTCTGAAATAATGGAGATTTTTACTTCTATACCGTGCTCAAAATTGGAGTGTGTCTATACCCTTCGGGACTAGCTTACCGTTTCTTTAGTAAACGATTATAGAAAGTAGAGTGACGGTTATTTTTAAGAAGTTTCACCGACACCACCGTTTTGTTTTGCTCATACGTGTACTTTGCTCTTCGTATTTTTTCCATTATTTTTTCTATTATTTTTGTTTTTATTTAAATAAAATTCACACAAAATTTTTTGCGTTAAATTATATATTTAATTTTATATAAATTACATATTAATACAATTGATTAAAAGAAATTATGATTTGATTTTTAATGAACTTAGATAATAAAGAAATATATTTTTACAGAGATTTTCTAATACGTGTTAATACGTGCTTAGTAAAATTTACAATTTAGCTATACAGAAAGAAAATTTAAATCTATGAAATACTCCTTACACAAAATTTATGTTATAAATGGACTCCTCTGCAAATTATTTCTTATAAATGGACTCCTCTGCAAAATCAAGACCTTTCTTTCATGAACATACTACCTTATCGTAAATGCATATGTCTCCCAACGTCATTTCTGTGTTGCAGTTAAGTCAGAATCTTCAAAAATATATTCTATTTTAGCCGGAGTCTCACATGACAGTATCCTTAGTCGCTTTTTTAATAATATTTATACCTATGGCATCCCAGATGATACGGGCATACTTTCTACCCATACAAATCCTGAATTTACAATCCCATATCCACAACCTTCAATCCTGGTTTAAGAGATGGAGAGTGAGCGTAAATGAATAGAAGAGTGCTTACATTACTTTTACTCTTTGTCAAGGAAAACCTACCCCTTTATACCTCTTAATAACATCATGATTTCACAATATAATAAAGTACGTTATTTGGGACTTTATCTGGACAAGAGATTAATATGGAACCCTCACGGTAGACTAAAAAACCGTGTAGCCACTAGCCGTTACCTAAAACTTCTTAGACAACTAAACAAACGCTTAAAACTAACAACCAAAAGTAAATTTTTAACATACAATACAAATATAAAAGCTTTTTGGACATATGGAATTGAACTTTGGCGTTCAACGAAACGTTCCAATTCCTATCGCGTCCAGGCCTTATAACCCAAGATCACCCGTAAAATTGTTGATGCCTCCTTTTATGTTTGTAACAATGTAATACATCGTGATTTACCAGGTTTATAAGCTTAAATCCGCTGTATTTTAGTCAAAAAAGCACATGTTTTTTTCATAGAAAGCAAAAACAATTTTATTCAAACTACTTGCCTTCGCTAGCTACATATTTTTGCCATCTCCGTGGCAATTTGTGGATACCACGCCAAAAAAATTCCTTCTCTTTCGAGCCAAACCACTCATCAAGCCATTTTCGGACGTCTTCGTTAGAATCGTAGTGCTGCTCAGCGAGCGCGTGGCCCATCGACGAAAATAAGTGGTAGTCGGAATGGGCACGATCTGGTGAATAAGCGGGGTGGGGTAGTACCTCCCAGTTGAGTGCCTCTAAGTAGTTTCGGACCATTTTTGACGTGTGCGATGGTGCGTTGTCGTGGAGGAAAATCAGCTTGTCATGTCTTTGTTGATAATCCGTCCTTTTTTCACGCAGAGCACGGTGCAATTTGATCAGTTGTTGGTGGTAGCGGTAACCATTGATAGTTTCACCAGGTTTCAACATCTTATAGTACACGATACCCTGCTGATCCCACCAAACGCACATTATAGTCTTCCGTCCGAAGCGATTTGGTCTTGGAGAAGATGTTGATGGTTAGCCGGAATCAACCCACGATTTCTTACGTTTAGGATTCTCGAAACATATCCACTTTTCATCGCCTGTCACAATCCGATGCAGGAACGACTTTCTTTTTTGCCTGGCGAGTAAGATTTCATATGTGTTTTGGCGTTGCTCCACCTGCCTATCGTTCAATTCATGTGGCACCCATTTTCCGATCTTTTAAATCTTCCCCATGGCACGCAGACGCATGGAAATGGCTGGTTGAGTAACACCCAATTACTCCGCGAGCATTTTTTGTGATTGGGTATCGTCTTCGTCCAAAAGAGCCTGCAATTGATGGTCCTCAACCTTCATAGGCCGATTTTCATGCTTCTTGTCCCATAAGTCAAAATTTCCGTCTTTGAACCGACGAAACCAATCTCGGCACGTTGTCTCCGATAACGCACTATCACCATAGGCCTCCATAAGCATTCGATGCGATTCGGGAACCGATTTTTTCAAATTAAAGCAGAAAAGCAGAGCTTTCCGCATATGCTCTTTTTCTGGCACAAAACTAGACATGATTACCAAAGGAAAAATGTTTGTTGTTGTACGAAATTGTTGACAATGTGCACTGATTAATGTTGGCAAATGTCAAACTTATAAAAAAAAGTATGGCGTGCCCATGGTAGCTTAATACGCTTACTTACACTATCTATGACCAAACATCGGATTTAAGCTTATAATTGATTTTTCTATTGGACCAATAAATTTTATAATTGAATTTGTAAATAACTAATTTTCTTGTCGAACTTTATAAATGCAAAACAAAAATATCTAAACATTACTTAATTTTTGTAAGATCAAATATAACTTTTAGTCTTATGAGGATTTAATATCAGAACAATTTAATATTTTGAAGTTCCACCATATGCAAAGCTATTTGTTAAAGAGATAAAATGTAAAATTGTAGAAAAGGAATTTTTTTAAATTAAATTAGTGGATTCATTTTAAAATCTAAGCAAATTTTTAAAATTATATTATTTACCTTGATACTGGCACAGTTACTGGAATTTCTTATAATAGAAACAAAGATCATCCAAATATTTGGGCTCTAAAACAGTCCATCTCCATGCATAAAAGCAGCAAATGTATTTCCGGATATTTTTTGTGTAGTCAATTATTTATGAAATTTTGATAAAAAATTCTCAAGTATTGTCCTTTTTAAAATGATAAAAGTTTTAATAATAATAGTTTATCTTTTTCTAAATTATAAGAAACCATAATATATACGTTCGATAAATTTGAATAATACGACTTTTAAAAACGTACAACTAATATAGGAATTATATAGAAAATACTCTCTATATGCCTTTAAAACCCTAACCATCTATCTTAGTGACACCAAAACGGGAAAACCAAAATGACATCATTACAGGAAGAATAAGAATATATTATAACGTATGAAAAATTTATTGTAGCAATAAAAATTCCCTACGCAATTAATTATAATATGAGAATTCCCTAAGGAAACAAAACTTATTTCTTATTCTGAATTTGAAGAATGTACATTTAAAATTTCATTTTTAAGAAGGAAAAAAATGAAACCATTTATTATGAGGAAATGTTTTAAATGTTCTTCTTATCATAAAATTGTACTTGGAGAAATTTCTTGAAGAAAACACAAGTAATTTTCTTATAATTGTATCCCGTAATGCAGTGAAAAATGCATTAATAATTTTAATATTATTTTTATGGCAGATACTAGTTAGATTCAGAATATGAAATTGTTAGAATATCTTATAAATGTGCATTTGGAAAGAATTTGAAACTATGCATTTTTTGAAATTATAACAATACTTATGATATTTTAAATTAACTTTAAATAATAGTAGTTTTATTCGTATCATGGAATGAATATCCTTTTAAAATTATTTCAATTCTATTGTATTAATAAAAAATTATTACTTTTTGGGAAGGGAAAATGTTACAACTTATTTCATTTTCTATTTGCAAAAATATTATTTAAGACTTTTTTTTATAAAAATTTTCGAAAATAATAAATGATAAAAAGTTATTAAAGAACGCTATACATTTGCAAGTAGAAAAACTGAACGCAAATTGATTTGAAAATATTTATAGCATATTTATATTTATAATTTTAAGGAGTATATTAGATAAAAAAATATATAGCTTATTATGAATATCGGCTATTAGTATATTTAGTAGTTCAGTATACTAAAGGTTTTCATAAAAGCTACTTATCATAACCAAAAATATACTTAGTACATTATTAACCTGCGCAGACTTATTACTACAGTAAATTTTTCAATAAAATATGTCATCAAAGTTAGGAATTATTACTACTTAACCATATGATTTTTTTAAAGTTTTATTTTAAGTAAGTAAATAATAAGTACGTGTATAATATAAAAATTCTGTATTTTTTTTAGAAATTAAACTTCAGATTTAATTTCAACGTTTATTGTATCATCTTGAAAATGAAATATAATGTTGAACTTGTTGGTATTTTAAAAATAATTGTCTACTACAAATCCAAAAAAAAAAAAATGAGTATGAGTAGATACAAAAATATTCTCAAATGTTTATGAAATCATTAAAACAAGTTTATACTCATAGTTTGTTTCGGTGGGTCGACTTTAAAAAAAAATATTTTTCAACTTTATTATGTGTCTAAGAAAAATGTTTCCAAAAAAATTATTTTTCATGTATTTTGCGCGGAAACATTTTGAAAATGTTAATCCTTAGTAATCAATCAAAATAAAAACATTTAAACCACTTCTGAGCATGGGAAAATTTATGTTCCAAAAATATATAAATACATATATGAGTTTCATAATCAAAACAAAAACTATATTTTAGAAAAAGGATTTTCTCTCAGTGTTAAGAAAAAAACACAGCCAAGATAATGTATAATACAGTAAAAGCTCAATATTTCATGGAAGAACACCTATCATTCAGGTCATAATATATTGTGTGTGGTTTTAAATTTCATATGCCATCTTATATTGTATATAAAAAAAACCATATTTATTATCTTATATTTAACGAAAATCTTAGTGGATTATATATACTTTTTCGATGCTGTTCTTAATATTACCCAATCCCTATAGATGGGGATAATAAATTTTAGTTTTGTACATTGTTAAGTGAATTTGATTTTCATGTGTCAGATGGAGAACCGTGAATTAGTGAAAATAAAGGTGAACATTTCCACCAGAGTCGGATACAGCTTAGCATGGTCGCAAAAAAGTTGACTTGAGGCGACACGTTGAGTGTTATCCAGGAAAATACTTGGTATTCCATGAGGAGTTTTCAGACAAAAGCCTATAAAAGTTTATATAAAGTTAGTAGGCAATATTGCCAAAAACAGCTAATAATTTATACTTAAAAGTTTGGCAAAACTAAGTTCGGTTTTGTTAATATTCGCCTCGTAGAGGAATGTTCTTACGTCATATGTGACCACTTGTCCTTTTGTGCTGTTACGGTTTTGTAAGATGAATTGAGCATAATTCAAAACTAACTACCATCAAAACAAAACGGTATTTATGAGAAATTTGGTAGTAGTGCTCTGCTGTTTTTCGTAGTGATAATAAAAGGATTGCAAAATAAATAAACATGTAAACGTTACAGTTTCTTCTAATACGTTTCTTCAATAGAAAATTTGAGATTTGTTGGTGACATATGTGAAAGTAATGCCATACAACTCAGAAAGTAAGACACAGTAGAGTAAAATTTCAGCTGTCATATCAAATGGGTATAAATTGTGTGTATAAGGACCTTAACTTTTAATTATGAGAGGAGTCTAATTAGAGAGACAACTGGCCATAATATGAGTACAATGTTGATATGCAAAAATAGTGTTGACTGCCAACAAAGCTTTTGATTTAATATCTAACTAGTTGGTTAATTTCATACAAAAGTCCCATTTCTGTTCCTTTAGTGTGAAAGAGTCTCGTAAGGCTTTGTACGTTAGTACAGACGTTAGTTGGTAAATGAAAATTTCAAGAACGTAGTACCTTTGAACAAAAACTACTTAGACAACTTTGTACAAAGGCATATTTACTGACTATCATAAAGGAATAGTCTAGAAGAGAGATGGGGGTAGTTGCTGACGAGTAGGATTGTTGAATTTCATTTACTTTACATGTTTAGTATTTCAGTTTTCTCTCATTTTATGTATGCATTCTAATTAAGGATATATAATCACTATTTCATTTATGCATATGATATAGTGGATCTTTTTGAAGTATTATTTACTGTTGCTTTTATAAATTTTACAACTTTTACAAGTGTACTCATAATAGTATGTATGTCATAAATAAATTCAACTAAGATTTAATTTTGTAATTTGAATATTAAAATCTACTTGAACTAATGTTATTTTATTTAAAATTAATAGAATGGTATTTTTTTCTGACTGTGCGTAATCAAAGTTCATGTTTATTATTATTGAAGATTTGATAGTAATTTCAGAAAAGATTAAAGTACACTATTTCTTCCTTTTATTTATAAGCACTTAATATAATTTTTTTTTGTTGAAAAATTAAAGTAAAGGCTACTTAAGATTATCATGTAAAAATGCTCGATTATTGAAGAGAATTTTTTTTAAAAAATTTAAAAAAAAATGAAAATGGTTTTACAAAATTTTCAAAGCTATTTTTTTAATATAGGAATTACATTTTTATATAATAAATATAAATGAAAATAATAATATTTGGTGAGTTATTAGATTTACGAACGCTGGACAGAATGGTGCTCTATTACGTCACTGTATGTGCTAGAATGCCAGCGGTAGAGCATAAGCTAGTGAGGGTACGAGGGTCATTCAACAAGTACTTAGCCTACAAAAGAAAAACGAAAATTTTGGAAAGGTGGCAATTTATTTTTCCACATAATCTCCTTCAAGCTCGATACACTTGGCCCAGCGATGCTCTTACTTTTTTAGCCCGTCCAAAAATACATTTTCTCGAGGGAAGCAAAATAGGCCTCCGTGGCGACGATGACCTCCTCATTCGACCCAAATCTATTCCCGGCGAGTGATTTTTTCAGGTTTGGAAACAAAAAGTAGTCACATGGGCCAAATCTAGAGAGTACCGTGGATGGGGCAGCAATTCGTAGCGCAATTCGACCAATTTGGCCATGGCGACGGCGGAGGTATGAGCCGGCGCGTTGTCGTGGTGGAACAGCACTTTTTTCTTCGCAAAGCGGGGCCACTTTTTCTTCAATTCGACGTCAAATCGGCCCAATAAGTCAGCATAGTAGCGCCCCGTGATTGTTTTACCCTTCTCTAGGTAATCGATGTGGATCACACCTTGTGAATCCCAGAAAACGGTGGCCATCACCTTTTCGGCCGATCGAACAGTATTCGCCTTCTTCGGAGCACGTTCGCCGGGTGAAGTCCACTGTTTCGACTGTTCCTTGGTCTCTGGTGTGTACCAGTGAATCCATGTTTCGTCGACGGTCACGAAACGACGCAAGAACTCCGCTGGATTGCGCTGAAACAGCGCCAAACACGTTGCCAATGTGGTCTCACGGTTGCGCTTGTTTTCCGGTGTGAACAAACGCGGCACCCATCGCGCCGACAGCTTTCTCATGCCCAGTTGTTCGTGAAGAATATGATGCACCGTTCCTACTGCGATGCCCACAGTCTCAGCTATCTCGTGAACCTTCAATCGACGGTCTGCCAACACGAGATCGTGGACTTTTTTAACGTTTTCCTCCGTAGCAGCCGTTTTCGGGGCACCTGGGCGTGGCTTATCAAAAACCGACGTGCGGCCACGAACAAACTCATTGAACCAATTCTTGATGGTCGCCATCGAAGGAGAAGAGTCACCATACACAGCATCCAAGCGGTCTTTGATTTTGCTGCGCGTTTTCCCTTCCAAAAACAAGAATCTAATCACTGAACAATATTGTTCTTTTCCCATTTTTGTGCAACCGACCGACACGCTCGCTGTCAAAAGCTCTCAAAACAAAACTAATTAAGGAAATTTATTGAAACTTTGACAATAGGCTACTAAAAGAATGTACTGCACGATGGTAAATTTCTTTTGTGACAGCAGTTCCATCGGGCGGTGAGGCTAAGTACTTGTTGAATGACACTCGTACTTAATCACTGTATAAGCCTGGCTTTAGTGAACTTTAATGCATATTCCCTTTTATATTGAAAAATATCCTTACATTATTATTATGAATATCAAAACTGCCTTTGCTTCCCCTAACTAGAAACCATGGTACAGAGCAGAGTTGAGAGTATCTACATCTCTGCACAGGTATAAAAATGCAAATATTAATCAGTCATCAGTATATTTTTCCAAGAGCAGTTTGACGGCCTCAATGATTACTTGATATTCTTTATGGATGCAACCGTTAACATCAGGTCTTAGGTAGTCTTTAGGTAAGAGATAAAGATTGATAACATCAGGTCTTAGGTAGTTTTTAGGTATTTATTGTGATAAAGATTGCAGTTTGCATTCCCAACCATCGTTATATCATTATATTCAGTACCATTCACGCAATCCTGAAAGCCATTCGGAATCCATCGAGTGATCATAGTCTCAACAATATTAACAGGGGTGTTGAATTGTGTTAGCTTTCAGGTTAAATAGTATTTTGGACATTAAGCAGGCTGATCAACAGTCAGAGGAAACGCACCCTCGCCCGGTATTCATAGCAAGTTATGCGGCATCTGCTAACCAAATGGAAAATAACATCTTTGGTCATTTGTAGATATACGGACTAGACACGTAGTGAAATGTCTCTTTTAGAACATTGGATAATAATTGCTCAAGCATTTCACTCAAACAGCTTATAGTAAAATATTGGGAATAAAAATGCTCAGAATTCGGATCGAATATTCTGCCCTCTCTTCCTATCTGCCCATCCTGTAACGTTCGACTCACTACAAGATGTCACCCAAAATTTCTTTTATAATGAGATTCCCTCCATTGTGAAGCTTTAAGATCCTCAACAACATATCCAAATCCTCTTTTTAATTACTTAAAACAAACTAATATGCTACATAAAATGTAATCATTTGTAACTGGTCCATCCAGCTAACAGACGGATTTGATCTAATCCAAAACTCACGGAACGCCACATGGTTTTATGGTAGTGGGGCTGCATCATGGTTCCTGGTTCATGTCCTTGGAACCTAACATACAAACTACAAACAAATTAAATATTTGATGATACTACAGCCGTTTTTATTTTTGCTATCATAAAAACATTCAAAAATTGGCAAGGTTTCTTATAAGGAAAACGGAAACTAGATTGAGATGAAGTCCAACTAGCAATATTAATCAAAGTACTTATTTATATTCTTATTTATGTTTTAAAGTTTTTACGAGAAATAATAACTTTTTTTGAATAAATGTTTCAGAATTCTCTCTTTTTTCTTGAATTAATGATAAAGATACATATTTTTAATGTTTAAAAAAATTAAAAATTTGCAATTGCACAATTTAGTTTTACGATGGTAATTTGAGTCAGCCACATTTATCTGTGTTCGAAGTGTCAGCATTCTCCTGATTAAAAACTTCGGAAAACTTTATAGGAAAACTAAAGTTCTTCTTATCATTTCCAAAGTTTAAATGATATTTTATTGGAAATCATTTGTAAGAGGTATATAAGATATATTGGATGCATTTCAAGTAAGAAGATGTTAACTTTTGTAATGTGTTTCAATAGTAAAATAAGAAAAGGACAAGACAGATATACAAGTATCAGTGTGACATGATATAAATATCACATTTCTGATGCATTTTATTCGTGCTGCAATTTAAAAAGGAGTGTCTAGAAAAGTTTGCGTACCAAATGAACACAAAACCTGATGTGAGTAAGGATAAATTTTGGATTATGTGTAGACGAAACACAAATGTAAATACAAATAAATGGGAAATCAGTATAAATATTGCCCTATAACTAATCCTAGACAAATATGTGACACTCAATCTTCACTAGCTTGGATCTGCATAGAACGTTCAGTCAAACAACAAAACAAATAACGACCTCCAACGATAGCAACTCACCTAGAACTATTGTAGATATGTGGTGATACTCAACTACCTACAAAAACAGTCGGTATGCTGAACAAAATGCAAATACGTTTTTGCTATGAGACTCCATGGCATGGTTAACTCTACTACTAGTCGGTTGGTAATTTGTCAGCAAGCAATTTTCTAGGTACTCTAGCTGCGCAACCTAGAACTTATACTTAAAGTTCCAAATTAATCAAACCATGACGTAATCTGGAAAATAAATTCTTTCTAATCTTAAGCTGTTCTAGAAAGATCCTTCTAATGGGTATGCAGTGACAGTACTTGAGCATTGGAGTACAAACATATGTACGTATACTCATTTATATGCCAATAAAATTTACAAAACGATACCTATAAAAAAATTAAATCTAATAGAAGAATAGTGGGAAAAAAACATAAATAATATTTTTGTAAGTGCACTCGTAGATTGAACGAAAATTTATGCTATAAATCAATAGATGCTATTTGTCTATTCATTTTCACAATGTCAAAGCTTAGAGGTGGATGACAAAAAAAAATTGAAAAATAGATAATGGTTTGAACTTACAAGCAAATACCCTAAAAATCTATTTTCTCACTTGTCTACCATGAGACATGACATATTTACCCTAAATGTATTTATTATTTCAACCATATACACATGTTCCTGCGATACTCATATGAAAATAAAGGTACACCTGTGGATTTATTTCCCAATTGTCATGTATATTTTTATGTATTTAATCCAGAGTTCTTGGAAAGAAGATTGTGGCTGAAACTTTTAGTTTCGGTTTTTAGGCTGTTTTTTTTTAAATAACATTTTTTATACATAAACTATGTGTGAAATATTTCTTTTGACAAAATCTGGAAATTTTTTATATATTTTCTTTGTTTATAAAATGTAGGAATATATGTTTTAAAAAGACGGGGGGAAGATTTGGATTATAGCCCAATCAATAAAAGTTATTTTATTATACCCCAGTGTGTGATGCGAACGTTGATTAGCTGCAATTGCAAATTGGGGATTTAGAAAAGAGATTTTCAACTTACAAAACTGATGTACAGTATAGCAGATTAATCACAAAAAACTTTACACTAGAAAATCAGCCAATTTTTTTAATTTTAATTTTTCATGCTTATTTTCATCAATAAGATTTTGTTGGAAAAATGGATTCCTGCAGTTTTCCAGCCCTCTTTTTACTTGACCTAAGTCCGTGTGACTGTTTTTGTTTTAAAAGATAAAAAAAACCACTGGAAACTACATTACCTTGGTACTATGGATAACATCAAAAGGACTGTAATTGAGGATGGAAGGGAACTTCTATAAAAGAAATAGCATTGATATATAAAAATAAAATAAAAAGTTTTTGCAAAATAAAATCACCTTCATGGCTAATCAGTGAAAAAATCTAGAGTTATCATAATATTGCCTAGCAATTTTTAGAATTTATTAAGTAAACTTTTTGAATTTTATATTTGTATAAATTTTTTATATCGATTAAATATTTTCTAAAATAAAAACTGATGTAATATTTTGCAAAACAAAGGATTTCCTTGAAAATAACCTTAATTTTATTAATCATATCTTGGAATAATGTTATTTGCTAAATGTTTCTTCGCATAAATTTTCCAATTTTTAGAAAATCGTTAAAAAAATAGATTATTTTTTTTTAAATTTGATTTTATTAAAATGGTTAAATTTATTTTAATCAGATATATTATGCTCAGTGAAATAAATAATAATGGTAGCTGAAAACTATTAAGTCAAGAACAGAATAAACTTTTCTTTTGTGTAGAACTTTTAAGGATCAAAAATTTACAATATTTAAAGTTGAAAAGTTTACGAAAGGTTTTTTTTTCCAGTAAAAAATACTCTATCCAGTTATTATTTCAAGAATTAAATTAAAAAGTTTCTATTGATTAAGTATGTCAAAACTATCTCCTTCTTATTATTGCGTGTATTATTTTCTAAAAACATTTAACAATATTGAAATAGAGAACAGGGTGTTATAGTTTAAAGTGTAGTTTATACTATAGCTGATAGACCCTTTATACTAAAGGATAAGCTTTAAACCGATTTTTCTCATTTTCTTGTTTATTATCTGCTTCGTCTTCTATTTTTATTTCTTATTGTTCTCCCTTATTTTCATCTTTTACTATGAAACGTCAATTGCTATTGCTATCTGAGCATCTTTTTCTTAAAGGAAAATGACTGCTGAAAAGAATCGTTTTCCATTTATTATACGGTTCAGTGGAATTGCGTTATTCGAGCACTTAGAACGCATTAAGTCTAGATGGTCTGTACGAGTACTCGGAGAAAAAAGTTTTATATTCCAAGAAAAATGTCCGTTCCTTTTTGTCTAATGGTTGTCATAATAAAATTTTTCTTTTAGGAAAAAACACAACATCTTTGAGTATTTTGCTGTTCAGTTTCGATTTCTAGAAATTTGGTTTATCCGAGCATAAATATATATATACGTTTATAAATTTGTCTTCAAAATATGTAACTATCTCATACAATGTGTTAGTATTTTATAAATTGAACCAAATTTCTCAAAAGTTTCCGGTTTCATTTTAATAATTTTGTTTTAGTAGCTTTTACAGAAACCATTTGCTTTTCACAAAATTGTTATACAATTATTAATGATCCATTGAGTTATTAAAATTTGTTTTTTTTCCTTCTTAATAGTATTGTTAATGAATATTAATTTTTGTTTTTCGAAAAGGAATATGTTTTTGTATATTTAAGATTAGTATTGAGTTTCTCTGTTCAGTAATGATGAATATATTAGCTAATAAATAAAATTGAAGTAAGAAAAATTCCAAATTTCCCTTTTGGCCAAAAAAATTATCTTTTTTTAATTAAAAGTTTGAACAGAATATACTATAAAAGATTTTTTTTTTAAATAATACGGTCACTTTTTAATTTTTGTTGTTGAAGTAATTAAATAATGATTATAATTTGAATTTTCTCATATTCATTAAAAAAAAATCTACTAAATGTATATGGAAGAGTTATTTTTGTTATAATATGGTAAAATTAAAATAAATTTAATTTGTCAAAAGTATTTCAATCTTATCTGGGATTTAAAAAAATTCCTAACTAAAGAGGGTACAGACTTATAATCCTTGAATTTTTAAAAATATAATATTACAACCCCATTATCGTCTATTATTGACTAATTTTTTTTCCTTTATTTTTCATGTATGTAACGTTAAAAGTTAATTTTATAAATGGAAAAATATTGTAAGTACTATTAAAACCGATAAAAATAATTAAAAAAAGTATCGTTTACTGTTACATGAAATTAGAACATGCAAAATATATTATAATAAAAGATGTTACATATAAAAGTTCGGAATAAGATGGAAAAAGTTTTTGTATCTTTTAAGAAAAAATTTTTTTTATAACTATGCTTTAGAAAAAAGAACATTTTTAATTTTTCTTATAATAGCCTACTCAAGAAAATAAAAATAAAAATATCGATGAATTAAAATTTTTTTTCTCGATATTAATATAAAAATAAAATGAACGTTTTTCTGCTGATTTTATTTCAAAATGAAAAACAACAATTTATTCAAAAAGTTTAACTAATAAGACTACTCAATAAATTGCTGCATACATTTTAATTTTACATATTAACTGCTTATATATATTAAAAAATATTAATTTATTTTATTAACAGTATAAAGTTTACTTTTGAATAGAGTAAAATATTTTATATTTAGATAATTTGAAAGTTTAATTTAATGACATTTACCACAACATCAGGCGTTTTCTAATATTAAATACATAATATTTCCTATGAAATAGGCTGGGTAGCATTTCCTTATGGAACAGGCTGGTAGCATTTTTTAAGGAAGGTCGTAATTGGGTGTCGTCAACCGCAAACCTTCTACAAAATTTGAACAGATGATGCTTTCAAAAGTTTTCATGAAAATTGTTATTATTCAATGTTCACCATTTTATACATATTTTGTGGTTTCTTTTAAGTAAAATCTACCACAAATGTTATAATTGAAAAAAATATTTCAATTTTTTCTTAAACGATTTATACAATTTTTTTTAAGTACAAACCACTTTAATGAAAATAAGTAAGAAATTATCCAATTCATGCTTTAGAAAGTAAAATGATCTTTATTTTTATTAACGTAATAAAGCCAAACATTATTTGTTATATGGCTTGAGATTAAGCCATACCTAAATCTTCAAGTGAAGGCCTAAAAAAGTCGGTTATCATAGGATGTGCATTTTGGTCGAACGGTTTCATTAGCCATAGCAGTTAGAATTGACAATAAAGGTTCGTCCTTTTCCATTTGTCGAAGAAATACTGGTCAATGATACCGTTCGACCAAAATGCACATCCGACAGTCACTACTCCACTGTCAATTGTGAGTTTTCAGAGACCCATACCATATATAAGGTGTAGTAAACAGAAATCCATTATTTTTGCATTAAATTGAAGGTTTTATTTAGCATAGAAAGAATGATACGATTTAGGTCAAATATGCACCATTTTGTTTGATAACTCGTTGCCATTTTGGATGTTATTTCATAATGCCTCTCTCATAGAAACCCTCGTCCATATTAGCAAAAAACTGGGACGGTCGATTTTCACAATCTTCTCTTGAGGCGAATTTTTCACCTGCAAAATCATTCGTCATAGACAGGAAGAGGTGGTAATCACTTGGTTCCAGGTCCGGACTATAAGGTGGATGCATAAGAACATCCCAACCAAGGTCCCGGAACTTCTGGCGAGTCACTATCGATGTATGCGGCCTGGCGTTGTCCTGATGGAACACAATTCCTCTCCTATTGGCCAAAGCTGGCCGCTTCTGGGCGATTGCTTCTTTCAGACGGTCCAATTGTTGACAGTATAGGTCCGAATTAAGAGTTCGGCCGTAGGGGAGCAGCTCATAGTAGATCCTAGCTTGACAACCGTTTGCGCGGGTGACCGCGATTTGACCACGACCGTTGTCGCTTGACGTTGTCGTAAGTGACCCACTTTTCATCACCAGTAACCATCCGCTTCAGAAATGGATCGATATTGTTGCGATTCAGCAGCGATTCGCAGATGTAAATTCGGTCCATGATTTTTTTTTGCGATAACTCGTGTGCCACCCATACATCGAGCTTCTTTTTGTATCCAGCCTTATTTAAGTGGTTCTAAATGATTTTTTGTGCAATGTTTAGCTCCTGGGCAATCGAAACAGTGCTTACGTGACGGTCGGACTCGACGATTTCCATTATTTTATCGTCATTTTCGACAATTGGTCTTCCAGAGCGTGGTGCATCTTTGACATCAAAATTACCGGAACGGAATCGACGAAACCAAAATTGCGCATAATTGACTGTTACAGTATCAGGACCATAAACACTCTTCACATTTCCAGCTGCCTGGCTTGCGTTTTCGCCTTTATCGAAGAAAAACTGTAAAATATGGCGTATTTTCTCTTTGTTGGTGTCCATCTTTGACGCGTGCTAAAAAAATACTGAGTCAAGTAATCACAAAACTGTATCAGAAACTTTTTTAGTACGAAATCTTATCTTTCTAACGCCATCTAGAGCAACGCAATTTTACAACGGGAGATAAAGACTCCTAAAGCCATCTATTGACAAAATAATGGCCATCTTTTCATTAATATATAATTTAGGTAATTTCAAAATTATTTCAAGCCAAGTCCCATAGGAAAAATGTTAAATATATATAAAATATAGGCAAAATAGTTATTGGTTCCTTGTTTTATCTAAATTGCGCATTATTTGGTTTACTTTGCATTTGTATCTACAATATTTGGTGCATATTTGCTTACATAAATTACTTCTTTTTTTTTTGTAAAAAAATAAATAAATTACTTAAAAGCAGTATATTATAATTAATATTTGTTTTTTCAATTATTGCTAAAACTAGTAGAAAAAAAAATCTTTGCATACTCCGAAATCCCTATCAGCAACATATTTACCATATATATTATGTTAACAGCATTTGTCTAGCAACATATCGATTTCGCCGTAGAAACATTTGGACACATAATATTATGCGTAATGCGATTATACTATTGAGTTTTGATCCTTTGATTTTTAATCGAAAAATTATTATTCTGTTAATGAAGTTTTCGGAAAGTTAATAAATAATTCTCTAAACGTTCGATTTGTGGACAGCTACTGATATTCGGATAATAATAGTATTGCTTACCAAAATAATGACAGAATATTCGATAGTTTTGGTTTTGTTTGTTAAAGAAGGATGATTTTGATATGAACTGAATGCATACTAAAATATGGAAGGATTTGCAAGTATTACAGCGTTTATATATAAAAGTACTCCATATACATTACTGAGAGGAATAATATTGTATATACATTCATGCCAATCCATTAGATTCATCGTAAGTGATTCTCAATAAAATGTTAAATTGATCACGATCACAATTTTGCTGATTCAAACGCTAAGCCGATCTAATATTTTATCTTTGGTGGATTCGAGGCAAAGTTGTTGGCTAATTAATGATTCGTTTTCTAATTGTAAAATAATCCGATTTATGTGCTTTTGATTTTCGATTACATTTGCTGTTTTTATGGGCGCTATGAATATTTATTCAATTGTAAGCCATGAAAAATAAATTCAATTTCCGAATTGCTAATTGATTTCGATATCGAGGTTTTTCGTTGAATTTTCTATTAAACATTAGCCTTGTGATTAATGTATTTAATTATTAAATAACGAATAGTAATTATATTAACTTTTATATATACCAGACGTAATGAATTTGTATTGGACTATATTATTCAATATAAAAATATATATTTCCACAGTTGAGATCTTTCCCTTCTACATTTATATTAAAGTGAAAATAAATGATTTTTTGATATCATTAAATTCTAGAAGGAGATTTTGTAGTTTTGTTTTTTTGCTGCATCAGATTATTTTAAATATTATAGTAATCTATAAATATAAACAAAACCATAATCTACAAATGTATTTTATTCAATTTCCTTCGAATACCTTGAGGATTTACGAAATTTCCATGCTGATATAATTTTTCATTGAAGTGAATAAATCCAAAAGATTAAAATTTCAAATGAAAACTTTTGTACCTAAAATAAATATCAGCTAATTCGATTTTAATTAAATTTTCGAATAAAATTATAAATTATTTAAATTTTTCATAAAATTATGACGTATTGATTAAAAATTTTGTAGTTAAAATAAGCGTGTAAATATGCGCTCATTGCCAAAAATGATTTACCTTTTCTTATAAGCAAATAATAAAGTACATATTGAAACCGACAGTTGTTTTGATATTTTTCATACTATGACGCAGAATATATTTTCATTTACAAAATGATTACAATAAACAGGATGAAATAAGAATATTTTCTGCGAATATACAATAAATTTCATTTTTTTTATTGTTAATATTTAATCAAGTGTGAAAATATTGTATAAGCATTTGAACTTATTATGCTAGAAAATTTTTTCGAAAGCTTAAATTTAAAAAAAAGAAGACTTTACAGCTTTCAGTCAAAATTATCAAATATATTCCATTTTAAATATACAAATAGACAATAAAATTTTGGTAAAGCAATGAAAACATTTTTTGTTGTTGTAATTAATACTAAAATAATTTGTTCCACATGAGTTTCTATTTGTATAATCGTGTTAATTACGCTAGAGTTTCGAAACAGTTGGGATTAACAGTTAAAGCTTTATGTTAGTAATAAAAATACCTTTTCAATATTATTAAAATAAATATAAGTTTAACTAGAAATTTAATTGTGGAGGTGGCAATGCTCTTAATAAATCCTGATCGTGGCCCTAATTAAAATCTGGAAGTAAATTATTAAAAGATATTTTTGACAAATTGGTTAGGAAAATCAATTTATTAGATTGTACTACAATATTTATTGAATAGTTAATAATTTAGAGAATCATGGTACAATGTTCGATAGATCGTAGCCTTTTTACCTTAGAACGGGACGCTTAACTGACAATATTATACCGGTGCGCAAAAGCGCCGCTGAAAATTCAGCAAATTTCGTATGGTATAAGGATTTGCATTTATGTCCGAAAAGAATTGAGTTGATACAGGAACTTTAGCACAGAAATCACGTAAGCCATCAGAAATGAAGTGAAAATAATTTAGTGATCCATAAAGAAGACCCTAATTTTTCCGAGGAATTGATAATAAGTAATGACGCCCATTTTAACCAAAGCGTTTTCTTTACAAACAAAATGACCACTACCGGAGATGTTAAAATCTAGGAGTAATTCAGAAACAACCTTTACACCCTCGTAGAGTGACTGTGTTTGGGCCAGAAGTATTATTGGTTATTAAGATGACTGGTGAGCGATGTAGAGAGATGCTACAGAACATTTTTATCCGTTAATTATACTAATCAGGGTTGTATGACCTGTGATTGCAACAGGCCAGAGCGACGTTATAAACCGTACACGTTGCAATGAAAATTCTGTAACTGATGTTTTATCGATTGAGTTCTTACTGTAACTGAAGTGGCAATATCGATTGAGTTCTTACTGTAAAAATACATTATGGAAAAGGTATGCGCTAACCAAATTAAGGCTAATGAACACATTCAAGGAAACAAATGAGGCAGAATCAAAGAAATTAGCCTTAAAATGCGTGAAAGGGTGTTGAAAAATGCTATTGAAAAGAAAATACGCAATTAACTACATACAAGACTTAAAAGACAAGATTTAATAGGAGGATACCAACAACTACGTGTAGTTCGACTTCTAGCCAAACGTTCTAAATTTACTACAGACAGCAAAGTACTTTTATAGAATGCGCTACTAAAACCAATCTGGACTTATGGACTAGAACTCTGGGGTCTTACTAAGCTTTCTATTTCCTATCGAATCCAATCCCTTCAATTAAAAATATTCCGTGCAATTGTCGACGCTCCCTTTTATTTTCAGAATAATGTTATCTATCGTGATCTTGAAGTCGTATTTATTTTTGATGTGGGTGTGTCTCGTTATAAAAAATGTTCCATTCTCGTATCTCCAATCATACTAATCCTCTTGTTCAAGAATTATCCTTCACTTCACTTCCAAAAAACACCCATCGAAAACGTGATCGTCACTGTTCGTGTCATTTTCTAAAATACTGAGACTAAACATAAGCACAAACTAGCAGGAAAAACTTTGATGATTGTTTACTCCTTAAAACAATCTAAAAAGATTCATAAAATTTTAGAAACATTTAAAAAATTATCATTTTAGTTTTAATATAATTTACATAGTATATGAGAATGAATTATTTTCGCTTGCAATTTACGTACAAATAATCTAAATGTCTTATCATAATGAATATTTTACAGATATCATTTCATGGCCAAAAACAGAATAAACTTTATGCCATATTTTAATAAATTTGCATCAAATACAAAAATAATCAGTAAAGAAATATGCTTTATGATACAAGATGAATCCGAGAAATCCTATGAATCAAAATAAGAGTCTCGAAAAAGTTTCAGTTGTTATGGCAATCATTTGCGTCATTCTCTAAAACCAGCAGGAATATTATACGTATTTTCGCATATTATAATTTATATTTCATACCGTTTTTCATCTAGATTTTGTGGTTGGTATAATTTATATTTTCTTTAGAGAGAAGTTGGCATTCTCGTAGATTGCTTCTATGACTTCACAGATCACCAAATCTCCACTAAATGGCTCCCTTCAGGGTTGTGTTACAACAGCGATAAATTTACAGCAAAATACGGTGTGAAATTTGTTACAAATACTCGTACTCTTCTCTTCGTTCACTGAACATTTGATTGTAGATGATAAACAGAATAGATAATCATAGTACAGAATAGATAGACGAAAAATATGAACAATTTTTTTCCACTTTTGCATATGAAGAAAAATCGGCGGAAAAAATAAATTACTTGCTGGAAAACATTTTATATGTTTTGAGAGAGACTGGGAAAAAATTACAATTAAATGTGATGGTTGGTATTTTGGTTACAGAATATGATATGCAAAAACACGAAATAAAAATAAATAAATAAAAAATAATAAGACATGAAAAATATTAAAACCTACTGGGTTTTATAGTTAGTTGCAGATGAATGCTGAATTTATTATAACACCTGGTTTGGTACTAACTTAGCGACGGTATAGAAATTTTTCACCTGGTCGTATGCTACATCTATAGGAGTTCCCAAAAAAATATTTCGATTTTCTTTCTTAGTTTTCAATTTCCAATATTATATCAGAAGTTTATGAGTTTCTTATTTGGGTTTCCTGAATACTATTTGACATGTGTGGATTTTTTTTTAAATTGTATGATTCACGATATTAAGAGAAGCAAAAAATTAAGAATATTTTTATTCGTAACAAAAATAGAGAGCATTTCATCCCTTTTATTATTTTTCTACGAAATTTAATATGTTTACTTGGATAGTAGTCGCTTTACGTGCAACGGCTTATAATCTTAAAGTTATTCTATGACTATCTGCGGTTTTTATCTAGGCAAGCCTTTTTTTTGAATACTAGTAAGGAGTGTTATACTATATTGATTTTATTATAATAATATCCGCAAATCACATAAAAGTGAAACTGGTAAAAATAATTATTGATTAGTGGGGATTATTATGCTCTTATTTCCGTCTGTCACACCTTTTGTCTTGACTTTTCGATACGATTATTAATTTAGAAAAAGTAGGCATTTTTGTAAATATTTTTAAAAATATTATTCTTTAAAGTTATGTCAATTTTTTTAGCAAATTTCAAGATCTTATAATTGTTTTTATTGGAACAATATTTGTTATGTATTAAGGAAAACACCCTCTCTTTAAAGGAGAGAAATTAATTCCATAATATTATCTTTAATTATCCTTTTTTATTTCGAAATTTTTTTAAAGACATAACACTGAATAGTATATTTATTTCATGTAAATATGTTTTTAGTAAATTAAATCTTTTGTAGATCAGTCTAAAGTTTTAATAAAACATTTAAACGTAAAAATTCTCTTAAGAAACAGGAATTATTACACATTTTAATTGAATAATTATTTACATTGTTAAATAATTTTTTTCATTTAATAAAGGTCAATACACTTTTTGGAATATAGTTAAAGGTAAATTGAGATATAGTGACTTATTTATTCAGATAAAATCGCTATTTGAAGGTAAGAAAACCCTTTTAAGAATGTATAGTATTTTATTTACAAAAAATATATAATTATTTTTCCATTACGGAGGTTATTTTGATATTCAAATAGGATTACCATTTTATCTTAGATAAATAATAGATTTGATAAAATTTGAATTTATTTTAAAAAAACTAAATATACTTAATTAAAAATTAAACAATTATTTATATTATTTCTATTAGTAATTCTCTTGCATAGTGTAGATTTCATTTAAAGACTCTTCTTTTTCTGGTTGAATTAAAGTGTCTTGTGGACTAATTTATCAAATACTTTTAATTCCATTTACTATGCATTATAGATATTTAGTTTCGCCTTTTTGCAAAATAAAATTGTTATAATTTTCCATGTTTTATCCACGTACTGGAGAAATCCAGAATAGTATTGGTATAGAAATTTCTACTCCTATCAATAGATAATAAGTACACGTATCGATAGAACTATTTCCATTCATTTTCTTAAACTAGAAGGAGGACTTTAATGGTGAAATAGCTGAATTTGTTTAGTAGATGTGTGATGTGATGCAAAAAGAAAAGTAACAATAAAAAATCTCTAAGATAAGACGTGTTGGTATTAAAAGTAAATTGGAGAAAAAATGTCAAGAATGGATTACAATAAGTTGGTGTCAAAATCGTGAAACAAAACGTGTTCATGAGGATTTATTCAATACAGAAGTTTGTTATCGTTTACAATTTTCTTGTTGATTTTTTTTTTTTGGAGCTAAACATTTCAGAACAACTATCATCCCACAGGATTGTGTCGATGTCATGTTAAAAAGTTACGACCATATATACGCTTCAACGTATACTACAAGTCGTAAAACTTTTATATTGGTTCACATTTTATAAATTTTACTATCGAGGCAAGGTGATAGAAGAAACTTCCAAATAATACTTGAAATACGATTAGTTAACAAATGTTATACACGCGATTTTTTATTTTAGTTACTAAAATACGAGTATACGTGTATATTCTCGACTGATTTAGCAGATGCTGTTTTAAGAGTTGCGATAGTTTCCTCCTTATTATGCGACAAGATCTTGAGGTAGTTTCTTGATATTTGAATTTACAACACCGTTGCTACACTGGTGTAACAATCTAGGATTTTTTGTAGATATTATAAGATTTTGTTATACAAATTTGTATATATTTATTTTTATGAAATTTTTATTATTTTTGACGAGAGTAGTATCTATTGTAGTAAGAATATACTATGTAGTTCTTTAAACTTTTGAATATCATCTAAGTGTAATAAAACTGTATAAATCTATATTATTTGTTAGTAATTGAATAAATCTTACTAAGTTTGTTCACTTTCCAATAGATGCAGTATCTCTTATTGAGTCATTTCTTTTGGGATTTTTATTTACAATTTTCGTTATTGTAAATAATAATAATAATAAAAATATAAAAACTTTTTAAATATAAATAATACTACTAATCAATATTTATTTTTTTGTAAATTACGTGTAAATGTTTTTTTTACTACAATTTATTTTTATAAGAAATCATTTTTGGTTATTAGTTGGATGTCTAACCGCAAAGATATATGCATATTATATGGCAGTCTGGTTCCGAAGGATGAATTTATGAATGTCTAGTTAGGATCATGGAGTTCAAAAATTCCAAAAATAAAATTAAGAGTTAGACAGCAAATTCATAAAATAATTATACTAGTAATAGGGAGTTTGTATTGTTTCTAAAGTAGAAGTTATGGGGGAGGGTAATATGACTAATCCTAATTCTTCTGATTTTCCTCTTCCAAAATTTAGAAACTCTAAGATTTACGTAGCGTTAGTCTAAAGATAAAAAGGAGTAATAAGATAATAAACTGGGTCTGAGTAGGTAATTTTGATTAGTAAAATTTCACAGACAACGCTTAAGAGATTATTCATCAATTCACTAAATAACAGCAAAGTTAGAAATTTATTATTTAAAATTGTGCATTATTGAAAATTTTATTTTGTAATTTATTAGAAAATTATGACTTGTATTTACAATTAATTGTAAGTTTATCTATATAAAAATTATATATTTAAAGTTATTTTTATATGCGTAAAAATAATAATGAGTAATTGAAATATTTATAAATACTGTGTGAATTAAATATATATATTTTTTTTAGTAATTGAAAAAAAAAATCCTTATGCAAAAATTACCATTACGAAGGTTTTCCAAAAATCAGTTCATCCATTCAAATTTATACCAATTATAAGTTATATTATAGTAAAAACTTTTTTTTCTCGATTTCGTCAATTTAAAAACTTTACCAATTATTTTGGGTTTATGTTTTGTACAAAGGAGAATATCTAAATCGTTACTCGACTTTGATAACTGAAGCCAATACCCGAGGGTCATTTATATACCAACCCTTTCTATATTTAGATAGAAAATAAAATTTCACGATAAAAGAAAGTGGTTTGTAGATAGTATTGAAAAAATAAGCAAATAAATATTGATTGTTTATAAGAATTGTGTAATATTACAATACTTATTTTCTATAACTTATACGAGTATTTTCTTGGAAAAGTTTCTTGAATATTTTAGCAGAGTTTGATTTTCTTTCCATTTTATAAATAGTTATTATATAGTAAACTTCTGAAGAAAATAGTCTACATTTGTAAATAGATAGGTTTATGTATAAGACTAAATACTACCACTTAAATAAGTAGATCTTGAACGTAAGAACTCTTATAGTTAAAAGTTTGTGGATAGTTTTTGCTATACACCGACATTAAATCCACATCGGAAAGCTAACTAACAAGTATTTATGATAGTATCTACTCGTATAATATAACTGGCTACCCTTTTAAGAGTAGCCTTTTTATTGAGTTTTGAGTCCAGCAGCCAAGTTACCATAAGCCATATGAATAAAGAATTTAATTGGGTACGAAAATTCCAGAATTCTACTGTATGGAAGAAGGATTCCAAAAACACAATCGTCTTGCGAACAAATACAAGTCAAATTACCGGCCACACTGGCAAGCATACGAGTATAAACTTCGTATTGGTGTTACATAGATATTGGTATTTATAATATTATAATGATAGAAGTCGTAAAGGATTTCTGTCATGAAAACTGCACGGATTTGTGAACTTAATCATTATTAAAGCTCTCTAATGATTCAAGGGTTTAGAATAATATACGAGATAGCAAAAACTGTGTACTAGCTCATTCTTAGAAAACATATCTTTTTCTCATTATTTGTTTTCTAAGTTATTGCTTTATTGCTATTATTATTATTTTTTTTTAACTTTATGAGGATATTTCTATGCATTTTATTGCTTTATTTATTTTTCCGATATCTTATTTTTATTAAGTTTTCTCATCGAGGATTCTTTGTAATTTTTTATGAGATTAAAAAAGTTTGCTCGAAATTATATGAAAAGCGTTGAAAATAAAATTTAAAAATTTCAGTGAAATTTTCGCACATTTCATATTAGATTTGTTTACTATATTTTTTTTTTAAAATTATAATTCATAAATCATAAATTTTTCTTCAATTTTATATGTTATAGTCCACTATACCAAGCATGAAATTGAAAAGTTATTTATAAATTTGTCTATTTATGAGGAATATATTTTAATGTCACAATCTGACATGTAATATATATATATATTTGAGATACTAACGATTTTTTACTCTTAACTTATGTTGTATAATTTATTTACGTATATTCATTGAGTAGTATTTACTAAAAGAAATCATAATAGAAATCATAGAAAAATTTAGATAAAAGGAGAAGAAAATAAACGAAATACTTTACAAAATTTTTATGTATATATAAATGTTTTTTTTTTTAAATTCCATGTCATTTTTGAAAAGTTTATCCTTTGTATACTTTTACAAATAACGTATGAATTTTTACTTTCCAACATTTCTTGTCCAAAATAATTGAGGCATATATCTTACACATATTTTCAATTTATTATGTCTTCTTGGAAGGTGTTTTGAAATTTACACACCGTAACTGATATTATAACATGTTGTGTATGCTATGCATAACTTGGGTAGATTATTTTTTATGTATTGGAAATTTTAAAATTTTTGATATGTAGTCTTGTTAGAACGGAAAAATATTTGAAATAGTCTAATTTGATATATTTTAACTACTATAAATTTGATTGATATTCAAAAAAAGTTGTTCAAAATTTTTGTTGTTGATTGAGATGCAAGAAAGTTTTTTGATTCACGTCACATGTTGTGTTAGTGATGTATAAATAGAAAACAAAAGCTTTGCAATATATATTTATTAATAAGTATGATATAAATAAGTCAGTGTCTTTTTTTACCTCTGTAATTCCCGATTGAAATTTTGCGCAGTAAAATTGGTTGGATTTACATATATTTAATATGATTGTTCTGACGATTATTTTATAATAAACTAAAACAATAACCAAAATACATAAATGCTCAATCGCCGATTTAAGTATTAATCTTTAATTATGTTCTGCTCGTAGTACTGCCAATTTATTTTCACATTTTTAATATTTTTTTATGTAGTTAAAAAAAATTGAAAATCATTTATCAGATAAGCTTTTAATTTGTTGGGGTATTAATTTGTATCTGTATCCCATAAGCTTTTAATTTGTTGGAAGAATTTTGGCGTGATCTATCAACTAGATTGTATACATCTTTGATTTTGTTAGTCGGTGTCAACTGAGCTCTCCATTTTTTAATGGACAGATATAAATCCTTTAAAAAAATGTGTCCGAAATTTCTTGAATTTCCAACAAAATTTTGTATGGGTAAGCACCATTTTAGTTAATGTTTTGGACATAAAACACGTTGAACTACAGCTTGTTCTAAAGGAGCTGCTTTTTTGTTTTTAAAACATCATTGCAAACAGTTTGTTGAGTACGTGTTTGAAAGAGCAAATCTGGATAATGCTTTCATGAAGCGACTGATAAAGGTGATAAAATGGAGGCTTCCATAATGAGCCGAAACTCAAAAAATCATGCCAAGTTGCGCAAAAATTAATATTTGTGGTTTCTTTAATTATTCACTGAGAAAAGCCAGATCGTATTTTGCACCACCCTTATGCACCTTCGAAAAGTATTAGGTTGTCCGGGAATTAATTGTTTTTTTTTTTATAAAAATTAAAGACGATTTTCTTATTTTATTCAATTAAATATTGTCCAGTCTGATCCAATACCCTTTGCCATCTTCCTGGCAGTAGCATGATTCCATGCTCATAAAATTTTTGTTCTTTGCTGGCATAAAACTGATCCAAGTGATTTTTGACCTCCTCCTTTGAATTAAACGTTTTACCATCTAAAAACTTTTCTAGAGACCGAAACAAATGATAATCGGAAGGTGCTAGGTGTGGAGAGTATAGTGGGTGTGGCAGTATAGCCCACCCAAGCTCTAAAATCTTTTGCCAAGTGGTCAAACTTGTATGTGATTTCGCATTATCCTGTGATAAGGTTTTTTTTCTTTAAGTGAATCATTAAATTTGTCCAACTGATGATAGTACACTTCAGAATTGATCGTTGTGTTGCTCGGTAGAAGCTCAAAATAAATGATTCCTTTAGAATCTCACCAAACAGATAGCATAACATTTTTTTTATGAATATTGGCTTTCAAAGTGCTTTGAACCGGTTCATCTTTTCTACTCCAGTATCTTTTGCGCATAACATTATTGTAGACAACCCATTTCTCGTCCCCAGTGATGACACGCTTCAAAAATGGATAATTTTCTTGGCGTTTGAGAAGCAAATCACAAACGTCAATGCGACGGCACAAATTTTTTTTCCGTAAGAAGATGAGGAACCCATATCTGGAGCTTTGAGATTAAACCTAGTCGTTTCAAATGATCATGAACGATCGTATTCGATAAATTTAATCTCTCAGCAATCTCACGAGTTATTATTTGCCGGTTTGCATCAATTAATGCCTTTATTGTGTCTTCATCAGCTTCAACTGGCCTTCCAGAAGGTGGTGCAACTTCGAGATCAAAATTGCCTGATCGAAATTTTGCAAACCAGGTTTGGCACTGGCAATTACTTAACACATCTTCTCTATACACATCGGATAATTTTTTCTTGCTTGAACAGCATTTTCATCTTTTCTATAGTAAAAAAATAAAATATGCCGAAAATGCTTTTTTCCACTTTCCATATTTAAAAGTGTATCAACCGGAAACTACTATGCAGAATCCATCAAATTTTTCTTTAGTCTTCCATTAATAACAATTAATTTAAAAAGACAACAAAAATATAGTGTCACAAAATTTTCTCATAAGAAAATTATTTGAAATTAACCATTACTGAATAAATATAAAAACAAAATAAGAAAAACTGTATATTATTTATTTAAAAAAAAACTTATATGAATAAGTTAATAATATTTACTATAAATTAAAAAAGATTAAGCAAAATACATAAATTTATTCTTTTATAGTTTACCAATATGTTACTAGCCTGTATTATAACAAGTAGTTTCAAATTATTTATATCTAGAATTAATGCTTAGAAAGTTATTTGAAATAAACAGATTTTCGAAAATATTTAAAGGTGTGACATCTGTTAACTGCTGACGCCTACGTATGCTATAATTATATTATTGTACATTTTATTATGTCACTATAGAATATTATGTAAAATGTGTATTTTAGTGTACAATTAATTTAACGATAATTATCGATAGTACCTGTTTTGAATAAACTATTTTTCTTATACATTATTTATAATTTTAGCTGACTCGTAAAAATATTTTAAGCATAATTGTTTAATAAAATTCTAGAGAATATTCGTTTTTTTTTTGGTCAAAAAGTGCATCCAATTTAAGTTTAATTTTTAACAAATTAATATTTATTGTAGTGTATTTATAAGTTGTAATCATAAAATGTGAAATAATATCCAAAAATTTTAAAGAAATGTCATTTTTATGGAATTTAAGTTAGTTTAGATATAATTAATTTTATAAATGAAAATATAATGGAAATTGTTAAATCTTTAAAAAAATTTGAAAATAAATTTTTTCTTTTACTGATGTGCAAAAGTTATGACCGTTTTTTATGATCCCAGGTGAAAAAATTTTTTCTTCAGAAATGATGAATAGTATCTTCTTTTAAATGATTGCATTATATAAAGGATGCTTTCCCTCAACTTTATATTCAGTTTTGGCCTGGCCAGAGTGCAGTGAAGAGCTCTTGTATTGTTTCAAAATGTCGGTCGATAAAGTGCATTTACGTCATTGTTTACTTTATGAATTCCGTAAATACAATACCGCGAGTGTGGCAACCAAAAACATTTGCGAAGTGTATGGAGCAGATGTCATCAAAGTTCGGCAGGCACAAAGATGGTTTACAAAATTCCGATCTGGGGATTTTTCACTAATTGATCAACCACGTACCGGGCGGCCATTGAAGTCTGATGAGGATAAGTTAAAAGTCATAATTGACACCAATCCACTTCTTACCACCAGGAAGATCGCGTCGATGATAGGAGTCAACCATACAACCGTATTAAGGCATTTGAAGCGTATGGGGATGGTTTCGCGGTACGACGTTTGGATACCTCATCAATTGTTGGCTGCCAATTTATTGGATCGTGTTTCAACGTGCGTTGCTTTGAGTGCGAGACAAAAACATGAACCTTTTTTGCATCGTTTGGTAACGGGAGATGAGAAATGGGTCGTGTACAACAACGTGACAAGAAAAAGACATTGGGCTATACCTGGACAAGCTCCATTAACAACTTCGAAAGCCGAAATCCATCAAAAAAAAGTTATGCTTTGTGTTTGGTGGGATTGTAAGGGTATTGTGCATTTTGAACTCTTGGAACGCAATCAGACAATTACAGCAGAACGATATTGTCAGTAATTATCCAAATTGAACATCGCCCTTCAAAAGGATAGACCAGAATTGGTAAACAGAAAAGGGGTAGTGTTTCATCACGACAACGCGCGACCACATGTGGCTATGATGACCCAACACAAGCTGAATGAGTTGAATTGGGATGTCATCAAGCATCCACCGTATTCTCCAGATCTTGCTCCTTCCAATTTTCATTTATTCCGATCACTGCAAAATTTTTTAAATGACCAAAAATTTGATACAATAGAGCAGATAAAAACATCCCTTTCTACATATTTCGCATCAAAATCCAAGGAATTTTACACTAATGGTATTGATAAGTTGATAGAAAGATGGGAGAAGGTTATAAGAATGGATGAAAATTATATAATTGATTAAATAAATAATACAAATCTAAAAAAAAAATGTTTAATTGTATATGTAAAAAACGGTCATTACTTTTGCACCAACCCAATAGTACAATTTACTTGTACTATATTAGTTTGTATATTTTCCTTATTATCTATAATTAAAATCAAAGTAATAAATCTGAAAATTTCAATTCAAATTAGTACAAGATGTCTCTGAATGTGTAAATATATAATATATACGTTTATTTAAAATTATACGGGAATATTTAAGTTTTGACTTCTTGTTATCGTATGTTTCCTATAGTATTATAGTATAATGCTAATGGAAATTATCCAATTAGTTTGATTACTTGCGATAAAACCTAATTGCCGTAGAGACTGACTGAATGAAAGCTTAGCGCATGTCCTGAAAATCCTTTCGATTATCGTTATAATATCATGGATTAGAATTTTGTTTTTATTATTTTCACTGTATAACTTTGAGTAGAAAATCAGAAACATTTGGTGCTCAGTTTTACTGGTCACCGCAACTATGATAATTTCATAGAAGCTAGTATGCAACAATATAGTTTACTGCTGTCAACTTTACTGGTATTTTGAATAAAATTTTCCACATTATCTTTAGTAAACACGAAAACTCGTATCTATTGAATGTTAAACTAAAATTATATAAACCATATGGAATCGTTAAAATAATTTACTGTTCACAATTGTCGTATAATTACCTTACTCAGAATAAGGACTTTTAATTATGTGGTTGGGTGATTTTCACAGAAATTCATTCAACGCAAACAAGCAGGTCTCTACTTAACCACTTATTCATTGAACTCCCACAACTTCTAACACTCCATCAATCCATCCATGACACTAAATGAAGCAAACTTTGTTTATGCGTCAAAAGTTTAGCTAAGAATGATTGTAACCACATTTAAGGTAAAATTTTTATAATAAAACAAATCGGTGTATGAGTTTTATAACATTGTTTTTTCCACATCAACCAAACAAAGGCAAATGTGTATCATATTCTATTTCACATCCTGTATATGACGATAGTCTATATAAGAAATCTCTAAAAGTAGTCGCAAAAATTTTTTAATTTAAAAATTTATAATAATTTTCTAATTGCAGTAATTATTCTCAAATATATTTTAGTCAAATATGGTTGGTCAATTTTTTCCTGGAGGAATACTGACGTGTTAATATGTGCTACAATAATATTTTTGTTTTTACCGAGAAATATTATTATTTTATATTCTAACCTTTGTTATTAAAGAAATTAAATTTGATTAAAAAAGTTTGTTTTCATTTATTATTTGACATATAAATCTTCGTACATTGTGTATTTTATTGCATTAAAAATTAATTTTTATACAAAACAACCTAAAATGAGAACATAAGTTTGGAATTAATTTAAACATTATTATTTTCACTATGAATTTATCCTGTATCCTATTTGGGTGTGCGAGTATATTTGCGTACTGGAAAAGTTTTCTCTTTTATTAACAATAATTTTTATTGTTTAAAGGAAAATTATTTATTGTAATAATTTTCCATAAAATTTATATTTTTCATATTATGGAATTTTTTTTGTAAAAAAAACATAACAATTAAAAAAGTTGTATTGCGTAGGATATTTAGTTGTAAGCAGATGCTTAATTTGTACAAAGATTTTTTTAATACTCCTAGACTTAGTCTTTATTGTATCTAAGTTTTCCCAAGGTTAATTTTTTTCAAGATTATTTTTCAAATAATCAGTTACTGTTAACAAGGACTATATAATATGTACTAGGTGTTTTAAAGGTATATTTCCAATTTTTTGTAACGCTCAGAAGATTATGTGACAAATTGGCTAGGGAAAACAATGAATTAAATTGTTCACGCAGACAAATCAAATCAATGTGAAATTGTTGCGCAAAATATTTTGCATAAAGAACTTCAGCCCACATACCATAATTGCCGTCGACAATGAAACGAACACAATTTTGAGATCTATAAAGAATACTCTTATTTTAAGAGGTAATTAATACACTTATTTTGACTTAAGCGGTCTCGTTAGTAAGCAAAATAGCCGTTTATAAAGACGTTAAAATCCAACACTAATTTGCGAAGAATATTAATACATCCTCGTAGAGTGACTTTGTGGTGTTTGGAATAGAGGGTCATAATTTTAGAGGATGCTACTGGAAATTATATTTTTGTGATGAGGTGTGGCAATAAAGAAAGATGCTACAGAACTTTTTCATCCGTTAATTAGACCGATTGCGTTTGGATGACATATTATTCCCAGAGTTTCAAACTTCACACGCTGCATTTAAAATTCTCCGACAGATATTTCATGGTCGAATTATGCCAAAAAGTGGGTATATTGGTTTGCTCGTGGCGACCCAAAGTTAACTATTCATTGTCTTTTCTTGCAAGAATACTTAAGGGAGAAGGTCTATGCTTATCCGACCGGAGATAATTGAATATCAATGAAATTTATTCGGAAATGTATGAAAGTATGTTGAACAGTACCATTAAAAGAGAAGACCATGTCAGAGACTGCCATTTAGCCGATATTGCTTTCCATACATAATTTACAACTCTATATAAATGATGTCGACCAACCAAACCACTTTTTTTATTTCAATACAAAATTATTTGGAAATACGGTAATCTTCAGAATACACTGTATTAAAATTTAATTAAAAAAGTCCTTTTAAGGTACAGTTTTTTTTAACATGAGCTAAGGAATAATTTTGAAATGAAAGATTAGTTCAAGAAAATTCTCAGTGTATTATTTTCTATAAAAAAAAACATAAAATATCAAATGTCATATTTTGTAACTCTTTTTATCATATTGATTCGAGTTATACATGCTCAAATTACTATGAATGTTTAATGTTTTCGCGAGTAGCTTTATAATAATATCTGATTGACATTATTACCTCGTAAATAAATAATTAACTTTGAGTGATAAATGACCACTTAAAAACAGGACATACTATTTTTAGTCAAATTTCTAACTTAACACAATCTTTTGTAAATAATTATTAATTTCAATATTTTTTTTATCCTTAAAATACTTGTGAGATAATAGGCTTTATTATCTTAGAAAAAAATGTGTGTAATCACTTACCACATAATGAATTTAATCTTCATTGAAAAGAATGGACAAAAATAATTTTATTTTTAAACTTGAACAAAACGCTCTAGAAGTGTGCATTTTTTAGGCATTTACTGATTTTCCATTAGGATGATAAGAAATCACTAGTGTCATGTACATTTGACATAAACTCACTATGATAAAATTCTCAAAATTGGATAATCTTAATCGATCTGTCCTAAAAAAATTGACTTTTAATAATACTCTGCTTGACTTTGGTGTGAATACCATTTTTTTTATGCTGTATTTTCATTTTTATAAAATTCATTAAAACAGATTTTTGATGAGATGGCCATGCACGTTTTTGCAATTTCGTCAAATCTGTATAGCTGTTTGATTAATAAAATTCATTGGAAATACTAAAAACATTGTAGAAAATGGATGCGGTGATGTTGATGATAAAGAGATCAATCAGAAACCATCAGAGAAATGTCATCGAAAGTTTGCTGGTTTCTCTTATAGATCCTTGGGGCATGTTTTCATATATTTTTGGTTGAAATTTTTTCCAAAACCAACAACAAATTTATTACATTGCCATACGAATGAGAACATGCTATCAAGTGCTGCTACGATGCGATGGTATATTTACCAATCTGTCACCATAATGAACTCGAATTTTTTTCTGCTATTTTCTAGTTGTAGATTCAATCAGATTTGTCCAATTTTCTTCTTGTTTGTCCATTTGATTATTTTTTCTGATTAATTTAGAAATTTTTTTTTGGAAGAATATTCAAAAAAAAAAGCTTTTCTTGTTGAAAAAAACTAAAAAAAACAATTTTTGATCTCTACAGAAATTTACAAATGGGTAGAAGATATTTATTTTGTGTTTTACATAAATTGTTCTATAAAAACTAATGTGAATATTGCAATTGTTCAAAAATCTCAAAATTAAAGTAACAATATTTTAAGTTAGTTAATTCGGTGTATCAAATAATAACAAAGATACTAGATATCCATACGATTCATATTCTTTTCAGAAATGACTTTTATTCTTCTAGTTGCAATATACTTACAGGATTCTTAAAATCAAATTACTCCTACGAGTTCCATAAAATTAGCTATTTATACATATAACCCGCCAGTTATCAAGTTTTCAAATGTCCTTGTAGTCATAAGTGCTGGGGCTTATATTTAAGAAGCAGTTAAAGACCAAAATGAAACGGCCTTTTAAATAAAATATTTTCCCTTCTTGGACCTCTCTCTTAGCAGTATAATAAATTTAGCTATAACTGAGCTAATATATATTAAATTTATTTCAAGTGAATTGAAATTTTTCTACATTTTACATTTTATTTTATACGCACATATTTATATACAAACTTCAATATTTCTTTTCATGTGGGCATGTATAAAATGATTACTATAGTGGTAATATTTCTTAGGAAATGTTCAATTTATGGCATTATTTTCTGATATCCTTTTTATAATCTCAGAACTAATCTTCTTATCCTTTCTCTTCCAATTCGACCTTTTCTCAGATTGAAATTTCTTATCACTTTTATAGTCTTATAATAATATTATGGGCCATCCCCTTAGACACTTACAACTTATCGTCATTATTAACGATTTTCCCATTTTTCCACATATCCGAAATGGAAATGGAACATAATCAACTCGTGTTATACGGCTTGGTACTTGGTGGTATTTCCATGATATGAAAATTATTCACCAAATGGCTTTACTTTATTGTTATTTCCGTATCATGTATGTAATATGTGGAAATTATTTTCGTATTTTTGTTCGCGAAAAAAATTATCCATGGAATCTGATGCCGCAAGACAGAAAATTATTTGTAAAAATAATCCAACATGGAAGCAGAGAATGAGGAGAAAGTATGAAAAATGAGTAAGATTTGAATTATATGGTACATATTTGCAACGTATTTAATAAGATATTCCATATTTAGGAATAATTTCATAAAATTGCCATACCATTCTCATATAAATACATAAAACTGGCTTGGTTTCATTTATGAGGCTTAGAAGCTTTCAAATAATCAATTAAGACTCTCGAATTTCACTCTTATTTAATGTGGTTATTTCTGTTGGATAATTATACCTCAAGGATATTAGTTAGTGCTTGTTTTGTTTAAGTTGTCAGCTATATGGTAATAATTAATGGATTGCTTCAAAGATATTATGTAGATTTCGTACAATATTCTACAATATTATTTTTGGTTTCGATATGGTTTTGGCAATATTTGTAATTTTTAGTGACTTGGAGAAGACGGCTTTAAAAAAGAGAAGCTATATTTATTGTGACCTAATTGGTAGTTTAACCATAGTTTTTATTTAAAACACATTTATAGTTATTACATTATGATTTAGTTATAATCGCTTTCAGAATTATCATGAGAATTAAAGATATATTCCTACCATAAAATTAAAAGAATCATAAGTTATTTATAGATTTTTTGTTGTTGAAATATTAACCACTATTCCACATTCATAAATATAAAAGATTATTTATTAAGATATGAAGAAAATAAAATTTGAAAATTTTAAATAACAGGATAATTATTGAATAAATTATATAAGTCCGTTAATTTTATGAATACTTCTAAGGCTTAAAGAAATTATGTTTTTAATAAACTTTTCATTTAGGAAATATTTCATAATAACTTTATTTTGAGTAATCGACGTTGTCAAAAAAAATTTTTTTTGGTAAACAATAACTTTACAAGGACTGTTTAACAACTAATTATGTAGTTTTAATTTAAGATTATTTAATAATATATAGTTGGTATTAATTTTTTTTATTTAAATCTAAATTTTCTATATTTGTGACCGTATGAACTTCCATATTTTATTAGCTGTAGGAGGTGACAAAAATTTTATTTTTTACAATTTTCTATATTTACATATATTTAAATGCATAACTTAATTAAAATATTCCTACCAAATAAAAATTTTAAAATTCATTTAATATTTCTATTATAGTTTCAAGGGAATATTAATATTTGATTAAGAAAATATATATAAAAGTGTTTATATGCAAAGGGTAAAAATTTCAAAATTTCTAAAAATATTTTAATCGACTTGACACTATCCAGCAGTGTTTTCGCGTAGTTTAGTTTACTGCTTCCTCTCTTGAGTAAAAAGAATATTGGCCGACTATATTTTTGGACATAGCTTAGACGTTCGACGAACTATAGCATTCTGAACTTCTATGAAAACTTAAGAGAATGCTGAATTTTCGGACCGATATTTTTTACTGGTTGGAAAAATTACTTCTCAGATATTTATTATATAACATTTATACTCATAATATTACAACTAATAAGTAACATATGCCGGTGGCCATCCTAACTCATCGAAAAAATCTTACTATAGCATCCACTATCGTACAAACCCATATTCTAACAACTTTCTTCAAAATTGGTTTAAAAGCTGGATAGTGAAAATGAGCGGACAAAAATGCATTCATATTACTTTTCACTCTTTGCCAAATACAATATTCTTCCATATACCAGGCGCATAAGCTTAAATCAGCTGTTTGGTCATAGATGGCGTGAGTGAGCGTATTAAGCTATCATGTCTGCGTGCCATGGGGAAGATTGAAAAGATCAGGAAATGGGTGCCGCATGAATTGAACGATAGCCAGATGGAGCGACGCCAAAACACATGCGAAATCTTGCTCGCCAGACAAAAAAGAAAGTTGTTCCTGCATCGAATTGTGACAGGCGGTGAAAAGTGGTTGTATTTCGAGAATCCTAAACAAAAAAATAGTGGGTTGATTCCGGCTAACCATAAACATCTTCTCCAAGACCAAATCACTTTGGACGGAAGACGATGCTGTGCGTTTGGTGGGATCAGCAGGGTATAGTCTACTATAAGATGTTGAAACCTGGTGAAACTGTCAATGCCCACCGCTACCACCAATAACTGATCAAATTGCACCGTGCTCTGCATGAAAAAAGGACGGATTATCAACAAAGACATGACAAGCTGATTTTCCTTCACGACAACGCACCATCGCACACGTCAAAAATGGTCCGAAACTACTTGGAGACACTCAACTGGAATTCACCAAACCTGGCCCCTTCCGATTACTACCTGTTTTCGTCGATGGGCCACGCGCTCGCTGAGCAGCACTTCGATTCTTACGAATTTAAGAGGTTTGCCTCGAAAGATAAGGAATTTTTTTGGCGTGGTATGCACAAATTGTCCGAGAGATAGAAAAAATATGTAGCTAGCGAGGGCAAGTACTTTGTTTTTGCTTTCTATGAAAAAAACAGGGTTTTTTTTTGACTAAAAAACAGCGGATTTAAGCTGGTACTTTATAGGGTCATTTTTGCACTAAAACCCTGCCTTGACAAGAAAAATAACATTTGTTTGCAAACGCAGTATCCATAGCTTTTCTCAAAATTTCATGTAAGACGTTGCCTACACGTTGCTTACCATGACAGCTATGTCATATACTTTCATTTGATGGTCTGTTAAAACAATTTTGAGTAATTTATCAATCATTTCTGATTTGATGGCATCATTTAGACGATCTGGGCGTTCTTTATAACAAATGTTTATACGGTCACGTTTAAATTCAGGTATCTAATATCTTATGATCGATAACGATCACTGTGTAATAGTGATATCCAACGTGACCTAAATGTTCCTTTTGTTCCTTTTGTTAATCACTCTCCCTCTTGATTCTTTAACTTCTAAAAATAATCATGACATGCGAAGGGGTGTTCACTCAATTATCAAAAAAATTGATAACAAATTTTTATAACCATTAAACGCAATTTTTGCCCACTTTTTATGTAAAGTTAAATGGCTGCCGAAGAACTTATTCTTTTTAAAACATTTCAAATCAGTTCTATGCAATTTTCTCAATTTTCTGTAATGATTATAAAATAATAAAAACGATTTGTATTTTTCTCTTGAGTCAAAAATAACTTTTTTTTTGTATACACAAAATTAGAGTTAATAATTTTTTTATTTGACAATTCTGAAAATTTATTCTTAAGATTTCATTTTGTCATCTGGTATTTTTAATATATCGTTGAGAAATTTTGCATCAACAGATGAATTATTAAATATATTGAATAATAAAGAAAAAAATATATATTTGGAAATATACATATTCCCTGTGGAACACAAAATACTGATATTCACAAAGGCATTATTATTTAAGACGATTATGTGAAAGCTTGAATTGATATGCGAGTATTGAGTAGGTGAAAACAATATTAAACATAAAAAAAATCGAAATTTTATTATTGCTTGTTTTTATGTAAGTACTCACATACCTTTTTAGAATAGAAAGACTATTGACAGAATTTGTATTTTATATCAATATCGATATTAATATTATACTGGATAAAACACGGGGACAGGGAATATATATTGTAATGTATTTTGAAGTGCAGAGTCAAATCAAAGTTCTCTAAGTGTCCTTTACCGTACTTCAAATTGAATGAATACAAAATTGTACAGAATGCTGGCTTTTGGTGAATTTTTCTGAGCTGTTTAACTTTTATCAATTAATTGCTATATGAAGAACCAGAAGTAGGATTTTAAAGAGAATTTTTTCGGTAATTATTTAAATTTGTTCACAGATCTATTGTGTGTGAATATTTTTCTGAAAAATCTAAAATTGGCAAATAGATAGAGAAAATATATCATCTGAAATCAAATCATTTATTATAATTGTTTTGGTTAGATATCTTTTAATACTATTTGATATAAATTTTTAGTTCATTCATAATATTAAAATTAATAAAATAAATATTTGTAAAAAATTTCAAATATGCTATTCAACTCATTTTTTTTTAATAACTAAAATTTATTTTAATAACTAAAAATTTTTGATCAAATATATGTAAAAATTAAACTATCTTACATAATAGTTCCAAAATATACTATTAATTATAATCCAGCTTATTTTAGATAAAAAAAATCCTTTTCAAAACCATTTTAATATGGTTTTATTTATTCTCCATTATTGAGAATTTTATATTGAAAATTATGTTTGAAAATTTTCCCCGAAAGTAAACTATCAAAAAATATAAGAGTTTACTTTTGATGATATTTGTTTTTTATTGCTATAAAAGTATAGTTAATAATGTTGCCAAATTAATTATTTTGGGCATACCATATGTTCGGATTCCGTATAAACAGTCAATTTTAATCAAACGCATTAAAAAGATTGAAAAATTCATTGAGTGAATCCTCAAAAATATAGAAGAAAATCCGAATACTGATGAACAAAAATGATTCTTTTTAGAAAAACTCGTAATTTTAGATTTTCTTCGCTATGAGTCGTAAAGAAAGGATGAAGATTTCGATCTCTGATTATTTTAATGTAAATCAAATTTATCTAATGGACCTATAAAAGGGTATAAAATTGATTTTTCTTATAGTTTTTATAGTTTTTCTATTGATATAAAAATGACCTATTATATATTTATTAGATACAGAATTAATGCGTTTTGGAATTAGTTATATATTTTATATTTTTATTGAATTCGATTTTTGGAATTTTATTCTATCGATAAATTAAGGAAACTTTTAATATTTAAATCTAAGCCATTCACTTATAATAGATTGATTTATTTAAAATAGATTTTTATAGAATAATAAATAAAATATCATTCTTTTTAAAAATTTCTAGAAAATAATATACAATATTTGGTATTATATAAAAAATAAACTTTTGATTAAATTATTTCATATTTTCTAAATTGTTAAATTTGTTTTTTATGAGCCGAAAAAATATTGTAGGTAGAGCTACTTTTTGAAATTAAATATTTGAAAAATAAATTACATTTTGTTTTGTCATTAAAACTGAATGATCATGAAAAGAATGTTTTAATTTATCTATCGCTTAGATTTAAATATTAGATAATCATAGTTAGGCTTTCGAAAAAAGATAACTTAGAAAACTATAACTTAGTAAAAAATTTGAAAACATCGGTTTTAAGACTTTCAGGGCCAAATTATTCCAATTAATGGATTTTGCCACTTAATTTCTCTATGAGGTCAGGACATGTTAATTAGAAAAATGTGTCTATGAAATCAGGACACTCTGATTAATTAGTACAAATAAGCTCAACATTAATATAGAAAAATTAGTTCTCATATCTCTTCGCAACGAAATATTCAAATAAAAGTTATATTTTCCAGTTAATTATATATTTGTGTATAATTTAAAAGATGTTATGTAAAAAAATATTATATATCAACCGCATTCTGTTTGAAAAAGGATTTAATGCGAATCATATTATAAATTCTGTTCGTAGAGTAAAAACTTTTCATTTTCATTTAGAAAAACTTATTAATAATTATTTCCTTTAGTTGAATTTCGAAAATGTTTTTTTTTTTGCAGTCTTAATAAATTAGAAAATTTAACCAAGATGACAACATTTGAAAGACTCTTAATTACACAGATTAACCTCAAGTAAACATTAAAACTTTTGCCATTATTTATTCAGTTATTTTAAGTTGAAATTTCTTTTGATTTTCTGAAAATGGACTAAAAACTTGATGTATGGTTTTGGTAAAGTTGGTCGAAAAGTTTATTTTATATAAATACAAAATTTTAAATGCCAAATTTCAATTGTTTATATTTATTTCAAAGAAAAATACATTATATAGTGGGTGTCATATACATTATGTGATTCACAAGTACCTAAAAACTCACCGAATAGTGGACTTTAAAGAACTTTTTTTTATAGCTGAGTAGTATAGGTTTTTTTTTAAAAAGGATTAAACTTTATTTAAAATGAACAACAAAAAGGTAATTAAAGTCATATCATCCTCGACTGTTATTTTTTTGATACATTTTGAAATAAATCCATTTCTATCTCCACTTAAACGTGCTTAATATTAGCTTCCAAAGCATCAATTGTTGCTGGTGAGCATTTACCAACGACTTTACATATCCCAAGAAGAAATAATCAAAGGACTAACAGTTCGGCTGAAAAGTTTAGAACGAAACACAGTAGAAATATTTTTTTTTGCAAAATTCATTTTTATTATTCAACATAGTTGCCTTCGAGGGTGATACAGCGATTATAGCGATCTTGCAACTTTTCGATACCATTTTTATAGTACTCTTTCGGTTTTGCCTCAAAATAGGCCTCAGTTTCGGCAATCGGTCTTAAATTTCTTGCCAGCGAGCATTCTCTTGAGGTCTGCAAACAGGAAAAAGTCGCTGGGGGCCAGATCTGGAGAATACGGTGGATGAGGAAGCAATTCGTAGCCCAATTCATTGAGTTTGACTATCGTTTTCATCGACATGTGACACGGTGCATTGTCTTGGTGAAACAACACTTTTTTCTTCTTCAAATGAGGCCGTTTCTTAGCGATTTCTTTCTTCAAACGATCCAATAACGGTATATAATAGTCGCTGTTCATCGTCTGTCCCTTCTGGAGATAGTCAATGAATATTATACCATGTGCATCCCAAAATACAGACGCTATCACCTTGCCAGCCGACTGTTGCGTCTTTCCATGCTTTGGATTCGGTTCGTCGCTCGCTCTCCACTCTGCCGACTGCCGATTGGACTCTAGAGTGTGGTGACGGAGCCATGTTTCATCCATTGTCACATATTGACGCAAAAATTCGGGTTTATTGCGCTTGAACAGCTCCAAACACTGCTCAGAATCATCAACACGTTGTTGTTTTTGGTCCACAGTGAGCCCACGCGGCAACCACTTTGCTCACAGCTTTTGCATGCCCAAATATTCATGCACGATATGTCCAACACGCTCTTTCGATATCTTCAGAGTCTCAGCTATCTCGCTCAACTTCACTTTACGGTCATTTAAAATTATTTTGTGGATTTTTTTGATGTTTTCTGCCGTCACCACTTCTTTTGGGCGTCCACTGCGTTCTGCATCAACTGTGCTCGTACGACCAGTTCGAAATTGACGAAACCAATATTCCACAGTTGAAATAGCTGGAGCAGAGTCCGGATAACGTTTGTCAAACCATGCTTTGGTTTCCACTGTATTTTTTTTCATCAAAAAGCAATGCTTTATCAATACACGAAATTCGTCTTTATCCATTTTTTTTTCAATAACAAAAGTTGCTCCACTCAAAATGCTATATCTCACGAACCAATCGACCGATTGCTGTCAAATTTTGACAAAAATTATTTGAAGCATGGGGCTTTGTGATAATTAAGTAGATTTTTGCAAGAGGCGCCATCTAGATGTCATGGTTCTCAACTTTTCAGCCGAACTGTTATATTGGAGGCCAGGTGACAGGTCCTCTGTGTAAAATCAGGTTATGTCTAAATCGTGTCTTCAATAAATCGATGGTTTCTTGTCGTTGATTGGCAGTAGCGCTATCCGCTATAACGTTATCCGAGTCTATATTGTCTATGGTGTTCAAGAAGTAGATCTTGATCATGATCAAATTTTGCTGTCTATTGACCGTAATATGAGTTTTGGATTTATTTTGGAAGTAATAAGGACTGACGATGCAGACGTACAAGCCACACGAAACAGTGTATTTTTATGGATAAAATGGTATCTCTTGTGGTATGAGAGGCACTTGGATAATTTGGAAATATGGTATTATTCTACAATAAAATTATAAATAGCATTTAATAAAAATCATTGATAAACATTTGTTGATTGGATATGATCTCTAAAGACCTTTAACCAATTAATAATGCCAATTAAATTTCTTTTAACATAAATTATAATTTTAAAGGTAAAAAAATAAATTATAATTTTTAAGGTATTTTAATTTTTGATAAAATTAACAGAGTTTAATGTTAAAAAATCCAGAAATAACTTCATGTTGAGAATTTAAAAAAAAAGTAATATGTGTTGCTGAAAATACCCAATAATAATATCATAAATACACTTTTTTTTTTGCATCGCAAAATATAAATCAAATAGAAAATAATCTCCAATAACTTATATGTAAATAATATGTTTCTTTATTTATTTAAAAAAAAAAAACACTTAATAACAGAATTATTCATTAAAAGGAACTGATTTTTGCAGAAATGTGCGTTTGCATTGTTTTAAAAAATTAAATAAAGTCTAATCTTGACGATGAAATTTCCTAACAAAGAATCGAAATGGAAAAATTATCTGGTCTTATAAGAGTTTATTTTAGATTTCAAAGGATTCACGATTTAGTTTGTTAAAAATAATCCTGGATGAGGAATACAATTTTTTCCTTTTAGACTATTTAGAAATTTTAGTATTAAGAGAAAAAAAATGTTGAAATGTTTTTGTGTCGACAATTTTTACGGAAGAAAATCTTTTCTCTATCGCATCTGTA
This sequence comes from Atherix ibis, assembly GCA_958298945.1. NCBI lineage: Eukaryota > Metazoa > Arthropoda > Insecta > Diptera > Athericidae > Atherix > Atherix ibis. The sequence goes on from OY282607.1 coordinate 70,667,516, forward strand.
GGGGAGCACATCGTCCATCTGTTGTGCAATAAAAAAATGTGTTGATTTTTTATATTATCTAGCCATATCTGATTCCACATTGAGATCCTTTGTGTTTGGTGGCTCTTTTGCGTACTAAATTGAATGTGACTGATTCGTATTCGTATGCCTTTTGTTGATGGTAACTTTTTCTACAATATCACGTGTACCAAAAAACATGTAATTGCAAATGACTTGCTTTCAACAAAATCCCCCCATATTTGGTTAGAACTCTGCGTACTTTGCAATTGTATGAACAAGAAACGCTGCCTTTGCAGATATGAGCGTTACGATATGATTATAGTACATAGAATAACCATGAAGATTATGGTTATGGTGTCTTTTTTACAATCCGAGCTTTTGATAATACGTATTTCGTTTCCGCTAAAGGAGTTTTTTTTTTTATTATGTTACGTGCTTTTGTACAGTTGTCATCATCGAATGGACTATCAAGTTTTACAGTGATGTGGTTTGCGGATGTTTCGTTTTTTAATCATGTTTTTTATTCAACTTATCTGATTGCGTTTTTTACAACAGACAAAATTTTTTGTACGAAATTTTAATCATCAATGAGCAGTTTCATTTTATTGCTTTGATTTCATAATACATTAAAAATAATTTTAATACTGTTGTGAAATAATCAATGGTTTTGCATTTGATATATTGTAGTTAAAACTTTAATAAGCAAAAAGTATTTTTTTAATTTTTTTTTTCACTTATGATTTCGAAAATTATGTCAATTCTCGAACCAATTTACATTTTGCTATAATCATTCAATATGCCTTTCACTTAAGTTATGTGCTATAAATATTATAAGTATTTATATATGCGCCTTTATTAAAATACAATCTTGCATGAATTTTTTTTTATATTAAAAAATAATAAAAGGATACGCTCGGTTTTTGACAGCCTAGTATTTTAACGTTTCAAAGGACAACAAAATCATTACATTGATATTTTTCAGATGACATAACTACAACAGGTCCAGGAGCTTTTTTTCCCATAAAGAAAAATTAATGGTGAGAGGTATCGAGCGATGATAGACAATTTTTTTGGCCTCAATTGACCGCTATGGATTTTTAAAATATCTGGTTCCAACAGGATGATGCGATTTAAAGCCCTTAGAATTTTTTTATATTAGGCTACGTTAAATTTATGATCTATATCAATGAACCAACAACACTTTCCGAGCTAAAGAACAACATCATTCAAACAATTAGTGATATTCAGCCCGATTTATGCGGAAGAGTCATTCGAAATTGGTGAGATTCAGTCCGATTTATGCGGAAGAGTCATTCAAAATTGGGCCACGTGGATCACCTCCCGCAAAATTATCTGTCATGTTTCTTCTTTTGAGTTTTGAAGATAATTTAATTTGCAATGAAGATATCTGCTATAGTTTATGCACAACTCTTTTTATATAATTTCGAAGAAGAGAAGCCCCTAATGTAAAACTCTTTTTTTCTGATTTACAATAAATCTAGCATTATTTTAAGGCAAGGAGGATTTTTTATTAACGTTTTGCAAGAAGCCCATAAATTGTTTATTAACTATTTAAAAGTTTGCCCATAAATTGCTTATACAATATTTTAGAATTATTTTAATATATAGACAATAAAAGTAGAGAATTCACATAAATTAATAAGTAGAGAATCCACATAAATTTTCTCTGCCGTAACCCATACCCTTCCGTATATCTGAACAGCAGTTCCGTACCACTAGATAAGGTTTGGTCTTTAGGACTTATCTTATACAAACGTTTAATAGATTTGTCTAAGATCAGTTCTAAATATATATAACTTAACAGACGATACCATCTTCTAGATAAACATTCTAAACGTACTTTAATGCAAAACCCTATAGAAACCAATATGGACTTACGGACTTAATCGACTCGACTGCGGGTCTGTCATGCCTTCCAATTCTGGTTATAAACAATCTTTTCAGTCAAAAATACTATGTGAAATTATTAATGCTAGCTTATATTCAGATATATACATGAAAATAGAATAAACTCTAATGGATGCCAAAAGCTTTCATGTTAGTTACTACTGTTATTCAAATCGGCTTGTTAATATCTATAAAAAAAACAACAACTCTTTTAAACCACAAATAAAATTATAATTTTTAAAACATTAATCAAAAATAAACTATTTTTATAAAAAAATATTTTTTTTTTTTTGGAAAATATCTTCGATTTTTCACTAAAGCATTTTGTGCGTAAAATTTTGACATTTTATTATGCCTTAGAATTTATAATTTTTTTTACATTTTAAAAATATTTTTATGATATTTTACTAAATATTTACAAGTTTACGTGATAAAACACCTATTACCCTATGAATTCCAAAAAATCTGATATAAATATGATCAGACAGAAGGAAATTTCTTTTTATATTGAAAGTTCCATGAATTTTATTATAAATTGTTTGCAATAATTCAAAGTTTATTTGAACAGTTTTAATATATGTCAAAGAATAGGAAGAGAATTTGTATTCTCTAATGAATTCAAAAAATAAAAACAAAATAAAATACTTTATTTATTATTATTAAAATAATAAAGGTAATGAAAGCATCCACTCCTTGACCTAAATATTACGAATATACCTGGATAAAAATGATCTGCGCATATTTTGAAAAATGATATTGTTTAGATTTAGTTAGCTTAAATTTCCTAGTTTTCTATAGCATCATTAATCTTAGAATAAAAGTCAAGCAGAATACCTACTTTGTATACAGGACCTTTTTCTTGTGGGGACCTTAGTTGAAATTGTACTGAAGATAAACAATTCACATTAAATACCGACAAGTCAGGCAAACCATTCATTCGTGACGTAGATTAGGATTTTCGGAATTTCATATATTTTTCTATATCCGTATTTAGAGGAAATCCAATTCTACTGTCTTATCAGGTTCTATTATTTACTAAGCTAGGCACGTGATATTTGGTGAAAGGTAAATATTGAAAATAGATAAGGAGCACGTTCGAAACAACGCATTATATTGTATAAATACACCACCTTAACCTATCTAGCCGTTCGAAAACCTATGTTACAGCAATCTTCTAGCCAGCTTAAAAATTCATTGTAGATACTACACGTATCTATGTATGTAGATATTTATGTATATCTATAACCAGAAAATTACAAAATCTCGTTTATTTTAGATTCAGTTTATAGAGATATTTTGTTTGCGTATACACCTCCAATATACGGATATGATGTGCAAAAAATTCTTTCTTCGAAATTACAAAGTCAAAGTAGAAAAATTCAAATTGAAAGCTTAATATTCTCACATATGTATGCACATTTCTAAGTAATTTCAAATGATTTTCTGATTTTCATTCAGATAAAAATTGATTTGCTTATCGTCAACATTAAAACTGACTTTCTAACAAAAAATATTTAATCTTTAAAATTTAACACAAAAAAGAATACAAAATTAAATTAATCGAAATCTACAAGTTTTGGATACTTTTAATCTCAGTTATCTTTGTAATAGAAATATATTCGGGCAAGGATAATATAAACATATTTGCATGTGTTGTATGTGAATATACGAGTGTAATAAATATGTTGATAATAAAATTTAAGCCATTCTCATTTTATATGCTAAATTTATGTTATTTGAAAAATTTATAATAATTGAGCCTTGATTTATTTTTTTCAATACTTGTATTTTTGAATCAATAGTACTCAAATTATTTTAGGCCATAAAACACCTTCTGTATAATTTAAGAAAAAAAATTTTTGTTTTAACATAAATAAAAATTTTTTATTTCTTAAGTAATTATGTAATATAAATTTTTTAATTAATCTTATAATGGTATTAATGAACCGCCCATATGTCAATTGCCTATTTTAATATTAGTTTCGCATAATTACTTATATTTAATTATATCAGTAAATAAAAATAGTAAATTTTTTGTTATTTATTTTTAAATATTGTATAATCGTATAAAAAAATTAAAAATACAGTTTTCATATTTTGACTAAATTTATTACTTATAATTATCATTTTACTGTTTTATGAAAATTTAAATTTTGATATTCGTAATATATAGAATATGTGCTCATTTTCATAAGTTTTTTATTTTATTTTTATTTTAATATAAAAAACTTTGGAAAAATATAAAATTGCCTAAATAATTTTTTTTTACTTTGCTTATGCTAAGTTGTCTGTAATATTTTAGGTAATTGGGTGCAAAATTATATATAATATCAAGCGTCGGTCGTAAAATAGTTTTTTTTAAACTTTATTTTATTTAAGTTTTATATAAAAAACCAGTGCACATAAGTGGATTTGATTTTTTTTTTCTTTTGAATTTTGGTCTAATTAATATTCCCTGGACATTTTAAATATTCTTCAATTTGTCAGAGTATTGATTTTTTAAAAATATTCTATAATCGCATCTGAACATATTTATTATTGCAAAAATTATTATTTAGTTACTATGATTTTTTATTGAATTATATTATCACTAATTTTAATTTTGGTATTTTTAAGCAAGAAAAAAATGGACATTTTTTTCAAAATATACCATAATATTCTTTTTTGCTAACCATTGAAATATCGTTAAAATAATTGTACTATTAGCTTCTAATTTGCTTCTAGTTTGAATCATGACGTCTATAGAAAATAATACATAAAGAATACCAAAAAGGGTTTTCTAAGCAAATTGCCGACAAACGGCCGCTATTAACTATTTGTGAAAAGGAAACTGTGGCTAAGAAATGAGTATTCATGTTACTGAGAAATTTTCCAATACCATAATAGCGACAGAATCCATTTTGTTACTTTATTTCAGGATATGAAGAGATATTTGGGTACAGTTAGAAATTTCAGATACTCATTCATTTCCTTTTCTTGTTGTTATTATTATTTTACAAATTTTTTCGGTACAATATATTTTACTCAAAACTGTTATCTACAATATATCTATGTTTGGAAGATTCAGCAAAAAGGACTTTAATGTCCCTATGACGCTTTTGTGTAAAGTCTTATTTTGGGCTTAGGCATTTTCTATTTTTTTATGGTGTTAAAATACCATAGCAACGATGAAAATCTCAACGATTCACAATTTTTTTTTTATGTATGTACATATAATATGTATCCAATTTTTGTTAGCTTGTATCCTTATTTAACAGCTTTCACGAAATAATTTGCATTTCTTTCTACAATATATAGAATTTTTTTAACAGAAATGGGAAATTAACATACCGAGTAGAATATTTGAGTATTCTGAACTGGATATTTAATCTAAATAATCACCAAAAGAACCGCAATAACTTGAAACTATAGTAAAATTTTAATTTTTGACCTATTCTTTTAACGTTGAGATATATTTTCTATATTGTTTTTCAATTTAGGTTTTTATATTTAATTTTAATTATTTATCTAATTATTTTCTTATGCTTAAAACGATTGTTAATTAGAACATACTTATAAAGTTTAAAAAATTAAAAAATCAATTTTTTCACTATAAATTTAAGTATCCATATAAAGACATAGAAGAGAAAACTCATTCTATCTAAATCGAAAAAAAACTTACTACTCTCTTACAAATTGATCAAAAGAGAAATATTTTTCCTTCCTACATTTTATATATTGTAAATACATTTTCGGAAAGAAAATAGGATTGTCCCAATTTATTTTTAAATACACATATAAGTTAAGCTTTTGGCCAAGCCTTGTACCCGGCCTTACTGTGGAAACTGAAGAGGACCCTCTCTTCTACATTTTACCTAATATTTAAATTATTTCTTTTGAACTGGTACTTTTAATTAATTAAATCCAATGAGCTCACGAATATCTATATGCTGGTGTTCCGCAAGAAAGTATACTTGATCCGGTTCTCTACAACACTTATATAAGGTGTAGTAAAAAGTAATCAATTATTTTGCCAATAGAAGGCTTTAGGAGTCTGTATCAACCGTTTTAAAAGTGCGAACGGGTTGTACTAGATGGCGTTAGAAAGATAAGATTTTGTACTAGAAGCTTTCTCATTTTGCTTGACTCAGTATTTCTTTAGCACGCGTTAAAGATGGACACCAACAAAGAGAAAATACGCCATATTTTACAGTTTTTCTTCGATAAATGCGAAAACGCAAGCCAGGCAGCTGAAAATGTGAATAGTGTTTATGGTCCTGATACTGTAACAGTCAATCATGCGCAATTTTCGTTTCGTCGATTCCGTTCCGGTAATTTTGATGTCAAAGATGCACCACGCTCTAGAAGGCCAATTGTCGAAAATGTCGATAAAATAATAGAAATCGTCGAGATCGACCGTCACGTAAGCACTGTTTCGATTGCCCAGGAGCTAAACATTGCACAAAAAACCGTTTGCAACCACTTAAATAAGGCTGGATACAACAAGAAGCTCGATGTATGGGTGCCACACGAGTTATCGCAAAAAAACCTCTTGTACCGAATTTCCATCTGCGAATCGCTGCTGAATCGCAACAATATCGATCCATTTCTGAAGCGGATGGTTACTGGTAATGAAAAGTGGGTCACTTACGACAACGTCAAGCGACAACGGTCGTGGTCAAATCGCGGTCACCCGGCGCAAACGGTGGTCAAGCCAGGATTGACAGCCAGGAAGGTTTTGCTGTGTGTTTGAAGGGACTGGCAGGGAATCATCTACTATGAGCTGCTCCCCTACTGCCGAACTCTTAATTCGGACCTATACTGTCAACAATTGGACCGTCTGAAAGAAGTAATCGCCCCGAAGCGGCCAGCTTTGGCCAATAGGAGAGGAATTGTGTTCCATCAGGACAACGCCAGGCCGCATACATCGATAGTGACTCGCCAGAAGTTCCGGGACCTTGGTTGGGATGTTCTTATGCATCCACCTTATAGTCCGGACCTGCCACCAAGTGATTACCACCTCTTCCTGCCTATGACGAATGATTTTGCAGGTGAAAAATTCGCCTCAAGAGAAGATTGTGAAAATCGAATGTCCCAGTTTTTTGCCAATAGGGACGAGGGTTTCTATGAGAGAGGCATTATGAAATTACCTCCAAAATGGCAACAAGTTATCGAACAAAACGGTGCATATTTGACCTAAATCGTATCATTCTATCTATGCTAAATAAAACCTTCAATTTAATGTAAAAATAATGGATTTCTGTTTACTACACCTAATATTTCGGATATTCTTATCTATCCTAACGCATTCTTTGCTACAAATACATATGATATGGCCTGTGTCGCATTTAGCCAAAACCTCTAAAGAGCGAAAAGTAAAAATTTCGGTGAATATTTGCTTATTATAGCTCCTAAATTTTCGGACTATTATTTCATTTTTTAAATATTTATTTTGCAACATAATTATCCTTAATACACAAACACTTAGTTAAAAGTTGTTTTTTATTTGATGGATCTTATCTTCATAATAATAAAAAAATTTGTTTTTTAGAAAATGTTCACATTACTATCGAATAAGAGTACTGATTTTTAATAAATATACATTTTGTTACAATAGAATTAAAGAACAGTGAAAAACAAATCCAAGAAGAATTTAATAAATTTTAATTAAGTTTTCGATAAACTAATTATATAAGAATTTCTAATAATATTAAATTCTCAATCTAATTTATAAAAAAAAAGTGTGCAAATATTGAAAAAAAATCAATTACAATAGATATTAAATTCATAAAATAAATATTAAGACTTAATTAAGTAAAAAATTATATATAATCCACTTTTATAATACAGTTATTTGTATATACCATAAATTAATTAAAAATATTAGCTTTATTAAAAAGGATTATGCCTCAAGCTGGGCAGTATAGAAATATAAAAGTACAGAACATCAAACATTTTCCAAATGTAAAAAGATTTGATTACCAGCAGAACCCCGAATCATTCAACTTTATTAATTAACAGAAAAATCCTAATTGGAAGATATGATATGCGAAAAAGGGATTATAAATAAATAAAATATAAACTACAAGAGAAAAATGATCCTTTTGAAGTCCAGATAGGGTAAAAATTAAACATAATTAAATTAAAAAAAAAAAGATTAAAAAAATTAAAAATATGAAAACGAGCATATTTTTTAGAATCTCGATTACCAGATATTAGTAATCAGGAACAGTATGCTTTGTACATGAAAAAATTTATTTATTTCTAGCCAAAGGGTCCAAACATTTTAAAATCAGTAAATTTTCTCAGAATTTGAAATTAATTTCTAAAGTTGGAATAAACCAGAAAATTTTAAACGCAATATAAATATTTGATAAATGTTTTTTTAGTTTCTGGTTAAATAAACTCTAAAGATAAATTTGATAAGAAAGTTTTGAAATATGAAATATGTTCAAGGTGTTATGTTAATATAAAAATTGCTAAATACGAAAATATGAAATTTGAAATCCTAATAATGCAAGGAGGGTTTTTTCGTCGTATTCCTACACAGGATGTATTTGCTAGAAATCCTTGAAAGTTAAGCAGATTTTTGTTAATGTTACAAGTTAAATATTTTTCCGAAAGGATAATATTTGATAATAGATTTTTTCTAATATTTTAACAGTAAAAAAATGCTAAAGAAAAAATAATCTGCACAATTGAATCAAATGAAGCTAATAGAAAAGCATAATTACAATAATTAGCATAATCCTCTGCACAAAAGAGTTGATATTGTAAATTTACCTAATTTAATATATGTACATAGGGTACCATTTAATTTTAATAAATAAATATTAAAAAACTCATTAAGGATATGCTTTTAATATTCAATCCTTTTGCTAAATATTTCAGTTCACCTTAAGTAATGTTTGTTTTCAAATAATAATAATAACAATAATAATAAAAACAGAATTTCTATCATCTAAAAAGCAGCAGCTGATACGTGGATACTTGTTCATATAATAAAATTTCATTTACGAAATCACTAGTATTAGTAAGTGAAATTATCGATAAAATTTTTAGGATTAGAAAAATTATTAAAAATTTTAATGATACGTGTGTATATAATTATCATAAATTATTAATTTTTAAAAGATATTGAAGATTATCTAATTGATAAAATCTCATTAGATCAAAAATTCGATACTGGAAAGCAAGTAACTTTACAGTAAAAGATTTAAGTGGTCGTTTGAAATTAATATATTTTAGAGCTAATTACTTGTATGAGGATGATTAAATAGAAGACATTTACACATATGCATTGGGCTTATTAATTAATATTTAGTTTTAGCGGTACATGAAATATTTTATTTTCAAAGAAACTTTTTATTGTAAAAAAACGATAAGTTTTTCGTGTCCTGTATTTATACAATATTTACAGGGATCTAATAATGTCCATAATGGCAATAACTGCCTTTGATTTATTGTTTTCTTTTATTTGTGTGTAAGGTCTCATGGATGTAAGCCAGGGACTATGCTGTAGCGCCACGACCATAAGCCCATTTAGCGACCTATAAGTGGTGAGTTAGATGAATTTGGTTATTTGTTAGTTGAATGGACTTCTAATAGGTAATGAGATTTCTTAGAGTACATTTGTTAGTTTTAAGCATTTAAATTAACGAGATATTGGAAAGGGTATCTAAAAGCTCCAACATGGTATGAATTTTATTGGAAAAGAAATTGTGGGTAAGGTAACATTCCGTTAGAATATAAGCGCAAGTAAATTGAACGTTAAAGGATGGACAGATGAGGCAAGGAGCTTGATGATTTATTTTAAAATTAAACATTTTTTGCGATTTAAATAATTCATACTCTATTTACTCGTAATTATCCTTAAGAGAAAATGTTATCACTATCTCTATAGCTGCAATAAACTTTCTAGATAGTCGCAAAAGAATTTGATTAACTAATGAGAAAGTCGCTATAAAACTTTATTAACTAATAAGTGTAATCAACTAAATTTATTTTTATATAGATTTAACGGCTTTTAAGGATACTATTTATTAATTTTAATTTTAATTTTCTTTTAATATTTTATCTGTAATGAAATTTTATTGTTAGAAATCTTTTAAAATAAAATTATTTTATTATCAATAAATTTTATAAAAAAATTCAAAAAGCTCATTACATAAAAAAAAAATATAAACAAATGAATTAAATAATATATTTTATCAAATATATTTGCTATTAAATGGAGAAATAAATTTTAGTGGAAAATTTTGTCAACACTTTCAACGAAATAAAAAAATTAACATTTAGTTAAATAATTAATGACTTAATATAAATTGATAAAGGGAAATAATAGCGAATGTTTGTTTTGACATAGATTGTAAAAGATAATTATCATTCAGACAGTGATTGATGTGATGAATCCTAAAAACTTGATATGCGAATGCGGTATATAAGTAAGAAATATTGAAAAGTGGTAGGATAACCATTTTCAAGGAATTTTGTCCATGATTTCCTATTAAAGAATTAAGTATTCATAAGTTTATGAAAGAGTCACAAGGGGAAACTGAAGTGTGTATCCTCGTAAATGATTAACAACGAAATGCTTTTTACTCAAAAATAAAGTTTTCGTTGAACAGCTAAAAGTTATTCAATTTTATCGAAAAAAATTTAACTCTATTTTTGGAAATTTGAATATATTGTTTTTTGAGTACATGAATTGAAAATAATACCAATATAATTACTTTATAAAATATTCTAGGAAATAATTACCCATAACGTATAGCTTCTAAAATCTTCGATCTTTCATGTTATTATAGAAGACTTTAAAATTTTTTAAAATTAATTCATTTTAAATAAAAAGTAAAAAAAATTAATTATTATATTTTCGTATGATAAATTTGATTCTAAGTTCGTTATTGTACTTAATTTTATTTTAGAAGAATAAAAGAAAAAAATTCTTTATTATTATAAATATGTAAAAAATAGAAAAGAAAATTTTTTTATTCTAAATATTGTACGTCAGTTTGTGATTGGATTGAAAAATAATAATTCAAATATAATTGATTTATTGATAATAGATATTTCGAACGATTAATCTGAAATGAATTTCATAAAATATTAATAACGTCTTTTTTTTTTTAAAACAAATTAAAAGGTTCGAAAACATCCCCAGTCTACAATTTAAATGAAAGTGACTTGATTTTAGAGCATGATGGACTAGTATGTGGGATGAAATCCAGCTCGTAAACATACCAGAGTATCTATAAATAAAAATTTATTCATTAACTTATTAAAATTGATAGGATCACATTATATAAAATTTCCTATTTGTATTACTTCTAAATCTAAACGGATAAGAGTATTAAAGATTTCTTAAAAGATTTTCACAGATTACAGTATAAAAATAATATAAATGAGCAGCTAATTTAATAATAATTACCAAAATTCGCAAGAAAAAGTATCTAAGAATTTAGAAAATTCTCATAGCAAGAGAAAGTATCTATGAATTTAGAAAATATAAATATTAGTCGTTTTGAACATTTTTGAAGAAATTGTTGCCTTTATCTAATTTTAAAATTATAATAAAAAACCGTAAATACCTTATTTATATAAGAAAATTTATAATTTAATATTTTAAGAATATTTTGATTATATTAACAGTATAGTCTCTGAATTCTTTTTTACTGTTGATCATCAAATGCACTTAAGACTTGCCTCATAACTTTTAAGATACAATTTTTTATAACCTTAAAATATAATTAAAATAAAAAATTATGTACATATTAAATAAATAAAAAATGTTATTATAAAAGTCCAAAATTATTAGTGATTACAAAAAATTTAATGATTATATTTTATTGAACAATAATTAAAAATATTCCAAAGCAAGCAAATTATAAATGTTTTTATTTTAAATTAATGTTTTAGTGGATGGCTTTTTTTTATATATTCAAGCTATTCTTACGAGGTAACTTCTTCGTGAAATGTTCCCGCTAAATGATTTGGAGTTTGCAACTGGATAATTGTGACATTCTTTATAATATAGGATATCACATTGTTATGCTTGTTTGTCAATTTATTTTATATAGTGTGAAATACACTTTTATAGGCAAATAGGACGACAGTTGAGACTACAATTAATCTTCCCAAACATCGCAACGATACAATTTTTAGTGATAGTCTCACACTTTTGGAGGTTATTTGTGACTGCCTGCATTCGATACTGATCATAGGAATAACCAAAATGTTAAATTTCGTTGAGTTTTGAGTGGGTTAAGAAAATTCTCAGAATCCGGATTGGTCTTACCACACTTAGCCATGAATTCCTCTTCAGTAACCAACATTGTCCTTTATGCCATTCGTATAGTGTTCAGATTATCATTTCCCATATTTCAAATCAATTGTCGCTTACTCCAGAATTTTTTTTTGACTAAGAAACGCCTAATTATGGGGCTCCTAGTTCCAACCATTCCTTTTCCAAAATCTCTTTTTAAATTTCTAAAATTTATGTGCGTTACGTTCGATCAGTTTGATTATGAATGATGGAAGTGTAAACGCACAGAACATATGAAGCATAAAATAATGTTTTTTTTGTAAAGTTTTACTATAATCACACATGCACATTAATGATAATTTCCAACATATTTTTTTATATAAAAGACATTATTGGAACTGAAATGAAACAGAAAATTATATTATTATTTTCATTTTTATATCAAGATAAATGTAGAGATTCGTGAGAAATAATCATGCAATAATAAGAGTTAAGTGAAATCCGTGCTGAAGGATATTGGTGGTAATTTTCTATGCTCTAAGAATTTATATAGCAGAACAGTGGTGGAATATTATATTAACTAATAGTTTCTGTATGGCATAATAAGCAATGAGAACAATTAAAAGAGTTAAAGTGTACACAAAATACTCCTTCATAATTGTATACAAATTGATTGGACAAAAAATATTTATTTTATTGATCATAACCAGATAAGTTTTATTTTTTACCTCTACACGTACGTACCTTTATTCTGCAACGATAATTTTTTTTTTGAATTTTTTATTTTTTATGCATAACAATATATATTTTATAAATAGTTTTCTATTTAATTTAATTGGATAATATCCAAAATACATTTTCTCCTTATCAGATAGACAGAATGTCTCAACTTTTTAAGAAGAAATCGTATACTTTTATGATCATGGAAGAGGAAAGCTTTTAATAAATCAATGAATTATTTTGTTATTTTTCTGCCAATAGTTATAGAAAAATATTCTATTTCTAAATAAATAATGTAACGAAATATTATTTATAGTTGATCAGACGTCAATAAAAACGTTCTTATTGGGTAGTAAAAATCAGTATGTTACCAAATTGGTCAACAAACGTGAGAATTTACATATAAAATTATTTATTTAAATTGTTTTTTGTTTTATGAAAGATTATATTTAATAATAGAAAGCATTTTCAAAAACGTTTGATACTAGAATTATGAACAATTTTCAGAGTGCTTAGAAACTTTTGTATTATTATTCCATTATAACATACAATAAATACATTCTCATTTCATTATTTATAAAGTTTAAATAACGCAAAAATCAAATAAATTTTATATTAAAAATGATCTAATTTTGGATTTTATGAATAATATATGTTAGTATTAGTGTACATTTGAAATCGTAAAAAGCGATCAGGACTTTAAATAGTTAATTGCCAAAATGCAGAGTAATATATTTTACAAGCAATATTTTTAAATTATTTCTAACTGAATATAACATTTCATTAACTATTGAAAGAGATCTGAAACTTTCACCAAAGAAGAGAATAGATAAGGTATTTTTATACATGTACTTTTTACTGAATTATCTACCAGGATAAAAGAAAATTTTAAACAGCATTAACAATTTACTGTAGCTATTTTTCTCCAATGTGTTTTGCATAATATTCTATTTAAGACTAAGAATTAAGGGCTAAGCAAATACGAGTCAGCAAACCTAAGTTCTGAGCTGGCGGAAATATAAGTTTAGACGTATTAGCACTCCTAGTTTTTAAAATATTTACTGATTTAGGTCATGTGTGAAAAATTTTAATCTGTAAATAAATTGTTATTACTAGTATTCAAGTTATCTGAGAAAACAAGATATGATGAAATGAATTAAGTAAATTTTAAAAGTAAGTGGCAAATAAGGACATGAATTTTGTTAATTTACTTTCTCTAAATTGGGAGTACAAATTTAATGTACAGGATATAAAAAGAGTTTTAATAATGTACCGCTTATTATTTATTACGCATATATTACTTACAATATTCCCCATCTTGTAAATTTTGATTTTCAAACAAATGTAACCACATCAATTTTTAATAATAAAATGTTGCATATCAAATTATTTTATTAAATTAATTTCATTTAATATAATTGTACTTTGATTATCAAAATGCAAAAAAGAAATTAAATGAAACCGTTTTTTCTCTCTTTTCAGGTAAGGAAAATAAACATCTACCTTAGTTTTTGATAAATTTTCTTCAGTGGTGTAAGTTTTAATATATATTTTATATATTATAATTTTTAATTTAAAAAGAAGACAAATTATATGAATAATTTTTGAATTATCTTCAATTAAATTTAATTAATTAAAATAATTTTTATTTCGAAATATAATCCAAAAATGTTGTATGCTAGTGGCAGATGAAATGAAGAATTGAATTTAGAGTAACATAAAAGAAATATATTTAATCTTTCTGTTCATGTGTTGATTGGTATCTGGTTGCTACTATGGTATTTACTCAGGCATTTACGTATATCTAAAGGAATTGAAACAAACACGATATGGAGTCAAAGGTATTAAGATTGTTGGGGAATGGTATCATAGCAATATAAACAGCTTAACGAATAAATCGTCTAAAATAATTCCACCACAAAATGTAGATGATTTTTATGATTCTTTTGAAAAATTTAGCAAAATATTTAATTATATTTGTATTGCTATGATACATCTCTGACAATCTAAATACACGTACCTTTGATTTAGCGAAATATTTGAGTTATATAATATCGTTTACCTTTTGTCAGAGATTTTAATTAACAAATGTTTAAGATAATTTCAATTAATTCCTCTTATTAATTCGTAATATCTTATTTGCTATGCCAAAAACCATATATATCAAGAAAAATATCCTTTATTTATTAATTTAATCTTTAAATAATTTTCTTTCATAACATATAATAATCAGCTTTAATGAAAAATTTTCAATCATATTATAGCAGGGAAAATAATCATTTTTATTAAATATTTTAATAATATGCTTCCAAATTTTGGTTGTTTTTAAACGATGGATTAAATGTCAATGTTATTTTATTTTTTTATAAAGGGATAAGGAAATGAGAGAAGAATGAAAAGAAAAGTGATTTTTAGAAATTAGCGTAGGACCATGTCTCAGTAGGTATCAAACCCACTATCCTTAGATGGTAGTCCTGTACGCTAACGGCTCTTGGCTTAGCCGACGTATTTTTTTTTCATCATTAGGTTGTTCGGAAAGTAATTTTGTTTTTTTTTAAATATAAAAATGAAAGACGATTTTCTTATAGTGAATTAATATTTTATTCTGGCCTTTCTTTTTTAAGTGAATCATTCAATTTGTCCAGCTGATGACAGTATACTTCAGAATTGATCTTTGTATTGCTCGGTAGAAGCTCAAAAAAAACGATTCCTTTTAAATCCCACCAAACAGATAACACAACCTTTTTTTGATGAATATTAGCTTTCGAAGTGCTTTGAGCCGCTTCATCTTTTCTACTCCAGGATCTTTTGTGCTTAACATCGTTATAGACAACTCATTTCTTGTCCCCAGTGATGATACGCTTCATAAATGGATCATTTTATTGGCGTTTGAGAAGCAAATCACAAACGTCAATGCGACGGCACAAATTTTTTTCCGTAAGAAGATGAGGAGCCCATATGTCGAGCTTTGAAATAAAACCTAGCCGTTTCAAATAATCATGAACGGTCGTATTCGATAAATTTAATCTCTCAGCGATTTCACGAGTTGTTATTCGCCGGTTTGCATCAATTAATGCCTTTATTATGTCTTCATCAGCTTCAACTGGCCTTCCAGAACGTGGTGAATCTTCTAAATCAAAATTGCCTGATCGAAATTTTGCACACCAGTTTTGGCACTGGTGCTCACTAACACATCTTTTCCATACACATCGGGAAGGGTATCAACCAAAAACTACTACGCAGAATCTATCGAATTTTTTCACAACCAAGCCTTGCTATGTCAGCTGTCAAAATACATATGATTCTGTAGCTTAAGGGTGAAGTTGGTTGTGAAAAAAAACAATTAAGTGCTCTGTTGGGAAAAAGCGAAATTACTCTCCGAACAACACAATATTTTAAAAATGATGAAAATCATCATTCGTATTTTAGAAGTCACAAAGTGTGTTAATTTGTCGATTATTTCAGGAATTGTAAAATTTGCCATATAAGATAGTCTTATAGTATTTAATGGCCACCTTATGGTATAAATATTCAAAAATTATTAAATGAATAATTGTTTAAAAATTTTTTTCCCTAACAATTATCAAAGAATAAGTTTAAAAATTGGCATTAAAGTGGCATCTAAACTTTGATTTGAATATTTTGACTTTAAATATTTTTGGGGGAATTGCTCTATTAACTGAAACGCACTTTACATCCAGGTCATACTTCACGATACGAGACTACGATACATACAGAACTGATCATATTGACAATACGGCGCATTTCCTTATAAGAAAATCCATTAAACATAACATTCACTCCAATTTCTCCTCCGAATCACTGCAATCTACAGTTGTTACTATTGATTGTCCTCCCAATAAATCCATAACTGGATCCGAATTTTTATCCTTCTTACACGGACTTGGAGCCTCGTTCCTGGCAGGTGGTGATTACAATGCTAGACACCCTCAATGGGGTTGCCGCGTTGCTAACCCTCGAGGAAAGATTCTTCAAGAAGCTCTATCCCATACATCATATCAAATAACCTCCCCTCCAAATCCAACAAACTGGCCAACATCTGTTTCAAAACGACCTGATATCCTCGATTACTTCATTAGCACTCCTTCAATTACCATGAATTCTAGTATTGAAACTCTTTCCGATTTAAACTCTGATCATAGTCCTGTTCTCCTTACCCTTATTTCTAAGCCAATCTTAAAGACACTTTATCCTAGGCTAATAAATGGCAAAATAGACTGGAACAGATTTAGATACAAATTAGACCAACAGATTGACTTAAACCGAACGTTAAAAACAGCAAATGACATTAATGATGCTGTAAATGACCTCACTATTATATATACAACATGCGGTCACAACCGCTCACATCTCTTACAATACGACACAACCACAACAACAAAATTTACCAACTAAAATACGGACTTTAATTAACGAAAAAAGAAAAATGAGAATGAAGTGGCAACGCGTACGAATGCCTAGCTACAAACAGGAACTTTACCGACTACAACGTGAACTAAAAATGGAAATTAGTAAGCACTATAATGAACGGCATGAAACTTATACAAAATCACTCAGTGACAATATATCTTTATGGGAAGCCACTAGACGAATACTCTCGTACAAAAGAACAACACACCCACTGAAACAAAATGTCGGTAACTGGGCAAAAATAGACAAAGAAAAAGCCGAAGTATTTGGTAAACATTTGGTAAATACTTTTGCTCCATATGATGATATAGAAGACAAATCACATACTAACAAAATCATCGAAGAACTAAGTTCCCACTCCCTATGAGTCTTCCTCCCAAAAATTTTAAGCCCTCGGAAATTAAATCTACAATTCTGCGCCTTCCCAATAAAAAAGCTCCTGGTTATGATCTAATAACAGCTCCTATTCTGAAGCAAATTTTCCGAAAAGGTTTAGTTTTAATCACATATATTTTTAATAGTATACTGCGTACAACCTATTTTCCTTTACTCTAGAAATATTCTGTCATTAAAATGATTCCTAAACCAAATAAATCCATTAATTCTCCTTCCTCCTATAGACCTATCAGCCTCTTACCAATTCTTGGTAAGATATTCGAAAAACTGCTATTAAAACGACTCTACCCTGTCTTAGTTAATGAAAAAATTATTCCTGATCACCAATTTGGCTTCCGATTTGAACACTCCACTATCCAGCAATGCCATCGCATTGTTGACCATATTGCATCCTCTCTTGAGAGGAAAGAGTATTGCCCAGGAGTATTTCTAGATATCTCCCAGGCTTTTGATCGTGTGTGGCATCCTGGACTCTTTTGGAAACTCAAGAGCTTTCTTCCTTCAACATACTACCTTATTATAAATTCATATCTCTCCCAACGACATTTCCAAGTTGCAATGAACTCAGAATCGTCGGAAATATATCCTATTCTCGCCGGAGTCCCACAAGGCAGTATCCTTGGTCCCATATTATATAATATTTATACGCATGACATCCCGGCTTATCCTAATACTGTCATTGCTACTTATGCAGATGATACGGCCATACTTCCTACCCATAAAAATCCTGACATACTTTCACACTTTGTCAAGGTAAACCTTAATAGCAACATGATACCGCAATATGATAAAGTGCGTTATTTGGGACTTTTCCTGGACAAGAAACTAACATGGAACCCACATCGAAACTAACGAAACTAACAATTAAAAGTAAAATTCTAATCTACAATACAATTATAAAACCAATTTGGACATATGGAATTGAACTTTGGGGTTCAACGAAACATAACAATTACTATCGCGTTCAGGCCTTACAATCCAAAATCCTCCGTAAAATTGTTGATGCCCCCTTTTATGTTCGTAACACTGTAATACATCGTGACCTAAATGTTCCCTTTGTTCATGACCTGTGCATTTCCCGCTATCAACAATTTCTCTCATAAGTGGACACTCCTATCATCATAATCCACTTGTGAGAGAATTGTCTTGTACAGCCCTCCCCGGAAACACTCATCGGAGACTTAAGAGACAATGGCCTAGAGATTTTCTAGAGGAATCTAACTTCCGTTAGTTGGAGAAACGCCGATGGGTCTTTACTCCCACTTCATGATGCACAAGATTGTTAATTAAAATGTTATGTAAATCTGCTTGTTACAATAAAATTGTAGTTGCAGATAAAAAAAAAAAAAAAAAAATATTCTTGGTAATGTAGCGTAGTTAATAATCCATAAGCATTCTATTCTTCGTGTCCATTTACATTCTATTTTCCTAAAAAATGGTATAAAATCTTTAAAAACCTCAATTAAAACTTTTTAAGTACATACAAGTTAAAATACATTTATAATAGTAAAATAATATAAAACAAAAAAATAACTTTTTCATTCATAATTAGACATAAAAAGAATGGTCCTTAAATATTTTTGATCGCAAAGTTGTACTTTAAATATTACGAAATTGTACTTTCCTTAGAAAATTGCAAGATACCACCCACTGGCACAATATGTCTTCGAATATTATATTTGAAAATATAATGAAATATCTTCACCGTATCTAAGTAAAAATCTTGAATACGAGTATATTCTATAGATGTTGTGTGAGCCTCTAGATGCTAACTGAGAAATGGTGGCAAATGTTAGTAAGTGCAAAACGAACATACGAAATTACATTCTAAATCAAATAGTCCATTACAGGATCTTATGAGAAGATATTGAATTTTAGCTTTAGTGCACGTTTTCATTGTCAAACAATTTTCCAGGTGTCATACTTATTTAGAGTTTCTTTTTATAGAATCTGGTATTATTTGTACGACGTTACTCAATCAAAAACTGACTGATGTGATATTTTCATTTTTCAAATTAATGAAGGGTGATTTTCATCGCAATTTACTACAAAGGATATTGAAAAAGGATCTTTTTTTAAACATAAGTTAATATTGTTGTTTAAAAAATGAGGATTCGTTTTCTTTCATTATTGTTATTATTATTATTTTTCTTATTTATGGGTAGCATATTTATTTTTCTATTGAAATAATTGTAAAGCAGATATTTGAATTATTTTCTTTATGTTGTTCGTTTGCTTTTTTCAAAATGTTCGTGTATTTACGTTTTCTCCATTTTACCTTAATTTCTTTAAGTTTTATATTTTCTTTTGAAGGTTTCAAGCTATTAAGAAGTTACTCGTGCATTTATCATTTCTTATTGAACTGATAAGTATAAAGTACCAAGGACTTAAATTTCTCATTCATCCATTTAATATTAAAATAAACAATCTAGAATATATGGCATTGGCAATTTTACTTTGGATATTTTATATTGAAATTTGATAAAAGCATATTATTTGCACTTTTATTTACTGATGGAATTTATCAATTTGTTAGCTAAAAAGCATTGAAATTTTTTTCAGCTATGAAAAATTTATTTTTATACAATATTTGAAATATTTTAAATTGATAAATTTTAATTTAAATTTTCAGAAATACCCTTGATAACTTTTTCAATAAGTAACAAAACAAATTATATTACTATGAATAATAAGTAATATATAATATCCTTTTTTAAAAATGTACACTATACCAAAATAATAAGTACTTTACTCATGATAGAATTCAGGGGAATAAACGGTATTATAATAGTATTAAAAAAATATAAGTGCTTCAAGATCGAAATTTTGAAAATTTACAGTATACACTAATAAAATTGTGTCTATGTAAGAAGAGAATTAATGCTTTAATGAAAAACCATAACTTTCTTAAGGATTTAATGTTGCTCTTACGAGTCTTTTCTTTATTAACTGTTTTCTTAAGATTTGTATTTATATTTTAAATTAATTTTACTCCTATTTTAGATTTAAATACAAATCTTTTAGTTTTTATTAAAAATATGTGCACTTTCATAGAATTGAGATTTTTACTTGCTATGTCTACGAATGATAAAGGAGTTTAGTTATTAAAATAATTCTAATATGTTGGCAATATGACAAGTTAGTGATAAATGTAAAATCAGTAGCTGATATTAGCAAAATAGTATTCATTTTATCATCCGGTTATTTCAGAAAGATGTTATATAAAATTTTATAAACATCTCTCTATTAATTTAGTTTTGATAGACATTGAAATCAGACAAGGTTTGTGTTTTTATTTTTATGGAAAAAAACTAAATTTCATGTCTTAATAAACATGAAATTTTATAGTTTATATATTATACATCTTAAAATAATATTTACGCAATATCATACATGCAATTTTGGGCATGAGAAGGCTATGGACGAGATGGGTACCGCATTTGCTTGCAACTGACCAGAACCGTGTTCGTGTAACAACTTCAATAGAGTAATTTGTCATTTTTAAGCATAATCTAAATGAATTTTTTAGTCGATTCACAGTTTTTGATAAAATATGGATTCACCATTTTCCACTTGAAACTAAAGTTCTTTTAAAATAACGGACTTCTACCAAAAACGGTTCCATTGACAATAAAGATTATAGTTATTATTTTCTGGGATGCATATGGGATAATTTTCATCGACTATCTTAAAAAAGGAAAAACGATTACAGGAGATCTAACATCATTATTAGACCAAAATTAGCAGAATTATGTATTATGAAATTCGGCTTCCTCCGTTTATTTTCTATTCTAAAACATAAGGAAATGGATTGGTGGAAAGCAATTTTCATCTAATTCTGAAGTTAAAGCCGAAACTGTAAAGTTATTTGGCAGAGTTTAACAGATGCTATAAAAAAGTTAAAATGTCATTGGATAAAGTGCATCAAGTTAAAAATAGATTATGTTGAAAAAACAGTTAATTTTTTCTTGAATAAATGAAGTTTTTGCGTAATTTATCACTAACCTATCATACTGCCTTGTATGGTGAAAATTTCCAAGAAAAAGTATTTTCTATAATCACCATTCAAATAATTCAAATGCAAAAATAAAATATAATTATAAGAAATTAATAACTTTTGATATGAAATTGATTGAATAATATTTTATAATATCCAGTAATTAAAATAGTATAATTTTTAATAGCAATACCATAAATATTAAAGGTCTTATGTGTATGTAAATTCAAAATCTCTTATATGCTCCATTTTTGTACAATACAATTTAGAAAGAAATTATTTAATTTTAACTTTTCATTCTTTATAATGAGATTTCCTTTTTCCGGACAGTTGTTCAAGTAAGAATTAATTGAAAATCAATTTTATTCCAATGGAATATATAAAATAGAACAAATAATTTAATATGAATACAATAAATCCGCAAATTCAAATTTAATTTTATATTTTTTTTAAAAATAATAACCCCTCATTTAACAGCAAGCACAATCAAATACGAATACATGTAAAGTTATTTTCATTTATTGTTGATAATGCAGTTATTCGATTATCCTTTATAGTATTTATTATTATTTATCTCAAAAATATTTTGTTTTCTATACTGAAAATTGCTGTAAAAATATAAAAAATAACACTAATAATGAGTGAATAAAAAGGACTATTCATGTTGACATTAATTGGAAGCTTTTTATAAAATAATTTAGTATTATTGGCACTTGATGTATATTATTAAAATTGGTTTAATTACAATAAAATGAATAGCATTGGGGGTGGATTGTGTTTATGGAATGATGCGATATGGAATATTTTTCAGGAGTAGTAGTTAAAAGCTATTCTAACCATTTCAATATTTTAATATAAATAAATTTTTTTCTTTTTCAAAATACTCAATCTGGAAATATGTGCAGTGAAAACATATAATGTAGTTATGAAATGCCAATGTAGTTATAATTGATAAATTGCAGCATGGATTTGAATGATTTTTATATAGATTCAGAGTGCAGGAAAACTGCTACTCGTATCTGCTAGTAATTTGGTAATATTAATTGTAGAGATTGTGGTCCGTATTTGGAGAGTTTAACTATAGTGACTATGGTATGGATTAGTTGTTATATGTCTGGGGATTACTGGTGAATATTATGTAAATTACTATTGAATAGAGTTCAATAAGTGCAATAAATGAATAGTAAACTAACCATTGCGTACTAACTACCTATGACCTCTGATGTATTCATACTGAATACTGGATTTCAAGTTAGTTGCTTAATAAATTAGGTTTGTTGTATTTTCTATTTACTGAAGAATTTATTTAATCATATTGTGGTAAATATGTATGTACATTCAAAGAAAACTAGATCAAAGCATTCAAGATGCTAATAAATGGGAGGCTTTAAGCATATTTGTACGCTAATCCGAAGAATTTAGCTTAAAGCAGAGACTTTTGTACAATAGCAAATGCAATTAATTCTGTACCTTTGCATATTTATTTATTATCCTATATCCTTACTATAAAAGAGTGTTTATTTTTGCTAAGCAGTATTTTACAAGAAGCAGATAAATAATTAACATATTTATTGATTTAAGATTGTTAATCCGAAAATGTTTTGTCATATAAACATATTGAGAGGATAGTTTGATTCTATTTATATTGTTTAATTAAAATACTTAAAAAGATTAATTACCCCTATCATATTTTTTAAAAATTATTTGGACTGATTCATTGAAATCCTGTTCAATAATAAATTATTTTTATATGTTTTGTTATTTTACTTTTGGAAAATATTATTTATTCTCATGTAGTACCTTCTTAAGTTCTAAGTTTTTTGCACTAAACTAGACATTTTCAATATTTATAGTTTGATTTAATGATTAGTATAGAATGTAATATCTTCATTCATTTTTTTGGAGAAAGTTGTTTATTGTAATAGTATTTTTTTTAATAGAAAAAAAGGTAATCTATCTAATGTAATACTAATATCTAAACCTGCATTTTTTAAATTGATGAATATGAACAGGAAAGAGATTTTACTATGCTTCCAGGGCCCGATCTAGGCAATAGACGGAGTAGGCTGCAGCCTAGGGGCCTCCACCACAAGAGGGCCTCCACCACAAAAGGGCCTCCACCACACCATGAAAATTAAAAAAACAACAACTAATAAGTGCCCTTACCCACCAAACCCTGGGGAATGCGAGTTAATTCGTTAAGTTTGTAATAAACAATGAAAATCCAAACTAGCAAGTGCCTAAACCCACACAACCCCGGGGAAAGCGAGATTTTATAATGTCATGTCGTCACATGTCGTCGCATGTCGTCAGTTCAGTCGCTCTGTTTTATCCAGCCAAGGTATACTGCTATGCAGCAGTCGATAATTCGTTGAACTAACCTCAAGCCTATTTATTTAGCATACGAATTTCGGTAGTGTTCATGTACGTTACTTAACCGACTCTAAATATCTTTTTTATCTATCTGAACCCAAAGGTGGGAAATAATAAGTTGTCTGAACTAACTGAAATTCTTCCGTCAAAGAAAATTATATTACTGACTTTCAGAAAGTGTTGTTTTTATATGAATAAAAAGTATTGGCTCGCAATAAGTACGAATAAATATCTTGCCCTCTAATTCTAACCTCTCAAAGTAAGTATTAGTTTAAACATGGCATTGTTTTTTTTCTATCATAGTGTATTCAGGGATACTCATGTATTTATACCATTTAGATACAAATTTGGTCAAGAAAATGAGGAACAAAAATGATCGTCATAAGATTCTTATTAATCGGCACAAAGGCCGAGTACATCCATCAGGATCGGAAAAACGTCGCAAAGCCAAAGAAAAAGAAATAGTGCAGTCGAAAATTGTTGCAAAAATGCCACGGCTAACTAACTACATTACGGTGGAAGCATTTAAAGCTGGGTCTTCTGATAGTGTAGAAACTGAAAAAGCAGTAACAGATAATGTATATCTAGTAAAAATATTGTCGCTAATGTAAAAGTATTTTGAAAAATCGCTAATTGAATCAAAAAGTATTTATTTTTTGTCGCTAATTGAATCAAAATACTGAAGAAAAAAATGATGTAAGCAAAATTAAAATTTTTTTTACTACAAACTGCAGCGGAGAACGTTCTTTCTTAAAAATGAAGCTCATAAAGGATAGACTAAGCTCATCAACGTCGGAAGAAAGTTTAATCGACCGTACAATTTTAAGTATGGAACACGATGTATTGAAAAATATAAATATATCAGACATAATTGATAAATTTGCTGATGCAAAAGCTAGTAAAAAAAATTTTAATTTATTTATTAATGTTTACCTAAATGTAAGCAAATAAAAATGTGTATTTTTTTAATATTTTTTATAATCAAACGTTTTGTTTATTGGGTTATTTTTAGTTTATTCTTCAGAGTTTTAACATTTCGCTCCCCTTACCGAGGGCCTCCACCACATTTCAGCCTACAGTCCCAACACGCCTTAATCGGGCCCTGTATGCTTCAATAATATATTTGTTATATCACAATTTAATATGTTTTAACCATTTTGACTATTTGAAGCAACGTTCTTATTTGTTACCATCTTTAATCCTTAGAGCGATTTGTTTCGTACATTATCTAAAAATCATTATTGTTAGAATATGCCTGTGATTAGAATACAAAATCTTATATTATGTATTACAAAATAATCAGAATATATAATATTAATCTTTAAATATGGCAAATAATAATAAATATGTTATAAGATGTTTATTGAAAATTCTAAGAAAATCCAACGGTAGTACTAACTAAAAAGTCATTCATTTTTCAATTACAATATTGTATACGAAAAAATTTAGATAATATTGTCAGTATTATATGTGCATTTAACTAAAATCTTAAGAGGAAAGATATTGGAAAAATTTTTTTACAAATTATTTAATCAAATAATATTTTAAGCCAAATCTTACATAAGAGAAAAATCTAGAATCTTTTCCAGTTTTTTATTGTTAATATTTTAATTTTCAAATAAATTTTGATTATATTATCTTTCATTTGCAAGATTAGAAAAAAAGAAAGTGACCATAAATCAGTGTTATTTATTCAATTTACCATAAATTTTTTTTAAGTTTCAATATAAAATTACAAAGTTGAAATTAATAAAAATATCATGGGATTTAAAAAAATAATTCAATCAAAAATCTGCATAAAAATGTAATAAATTTCAAAGAAACATGTTAAATATTAAAAAAGGGAAATGTTAATGAAGAATTCAATATAAGTAGGAGATAGAGGAGGCTGGATAACAGAGCCCAAAATATAATTCTCAGAAAGTTACAATTGTAAGTTTTTAATCTTATTAAGGATGGACCAAAAAAACTCGATTTTATTTATTAATACTTTGAACAGAAACATTTATTATCTTATTTCCGAAGGAAAACATCTCAACTTCCTTTATCTTTGGGCCATCCTTTCAAAATCGGATTAGATCCTTTTCTTTTCAATTCTTATTCGTTTCTTTCAAGATTATTTTCAAACTTTTATTTGTTTAAACTTTCATTTAGTCAACAAAAAAAAAAAAATGGTTTTTCCTTACTTCAATTTATCTAGTTTTCTTGTTGGTACCCTTTTGCGCATATGTTTGTGTTGGTATTTATTCATATGTTAGCTTGTATTGAATATTGTTTAAATAAAATTTTTTGCGAAATTTTCGTATAATATATACCATTTTAGAGAAATGACTGGCAATTGTGCAAACTCTTCAATTTAACTTTTATTTTTCTTAGAAATTTGTAACATTATTTGAAGAAATTACTGTAAATTGTTTATATTGTTTTTTACATCTTCCAGAAAGCTTACGATTTGGGATTATTAGTTTTTTTTTTACAAAAAAGTTTTTTATATTTGGTGAGTGATTTCTTTAAGATACTCTTAGTTATTTTTTTGTTTAAATATGAGTATATGACGAAATATTTTTTTGTGAAAATATTAAATTTATTTCATCAATGAAGTTTTTCCGAAGGATTCAGAAATATAAAGTTCTTTCCTAATTTTACATTTATAATTCTTGAGCCTAAAAAGTTTTGAAAAAGTTTTTAAATAAAAACAAGATAAGGCTTCGGTGTTTTTTGTGGTTACAGCAACAGATATAAAACTACTTGCTTTGAAGAATTACTAAACTATACAATCGGGTCAATATGCATCAAAGGATTTATAAATTTCGTAAATCACCTACGAAATTCCCAAATTATATATGAACTATTTTATGGTTAAAAAAGTTATGGTTTTAAAGGATCAATCGTGGTTTTGGTTCTGGGTTACAAAGCTTGTTATAAAGAAATTCTTCAATTTTTCTTTTTTGCGAGATGAAAGAATGTGACAGCATTTTCATCGTCTTTAAAAGGGTTCAAAAACAGTTTTCAGATAGAAAGGATTATGTGTACTTTTTCTCTATGGACTTAAGACAAATTATAAACATTTTATTAGAACATTTGGAGTTTTCCGAAGATGTCAAAGAATTTAATTTATTTGATTGTAATGGTCGAAAAAGGTTTGTTGATACTTAAATGGAATTTCTTTGGAATTTCATCCTATTAATGATCTTTTATATTCAATATAGCAGCTCATATTGTATGCTTTATATTAAGAAATAAAATAAATATATACAGTATCTAATGTCTGTGGTATCAGATTAAATAGTAAAATTTATGAAAAAGAAAAATCCAATTTGTGGGTGACAAATTGAAAAACTAAATTCAATTAGATAAAGAAAATTCTTTAACAACTCTTTCTTAAATTACATATAAAGTAAGGGTAAATTTTTAATATTCGCAAATATAATTATTTATATGCTTTGTTTTATTATTTTTTTAAATAAAACATTTAAGATTGGAAATTTTTTAAAATCCCCATAATAAAATTTATTTGAGCTTCTAGAAAGAATACGTAGTAAAACAGTATACCTCGCGTGGCATAAAATTTTGTGTTAAGTTTAGTAAATGCTCGAGTATGAATTAGCTTATCAAAACCACATTTTTTTCGTTGGCATAAAGACCTAAAAGCATTGGAAGACTAACATCGGTCAGGAAGGCCTTCAATTTCGGAAATGATACAAATATAGAATGAGACACGACACGTATGAAATCAGACCATCTAATAACATTGAAGACGATGAGAAGTCCTCGAAATACTCAGAAAAACGGTTTTTGGCATCAGATCGGACGTTGCAGATACTCGTACTTGGATGCTACGCCATGATAACTCGTTCAGTTACAATGAGTTTTCTCCAAAAAAAGGTTTTCTCTGATTCCCCGGCTCTTCGTTTTACCTGATCAACATTTATTAAAAAAAAAATAATATAAAAAAATATTTGAAGGAACGTAATTCTATCAAAGAAATAACTCCTCTGTCGATCGTAAGCAGCCCACGGGAACTCCTTTAAAGGGTATACAACAATTTTTTTTTAGGCTATTAGTATATATTAATAAGTATCAATATATACAATATAATTGCAGTTGTATGTCTGTTCTTAACGTTTTATCCATAACGTTTTATTTGTAACTAATGTTAATAGATGGCACTGCTACCAAACTACAGAATTAACTAATAGATGGCGATGTTAGTATTTTTTCATTTAAATTTTTTAGTACAGAACTGTAGTTTGAACTGTAATTTGTTTTAAAAAAATTATCGAACAGTTAATTTCGGTTATTAAAATATAATTAATATCTTATAAATTTCGGTGAAGGCATGACGAATTAAATATACATATTTAAGATTATTTGAATTTGTTTGTTTGTTAAGTAAGTTAATTAGTTAATATTCCGTTTTTAGTCAAATTATTAGACTGAAAAATTAAATTGAATTGAAAACAATTTTTTTCCACTTTCTAAAGAATGGATGAAGAGCAAAAGTTGCAAATGAATTGTGAGCGATACCAAAGGTTGGTGGCAATCCAAAAATCAAGACACTCTATAGCGGTTGGCGCCGTAATTTTTGACGGGTTATCGCTAGTAGAGTAGTAAATACTGCTGAATACTTGTTAATATAATAGCTAGTTAAATAGTTACAAAAAAAATCTTTCAAAATATTCATCCTTATCTGTAAACTGATAACAAAAAACATTACAAACTCTTGTTCGCGTACAAGAGGGGGATACTTCGAAGAATTTTCGGCCCCCTATATAAGAATGGACGATTTCGGAGCTTTTTTAATGACTAGATCCTAGAGTGTTATTACGATCGTCCGGTTGGGGATAAAATTAAGCTCAATAGGTTGTGATGGGCTGCGTATTTAATTCGTAGTAGTAGAGGTATGCACTATACGAAGTAGTAGACGAAATAGGTCCTGCCTACGGTGGAGCGTCGGTGTTAGCCAGAATACAAAAAATTTCTGAGAGTACCGATTTATAATTTTTCAATTAAAATCTTTTATAAAATGAATTTTGCGCATTCATTTTATAAAAGCTTTTAATTGAAAAATTATAAATCGGTACTCTCAGAAATTGAAAAATGAATTTTGCTCATTCATTTTATAAAAGCTTTTAATTGAAAAATTATAACTGGTACTCTGATCAGGTTATCTTTATTTATCGATACACAGCTTAAATTTACTAATGTTAATTAAACATATTGTACTCAGAAAAAAATTAAAAAAAAATGTAATAAAATCCATCTTATAGGGTTATTTAACTTCTAAAAAATGCATGCACACTACTTATAGTATTAAGAAATTTTAACTATATTTAAAATTATTCTCTCTTAATTTCCTATTAATAATTATATAACACATTACTATAATCGGGTGGCAGATTTTAATATTCAAACAGGAAATTATATGCTCTAAAAATATAACGTGTCAAAAAATAAACTTTCTTTCCATGTGTTGATGAATTTAAACACATGAAGGTTTCGCCGAACAAACTTGAACTTTTAGGATATTTTGTTGAAAAAATCGCGTGCCTAAAACATTTCTGTTTCGTCCTAAAAAATGTTAAGGTAATCACTGTATGCACATTGCCCTGGTTTCATATCACCCTTGGTCAATTTATAAGTTGTTACGTAATAGTAGTTGTGTACAGTTTGTATGGGTTTTAAGGAGAGTAGCACCTTTCTTACTTAATTTATTTATTTTCTATTCTGACAGCATTTTTATTTCTTAGTGGGTTAAGTTTTTTCATATTGACTTAAAGACTAACAAGATGACTAAGGATCAGCCTTGCATGAGCATTCGGTGTTGTAAAACATGTACTTATATTCCACTTCCGGATAAAGTGGGACGTTTATGTTGTCAGAAAATCGTATAATTTTTAAAATACGAACACATGAATGAGCAAAAATTATCGTTTTTATAATCATCAGAGCTAAATTTAATTATAAATAAAATTGTGTCGAAAAGGTAATTTTATTAAAGAATTAATATGACTAGAATTGGTCGTAATATGTATGGAAATATAAAATGCAATTTTTACCATTACTTTAATATATTTTACGTTTTTTTGTATACGCTTTTGTTTTGTTTTAATTATTTAATATTAGTGACTTAGCTAATGGCTTTAATTAAATGAATTGGTTTTAAAGTGTTTTATAGAATAATCTTTTAAACATAGAATATTTTTTATGACTTAATTTGAGTATTTTTAGTAGTGGGTTTTTACAAGTATCCTCAATTTAAGAGAAAGGAAATACACATATTGTGAGTAAACATCTGAAATTTTTATTGACAAAAAAAAGTTAAATTTACGAGTATTATTTTATAAAAACGATATGATTCATATGACTACAAAGACTCAGTTTCCAGACCTGAATTTCTTGTGGATTATCGATCTTTAGGGCTTGAATTATGCTTGGATTATTGGCATATAATTTTGATTTCAAATATCCCCAAAGCGAAATGTCCAACGGTGTAAAATCGCAAGATCTTGTCGGCCAATTCATATTAGCATTTTGTGAGACTATTCGACCACCGCATTTACTACGGAACTAAACCATATTTTGGTTTTGGTAGCGCCGTCTTGTTAAAATCAGAGGTTATTCATATTCAATTCTTTCAATTTTGGCCACAAAAACTTCGTTCACATGTCACGATATCGTCCAGAATTCATTGAAATGGCCTCTTTGCAATCATTTTTGAAGAAGAATAGTCCAATAATTTGACCAGTCCATAAGCTGCACCCAACAGTGGTTTTTTGTGAACCACATGAGGGTTTACCGCGCCCCAAATTCGGCAATTTTGCGAAATGTCATTATTACAGAACGCCTGTAGTCGTAGTAAGTTTAGATGCTTAAAATGCTTTGCTCTGTTTTTAATGAATCTATGATTATTATTGTACTACTTTATAATTAACGACTGTAAAAAAAAAATCATAACATGTATGTTTTTACATATATTTTGATTATTATCAGCGTTCCTTTTAGATGGTATTCTAATCGCAGTAATTTGATTTTCTTGGTTAAATATACTGTAGACATTTTTTAAACATCCACAAACCTAGATACTATGAAAAAAAAAAAAAAAATGTGAAAGTTGGAATGTGAACCTCTGAAATGGTTTTTAACTACTGCCAAATAGTTACATAGTAGAAGTAAGTTTTAACTACTGTCAAATGGCCTGATTTCTGTGCATAATTCCGTTAATTATTGTATAACCACAAACACTATAGATTTTCTAAGAGTATTCCAAAATCTCAAGAAAAGTAATTTGAAACTATAAGAAACCCTAAGAAAACAGATGTGATGACTTCTTTCATGATGATATCTCAAATTATTAGGATGACTTCTTTCATGTTCTTCCAATATTTTCAAAAAATTTCGTATTTATTTATCAGTTAAGATAAGAATACTTTTCTTGTTTTTAAAGACAACTTAATGTAACAGTAATTAACTGACGAGTATATTTTAATTAAAATATACTTGTCCGTTAATTACTGTTACTAGTGGGAGAAAGTGCCATAATAATCTGTGTAGATCTAGAAAATTAAAAAAATGAATAAAGAATATTATAAAGATAATGAAGAGGTTTAGTAAGTTATTATAGTTTGTTTAATTATCCTATATAATCAAGTATGATCGACTGTAGCTAAATACAAAATGAATTTTTTTATTAACTATGAAAAAATATTTAAAAATGTGTGTTAATAAAATATAATTGTATAAATTGATTGACCACCGATGTCATAATGCTCACATATTCGCTAGCCTCTTCAAAAATGTCCTTCATAATCAATATTGATTGAATTACAATAAATCCTAAACAGTTATTTCACTCTATTTATTCGACTTTTTTTATATTTTAAAAATATATTCCTGATTTTTTAGTAATAAAGAAAACATTTTTAAACTAAACTATCGCCCAGAATTATGGTAACATATTTTCCATGCCTTTGATCATGTGTGTCATTCTGGGCTCCATTGGAAACTTAACCATTTTCCTTTCTCCTACATAAAATTATATCTTATTTTAAAATCATATCTCTTCCAACATCTTTGCCAAGTAGTAGTTAATTCAGAATCTTCAGAAATATGTCATATTTTAGCCGGAGTCCCTCGAGGCAGTATTCTTGATCCTATTGTATGTACAATAATATTTATATCCATAGCCTCTTATACAATAATTAACAACCTAATATCACCAATCCCCAATCCATATTTAATATACTATTGTAAAAAAAAAATTGAAACTAGCAGAAGTTATTTCAAACAATACGAAATAAACAAAAAGAGTAAAAATTTAATATAGAACGCAATTATTAAACCCATTTGGATTAAGAATTTTCTTCTATTACCCTCCCCTGAAACACTCATCGAAGACTAAACAGTGAGTGATGTTGATATTTATTAGAATCTTTTAATTCTTATTTATTGTTTTATATTTCAGATAATATGATTTGTTTTATATTTCAGGTAATAGGTCGTTTTTATTATCCAAAAATATTTTTTTCCAAATATTGCAGAGGATTCTCCCAAATATTATATTCTTTTTAGAATAAACAATTAAAATATATAAAAAAAACAAAAAAAAACAGGCTTTGATTTGGGAACACTTCTGGAATAAGCCAAATTATAATTAAAAGCACTTTTCAAATGGATTTTATTGGAATCAAATTTAGTGAGATTCATTTCCTACTGACTTCCTATGTGAGAAAAATGTTCTAACATTAAATATGTTCCCCAACATTTTACAATAATTTGAGAACATTTTCACAAAATTTGACTTTTTTCTCTCTACCAAAAATTTAATTTAATATATTTTTTTTTTCACAATTGTTGCTAAAATGAGAAAAATCTGAAAATTTACATTCCGATTTTAATTAAGCAAAATGTAAACAGGAACCAAAATGAAAGGAGTAGATTATATAACATTGTATGCATATAATTTAATTTTTTTTTTTTGTTGGATTTCTCGTACTTTTTACTAATAAGTAATTTTTCATTTTATTTATTTAGGCTTTTTTCCGATGTGGATACATATGACTCAGCTTATGTCGTCGTTTCTATAATATTCTTACTCTATTACCTTAGCTTTACTATTGCACTTTCATTTTTTATCATTCACACACTCCCACTAGTAATTTTGCTGAATAATGGAAGCAAACTTTGCCTAAAAGTTGGTATCACCATTAACATTTAGCTCACGTTCAACTCATATACGCACCTGTAAGCTTATCTTTATATAATCGTATATGGGAACTTTTTGGCAAGGATTATTTTCGCTTAAGTAGAATTGAACGGGAAATGAATGAGGATGTATAGTATACAGAAACGGATGGAGATACTACTCTACAAATAGATGGGAATACAGAACCGATTATGATGGTGTAGTTTTTATGAGTTTGTATGGAGAGCGGAGGGTTGGTGGCTAATTTACCTGAGGCTAATGATACAACGGGTTGGTTTTCTGTTGATATAAAATTTACATATTATTGCAATAAGGCCACGACTGATATCACTACCAATTTATGTTAACATATAAATGGTGAATACTTGTGTATGTTTATCTACCCTTAGTTTTTTTTCGTAATTCGTGTTGTCCTTATTGTATTATTTTGTTTAAAAATCGAATTTTCTTTATAAAAAAAAAATTCCCTTTTGTGTGGTAATTCTATTTTTTTTTTTGCAAAAAATTCTAATAATAAAATATATTCACAATGTTTTTTTATTTTTTAGGTTAATATGGTATTTGGAAAGTATTGATTTCAATAATGATTATTTTAATTTTCAATAACGATTATATCTAAAGAGCAACTTTTTTAAAGGTGTTATAATAAATCCCCTTCCAATTAAACTGGTGCGTGACAAAAATATAATAGGATTTTTTTATGAACGTAATATTTGTTGATGGTATGTTGAAATGTTGATCGTGTTTTTTTTTTATGATGGGAACACTCAAAAATAAATATAATTCTCTTAGATGCCAAATAATAACGTGAATATTTATAAATCTGCAAGAAGAATTTTTGTAAGAAAATAAAAATAATTTTTCAATTTATTAAAATAATATAAACATAAAATTTTTTTTATGTTTATATCTTAAAAATGCATGGAATAAATAAATAGTCCTTTGAACAGTTATGAATAAGCATGATTAGCTGACAAGAAATAATGTAATGTATTTTTGGAAATTTTCTTTTAGAATTAATTGATAAATACTATTTTATAATATCTAAAATGATAGTTAAGAATATTAGTAATATATTTTTTCGCAAATGACAGGTAAAAATCTAAAAAAGATGAACTAAAACATATGAACAATTTTTCAAAGTATCTTTTTCTATAAACGATTGAGCTACCAAAATTATTTACAATATTTCGTTATTTATTAGATTTTGTACAGAAATAATAAAATATTTTTCTATTCTAGAATATGAGTTAAGAGTCGTATTTGAGTTTCTTAAACTACATCCCTTAAATCATGTCCTTTTTATTCCATATATCAAAAGCTTAATGATTTTTAAAATTTTATTGATATTTATTTTTTTATAAAATAATTTTATTGCTGATATGGAATTTACACATTTCAGGAATTATAATTTTTTTTTCAATGCACCATTTCTTAAATATATAAAATATTATTTCTAAATTTATAAGAGATAATTTTATTAAAGTTAAAGAAAAGCGCTACTTTACAAATAATACTGATATAAGCTTAATAAATATTAATCTTATATATAAAATGAATATATTTTTTAAGGAAAATATAGCTTTGAGTCAAAAGTCAATTTACGGAATTTATAAAAAAAAAAATTATTCAAAAACTATTAATTTAACCATATTTCTTATAAAACTCTTTGCAAAAATCTGCCCATTAGCATATTCATTTTAGAAGTAAATTGAGTTTATTAAATTTCCTCTTCATCAATTCAACTGGAAACATAAATGATTACCTGAGGGTTTTATTAGCTCACTTTAAGACAAATTCTTACCCTCAAGGGTTCGACGATAACTTTCATATCATTTCTCAATTCCTTGAATTTTCTATGATCAAAAAGGAAATATGTGAAAAATTATATAAAAATATTTTTTTTTCTTTATCTGGAAGTAGATATTTTATACTTTCATTTTATATATATTTTATGGGAATTTTTTCAGATTGACCAAAAACTTTTAGAGAAAGTCTTGAATATAAAATTGTAGAGATATACG
The DNA here is from genome assembly GCA_958298945.1 of Atherix ibis. Taxonomy (NCBI): domain Eukaryota; kingdom Metazoa; phylum Arthropoda; class Insecta; order Diptera; family Athericidae; genus Atherix; species Atherix ibis. Next base: position 70,702,813 of record OY282607.1, read on the forward strand.
CCTATATTTCTATATATAGGCTTGCATGGTTATATAATCTTATATTTATGTATGTGTGCATATATAAAAAATTTATCTACAATATATTACTGATAACAGCAAAGAAAGCAATGACATTGGTAATAATAACGTTGATGGTTATCCGAATGATAAAGTTGGCGGTGATGATAAAGATGAAAATAATAATCATAGAGCCTCTGGGCATAATATGTATAATATTCCGATATACACTCGTTTTTGATGAATTTTTTCTTTACGATGATATACGCTCATAATAATATTTTATTTATTTTTTCTGCTGTTTCCAGTAAAATAAATCAAAGGGTTTCCATTTATAAAGTTACTCAGACTATATACATATATACATAATGAAGCCTTTGTAAAAAAATTTCCATAAATAACAGCTAAATCTTGCTTTTTGTAAACGTTTAATTTCCACAGTAATCTGTTGAGTTCTTTTGAAGAATCATTTTTGATATGAGAATCAACAATATTGTACAAGTTCAAAAAAACAGGACGCTTTAGAGAAAAAATGAAATTCTTTGTCCTACCATAAAATCTTTTAAATATAAACATACGCAAAAAACGTAAGATGAAAAAAGCTTAAATGTTGGGTAAAAATCCAAGCACAGCCCACAAATACGTGGAGAGATATTTTAGTTTATAAAAGGTATTTACGAGTAATTTAAAAGGAAATTTCATAAATATTCCTGAGCCATTTTAAAAAGAAATAATTTTAAGAATTTTTCTTGGGTAGACTATCTAATTTTTTCCATTCATATTTTCATTTTATATATTTTCTTTTACCTGTTGTTCCCGATTTTCAAACCATAAGTTCCATTTTCCTTGTTTCACATTCTTGGAACCGCACAATAACATAAATTAAAGCAAAGAATTTACATACATTATATATATATATATATACCCACTTCTGCAAAGGAAATCTTACATTTTCTGGTACTTCTTATATGTATTTTAATATATATTTTTTTCTTCGTTTACTGAATTTACATTTTATGTGTCACTGATTCTGCAATTTTCAAGAGTATATAAACAAAGAAAATATAGCAATTATGTATAAAAAAAATCTTAAAAGGCATCATGTGAACGAATATGGCAAGGAAAATATTTTATATTGCATTAGAAGTCGTATAAGAGAAAAGGCAAAGGCCGACAGGAAAAGTAATTTTAAATAATATTAAATTTTAATATGTGGTAATTTTTTTAAACGAAAAATGGAAAATTTTACCAATATCAAAATGAAAGTGGATATTGAAATTTTTAACACTTGAATTATTTTGTTAGTACTGGCGGATTTTTTTTTTGCTGTTTAACAAAAAAATATAGAATTTTGAATCCCATTAATACAGTGATCAAGTAAGACTTGCGGGTTTTCTATCAATCAATAATCGAATATAGATCTGGCTCAAGTTTTAGTAAAGTTTCTGGAAAAAGTAATGCGATTTCGTGCAAACAATAAGAAAGTAAAATGAAGTAGACAGAAAGGATAATGTTTGTAAAAACAGAAATTTTGTTTTAAAAGGTCAGCAAAATACTGAGAATTGAAAATATTAAATCTTTTAGGGTTTGGTGGATAGTAGAATATACAGTCAATATGAGTAGCTGAAATGCGAAACTAAAAAAAATATATTGAGGATTTTATGAGCGGCTAAAAAAGATTATATAGATTTGGTCCTTACAGATTGATACTATAGGCGAAAGTATGTATAGTAGAAAAAATGTTCAAATAAAAAATACAATATGAAAAAAAAAACTTTGTTTTTTTTTTCTTGCACAATTCTAGGCATTTGGTGGATTGGCTTTTTTTGTAGTATTCTTTGATATAATGTTTCAGTGCAAAAAGATCCACCATAAGTCATTTTTGTAGGATGAAAAGTGCGGTTGCACTACTCTGTCTATCAGGTTGAGCATCGGGTAATTGTAGTAGGAATGTCATAAGTTCTCGAACACATTTATTTTTTTTATTTGCAACTATAATTGTATTGTAACAAGCAGATTTACATAACATTTTAATTTACAATCTTGTGCATCATGAAGTGGGAGTAAAAACCCATCGACATTTCTCCAACTAATAGTAGTTAGATTCCTCTAGAAAATCTCTAGGCTATTGTCTCTTAAATCTCCGATAAGTGTGGATTATGATGATAGAATAAACGAGTGGATTATGATGATAGAATAAACGGGGGTGAAATTTTTGATAGCGAGAAATGCACAGGTCCTGAACAAAGGGGAACATTTAGATCACGATGTCTTACGTTGTTACGAATATAAAATTGTTCAGTAGTCTACACGTAAGAAGTTGTAGCTAACGTCTGTTAGCCTCAACTCTTTTTAGTGTACTATGTGGATTCCATGTTAATCTCTTGTCCAGGTAAAGTCCAAAATAAAGTACTTTATCATATTGTACAATCATGTTGCTATTAAGGTATAAAGGAGTAGGTTTTCCTTGACAAAGTGTGAAAGTAATGTGAGCACTCTTCTGTTCATTTACCCTCACTCTCCGTCTCTTAAACCAGGATTGAAGGTTGCGGATATGGAATTGTAAATTGTTGGAAGCTATGTGTATGTCAGGATTTGTATGGGTAGCAAGTATGGCCGTATCATCTGCATAACTAGCAATGATAGTAATAGGATCAGGTGGGATGTCATGGGTATAAATATTATATAAAATGGGACCAAGGATGCTGCCTTATGGGACTCCGACTAGAAAAGTATATATTCCATGGATTCTGAGTTAATTGCAACTTGGAAATGGTGTTGGAAAAGATATGAATTTATGATAAGGTAGTAGCTCTTGAGTTTCCAGAGGAGTCCAGTATGCTACATACGATCAAAAGCTTGGAAAATATCTAAAAATACTCCTGCGCAATACTATTTCCTCTCAAGAGAGGATGCAATGTGATCAACAATGCGATGGTATTGCTGGATAGTGGAGTGTTCAGATCAGAAGCCAAATTCTTGTCCAGGAATAATTTTTTCATTAACTCGGACTGGGTAGAAACGTTTTAATAGAAGTTTTTCAAAAATCTTACCAATGATTGGTAAGAGGCTGATAGGTCTATAGGATGAAAGAGAATTAATGGGCTTATTTAACATAGCTTAGAAATCATTTTAATGACAGTAAATTTCTAGAGTAAAGGAAAATAGGTTGTGCCCAAGATACTATTAAAAATGTATGTAATTAAATTGAAGCTTTTCGGGAAATTTGATTCAGAATAGGAGCTGTTATTAGACCATAACCAGGAGCTTATTTATTGCGAAGGTGCAGAATAGTAGATTTAATTTCCGAGAGCTTAAAATTTTTCGGAGGAAGACTCATATAGATTTGTCTTCTATATCATCATGTGGAGCAAAAGTATTTACCAAATGTTTATAATTATTCGTCTATAGTCACACATACAAAAGTAAATATTCTCCCAGAAGCTACTGACATAACGCAACTTTTCCACTATATGACATTTTGTTATAGTGTCAGTAGCACTTGTTGCGCAGTGTCAAACATGTCGAACTTCGTGCCTGAAAAATCGTTTTTGTGGGGAGTGTTACTCCATTACTTCAACATGAAGAAAACTGCCGCGGAAAGTCATCGTATTTATGTTAAGTGGATGTCTACGGCGAACATGCTCTTGCTGAGCAAACTTGCAGAAAGTGGTTTACGCGGTTTAAACGTGGAAATTTTTATTTGGAAGACATGGAACGTCCCGGACAGCCGAAAAAGTTCGAAGATGAAGATTTGGTGACGTTGCTCGATGAAGACCCGTGCCAAACACTCCGGGAGTTGTCCACATCGCTTGGAGTCGACTTTCCGACGGTCGGAAAACGCCTGAAAGCCATAGAAATGGTACAAAAACAGGGAACGTGGGTTCCACATGAGTTGAAGCCAAGGGACGTCGAACGGCGTTTAGTCACATGTGAGATTCTTCTCCAACGGCAGGCAAGGAAGGGATTTCTGCATCGAATCGTCACTGGTGACGAGAAGTGGGTACTATACGGCAATTCCAAACGCAGAAAATCGTGGGGCTTGCCCGGTCATGAATCGACATCGTCTCCCAGGTCGAATATTCATGGAAAGAAGATCATACTGTGTATTTGGTGGAATCAGCTGGGTGTTATTTATTATGAGCTCCTCCAACCGGGTGAAACCATCACTGGGAACGTATACAGACGACAATTGATGCGTTTGAACAGAGCATTACAAGAAAAGCGGCCGCAATATAAAGATCGACACGACAAAGTAATTTTGCTCCACGACAATGCAAGACCCCATGTTGCGAAAGTCGTGAAAACTTATTTAAATACGCTGAAATGGGAAGTTCTGCCTCACCCGCCATATTCACCAGACATTTCCCCATCTAATTATCATTTGTTTCGATCCATGGCGCATGGCTTGTCAGAGCAGCACTTCGATAACTACGAAATGACCAAAAATTGGATCGATTCTTTCATCGAATCTAAAGAAGAAGAATTTTTTTGACGCGGTATCCGAGCATTACCAGAAAGATGGCAAAAAGTAGTGGATAACGAAGGACAATACTTTGAATAACGCTTCTGTAATGATACATAATAAACCACGAAAATTTGCAAAAAAACGCTACGAATTAATTACAACACCTGATAGTAATTTAAAGGGTACCAAATTCTGGTTTACTCTAATGACTTTCAGTTTAATTAACCTTCATTAAAAAAAGTAACAATAGCAGACCGAACTTCAACACAAATTTTACGTAGATTTTAAATTGCTAGTTAAATAAAATTTGTTAGTTTCAATTTTAAAGAAATATTTAGAAAAAATTATCAAACTACTATTATTACATCTATATAGGATTATATTAATATATGGTAAAGAAAAAAAAAATTATCTCTCCCAAAAGTGCATCATAAAAAATTAAAATTTACTCTTCTCTGGTTCAACTTTTTGTTGACTTCTTATTTTTTAGTAATGTCCAACTCTATTATTTTATGATACTTAAACTGACAATATTATAAAAATTTATGATGAAGTTTTTATTAATTATATTTTTTTATTTAAATATTTACAAAAACTACTTATATACTTAAAAAAAAAATCATTAAAAAAAAACATAAATACTCTATAAGTCTTTGGGTTGTAATTGCTGGGCATCCTTTGATATTGCGAGGAAAAGACAAATTTCAAAAAACTCCATCTTATACTCTTCATTATATTCCTTGTAGTGGAATGTCATTTTTTTCTGTAATAAAAGGATTGAAAGAACTGCGAATCAATTGCACTTTTCATCTAAGCTAAATATAAACAACTACTCCTTTTTTAACCGCAAGGTTGGTAACAGGAAATTAATTAAATAATAATGAGATATGCGGTTATGAAACGTACTATAATGAATTTTACATTAAAAAAAAGGTAATTATTTCGCATTTACTTTGTGGGTGTTTGCCATCCACAGTATAAGTGGTTGATTCAGTTAAAAGGAATTCAAAATAGAAATACTTAGTGTGGCTTCTCTTCGTTGTAGTTATTAATTTTTTCAAAGAGAACATTTTATTTGCTCAACTTTCTGTTATAAAGGAAAAAATATTTCTCTTTATTTCATAAACATTTTCTCTGGCAATTGAACTTAATTAATTTTGTTTAATGAAAGGAGTAAAGTATTTTTTTATTGATTGAATAGAACTAAACTAAAATCAGTTTTATATTATTTTAATGATAATTAGAATATAGGCATGTATTTTTTTAATGATTTTTCCTTTAAATAAACAACTGCAAACTGTTTTATCGTCAAATTATTGTAGATCTTGTTATAATTTGTTGTTGTAACTAAAGTCTAGGATTGTTGTTTGACAGTTGAAGTTGAAATATTATAGAAAAAAGGTAAGTGAATATACTTACCTTTTTTAAATTTAATTAAAATAACGTAGTCGAAGATCTGATGTATGATCGCTCCAGTCGTGAATGTGTCGGGAGAGTTGTGAGATGTGATTTCGTTGTTTCTGATTTAAAAGCTCTAATGTGAATGTTTATAGCTGTTTTAAATAATATTAAAAATTCCAAATAACCGAATGAATATTTTTTATGAATATTGGCTTTCGAAAAGCTTTAAACCGCTTCATCTTTTCTACTCGAGGATCTTTTGCGCTTATATATTGTTATAGACAACCCATTTCTCGTCCTCAGGTATGATACGCTTCAAAAATGGATCATTTTCTTGGCGTTTGAGAAGCAAATCACAAACGTTAATGCGACGGCACAAATATTTTCCGTAAGAAGATGAGGAACCCATATGTCGAGCTTTGCGATTAAACCTAGCCGTTTCAAATGATCATGAACGGTCGAATTCGATAAATTTAATCTCTCAGCGATCTCACGAGTTGTTATTCGCCGGTTTGCATCAATTAATGCTTTTATTGTGTCTTCATCAGCTTCAACTGGCCTTCCAGAACGTGGTGCATCTTCAGGATCAAAATTGCCGGATCGAAATTTTGCAAACCAGTTTTGACACTGGCGCTCACTTAACACATCTTCTCTATACACATTGGATAATTTTTTTCTTGCTTGAACAGCATTTTTATCTTTTCTATAGTAAAAAAGTAGAATATGCCGAAAATGGTTTCCAGAATCAATCGAATTTTTTCACAACCAAGCCTTGCTATGTCAGCTGTCAAAATACATATGATTATGCAGCTTAAGTGTGAAGTTGGTTGTGAAAAAATACAATTAAGCCCACTGTTGGGAAAAACAAAATTACTGTCTGAACAACCTAATAATTTAAAAAAAATAATTTTATTAGCTATCACCGACATTATAGGAGTACTCCAAATATTGGCCTAGGATAGACATGGAAGAATTTATGGTAATGGCCATGGAGAGAGAGAGACACAACCTACTTGAGTTCATCAACAATAAAAAGTCAGCGGTACCCTGCAAGAATTTTTTTTACTCTTATTCATATATTCAAGAAATGCAGATGTTCAATGGCCTCTAAGAAGTTGTGATTTGGGAAAAAATTGCTGTTGGGAATTGTACCGCTCATAATTAACAGTAATGGGGAAAAAATTGCCTGTTAATTATTAGTTACTGTTAATTATGAGCGGTACAGATCGATGATAATGAACTTTTTGTGATTTGGTTTGAAAGATATTTATTTAACGAATATGTGGTTTCTACAAGACGGAGCTACGTGCCTCACATCTCATGCCACAATTGATCAATTGCGGTAAATATTGGCGAGTCGATAATAGCAAGAACTGCAGATGTGCAATGGCCTCCAAGATGTTGTGATTTAACACCTTTGGACTTCTTCTTTTGGGGTAATTTGAATATTGAACATGAAATAAGACAGGATGTGTTATATAAGGTGGTAGAAAATTGGAACCTTCGTATTCGGTTCTATAAACGTAGCAGAGGCGGCTATTTGAATGATGTTATTTTAAAAAAAAACAACATATCACTCTTTTTGACCCTATACATTAGAAAAACTATTACGTGTAGCATGGGAGTAAGAACCTTGCATTGCGGAATATATCATGAAAGTGTCAAACTAGTTGTATAAATTTAACTTGTAAAGATAGTGCCATCTATTGGATAGGTTCAAATATTCTAAAACAAATATGTTCATATATTGTAATATAAAAAATTTCTTTTTCAGAAATTATATTTTCTATTTTCTTAAACTTTTTATTGACACGTTATTTTAATAAAAATATTCTTAATTACGGGTACTTAAGCAATATTTTATGTAAACCAAATATATATAATAAACACTACCTAAAATTAAAAGAAAAAACCTCACCTCAAAGTTATGATTATATATTTTTTTGTTGTTGCAAAGTACAAGTAAGTATATAAAAATATTTATTTTGAATAAATTTATTATTATTTATTGTATTAAAAGTATCATTAAAAATATAAGTCTATTAACTAGTAATATTGTTAACCTGTTAAATTTTTGAAAACATCCCATTTTAATCGTTAATAAAAGAAAATATATAATATTTGTTTTTATAGCTAATAGTAAAAAAATTTATAAAAATAAAAAAAAATTCTTTATTAATAAAATGAAATAAACGAGTCTACTTTATACAAATACTATATAATATAGAAATTAGTGGTAGAAAATGTATTTTTAAAAATTTCTATATATTGGTTTATTTATTATTTCATTCGTGTTCGTTATTCTTGTTTATTGCTATGCATTTTAATAAAGAGTTTAACCCTCGTTAAATTATATCCTTAAAAATTCAGAATGGCGTTAAAAGTATGTACCAAAGGAAAAGATTCTTTCGATAAACAATTTTTGGAATATAATAAGAAGGGCCAAAGAAATCGATTGATGTGAAAAGAATGGACTTTTCTTAGTAGTAGGAAATATGAACGTTGTTTCGTCTTTTTATTAGTTCTTCTAGGCATTGAAAATAACCCATAAAAAGTATATTATTATAGCGTTAGATGGTTGGACTAGGCAATATATCCTTCGATATTTTATGAAGGCGATTCATATAGAATTCTATGAAAAATATTAGGCTTTTTAGTTGATATTAGGCTCCCTCTTTCGTTTTCTTAACGATATGATAATAAAGAAATAAATTTTTTTTTATATATTTTATAATATTTTTTCTTTTTTTTTTACAAATATAAAAATTGTTTATTTGAATTTGTATTTAGATTGGAATTGATAGAGAAGAATAGATTGTTTTTGTTATATTACACACTAGAATATCTTAAGTACTGTATTGATACTGTTAATAATAACAATAAAATAGACATTAAAATTACTCTTTAGGTTAATATATTTTAGGTTGAATAATTTTAAAGAAATTTTATGGGTAGTATTATCATATATTAGAATAATAATTTCTTTGAATTTGTTAATATGTGTATTGAAGGTAATTTGAATAAACTATGAAATTAGTTCCGATAATAAATTAGGGCATTCAGAATCTACTACCATGGGACTTTTAATACTATAGCTTTGGCATATCGAAAATTAACAAAAATTTTTTTTTTTTATAATATTATGAGTACTGTAAAATATATAAAACTTTACAATGTAGAGCAAATTAAAAAACTGAATTTTTTTTATATGATTTGCTTCTAAGAAGGTATATATTATGAAATTTTTATTAATATTTAATATAAAACGAAAACCAATTTATAAATGATGTTACTCTTAATATGATAACAAGATATTTATTATAGTTAGGAATTCTGGTTAATTTTCTTCTATATTGATTCCTAAAATTATAATACATTTTCTGGTGAGCATAATAAATAATACTTTTGTTTTTAATTAACATTAATCATCTTCATAATAATCTAATAATAACATTAATTAGTCACGTCGAAACAGCATTTAAGGATAATGAGACAACGCCATCTATTAACAAATAAATAGATTAATGCAAGATTTGAGAATAAAAGTTTTTCAATATTTAACATAATATATTGTAAAATATCAGAAAAATAGCTGGACGGATAGCACCACCTGGTTCGAGTCCCACTGAGGCATGGTCCAATGCTTATTCCCAAAAACTATGTTTCCTGCCATTTTCTACTTTAATATCCTCATCTCGATATTCTTTGCCATCAAATAGCCTTTAGTGTCGTTAACAAATAAACAATTCTAGAAAAACTTTTCTCTTAGTAATTTTAAGTTTTACTAAAAATATTCTTTTCTTAATCAATAGCATGAATTTCAATTAATTCCCAATAGTTATGGCTAATTTTTTTAAATTTATTATATATTATTTTACAAAAAAAAAACAGAATTTTATTTTTAATAGTCTGAAAATATTATATGTTTAAATATGCAACTCCTTTTTTTTGAAAACCTATATCATTTTCTACATCATTACTTATTGTAGAGGTTTTTGTTAAAATACTCTATATAAAGTTTTGATATTAAATTGTTAAATCTTAAAAATTTATAAAGCATCATTACCACACGAAGAGTTCAAATTTATTGTAAATCTTCACAGGATACTCATTTATTTTGATGAACGGATATTCTTTTCCATCTTAATAGAATATCTCAGCATGAAATCTTATAAGTAATAGAAAAATGACGTATTGTTAATCTTTTTATTCATTTCCTTCAATGGCATTATAGTGAAAGTGGGTGAATTTCATTCAAAAATATCAAATATATTCAAGATTCAGTTCAAATCCATTTTTACAAAAATAAGTCTTAGTTTATAAAAACCTGGAAGATATTTAAGATTTTTGTTAAATGATATTAGAACTAGAGTTTAAAGGTATACGTTAAATAGTAAATAAGGTTTTTACTTATAAAGTTATAAGTAAAATTTTCCAGAAAATTTTAGTTTTTTTTTTTAATGTTGAATCCATGCGCCATTTCTTTCAAAACTTATATACTAAATTAGTTAATTTATTTAAATTGAAATACGAGAAATTACAACTTTTATGTTGTATTTTTTTTCATATCTACATTTTCGTTAAAAAGATAAAATAATTTTCAAAATCATTACTCTACTCTATGTTAGGTTATCTCTCAGCTTATATAATCCACTTTCATATCAATTTAGGAACAGAAGTTAATAAAAAAGAAATTAAATTGGAGATTATAGAAGATTCAGGCACGTTTTGGATTAGACGTTGCCTAATCTCTATGATTTTATCGGTAAAAAAAGAGCATCTTTCGATAAAAATCAACTTGAAAATAGTATGTATAGTATTATTTATTGATTTTTATTTTATTTCTCTAATACTAGATAATAGTTTGGGTAATAAAAAATAATCAAATGGAATATCTTTACAGTTGACTTGATGAAATAAAAATTTTTAAGGGTAAATCGATATTGATCATTTCGAAATTCAATAAATTTTCAGATTATTTCCATAAAAAAGATAAGAACGTAATGATTTTTAAGTTTATATACATTTTATTATTATTAAAGCCATACCAAAAGATCTTTGAAAATTCGAAGTACATGGCATAATTCAGCGATCAATGGTAATCTTGTTAATATCGATTTAAAAATCTTTTTAATATTGGCAAGAAAAAAATATTTTTTTTAGTGTCCCTGTTCTTTTAAATCGTATATCCTTTTTATTAGACGCTAAGTGCTTAAATATATTGCCCTGGGTATTTTTTTTTTAATCTAATTTAATTTAATCTATTTAAATAGTTCCAATATTGACTCATATTAGTTTGAAAGAAAAGTCCATCGAAAAAACTTAACTTATAATAAATAAGTTATAATGTGTACATCCTAAGCAGATAATCTGATATTTTTCCATTTATTTATTAATATCCTATAAGAACACCTTTGTTAGAGTGGCAATTAAAAGTTCACCTACAGATAAGAACAACTTACAAAATTTTGTTATAAGAAATGACTATTGATAAACATGGAAGAAAACTATTGACAAAAATAATACAGAAGATAAATAAAATTCCTTCAGTATTCGAACAGAATTTTCAAATTTACATGTTTTAAATTGATGTTCATAACATAATTATTTAGAAATAGTTTATACTAAATAAGATAAACTATTTTTCAATAATTTACAGAATATGACTAATTTTATAAACAAATTTTCTTCTGCTTTGAAAATTTCGTGAAAGGATCATTATTAAAAAAAATTTCCATAGTAAATTTGTAAAAGAAAAGCTTACCTTGTTTATTATTATTGGAGAAAAAAAATAAAATAATGAATATTAGCATTAAATTCGTAGAAAAAAAAATTCAAGCCCTTCTGAAAATAATATTCATTAAGAAGCTGTCGAAGATTTATTTAACTTACAGATAAGTTAAGTTGCATCATGAAAAAAAATTAATCAAAAAGAACTTCCAAAAAAAATCATAAGCATTTAGTCTTCTTTTAATTATTTTTTTCATTTTGGATTATTGTAAAATTGTAGTATTTTTGAAAGCTTTATGTCTTTACAAAACAGAGCAAATTCCGCGTATCCTCTTTTTGTTGAAAAAAAAAATAAAAAATTAAAAGAATAATCTCCAAAAGTATCTTGGTTGATTAAAAAAAGATTAAATTTGCTTCTTTTTTTTTCTTGGATATTTGCTTCGATAAAAAATTCTATCAATTCCGTGACAGAAGAAAATTCCACCTCTTCCGTTTCAGGAAAAACTCAACAATACGCAATGCGATCTTAGAAATCGACAGGAAATAACAAAAGTGTACACGCAATATACGTAGTAGAATTATCTAGTATATTTTTAGTTTATATACTTTTAGGTTTACTTATTCCAGACCATGATTAAGTGGATTTTTTTCTAAAGGAAACTTAATTTCCTGTAGTTGTCATCGCAATGCATTGAACTTTCAGATTTATTACAATGTTACAAACACTTCGTACTCAATTTGAATGTACGATCCTATCCGAAATTGAAGTCAATCGAAAAGGAGATTATTCCGATAAAGTTTTTTTTTTAAATTTATAATGGTTTTTTTTTATTATGAAAATATTTTAACAATTTCTTCTTTAATTAAATTAGAATTAGAGACATATTTGGAGATTATTATAGATAATAGTCAATGTCTTGTATTTTACGTTTGTATAATATCTTTTCCAAAAGAATTACAATTAATTTATGTGTTACATAAAATATCTAAAAAGAAGCAAAGAAAATTATTGAATTTTCTCTATAAAAAAATTCTTTAATATTCGATGAAGATTCTCAGTCCGAAGGTACCATTGATGTCAAATATCTAAGGCATCATCTGTGTTTTTATTACTATAATTTTTGGTGCGTGTTTTCCTTTTTTCATCACAATACACCCCAAAAAAAATTCAGGTCTTGTGAAATTTCTTCAGGCTTATAAGTTATTTTCGTTTGATTTCATTTGAAAAAAAAAAATACAAATTGAAATAAAAGCAGATAAAAATTATAGAAATATTGAATCGATTGGTAATTTTCATCTGTTGTCATTGGAACAGATTTGGAAATCTGTTCAACCAAAATTGTTTTAGTTTTCCGTTTTTGGGATGCTTTAAAAAAACGAAAAGGAACATTTCTTTATTAAAACAGAATTCCTTCTTTAAATGATAGCCTTTGTGTACAGATTTTTAAAAATATATTTTTTTTTTTTATAGAAAAAAGTTTCAAAAGGACTTCATTTTCTTATTAGTCGGAAAGACGTTGATATAAATTGTTTTCTATAAAATCATAAAAATTATAATAAAATATAATATAAATCGAATTCAAAATAAATAAAAGGACCTATTTTGCAATTTATTTAAAATGAATTAAGTTCTTCTAATAAAAGCACTTCATGAATTTTTTTTAGTGACAGTTAGGATTTTATATAAAAAAAATTTATTCGAAGAATTATGTTTTTGAAAAAATTTTACTAAATCTGAATAACTTTGTTTTACAAAAGGATCTATTTATTTTTATGTATCGAGGTTATTTTAAAACGAATTAAGTTTTTCTAATAATATCATTTCATGCAAACTAAATTTGATATATTATTATTTAGAAAATTAAAAATCTATTAACAATCTTAATAACCTCTTAAAAATGAAAAAAACATAATAGAAATAACTTAAAATAATGTGCTATTATTATAGTATATATTTAATATGTTTCCCACCTTCATTTAATATCTATTATATTTTTGTTAATAGAAATAACTAAAAGATTTTACCCTAAAATTACTTTCTTTTAAATAGGAAATGGTTAAGCAATTTAAATCCATCTTTGGCAAACACATTTTTTCTTAAGATTTAAGTAATGGTGATTTTACTATTTTTTCTATGAAAGCGAACGTATAAAATTATTTGTAACTTGTTTGGTATAATTTTGTTATATTGTTTTTCTTTATATACCAGGGGTATAAGCTTAAATACGCTGTTTGGTTATAGATGACGTGAGTGAGCGCATTAAGCTACCATTGACACGTCATACTTTTTTTATGAGTTTGACATCTGTCAACATTAATCAGTGCACATTGTTAGCAATTTCGTACAATAACATACATTTTTCCTTTGGTTATCATGTCTAGTTTTGTGCCAGAAAAAGAGCATATGCGGGAAGCTCGCATCGAATGCTTATTGAGGCCTACGGTGACAGTGCTTTATCAGAAACAACGTGCCGAGATTGGTTTCGTTGGTTCAAAGACGGCAATTTTGACTTGTGAGACAAGAAGCGTGAAAATCGGCCTAGGAATGTTGAGGACCATCAATTGCAGGCTATTTTGGACGAAGACGATACCCAATCGCAAAAAATGCTCGCGGAGCAATTGGGTGTTACTCAACCAGCCATTTCGATCCGTCTGCGTGCCATGGGTGCCGCATGAATTGGACATTAGGCAGATGGAGCGACGCCAAAACACATGCGAAATCTTGCTCATCAGACAAAAAAGAAAGTCGTTCCTGCATCGGATTGTGAGACAGGTGATGAAAAGTGGATATATTTCAAGAATTCTAAACGCAAGGAATTGTGGGCTGATCCCGGCCAACCATCAACATCTTCCCATCAAGACCAAATCGCTTCGGACGGAAGATGTTGAAACTTGGTGAAACTGTCAATGCCCACCGCTATCACCAACAAGCAATTTGATCGCATGGTGCTCTGCGTGAAAAAAGGATTATCAACAAAGACATGACAATCTGATTTTCCTCCACGACAACGCACCATCGCACACGTCAAAAATGGTCCGAAACTACTTGGAGATACTCAACTGGGACGTGCTACCTCACTCCGATTATTCACCAGACCTGGACCCTTCCGACTACCATCGATTTTCGTCGATGGGCCACGCGCTTAATGAGCAGCACTTCGATTTTAACGAAGACTTCCGAAAATGGCTTGATGAGTGGTTTGCCTCGAAAGAAAAGGAATTTTTTTGTCATGGTATCCATAAATTGCCCGAGAGATGGGAAAATGTGTAACTAGCGAGGTCAAGTACTTTGAATAAATTTGTTTTTGCTTTCTATCGTATAAAAAAAAACATGTTTTTTTTTACAAAAAAACAGCGGGTTTAAGCTTATACACCTGGTAAAATTCTCATTCTTCTTTTAAAATGTCTTTTCTGTTTTCTTATTTTATTTTGTTATGTTTTCATTTTAATTTAGGTTATATTTTCTTTCAAAAACATGGTATTATCAATATTCTACTCAAACTATATTAGAAATTGTAATTCTAAGACTTTCTAAGCAATTTCAGAATATTTGCAATATCGAAAATATACTTTTTTTAAGATGATTCTATGACTCATATTGCATATAAAATTTTGTTAATCAAAAGTTGATCGGAAGAATATGAAAATTTTTAAAAATTGTCAAATTAAACATATAATTTAAAAAAAAACATTAAGAGTAGTTATTCAGATTTAGTAAAATTTTTTCAAAAAGATAATTTCTGCTGTAGAACGTGAAGTTTTTTAACAATTCGTGAAAGAAAAAACGCCGTTTACTCCATAATTTGAAAAATGAAAATACTTATTTAATAGGAAGCACATCTAAGAAATAAACACAAACATAAACAAGGAGTTTATTGAATTTCCTCGGTACTATTTGTTAGGTAGATTTTGTTGTAACATTATATAAGAATCAAGGACGATATAGTTTGAGCCAAATTAAGCGTCTCCATTTACTTCTCAATAATTACGAAAAAAACTATTAACTACTGTTTTAAGCATTTATAAGCATTTTTTTGAAGCGTAGTTATATAATTCTTTAAATGGTCATCCTTACACACTGGCTTTGTACTTGGTCCTACAAATATATTTCTTTTAATTTAACTTTTGAGAAGCCTGGATATTTTGTACATCGTCGATTTTTATCAAAAGCCTATAATTTATACAAACTATCTCAAAAAACTGAGCTTGTTTTATTTATGTATTTGGGGGTTGTTGTGCTAAAAATAATTTTAATGGTCAACTGGATTATCGCGAGAAACGTTTCTGTTTTCCGTCGTTAAACTTAATTGCAGAACCTTTTGATTCTAGTTCTTTTGTCATGCGCGGTTGCTCCATTCTCAAATAAATCAAGGATATTTCGTATATTCTGACCATTTTTTAAGATAAGTCAGATGTATTCTTCGTACTTTATTATTTCGATTAAAGAAATTGTAAGTTTTCGTATCTTTTTTTTAGAAATCTAACGAATGACGAACACGAACAAATTTTGCTATGACAGAAAGTCATTTAAAATTCTATAAGGAATAAAATATCTTTCTAACCGTGACCATTGTTCTTAAATGTGATGAGTTTCCTTTTAAGATAAAAGTCAATTACTATTAGCCATACAGGATTTTCCAGAAATCTCTATCTAGATTCATTTTTATTGATTTGTAAATATAAAAACTATTATAGATCTGGTATACTTATTATCAGAGGTGACAGCCCCATTTGAGGAAAGAAATGTTTTACGTCTGAGTGTAAAAAATTATAACCACTAAGCAAAGATAGGTTTTGAATTAAATTATATTTCGAATATTGTCAATATGGTTTTGCACAATTGTTTTGAAAAGCGAAGCCTTCGTACTCCAATACTGCAGTAGTTTCATTTTTCATGATGACAATCGTATATCAAACTGGCAATCTCACCACAGTCGATGACGGTATATTGCACCGTCGATGATGTTATATTTAAAGTTAGTTCTTATTTTTGTAATAAGACATTTAAAAACTAAAAATTATTCCTAAAAAAAGTTTTAATAGCTAGTAATTCTATATAACCTATTGTACGAGGGTCGTTTAATAAGTCCTTAGAAAATCCGGGAAATTGCGCTCGTAGTGTCGGTAAAGATTTTTTTTTGTAAGTAGCATTGTCGACAGAAAAGATGTCAACATTTCAGCTCGATCCATAGCGTAGGTCAATTTCTATCGTCGATTAAAGTTAACGACATTTATTTGTGCATAACAATGGAAAAAAGCGAGTTTAGGGCTGTCATCAAACATCTCCATTTGAAAGGCTTAAGCCCGAAAGAAATCAAAGCCGAGTTGGATGCAGTTCATGGCACATCTGCACCTGTGTTTGCGACGATTTACAATTGGGTGAATGAATTTAAACGTGGCCGTTCATCCACAAAAGATGAACATCGTTCAGGACGCCCAGTTGAGGTGTCTACTCCTGAAATCATCGACAAAATCCACGATCTGATTTTGAACGATCGGCGAATTAAAGTGCGCAAATTAGTTGAAGCCACGGGCATATCACAAGGTGCAGTCGCTTCAATTTTGCATGAAAAATTGTCTGTGAAAAAAATTTCGACAAGATGGGTGCCGCGTTTGCTCTCAGAGGAGAATAAGTGCACTCGTGTAGTGGACTCTGAGGCTATGTTGGCACTCTTTCATCGCAATCCTGCCGAATTCCTTCGTCGATATGTCACTGTGGACAAAACCTGGATACACTACTACACTCCAGAAACGAAGAGACAGTCATAACAGTGGATTTTCAAGGGTGAAGAAGGCAAAAACGGTGCCATCGGCCGGCAAGGTGATGGCCACGGTTTTTTTTGGGATTCGCAGGGCATCATTTTTATCGACTACTTGGAAAAAGGAAAAACAATAACAGGAGCGTATTACGCGTCGTTATGGCAACTGTTGAGCGAGGAAATCAAAGAGAAACGCCCCCCATCTGAAGAAGAAAAAAATCCTCTTGCATCAGGACAATGCGCGTGTGCACACCTGCGCTGTTTCCATGGCCAAAATTGTGAAATTGAGAATGGAATTGTTGCAGCATCCCGCTTATTTACCAGATTTGGCCCCGAGTGACTATTTTATTTTTTCCAATCTGAAGAAATGGCTTGGCGGACGACGGTTCACTTCCAACGAGGACGTCACTGCTCAAACGGATGAGTATTTTGCAGAACTTCCGAAATCCTATTTTTTGGACGGGATAAAAATTTTGGAAAAACGGTTGGGAAAGTTAGCTCTATACACTAAAGGAGATTATGTTGAAAAATAAAAAATTTTTTTTTTTTAAAAATAGTTTTTTATATCTTTTTCTAAGGACTTATTGAACGACCCTCGTAATAATTATTATTGAACATAAATTATGGTAAGAACTATCATAAATACTATTTTTTCAATAAATTAGTAACCGATTTTCAACTTTGACTTTGATAAATATATATTTTTGTTTTTGCTTAGATTGTAAATACATTTGAAAAGAATTTATTATTATTATTCCGAAATATATTTTTCGTATATCGTTTTCGATTTTATTTATCGAATAGATATTATTATATAGTTTTCAAATATTTATTACTACAACAAGAAAATAAGTTTTTTTTTTTATTTTATTAGTAAAGTCGAAAATCATCCATTTTATTTAAGTTTTTGGAGTTTTATGATATCAGTAAGTAGAAATATTTATGTATTAGGCTCGAGGTATATTTTTGTCTTTTGTAATTACAAATAGAGATGACCATTTAGGACTGAGGACTTTATTGGTTTTGGTTACAGAAAATAAGAGATTATGTTCGATTTGCAATAGTTATTGAGTAAATTGCTTAAGAAAATATTCGAAAATAACATAAAAAAGGACGGTTCGATATAAAATAGAAAAATCCATTTACTTGTGGGTATGTATTGTAGATGTAATCGTTATCATATTGGTATGTATGTTTGTGCATGATACTTCTTTACCATAATGAGAATAAATCCAATTTTTATGGTAGACTACAACTTGTTAGAGAAAATATAAGATGCACAGGATAAGAGTGAAAATGAATAAAAATGAAAATGAAAAAGGATAAACAGAAAACCAAAATCAATAATACTATAAAGACAAAATCGCCATTTAGACGAATAAATTGATATCGAAAATGTTCGATTTTGGTCAACGAAATTGAGAAATTCTTATTTTTCGTAGATCAACTTAGTTTGTACATACGTATGTCCATAGGAGGTTTTATCTAAGGCTTATGCTGACACATATGTACACATTTATACGAATAAGGATTATGCTTACTTAAATAAATATGTATTCTTTCTCTAGCACAACTGTACTTATAAGAATAGATACATCCGTACGAGTATCAATAATTTTATATGGCCATATGTGTACATCTAATCTAAAAGATATATTGAAAATATCTTCCTTCTTTATACAATAAGTACGAATTCGTAAAAAGGAGGCTTTTTTTGTGAAAATTTCCACGAACACCCACTGATTTAGGGGAAACTTTGTTGTTGTTTTTTTTCTATCTTAAAAGAACAAATGTACGATTCCTTACTAGGAAAGTAAGTATTGTATATCGTGTGAGTTTCAAATGAATTCTCAGATAGAATATGTACAGATTTTAGTAATCATATTAGAAATCTGTTCAAATCTTTTTTTTGTTTATTTTGCTTAATTCGTACTATGATGTTTTATTTTGAAAACATTTTCAACAAATACGTATATATTGACTAAAGTAACGCCTACATTATATTCTGCTAAAACAAACTAAGAAACGAGTTTTTTGCGTTATCCTTTTTCTTGTTTCCATTATATTTTATTATCATAGTTACATAAGAAATTATCATAAGTACGTATCTTTTTAAATTGGAAACTTTTTATTCATTTCTCAATAGATTTATCTTAATGGAATTTTTCCATTTAAATTTAGGATTTTAGTTCGTTTTTTTTAAAAATAAGTAATTTAGAACCAAGTTTTATAATAATAATTTACATTACAAGGGGTTTTTTTGAATATAAAGACCATAAGGACAATATTTTTTGTAAGGAACTATTTTCAAAAGTTTAAAATTTTAATAACAATTTCAATCACAAATAGGTTTTTGGAAAAAGATAACAGGGCATAATTGTAGTAAAAATCAAATTTTTTTTACTAATATCAACATTAAAGGAGGCTTTGACAATTTGTTGACTCTATGGAAATTGGAAGCACTTTTCTGTACTGGAACGTTCAAGTTGGTACGTCCAAATCGGTTTTTGAATCAGATATTGGTAGTTTTTTGCTCATTGTCAATTTTGTTGTTTTGTCTAGAAAATTCATATATTTGCAAATAATGTAAGAAGTCCTAGGGATTTGGTCAACTGCTCCTCAAAATTTTTTTTTTTAAATAGTGCAATTAAAATATATTTGAAATTTTTGGTATTGTAAATAAAACATGTTCACTTAAAATTTATAATAAAACTAGAATTTTCTTTTTATATATTTTTTTAACTTAATTTTTTTGTGGATATTTTTTTTCAATTAATTTTTTTTCAGAAATTATATTAAAGTTTTTTTGCCGAATACGGAATATATGAAAGTTTGTCATAGCCAGCGTCTGTCTTAATTGGTAGTGTCTGTAGGGTCTATCATAAGACACACGCGGCTATTACATTCAATTTCAAAAGACTTCAGCTACCGTTTCGGTGAAATAAAAATAATAAAAAAATACTCTTAGGTTACTAGCTTGTATAATTGAAAAATATTGTCATAACAGAAATATTTTTTTCATTTCATCAAAGAATGTTATGTATAAATTTTCATATTTGTACAAAATAAAATGCCTTATGATTTAAAGTGTATTTATTTAAATTTTATTTATGGTGTGTATATTTTTATTCGAAAATATTAAATTTAAACTAATTACTAAAGATATTGATTAAGTAAAGTAGTGAAATTCATATTAAAGAAACTGCTCTTGCATTTGTATCATTTTTTTTTTAATAATTAACTAAATTAACAAATTAAAACTAGTTTATGTTATTTTTGAACTGACCAACTAGAGACCAGACATAGTCAAAAAAAATTGCTTCCATCCAGTTTCACGTATTCTTAAATAGAACATTTTACGATGTGCCAATTCTATTTTGTTTCGAAAAAAAATTTCGCTATAGAGACAAAAAATATCACATAATCAGTTTGACACAATTTCAAATTAAGTGCCGAGCCTGTTTTGTTTTGTAATAAATTTTAACATTCACAAATTATATTTATTCATTTTTGATTTTCTAATTTAATAAAATATTAGTTAGTCGAAAAAGTTCGTGGCATTTTCTGACAGATATAATTAAAAGCAAATATTGCGACAATAACCACTAGTCGCATTAACAATACTGGATGCCTTTTGAAAAGGTGACATTTAAAGCTTTGTGTATCGGAAAATTTTATTGAAATTGCTGTAGTGTATGCTTGTGAAAAAAATTATGGTGTTTATGGTAAAAGTTCAATGTTAAAAATAAGCCGCGTTCTGATCGGCCAATTACCGAAAAAGTGATGAAATTCTCGCTTATGAATTAAACATTCATTATAAAACCGTTTCAAAACATTTGCAAAAAGTTGGGTTGAAAAAACAACTCGACGTTTACGTGTCTCATGAATTGAGTTCAAAAAACTTGAAGCGTTTTTAACTTCATTTCTAAAGCTCCAAGCGCAATGAAGTTAAGCCTTTTCTCACAATGAGTAAAAATACGAGAATATTGTTCGAAAGAGATTATGTAAAAAGAGAGATGAACGATTACAAACAATTTCAAAGCCAGGATTGACGAGTAAAAACGTTATGCTGTGTGTATGGTGGGACTGGAACAGAATCAATAAAAATGAACTGTTACACCGTTTGGTCAAACTGTTACTGTATTGTGATCAACTCAAGAGATTACCTCAAGCGATTGAGAGAAAACGTCAAGAATTGATCAATAGGAAGGGTGTAGTCTTCTACAACGATACCGCCTGATCGCAAAAATATTTGATGAGTCCCCAAAAATTTGAAGGAGGAATTGCCTGCGAAATTTTTATACATCGACCGTATAGTGCAGATATAGGACTATTAGATTACCACTTGTTTCGAATTCTGGAAAACTTTTTTAATGGAACCAAGCTGACCTCAAGAGAGGTCTGTATAAACCACTTGATTCAGTTTTTCAACCAGATATCACAGAAGTTCTATACTAAAGGAACAATGGCTCTGGCGAAATATTGTCGATAATAATAGAGAATATTTGGTTTAGATAAATTGATTTTTACACTTTGATTTAAGCGCCTCTAATTTACTTAAAAAACGGTACGAACTTTTTCGATTAACTTATACTCTATATTATTGGAGGAGCTTTTAATTAATTTATTCTGAATATTTTTTTATGATATCATATATTATATATATCATTTTTTTTTGGTAAAGCACTTGCACTAAAAGTGTTTCAAATTTCCTTATAATATTAAGGTACATCATGGGTGCGGAAAGTGTTAAAAGGGATAATGCTGTACTTTGCTCTTAAATACCTGTTGATTATAATGAATCAAAAAAAAACAGTAGTTTAACCAGTAGACAGTATATCAGAAAAGGACAGTGAGGGTGAACTGATGTGCGCTCTTGGCGAAACGAATATTACGGGGACAATATTGTATGCGTGGAATATAACTAGTCAGTTCACTAGGACAATATTTATAGAAAATACGATAAAATAAGGAAAAACAGCAGATATTATGTCAGTGTTCTAATAAGTCTAATGACTGGGTAATATTTTTGTCTTCTTTTAATTTGATGGCTTGATTATCTCACCTATCTCGTAATTGCAATTCATATATATGGAATTTGTATTTCAGTTTCGTGTGAATATATGTCCAATTGGCTTGATCAAATGAAGTCAAATCTAAAAATGTTCCTGCTTTTTTGGCAATATTCAATATGTGGCTGGATTTTTAGTACATATATAAGTTTGATTTTTAGTACATATATCTAAAAAAAGCTGGATTTTTAGTACATTTATCTGGATCATATTCGATTTTAAGTTCTTTTATAATTTTGTCATTTGCTTATTTTGTATAATTTTATTTTAATATCTTAGATAAATACTATTATATAATTCATTATGAAGATTTATAAAAGCTTAATGGAATTTAAAAGGAAACGTAATTTTATAATAAAAAAATATTTGTAAAAAACTCAAAACAACTTTTCAGTTTTTATCAAGTTAAACAAAAGCAATTTCCTATCAGAATGCTTTGAATTACAATTGATTCTGATATTATTATTGGATTTATGTCATATATATATATAGCCGATAGATACCAACCATACTTGAAATTGAAAGCGAAAAGCACTTGTGTGTGCTAGAGCTTTCCACACAAGGACTATCCTAAACAATCGAATATCACAAAGTGGTGCACTGGTTTGAAGTGTTTATTTATATTGTTACCAAAGACAGATCTTGTCATTTCAGTAGACAGAATCCTTCATAATAATTTTATTGTGGTGAAATGTACAATATTCGACTCAGCAAAATTGGAAATAAATAATTTTAATTTAAGATTTTGTTTTATATATTTGAAGATTTTGTTTAATCTATAAAAAATATAATTAGATGTTTCTAAGAATTATTTCCAAATTTACCAAAGAATAAAGAATATTTCGATTTTTCTTGTGAATTTTTAAGAGTACAATCTCAGATATTATCTAATGAATATTGAGGAAGAAATAAAGACAGTTTTTTTTGCAAACATGACGCTGCTAAATTTATGCGATTATTTATAAATGCCCGTATATACGACGGTCATTCAACAAGTACTTAGCCTCACCGCCCGATGGAACTGCTGTCACAAAAACAATTTACCAACGTGCAGTACATTATTTTAGTAGCCTACTGTCAAAGTTTCAGTCGATTTCCTACATTAGTTTTGTTTTGAGAGCCTTTGAAAACGAGCGTGTCGGTCGGTTGCACAAAAATGGAAAAAAAACAATATCGTTCGGTGATTAGATTCTTGTTTTTGGAAGGGAAAACGCGCAGCGAAATCAAAGATAGTTTGGATGCTGTGTATGGTGACTCTTCTCCTTCGATGGCGACCGTCAAGAATTGGTTCAACGAGTTTGTTCGTGGCCGCACGTCGGTTTTTGATGAGCCATGCCCAGGTGCCCCGAAAACGGCTGCTACGGAGGAAAACGTTAAAAAAGTCCACGATCTCGTGTGGCAGACCGTCGATTGAAGGTTCACGAAATAGCTGAGACTGTGGGCATCGCAGTAGGAATGGTGCATCATATTCTACACGAAGAACTGGGCATTAGAAAGCTGGCGGCGCGATGGGTGCCGCGTTTGTTCACACCGGAAAACAAGCGAAACCGTGAGACCACATCGGCGACGTGTTTGGCGCTGTTTCACCGCAATCCAGCGGAGTTCTTACGTCGTTTTGTGACCGTCGACGAAACATGGATTCACTGGTACACACCAGAGACCAAGGAACAGTCGAAACAGTGGACTTCACCCGGCGAACGTGCTCCGAAGAAGGCGAAGACTGTTCGATCGGCCGGAAAGGTGATGGCCACCGTTTTTTGGGACTCACAAGGTATGATCCACATCGATTACCTCGAGAAAAGTAAAACAACCACGGGGCGCTACTATGCTGACTTATTGGGCCGATTTGACGTCGAATTGAAGAAAAAGCGGCCCCGCTTTGCGAAGAAAAAAGTGCTGTTCCACCACGACAACACGCCGGCTCACACCTCCGCCGTCGCCATGGCCAAATTGGTCGAATTGCGCTACGAATTGCTGCCCCATCTACCGTACTCTCCAGATTTGGCCCCCTGTGACTACTTTTTGTTTCCAAACCTGAAAAAATCACTCGCCGGGAATAGATTTGGGTCGAATGAGGAGGTCATCGTCGCCACGGAGGCCTATTTTGCTTCCCTCGAGAAAATGTATTTTTTGGACGGGTTAAAAAAGTTAGAGCATCGCTGGGCCAAGTGTATCGAGCTTGAAGGAGATTATGTGGAAAAATAAATTGCCACCTTTCCAAAATTTTCGTTTTTCTTTTGTAGGCTAAGTACTTGTTGAATGACCCTCGTACTTACAAAAATATATCTAAGTTTTTATAATATAATACAAAAAAATATTGAATCACATTATCTATAATACCACTATTTAAAGGATATAATCATGAAAGTCTAATTAGTTAAAAATTATTTGGGTATTTGAATTTTTTTTTGTTTTTGGATAAAAGATGATTCGTAAAATATTTTTATGTATATGTCGCCTACTCTCAAATCATAAAGCAAATGAAAAAAATCCTAAATATCGATGCCTTATTAAAAGCGAGAGTTTTTAAAAAAGATTGAAAATATTACTCAAATATATATTTATTTTTACCATATACTCAAAACGTCGATTTTTTTTTGAATAGCAATTTTTATGATATATTATATTATAATTAAATTGTTAAAATATTGTTAAAAATTAGTAAATTATGAAAAGCTTTTTTAGCTAATAGTACGTCAATTAACGAACCGTTAGAAATATTTTTAACTCATCCAAAAATATTTAATAATTTTCCTGTAAGAGGTAAAACTTAATCTTTACAAACCATGACTTAGTTCATGGAAATTCAGAAAGTATATTTGTGCACCTCTTCTATAGATTGATATGGTACTGCAAATAATGAACATCTTCCAATTAACTCTGCCAACAATTAACTTTATTCAAGATATAAAGAATTGGCAAATAGTTGTTCACAAAAAAATTAACTCTATTTAATAGTCATTATATTAAGAACTTAACTTACCCAATAGTAGCCAACCTACGAGACTTATGAATCAATAAATATTTTTCTTATAAGTTTTGCGAAGCCACTATATATTTTGTAGTTTTATTCTGTACTATGTTTTATTACAATAAATATAATAATATATTAAGTATATGAAAGTACATCTTCTTAATTTTATAGTTTAATATAAAAAAATTTAATTTGTGTAGTTTAGTTTTCGAAGCAGTTGTACTAATAGAGCTATTGTGTCTCTCCATAGTCAATATTCCAATTACAATAATTTACAATGCACTTTAAAAGACAACCATAGTTTAGTATTATTAATAGGAAACCGATCCATCATCATAACTTAATGCATAATAAAATAACCCTTTGAAAGCGGCTAATAACATGCACATGCAAAAGCAATTATCTTCTCATTAATAATTGTCACCAGATATGATGGTACCTGTAGAAAATTGTTTTTTCCCTTTTCTATTCAACCTGCTGTGAGATTAATATCGAAATAATGACTTGTTTCGGTCAACCCTTACTAAATTTGACAAAATGAACATATAGGGATGCATGTGCTGTAGAAGAGGACATGTCCCAGAAATGACGATATGTGCCGGTCAAATTCTAACCAAAACGGGCGGATCTCATTATTATAATTGATTGCAATATTTTAATGAAAATACCCAAGAGAGAATGCGATTATCATTGATAATTTAACTATATGAGTATGTGCCATTTTAAAAAATGAATTGTTTATCCCCTTCAAAACAATGAAATTTTTTCAATTTACTATAAATTTAATACGAGTATACAAAAATTATCTTTTCATATACTCATATGAGAATTAATATAGAAATGAATAAAATATAACACCAAATGAAAATAAAAAAAAATACTCACCTGTAATAAATACCCTTTGAGTAATACTAAAATATTTAGAAAGAGGGGACATTTTTCTGAAATCTTGAATCCTTTCTCTTTGTTAATAAGCATATAAGTTTTGGTCAGTTTTTTTTTATGCTGTAGATGAGAAAATGCAATTTTCTGGTAGACTCGTTAATGACTTTAAAGGATCTGAAGCCCTTCTTTAATTTTATTATGAAATGTTCATCCAATTAAAATGTTCAAAGAACAAACGATAGCCTTTTTACTAAGTACAGACTCATTGCTGTACAATAGTCCATAAAGCATGAGTACGAGGACTTATTGTTATCATCATTATTATTATCATCATTGTTATTCATTATGGTGTTGTTCTTTGAATTAAATTTTCATGTTAAAAGTTGAAAATCTGGTGTTGAATAAGCAGCTTTTGACCAAAAATTTCGTTCGGTTCTGTAATTTGCCTGCAAGTTTCGATTAACTTTGTAGAAAGTTTTCATTTCGAAATTCTCTTAAAAAATAGAAAGTAGTTAATAAAACAAGTCTACTTAGTTAAAAAAAGTATGTTTTCTTTGAAAATTTCCACATTTTATTTTTTTTCGAAAAATGTCTTCTGGTTGTAATTAAAATTTTAAACTTTTTTAAATTTTTTTGAAATACTCCTATTTGTTATTAAATCCTTTAGAATTTTTTGTTGAATGATTTAATTTAAATAATCTATTTGATAAAATGTCAAAAAATACTGGCGAATTATTTTCTTTATTAATTGCTACTAAAACTTTTCTAAGGATGGCATATTTTCACTTATTCAACTTTTCCAGAAAAATGAGAAAGATTCGCATATGTAAACGTATAATATATTAGAATATGAAAGAGAAGTTAAGATTAATAGCATATTAACTTTACTTTTACGAAAAATAATCCTTAAATATTAAAGAGTTAATAATGCAAACTCAAGAGGATCATATCTTTCCAAGTTAATGAATACAATGAAAACTCGAAAATCTTTCCGATATTATTTGGTGTTCTGTAAGGCAATTTACTTGGCTCTAAAATTCCTACTAAAAATTTCTAAGGAAAATTCCTACTAATAATTTTTACTAAACATTTTTACTTTTCAGTAAAAATTTTTTTTAGTAAAAATTATTAGTAGGAATAATAATTTTTCTACTGAAAAATCTTACTGAGAATTTCTACTAAAAATTCTTACTGAAAATTTCTACTAAAAATTCTTACTGAAAATTTCTACAGAGAATTTCTACTACAAATTCTTACTGAAAATTTCTACTGAAAATTTCTACTGAAAATTTGTACTGAAAATTTCTACTGAAAATTTCTACTAAAAATTCTTACTGAAAATTTCTACTGAAAATTTCTACTGAAAATTTCTACTGAAAATTTCTACTGAAAATTTCTACTGAAAATTTCTACTGAAAATTTCTTCTGAAAATTTCTACTGAAAATTTCTACTGAAAATTTCTACTGAAAATTTCTACTGAAAATTTCTATTGAAAATTTCTACTGAAAATTTCTACAGAGAATTTCTACTACAAATTCTTACTGAAAATTTCTACTGAAAATTTGTACTGAAAATTGCTACTGAAAATTTCTACTGAAAATTTCTACTGAAAATTACTACTGAAAATTTCTATTGAAAATTTCTACTGAAAATTTCTACTGAAAATTTCTAAGGAAAATTCCTACTAATAATTTTTACTAAACATTTTTACTGAAAATTTCTACTGAGAATTTCTACTAAAAATTCTGACTAAAAATTTCTAAGGAAAATTCCTACTGATAATTTTTACTAGTACTTCATAATAAAAATTCCTACTGTAAAATCCTACTGAGAATTTCTACTAAAAATTCTTACTCAAAATTTCTACTGAAAATTCCTACTGAAAATTTCTAAGGAAAATTCTTACTGATAATTTCTTCTAAAACTTCTTACTAAAGATTCCTACTGTAAAATCCTACTGAGAATTTCTACTAAAACTTCTTACTAAAAATTCCTACTGAAAAATCCTACTAAGAATTTCTACTGAAAATTTCTACTGAAAATTTCTACTGAGAATTTCTACTACAAATTCTTACTGAAAATTTCTACTGAAAATTTCTACTGAAAATTTCTACTGAAAATTTCTACTGAAAATTTCTAATGAAAATTTCTACTGAAAATTTCTACTGAAAATTTCTACTGAAAATTTCTACTGAAAATTTCTACTGATATTTCTACTGAAAATTTCTACTGAAAATTCCTATTGAAAATTTCTAAGGAAAATTCCTACTGATAATTTCTACTAAAACTTCTTACTAAAAATTCCTACTGACAATTTCTACTGAAACTTCTTACTAAAAATTCCTACTGTAAAATCCTACTAACAATTTCTACTAAAAATTCTTACTGAAAATTGCTACTAAAAATTCCTACTGGAAAATCCTACTGAAAATTTCTACTAACAATTCTTACTGAAAATTTGTACAGAAAATTTGTACTGAAAAATCCTACTGAGAATTTTTACTACAAATTCTTAGTGAAAATTGTGACTAAAAATTTCGAAGGAAAATTCCTACTGATAATTTCTACTAGAACTTCTTACTAAAAATTCCTACTGAAAAATCCTACTGAGAATTTCTACTAAAAATTCTTACTGAAAATTGCTACTAAAAATTCCTACTGTAAAATCCTACTGAGAATTTCTACTAAAAATTCTTACTGAAAATTTCTACTGAAAATTCCTACTGTAAAATCCTACTGAAAATTTCTACTAACAATTCTTACTGAAAATTTGTACTGAAAATTCGTACTGAAAAATCCTACAGAGAATTTCTACTACAAATTCTTAGTGAAAATTCTGACTAAAAATTTCTAAGGAAAATTCCTACTGATAATTTCCACTAGAACTTCTTACTAAAAATTCCTACTGAAAAATCCTACTGAGAATTTCTACAAAAAACTCTTACTCAAAATTTCTACTGAAATTTCTACTGAAAATTCCTACTAAAAATTTCTAAGGAAAATTCCTACTGATAATTTCTTCTAAAACTTCTTACTAAAGATTCCTACTGAAAAATCCTACTAAGAATTTCTACACCAAATTTCTTACTGAAAATTTCTACTAAAAATTGTTAAGGAAAATTCCTACTGATAAAATCTACTCATTTTTACTGAAAATGTCCACTGAAAAATCCTACTGAGAATTTCTACTAAAAATTCTTACTGAAAATTTCTACTAAAAATAGTCCGGAACTTTGGACTGGACCTCTGCTGCTCTACCTTTTATGTTCGTGATAGTATTATTGAGAGTTTCACTAAACCCTATTATATTTATATTGTGATTGTATCTCGTTATAAAAAGCTTTTTTGTGACGTTTCCATGACGTTTCATTATCAACTTCTCTCCCTATAAATAGCCCTCTACTACTAAAGTGTTACTGGTCCCGTGCGCGCTTTCCCGAAGTTTGAACCTTTTAAGTTCCAGATAATTTTACTCTTCATTTACTGATTACTATTTTGTAGTTGTTAATCTCCATAAATTAATTAAAAAATGAAGTGACATAATTATTGACCTTTATGTGACTAGTT
Organism: Atherix ibis; assembly: GCA_958298945.1. Lineage (NCBI taxonomy): Eukaryota > Metazoa > Arthropoda > Insecta > Diptera > Athericidae > Atherix > Atherix ibis. The sequence goes on from OY282607.1 coordinate 70,732,670, forward strand.
AACTTTACCGTTTGAATAATAATTTTATAAGAAAATTTGTGTATCAATAAAGGTGTATAAGAAGTTGAACCGTTATTTTGTTATTATAATAATAATGCAAGTACTTGGTTAATTAGATCCTGGAGTAATACACTTTTAATAAACATGTCAAAATAATCCTATAGGTGTTATAAAAAGGTATTTGTTCAAGAAATGTGTTTTGTCAACTGGGTGCTTCTTTCAGTCACCATCACCAACCATCGAAGTGCAGAAATTTAAAGCAAGATAAAGGAACTAAAGGCCGGAGACCATTTACAGCTCCGCATACGTGTATTTACCAATTGGATACTTGAATAGCAAGCAGATGATGCCAACATTTTTGGACTAGCAGAGCCATCGGACCGCACTTCTTCGAAAATGTGTCATATGGACTTGGAGAATACACGTATGTGGTTTCAAGAGGACGGTACCACTTGTCACACAGCGTGTGAAACAATATCCTTGTTGCTAATAAAATTACAGATCCTGGTGTCATTCTCGACACAATGATGTTAAATCTCAACTGCGATTGGACTTGTTTTTTTGGGGCTACGTTAAAATAAGGTTTATGATAATAAACCGAGGATGATTCCAGATATATAGAATGAAATTATCCGCATTAGCGATGGGATACTGCTCGAATTAATCAAAAAAGCTATTGCAAATTTCGATACACACATACTTTGTTACCGTTGAAGTCGTTTTGAAAAATAAAAAAAGATATCTGCGATCTTATTGAATCAATAAACCATAATTTTTCAAGATATTTTCCGTGATCTTCATATTATATTATAGACACCTATTTTATGATAACAATAATTTATTTACATTTTATTAAGTTTCAATAATATAATTACTAAAAATTGTATAAATTACAAATAATGAAAATTCTATGAAATTATTCTTTTATCATTTTTCCTACGCACTTAGTTTCTATTAAAGATTTCTCTCTGATTTAATTTTGCAAAAGCTAAATGTTGAATATAAAATGAGTTCGCTATAGTTTTTATAGCCTTAAAGTGTCAGTTTTATTATTTTCATTTCCTATATAAAATGTATATTTATATTAATGTCGTCGATAGCCAAAAAAAAAAAATAATCAAAACCATCAATGCTATGGAAATTTTAATATCCGTGTTTATGTTTTCCGAAAAGACAATAATTATATACGAAATGCTACTAGTACTACCCCTTGAATTTAGTTATACCTTCATGAATATTCATAAACAGTAAATAGAAATAATAGTCAAATCCTAATGCATTGAAACATTTCCATTCGAATTGGTTATTTTTCTCTGGTTCTATTTTTTCTATTTATTCTCAGTTAAGGTGTGAATTATGTGAGTTTGTTAAGGATTCATAGAAAAATTAATAAAAAACTTTTATCGATAGAAATTTATATCGTATAATAAGCTTATTGCATGAAAAAATACTAGAAAAAACAAAAAGCGATAATACGAAAAATTCGGCTAAATGTATATGAATAATAATGCAGGATAACTGATAAGAAATGAACATTTTTAATGGAACAAGTAAAAAAATAATTAAAGTCGAGTGAAAAATTACAGAACAAATTGACTCATTAATAATGGATAGAGTACACCTGTTGTTATTCTACGACACCATTGATCTACTCGTATTGATTGTCGATAAGTTTCTATTAAACGAAACTAACGAGAAGCTGTCAGAAGTGGTAGATGTGATCAGGATTCGCGGAGTATTTTTTTTACTATTCTTGTTGAAAATATTCTTGTTGATATTTCTTGTTGAAAGAGAAAATATTCTTGTTGATGCGTTTTATTTTAAAAACCCATTCAAATTGTGTGAATAATGGTTATGGCAACAGAATTGCTTGAAGAAAATTCATTGCTTATATTTGTAGAATAAATTTTTGTAATTTGACAAAATAAAAGCCGTATTACATCTACGAATAGTGCAACATTGAATCCCATTACACAATACCATTTACGAACAAAGCCTGGTAGTTGAACTAGTAGAAAATGTTCAAGTGTACTTTCCAAGTATTCGATACGTAACAGTGTGATATCAATTTTGTTGTGAGTAGAATAACTTCCACTTTTCGTATTTATCAAACAGTTTGTAAATAATCAAATTTTCCAAGAGCAGAAAAGCTTTGATATACAATATATTGGCATGATATTTATTCATTCAAAATATGTACATTCAAATACGAATATATTCATGAGCTTTGATAATAATGAAATAATCTAAATTACAACATACAATTTTCGGATCCTATTCCAAAATTAAATTTAAAAAAAATGCATTCCTGGTAATCAAAATAGAAAAAAGATACAAATTACTTTCAATTAATATTATGCTCTCAAGTATCACCGAAAATTCTAGTATCAAATATAATTGGAGTTTTAGTACAGAAAAATTCTTCATATAATTACTTTTGTTACACTTAATATTACAGACAAATTGCTTACTGCAAATTAACTTTATAAAGAAAATTATTCATGGATAGAATATTTACGATGTATGAGTAGACATTTGTTAAGCAAATTCTTCTAAACGTACAAATTTCTTTGCTGTATTAGATTAATCAATATTGAAATGTGATATTGTATTTTTTGAATAATTTTTATTAGAATGAAAGTGAAATTTACTGTATGTTCTTCGAGATTGTTGCATAAAATTATAAGAAAACTTGGTATTATCTCACAATACGTAGAAAGCTTTTGACATTCCTTACAAAAACATCAATACTCCTGGGGGGGGGGGGGGTTGTGTACCATCTCCTTTAAGTCTGCCCATCTTTTGGTATACGTCGACGGCATTGATAATATTTGTCAATCAAAAATAGATGTACGAGAGGTCTTACTCAAGATTGCGACGGCGTTGAAGACAAGACCAATTTGCGCTTACCGCGTACTAAGAATAGATTATAGCTTCGAAAGAGTTAAATCATTTTTCTATTTGGGCTCAATAGTCACAGTTGATAATAATATGAAGGTAGAAAAAAAAGAAAAAAAAGAAATTATTTAGTTCGGAAATTCTGACCATAACATTGGAGCTACTTTAGCGACGAGTTCCTGAAGCGTTACCTGGTTGTGGATAAAATTAAGCTCAATAACAAGCCTAGACCGGACTCCCGGTTGTCGAGCAGTAGATGATGAAGTATATTTTTAAATCCCTCTGATGGTCGATAATTAATTAAACTTATTTCACTTTACCTATTTTTTGGGCATAGCATCTATTTAATTTTTTAAATTTTTCTTATCATTTTCTTTAAACCAAGTGGACTATGCTTCTGTAAAATATACCCGCGTCTTGTAGTGATTTTAGTTAAGAATATAAAATAAAATGCATAATTCATTTTTTATCAAAATGTCCTTATTGAATGACCCATGAAAGACGTAGAAGGAAAATTTGTGTCAAGTAAAAATAACAATGTCTTCGACGTATAATAATTATTAACGTTAGTATCACCTGTTACTAATTTGATAAGATGTTATTGTAAGATGATATTTGAGTATTTTGTTGACATAATATTTAGTATAAATATTTAGTTAGAAAAAATATTATTACTATTGACGGAAAAAGAAACTAGGAAAAAAACTATATTGATTATAAGAGAAGAAAAATTTTTAGTGTAATATTTTGCATAAACTATTGTTTTACAATAGAATTTTCTAATCATTAATATTTACTATTTAATCAAAATGGAAGGATTCCTGTTAAAAAGAAAATCTAGATTATTTAGCCTTCATTTAGAATATTTGGAAATATTTCCATTGAAAATATGGGGCTTTATTACCGAAGTGGAATAATGGGTTATTGTGGTATGACAAACCCGGATTCTGAGAAGAACCATTACCCATAATTTCAGAATGGTTGTTGAGTAGCTTAGTTTTAAGATGTTTAGCCAATGTGTGGAAAGATATCTTTTTTCTTTGTCTAAGCATAGCTTATGATATTAAGTGTAATTTTGTTAGCAGGCGGGGTAAAATTTAGGATCTTAATATGTACACGACTGTGGAGAGTCTTTTCCACCAATCTATCAACCCACTCATTACCCAGGGCACCAACATAATAAATTGTTTTAACAGATTATGATGGTTATAATTGGGGAAACAAAGGTTATTATGAATAATTTTAATTCCGTGCTTTTACTGATAGTAGTTCGCTGATTTTTAATTACGAAAAATTGTATGCCGCTAAAACAAAATAATGTTGAATAAATATTTTGAAAAAAATATTTTTCCATTAAATTGAATCAATAAAACTACGGATCATATATCTGCCATTTAAGCTGCCATGAATTTAATAACTTTTTTTGAAGGTATTTTTATTTTTTTACGTGAAAAAAATCATAATCTTAAAATTACAAAAAAAAAGTTACTATTCAAAGTAATAAAAATGGTTAAATGCATAGCTAATAATAATCATGCCTGACAACACCTGTCGAATCCATCACATTGAAATATTTCCCATAGTCGAATAATATCGATCAGTGTAAATTTTGAAGGAAAATTCTCATATTTGGCTTGTCTTATAAAAGCAACAATTTTATTGACAACATGAAGAAAAGCTAACAGACAGCTCTCGACTATAGATCCTCCAAAAACTATACAAAATATGTACATTCAAATATCCCTGACAGTGAATTGTTGAAAAGAACGTTTAACTCCTTTTAGAATGTTTTCTGTCATGACGATGGCAGGATAATAATCGTTTTTGGTGAAATTGAAGAGAATTTGTAGCAGAGGTTGGGAACCTTTTAGTCCTTCATTGCCATTCAAATTTCTTCTGCCATGTTGAGCTGTCATTTTAAATAAATTTTCATGTGTATAAAATCGAAATGCAATGAAGTAAATATAATTTTATAGGAAAGCTAATGTTCGAGTGGCATACTCTGTAAACCGACGTACGAAATTGCATTCTTATGCTTTGGTGCATATTATTCTACTTTGTAGATATATTTTATAGTAACGGGTGATTTTTTAAGTATTTGGCTTTTAAATTTCTAAAAGAAATAAAAGTGATTGCTAAAGTTTAAAATTTTTTATTGTCATTAATATTTTAAAGTTTATTTTATATAAATGTTGGCCATGACTACGTTTAAAGTATTCTATGCGAGAGGTCCAATTTTGAAACATTTTTTCGAGCATCTCGGCTGGTATCTTTTAAATAACACGTGAAATATTGTCTTTCAACACTGCAAGTGACGCTGGTTTATCGGCATACACTAGTGACTTCCCGTAATCTAATTAAATGCGTCAAATCGCATGATCTAGGCAGTCAACTCACAGGTCCGAAACATAAGATAAATTGCTCGCCGAACTCATCTCTCAATAAGTCCATGTTTTCACGTGATGTGTGGGATGTAGCGCCCTCTTGTTAAAACCGCATATCGACCTGATGTTATTCTCGCATTTTGGACAAAAAAAAGCGATAGCGAACGCCATTGACGGTAACGTTGTGTCATCTTTAAAGAAATGTGGCTCGACGATTCCACCGGCCAATAAACCGCACCAAACAGTGCATTTTCCTGAGTGCAATGACTGTTCTTGTTTTGCCTGAAGTGACAATTTTACTTATTCACATATCCATTCAACGAGAAATGATCTTCGTAGCTGAACGCAATTTTTTGGTAAAAAAACGGATTTTCCTCAAGTTATTCTAAGGCCCACTCACCGAAAATTCGACGCTTTGGCAGGTTGTTTGGCTTTAGTTCTTCCACGATCTGTATTTTATACGCTTCAAGCCCGAAATTCTGGGGTAAAATTTTACACATAGTCGAGTAACTGAATCCCAATTGCTGTAAACGAAAACTTTGCATATCTCGTTATGTTTTCTTTAAAATTTTGCAAAGGTAATTTCAGTTAATTATCTTGAACTACAAATAATTTTCTGTAAATTTGTTCGATAGTTTGTTACTAATTTTTTTTAAGAAATCAATCTAATGCGTTTTTATTGAAATTACAACAAGTAAAAAAATAATAATAATTTCTGGCGTGAGCTGTGAAATTTTAAGATTTCTTGTTCAATAGCCTTCGTAGATTCTCAGTATAATTATTTTCGTTCAAAAACTTCTGCAGATAAAATCTTCTACTAATACAATATTCTAAAAGTAAATTAACTTTTATCTATAATATTACTCCTTTTTTGTTAAATAGTCATATTCAAAAAGATTTTTAGATAATTTCAATTACTTCATATCAAATCAAATTTACTTTAAGGAATTTATAAAATTTGTTTAAAAATAAGATGTAAACTTAAACCGCCGCTGGTATTAAATCTCAAAGGCAATACAATAAATTCTATGAAAACGATAACCGCTTTAAATTATCCTGCAAACCAATTAAATTGATCTCATCTCCGAATAAAATAGTAATTATGAAAATTTATTCTTTTTATAGTTGAACATATAAAATTTTTATTTATACTTTGAACATTTTGTATGCGAATAGAATTGTAATTAAGAAACATAACCGATTACTAATAAAGGGCAGGAAATTATTATGTTTCGTTTTTGTATGATGAAAAATAATTTGAAAGAAAAGGAAAGAAAATATTGATCGCCGGATAAAATTTAATTTTGAAAATGCCAAAAGCAATTTTCAGTTTCCTTATGAAATTGTTGTTAGAAAGTGTTATTAGTAGGGCTTTTGTGTTATTGTTGGAGGCAAAAGTAGTCAAAGTAAACCCAAGAAATCCGATAGGAAGTTTAACTTACTAAATGAAACATTTCCGTTCCCCTATAGTCCGATAATTTGGAATTAATACTCAGAGTTTGCAAAAAGTATTGCCTTGGGACTTTTTGGGTATTCGACCCTTTCTTGAAGCCGACAAGGATTTAAGCCTCACTAGTCGTAGTACATTATGGCTAAGTCTATTCGAAGCCAATGTCCAGAAAATCTTTTCTTCGCTTTTCGTATCCAAAGTTTATGGTTTCCGGTGTATATTAATTGCTTACAAGTATTCGAAAAAGATTATGCTTCGAATACGTTAAAAGGTCAAATTTTCTATTAATTCCTTAATGGATGACTATTTTCATAAAACTTAATTTGATCGACGATAAACTTTTCTTCAAAAGAATATTGAAAAGTTTTTTTTTATCATTAGAAATTTCTAGTGCTTGATTGTATAGAAGGCCCTGAAAAACCACCAGAAATTTTTAATAAATTTACTTTGCCTTTTCTAAGAAATTTGATTTTTAATAATTTTCTAAAAAGATCCTATTATATTTCGATGGTGATTAGAATTTTTTAATGTTAAAAATTTAATTTTAAGGCAAGTCAAGAGTCTTCACAAAATTATAAACGATTTAAATTCTGTATAAAATTGCGAAAATTTTCTAATAATTTTATTTTTTATATAAGAACATATATAATTTTACTTTCTTAAATTTAACTATCGATAAAACAAATCATATTTATCGATAGTTAAATTTATGAAATTAATTTCGGATATTTTCCTAGAATTCTTTTTTTTTGTGGAAAAATAATTTTTTAGCAAATTTGAGAATTTTAATCCTAATCTCTCCAAAAACCGTAGAATCCAAATTAATTGCTTACTTTATTAAATAAACTTTAAAAATAAATATTAAAAATGTATAATTCTTCAGCTGAATTATTATTGTTCTTGCTGTACAATATTTACTAGCCTTCCAATATTTTATATTTATAATATTTTTAAATAAATTAGCTTCCATTGATAACTATATTGGCTGAAAACTTTTTGGCGGATCATTTGTCAAAAGTGACACAGTCTTTTCTTAGGTGCTAGGATATTAACAGTATGTACATCAAAAGTCAAATACTTTTAACATTAGAACGGATTATCTTACATTTCAGGACTAAAGACACAAATGATTGCATTATTATTTTTACGACAATTATGAATTTAAATAGACGTTTAGTTGTACTTTTATTGCAGTTGGTATGAACAAAAAGTTAATTTACTTCAGTAAGATTTTACTATTTGTAATAATTTTACCTTAAAATTTAATTTTTTTAATATTTGTAGTATTAGCTTATTACTGAATTTTATTGAAAGAATTTACATCATCAATTAATTGTTTTTCTTTTAAAATATTTCAAAGAGAAAGCTATTGTATGTCTCCTTATAATGAAATGCTTCCATTTAATTAAAGTCCATAGATTCAACAATGAGGATTTTTTGCCCCCCCATTATTGACAATAAACAGAATATCGTTAGTATTTGGTGGATTTCGATTTCTAAATTTAATTAATGACTTTTCTGAAATCATTTTATAGGTAAAGCTTCTGAGCTCCTGGCAAGGAGTTTGTGGTGTTACTACCATTTTTCCCTGTGAAATGAAAATCGGAATGAAAAAATAGAAAAAAACACAGCAAAAGGAAGATTTTTAATTAAATTTATTTCCAATTAAATCGACTTATTCTTATTAGAAAATAAATTTTTTTTTTATTCTTGATTGACAAATTTTCATTAATCGAATTAATGAACATTTTTAAGAGGAGTTTTGTAAATTTTCTTGTTAGTCGAATAAGATTATTAATTATCGAAATTAGCGTTGAGAGAGAAAAATTTTAATTCAATGCATGGAGTGGGGGATTTGTTATTATTTTTTTAACCTAAAAAGTTTTACAAAATAATTTAATTCATTTTCTTTATTAGCTTAAGTGCCTCAGTAGTATAGGAAAACAATATACCTTTTTATTGGTCACGTACGTATTATTATTGTTTGCTTAAATCAAGAGAAAAATCCTGAAAAAGTAGATCACTAATTTGTTTAATTACTTTTTAACTGTCCGTTCTTATTCTAACTAATTTGTGTTAAAAATAATATTAAAGATTTAAAATTTTTAAATTCATCACTTATACTATTGTAAATTTTTAAATTATATGCAAACAAAGTTCATTTATACTACCTTTAGTAAGGCCTTCAATAAACTTCCTTCCTGGTTCTATTATTTTGTTAAAGCTTTTCTCTACTGATACTCGATTGCTTGAAGTCTTATCTGAGTGACAGAACTTATTAGGTATTTTTCCAAAATTCTATTTCTAGGTATCTCTAAGCTTAATTCATGCCTAAATTCTAAAATTCTCATTTATGCTGACGATATGAATATTTTTTTTCTGCATTAATTATAGAAATGTCGTGACCATATATTTATGGCCTACAACTGAACTTACGAGGTAAGCTATGCTTCTGCAGGGACTAGTATAAACCGTGTGAGTTAATAGCCGACTTGGAGTTAAGGAGTTAAACTGGACAAGAGAGAAAACTGTAGTTTATATCCGGCATTTTTTGTATTGTTTTCAAGAGTTGTTAAATTTTAGGCGAAGTAAAGAGGTGGCTTACATACGCTTTTATGTCCTTTATTAGCACGATATTAAAATATGCGTTGAAGGTCTGGTTATCGTACTATGAGATAAATAGCCGACGAATTAAATCAGTACATTGTAATTTTCTTAGACTCTTATTTACATAAAGGTCTTCTCCACCATATCAAAATTATCTTAACCTCATTCGAAAAGCGATGTATAGTTGTTGATTTAACTTCTATTCACTAACTTTTAAACTTGAATATCGACTGTGAGGTTCTAGCAAATAAATTAATTTTACAATCTCAGAATATTTCCCTTATTGCATATTGGAACTTCTAAGTCTAACTATAGTATGCACGAACCTCATGTGCAAGTCTGTAATTACTTTATTTTTTTGTTTCTTCCTTATTATCTTAGCCGAACCCTAAGATAGTCAGTGAAGTTTTCTCAGCTTTTGCTGCGGAAGTATGACTTCATGTTGAATCTTAAAGTTCTGTAAATTATATTTGGAATTTTTTACACCATTTGTTTCTATTTATGTCGAAAATATAATTCTTTTAAAGCCATCCTAGAATACATATATTTTTTGTCTTTATAAAACTTCTAGAAAATATAAATATTTATCATAAATAAATATATTTTCATGACAACATTTGAACTAATTTTTCTATTTTAATTTTAAGGATTTTAATGCATTTTTATTTCTTTTAAAAAGAAGAAAAAAATAATTTGGTTTAAGTATAATAACTTATAAATTAATTAAGCCAGCAATGAAAATCCCAGTATTCGAAGCTTTTGCCTCTTGCTTAAGGCGACTTTTAGCCCACTTATTAATAGGATATATTTTCGAAATAATAAAAAGGGCAAATTCATTGATTTTGCATTTGCCTCCATCTCTTCCAAGGATCATTTTGCAATTTGAGCACATTCGGAATGTAATTTATAAAAAATATATAATTTTAAATTATTATTTTTTATAAAAGTAGAACGTTTTCTCTACGCAATATAATTTAAGTCTTGCCTAATTTTATAAATCCGGAAAGATCACCTTATATCAAACATATATTGATATTTAAAAAAAAAGTTAAATAATAACTTGTCTTGAAATATGCTCCACCTACTATTTCGATCAATTATAAACTTATTTTTCTTACTAGATAGATGCCATTTAGTTGAACGACTCCCTTATCCGTGCATTCCGTTGTAAGTCTAGTTTTCTAGATCCGATGAATTGGGATAGTTAATATTACATCCCTGCTTACTTATCAATAAATCATTAATTTTAGTGACATTCTATTTTCCCAAACGTTGGGTTCGGGGGTCATATGGGAATTTTGGGTAACACATGGTCTGATCAGGTGGCCAAAGAAACACTTCATTGTACAATGTTCACATCAGATTTGCGGGAGTTCCGTAAAACTCTTCCACCATTTATCCAACGGATTGGATAAACGTTGAAAGAGTTTCTTGAATATCTTACACAACCATTACTTCACGAATCTACGCCAAAACCCTCCGAAATTTCCCGAGTATGGTAATCAATATAAAAATATTGGCTAAGTTTGCGAAACTAACTTTTTTGCATCTAGAAAAAAAATTATTCCTCTATTGTGGTTAGTTTATTCTTAATTTTTAAATCTATTTTATAAATCATATGATTCTTTTTCATAAGAAAGGAAAACAAGAAATTGGTTAACTGTTATACGGATAGATCTCCGAATGTCTTCCTGCTCAAGGTACTGCAATGTAATTTCTAGCCCCTATTCTAATGACCATAAGAATCAAACAAACAAACACAATTAGTCTTCTTTAATACCTTATCAAATGAACAGTATTAAAATTATATACCAAACATATTTTTAATTTCAAAAATAACATTAAATAAGATATACACATATATAAAATAGATTGCAAAGTAACTATAAGATTTAGAAAATAAAAATACAAAAATTTTAGGTATTTACTTTTGGTTACTATTGAAAAATTGATTTTTTTTTGCCTCCGCTGTTATTTTTAATTATAATGATAGTACGTTGTTGTCAACAAAGAATTGGGGTTGGTTTTAAATACTTTATTAATACACATAAACTAAGGATATATCGTCAATGTTGGCTTTACTGTGAAAATATAGATAAATGTGTGGACTAATTTTACGAAAAATTCTGTAATTTAAATAATATTTTGACAAAATTAGTTCAATATTAATATTTGTGTATTCACATTGAAGTGGAAAGCGGGTTCTTTATGCGCTTGTATTTTGTTTATTATTCAAAAAATTCAAACGACTGTTATTCATATGGAAATTATTTAAAATTTTCAATTTTTTTCAGCTCGTAATAAAGTTAATCAATTATATTCCAGAAAATTTTTTATTGAAATTTTAAATCATCATTTTTTATAAAAAATATTAAATTTCAGACTGCTGAAAATAACCAGCATTATAAAGATAACTGAAAATATTATTTAAAAAATACATCCCTTAACAGAAATAATGATTTAAAATAAACAATTTTTGATATTTTTCAATTTTCTCAATATACTCATAGAGTTGTATATAAGATAAAATTGAAATTATTTAAATAAGGATAAAAGGGATATTTTCTTTACAAACAAAGGCTCTGCTAAAAAAGATTTTTTTGGAAAAAAACAAAATTTTAATTCTTTCAATTTCTGTTTTGATTTTATTTTTTCGATTGTACTTATTTTCAAGTGAATGGTTTTAACATTGTCCATAATTGTGCAAATGTAGCCAGAGGCAAGTTTGAATAGAAAACATAAGCTCAGATAATTTTATTGTGGTAATATTTTTTTCGCAAAGCAAAAGTTATATCTAAGACGTTTTGAAAACTCTTTTACATCTATATCTAAGACTTTAAGCAGTTCCCTTTCTGCAAATTTATGTATTATAAAGCTGCTTTGTTTTTAATAGCTAAAGGGATAAAAAATAAAATGCGATTTGCTTTTGTTAAATTTAATATCAGTACTTTTAAGGATGTTTAGTGTATCCTAGATGTTGAGGAAGAATTTTTTGTCAATTGTATGGTGTTTGCGTAAAGTACGTCATAAGATAACATAATAATTTTATAAATATTAAGAAAAGCATTAACTTTTTTTCGTGTACCTCTTGATGAAAAAAAAAACTTAAAACAATTTGAACAATTTTTTATTATCAACTTTCGTTAATTTATTAAAATGTTAATGAACCGATAAAACTATGAAAATTGTTGAAAACTAAAACTCTTTATTAATAAGAGGATATTTAAATTTATCCAAAAATTGAAAATATCATAAAAACATCCAAGAACTAAATATTGTAGAAATTCACAAACACGATTTCGAAAGTTATAATAATATTTATCGAAAGTGTGTTTATAAAAGTGGATAAAAATATGTTTTTTTTTCGCCATTAATTTAAAAAGTAAATTTGTTTACCATAGATTGGGTCTATAAAATTAAAAAAAAACTTCTGGTAACTTTTAGATTAAGTTGTGTTTTTTATTTTTCATATAAACTTTTTTTGTGTATTTTCATTTACAAGTAAAAAAAATAATAAACAGATTTTAAATAACAGATATTTTGGCGCACGAGATTTATGTTAAATTTCTTAAAGATTTTTCTGCTCGTAAAGCACCGACGATTTTTTATTGGGAAGGTGTAAGGTAAAATTTATCTTACAAGTGTATTATAATGGAAGGATTGGTGAGGGTAAAATTATTTTATAACGAGTAACACAAAAGTCATGTACAAGAGAGCATTTGACTCACGCTGGATAACACTGTTGTGTTCATTTGAGAGAGAGGATCCTTTTTAAGAGAACTGGATAAAACGAAAATTGCGAGGCCTAATTGAGCCCCGCAGTTCTAGTCCAAATTGAATGCCACAATTTTTATCTGTGAGAAATCAGAACTTTTCTCAAGTAAGTGCATAAGGATTTGATAACGTTTGTTTAGTTCTTGTCTGTTAAATCTCGTATGAGGATTCCACATTATTGTCTTGTTAATGTTAAGTCTAAAATGGGTACTTTATAGTAAATGGGAGTAGTTCTGCCAATCATCTAAATGATTCCGCGTGAACGGTAAAGAGCTTTTTTTGGTTATGAATGTGACTGTCGACCTGTTAAATCAATTTTATAGAGAAAGAATAGAAATATCCGACGTATAAATATAAAATATAGAATGGGACCAAGGATACTGCCCTATGAAACATCAGTATACGTAGGAAGCAAATCAGAATAATCAAGATTTTAATTCATTTAAAAATAAGATATTTAAATCTGTGAAGTATATTTTTTAGGGATAAGCAAATTAATAGAAAGAAGAAAACTCTTTTGTTTTTAAAGTAAGCTTGGTGATCAGATACGGTTAGATGCCTGTAAGATGATAAGACTTATTCTACGGCAATAGTATTTCTGCTAAGGAGACAAATCAACTCGGTGACACTATTGGATAGTGGAGTATTGGGAGTGAGATCCGAATTAATGACTAGAAATAATTCAAGTATAGGATAAATACGTTTTAAGTTTTCAAAAATCTTCACTTAAGTAAGGAAAATCTTCAGTCACGTAAGGACTTTATTGGATAGTGAAGTATTGGGAGCGAGATTTAAATTGACTGAGTAGGTTTCTTTAAAAATTGTATAAAATTCTATAAAATTATAGACAAAAATAATAAATTACCATAGTAATATTTTTATTCCGTAGTATTTTTTTACCAAATTGAAAGGTTTTTATCAATAGTTCGTAGAGCAATTTGTTCACATTAATATTAAATATTATTTTGTTAATAAATTATATTTATGTATCATATAAAAGAGATATCACTCTCTTTTTCTCTCTCTTTGAGTACTTATTAATATTTTTAATATTAAATGTTAATAAAATTTAATAATAAATTACTAAATGCAACATGTTATGTTTTCACAATAATAACAACTTGTATATTACTAATAGTATTAAAAATAATACTTGTAATAATAATAATAATAAAAAGTAATGAAATCAAAATTATAGTAGAGAAACCTTTTGGCAAAATATTGAATTATACTGAATTTGCCATTTTTACTACAATAGAATTAATTTTCTTTCCAATGTATTATAAAGGAGCATAAATTAATAAGCTAATAAATAGCCTTCTTAACATGGTTTCTGAGTTATATTATTACCAATAATATCAATATCGATCGTATGATTTATTCATAATAATATTCTTGTCGAAAAATTTGTATTTTTCTTGGTAATACATAAATAGTTTCTTATACATTATCTTAAATAGCCTACAGGAATTTTTCATTCTTATTTAGTTATACACCTATTTTAGATCATCTTAGTTTTTCTCCCCATAGCAAAAAGATAATATTAAACTTTTATAAATACTATAGAGATTTTTTGGTATTTAGAAAATATTAGGTCTTAGTATTTAGTTAAATTTTTTAATAAAAAAATTACCTCAGAATAATTTGAAAAAAAAAGATATTGGATGCTTTTCAAGAAAATTATGAAATTTATTATAACTATTAAATTCAAGAAAAATACTTGCATTAAAAGGACTTTCGAAAAACATTTACAATCAAAAAGCCATCCATTTTTATATTATTTTTCATGAATCACATATGCGTGTCCTTTCATTTAACGTCAATTTGTAAATTCTGTATTTCTTCATAAAATATTATTTGATAGCATATTATAATTTAGCAAAGCATTGATGACATGTTTACGAATCATTTTCAAGGCTAAGAAACTTTTATAACTGTTTATATGTGTTTGAAGTACCAAAAGAACTTATCAATAAATTATACACTCTAAATATTATAACAAGAATTACAGAGTTTTGATTGGCATAAAGTTTATTATTAACACGCAATTGTTTCTAGAGAATAAGAGAAGTATACACATAAGTTTGGTTAAGTTTCTACAATATCAACAATTCAAATGCATTAATCAACAGAATTACTTGATTTGTAACTAAAGTTTACTAATAATTTATTACCTGTTTTGTTGCAATAGTTTGTTATTATACCTTTCGAATTATTAATACATCCAATTGTTTTTGGGACGCAAATATAGTAATTATAGCAGTTAAATATCTCTAAAGGCAGATATAAGATTGCTACAAATATCTGTTGAGTGTTTTCTTTAGAGGATTCAAGGATAGATATTACATGTTTATTTATAACTCCATTACGATGGACATATGTGTATTTATTAACTGTGATTTTGATAATAATCAAAATAAGCATTTTTTCTTTTCAGCCCACCATGTTAGTTCCTTTTCCGGCCTACTAAGTTAGATCCTTTTTAGAAAAAAAAAACATGTCTCTGTAACTTTGATCGAATGAAGAACTGTAAGATTTCTTTTGCATACTTTTGCCCATAGATGGTGCTGCTTTTGATCGCATATGTCAAAGTACGGTTAATGATTTGGATCTCTGCTATATTTAGGAAAATGCAATAAAAAGTCTCTTTATACAAAGTATTTTGTTGAATAATAGTTTACCAAGCGTTCAATTTATTATCCTTTGGTATACCGTAATTAAGAAGAATTTAAGAGTGGTCCGCAAACGTTCTTTAATAATAATATTCCTTGAAATAATAACAAAAAATGCGATTGATTTAATTTTAAGTTAGTTGATATTATAATATCTACAATATATAAATGTCTAGCTTGTCAGTAAATTACTAAGTCTACCATATGTTAAAAAAAAATATCAATAAATGCAGAACTATTAATCTATTTGATATTACTAAATTACGTTATTAGGTAATATACGTTTTGGGAACATTTTTTAATTGAAAATTAATTGCCTCTCTTAATTAATTATCAAAACGAAAGCATTCGCTAATTTATCTGTAGCGCTCATTTTAGTTAAACTATTAAAATTAAGGATAGCCAGTTACCAAATGAGCATTTTCGTCCATTAAATATGGATTCTTTTTAGATTTATTATTTATTTGATCAATCAAAATTAAAGGACATTTCTATGTGATATTGACTTCCAATCAACAATTATAAAATTATATGAAAAGCTATAAAACTCCGTGAAGGTAGGATAATTTAGAAATTTTTTTACTTTTTGTAAATATTCTCATAAAAAGAATAGTTATGATGGAAACTGCTTTATAATCAGCAGAAGTTTTTTCGAAATCAGACTATATCCTTATAACCTAAAATTTGAATTTACTGAAGGTCCATATCAAAGGTATATGATATTCGCTGTAATTATGATTGTTATTATTTTTATAGAAAAATAGTCCTTAATAAAATAAAATCTTTTTCCAAAATAATATAATTTGTTTGGAATTGATTTCTACTTATAGTGAATTAAATTAAAAAATTTAAACATCATAAAGGTGTCAACATTAAGTAATATTACAGTTAAGATTGGGCATAATTATTCTTTAGCTGAGGTAAGTATTGTACATTTGAATCCTTGTATCAAATTTATTTGTAAAAATTTAAGATAATACATTGATTTTTTTAGAAAGTTAGTAGTAAAATGATTGTATTATAGTTTATATAAAAGAATAGTTTCTACCTTTGTAATATCAAAAAAATTGTTACTTAAAAATCAATTAAAAATATTAAATTTCATATATTTTTCGTAAAATATTCCAACACAGAAAGTACAATATAGTAAGCTATTTTATTCATTAAACACACAAAATTTGTACTTTTTATTATTTATATTTATTATGACAGATCTAAGCTTTAATTAAAATAATAATTAAATCATAAATAAAATTCAGGTGGTAAAAACTCAAGGGTGTCCCATATTTCACGTAAGAAATAATTTTGATAGATTGTTTCTCGGGCTGTATGGCTTGTGGTACCGTCTTTTTGAAACCATATGTTGCCCATATTCATATCTTTTGATTTAGATACAAAACTGGATTATCATGTTGCGATGGCAAGCACCATTAACTGTTTTTATTCTAGATCCCACATGCGATAATTTTGTCGAATAACCAAGCCATCAAGATGAAAATGAGCCTAATCGCTGATGAAATGAGCCTCATAGCATCCACTTGTTGTTGTTCCATAATCCATTCAACTAACTCCATTCGTTGTGCATTGTTCGTAGACTTCATTTCTTGATCCTGGAGTCTTAGCAATACTATCACGAGCTGCTTCCATTATTTTACTTTATCAACTGTGAAGATATTAATGAAAAACATTAGGAAGACTAAATCTTAAACACTCCGGCCATCCTTCAATGACTTGTTGAAGGATGGTCGGAGTGTTTAAGATTTAGTCTTCCTAATGTTTTTCATTAATATCTTCACAGTTGATTAAGTTAAATTACTATTCCGGTCATTCTTTGTATGAAAATTGCGAACTGTAACTGCCACTTCTTCTTAATTTTTAAAATATTGCTCAACAATGAAAACGCTTTATTTGTTCAACTGTGAGCTTAAATGGCGCAAAATTTAAATACACACAAAAAAATCGTACAAAATCTGAAGGAATATATAACATATTAAAAATGTATGCATTTCTTTGTTTATATAATAATGGGTTTTCGAATAAGAGTGATATGATTTCTTTAATAAAAAACACACTAATTGTTAAGGAAATTCAAATGTTTTTTATTTAATGTGAATTAGAATCGATACAATTAAGTTCTGAATAAAACGTCATTCAAATGACCTCCACGACTTCTTTTGCAGGAACGAATTCGATGAACCCAATTTTCGAGCACTTTTTCCACTAAATCAAGTCGTATGTCATGAATAGCTCGTTCAATATTGACTTCTAAAGCTTAAAGAGAGTCTGGTTTATTGCTAAAGACCAATGACTTCAAATAACACCACAAGAAATAGTCTAATGGTGTTAAATCACAACTTCTTGGAGGCCATTCAATGAAATAATCGTGCTGTGTAGCACGTAGCCCCGTCTTGTTGGAACCAGATGTTGTCAAGATCAACTTCTTCCAATTTTGGCCATAAAAAATTGGTTATCATCGATCTATACCGCTCTCCATTGACAGTAACGGTGTTACCAGCTTTATTTCGAAAGAAGAATCGACAGTTTTGTTTATTTACCGCACCACTCAGATGAAAAAGAGCTTCATCGGAGAAGATGATTTTCTTAAAAAAATCGTTATCGTTTTCAAGTTGTTCCAAGACAAAATCAGCAAATTCACGACGTTTACGGTCCAATGGCTTCAGTTCTTGAGTGATAATAATTTTATATGGATGCAAGCCCAAATCCTTTCTCAAAATCCACCAGGATGTGGTTTGAGACAGTTCCAATTATTGAGGAAGTCTTGGAATCGACAAATTGCGGTCTTCAGCAACACTTGCCTGAACGGCAGCAATATTTTCATTACTTCGAGGGGTTTTTTGTCTTATTGGCACTTGAACATTATGTAAAGAAAATGTACGCTCGAAATTTTTAACAATACGACGAATAGCGAGTACCATAAAATGGCAAAAGCGCACGAAAAGTTGCAATTGGAGAACGATTATTTTGATAATAAAATTGAATAATTTGTAAACGTTGTTCTTGCGTATATCTCTCCATGATAAAATTGTAAACATTACTGAATACAATAAAAAAATTACAGATCATGACATATTACAAATGGCCAAAACGTCACTTAGAAATCATATCACTTTTATTGGAAAACCCTATTTTAAATTTATTTGTTCATTACATTTATTTTTTAACATTAAGTAAAATAGTAGTAAATTCTTTTTTTTTTTGAATACATACAATTTTTGGAATAATATTTCTTTTCCACAACTAGACGAAGTTGATTTATGAGTTTTTCACAATAAATTTACGAGTATATCTGAATAATTTTGAATGAATTTTGTAGAAGATACAGATATTTTTACATGAACAGCTATAACAATATTTTTCTGTAGTATAGCCACGATAAAATTTTGTGTTAAAAAGGTAGTAAAATTCTACTTTATATTGAAATACTTTTGTTTTATTCGGAGAATGTATGAAAACCTGTGGCCAGTATATGCTACGAGTATCAAAACTTTGTCGAAGTTAAACAATTGCAATAAAATCGAAATTGCATGCCAAAACAATTGTTATCATTTTGTGTAATATAAATATGTGCCCATAGGTCATTACAGTTGAAATAATGAATGTTTGGTTAGCATTTGAATTTTTTTTTGCACACATGATGCTATTTTGTGGTGCGTACAAATTTCTATGCATCATCATCAATGCCCGCCATCATCATCATTACATATTTTCTACAATGAGAATTTTTAGATTAATATACAAAGATTCCAAACATATTTCCGGCTAAAAGGGGATGATATTCATGATCTGGTAATAAAGTTTTTATGAACGTTTTTAGAGCCATCATAGACGCCTTATTCGGAAGTATTTCTACTAAAAAATATTCATAATATTGCAGCTATTTCTAAATGTAAGAAATGAGAAGAAAAATAATTTAAAAGAAAAATGAACCAAAAATTATATAAGAAAATGATTTAAAGCTCTTGAAAATATTTAACTAAAAAAATAGTTGTAAAATTAAGGTCAATATAGGACGAAAACCATTTTTGACTTTCTTACAAACTAAAGCGAAAAATTTAATTAGAAACTTAGCATTTTTCTTTTATATGATCATCTTTCCTTCAGTTTTTATGATATTTTAATGCTTGAATAATTGATATTAGATAGTCGAACACTGTTTTTTTTAAATAAATTATTAAATGAAAAGAAAATGGGTAAATTGCGGTGTTATTTTGCAGAGTATTTTTTGCTAAAGACTCATAAAAATGCATAATACGAGTTTCTTTAAATATAATATTGAAAAAATGTCATCTGAACTCTTCAATAAATAAAATGCGAAATGAGTTTAATAAAATTGAAAAACGTTTAAATTTGAAGTACATGAATTTATTATATATAATAATAATATAATGTGTACTAAAAAAATGTATACGATTATATGTTTGAATTTTTAAATTAATATGAATTTATCCTTTAGCAGTTTTCTTGTGAATGTTTTTCCAATGAAGAGTAATTAAATCTTGTGCAATGAATAACAATTCAATGTCATTATGATTCCAGCCTAGAACAAAACACTTGAAGAACTATTTATGCAAACATTTAGGATATTATTTAGCAAACATTTAGGAAAAAATTCATACTAATAAATTTATAAGATGAAAAAAAAATTATCAGACCAATACAATTTTTTTCTTATATTCTCAGGTGAACAATTTTTTTTATTTATAATCGTTCTAATTATAATATTATTGTAATTAGAACTGAACTATATTATTTTCTTACTAACATACATTTTCAAGGAATATTTAGCTTTAAATTTAAGTTATACATTCTCAAGGAATATTTAGCTTTAAATTTAGATTGAAGCAGGGACCCTTAAGTATAAAAAAAACACTTAATCTAACAATTTGATATGTACAATCAATTTAATATTTTTTTATTTGGGGAGAAAGAGTGTATACAGGATATTCACAATTTCTTTTGCAAATAGCGGCTTTTTTTCTTATTAACGAAACCGCTTTTATCAACATGTGCATAGTTACTCATTATCAATTTCCTGTAAAAATTAGGACTTCAACATTGGCAGCGGATAGAGTTTAAGATCTGGGCTAAAGATCCTGTGGCACCTGATTTAACAATCTTAAAATTATTTAAAAAAAAGTATTATTTTAAATCAATAATTTTTTTGCAAACTAGTTTTCCTTCTTTTGATGAAATAATTTATAAATTTTATTTTGTAGGCAACTTTGTCAGAAAAAATATATTATTTGATGATTGTTGGTTTTATAGGTTAGAAATAATATGACACATAAAGGAGAACCTTTTTCTCTAGACATACACTAAACTGAAAATAAAATTATAAAAATCTGTCATCATTAATTTATACCATATTATAAATATATGTAAACATACTTGATGGAATCGATATGAGACACTTTTTCGGCTATAGTTTGCGAACATGGCAATATGAGGTGTACTTTTTCTTAAGCAGGTGCTCATAAATATTTTATATCAAAAACTATACTATTATTTATTGGGTATTTATTAAATTTGTATACATATTTAAATTTGCAATAAAAAAATATTAAAATACTGATAGTCCGTTATAAAATTAACAAAAACAATTGCAAAATTTTCAAATTTTTCCATAAAAATTATGCTTGTTTAATGATTATTTGCCAAATATTTATTTTCAACTAATATTGACCACCACTCGCTTAAAATAAAAAATAGGCAAAAAAAGTGGCATAAAAATAGAAAATTTCCAAAATCGATATAGTATGTAGAAAATGTGCTTTATTTTTTACATAATCGAGCTATAAATTTTTTGCCATAAATAGAAAACCCTTCAATACAGTTGGGAAATGTTCAAATAGTAAGAATAAAAGTTCAGATAATAAAGATGGAAAGTAGAAAGTAGAAAGTATATGGACTATTAAATAAATAAACAAATGCATAGACCACAGAAAGTATATTTTTTATATTTCATTTACAAAAAATAAGTAAAAAAGGCAAAAATTACCCATAAACAAACGAAGATGTCTATGGAAAATTGACATTTTCACACTTGACTATGCCATTTGTTTATTGTTTGACAGATAAGGTGAAAGGTCGAAAAGGTCAGAGAATTGAAGAGGATACGTTGTGGGTAAACTGGATTAAAACCTTTATTAGGTTGTTCGGAATGCTTTTACACATACACATATGTTCGAAATTACGGTCACTGTCAGTGCTTTTCCAAATAAGAAAATTTATTTGGCAATCGACTTCTGTGATCCATGTTGAATATGTTCCTTCTAAGAACAGCTAATATTGTTATCAACATACGAATGGATTCGCAAACCATTGACATTTATTTATAGTTTTAATGAAATTTTTAATTATTCTCTTTTCGTATATTTGAATAGTCATGAACAATATGGAATTGGATTTTGTAGAGAAGCTATGCCTAACATGAGTTATTCAAATTTTAAATCCATTTTTATTTTCGATACTAAAGTTTAAAAGAAAATTTAAAATTGCTTTAATTTTTTTTTTAACCAACGAAAGTGTTCATTTTTAATAGAGAGAAATTATTGATACAGTCTCTAAAGTTAAATATTTACTTTTCGTCTTATTAAACTTTCCGAAAGTATCCTGTTTGTATTGTGTCAACAGCTTTATTTTATTGAAATTTCAATTTACGAATGAGCATACAAACATTTACAATTTAGCATCAATGAATGCCTTTTAACAGTTCAACGAAATGTTCAAAATTAGATAAATTTTATGTACCTTAAAAGAAAAACGGAAATCAAAATGTCTTTGGATTAGAAAAAAAGTCACTTTATTTTTAATAAAATGAATGTAAATAATTTTTTTTTTTAAATAATAAAAAAAGGACAATTGCTTGCATAGAAAATATAAAACAAAAATTTTGTATAAATTTGATTAGATTAGATTAAGTTTGCTCATGGCATTGAACATGGGATAGTCAACGTTATATCATCAAGGATTTCTGTTCGCTTTTTTAATCAAAAATAATATTAATAATAATAATAATAATAATAATATAGTCGTTAAAGGCACAAAGTAAGTATAGAAGGAGGACAGATGAATGAGACAAGCTGGAAATATGGTTTAATGAAACTCACTTGTACGAGTATATATAGGCAATGTCATTATTTTTAATTAGAGTCCTTAACGTAATCATTTTATCCGTATAATCAAATTTGAGATAAAATGTCACTGAGAAATGTCCTTAATCTGTTATTAAAAAAAAAACGAAGCAAGTTTTAATGCAAGAAGAAAAATACATTTCCGGAAAAACGCTCTTCATTTTTCTATAATTTCATTAAAGTTTATAAAGTAATACCCCTTGTAAGGAAAATGAAAAGTACTATCTTGAAAAAAACTTATGGAAATTAACATAAATGATTCTAAAAAAATATTATTTATTAACTAAATTATTCGCAAATTAGTATTCGGCGAGTATTTCTCTTATGTGTTTAGTAAAGGAGATAATATAATTTTTGTCCGCTTTTCTAATGAGTTTTTTTTTTATAAAGAAAAAATATTTGTGGTTAAATTTTTTTTTTTTTTGTAAAATAATATTTTATGCTCTTCACATTTTCTTCATTGCTAAAGACCAATTTTTATTATAATTTGTGAGGAATTTTTTATGATTTTCTTCCTCCTACCTGAAAAAAAAACTCCCATAATTTTTACCCTTAAAATGAAGTTAAATTATGGCTATGTTTTGATTAATCTTAACAATCCAGATTTTTGATACAACTTTTCATCTTAATTAGGGGAAAAATGCGCCTAAAAACCCGAAATTTATTTGCGTACACATCCTTAATTGTATGGGAAAAAATTCAAATCACTTAAATTAATGTGCATGCTTCAAGATTTTATGATGACGTATTCTGGGTGATTAAGATTCATTTTCACGATAAATGACGGTCTCACCTTTAACCCTTTTATGAGTTCTTACACCATAATAATATTTTTGCTAGTATAAAAAAGTTTGGGGTGATTCTTTTACCATTAACACTTATTCTTACCCTTTAGTTGCCACTGACATTGATATCGTTAAGTTTTCTCAACATCGAGTGTTCATTGTTCCCTTTACGGTTCAGAGTTCGCATATCCATCAAGGAGACGAATTAAAATGACAATAGATCCTTGTTGTTTGTGCTTAATGAACGGTAAAAGTTGATATAAAAGGGAAAGCAACCGTTGGAATTCTATGAGAATTCTGATATCTGAACAACTGTACGTTTACTAACATTGTTTTAGCCCTAACCCTCACGTGCCAGTTAAGTAAGCCACGTTACCGGTATAACCCTTGACGTCACTCACCAGTCTAACCTGATATTATGCGCTTGGAAATTTCTAAATGACACTCATTTACTAGAAAAGTCACGAATTCCTTGTTGCGAATGAATACTCAGGTGGATGGATGGCTAGGTAGATCCTTATGGAAAATTTCTCTTGAATTCCTTCGAGTGTTAATGACTACACTTTCTCAATAGTGAGAGAGTAGATAATCTTTTCAAGGTAGAATTTTCTGTTGGCCATTGTGACGGTATTCGAGCGATTAGTATTCAAAACTTTCATTTAAAAACACCTGACATAAGGGGATATATTTACTCGTCACTTGGGGAGAATGGTACTTGTCACTTGAGAACAGTATTTCTGAAGGGATTTCTTAAAATTATTTTTACATCAAACATTTAATTTCATTTTTGCTCAGATACTTTTTTTTAAATTTTTAGTATTAAAATTTTAACAATTTCAATATACTAAATGGAAAACTTCTAGACTTGTAGTGAAATAGGCTAGAGAACAAAAAAATTGTTCATTAACAATTTCAATTTTATCTACAATAAAATTTAAATTCTTTTCTAAGTGGGTTTTTTGTTTTTTAAATAAATGTTGTAGTACAATAGAATTCATGATAATATTGAAGTGTCTTTAACTCTTTAGTTAAATAATCTCACTTATGATTTGCAAAAACAATTTTATCTTATTTTAAATAAAATTTCAATTATATATCAAAAATTATGCTTTTAATTAAAATAGATAACTAAATTATCTTAAGCAAAAAAAAATTATCGCCAAATAGTTTAAATAATTTTTAAGTCCCAACTGTTAGGGTATGTTTGCATAAAAGATAAATTTGATTATTTAAAATATAATTTTCAATTACTTATAACCGATAAGGATGTATACAAATTAATAATAAAGTCTTCTAAAAAATTTAAAAAAAGTTCTTAGTACATTTAACTAGGTCCACAATAGTGTTATTAAAGTTTTCACCAAAAATATCTAGATCCTTTATATTATATTATGATAAAATAATTTTGTCTAAATGTCTTATCATTAGTGTTTCCTAGAAAAAAAATTATCCTATTTCTTAGTGTCGAATTTCGAGTATTAGCTCAGTTCTCGTAACTCTATCTAGATCAATGTATATGTCCTTATTGGAGACGAAAAGCAATTATGTTCAACAAATGAAACATCATTTTTTAGATGGAATACGTATTGAGCTGATTTTTTATATTGATGAGGATAGTTTCCAACCGATGAGAAGGATTAAAATCCTAATGCCATATAAAAATTTTAAAAGAAAAAAAAAATTAAATAAACAAAAACATTTTTATAATTTTAGGCATTTCCATAATAGTTTTCTGATTTATAGAAAATTTTGGAATAGAAAAAAGAAATATTTTCCAACTTTAATTGCATAGTTAAGTAAATTATCTTAAAAGTATCCTTAATTTGCAATTGTTGTGCATATTCTGTTTAAAAAAATAATCTAAACATTTGTATAAGATAAAATATATAAGATTAAACTATATACAAATATAAATTTAAATGCAGATAAAAATAACATTGCTTCAATTCTTGAACACACAAAATCTGATCCTGAACTTTAAAAAATATCATTTCAATGATACTTTTTTCTAATAAAACGAGTATGACTGAAATTTTTATTCTTTATAAATAACATCAGTTAATACTAAGAAAAATCCTTAAAATAGCTTTTTGTAAATCCAATTTTATTATCTGGCATGGTTTTGGTTCTTAGAATTTTCTAATATTGAACATGTGCGCTTGCCCGATTATATGGAAACATGACATTTTATACTAAAATGGAATTGAAAAGATTCGCCTAATGATCCAGAATAGTCACATATGTGATAATAAGCTATAAAATTCGTTGATTCCGTGTAGATTTTGCTGGATTTACACATAACTAAACAATATTTATTATAGCAGTTCACATTCATTTTAGAAATATTTTGACAATAAAAATGGAGTTTGGAATTTTTTTTAATAAATATTATATGATATTTAATGGGAATTTTTCTTTAAAGAATAAACAATAATTTTTATATTTGAAATACAGTGTTTTTTTTTTTGGACAAATGTTAGCCACTTTTCAGTTGTAACTAATTTAAAACCATTTATTCTGCCATATGTCATTTATAGCTTTTTTAAGTAAACATTTCTACAGATCTTTATATATAGGGTGCTATCTATGTTCCAGGTAGATTTTATTTGGCCGCCATTTTGATTTGAATGGCATTTGTCTGTTGACATTTGAAAGTCATAGAGTGGTCGACTCGTTTATCGTTTTGCTTAAACGTATTAAACACAACCTGAAAAGAGTGCCTCTGATTGAGATTAAGTCGTCTTGAAGGAACCAATCTATAGCATATATAATAACTGCAGAATAAAAAACTTTTATTTTAAATTCTCCGTTTAGAGGATATTGGTTCTCTTAAAATATATTATTCTTCTTGCGTCTGAGTTAACTTTAAATACAGGGTGCTATTTATGTTTGGCCGCCATTTTGTTTTGAATGACATTTCTCTGTTGAAATTTGACAGTCGTAGAGAGTAATCGTTATTAATTTATTATCAAGCACATAATGCTACAACAAGGGGAAAATTGTGTGAACGTGTAATGGATAATTTCAAAAATATGCATACACTGGGAGATAAACCGAAGACTAGGCGACAATTATGCCAACGTAGACCTGAAAATATTAATGCAGTGTTGCAGAGCGTTGTTGAAAGTCCGGGTACCACTCATCGACGCCATGCAAAAGAATTGGGAATATCTCCATCATGTTTATTAAAAATTTTAAACAAAAATTTGCTTTAGTTGACATAACAGCTGAAGGCGAATGAGCATAAATGGCGGCAAGACTCGAGTTTTAAAGCTCGGTATAGACGATCACCATTTTTGGCAAAAAATCATTATGAGCGACGAAGCACACTTTGACTTGGCTGCCTCTATTGAGAAATATAATAGCCACTATTGGGGCACTGAAAACCTTCAACTGATACACCAAAGACCACTACAACCTCGTAGAGTAACTGTGTGGTGCTGCATTTGGACCGGCGGCATCATTTTGCCATATTTATTTGAGGATATTGGGGGCATTGTTGTAACAGTTACAGGTGACCGCTATCGGGGCATGTTGGAGAATTTTCTTCTACCCGAATCGGATCAACTTTACGCCTACAGAATATATGGTTGCAAGAAGACGGTGCTACATAAAACACAGCTGCAAATTTTGATAAACATTTTTTCCGGCCGAATAATGTCAAAAAGTGGTGATATCGACTGACTCTCACGATCCCCTGATTTCAACCCTCCCGATTTCATCGTATAAGGGTATTTAATTAAAAGTTATTTAATTAAATACCCTTATACGATGAAATCGTATAATATTTCAGTAAAAATATTCAATGTATTACAGGGTGACTTTTATGTTCCATGTTGAAAAAAAACATCGACCTGGAACATAAAAATCACCCTGTAATACATTGAATATTATTACTAATTTCTAAATATAAAAAATTTTGCTATTTCTCAAAAGTATCCACATTTGATATGATTTTATAAGAAGTTTATATATAACATATAGGCCACAAAATTAATTTAAAAAAATGTACCGAAAGCATTTTAAGACCCAACAAAAGTGTTTTTGGCTCATTCTGAAAAAAATTGTACACAAGAAATGTTTCATAAACTCTAAATTTTTTCAAGTAATAATTTTTTTTTGTTGATAATAAGATAACATAAGCATATATTATTTTACCTTATCAATAATTTCTTTATGAAATTTATCAAATAAATTTTGAGCAAAAAACATAATATTTATAGAGAAATAAAAATATTATTTTAGGAAAATAAATATAATAATTTTTTTGCAAAACTATTTTCTAGCAGTTTTTCTCGAATATCTTTCAATATTTAAAGTATGGAAATTTTTCCGAATCTGTCTGAACCAAAACCGAATGTGGTGTTTAGCAAATGCAGAATTTATTGCTGAAATACTATTAAATTTATTAAATTTACCAATAATCTAAAATATTATCCTCTGTTGTGTTTTCTTACCGATTTGTAGGAAAAATATTTCGTTTAGTGGAGCAATATTTGCCAAAAAACGTCTAAATTCAATCGTAAATTTTCAACTAAGCTTTATAAATATTTACAGTAGACCGGAAATTATTGGTAGTCACTTTATGAACTGCGGTTTTATCAATTTTTCATGCAACTTGGCAATGACTATGCTACTAAGAAACTTTTAATTTCCGTTTCATGAATATGAGAAAATTTTTCAAATATTTTCAGATGCTACAATGAGTTTTAGACTTAAGGAAAAGTTTTTTAAATCCAAGAGTTATATTTTATAATCATAAAATTCATCAATTATTTAAATTATTCATAGAAGATTTTTTTAATTAAATTGTTGATGACTTTTATTTAAAAGTTTAACTATTTATAATTTAGTTAAAGTTCAGTCGGAATTGTTGATCGATTCTTGATCGAAAATTTCATAAAACGCGTACGACTGAGTACATACTCGTATATTTATGAACGTTCGTATTGCTTAGTAGGAAGTGCTGCCGATCGAACAATATCGAAAACGTAAATATTACGAGTGCTTACATGAAAACGGAACTGTCGAGTAATTAAATTAAATTTTATGAGTACGTAACTATCATGTTACGCAATTACTCAAGTAATAATCGTTTCTAGTGCCCATATTCGTATTGATATTATCTTAAGCGCATATAATAGCAATTCTAATAAAGTGGTTATTCTAAAGAATGCTACGAGGGTCGTATACACTTTTCCAACCGTTTTTCCAAAATTTTTATCCCGTCCAAAAAATAGGATTTCGTAAGTTCTGCAAAATACTCATCCGTTTGAGCAATGACGTCCTCGTTGGAAGTGAACCGTCGTCCGCCAAGCCATTTCTTCAGATTGGGGAAAAAAAAATAGTCACTCGGGGCCAAATCTGGTGAATAAGCGGGATGCTGCAACAATTCCATTCTCAATTTCACAATTTTGGCCATGGAAACAGCGCAGGTGTGCACACGCGCATTGTCCTGATGCAAGAGGATTTTTTTCTTCTTCAGATGGGGGCGTTTCTCTTTGATTTCCTCGCTCAACCGTTGCAATAACGACGCGTAATACGCTCCTGTTATTGCTTTTCCTTTTTCCAAGTAGTCGATAAAAATGATGCCCTGCGAATCCCAAAAGACCGTGGCCATCACCCTGCCGGCCGATGGCACAGTTTTTGCCTTCTTCGGAGCCCGTTCACCCTTGAAAATCCACTGTGATGACTGTCTCTTCGTTTCTGGAGTGAAGTAGTGTATCCAGGTTTCGTCCACAGTGACATATCGACGAAGGAATTTGGCAGGATTGCGATGAAAGAGTGCCAACATAGCCTCAGAGTCCACTACACTATTGCGCTTATTCTCCTCTGAGAGCAAACGCGGCACCCATCTTGCCGAAATTTTTTTCACAGACAATTTTTCATGCAAAATTGAAGCGACTGTACCTTGTGATATGCCCGTGGCCTCAACTAATTCGCGCACTTTAATTCGCCGATCGTTCAAAATCAGATCGTGGATTTTGTCGATGATTTCAGGAGACCTCAACTGGGCGTCCTGAACGATGTTCATATTTTGTGGATGAACGGCCACGTTTAAATTCATTCACCCAATTGTAAACCGTCGCAAACACAGGTGCAGATGTGCCATGAACTGCATCCAACTCGGCTTTGATTTCTTTCGGGCTTAAGCGTTTCAAATGGAGATGTTTGATGACAGCCCTAAACTCGCTTTTTTCCATTGTTATGCACAAATAAAGGTCGTTAACTTTAATCGACGATAGAAATTGACCTACACTATAGATCAAGCTGAAATTTTGACAGCTTTCCTGTCAATAATGTTACTTACAAAAAAAATATAATTTTTACCAATACTACGAGCAATTTACCAATACTACGAGCGCAATTTCTTGGATTTTCTAAGGACTTATTGAACGACCCGTAAATTTGCAATAATGCCGCGGAATAAATGTTAATCGTTGTACTCAGGTGACTTAAATGTTTATTCTAGTTAGGATACAATAGACATCATATGATTTCCTATCAAGTTCTTCTATAATCTATGCTAATTGCAGTTATCACAAACAGGTCAGAAACTTAAAATTTTGCCCAGACTTGCTGAGCCAAAAATAGTAGATGTCCCCGTTTTACTTCGATATCATTTAATTTTATGATTCCAACATGTTCTCCATCGAATTATCATCCTATCTCGTCTTATGTTTACAGGCTATCCAGTTTGTGATTTAGAAGTACAAGCCTGTCATTTGATTGCTGCCAAATATATTGTATATGTAATTAAATGAAACATTTATTTATTTATTTTAAAATTTACCATTTTATATTAAGCTTTTTATTGTTTGTAATTAAAAAATATTTTCGCCTTTCAGCCTATTTATATCTGATAAATATCTCAAATGCAATGATAACAAATCCTTCATTTTCTTACACCCCAAAATACGAAGATCGAAACGTCAAACTATAACTATGAACGGCTGTGTGTCAGCATCATAACAGGGGTGATTCGAGGTTCAAAACACGCACCAATACAGTGTCCTCAAATCCACAGAACAAAAAAAAACAAAAAAAAAACACGCCAGCTACACAAATTTTTGCCTATGATACATGTAGGGATAAGGGTATACAAAAGAGGGGAATTTTATTATCAGATCAAATTTTGGTAAGATGGAGGAAGAAATAAGGAATTGTAGAAGGTATAAAAATTTTTGGCGATAAATGATATCGGGTTAAGAAAATTAAAGTTGAAAATGGAAGGAAAATGAGTTTTTGGAAATTAGCGTACGACCATACCTCTGTGGGATTCGAACCCACGACCACTTGGATGGTAGTCTAGTACGCTAAGGACTGTGCTACCTATTTACCTATTTTACCTTTTTTATTGTTAACAGGCCACCAGACCTCGCCAAACGCTTTCGCATCCATCTGCTCAAGCGGTCTGATGGTTCGCCCGCCTATATTAGTGGCACAAGGGTCTGGGTAGGGAGGGGGAGAGGATAAGGGAATGGAAGGAAAGTGGTGAGGAAATTAGCGTAGGACCATGCTGCTACAGTGGGATTCGAACCCACGACCCCTTTGCCAGATAGTCTCAGTACGCTATCGACTGAGCTACCGTTTGTTTGTTTATTTGTTAGTTTGTTAACGGGCCACCAGACCTCCCCGGAGGGAGAGGACCATGTTGCTGCAAATGGGATTCGAACCCACGTCCCTCTGGTTGGTAGCCCAGCACGCTATCGACTGTGTTACCTAGTTTGTTTGTTTGTTTGTTTGTTTAATAACGGGTCACCAGACCTCGCCAGACGCTATTGCATCCATCTGCTCAGGCGGTCTGATGGTCCGAAAGGGTAGGGTAAGGGATAAGGAAATGAAAGAAGAATAGAAAGTAAAGCGGTGAGGTAATTGACTGTGCTACCGGGCCGGCTAAAAAAACTGAATTACTTTGTTTGGAATTTTGAATATAATTTAAAATAAATATTAATATTTAGAAAAAAAGGGTTCATTATAAAAAAATAATGTCGAACATTTGACCGACGTTTGCCAAATGCAGCAAAACCAGGGGACAAATCCATATGAAGTTTCGTTGACTTGTGCGTTTCTAAAGTAACTTGAGGCAGCCAACAAATCTCCGAAAATAAGACCAAGTCTACCATAACAAATAGTTAAATTTATCAAAATTTAAAGATATAATTACAGAAAATAGACTACACAATATTATTTCTCCCATACTATAATTAGAAATACTGAAAAATAAATTTCCAAATAACTTCAAGCTAGTCGCAGAATTTCATTTGACACAAAATTTTCAGAAAAATTATGATTTAATTTGATGTTTTGTAGAAAAGTTTTGAATTTCAATTAACTTCACCTGTTATCGCAAAAAATAATTTTGCCTATTATTAAACTAAATGTACTACACAAAAGGATATTTTCCATAGAAAACAAATTCAACTAAAACACTCATCATAAAATGTTTATTTTAATGAAAGCAATAAGCAGAGAAACACTAAAACGACTATAAATAATTCCTTTAAATAAAATTTATTAAAAAACTTTTCAGTTAGCCTCGAACTCGTGAAAACTTAATTTGAATTAAAATTTTCTTTACAAGTGAATTTTCTACCCAATTTAATTGGAAAAATAAATATAAAATTGAATATTTCTGTGAAGAATAAATTCAAATGTCAGCAAAGTGTTGATAATTGTGGCATGCAATCAATTAGTACTTCTTAATCTAATTCACAGTACGTTAAGTCTAGTTGAATATCTTCAATAAACAATACGCTTGGAAATTTGTTTGAAAATTTTAAAGACGAAATTTATTTGCATATTCAACGAGATCATTTTATTAGATTCCACTTCGAAGAATTTTCAATCCTCGAAAACGTTCTGACACGAATGCATTTGGGGTTGTTGGAAAACTTTTCTATCCGAATTGTTGTTTCAGTGAAAATATACTTGATAGGAATGTGCAGAATTATAAATACTTATCTATTAAATCATTTTTGTCCAGCAAACTATAGAAATTATTTTAAGTTTTAAATTAAAATAGTTTGGAGAAAATCAATAGTATAAATAAACTCTTTTATATTTATAAAATGGAGTCGTAGTATTAGAAAAAATGTTCTTGGTAACATAATTGAATTAAAACTTCAACTAATTTTTCATATAAAGTCATGTTCCTGGACAAATGGCAGCGATTAACCATAATTGAATTCAAGATTCCTTAAATAAATGTTTACCATTTCAGAAAAATAAGTAAATAAAATACCCAAAATGTGGAATACTCGTATTTATAAAAGGACATTTAACGAAACAAATTTTTTTTATATTATTATATAGACTTTTTTGGTGAGCATATAGCTTTATTTGCTATTAGTATTTTTTTTGGATGTAAGGTCTCTGACCAAGAGGCCATTATTAAGCTCCACGACCATGTGGCTTTTTGGCGGAATCAAAACCATTTTGAATTAGTTTTAATGCTTATTGATGATTAAATATAATTAATTGTTACTATTTGAAACTGATATTTGCTCAAAAATTGTAAGGATAATCGTACAAAAGTTAGTGTAAGATTAGTTGTAAAACTTACGGCACACCTATCCAGGACTAAAGTTTGTATCGTCGTTATTTTATATATTCTTACATAAAGTAGGAATGCTGTACTCGTAGCTATTGTTTGATGTATTTGATGGCCTTCGAAGAATCTTATTTGTTACAGTAGTGGTATTTTTTCCATCTAAAATTATGTTAAAGTTAAGAATAAAAAATTAACTGGAAGCTGAATTGGTAGAATAAGATCCAGCAAAAGATTGCTCAAAAGCCAATATATATTTTATATGTTTAACAAGTACGAAGTATAGACTTTTTGTTTTAAGGACCTTAAGGATTGTATGGGTAGTTCTTTCTATTTACGTTCTCAGTGCTATTGAAAAAAAAAAACCAATTCTATAAAATGTGGTAATAGCGTGTTCGGAATTGTGTCCAAAGATTTTTATTTAAAAAAATTTTTTATTTTTATAATTTACGGGCTAATAATGGTAGTAGGTTCTAAATTTTTTAATTTAAAATATTTTAATGATTCAATTTTTAATTTTTTATAATTTTTTTAAATTATTAATTTTTTTTAATCAGGAAAAAAGTTGTAAACACCATTTGATATTCTTTTGCCTTACAGAACTTTTATAGAAAGTTAAAATGTGTCGTAGTAGTTATCATTTGAAATGTTCTAACGTGCTTTAAAGTTTGTAGGTCAACAGGATTGTTTTTAACAGATAAACGGACATCGATATTTTAAAGGAGATATTTTATAGATTAAAGATAGTTTGCGATATTATTTCAGACAGGAAATGGAGCATTAAATATTTGGTCGCACACATTCGATTGCAAAGATCCCAAAATTGCATTTCGTAAGTCCAAAAAGTCTTTTGTACCTCAGTGTATGCAAGATACTGCAGTTTGTAGTCGTTTTCCAGTTTTAATCATTGGTCCAAATATTTTTTATATAAAGTATCAAATAGTGCAATTTAGTTTCAGTTCTTCAGTAGAATTTTTGTTGTTAATCTTACACAAATTATAAGTTTTTTTTGTAAAAAATTTTCATAAGTAATAGTGTTAATGAATATTTTTGATATAAATAACTCTAATTTTGCTGAGTCTCCTCACAAGATCCTGAGTCTACGAACCGGCCCCTACCCCTAGAGTTGTATCATGATGAGATAAGCTGATGTCGCATCAAGTAAATATGCTTCCTTCTTGTCACCTTTTTGGCTATGGGGGGTTTGGAGCATTGCTGGAATGGAGTCAACCCATAATTAAGAACCTTTTTTTTAAACCTCTCAATCTGATCATTTACTATAAATTCTTCTTTATGCAAAACCATTTTTTTAAATGTTTATTTTTTTTGTAATTTTTACACCTTTCTCTATTTTGGTGTCGAAAATTGACACTTTTAGTGTCGAAATTTTAAAGAAATCATTGATAAATTAAACCAAACAAAGTATAACGTTTATTTATGAAAATTTAAAAAAAAATTCGTTATAACTAAGTAAAATAATTTTTATTGTTCAAATATATTATATTTAATCTCATCTGTGAATTGAAACTTTTATTAAATTATACCGCAAGTAATTCAACAAATAGCAAACTCATGTTTGTGGTTAAACTTGTTCATGAACTATCTCAGAAGTAAGTAGTGCGTTTTGCCTTGAACACTATATAATAAACAAATTACTTTAAAGTATCCTTTTTTATACCAGGCGATATGATAAAATTTCGTCACAATATTATAAAAGCATTTTAGTTTTAAACTCATCTTTTATCATTTGTCCTCCATCGACATGAATTTATCTTTTTCTTAAAATCGCAAAGTGCTTTTATACATTGTCCTATATCAATATAAATTTTTTTTTCACGTTCATATTATTAAATTAAATATTATCAAGATAACGCTCAAAGCGCAACTGATAATCGTATTTTTTAGCTTACAAACTCCAAAAAAGCACAAAAATCCTTTATTTTTATTGACTTTTACTTATTATTATTCTGTTCCTATTTTGATTTCAATAATAAATTAATATTTATTATCCTATAAATAAATTCACGAATCTATTATGACATTATTTATCCTTCAACTTTTTATTTTTATTCTTCGTCATTTAGTGTATTGGATGAAAAAAAAATAATAACTAAAAAAGAAATTTTACTGAAAATTATTCTGAAAGTATTTGGAAATTTGAAAGTTTCCAACACTTCCAGATGTTTTTTTCCATGCCGCTTTTACGACGTCCATTCTAAGAATTCGTTTCACTCTGATTGCCTTCGACAAGGATGTCGAAAAAATTGTACAAGTACACAGACACGTTTACCAATCTGCATATCAATCAGAATCAGTCGGCATTTATCGGCGCCATTTGCATAATTCGATGCTCCACTGAATTCGAAGAAACCGTTCTCCTCAGAGGCTCCACTCTAGAGTAGATCGTTTGTCCTGCTTATTCATAAACATTCTCAATCCCAACTTTGGATATTTATCTCACATTTATGTAGAAAAAATATTTTTTTTTTCAATAAAAAAAAAATACAATTCGATAGAAGGAATATTGAAAAAGTTGCCGCAAGGAAAATACCCTAAAAATTATGTACGCATTATGATATTACATATAAGAGAGAAATTTCTTCCATTTGTTACATTATTTATGGATTTACGTTTTGATTTTGGATGGTCCTGGTTAGTTATCTTTTTTTTAATATTCGTATTATAATTTTCATGCCATTTGAGGATATTGAATCGAGAAAAATATCCTTAAATGTTTCGATGAATTTCTCGTTACGAGTAATAAATACATTTTCGAGGGGATTTTCACAAATTTGAATGATTACAATTATGACATTTGGAAATAAAAATTGACGGTTTTTTTTTTGTTAAAATTTTTTATTACTCTTTGTTACTATTTGTATTAATTTTATTTAAAAATCTTTATATTAACCTAAAACCATTTAGAAAAGACTATTCCTAATTGAAAACTTTACTTTCTTCTATTTAGTATTATTTTTGAAAATTATGATAGGTATTTTATAATTTTAAAGTATTTCTGGAGTTCTATTCCTGATTTGCAGTCATAAATAGATGGAAGACACTTATGCGTTTGGAATTTTTATCCTGAGTAGGCCAACAGATTAGAAATATCATAAGTATTCTAAAAGTAATAGTAGAACTAATATAAAAATTATTCTATGCTATTAAGTCACTTAATTATACAATTTATTTTGGTGAACCTTTTGAATTCAATTAAAGTATTGAATAATTCCATCAGTATAAGAAAAAATCCGAAATTATTCATGTTTTTTTTTGGAATCTATGGTATGTTTGGAGTTGTGTTTGAACTCTTGAACAGAGCGGTCGCGTTTTTGATTTCGGTGAAGAAAAATCTATTGCAATAAATTATTATTATTGAAGTGAAAGTGTTTCATCTAATTGCGTGGAAGAAAGGGAGAGAAAGAGAGAGACTACAAATAGAATAACTGCATTACGCCGAGTTTAATTTGCATAAGCAGAGGTATTCCAGTTTGGTTTCCGCGCCGAACACTCCACTACCCAAAAGTGTCATCGAGTTGTCGATTTAATTGCATCCTCTTTAGAAAGAAAAGAGTATTGTCCCGGTGTGTTTCTTGATATAAGTCAAGCTTTTGATAGAGTTTGGCACCCGGGTCTACTCTGGAAACTCAAGAGGTTCCTTCCTTCCACCTATTTCCTAATCCTAAGATTATTCCTTTCCAACCGACACTTCCAAGTAAATGAATCCAACGAACTCTCAAATAACTCTCCGATATTGGCTGGAGTTTCTCAGGGTAGTGTACTTGGACCAATCCTCTACAACATTTACACATCCGATATCCCAATCTGCCGTAATACCTTCTTTGCTAGATACGCCGATGATACGGCCTGCCTTGCATCTAGCGAAAATCCCCAACATGCTTCCGAAACTCTCCAAATCCAAATCCAAACCCTCCAGAACTGGTTTACTAAGTGGAGAATAATAGTCAATGAACTTAAATCTATGCAGGTAACTTTCACTCTCCGTCGTGAGACATGCCCTCCCATATACCTT
Organism: Atherix ibis; assembly: GCA_958298945.1. Taxonomy (NCBI): domain Eukaryota; kingdom Metazoa; phylum Arthropoda; class Insecta; order Diptera; family Athericidae; genus Atherix; species Atherix ibis. Next base: position 70,769,977 of record OY282607.1, read on the forward strand.
AATGGCAATGCCATACCACAACACACCGAAGCTCGATACCTAGGACTGAACTTAGACAAACGCCTGACATGGAACCCATATACAAGACTTAAAAGACAAGAACTAAAAAGACGATACCTAAAACTACTTCGACTTCTAGACAAACGTTCCAAACTTACTATAGACAGCAAAGTACTGTTATACAATACCTTACTGAAACCCATATGGACATACGGACTAGAACTCTGGGGATCTACTAAGCCTTCTAATTCCCGTCGAATCCAATCCCTTCAATTGTCGATGCCCCCTTTTATGTTCGCAATACTGCTATTCATCTTGATCTTAAAGTCCCATTTGTTTTTATAGTGGCAGTATCTCGCTATAAAAAGTTTCCTTCCCGTGTCCTCAATCATAATAATCCTTTTTTTCAAGAACTATCCCCCATTTCCTTCCCTAGAAATACCCATCGAAGACTTAAGCGTCACTGGTCGCGTGATTTACTAAAATACGGAGGCCTAACTGAAACACACGCTAGCAGGACGAACTTCAATGGATGTTTACTTCCCACAACTTTTCAAGCTAATTAATACTATTGCTCAAATTTGTTTATTACTATGTTGTAGTTGTAAATATCTAAGAAAAAATAAAAAAAAATAAGAAAATGGTATGTTTAATATTCAAAATATTAATTAGATTAGCTATTAGAACAATTTGATTTTTTTTCGTAAGAGTAGAAGGGAACTCTTTTTTTGTGATTTTACATCCATAAATAAACTTTTATTTATATTCTTATTGCATAAAGTTCTAGTTACATTATTGTCTGAAAGATTTCCAAAAATTATGAAAACATTGTGTACCAATAGATGGGCTGTAATTTTTATTAAACCAAAAAATTCATAAATGCTGCAATATTGGGAATAATTCAGAAACTTGAAAAAAATATTTTTAATATCTTCAATAAATAGATGCAAAAGTATTTTGAACGAGTCTTTCCCGATGGTTTTTTTTGGTGCTGCTCAAATTACCTAGACTACTTTTTGGCACTTGGAACAAAATATAATTTTCCGATTCCTCCATATTTCAATAGATTGAAATGGTTAGAGAATGGAGGATAGGTATAATTTAAAGTCTACTTTATCCTTAATTTTTTATCATTGTTTATTCCAACATCATTTTCGATAAATAAAAATAATTTTTTTTAAAACAATACCCCAAATTTTTTATTTATACAATAGATGATTATCAAAAGTTAATATTCACATTGCTTAAAATGTTATTTTACTACAAAATACAACAATTATCAAAAGATAAATTTAATTTAAAATTTTTTATTTCAAAATTCATGTTATTTACACAATTCAACGTACAGCATGAATTTTATTAGCTAACAATTTCTAACATACACATACGCCATCGAAATATTTTGAAATTATTCGAATTCCTTTATTTTTGACAAACAGTAAATATCAAATGGAAGAACATTTTCTCTGATAATAATCGTTTTCAATAAAACTAATTTCCATAATTTAATATTTATATTAGCATGGAAATGATCGAATATTAATGTAGAACACGTTTTTGCTACGTAATGACGCGCCAACATTTCTAAAATGCTCCAATTTTATTGATGGGCTTGCAAATAATAAAAATTGTATTAATAAATTTAAATGTGTTTTGATCAAAAATATTCAATATTAACCATATATTCAATAAAAATTTATGTAATATTAGTGTACAAATATACACAAAAAACCGTCTACAAACATGTTTTCGAATCCTTGAAATTTTATTATCGTAAAACTCTTTTTTCATAAAAAATACAAGAACATCATTGAAAAAATTTATATTTTATTCTCAAATCACCAAGTTACAGAAAATTAATTCATTTTTTATACTTTGCTTTCTTTCAAAAATAAATTTCTTTCCAAATCTTCCATTCTATATTGTGATAAATAACGTAGTATCTGACCGTTTTTATCTAACCAATATTAATTCGTGACTGAATTCTATTTTTTTCGGTCAAAATCTAAGAATTCAATTCTTTTTATATTCTTCAGGATATTATTAAATAAATGATTCTTGAAATTACGACCGAATTCAAAAATTATTTTAACCACCTACCCCAATACTCATATTTTTTTAAAAAAAAACCCTCTTTTTCATTTTATAATTTACCTTTAAATGTGAATACATGAACAAACTCTTGTTTTATATTTTGTGGGAGATATTAAAATTTTCTGCAAAACTTCGTACTCGTCCTTAGGTTTTTTTCACATGTGCAAACAATCCAAACATTTTAATTAAATTTTTTTGTAAAAGACAGGAATTTTTGTATGTTTTTGATGTGAGTGATTTTTCGGGCTTTATATCAGTTTATAAAATTGCAAAATAAATTACGCAAATACAGAATTTCTAGGAAAAAATTCCACAAAAAAATATTATTATTATTTTATATAATTATTCCAATTATAACAATTAAAAACAGACTTTGAATTAGATTGTCTAAAATATTTTTAGACAATAATGTATTAATTAAAGGAAATTTTATCTAATTTTGAGAAAAAAGTTTTAGGAGCTTTGCATTTTTAAGTCATCAATTAATATAATTCCACAAACGAAAGAATAGTTTTTTTTAAAAATATTTATGGTTTGAAGAGAAAATAAAACTAATGTTAAGATGAATCTAATTTACCTTTCACAGTTAACTATAGCTAAAAATTATTACCATCAAGCGTCCTAGAAAAACTTTTCTCAATTGAATAGTGATTATCTTACGAAAAAGAAAGAGAAACTAAAACTGACATGCGCCATCCTATTTGCTGAACATTTTTTTATAAGTTGTTCTTACAATAATAGAACTAACATTCTAAAATATTATAATAAGAAAATACATACTAACATCGTAGTTAGGTATACAATATAAAGACTTTAAGGTATTTCCTTCCATAAATAAAAGAGAAGCAATCCTCTTCTTGCTAGTCTTTTATTCCCTCTTCTTGAGTGACCAGAAATTCGTTAGCTCAGATACCGAAAGTGGTCAAAATACCATCCCATAAAAAAGTCATTTCTAGAAATTTTTTTTTTTTTTAAATTAAAATTATTTTATTTTATTATATTGCCGAAAATATGGGACATTATTTTACTTATAAAAAAAAATTAATTTGAACATAATTTATAAAATAGGAAATTGTATTTTTTGTTTGTTTTTGTTTTTTTTGAAAGTTTTAAAAGAAAACGATCTCATTTGAATTTGTAAATACTATATTTAAAAATAATTTTAAAAATAGCCATGTAAACAAGAGTTTATTATTTGATAATTTTTATTTTTAAAGAAAATTTATATTTATATCTTACATTTCTTAAAAATACTTAGATTAATGAGATAGTTTTATGACTGATACCTATGCAAATGAAGTTCGATTAAATTTAATAAATGTATCTAATCTAGAAATATTTTTTTTAAACCTATGCTACAGTTAAAGTAGTTCATATTTACATGCGAGTACAAGCACTAATTTTAAACAGTGATTATGTAAGAAAATTTTTTCCTTATTTTTAATAAATGTTATACTCTAATTAGAATCAAATAAATAACATCAAAACAGAAATTGTATTCGATTTTTTTATTAGACTTTTTCTAAAATAGAACAATTTATTTAATATTGATTTTCAATTAAAATGTAATCAAGAAAATTTTAATATAAGCAATACAAAGTCTTTCATCACTTTTCCCTAACTAATCAATATCGATTTCGTAACATTAGGAACGAAAAATTCATAAGAAAGCAACAATTGCTTCCTATAATTTGAAAATAATAATACAAATTATATCAAGAAATCTGTGGAAAAAAAATTCCATTGTACATAAATATTATTCGTTAGCAGTTGTTCATCTTTTCTTAGTTTTGAAGGTTGGTAGAGCTGTGCAGGTGGTTGATTACATTTATTTGCTTATGTAATCACTTCCGAAAGGAAAGCAATAATTTAAGACTTGCGATTGGCGGTTGGCTTCTAATGTAGAATAAAATATTAAAAATAATAGAAAATATGTAATTATACTGGTAACCTCAACCTACTCACATTTATCAACAATAAAGAAGAAATTTAAAAAAAAATCGAGTGCATGAGGAAGGATTCATGAGGAAGGATTCAGGAAAGATCTCACCTATCTTCGTCACTATATATAATTGAATATATACACTACGCCTTTGTTCATGTGTTCTGTCAAAATTATTGTTCCATGAGGAGCACTGAATCGAATGATCCGACTTAAATAGTAATCATCTAATAAACATGGTTTATGGTTTATACCAACCAGCAAATAAGAACACACCCACATATAAATATGTGAACACCTTAGGCATAAATCTACCAGAATTTTGTACTATGCCAGCAGTGAACATAATCCTTTTGCCCAAAATGATGTAACATTTTCTCTCTGACGTCTTAATTTGAAAGTTATTCTTCCATGTTACGAATTTTTAGCTTTATATCCTTGTATCCAGTCCGTTTCTATAGATTCATTCTGCCTCTTTTCAAAGCTGTACTTCCTGTTCCTTTTAATTTCATAGAATAAGTGTTCACTCTAGCATTGCCGTTTCAGCTTGACTTCTACACAATTTCCTAAATACCGAATAACTGGAAAAAGGTAGGATAATTGAATATGGCAGCTTGGATTTTCTCTATATACGTACAAATATATTAAAGATGGTATTTTTTCATGCCACCGAATCAATTGTTCTTGTTTATATTCTGATACTTTTGTCATAATAAAATATAGAAAAATTTAACTGGAATTATGTGAAGCAAAAAAAAGAATCCTTTTTATATCGAATAATAAAAAGAAGTTAGTGTTACAAAAATAAAATTTTTTATAAATTATTTACAAATAATTAAATAATTATTTAATTATTTGTAAATAATTTATAAAAAATAAAAATCTGCTAAAGCTTATAAGATAATTTTGAGAAAGTAAAGATATTTCCAGGCTAAAATACTTAATTTTCGTGCACAATAACCAATTAATTTTCCTAGGATCTTGATTTACTTTAGGCACTATTGAAATTCTCAGAAAGTTACTTCTTGTTTATAGTTTTATTAAGAATATATTTATTGAACATATTTAAAAGCAATATCACTGCCAAAAAAATTGATTGCAAACAGTGCAGGATAACCCTTTATCCCTCAAGCAATAATTTTTATATACTTATAAAAAGTATTAAAGGAAATTTAGTGATTATTCCCATTAGTATTAAGGCCATTTTATAATCCATAATTAATTAATCTTAATATCCCAGAAAAAAAATTTACTTCTATATGAAAACATAAATATTTGATTACAGAATAGCTTTACGATAAACTTATGAAAATATCTCATATTGGATAGGATCTATTTTCGCAAATGGATTTTTATATTTGAATTCCATTTTTCCTACTACACTTAAAATGAAATAATAAATATAAATTTAGCACAGTAAACAAATACTCTCTAATAAATGGGATTATAATATTAATATGGTAGTAAATAAAATCCTTTAGTTTTTTTTTAAATGGTTTGATTTGCGTCTGAACAATATATATTTTCTTCAACTAAATACTAGGAACTTCCATGTGGTCTAGTCTTACTCATATTACCTCTTAACCTCTTTAAGCGCATTATCAATGGTAATCCTTTTTATGAGTTTACAGGCATCAATAGATTTATAATATTTCATTAAGTTTATTAAGTTAATAAATTATTTTTAAGTTAATTAAATCCTGAATACATAAATAATTTTTGTTTTTATTATTTGAATTGTGCATCAAATAACATAGCCAGTCTGTGCCTATCAAAAAGAAAAGAAAAATTAAAACTTTTGGCTAATTAGTTTAGGGTCTTTCCATTCGGCATAACCAGAACTTCGGCGTTTTTATCCATCCTTGGTTTATTTTCTATTATACCTAATTAATTACCCAAAATCTGCATATATATTGAAGAAGCTAAAAATATACGAGGTCTGTTCAAAAAGTATAAAATTTTTTTTTTAATTATTTATTTATTCATGAATATCTATTTTGTCCCCTTCATAGTAATTCCCACCAGATATTAGCGTAGCGTCGTCCTTTCATGGGGCTCGTCAGTTTCGGGAACAAGAAAAAGTCACAGGTGCCCAGATCGTGGGAATAAGGTGGCTGCGTTATTATTAGTGTTTTATTTTTGACCACAAATTCACGCACAAGCAACGAAGCGTGAGCAGGGGCGTTATTCCACAAACCCGGGCGTTTCTGGCGATTACTTCGCCCAACTTGCGCATAACTTGCAGATAATATTCCTTATTGACCGTTCTACCCTGCGTCCGAGAAATTAATTTTGTTTTCCACACAAAATTTGATACAGATTCTTTGATCCATTTTTTGGAGTGGGCAAAAGTCGAAGACGAGATACAGATTCTTTGATCCATTGTTTTGGAATAGGCAAAACACGTGCAAGCAAAGCAGCTGTTAAAAATTAACTGAACATTCAAAATGGCCGAACTTGTCGGCATACGTGAGAGATTTGAGTATCAATATAACGCCACAAAAAATCGAAAATCGAATATACGTAACCCGCGGAAATTTATAATTCGCGATACTTTTTGAACAGACCTCGTATTCTCTATTAATTTTTGTTATAAAAGTAGTTATTACGTTTCCATAGTTTATAAATTTGACATGATCCTATAACTCGGTCTTGAAAGATGCGTTAGTAAAATATGAGCTTTTGTACAGTAGGAGCTTTAGTTTACTACAGTAAACTATATTTGATACAAACTGTTTAAAAAATTTAATTAAATGTACTAATTTTTATTCAAAATTTCTTTTTATTTTATTATAAAATAATTTTAAATTTTTATATAAGAAATATCCATAAAATAGTTTCCGTTACAAATAACTTAAAATTAATTGTTTCTTCAATAATTTTATCATCAAAAATATATGATTTAATTGATATATAAACCAAAAAAAAAAAAAATACTGCCAAACAAAAATTGTAATTATACTAAAATCTAATAAATATTATTTTTTGTTTATTTCAGACATTTCGCCATGGATTTCCACATTCGCCAACAGCACTCGCCTATGATCCAATACAGAAACTTTTGGCAATTGGTGATAAATCCGGATCGCTCAGATTGTATCCTTTTTTAAATGAAAATCAAACATTCTTTATTAACAGAAAAATGTATAATATTATATCAATTCTATAATAAACCATACCTTAGGCTTTAGTATGAATCACGTTAATCAAATCATTCATCGCAATTTTGGTAAGTGAATATTTACAATTTTTGCATATTTGAATATGGCAAATGTCTCATGGGAAATATAGCATATGAAAGGTATTATCATAAAAGTAAATTTTCCACATTTCATCAAGAAATTTTCTTATATATTATTTATATATTTTCATATTAAATAACCTGCCAAATCAATAATAATGTGCGGTTGTTTGGGAGAAATGCTCTAATACAGCATCGTGGTAAATGAGGAAAAATGAGTAAAATCGAGGAAAAAAAATCCAAATTCAAAATTATTCATATATTATAATACTAAATTAATAAAAAAATAAAACATTTAATAAAAGGGAAACTGAAGCTTTGAGAAATGGGCCCAGAAATGCTACTTTTAATAATAAATTTTTAATAGGAAATCTAAGTTGTTTCTAGGTAAATATTAAATATGAAAAATACATTTTGACAGTTCGAAAGCTAAACACAACTTTTAGAAGGGTTTTTAAAGTGCATAATATATTTTTAATAAATAAAACTTTTAACTAAAAAAAAACAAATCAAAACTGCAAATAATATGTTCCAGGTTAATTTCAGTAATATTTTCCATTTGAAAAAAGCTTTCTAATCATTTATTCAATTAAAAAATTATTTCTAACACTTAAATAAAAGAGAAACTAGTACGAATAGAACATAAAGTAAATTATGTGAAAATAAGAGAAAATTACAAAGAGTATATGGGCTCATACATTCACATTTCCATTACTGGGGTACAAATACTCAACTGGGAAATTTTATTCCGCAAATTAAATTTTTCATATCACGGAATTTAATTAATCACCTTTTATATACACTGTAAAGCTTATTTATTATATTAAATATTATGCTTTGTGATATTATACAGTATTGTATGTCAGTATGTATGTGTATGCATGTGTATGTCATTAAAAATGTTTTTCAAAATCCCATCATTGTATATAGTTAAATATTCGAGGAAAATAAAATATTATGGAAAAGCACCGCTATCAAGGTGTGGGTAGTGATAACATTTTTGAGGTTGACTAGAATTGATGTCAAAAGTTCACGAGATCTAAAATTCTGAGCATATTTCAAAAATATGGTAATGCATGCGTTCGAAAAACGATTTTGGAGAAGAATGGAATTTTAGAAAATGCTTTGAATAATGACAATCCTTCGGATGCCAAAGCGTTAAAAGTTTAATAAATTAGTTGGAAAATTGTCGCGAGATTCTGGCACAGACTGACGACAAAACTTGTTCCTTTTTGATCCGTATGGGAATTAATTTAATTCCTCAATCTGTGGTACAAATATAGATATTTAAATATTTATATATATATGTTTAAAAAGTGTTCTTAGTACGTGTATGTTGGTAAATTATAAGATCTCTTCAGTTAAATTCGCTCATAAGATTCTCAGAATTTTGGATAAAATCTAAACAGCTTTTAATTATCATCTAACAAAGAGAATTATTTTGAGTTTAACGTTTTCCAAAAATTATTAAAATTGCAAAAAAAAACAATTGAATTTATAAACTTTTCGAGTAGTAAATATGAAAGATATATTTTTTTTAATTTGCCTATAATAACATTTTATGGACTATTTAAAGATAGTAAGTAGAATTTTTGTTTTCAAAGAAATATTTAATATACAATAACTTTCAGTACAATAAGGGCTTTTAATTAAGTTGGGTTCTGGAGCATAGCAGAATATTGGACAACAACAGGTCTGGGTGTCTAACATATTTATATTTTTGACTATAATCAATTTATCTCGTTTGGGAACAATATGACCAATAACACATATAACATAGCTATTAGTAGCCATATAAATTGGGTTCGGACATTTTTCATTTGCTAATATATAAATTATTTCTATCATTTTTATAGAAATGTGAAAGGATTTAAATAATTTCAATTTGCCTTTAGGATCTTACGCATAAGAAAATAAAAATTGAGAGGCTGTTTCGAATTCTCTTTATTTATTGAAATATGTCATAATTTTTTCCATTTAATATGAATTGTGGCCTATTCTATCTTGTGCATATGCAAGAGGCCTCCAGTTCCAATAAAAAATCCAACAATTTCTTAAATTAATTACTAGTTTTTTTTTAATTCTATAGGATTTTTTTAATTCTATATTATTATATTAATAATTATGTTTAATATATAATAATTTCGTTGAATAGCAAGAATTTGTAAAATTTTATAAGTAATTAATTATTTCTATTTTTATTAAAAATTATTATTTAATTGAAATTTCGAAAAAATTATGAAAAATTAAATTACAAAAATAAGTAACCAAAAAATCTTAAGATCTTTAGTTTAATTTATGATTAGAAACTTTAAATTTTTTAAATAAAACCACTTCTGGCCGGTTTGAATATTTCACTAAATCGATTAATAAAAAACCCGGATATTATTAGTTTTTTATTATTAAAATTTTAATAAAATATCAAGAATGCCGTATTATATTTCCTCTTTATTTGGAAAGTTATTTATTTAGATTCGTTTTTCAAAATAACCAAAATAATTTATTTTTGCAATTGAAGACAATTTTTTTGGAGTATCTTTAAAGTTGTTAATTTGTTTATTCTTTCCATTTATTTTGTAAAAAGCTTCCTAGAAGATTGTCAGATATACTCGTATGATAAGAGCCAAATAGATAATAAATTTTATTTTAAACTTTTTTTCCTATATTCATTCAATTATTATTGTGAAATAATTTTTAATTTTGAAATTATGTATGAGAATTTATAGGTTGATTTTACGATTGTTGGTTATTTTCTACTCTAACATAATCAAACTAATTGTTATCTATAGCCAAGGAGCTACAAAATTTATTGCGCCTACTTTCGAATGATTGGCATGATATCTGTTAAGGATTTTATTATTAACACAGGGTGGAGCAAAATGAACGTTGTGGGTTGAATTATTTATAACATTTTTATTTAACCGATCATTACTATTTTTTTTATAAATACAGTATTTTAATGTGAAATATTTTTAGTTGAATTATTAAAAATGATAACTCGTAAGTTGTGGTCACTTTTTGCTTCGCATCTTTATACTCTTTTCAAAACCTTTCGATTATTTCAGATGTTATGGTCTCGATTTCATTTCGAATTATTTTTTTTAATTGGAGGATGCTTCTTTGCTTTTTAAAGTATACTCTTTCTTTCAAATATCCCCAGAAAAAACAGTCAGGAGTGGTTAAATCCGCAGAACGCGGACGCCAATCGAAATCGCTTCTGCGCGAAATAATACGTTTGCCAACAGAGCCATTAAGTCTATTGCAATATGCGCTGTAGCTTCCTATTGTTGGAACCACAGGGTTGGATATTTTTCCATACCTGCATTTAAAAAATTTGCCAGCAAGAACCGATATTGGGCCCTACTATTGGTAACTACGACAACGTCTTCATTTTCAAACAAATATGATCTCTTCTGTCGTTTTGCTTACTTGCTTTTGCTGGAAATAAATGGCAAAGTCAAGCAGTTGCTGGTAGTATATCAGCTTCAACTCGAGCATGCATGATGCACCCGAAAACACGTTCAATATTTTCATCTATCTATGCCTTACCTCGTCTTCCGATACCAGGAAGATTTCCTTATTATTGAAAATTGGTAACTGATTGGTATATTGTAGGGGCTCTGATGGTCCAATTCCCACTTGAAAATATCGACGATATGCACGCTCATTCAAAACAATGGACCGTTGGTTTTCAAAATAAACGTCAATGATTTTGGTTTGCTGTTCAATTGTGTATCATTGGATTTAAAGCTTCCCTCCAAGTATTATTTACTATATGCTGAAATATAATTTTTTTTAAACCAAATAAAATAAAAAAGTTATAACAAATTCGAACCACAACCTGTAGTTACCAGTTTATTTTTATAAAATACATTAGTGAATTTTTAATGTTTTAATACTGTGCATGTTAGAAGAAAATATCAAACATTTATAAAAGAAAAACTTTAACCTTTATATATGGATCCTTTTACACATTAATAAAAATCGTCTTAATATGATAAAATTAAGGAAAAGTTATAAGTGCTCTTCAGGACTTTTAATATAAATATATTAATGAAAATACACCCTCGTTAATGTATTTTCAAACATACAATTAAAATTTAAAATTGTATAAAAATTCATATATTTAGAGTGAAGTAATATAGCACAGCGAGGAAGGCAGAAATGACAAAAATTTGATTTACAATTAAAAATTATTAAATTAAAAATATAATGGAATAAGTTTATATTGTAATAAATTTCCAAGAAATTATTTGAAATGCGAAACACTTTTAATTTTTGTTATAATTAAATTAAATTTTTATATTTTACAAAAGATTTTATACATTTTCTTTAACATTTGTTAATAATGGAAAAATAAATTTGAAAATTTTTATTTTCCTGATTAAGGTACTGTTAAAAGAAAAAAGAGAACAATAACATATAATAAAATGTCCCTGATTTTAGACGTATTAAAATGAGAATAATTTAAAAATCTTTCATTGCAACTGACAGAAAATCGGAAGAGAAAAAATCTGGATGTTGGGTTATTTTCGTTTTTTTGTATGCAGAACATTATCGCTAAATAATAAGCATTTGGGAAGCCATTTTGAAGGATCTGATTCTGACATAGTCCAATTATAATTTTCTATAGTATGGCATAAGAAAAGGTGGAGTAAAACATGAAGCAGTTGGTAAAAGTTTGTGTAAGCATTTTTGGGATAATAAACTGAATTTTCGAGTAAAGGTGTTCGTCCTATTGTATGTGTATGTGTACAAATACACTTTCTGACCATGTCTTTGCTTTGTTTTTCGAAATTTTATTATCTTTTCGTAAAGTGCTCAGGACGATGGAGTGCAATTGTCATTTTTCTTCTCTTCGAATATAAAGTCGACGAGAAATCCTTGAAAATACCAGATTACTATAAAAAGAAGACTCAATTCCATTAAATGCTGAAAAGAACTGTACACCACCGTCACCTGAACAACAATCATACTCCATTCATTTTTTTTTTGGCAACGGAACATCATTCATAGTTAATAGACCTTTATAAAGAATATATCACTTGAACATTGAGCGAACTCTGAAGAAAGTGTCTTTTTATTCAAGAAGATGTAATTTCTTTGAAAAAAACATGTTCTTTTTAAAAATATAATCTTGTCCTTAAGAACATTTTTATTTAGGGTATTTATTCAATTTATCATAACTAAACTCTTATATTATTATAGGTAATGTCTTAGGATAATTTTCAATTTTTTTAATATTTATAATTTTTATTTTATTTTAGTGTATATTTTTAAATAAAAGAATATCTATTAATGAATTATTTTAGCAGTAAAATCTCTTCTTACGTATTTTTTTAAGAGGACGCCTCAGCAGGTCAAAATTAATGCAATTCTGTTAATAGAATATTAATTATAAAAATTCTTTCTCATTTTAGTCTTCGTATTGTTTTTTAAATAAAATCAAATCAATAAAAACATAGAATTACAAATTTTAAGGCAAGTTTACATAAAATCTTTATCAAGGGACAGTTTTTAAGTCTTGATAGTGCACGAATTTTTTTTATTTGAATTAGAGAACTCATATTTGGATATTACTTAAAAAAGTATTTTTAGGTATTAAAAAAATTGAAATTATCCTTATCTCCTTTAAATAAAATAATAGCCATAGAAACGAAGTGTATTCAAAAGCTCTAAATGTTTGGAATAATGACTTACCAAGCATAGCATTCCATAATATTTTTGTAAATTTTTTTAGTCACATTTTTAATTGTTTGATTTAGAATTAAAAATTTAAATTTTTCGCCCAAAAATAAAAAATGGCAATAATGTCAATAAACGAAACTCTGAAATATTTGTATGAGGTATAAATTCCTATACAAAGCGATTGAAATAATGGTGCTTATTTATTTTTGAGACCACATTCAACTGTTTAATGATAATAATTTTGAGCCAAAAAAAAACATTTGATGATTACGGTAGGCAATCCAAGAATATCTTACACAACTTTTGTAATGGGTAATTCAATTTATGCTTCGAAAAGTAAAACTAAATAAAACATATTTTAAAATCAAATTTTGATTAAATTTATATTTAAAAAAAATTAAACGTATGTTTATTTTAAAATGCTAATAAGCTTAAAAGATTGTCTGCGTAAACGAAATTTTATATGGTACATAGCTCATTAAGAAAAAGTTAAGCGGTGTCAAATCGCACGATCTTAGCGGCCAACTGACATCACCAAATCTGAAAATTACGTGTTATTAAATTGTTGCATCAAATTTTTGGTAAACCACATGTGGTCCAAATTGAAATCTTTAAGTTCAGGCTAAGAAAAATACAGGAATTATATTATTTTCAAAGAAATAAAGACAACTTCAGACCAAAATTCGAAGCGTACTGTCACTTATCACCGATACCATGGCATACCGCAAAAATTGAGCATTATCTCTGAAGAAAATTTCCTCCTTTTAAACTTTAATTTACAGCAAAATTACCGGTGTTTGTAGAAACATTAACGCATTGTTTAGTAGGTAAATGATTCATAATAAAATATTATAAGATAAAGCTGTAAAAGCCTTATCTTATAATATATTCACAATAAAATATTATAAGATAAAATATCTGTAAAAGCACAGAGTCGTGTCTATGGTCCGGTAAAATCGTCTGTATGTTAGTAACAAAAACGAATGATTTAAATAAATTATGATAAAAAGGCAAAAATAGCTACTAATCTCTTTTTCCAAATAATATCTTCCAAATATTTAATATTTGAAATAAATACTAAAAATTAATATAATAAAAGCAATTTATAAATTTTACAAAACAGCAATGGAAATGGATAAAGTTTACGAGCATACATTAATATTTGCTATATTGATATAAATAATTATTCACCCAATTAAATTTTTTTTCAAAAGCTAAATCAAAAATATTTAATTAAATTGACCATCAAAAACTACAATATAATAATTTTAATACGAGTACGAGTAAAATGCGTCTGCCCCATCATTATTATTTGAGTTAATTTTATTAATTCGTTCGTTGGAAAAATGTAGTTGATCAAAGCCAAATACTTTTGCTGTTATTGATAAAAACCAACAAACTGAATTAAAAATAATTTCCAAATAGAATCAATGCCTTGATGATGTACACGATTCCGGTGTGCAGACAAAATCAATTCATGTGCAATGAATTCACATTAAATTTTGCATTACACATTAAGTTAATCAAAGATATGCTCTTTATCCTATAATATGTGGTAAAATTTTATCATAAATACACGTAGTTTCCGTACAGATTATGGGTCCAGGCCAATCCTATTAAAATCGGTTGAGTATTCATAGTTTATTCAATTTTCCTTCTAAATGATCAACATAAATGCAATATGATGTTTTCATTATTAAAAAAATAAAATAATTGTGTTTTTTTATTATATTCTAGATAATTTTTTATTAACAAAAAAGAATTATTTTAATAAATTAAATCTCAAAACACATACAAAAAATTTGCAAACTCTTTGAAAGATATTTAATCTTAACTTAATAAGGTTTCCATATATTTTTAAAAAATTTGAAACTATCCAAAATATTTTCTACGTGGTGGACTAGGATAACGAGTATCACCGTTGATCTTCGCGCCGATAAATTTGAAATTGAGGATCATCCCCGCTGATCTGCGCGCCGCCTACTTAAAACTTTGGCGACGAACAGATCATCTTAACTACCGCCAAGGCTAACATAATAAATATTCGGTACGAACGAGACTTTCAAGCTCAGTTTTATGAAACTATTGAGTAGAATCATCCATTCATTCTTAAAAAAACTTTTACAAAATAATCTCCCATTAAATGAATACAAGGCTGCTTAGGGAATAATATCGAGGTTTGTGCCTAATTGTACTATCGGAAAATAATTTTTTTGATCACAAAATATGAGATTTTGTGAAATATTATTTTCTCTTTACTCCTTCAATTGTTTTCTCTTTACTTTTTTATAGTTTTACACAGTTATTAATCGATATTACTACGTTTTTACCTTTAGCTTTAAGAAGTTAGAGATATTATTTTCTTTAGCAAGAGATATTATTCAAACTTTATCTATTGGGTATATTATTACTAATTTCTAGGAATAATATAATTCGAATGCGTAACATTTTAGTTTCTGTACAGGTGCAGAAACTATTGTGAATTCTTGACTTCCAGTTATATCTAAAGGCTGTTACTTCTAAAGATTCATAAAATAGGAACTTCTTCTGCAGAAATTCATATTATTTAAGCCTGGACTAGTGTCGTCTTAATACTACTATCTCCTTTAATTATCGCTTTGAAAAGAATTTTTTTTTCAAGACAAGCTCCAACAAGAATCAAACACAACTATTTCTCATTTTCTAAGATACGTTAGGTAAAACTTAAAAGTACCTCAGATATTTCTCATTTTCTAAGATACGTTTTATACTTAAAAGTACCTCAGATTGAATTGTTTAATTGGCAGCAACTTAAATTCCAAATTAACTAACTAAGAAACAAGGCAGTATCATATATTTGGTCTTTTTCAACAAAATGACCTTATATTAAATATATCTATTGTATAAGTCCGGATAAAATGAATATAAATAAACTAAAATAGATAATTTTAAGTTTTGACAGAGCCTTTAAAATACAGCCTTTTATTTTAAAACTTAAAAATTAATAAATTAAATTATAAAAAAGAAAAAAAATGCGTCCATTTATTTGAGTATATTGTAATTTAGTTTTTCTCGATATTGATCTTCAAAAGTGCTTATCAGTAAGGATTTTTAACCATCAGGTAAAAAACTTATAAATTACAATCAAATAAAGACTATTTGAACTTTAGTAAATCAAAACTGAAAGGATAGAAGTATCTTTTAATTAACTTCAAATGCTACATTGTTCATTTTCTGACTGTGAAAAAAAATTGTGCAGTAAAATAAATACTTCTGCATCCTTTCTGGTCATTATGGTAGTTAGTAAAGTTCGGTACTCTGAGTTTAATAACGACAGAAATTGAATATTAAAATCCAACTCAGCAAATCTATTATTGCATGTGCGCATTATTGTTATTCAAGAAAGAATTGTGCCAGAAACTTAGGGCAAAATTATTTCAATTGCATCTTGGTAAAAGTGCATCCGAACGAAGGACCCAAGCTGGAGCAGAGACCACCATGACAAAGCCTGTTTCTGACACTTTCAGTTTGTTATTCGGTTCCACAAAGACTGCAGAGTTAAATTTTTGTATTCCGTTTGCATAGTATCTGTTTGGACTGACTAAATTTTTCTTGAGATTGCACATTGCCATGCATTTTAAATTTTCTCCCGTACTTTTTCTTATAGAAGTTTATCTGCTAACGAATTGTACGTATTCAAAGCA
Source organism: Atherix ibis (assembly GCA_958298945.1). Taxonomy (NCBI): domain Eukaryota; kingdom Metazoa; phylum Arthropoda; class Insecta; order Diptera; family Athericidae; genus Atherix; species Atherix ibis. The sequence goes on from OY282607.1 coordinate 70,786,625, forward strand.
ATGATAATAAAATAAAAATATATACAAAGTACTCAGACTATGCAATCCATGATAATACTCGTACTGTCGTATGACTTTTGATTTCTTTGAAAAAGTTGAAAGAATGGAATTTCTTAAGAACAAGTACTAAGATACGTTCTGTTCAATTGTAAACAATTTCTTTACTCTCCTCAGTTTCTGCGAACAAGCAGACAATTTTTTTTTGTCCACTTGACAATCTAAACTTTTTTCCATAAATCTCTATGCCATAAAAAACTAACCTAAAAATATCTGCTGACTTTTTCTTTTGAAGTAGCAATAAAGAAAAAGTCGTTTTTTGTATGATGTTTTCGTATCTACAAACCTTAATGAGTTTCTAGTTTGTATTTTTCTCCTATGTCACTAAAAATTCCAAAAACTTTTTAATATTTTCACTTCATATTTTTTATGCTAATTATTTCTAATTGAGTTTTATAAAAGTTATCTTGAGTTAGATGAACTCTTTTCTTGAAATTGTTCTTTTATAACAGTTACAAAGTTTAAAAAAACATACTTTTGGTAATTTCTCTATTAATATTAACGCAAAAAAGGCGTTCCTGGAGCTTCAAGTCGTTATTGGTTGCTAAAAATTATAATAATTTCAAAAGTACCTTTTTTTTTACTTAAAATATATTTTTCAATATGGTAAATGTTTTAAGTGAAAATTTAAAAAAAATTTAACAGGATATTTGTCCCGGGTAGAAAAAATAAAGAATAATAGATATTTGTCCCGGGCAAACCTTACTGACTATACTTTTCTATATATATATTTTTTTCATTCTTTTTAATACTCTGAAATTATATACCAAAAAATCATAATTGAGTGCTCAAAACAAAGAAGAGCATCTACTACTAGGAAATTTCTTTAAAAAACTCGTAAATAAAAACACAGTCTTAATTGTACTCTTTTATTATCAGAAATTAGAATTTCTAAAAGCACACAGCTTCTAACAAAAGCACACGGCTCCTAGGAGTTATATTATAAGAAGGCAGAAAATAACAAACATAGCCTTATGTTATGAAAATATGGAAAATGATGTATTGAGTGACATGTTCCCAAAATGAACATACAATAAGTTCGTATGCATGTGAATTAGAAGAAAATTTTAAAGGTCGTTAATTATATTAGTTCGTGTTTAAAATTCTCACAGGATATTTTTTCTATAATTCAAACATTTATCCTGCAAAGTATTAGAAATAAAAAAGGTCGCACCGAATGGAATTTTTTTTTAGAGAGGCTGGAGCCTATGGATTTTTTTTTTGTTGTTTGGAATACCCATTAGAGATAAGAAACTAATAAGTTGATCATATTATATTTATTTTCGAAAAATTTTATGATTCATAATATAGAAAATACTTAAAAACTATTTTTAAAAATAATCTTTTAAAAAATTTCTAACTGGATTTCACCCTAAGCTGTAATTAATGAAAACATATTTTCTACAATAAACATATTCGTTTATATGGAAAATCATTATCACTTTAAAATAAAAAAAAAAACAACTTTGATATAAAAAGTATTTTTGTAAATACGATTTCCCAAAGAATTGACAATTTATTCATTGAATTTTTGAGAATTTTTCCTACAATGAAATGTCAACTTTTCTTGTAGATAACCAATCTGCAAATATTATTTTCCAAAGAAAGTACTTTATTTTAATGGAAATATTTTGAAGAAGAGATGTCAATGGTACGATAGCTCAATGACAACAATCAGAATCTGTCCCAATTGACTAGAATAGGAAAAACAACATTGGTCCTATTTGATTGTTTGGATGATGTACGACTATTCTCAATATCCTAGCAATTTTATGGGCACAATATTATAGACGTTGGTATGTGTATGTATATCAGAATCAGAGAACATAAATGGATTTCGACGTTTTGCCAATGGCAATTTTTTCTATTTCGATTTCCATATCAGAATACTGTCATACAGTTTCCTGTATCAGTTTTATACTCGCAAAGTTAATGTTAGCTTGATAGGTAAAAGAAAAGTCTAGTGAGGATGAGAAATATAGCTGGAAAAAAAACTGATTCTAACATTGGACCCTTCCTGCATAACTTCTCAGCACTTGTACTTGTGTCCTACATAATTCATGTGGAAACAATGCATGTCCTCCTCATACGATATCATGACGTACAAGTATCTATCAGGCAAAAAAACGGAAATCAAATCAAATGGCATGAACGCCCTTTGGGGAACAGCCAACTTCTATCTAATCCACCTTGGTCGTTTTTACATGGAATGAAAAGTAATATTTTTCTGTAAATGGCAAACTTTCCTTGTTATTTTTAGATAAAAACTCTTATGGCCAGATAAAACCTTTCGATTCCCACGATGAATTTATAAGCAATACAGTCCACTTATTCTATTTCATTTCTTTATATTGTATATAAAGTCTACATAATTTAATCGATCTAAACCACCTTCACTGCTCCTACAATCCGCTCTATTTATCGTATGTACACGTACTTATTTTCTTGAAAAAGATATGATAGAAGTTTAGCAAGTGCAAAAGTGCATTTCAAGTTTTCTTTTTTAATTTTTCCTATTTGTTGGATCCAGATCTCTGTGGTGTGCAAATTTAAAAGACTTGAAATATGCCAAACACGAATAAGTTTTATACCTTGTTGGTTGCAAAAGTTTCACCAACCGGGGAGTTTTTATAAAATTTTAAAATAATTTTTTTCTAACTTATCTAAACGATAAACTTTCATGGGAGAAATCATCACAAGGAATTTATTTGGTCGGTCGTTTTCAAAAGCACACTATCTTAGCCAGCTTAGTAGAAGACATGGCAACCTTGTAATTTATTTGTTATTAAATAATTGATTATTATTTTTAACCAAAAAATTCTCTCGTTTTGAACATACTTCTTTGAAACACTTTTTTTTGAATATATTTTCAACATAAAACTTTCTTAAGAGAATGATTTTTTATACTATTTATTGATCTAGCAACTCCTGAAAAATTAACCAATTTTAACATATTTAAATTATTTTCTTTAATTAAATTCTGACTTAAACTTTAGGGTTGATTTTTTTCATAGTATATAATTCCAAGGGGTGGAAAAATATAATTAATATTTTTTATGTTTATAGATTTTGAATTTATTATTATAAAAAATACATTTAAGGATATTGGCTATTTGAAGGTCCGATTTTTTACTTTAAATTTTTTCTTATTATTATGGGTTTTTAATAAATTTTTATAATCTTTATAAAACGTTTTTCTTTTAAAATAAAAAATTCACTATTTGGTTTGATTATCAAGAGTACTGAAAAAATATACAATAATAAATAGTATACAAAAGTATATTAAAAATTTATAAATGTAATTTTAATTATGAGTCTCCGTTGTAAAAATATGAATGCCTTAAAAAATAGAATTTATTTTATGTTGGGATCCAAATTCGAAGGATAACAAATTTAACATATGATACAATGGTCCTTGCGGTTTTTTACTACCTCGTATATTATGCTGATATTAATAACCAATAGCACGTTAGGTGTGGATCTAAATTTTTTTGTAGTTTTTAGGAATCGGTGGAATTATTATTAATGTAAAAATAGAGTCAATGATAATTTAGCCATACATACCATTCGAAGATTACTTAAATAATTTTAAGGTCTTTATTAACCAAAGACCATCTTATGAAAATATAATTTTTACCACCAATTAGATCAGTTGTCATTTTGTCAATATATTTAAGTCAAAATTAACTTTTGAATGATTATTTTTTTTGTTATATTGTTTTTTTTTTTAAATTATAGAAAAGAAATTTTGAAAAGTCCAAATTATATTTAAGCCTAACCATTAAATGAAGTCCGAAATTATCACTCAAAGTTTAATAAATTTATAAAAAAAAATTGATCAACATTTAAAAAAATCGGTTACTTTTATTTTCACTAGTCAGAAAAATAATATTAAAGATATTACTTACTATTAAGAAGAGCTTTTTCCTTGAAATATGACTTCAAGACTTGTAGCTAATCAAAGTCGACTTGTAGCTTATCAAAGTCGAAGGCTTTTTCCTTGAAAAAATTCGAGTTTGAATATGGTTCAGGACATCCTGTTGGTAAATGGCCTTTAGGGTCGTGGCACTCAGAATTTACATTTCAAACGTTTTGTTGTTATTTTTAAAATTTAAAATGTGGGTCAAGAAGTTCTTCGAAAGTACAAATAAAACTGCAGTAAAGTCTCTTAAAAAATTATTTAATTAACGCTGAACGAAATTATTAAATTAACGCCTAAACGAAATTAAAGGAAAATAAACATGGCCTCCTTATGGCATATTTTTAAATACACTTAAATATTTAAACTTGAGTTTTTTTTTCTTTTTATGGAGTATTTTATATCTTTATATTTGAAATACACTATCCTACAGCTGTTTGAACCCATCAGCATTTTTACGAATACTTTCGTTAATTAAGGTTGTATTGATGTGACTTTTTTTTGTTAGTTCGTAAAAGGATAATCGGCGACTTAACATGGGAATTCAAAAGTTTTCTTGATTTTTTTAAATTTTATTTATTAAAATAAAACCTGCAAATGGAGTGGCAACTGTTTGGATCTATTAGTAAAAATATAAATATATTATTAATCATAATTGTAAAAAGAAAAGTTTATTAATAGATGGTATGATTTCCATTTCTATATATTAATTCCAAATAAATGGTTTTTAATTGAATCATATAATTTGTTTATTATTAAATATTGTTAGAATTATTATATAAATTAGTTTTAATGGCAACTGTCAGTTCAGTTATGTCCTAGTACTGTATTCCTCCTTAATGAATTATTTTCTTCAGTATTTTCCACTAATTTTGTGTCTGTCTATTATGTCTTCTATTATTTGATGACTATTTTCTCTAAATAGAAGACCTTGTTTTTTAGCATAATAAATTGGCTAATTTCTTCACTACTAAATTTTTTCTTCTTATTTTTAAATATATACTTGATTTATTGAATAAAATAATGCTTCTAATCACACCAGCTGCTGAAAATAACCAATAGACTCAGAAAGTTGTTTTCCATCGCCGCTGGCTAGTTTACAACAATTAAATTAAATAAAAAAATTATTTAAATCATTTAAATTTCGCTCAATTTCACTAAAACTAAACTTACTCTTTGAATTGCTCAAAAAAAAACTTCACACCAATATAACATAAAATAGCAAAAATATTTATAAAAAAATATGGCTGGTTCCAAAAATAGTGCAAATATTTTTATTTAACATTAAGTAATATGAAATCCATATTTTGTTAGTTTATATAACTCATCTATTTGTTAAAAAATAATCCCCTTTTTGGAGGTCTCAGTTCTTATTAGTGAATAAAGTTAACTATTTACTGCTTTGATGTTATTAAATAATAATGTTTTAGTTGCCATTTTCTGCAATTCATAAATAAATTAGGGTATTTGTACCCACGTGACTTTTGGTCTCTGCTGTGAAACATGTCCTCCCTTATACCTTCATGGCAGTGCCATAGCACAATACACTGAAGTTGGGTACCTAGGCTAAAATTAAGAATACGAGAATTAAATAGATGATACTGCCAATTGTTTCGACCCTGGAGAAACGTTCTGAACTTACTATTATATATACAGGAAACCAATATGAACTTACGGACTTGAAGTCTGGGGATTCATCGGAATCTAGAAGTCGCATAAGCTTGTGATGTGACTGTATCTCGTTAAAGAAGATTCCGTTCTTGTGTATCCAATCATACTAATTCTCTTGGTCGAGAGCTATCGTTGACCTCCAAAAATACTATCCCTTCCTCGAACCACCCATCGGAGACTTAAGCGTCACTAGTCCCGCGAGTTGTTAAAATACTAAAACTGAACTTACGTCACAAATGTGCACGTAAGCGGGAGAAATTACGATATTTTTAACTATTATTTAAATCTACTTGTTATTATGTTAAAGTTTTAGATAGCTGTAAAAAAATTTTAAAAAAAGTTAAGTTTTTAAAATGTTTTATAAGAAATTCATGTCTTTTCATATAAAAAAATTATAGTACGAAAAAATAATTATATTTTTTATTATACAATAGAAGAACGCCTATTAAAAATAAAATAAAATTATGTTATGTTAAGTTTGAATGTAAAAAAATTCTTTTTTTTATTTATAGTCCCGCTAAGCTTTCAATCGATAACTTACGAGTATGCCAACATTCATTAATCGTGTGAATAGAAATTTGTAATAATTTCGATTTTATAATAATTAAAAATATATGTTCAATTATTGACTAAGACAAATACCCCTAATTTGAAATTTCTCCTTTAGTGGTTTTATCTATACTCTCACACAATATCAGTTAGGAGAATATCATAGAAATGATATGAAATATTTTTGGTAATAAATTATATAAAAGATTTTAGATTGACAGCTTATAAAATTTGTAAGAAGCCCACTTATCTCAGTATTTGAATGAATGCATTTATTTTCTTTTTCAAGTAGTACTTAATATAAAATAATTTAACTGGAAAAAATTCTACAACCAACATTCCCGTTCAAGTATAATTTCTCCATTTAAAGGCTTTATAGATAAACTTATACAGCGAATGATGAATTATGTCACTTTCTCCTTTTTTCTGATTGTATAATAGGGGGGATATTTTGGCACAGAAATCGTTACCATGCGAAGATCATTTATAACTGAGTGATAAACTGGCATCATGACCTTGTTGGCTAGTCAGTTGACACATTCACTATTTAAGGTTCTCGATTCTGTTGAATATTTTCATAAACTATGGCATTGAATAGATTTTGTCCAATTTTTTTTTATTGTATAATATGAACATTATGGTTAGAACTGGTTTTATTCAAATACTGAAGTCTTGGCTGCCGCCAACAAGTAAAACTTTATTAATGTGCTTGGAGTACATATTATCCAGTTGGCATTGGCATTCGCATTGGCCTAAATCCAGCCAGTATAATCGCTTCCAAGCAAAACTATTCAAGTGAGAAGATAACATTTAAGAAATTGGCTCAATAACAAATCGAACATACTAAATTTATTCTTCACTTTTAACCCATATTAATTCGCTATTTTGATAGTGAACTTTTTATTATGCCCCTAAAAAATTCTTACAATCTCGTATAAGAAACTTAAATTTATGAAATTATTTTTTTTCAATTTTCATTGAATTTCTTTTGAAAAATTACAATTTCAAAATATTACAAATTTTTTTATTAGTAATTAATTTTGCTAAAGAAATTTAATTGGCTTTTATTTTGATATATTTTTAACTAATCCAAGCGAGAAATGATTTTAGCTAGTAAGTGTTTTGGTTAATGTTGAGGATGATTTATATCACGCCATTGTGCTTTAAGAAACCTTCTCAAATTTACAAACTGTATCATTTCTAAAATGATATTAGAATAATTACATCTGTCGTGCGACTTCATTGGTGTTTTATTTTTTATATAAGATGTATGCCACGTGTTATTTTTTTGTTTGATTCGAAATAGACATTTGCTGCTTCTTATCGAAATATTGTGGAATCTATAAGTAAGCAGTAATTGCCATGGTTTAAAATATTTATTAATTGGTGAATTCAATTTGTTAGAAAAGGATTACCTATGACTCAAATAGTAAGGGAATTCGCACAATCAATGGTACATAAGAGAGGGTAAATAAGTGACATATGACTTGCCTCCATTAGTTGCACCAATCCAATATAACATTTGAATTTCGTTGCTTTTTACAGAAATTTCTCTATTAAATTGTAAGGGATTGTTACGGAAAAAATGTTATGCTCTCTATTTCGTGGGACTTTGAAGATGTAGTGTACTACGAGCTCTTAAATACAAAATGATTTATTAACGAGGGTATATAGAAATATTAAATAAGATGCTTTACAAAAAAAAACGTATGCAAATATCAGTCAAAAAGGCAGTAAATACAGCTGCACAATAACAACAGTTCACATACAGCAAGGATAGTAAAAAAATCTATAAGAATTGCAATGGAAAGACGTACCACATGGCGTGTATTTGTCAGATATGATTTCTTCAGAGATTTATATGAGATAGGATTTTTCTAAAACTTTAAAGATTTTAAAAATTACCTAGAAGAATGTATAAGTCTCTTAAATGAAAATTAATTATTTATTTTTCACGGAAGCTATTTGCTATTAGAAGAATTCAGATAAAACAAAAATAATTTTTATGCGTAAATAAATAAAATCATCTCCTTAATAAAACAAAAATTTCTCACAATTAAGTATGATTCAGAAGACGTGGATGGAATTTCTTATAAAGAGATGCTCATAAGTCAAGTACAAAAGCGATTTTGGGATCGTGGAGGGAGGATACGTGTACTTGGGTTTTTTGAAATTTCAAACACTTGATTGAGTCCCAAAGTTCATGTCCGTGTGTCCAAATTGAACTCTGATTATCAAAACAGAGATTATGCTAGTCGATTGACCATGTACAGTTCTAGGCAACGAATATACTTTAGAATTGTTTGAAATGGTATTATTTTTTATATAAAATCTGTCTTTGTATATTTTCATAAAACTATAGGAACTCGTATGTTGTATTGCAGAAAATATCCTGGGTTAAATAAATATATAAAGGTTATTTAAACTGTCCATAGGCATTCTAAAGGTATTCTCCTGTGAAACTTCAGCATAAATCGGTGAAATCAATTTGTACAAAATTTTGCTGTACTATTTAAGATACAAATAAAAAACCGCACAATTTTCTCATGATTATGCAATAGATATTCAGCAATATAATATTTTGAAATATTGCCAATAAATCACTTTTAACAATAAACATAATAAAAAGTTTAATGATTACTTTCGTTCATATAACGTATAATAATTTGTTCATCTTGAGTTTTTCCTTTAATTTGTGTAACACAAGTTTCTGCTCAATTACATAGTATGAAAGGGTTAATTATGTTGACTGGCAACGTAGATTATTTCGAGAAGTCTTATGAGAAAACTTGCCGACAGATACACCTGCTACTCAAGAAAAGCAGCCAAGTTTCTGCCTACCGTGAATGGATGAATTCTTTGTTGGAACTTTTAAGGATTCGACTTTAACATTGCGCCCACCATCTATCTGACAATGGGAATTCACCTTAGATTCCTTATCGTTTACACGATTGTATCGGTTAATCGATGAATATTTTAGATACGAATTTGTTTACAAACAAGATGCCCACAATTTGCCAATGGGCGTTTATATATATTTTGAGAACGGATCAACTTGAAGTTTAAATTAAAATTCAGTCATTTTCACACCATCACTGCAGTAATATATTAAGTCTCGCGTGATTGAAGCTTCAAGTTTTCTAACGATAAGTTTGACAACATTTGACTGATTATACCCTAAGAAAATATATGTTTAAAAATGATTTATCATCAAAAATAAATCGAAATATGATACCACAACTTTTTTTGGTAAATTATTTTAATTTATAATTTTTATCTAATAATGGTTAAACTTTATTTGTTTTTAAAATAGAGAGACAAATCTACCGCAAAATTGGTAATTTCCTTTATTTTATTTATAATGAAATTGGTTACTTTTCGCTACTATTTTTTTCTTTTTATCTTTTCCTATAAGTTTTGTCCTTTTCTTGACTATTGTCAGTATTTCTTTTTCTATGGCTTTTATTGTACAATAATATGAACAAGCTTACCCGAAAGTATTATTTCCACTATCCTTTCTTCAACTGATTGAAATATATCAACATATTTTTGACCCCAAATCGAAATCGCTTAATCCTGACAGTTCTATTTTTCTTTTCATGACTAGCAACTATTTCTCCTAATGGTAGCTGAAAATACTCGCATGTGTACGGAAAGCACAAGCGTCAAGTTCAGATCCTTACAGCAATGATTGATTGCTATTTTTCCCCTACTCTATTTAACGTAGTATCCATTCGCAAACTGATGGTTTCTGTCAACAAAATGATTCCAATTCACGGCAAACAAACATAAAATATCGAATAAGAAAATAAATGCAATAAAAATACATCAACGTGTTCGCTAATTCAGTGTTTTTTGACATTACCAATATTTGAATGTTGATATCATAGGAACTTTATTTACTTATTATTGAAACAGTACAGGTTTTTTATTATTATCTATTTATTACAGAATATTATTTATAATTTTGCTAATCTGATATTATTTTTTTGCTATTTCGTCTTCGATTAATAACCTACTAAAAAACTAAAAACTGTACTAAAACAAAACTCGCTCGTTTTTGAGTTAATAAAAATTTTTGAAATTTTTCAAAATAGCCTCGTAACTCATTCTTGGTTTTAACCTACCACTAATATTATTATTCAATAAGTAAATTAACACTGCAAAATTTAAAACTGTTTGTTATATTTTGAGATATTTTCAAACTAACATTTTAAAGTTCGTTAAAAGTTCCTTTTTTTTTAGCAATAATTATAAAGCATATTTTTGGCAATTATTAAAAAATAATATTCACATTATATCTAATATTATTCGTATATTATTTATTTAGGAAACGTGACATTTTCATTTCCAGAACATTTGTCAGGATTTTTCTCTTTTTCAATCCTTTCACTACCTCTCATTTTTCATATAATAAATGTTTTGCTGAAATTTTTGTTAAATAAAAAAAACCATAAATTATTTTTATGACCAAATAAATAAGAAAAGTTAAATAATTTTTTTTTTTAAATAATGAAAAAAATGTAAACAGTAAAGTGTTGAAGTAAGTCAATAATTTATGGTTCAACTTTTTGGACTTTTCGGTGACTACTATGAAATCGATTTTCTTCAATTATCATAGACACTTCGGAGACTTTCTTTCACAACTATTAAGGACTTTTCAGTTTGTATTATGATCTAATCATAATTTCAAAAATAGCTTGTAAAACTTTTTCACCAATAGTCACTTGAAATAATTGCACCTTTGGCTTATTATCTCACTATTATTGACTTCTAACTTTCCAAAAAATATATTATATATTTCTCATCTAACTATTAAATGGTGGCAATAAATCTTTAATATCTTATTACAATTTATTAGATTTATAAATTTTAAAATTCAGCTAACATTTATGCGAATATTGCTAAAAACACAAAGAAATTCTGAAAAAAATCGCTCATAAAAAATTGTAAAAATTAATCACAAAAGTATATTTATTAGAAATATTTTTATTTAAATTAATATTGTCATTAATACAGAAACTCCCTTCTCGGAAGTAAAAGCCAGCAAAACTTACAGGCACTTACTTATTTCTTGTCAAATAATTATTATACTTTTGCTAATAAAGTTGAACATATAAAATTAAATTCACTGTTCTTATAATTTTTAAATATATTATAAAATAAAAAAGTGAGCAACTAATTTCGATACAGTTGGGCTTCCTCTTCCTCTCTTTTAATTATTTGTATTAAAATTATTGACAAAACTGCATCAACGACCTGCACAAGAAAAAATTATAAATAATATTGTATAAAAATATTATGAAAATATATATAAACATACGTTAACTAGTGCAACTGCCATTCCAATTCCGGCAATCCATCCCGATTTCTCCTCCAAGAACCATGTAAGCTCTTCAACGCAACCGTAGAAGAATGCGTTTCCAGTGACTGTATTACGACATTCAGATGGTAGCGGCTGTCTTAGGTCAAGATAGTCATTAGGTCCCTTAGCTCCACAGCAACCAATCTATAATCATTTCTGAATTAATATTAAAAATTTGATTTAATTGCAATTTTAGCATACATTTTCCTGAATCATTCGCAAAATGGTAGCAGATGATGATTGTTCGGATGTCATTATAAGCCGTGTCATCGTGTCATGTATGATTGGTTGGACGCTTGAATTCGATGAACTGAATTCTAATAAAAGAGCTGTACCAACCACCAATAAAACGAAACTTAAAATTTGTGTAGCAATAAACTGTAAATAATTATTCAAATAATGAATTAATTACACTTAAAAAATATTAACATCGTAATCAAAAAAAAAAATATGCCAAATAATTACCAATGTAATTGCTTTTGTGTTTTCTAGCAATGAACTTAGACATCCCAAAAATGATACAACCATCAATAGAACACTTGTTAATATTAGTATGTATATTCCGATATAATAAACACCTATTTCCAATATATTAACCCATTCTCTAAAGCTTGTATCTGATCGAATCCATACTGTGACACCAAATAATCCAAGACCAAAAATCTGTAAGTAAAATATTTAGCAAATATATTATACAAATTATGAATATTTTCATAATTAAATAATTTTTTAAAAAAATATGATAGTGAAAGAACTTTTTCTTTTACATTTAAAAAAAAAAGATAAATTATATGAACAATTTGAAGAAAAAAAACCAATATTTTATCTTTAATGATAATTTATAAATATTTACGCAGATACATCCATCCAACTTAACAAAAAAATATTAAATTCATATTTTCATAAATAAGTTTCGTAAATGATGCGGTAATCAATTCCGAATGCCATATCAGCTCTATTGGAAAATTACAAAATGTCCTACATTTAAACAAGATGGCTGCAACTCTATGAATTTTAACAGAGAGCGGATATTAATTAACTCTTACTGTTCCCATTAAATATTCTTATTTGGAAACTTTTAGTGATTGTTAGTAATTATAATACTCGTAGTTAACAGTTTTTCTCAAGCATATAGTCTGGTCAAACATATTAAAAGTCACTTGTTCATAATGTTTTCATATAAATTATAATTCCGAATGTTAAAAAAATTCTCTATAATCTCAATAGTATTTGTATATGCTTTTCCAAACAATTCTTATAAATAGAAATTATTTCATTATCGAATTCGTAGGAAAAAGAACCAAATCCAACAAAGACACTACACCATTTAATCAATTTCTGATAAGACTGACTCATTCTTATCAATGAACTCTAATCAAAATTGATTAATTTTTAATATAGTAAATAGAATGGCAAACATATTTGGTTTTTTTTTTTAAATTATTCCAATTAAAACACGTCCATATCACTGTTTGTTAAAATGTTTTTATCCAACAAATATAAACTTCATTTTGTTACTTTATCACTTATACACATTCGAAAACTTATTTCGATTTGGGAATTGATAAATCACACGCTAGGAATTTTAGGTGTGACCAAAAATTGTTGTCACTACACACACATTCAATGATAATACGTGTGGATGTGTTTTTATTTTCTTTGAATCGCAAATACCTTTAAATTAATTTTGTTCAATAGCTTTTAATCCATATTCCGAATAGTAAACTGATTTTTTTTTGCCATAAATACACTCAACTTTTTTACTGTTTTGTAACTAAACATAAAAATACGATACTGATTTTGAAAATAATCTAAAGCCTCTATGAAAATTAAAAACACCTTTTTTTTATAAACTCACCCATTGTACAACATTAAAGCAAAATAATGTGTATTTAACGCATCCAATATTGCGCTCAAGTTTTGCGGTCATTTTACTTGTCATTTTAACTTAAAAATATTTAAATGTTTTTATAATTAAAAAATATTTCGAAAATGTTTTAGTGGCACTTCAGTCGGAGTAGAAGTAAAACCGTTTCAATATAGAATAGTGCGCAACACTTGATCTACAAAATATCTAATCATATCTTGATTTCCAAATAAATTACTGATAACATTAAGTTTATCTTTTAATGCGCAAGGTGTATTTTACAATATATGCTATAATATTATACGTGTATATCTATAAGTTTTCAATTAGCATGTGTGCGTTGAAAAGTAGGTGCAAACTAAAAATTTGATAAGATATTATGCTATTTATGCGATAAGATAAACAAAAAGATAACAAGCGAAATTTAGTTACGAATATTTTTCTATTAAATTATGACGAAATATGACTAATATTGCTTAGAGATTCAGAGGATTATTCATATATTTAGTCATTTTGTTGTTGTTTTTTTAATTTAACAATTTTTTTGCTGCAATTTTTTAATTTTACCAGGTGTATAAGCTTAAATCCGCTGTTTGCTCATAGAAGGCGTGAGTCTGTCAACATTAATCAGTGCACATTGTCAGCAATTTCGTACAACAACATACATTTTTCCTTTGGTAAAGGAAAAATGTATGTTGTTGTACGAAATTGCTGACAATTTAAACTAGACATATTAGTTTTGTGCCAGAAAAAGAGCATATGCGGGAAGCTCTGCTTTTCTGCTTCAATTTGAAGAAATCTGCTGCCGAATCGCATCGAATGCTTATGGAGGCCTACGGTGACAGTGCTTTATCAGAGACAACGTGCCGAGATTGGTTTCGTCGGTTCAAAGACGGCAATTTTGACTTGTGGGACAAGAAGCGCGAAAATCGGACTAGGAATGTTGAGGACCATCAATTGCAGGCTATTGTGGACGAAGACGATACCCAATCGCAAAAAATGCTCGTGGAGCAATTGGGTGTTACTCAACCAGCCATTTCCATGCGTCTGCGTGCCATGGGGAAGACTGAAAAGATCGGAAAATGGGTGCCGCATGAATTGAACGGCAGGTAGATGGAGCGACGCCAAAACACATGCGAAATCTTGCAGAAAGTGGTTCCTTAATCGGATTGTGACTGGCCATGAAAAGTGGATATATTTCGATAATCCTAAACGCAAGAAATCGTGGGTTGATCCCGGCCAACCATGAACATCTTCACCAATACCAAATCGCTTCGGACGGAAGACGATGCTGTGCATTTGGTGGGATCAGCAGGGTATCGTCTATTATGAGATGTTGAAACCTGGTGAAACTATCAATGGTTACCGCTACCACCAACAACTGATCAAATTGCACCGTGCTCTGCGTGAAAAAAGGACGGATTATCAACAAAGACATGACAAGCTGATTTTCCTCCACGACAACGCACCATCGCACACGTCAAAAATGGTCCGAAACTACTTGGAGACACACAACTGGGAGGTGCTACCCCACCCCGATTATTTACCAGAACTGGACCCTTCCGACTACCACCTGTTTTTGGCGATGGGCCACGCGCTCACTGAGCAGCACTTCGATTCTTACGAAGACGTCCGAAAATGGCTTGATGAGTGGTTTGCTTCGAAAGAGAAGGAATTTTTTTGGCGTGGTATCTACAAATTGCACGAGAGATGGGAAAAATGTGTAGCTAGCGAGGGCAAGTACTTTGAATAAATGTGTGTTTGCTTTCTAAAAAATAAACATGTTTTTTCAACTAAGAAACAGCGGATTTAAGCTTATACACCTGGTACCATTTTTTTGTTTGTTTTCAAACTCAGTGCAATAGGGAATTTTTTGATAAAAAATCTATCTTAATGCGATCAATCTCAATATAATAATGTATTCAACAAACAAATAATATGTTAAGTTTAAAAGTAACCTGTGTAATCTTTCATAAGCTTACAGAATGGCATTTGTACACTGTTGGCTAATTATTATCTAAAAATTACTTAATCGAATATAAATAATAATAATAAATACATTCTTTTCTATTTTAGAATTTATATAATTTATATACGGGTGTGCATGATATTTTTCCTTGAATCTTACTTTCATGTTAGTTTTCTCAGTTAATTAAATTCAAATGAAATACCATCGTTTCTGGCACATTTATTCATTCTGATTCAAAATCATAAGATAGCATCTGCTTCCTAAATTATATATATTTGATGATATAATTGTATCTACTTTCAAAAGCCTTCCATAAATAACTAAAAATTTAAAAATTTAATTGTAATTATAATTAGTTTTTGCTATTTAATTATTGATTTCTAGAAAAAAGTTTATTAAACAAAATGATCAGAATTTTTGATTTGATTTGATTCGATTGTATTAAAATTTTATCCAGAAAATGACCTGAAAGATATTTAAACTTCTTAATAAGGTAATTTAACAAGAAAAACCATATTTCTAGGCTCCTATTTATATTCTTAGGAGGTCTATTCAAAACTCTCCTTTCTAAATACCATTTGCGAGAATATTGATAAATTCATTTGGATTTTTTTCATTGAGTTTTTTAAAATGATTTTGCATCGATTTATTTTCATACATAAACTTTTGCAGAAAAAAAAATAATTTCATATATTAAATAACATATGCACGTTTGTATATGAAAACTTCTTTTTGTTTATTATCGTAACATACATTATAGTATCCTAAAACATAGTTGAGACTACCTACAACCTTTTATTTTTAATGCAGATCACTCTTACTTGTTATCTCCAAAATTAATAATATACTTCAAACATTAAAACTCAAAAGTAAGTTTTTCTCATTAAATCACTCCCATTTCGTGTGCCATAGCCTCAAGTTATTACACATACTTCCTACCTGTAATTTGGAAAAAGTTCAAAGCAGCTTTTGCTTATGATAACGAATTTTATCAATATTTAATATTGATAATCTTTTTTATGAGAAAAAAAATTATATTCTCGAATTACTCAATTTCTTACTCAGACTGACTTACTAGAATTACAAAATTCTTTTTTAGCATGAATTCAAATTATATGAATCGAAATAGGTTAAAAAGGCAATGAAAATATTACGCATAATATCGCATACATAAATGATGTCACACACTGCTAGACTATGAAATTATTTGAACTAATAACATTCAAATGACATAAATATATTTATTAAATAATATTTTTAAATGACTGTAAATAACAACTGAACAATGAATCTCTTGAGGCTTCTGATGCTCATGAAATCAAAAGAGATGCACTGGTAAGGATTTTTGGTAGCACCCTGTAGTTGAAGAATTGAAGACAGGTGTCAAAATATGGTAATTTATATTAAAAATTACTATAAATTGAAAAAATGGATAAACCACTAATTAGTTTTTTAGTTATAATAAAATATCCGGACATCTGTCATGAAATGTTTCCGTACATTTGCTTTAATTAAATTTTACTAGTAAAATCAATATTCAGTATATCAGTATGAACGTATATCTTTACTTACCAAGAACTCACATTACCATTGGGTACGAATATAAAATAAAAACATTAGAAATTTCCAATAAATTTATCTGAAAAACCACCTTACTTTACTGTCCACACAACACTGAAAGTGCATTTATACTACTGAAATGTGTATGCTGAGCTGTCAGAAAAATAGTAAAAAGCTTTCACAATTTTCAGATACAATTGCCACCAATAAATTTTCCCATTTCTCTTATTGACCTGAATAGGTATTCATTGCAGCATATATGATATAAAATACATTCCTTCAAATTATAGTAAAAATCCTTTTCTAATTTTGTTATAGTATTAGTAGACATGGTAAAATGAATTATTTCACAACTTGACCTAGATTTTTTTCCTCTAAAGTGAACATAAAAAATCAATCTAAACGCTCTAACTGTTAATAGATTAACAAATTTCAAACCAAAGTTTTATACACATATAATCGGTTGCACTTTAAATGTATGTGTATGTAAAAATCGGGTGATTTTTTTGCTGTTTGGTTTTTATTATTGACAGATCATGCATGACATCTGACGTATGTCGAAATTAAAAGTGCTCAGCTAGCATTGCCATTTTATTATAAAAAGACTTATACTCGAACAACACTTACAGATTATTGAATTTTATTATCAAAATTGGAGCTCTGTGAAAAATGTGTTTCGCGCACTTTGACCATTTTATAGCCGTCATAATCGATCTACTGAGTGAGCAATTCTAGCCATAGTGACAAAATTTCGCATCAATTTTACGATATTGGACATGAAATTCAACAATCCGTGTGCGTACAGAAGAAAATATTGCTGCCGTAGCGTCCAGTATTTTTGAAGACTGCGATTTGTCCATCCGTCGCCGTTCACAGCAATTGGGAATGTCCACTCGATTATGTGGAAGATTTTACTCAAGTAAAATTTTATACGCTTTCAGATCAAGACTTTTACCCAGAGTCTTGATCTGAAAACGTATAAAATATAGCTCGTGCAAGAACTGAATCCGAACTATCTGCCAAAGCGTCGAGTTTTCGTTGAGTGGGCCTTAGAACAACTTGAGGAAAAAACGTTTTTATACCAAAAAAATTGGGTTCAGTAACGAAGCTCATTTCTCGTTAAATGAGTATGTGAATAAGCAAAATTGGCCCATTTGGTCTGATGAACAACTACAGGCAAAACAAGAACTTCTGTTGCACCCAGAAAAATTCACTGTTTGGTACGGTTTATCATCTTTAAAGATTACGCAGGCCGCAACGTTAATGATATCGAAATTTGTTTTGACCAAAATGCAAGAACTGCATCTGGTCGATATGCGGTTTTAACAAGAGGGCGCTACATGCCACACAGCACGTGAGACTTATTGAGAGATGAGTTCGGTGAGCAATTTATATCAGGTTTCGGACCGGTGAGTGGGCCGGTGAGATCGTACGATTTGACGCATCTAGACTATTTTTTATGGCGTTACGTGAAGTCATCCGTCTATGCCGATAAATCAGCCTTACTTGCAGGCTTGGAAGACAACATTACACGTATTATTAGCGAGATACCAGCCGAGATGCTCGAAAAAGTTGTTTTGCTATTTTTTGTTGGAAATTTGAAAAGCAAACACTTAACAAATCACATGTTACTTATATGAGATTTTGCATAAAAAACACGTAGCTCTGTATTATTGCTTATACATAATTCTTCGAAATGAAATTATCCTAAATAACATTTGCATTCATCTATACTAAATTACAATCCAATTCATTAGTTCTTAAGTACAGATTTGGTAGCAAATAAACTTAAAATTTTTAGAGCGTTTTCTTCGTAAATTCTACAATATTGTACAAAATGTTACATCCAAAATTTGAAGTTTATCTTAGCTAAGTACAGAAATTTTTGATTCAGCTCATATAGTGTTAAGTATTTTAAAATAATTTATTGTATTGTTACCCGGCATTATTGAAGCTTTTCATAAAAATTATAGCCAATTATGGTTTGCTCTAAATTAATACAGTTAAACAGAAATTGAACTCATATAAAATAATATATTTGTATTAAACTTTTTATTTATTTTATAGCTTTTAACTAATACTATTGTTGTACAATAAATTGTTATAAGATCAAGAAGTATGCATATTGAAATATTAATCTGACAATACGTGTATGTCGTAAACCTATTCAAAAACGCTAAAGCAAATGATATTTTTAATAATATGGTTAAAAACTTTATGAGATTTCGAATGCCTGATTTGATGCGAAATTTCCAATCCATCATTCTTTATTGGCTTAAATATTATGGTGTTTATTACGATATTATGTACTAGTTTCAGCCTAGATCTCGTATCTAGCAGTTACAGTAATAGCATGTATCGTCCTTAATGGGTTCAGTTCTTTTTCATATTGTATATGAGATCCACGTTTACCAATATAAAGAACTTAATATCGTCCTTTTCTGGAATGATAGATACTACTCTGCTTATATGGTATATTAATTTAAACCAGCTTAAAAATTATAAAATATTTCAATTCAATAATGACTTAACTATAAACGAATTTTTTCTCTGTATTTTAAATTAAAATTTTATTCACCTTTATTAGAAGTGTTTAATAAATAAAAAACCCAATTTTTTTTTTTTTAAATTTCTTAATTAATACTATAATACTATCTATAGTCAAACGATTTGATATTTATTTCGTATTATTGAAAATCGATGATGGTTATATGTACAAATTATTTAATCTCTTGTAAACCATTGTAAGTATATATAAAAACCATTTATTCAATTAAATTAAGAAAAAAAATCTAAGCGTAAAAATAAAACTATTATTTCGATATCAAGGAATCACGAAACAAAAAAAAATCATTTCGTCCTTGATCAGGCACGCATATTAACTGGCATAAATAATTAATTAACTTGTTGCAATTCATACTCAATTAACTACTTTGCGTGTCGTCTTATTGATTTCACTTGACTTGTTTGAATATTTCATAAATAATAAATTTTCTTTTATGCTATTTATGTTGGAATGCGGAAGAAAATCCTTAGAATAATAGTATAAGATCTTTTAAAAGAATATTTGAGATTTTACACTTGATATACTTCAGAAATTAAGACTGATATGATGACTGAATAGAGTCAGTAGTTACTTGATTTCCAAATAGTATTTTTATATGAATTCCATGTTTTTCTTTATTTTTCATATTAATTCTACTTTCTTATATTAATACATAGAGTATTATATACAATTTGAGTTCTAAATAATTTCCTACTAATTCTTAAAGAGGATAATTGTTGTCTGAGCAACCATCTACCATTCTGAAAAAAAAATTCACCTTTAATAGAAGAAATAAATTCAATAATTGCTTGCTATATAAAAAGAAAGAAAAACATTTTATAGAAAATAAAACAATTTTTAATAGTTTTCTTAAATAATTCTATTATATAAAGGAACTTAATTTTTTTTTGAAAATATGAAAAGACATTTTTGAAATTATTTTCTTTATGAGAGCATGTTATAGAAAAATTAAATAAAGTCTGTTTCAAAGAAATAAAATCAAAGAAATGAATCCTTATAAAATTCCAGCAATCAAAAGTTTTAGAAGACATATTTTTTATCAGACATTAATTATTGAATTTTTTATAATAAAAAAGTTTTCCAAGAAAATTCGCGTTTCTTATTGAAATTTTCTTTTAATTTCATATAAAAGCCTATGTGTATACTTTTAGGAAATTTATTTAAAGTTTTTTTCTCTATTTTGATATGATAGGATTTTCTTTAAATATTTTCAACTTAATTATTTTTGTACGATAAGTTTAAATAGCATTAAGGTAATATTGAAATACTGATGAATATTGAAATACTGAAAGTTATTAATCCCATACCGAGTACTTTACTATTTTTAATTTAGTTAGGGACTGTTAATCAATTTGAAAATTCTTTAATTGCAGAGGATATCTTGAATTCAGCAAATTTTAGTGAATAGCTTTTTTTCTAATATTTCAATCAAATGTCTTTAAAAATACTAATATAGTCTGTAAAGTAGTGTAAAAGCAATTAGATATGAGGTCATATTTAAGGACCCTTACTTATAAATTATTATAACAAAAATAGTTTATTAAGCTTAAACATTCCAAAACTCGATATAATTATTCCAGAAGAATTATATTTTTTGAATGTCCTAATATAGGAATAAAATTCGACCACTATATTGAAATGTCTATTTTTTGTTGTTGCAAGGACGACAGTTTTTCTGTTTGGTAAATCAAAAAGTTCTCATTAAACTAAATGCCTAATTATCCTCCCATATTCTTTGTAAAAATTATCGTGATTAAAGTACTTACATTAAAGTTAAAAATGGGCAGATCTCCAATATGATATATAGTCTTTTTCAGTTCTGAAAAAAAATATCTGTCAAATAGCTCCCTAAATTTTTAAAAATTAATCTTTCCAAATAGCTCCCTAAATTTTTAAAAACTAAAATTTTTATAGCGGCCGATTTAATAGCCCCGAAAGTTGGTTATGTCAGTTGTATTACTTTTGGACAAGGGCAATGTGGTGCCTATTTGTGATTATACCCAGCCTATGCGTCCTTAATTTTACTGTTCTTCTATGTTATGTATACATTAAGTATACTTTTCTGATAAATCCTCTAACATTTTATAATCATTATTTAACAAGACTTTAATAAGATCTGCTCCATTAATATAGGATAGACGTCCTTAAATTTCCGGAATCACCACCGATAATATGCAAATATAACCCTTACAATTTGCTTTTATTGAATTCATATATAAAATAGTTCCTAACTATAGATGAATATATATTTTTAGTTTATTATTGTACATTTAACCTGAAATCTATACTCAACAAGTTTGCAACTAGGACTGTTCTGGAAAAACTCAACTTTATAATTATTCTTTTTAAAGAAGGTAGCAAATTATTAAATGAAATGTTCTAAAAAAAAAATGGTACTAGTTGAAAGCTCACAATAAGTAAAAATAAAGTAAATATTTAAATGAGGACATTATTTTGTATTATGTTTTTGATTTCCTACCTTCCGGCAGAGACCTTTCTCTTATTTATTTTATCATAATTGCTTGATTGTTCTCGAATATGGCCAACATTTTTTCAAGGTGAAAAAAATATATTCTTTCTCAAAAATATGCAATTATAATTTACTTTGATTCAACATTTGATATCATAAAGAACAAGACTATATATATTCCTTGTAAATTTTAAATTATAAAATTTTTTCTGTAAATGTTATATGCTCATATTGGCAAAAAAAATAATGACATGGAATATGGTTAGAAGTTTTTTGTAAGGCAAATACTTATTTAATTATAAAATACAGAAAATTTTATCTTAAGTTGCTTGGAAGCTCATTCCAGGACATTTCAATTAATAGTTTCCTCTGGCAAGCATTTCGATATAATTTTTTTTCATTTGTTACTGAATTTCAGTGTTCCTTTTAAAGTTTATATTCTGTCTTGAGTAATATGATGACATAGAAAAATTTTATAAAACAATAAAAGAAATTTTAATTATGAACCAATTAATTTTCTGTAATTTTTTATTTTATATAACATTCCTTGTTTTTCACAAAATCGCCTGTTTCGTTCAATTCTATTACGAAAAAATGGAAATTTTTGACAATATTTTTTATTATCAAGTCCACTTATACAAGAACTTATGATGTTTCCTAAGTAGATGTAAAATATTTTATAACGTCTTAATATTAAAATATTGTTTTGTATAATAATAAATGGAAAATTTATCTTTGAAAACATGTACAAAAGTTTATATTTATTTCTAAGCATGTATATATATGTATTTTGTTTATATTATTTAGATACCTTAAAAAAATATTTATATTTAAACTTTTTTAATATTTTTTAACTTAGAATTTTTGCGGAATGTCCTAATTTTACATGGAAATGGGATATGCTGCGTTTGGTTGTTGCTCTTATCCACCTGTTCCTTTTATTCCAAAAATATAAATTTAAAATAAATAGTATTGTATTCACTATATATATATATAATAATGTAGTTAATGCAAATTTAAAATAAATAATAATTCCATTAAATAAAAGTTTTAATAAAAATCGCTCAAATATATTTAAAAAAAATTAAATATTCATTTTCAGCTAGTATTAATTGAGAGTGTTTAGTCTATTATTTATAATTAAAGAGGAATTCTGAAAACAATCCCAGATTTTTTTCTGACTACAATTTCCTATACTATTGAAAGCATTTGTTTGAAAGTTAACTTTTTAATTTTGTTTGAAAGTTAACTGCTAACAAGAATCGAACATTGACGAATAAAACACGGAACAGAAATCTATCCTCATGAGATAAAATTCAAAGCTACCATGTTCTGTAGTTCGTGCTTCTAGTTATTTGAGTATTCGTCCAGAATATATTTATAACAGAAGTACAGCCTTCTAAAAATTTAAGCTGCATCTTGGGTTTTCTACCACCGTCCATTGTACTCTGTTATCATGCCTCTGTTCAAGATAGCATATGGTTCTGCGGCGAGACATTCAGCTTCTCTTTTACAAGATATCTTTTCATTCGTAATAGATTCTAAGTGTCATTTCACCTGCACCAATAGGAGTATATGGACAACTTCCAATTTCGGTGCTGTATTTGTAATATAGCCTAATCATTGCCTGATTTCCCAAGACTATTAAAATTTTTCATTCCGTCCTTGATCATGAATAAGATGATGAAACGTATACAGTAAAACCAAATCCAGACCACATGCCAGGATCAGGATGTTTTGCCGTTTTCCCTAGATCAATTTGCAAAGATACTCGTAGTTCTATCGCCCAGTTTCTCATCTGGAAGTTATCTATTGATTGTGAGTATTTCGTTACACTTCTCGGCAATCCGTACTCAACTCATATCACTTACAGTATTATTCAGGTCTTTCGCCATGTTTTCAATGATTTCTAGAATCTCATTATATCTATATATGGTATATACTCAGAAGACTAAATTCCATTGCATACAATGTCTGTTCAAAAAGTATTCCGCGGGTTACGTATTTCGATTTTAGATTTTTTTTGTGGCGTTATGTTACTCGTAGTACTCATATCTCTCACTTATGCCGACAAGTTCGGCCATTTTGAATGTTCAGTTAATTTTTGACAGCTAATTTGCTTGCACGTGTTTTGGTTTGTCTTCGATTTTTGCCCATTCCAAAAAATGGATCAAAGAATCTGTATCAAATTTTGTGTGAAAAACTAACAAAAATTGGCTTTTGCACCATGACAACGCCCCTGCTCACGCATCGTTGCTTGTGCACGAATTTTTGGCCAAAAACAACACACTAATAATTCCGCAGCCACCGTATTCCTCAGATCTGGCCCCCTGTGACTTTTTCTTGTTTCCGAAACTGAAGAGCCCCATGAAAGGACGACGCTACGCAACGATTGAGGAGATAAATACCGCATCGAAGGAGGAGCTGAACAAGATAACAAAAAAAGATTTTTTGAAGTGCTTCGAGAATTGGGAAAAACGTTGGCACAAATGTATAATATCTGGTGGGGATTACTTTGAAGGGGACAAAATAGATATTTATGAATAAATAAATAATTTTTGAAAAAACACAAAAGTCGCGATACTTTTTGAACAGACCTCGTATAAAACTGCAGCGCATTCCAGACTTTACTCCTTATTAAGCTTGTGCTTCTTAAAGTCTTAAAGCCATCATGTAGACCTAGGTGTTGATATAAATAATAAAATACTTTTAGAACCTAAAATATCAACACGTTTTTAAGTATTTTTCCTGAATCAAATTTCCTAAGTTAGATTTTAAACAAAAAATATATGCTTATTAATTGTGCAATTTCTTAAAAAAAAGGATTTCACCTACATCTATATTTAGTATTAGTATGCTCACATGTCTGACAAATATATTTTTAAAATTTTATTTTAGAGTTTTTATTCATGATAAAACTGACATTAAGAAATTCATATAAATAAACATGTCAAAAATTTGCTATAAAAATTCCTATTTATTTTTAATACAAAATAAAAGATTTCTTGAAAATAAAACAATTTTTATAAAATCTAAATTATATAGGAATTAATTGATATCATTAATTATTTTAATTAATAAAAAACGAAAACTATCCGTCAATAAAGGAAAATGTTTCTTTCATTTTGTAGTTATTTTAAAAAGTTTCTGTTTTGAATATATGTTTGCTACATAATTGGATTATATAACCACTATTTGTTTCTATGGCAAATACAAACTATATAAATACTATAAAGAAAAGCATAAAAATATTTTCTATTAAAATAAATTGTAAATTTTATTATCCTTCGAATTGTTAAAATTGAAATTTAAACATGATTTGGTACAATTTTTTCTCACATTTTTGGATTATATGATTTTTATAGAAAAATTGTCCATTTTTTATGTCACCTGTTGTGAATGTTAAAATTGGAATTGAGAAATGTTATTTTTTCACCCTAATATTGACAAGGTGTAAACGGAAATTTTACGATCAATTGAATCAATTTCAATATTTGCGAAACTACCAAAATGGAAAAGTATCAATCAAATTTTGTTCAGATTTTGAATGGAAAAAGTTCTTCAAATCATATTTGAAATCAAGAATATGCTTAAAAAAGTATTGTTGTTAAAAATAAATTGCTTCCATCTTGCATATTTCTTTTGGATAAAAATATATTGAAAATAGCTTTTTAAGTTTCTGCATTTGATCAGTACGAAATTTTATTATAACTTTAAAAATTCTGTAAAAAAGAAATTGATTTATTACACAAAATATTTCAACATATTTATTGTAAGAAAAAAATAACCACATAAATAAGTAAGCATTACTTTCAGTAGAATTATAAAGTATTTTTGCAAAATTTTCTATTATAATAACTATACTATCAAAAGTTTTCAATTACAACTTCAAAAACTTGTTAAAAAAAAAACTTAAATATATGTTCGTAAGACTCACTAAAGTATAATTGCTTTTAAACTATTACATACGTGTAGTTACAAGCAAAATTATTCTTTCAATATTACGAGGGTCGTTCAAAAAATAGGTTTTCGGAAGTTCTGCAAAATACTCATCCGTTTGAGCAATGACGTCCTCGTTGGAAGTGAATCGTCGTCCGCCAAGCCATTTCTTCAGATTGGGGAAAAGAAAATAGTCACTCGGGGCCAAATCTAGTGAATAAGCGGGATGATGCAACAATTCCATTCTCAATTCCACAATTTTGGCCATGGAAACAGCGCAGGTGTGCACACACGCATTGTCCTGATGCAAGAGGATTTTTTTCTTCTTCAGATGGGGGCGTTTCTCTTTGATTTCCTCGCTCAACCGTTGCAATAACGACGCGTAATACGCTCCTGTTATTGTTTTTCCTTTTTCCAAGTAGTCGATAAAAATGATGCCCTGCGAATCTCAAAAGACCGTGGCCATCACCTTGCCGGCCGATGGCACATTTTTTGCCTTCTTCGGAGCCCGTTCACCCTTGAAAATCCACTGTGATGACTGTCTCTTCGTTTCTGGAGTGTAGTAGTGTATCCAGGTTTCGTCCACAGTGACATATCGACGAAGGAATTCAGCAGGATTGCGATGAAAGAGTGCCAACATAGCCTCAGAGTCCACTACACGATTGCGCTTATTCTCCTCTGAGAGCAAACGCGGCACCCATCTTGCCGAAATTTTTTTCACAGACAATTTTTCATGCAAAATTGAAGCGACTGTACCTTGTGATATGCCCGTGGCCTCAACTTATTCGCGCACTTTAATTCGCCGATCGTTCAAAATCAGATCGTGGATTTTGTCGATGATTCCAGGAGTAGACACCTCAACTGGGCGTCCTGAACGATGTTCATCTTTTGTGGATGAACGGCCACGTTTAAATTCATTCAGCCAATTGTAAATTGTCGCAAACACAGGTGCAGATGTGCCATAAACTGCATCCAACTTGGCTTTGATTTCTTTCGGGCTTAAGCCTTTCAAATGGAGATGTTTGATGACAGCCCTAAACTCGCTTTTTTCCATTGTTATGCACAAATAAATGTCGTTAACTTTAATCGACGATAGAAATTGACCTACGAAATTTTGACAGCTTTCCTGTCGATAATGCTACTTAGAAAAAAATCTTGACCGACACTACGAGCGCAATTTCTCGGATTTTCTAAGGACTTATTGAACGACCCTCGTATTGTAGAAAACTGGAAATATTTAATATTTTCGCTCAAACAAAAAATAAAATCAATTATCAGAAGTTTATTTTGTAACACATTTTCTAAATAATTTCAAATACAATCAGCAATTTTCTTCCTTTTCTGAAGTATTCAATTTATCAATTTTAAAATTATTGATATTTTTTTTTTAAGTTTGTAAAAATAATTTATCTTTTTCTGAAGTAAGTAAAAAAATTGTTTTGAAAATTCTGAAAATCTTTTTCAAAATAATTATGAAGAAATATTAAAAATAAAGTATCTTCAAAATTTACGATGGTTTCAAAATTTAACCGATTAATATACAGACTAAAACCACAATCAAGTTCAAGTTTACTTTATTGAATATCCTTAACATTTTGCATTTTTCTTATAATACAGTCTTAATACTTTTTTCTCTTAAGAATATTTAATCCTAGCTAAATCTTTGTCTTTATTGGTTCTTAGCTTTCTACTATCCTTGAATTTATTTCTAATACATAAAAAAAACATGCTTACATCCTAAGCCTAACCTTAACCCTTAAATCTACTCTTATAAACTAAACATGCGTTTTTATACAATTATTCTTAAAACTAAAACTAAAACTAAATTCGATGTTTAAATTCGGCAACTGCTCCGTTTATTGTGTCCTCTTGATTCCGTTCGGTGCTTCCAACTTTGTGTGATGTAATTGATAAGGTCAATCTTCTTGTAGAACTGGAGACGTTGCTTCATAGCTTCTTCTGTCTCCTCCATCCTCGATGTTGTCCCTTTGGGTTCTTCTTGTAGATGTGGAGACGTTGCTTCAGAGCTTCTTCGATGACAGGTACTTAGAGTTTCTCAAGATCTCTAGTAAATTGCTTTCCGTTAGCTGTCTTGCTTCTCTGTTTTTATGATGGGATAATAATATTACCCATTTGTGCATTATTTCCATTTGCTATACTATAAATGGGGAAACGCCTGTCTTCCTGTACAACTTGTCGTTTGATATAAACTTTTTTGTTTGTCTAGATCTGCTGAGCCCTGCGGCTTTGCGTAAGATCTTCCTTTCCAACCTTCAGAGTTCCGTTGAAACTATTGGTGAAATAGATGATCAGATAGGGAGTCGTAGCATACGTATGCTCTTATAAATTGCTTATAAATAATGAGTTTGACGTCGTTACGTAGGATACATTCTCAGAAGCCTACAATATATACCGTTGGCTCTTTTAATTTTATCCCTGACAAAGGAGTTGAATTTGAGGTTCTTCTTAAGATTCAAGCTTAGATACTTAAGATTCTCCACGCGCCTTATTATCAAGTCACCCTTATCTCCAAACCTGCAGTCTACGAATTTTTTCTTCCCTGACGGCGGGAGGCACAAGCACTCTACTCTGACTTTGGAATGTTTACTTAAAGACCCCATTCCTTATAGTATTCTGTCAGTTTATTGACTGATACCTTCATAGCTTCCAATGCTAATTTAGGTCGCATTGATACACTACTATATGAGTATTTTCGCTTAATTGGACCTTACATATGTGTATATCTGGAATGTAAAGGTTATATAGCTTAGGACCAATTAATGAGCCTTGGGTTATGCCTGACAATACCTCGAAGAACCGTGAGTATAGGTCTACACATTTCAGTTTGGTTTTTGTAAAAGTTAGAAAACTGATTATTAGATTAATCAGATATTTTAGAAATTTTCAATATCTAGCGAACAGAGAGCCATGTTGAACGGTTTTTAATTCGTTCCAGTATAACATCTGTGTGTACCTTTAAAAGTGTGTGCTGCCTTTACGAAACCCATATTGGAATTACGTTTTCTTCCTCGACAAAGAGATTATCATAATACAAAATGGAAAATTATTTACTTGCTATTGCCTACTATGAAATAGTTAAAAACTTATATTAAATGCTATCTCAGATAGCCTATATCAGTAAATTATGTAATTTTATAAATTAAAATAATAATATATAAAAATTGCATATATTGATGATTTACGTTATAATAATAAAATTACCTAAATATGAAATCCATATCTAGCTAGCATATGTATAAATATGCATAGAGCTCGTAAGGATTATAAAAGTTGATTGATCAAGAACAATGTTACTGTCACTGTCAAAACAAGTAGGCTCATATAGAGGATAATACAGGAAATCTTAGAAGAGTGGAAAATATATCTAATCGTTAGAATGCGAAATGAACTTAATCAATCTTATACATAAATTTTGACACAAATTTTTTCTCGACATCAGTCTTATTTTGTCAGCATTTATTTACTTTTTGGCCATGTTTAGGAAATCATGTATTCCATCAATAAAAATTGTTATCATTCAATTTCTATGTCAAATTTTTTTTGTATTGTATATCCTAGAACAAAC
Source organism: Atherix ibis (assembly GCA_958298945.1). Taxonomy (NCBI): domain Eukaryota; kingdom Metazoa; phylum Arthropoda; class Insecta; order Diptera; family Athericidae; genus Atherix; species Atherix ibis. Next base: position 70,816,143 of record OY282607.1, read on the forward strand.
GTGCTTGTCATTCCATTCGTGAACATATGCTAAATGAACAATCGAAATTTTCTCTTAGAGGCCCACATGTCAATGACACAAGTCTACAAATATGAGTAATTTAGTTTAATTATATTTTGGATTATATAATGGTAAATTTACTCCTCGTGCATAGGGATTGAAGCTGTTATGTAAAATGTATGCCTTGTAAGTGTCTACTGAACGTGGGTGGATTTTTGCTTATTAATTATGAAGCGAAAAGAAATTAATAATGGATAGTTTAATAAACTTTATTTTTGAAACCGGAGTATTTTTTCTCTGTGAGTAACAAATAGAATTGAATAATATAATTAAATTTTTTTTACTATAATTTAAGATATTGTACAATTATTCAATACTCGTCCATTATTCCATTTTCAGTTGTATTTAAACGTAGCTTAAAGTTCGAAAGGACCCTACGATACGCTATGTTGCTATTTTATTTTCTATACACAATATTTTTTTTCACGTATTTATTTTCATCAACAACGTTTAAAAATATATGAAAGTTTATAAAGTACTGCATCATTTTTGTTGTTGAGATTTATGGGTTTTCTGGACCATTGATAACGTACACATATGGTATATGCTCGTCTCCATTAAGTATAGAAATAACCACAAAAGATGGTCAGTAGTTGAAGAAAAGTATATCACTTAACACTCTAGAATTTTTTTTATTATTTACCTTTCTAATTTGTTACATTACCAATACAGTTTTATTTTCTATAATTTATTAATATTGCTCTACGGTGTATTTTCAATGTATAAACGCATAGTAATCAATTTAAAAGAGAAGAATCCTTGAAATTGTAAAGTTATCATCTTCTACAATTAAAATATTACAATTTCAATATTTTTATATTCATTTTATATAGTTTTACTTTTTAATATACAATAAATTAAAATTTTTTATGAATTAAATATATTATTCTGAAAGTAATGAGTAGTCTTTTTTATAGTTTTTTACTATCAGCTTAATTGTAATAGGCTTAACAGAAATCTACTAAAAAATTGAATAATTCAATCCTTTTTTAAAGTACAGATAGACTAGATTAGAGAATATGAATATTTGCAAAACAAAACAAAAAAATACTTAAATGGATTTCGCATTTTCATCACATACACATACGTGTATATATAATTTTTTCATATAAATTTTGCTTTATGTTTTTAATTGTCAATATGATTAATTAAAAACATGCAGCAAAATATGATCAGGAATTCCAATTAATTCTCCATTATATACCAATAAGCTCATAGAGTTGACTAATAAAATTATAATATGTTAATTTATTAAGAATTATTTTTAAAATTTTTACACAATTGGTGTAGTGTGTTAGGTAAGTTGTGAAAAAAAAAATTATCTGTTTCATAATTTATTGATTTTGGGAAAGCGTTTCTCTACATAGTGTTACTATGATCTTAATTAGAATCTTTTCATCTCGTTATTTTCTCTATCATTATATATTGAATCATTAAAAACAATTTAAGTGTAGTGTCGTAGGTGAACACCTATTTATTAGGATAAATCATTTACTAAGAAGGAATTTGTATATTTTTGTCAGTTGGACAGAATAATAATTTTATTTAACGTGATATACCTGCCGTTAGACATAATATCACAGTTATAAATCGGATACGCGCAATCAGCGCAAACAGACCTGTACTTGTATCATAATAGATTTTTATCTAACTCGATCAAATCCAACTTTCAGCACTTATTTCAACTTCGACTTATTGCTGAGATAACTTCGCGTAGTGAAATACTAGGTCGGTTTGCTCCCTATGAAAGATTGCTTCCGAATACCCTTTTATAGTCCTCTTTAAATCCACAGCTTCCAGATAGTCGCTTCAACCTTCCATCTTTTGCTTCTATTCATGAACCTATTTCGGTTCACTCTATGGCAGGTGGCCTCAGCATAGCTACTCTACCATTCCATCTCTATTCATACCTGCTTTCCCGCTCTATGCGTGAAGCAATCAAACAATTCTTCCATACAATTTCTCTATTGTGAGGGGTCTAACATGTAGATTACTCGCCAAATCTTCAACTGATAATATTTTATGCTTCTATATAGTTCCGCCCTTAACTAGCTATACCCACCATACGAGGGTCATTCAACAAGTACTTAGCCTACAAAAGAAAAACGAAAATTTTAGAAAGGTGGCAATTTATTTTTCCACATAATCTCCTTCAAGCTCGATACACTTAGCCCAGCGATGCTCTAACTTTTTTAACCCGTCCAAAAAATACATTTTCTCGAGGGAAGCAAAATAGGCCTCCGTGGCGAAGATGACCTCCTCATTCGACCCAAATCTATTCCCGGCGAGTGATTTTTTCAGGTTTGGAAACAAAAAGTAGTCACAGGGGGCTAAATCTGGAGAGTACGGTGGATGGGGCAGCAATTCGTAGCGCAATTCGACCAATTTGGCCATGGCGACGGCGGAGGTGTGAGCCGGCGCGTTGTCGTGGTGGAACAGCACTTTTTCTTCGCAAAGCGGGGCCGCTTTTTCTTTAATTCGACATTAAATCGGCCCAATAAGTCAACATAGTAGCGCCCCGTGATTGTTTTACCCTTCTCGAGGTAATCGATGTGGATCACACCTTGTGAATCCCAGAAATCGGTGGCCATCACCTTTCCGGCCGATCGAACAGTCTTCGCCTTCTTCGGAGCACGTTCGCTGGGTGAAGTCCACTGTTTCGACTGTTCCTTGGTCTCTGGTGTATACCAGTGAATCCATGTTTCGTCGACGGTCACGAAACGACGCAAGAACTCCCCTGGATTGCGCTGAAACAGCGCCAAACACGTCGCCGATGTGGTCTCACGGTTGCGCTTGTTTTCCGGTGTGAGCAAACGCCGCACCCATCGCGCCGGCAGCTTTCTCATGCCCAGTTCTTCGTGTAGAATATGATGCACCGTTCCTACTGCGATGCCGAAAGTCTCAGCTATCTCGTGAACCTTCAATCGACGGTCTGCCAACACGAGATCGTGGACTTTTTTAACATTTTCCTCCGTAGCAGCCGTTTTCAGGGCATCTGGGCGTGGCTCATCAAAAACCGACGTGCGGTCACGAACAAACTCGTTGAACCAATTCTTGACGGTCGCCATCGAAGTAGAAGAGTCACCATACACAGCATCCAAGCGATCTTTAATATTGTTCTTTTTCTATTTTTGTGCAACCGACCGACACGCTCGCTTTCAAAGGCTCTCAAAACAAAACTAATGAAGGGAATCGACTGAAACTTTGACAGTAAGCTACTAAAAGAATGTACTGCACAAGTACTTGTTGAATGACCCTCGTAGACAGAGCGGTTCATTGAATCAGTAATCAGTTTCAAGCTAGTTATTCTAACTGTTGGTAACAAAACCTACCTATCCCTCACCTCCACTTCTAACTCTGTATCCTCCATGAAGTCACCTAACCTCTCTCATCAGGCACAATATGTTTTAACACCGTTTAAAAATACTTTACTGGGGATCAGGGCCCAGTCAGGACTGCGGATTTTCCAAGACCTGTAGACACTTCTAGTAGTGATCATTGTTTGATCGTTCTCTCAGAAGAACCGCTTTGGGGAGTAGGTCATTTGGACGTGACATATCCATCGCTAGGTCATTTGGACATGGGAATGTCGTTTTTTATTAAATATTTTTTTAGCCTTTTCTATTCTTAACTATCAGTTCGGTTCGGTTGCGAACACTCGACTTTCCAGCAGTATCAGCACGACGTCAATTTTATTGCATTCTCTTGCAAAGAAAAGAGTATTCGCCCAGTGTATTTTTAGAATTAAGTGAAGCTTCTGTCTGAGTCTGACACTAGGACTTCCTATAGAAACTTAAGACGGATCCTTCTTTTTACTTAATTAATTTTTTTTCTTCAAACTAGCACTTTTAAGCAAATTAATTGATAGAACTCTCGAATATCTGTCTGATATTTGATAATTTAGTCAAAATCAAAGATAAAAAAATATCGTCATCATCATCAGGCAGCCAAAAGTCTCCATTCTTCGGTGTTGATAGCAATTCCTAAGTTGCAGGACCTACTTAACAAATGTTAAATAGTATATCTTTAATTCGCAGACGTACGGATTGGACAAGTAGTGAAAGCTTTCGTTAAAAGTATTGGTCAACTATTGCTCTACCAGAAAAGCTTTTTGCATTTTGGGAACGGAGACTGCTCATTCTGCCGTCACAAATAATTTTCTTTTCGGAAACCTATTCTATGATTTTTAACTTACGTCCCTCAAGTTTTAAGCAAATGTCACCTTATCCAAAATTTTCTTACTGATAAAATTCGCTTCGATGTGGAGCTTCTTGATCCTTCAGAACATTTTACAAGTTCGCTTTTTAGGATGCCTGTGAATAGAGTTTTCATTAAAAGTCAAAAAAAATCTATTAATTCTTTAAATAATTGCACAAAAAGAGACTGGTTCAATTTATTGGAGGGTGATCTTGTTGATCTTAACACTATTCGAGGATGATCCTGCTAATCATGAATCCACTTTTTTTTGCCGTAATGCATACTTATTCTCAATAAAAAAAATTAAAAAAATGCTGATTATACTAATTTAGTATAATCATCTTAAAGTCATAATTAGAAATGGAAATTTCGCCCGTCGCATCTGTCAGTCCTGAATATTTTCCTTCTTCGCAAAAACACTACGTCATTTATTATTTAAAAAAAAACTATTAATTAGATAATATCTAACGTTTTCTATAAAATAAATGAATTTAAATAATATTTTATTTGAGAGCAAGAGAAAAAAATTATATTCAAAATTAATTGTAATTGCAATAGTATGTAAATATATTTTTAATTTAAATATACAAGGACAAAAATGAATATAATGTTAAAAAGCAAAAAGTCAAAGAGGAAAAATTAAATAAACTTTACAATTTTATGTGATAATTTATAATTAAAGAATATACTTAATCGTAGACATAGTAATAGCAACAACTTCAGACAGTCTTTTCGTTTTTGTGAATTTAAACAAAACACGTTTTTAAAATACATCTAACAACAGTCATACAATAATACTTTAACAAGTTTGTTACGATGGCCAATTCTATTACAAATGCAAACCCTAGTTACCGGGTGCGTTATTAAAAGCATGAACAGAATAATATACCATCATCATGCATGAAAAATTAGGATCAACCAGCATATTGCATACACAATAGGTTTTTATATAAAATTACAGCAAGTTTAACAAACCCGATCTGCACTGATGACAGGATTGTTGAAGAAATTCAACTTGACAACTTGTGCATATATTTTATTAAAATTATAAAATAAATTTGACAGTGAATTGCACTATAGTGTTTTCTAAGGATGTTCATCCATTGTGCTCTAGGTAGTTGGATAAATCAGTAAGTTGATGATAGGCTTTTATTTGTACAAGTAATGCACATAATAAAGATGAAAACATTTTTATATGTATTTACATAACATATTAAAAAAAAATATTCTTCAATAAATTATCTTCATATGCGCTCGTCCATATACCCTTAACAAAATTATATAAAAATTTAATATATTTTCAAGCTGTCTACACATTTTACTTATTAACTTGCAAAATATACTGAATAGAAAAGCAAGTTGGCTTTTTCCACTTCACTTAATAAAGTTTCCATTTGAATAATTTTTTTACAAATTATTTAATATTTTAAGAAAGCAATTTATTGATAGAAAAATATTTTTTTTAAGAATTTTTTTTTTTTGATGAATAAAAAATAAAATCTGTGAAATCTCGGTGACATCTTATTTTAAGATACGACCGCTTCGTAAAATGTAAAGTTTTTTATTTTTCACAGCATATGTGGTATGATTGAAATAATTTAAACCACAAAATATTAAAAATTCAATTACTCATTCAACCACTTAACATCATTTATGAAAAATGGAAAATATTTCAGAAAAGTTTTATCTGCTCTTTTATACATTTTTATATATCATTATTATTCCCTTCAAAGCAGTTTCCTTGGGCAGCGGAGGCTTTGTCGGTGGAGACTTTATTTTCAATGTCAAAGTAGTGCTAGAAAGATTTTAACTCGAGTCTTTCGATACTTCAATCAGGTCATTATGGATGCTGAGACCCACTTTTTAAAAATTTCTTTTTTATCAGAAACTACAATTTTATTGTAACAAGCAGATTTACATAACATTTTAATTTACAATTTTATGTATCATGAAGTGGGAGTAAACACCCATTGGCATTTCTCCAACTAATGGAAATTAGAATCCTCTAGAAAATCTTTAGGCCATTGTCTTTGAAGTCTCCGATGAGTGTTTCCGGGGAGGGTAGAACAGGACAATTCTCTCACAAGTGGATTATGATGATAGGATAAACGGGAGTTAAATTTTTTAAAGCGAGAAATGATGTATTATGATGTTACGAGCATAAAAGGGGGCATCAACAATTTTACGGAGGATCTTGGATTGTAAGGCCTGGATACGATAGGAATTGGAACGTTTTGTTAAACCTCAAAGTTCAATTCCATAAGTCCAAATAGGTTTTATAATTATGTTATATATTAAAAGTTTACCAAAAAGTTGTAGGTAACATCTAGTGGCTTCAAGTTTTTCTAGTCTAGTATGAGGGTTCCATATTAATCTCTTGTCCAGGTGAAGTCCCAAATAACGTACTTTATCATATTGTGGAATCATGTTGCTATTAAGGTATAAAGAAGTAGGTTTCCCTTGACAATGTGTGAATGTAATGTGAGCACTCTTCTGTTCATTTACACTCACTGTCCATCTCTTAAACCACGATTGAAGGCTGTGTGTATGGGATTGTAAATTGTTGGAAGCTATGAAAGGATTTGTATGGGTAACAAGTATGGCTGTATCGTCTGCATTAGTAGAAATGATAGTAATAGGATAAGATGGGATATCATGTGTATACGAGGGCCATTCAACAAGTACTTAGCCTACAAAAGAAAAACGAAAATTTTGGAAAGGTGGCAATTTATTTTCCACATAATCACCTTCAAGCTCGATACACTTGGTCCAGCGATGCTCTAACTTTTTCAACCCGTCCAAAAAATACATTTTCTCGAGGGTAGCAAAATAGGCCTCCGTGGCGACGATGACCTCCTCATTCGACCCAAATCTATTCCCGGCGAGTGTTTTTTTCGGGTTTGGAAACAAAAAGTAGTCACAGGGAGCCAAATCTGGAAAGTACGGTGGATGGGGCAGCAATTCGTAGCGCAATTTGACCAATTTGGCCATGGCGACGGCGGAGGTGTGAGCCGGCGCGGTGTCGTGGTGGAACAGAACTTTTTTCTTCGCAAAGCGGGGCCGCTTTTTCTTCAATTCGATGTCAAATCGGCCCAATAAGTCAGCATAGTAGCGCCCCGTGATTGTTTTACCCTTCTCGAGGTAATCGATGTGGATCACACCTTGTGGATCCCAGAAAACGGTGGCCATCACCTTTCCGGCCGATCGAACAGTCTTCGCCTTCTTCGGACCACGTTCGCCGGGTGAAGTCCACTGTTTCGACTGTTCCTTGGTCTCTGGTGTGTACCAGTGAATCCATGTTTCGTCGACGGTCACGAAACGACGCAAGAACTCCGCTGGATTGCGCTGAAACAGCGCCAAACACGTCGCCGATGTGGTCTCACGGTTGCGCTTGTTTTCCGGTGCACCCATCGCGCCGACAGCTTTCTCATGCCCAGTTCTTCGTGTAGAATATGATGAACCGTTCCTACTGCGATGCCCACAGTCTCAGCTATCTCGTGAACCTTCAATCGACGGTCTGCCAACATGAGATCGTGGACTTTTTTAACGTTTTCCTCCGTAGCAGCCGACGTGCGGCCAGGAACAAACTCGTTGAACCAATTCTTGACGGTCGCCATCGAAGGAGAAGAGTCACCATACACAGCATCCAAGCGATCTTTGATTTCGCTGCGCGTTTTCCCTTCCAAAAACAAGAATCTAATCACCGAACGATATTGTTCTTTTTCCATTTTTGTGCAACCGCCCGACACGCTTGCTTTCAAAGGCTCTCAAAACAAAACTAATAAAGGGAATCGATTGAAACTTTGACAGTAGGCTACTAAAAAATGTACTGCACGACGGTAAATTTTTTTTGTGACAGCAGTTCCATCGGGCGGTGAGGCTAAGTACTTGTTGAATGACCGTAAATATTATATAAAATAGGATCAAGAAAACTGCCTTGTGGGATTCCGTCTATAATTGGACATATTTCTGAGGATTCTGTATTAATTGCAACTTGTAAATGACGTTGGGAGAGATATGAAGTTATGATAAGGTAGTATGTTGAAGGAAGAAAAGACTTGAGTTTTCAAAGGAGTTTAGCATGCCCACACACGTTCAAAAGCTTGAGAGATATCTAAAAATACTACTGGGCAATACTCTGTCCTCTCAAGAGAGGATGCAATGTAATCAACAATGCGATGGCATTGCTGGCATGTGGAGTAGTCAGATCGGATAATCAGGAATAATAATTTCATTAACTAGGACTTGGTAGAGTTGTTTTAATAGGAGTTTTTCAGAAATCTTAGCAATGATTGGTTAGAGGATGATAGTTCTATAGGAGGAAGGAGAATTAATGGGTTTATTTGGTTTGGGAATCATTTTAATGACAGAAAATTTCTAGAATAAAAGAAAATAGGTTATGCACAGGATACTATTAAAAATGTATGTAATTAAAACTAAAGCTTTTCGGAAAATTTGCTTCAGAATAGGAGCTGTTATTACAATAGAGCATAACCAGCAGCTTTTTTTATTGGGAAGGCGCAAAATAGTAGTTTTAATTTCCGAGGGCTTAAAAGTTTCAGACCCACTTGAATTACAATTTTTGAGAAAACAAAATTCTGTGGTAACGGATGGTTTTTTGGAATCTTTTTCATAACCAAATCTTAAAATATTATGAAGGGTAACATAGTTTAATCATATTTCGGTGTTCATCAACTTCAATGTTGATCGACGGTCTGACCTTACAAGTTGCCTCACCCGTTCCACATTTTTATCAGTTTTCGATATTAGATGCCTCGCTGAGGCTCACATGAAAATGTTGACTTCAATACCTCCCCAATAAAAATGCTTCATGCCACCTATCAGCTTGTGCGTTTTAATAGGGTACTTTGTCTTCTAGCAGATTTCAGAAAATCAGTTCGAGAGAGTAGGAATACGAGAGACAGTTAAGTTTAGTTTTAATTACAGGTTTAGTTGAGCCTCAACAGCGATTGCAAGTGGTTGCAAAAAAAAATTTGCAAAAATTTAATGAATTGGCATTAAATAGTTTTATAAAAATTTTGGCTGTGCTTATTTACTTTTGAACTTTTGTTTAAAGATATGTTTTTAAGACAATATTACGAACTGGCGGAGAATTGTAATCATGGATTTAACTAGCCTAATATGTACTTTCCCTCCATCGAGAATTTATTAAATACCCCTCGTAGCTATTTCACCGAAAGAAGTGAATTTTAAATTTTATGGAGGAATGGGAATTTTCACGAATGAGATTTTAGATATTATTCTCTAGATATCTTTATTCACTTCCGTTACATGTTTTGAACAGTATATTTTCATTACTAATCAGGTTTCTCACTAATTTTTTTTAAACTCCTTTTGATAATATTTTTAATAACAAATGTTATTGACGTTATTGAATATTTGGTTGTGATAGTATAGTTTAATATGAAAATTGCTATGGATTTTATAATTTGAAAAATATTTGAATCTCTGTACTTATTCTTTTCGTGGCAATTTGATATGAAGAGATTTATCATTAAATTTGTGGTCTTCTTCTACATTTAAAAAAAAAATAATTAAAGGATTTAAGATATTACATAGGTCTATTTTTTATAGACCTATGAGGTCAGCTGGTCCTTTTTCTTATATATATTGTATAATAACCATTAAGAATTGTCAAAGGTATTAATACTATTTAATTAAAATTAGTTGAAATATTTTATTAAAAATCACATTCATATTTATTCGTTTGTTTTATCATTCATAAAAAATAAATCTCCTTAGTGAATATTTGCAAAATTTTAAAATTTCTACTATTTAATTTTACATTCTAACAAATTTCTATTATGTGGTTAATTATAATTACTTCAAATGGAATATTTAAAAAATTGGTAGTCATTTTCAAAACGTGGTAAATGAATTAATAAGGAAAATTTTCAATTGAAAATTATTAATAAAAATTATTCAAATTTTCATTTTTCATTGCAATTTCAATTTTGAAGTTAATTAAATTTATTATAAGTATTCTAATTGATACCAAATCTATACCAGATAGATTGCAATTTATTAGAAAATATTTCATATTTTACATAAACTGCATATTTTTGTACTAAATCTGGTAAATGGAAATTCAATTTCGTTAGCTTTGCTTTATGGAATGTTATTAAAATATGGCTGGTCTTTGAATATAATTATACATTTTCCATATCCCAAACATAACGTCTGGAACCTTAATTGCATTCTACAAATTCTTTCATTCTAAATTAATCTTTAGGGTATATTGCATTGTTTGAGAACAAAAATTATGGGAAAATATTTTCTATATTGTTTATGGCGAATATAAATTATGTGAGGGTGAAAATATGGCAAATGTTAATATTTTGTAGAAAAATACAATTGTGTGTATTTAGTGTATAAGAAAAAATTTCGTTAAATATGCAGTAGGATATAAAGTCACAGTTGACATTCCAGTATATCAAAAAGAAATCCATTTTTGGATAGATATTTATTCAGAAAGGTGATTTATGAAGTTAAAATAATGAGAGTTGAGGACGCTGAAATTTATTGTCTGTAAACCAAATGACGTTATATCTCTGTCGTCTCCTCGAATCGGGAACGAACGTACAAAATTTCTTAGGTAAAACCCAAATATTTATATTACAATTCTTCTTTTTTTTGAGACCACTACTATTGCATGAATGAAATAGATCAGAAATACATCTGATCTATTCACTCAAGCAATGATAGTGATGCTAAATATATTCCCAATTTACAGTCTGTTAAAATAAATTATAATAAATAGAAAATGTACCTCCTTATACGAGTTAGTTTTAATTTATTTTTTTTAGTCCAAAATATCTTAGTTTATATTTTACAGAATGGAGCCTTAAAAGCAGTGAAGTCATTACACTGCTTTTAGGGCTCCATTTTACAATCGGTAATCCAGTCAAATATAATGTAAATTATATTCAAGTGCCTTTTTTTAAGAATCGATTTAATATTAATATTGTTATTCGATTTTGTGGCATTTTATTTCGAAAAAATTCAACTCTCATGCAATTAATTCACAAAACAAACAAAAATATTTTAATACCTGTTACAAAGTGTTTAAAAAAGGATTGAAAATAATGTTGAATTAAAAAACTTCAAAATGGAGGAATAGTCTTACATTAATTATCGATATAATTACACATTTTATTTTCCATTTATAATAGTGTTCGTTTGCATTTTTAACAAGAATTAAATATCAGAGAGACTATGTAATGTTTACTTCAAGTATAATAGAATTTGTTTACTGGACAAAATTTTATAAAATTCCTTGAAAAAAAACGACATTTTTAATTGTAAAGCTCTATTGTTTGTTGTAAGTTATTTTAGCATATCCTTTTTGATGTTCAGTAATTAGACAAAAATGTGACATCAATAACATGCTGATTAAAGGAAAAAGCTTTTAACATAAAAATAATTCGCATTCGTGCTTTGTTTTTGTTCGCAGTTTAGGTTTAATCTAATTATTTATGGGCGAAAAGAGGAAACAGCTTTGAAATATTGCACTATCTATTATAATTTTCTTAAGGTGAATTTCATATTCTTTTTTATAAGATTATATTTATATAAAGGATTAAATATACTACTTACAGATAAGAGACAACAAATAGAAATTAAATACCATCAGTTAAAAATGTAAAATTGACTAAATAAAGATAAAAGGAAAATTGACGTCTTATTATTTTCTATATATCTTTTTCTTCCATTCAAAATAAATAATCTATTTTCTTTTTTCCTCGCATATAAAATAATTATAAATAATTTAGAAATTATAAATAATTTGAAACCATATCGAAAATTTACAAAAATCTCGTCTTACTAGACGACAATAATGAATAATAATCACAGTCGATTATCTATTGTACTTGTGTAGAATTCATTATAAAACGGATAAATATCGGCTTATCATATTTTAAAACTCTATGAAAATAGAAAAGAGAAGAAAAAGTAGTAAGAGAAAGACTTTCGCTTAAGGAATCCTTGAAGTTAAGATGGTACCATAGATAAGTATCATTTTCTGGAACCAAAAACAGAAGACATTTCATGAAATAATCTTTTATGGAAGCTGTTAAAAGTGCTTCTGTCGACAACAGTCGATTTACTTTGTAAAACGATAGTCCTGTTGTCGTATGACCTCATTTTCATATAAATTGAAACTTCAATGAAAATTTACTTTCAAACAATAAACCATACTCAGTACATTTTGTGGTATTTGAAATATTAATTAAGATAACTTTAAGTACTCTTTAGAATTTGAGATGAACAAAAGATAAGTGGAATGGTAGATTCATCGTAAGTTAAAAGAATTTGTTTCCAAAATGCGGAAATGCTAATACGCTCCAATTCATTTTCTGTAAAATAAATTTAGTAAATTAAAGCAAATTGAAATGAGTTATGGTAATAAAAAAGTTATTTTTTTTATTCATATTTGCACATATATTTTAGGCGTTTTTTAAATAAAATAAATAAATTATATCTACTATATTATTTTGAATAGATTAAAGAAAAAAAAAACAATAATAATGAACATGAAGGATAAATCTAGTTTGCAAATTTGTTTTTCTTTTATATTTTATAAATGCATTTATCCTTATTCGACTGAGCAATTGATTGTCTATTATTATGAAAGGTAATTTTTTCTCAACATAACTTTGACATAAACTTTCAAAAATTTGCATTTATTATGGTTAATTATTATCAGTTCTTGCTTTTTTTAATTTTCATAAACAAAATAATATATTTCTCAGCGTCTAATAGCTTTTTACTAATTCATTGAACTTAAAACTCTCTACTTTCGTTTGACCGATATGCAAGGAAGTAGCCAACAGGACTCATATTTGTAAAGCTGGAATACTGCATTTGGCACATGCCCCAGGGACCCTATAAACAAACTAATAAATATCGGACTAATCCCTACTGTAGATATTCTGTGTAATGTAAATAAACAGCCCAGCTTTCATTTTGACTTGCCATAACTTAAAAGAGATTGAAATCCTGTTATCCTATTGCTTACTCACATACGAGTAAATCGAACAATCCGCCCATGATTTGTCTATACCACACCTTGATTTTGTATCGTCTTCGATAGATAGCAATGGAGATGAAATTGCCCATGCCATGACACTCTGTTGAGAACAATTCGATTAGATCAGATACAAAGTAGGTAATGTCTATGCTGGCAGTAATAAGTTTCGATAGCATAGAGAAAACATAAGAAACCCGGTTAGGGCACGACAATATTTGTTTATCTATTTGAGTAAGGACACGATACAGGAAAGGTGTTAAATTTCTCTAGTCTAATATTTTCCTTCTTGATATAATTCAATTTGGAAAATGTGTTGATTCAGCGGATGATATGCTACTGTCAACAAGGTATTTTTGGAATAAGTGATAGAAAATTATATATCCCTTGGGAATTTGATCAAGGCGCATACACGGAGAGTATACCAAAAACAGAGTATCGTACCTGTTAAAGAAGATACTTTAGCGAAAATTTGGTCTTTTACATTGTCATGTCATATTGAAAAAAAATCATATTGAAATAGAACGAAACTAAGAAGACAAGCCTCTTTGTTTAGTGGTGATGTAGATTTATTTTTATTTAAATACATTTTTTTCCAAAAGCATAAAATAACATATTTTCTATAGGACTTCTGCCTAATAGACGTAAGCATCCCAGTATCGTTAAATCAGTGAACTATACTGTTTTTATATGTTAACCCTTTAGATAATAACTGCTGAGAAAATATAAATGCCAGTCTAATAACCAAAAATTTTTAATTATTTCTCTAATTTTTAATATCCTTTTCCGTTTATATATACATTTTCCTACCTTTTTAATATATATTCTATAATCTAGTTGTGAATATAATGCATTCATTTCTATAAAATGGTAACGAGAAAGCTATAATACGAGGGTCATTCAGCAAGTACTTAGCCTACAAAAGAAAAACGAAAATTTTGGAAAGGTGGCAATTTATTATATATTTCCACATAATCTCCTTCAAGCTCGATACACTTGGCCCAGCGATGCTTTAACTTTTTTAACCCGTCCAAAAAATACATTTTCTCGAGGGAAACAAAATAGGCCGCCGTGGCGACGATGACCTCCTCATTCGACCCAAATCTATTCCCGGCGAGTGATTTTTTCAGGTTTGGAAACAAAAAGTAATTCTGGAGAGTACGGTGGATGGGGCAGCAATTCGTAGCGCAATTCGACCAATTTGGCCATGGCGACGGCGGAGGTGTGAGCCGGCGCGGTGTCGTGGTGGAACAGAACCTTTTTTCTTCGCAAAGCGGGGCCGCTTTTTCTTCAATTCGATGTCAAATCGGCCCAATAAGTCAGCATAGTAGCGCCCCGTGATTGTTTTACCCTTCTCGAGGTAATCGATGTGGATCACACCTTGTGAATCCCAGAAAACGGTGGGCATCACCTTTCCGGCCGATCGAACAGTCTTCGCCTTCTTCGGAGCACGTTCGCCGGGTGAAGTCCACTGTTTCGACTGTTCCTTGGTCTCTGGTGTGTACCAGTGAATCCATGTTTCGTCGACGGTCACGAAACGACGCAAGAACTCCCGGTCACGAAACAACGCAAGAAACAGCGCCAAACACGTCGCCGATGTGGTCTTACGGTTGCGCTTGTTTTCCGGTGTGAGCAAACGCGGCACCCATCGCCGACAGCTTTCTCATGCCCAGTTCTTCGTGTAGAATATGATGCACCGTTCCTACTGCGATGCCCACAGTCTCAGCTATCTCGTGAACCTTCAATCGACGCTCTGCCAATACAAGATCGTGGACTTTTTCTACGTTTTCCTCCGTACCAGCCGTTTTCGGAGCACCTGGGCGTGGCTCAGCAAAAACCGACGTGCGGACACGAACAAACTCGTTGAACCAATTCTTGACGGTCGCCATCGAAAGAGAAGAGTCACCATACACAGCATCCAAGCGATCTTTGATTTCGCTGGGCGTTTTCTCTTCCAAAAACAAGAATCTAATCACCGAACGATATTGTTCTTTTTCCATTTTTGTGCAACCAACCGACACGCTCGCTTTCAAAGGCTCTCAAAACAAAACTAATAAAGGAAATCGACTGAAACTTTGACAGTAGGCTACTAAAAGAATGTACTGCACGATGGTAAATTTGTTTTATGACAGCAGTTCCATCGGGCGGTGAGGCTAAGTACTTGTTGAATGAAAATAATTTCGTCAAATGTAGTTGAATTTATTGTAAAATACTGTAAAGTTCTCAGTTGAAAAGCAATCAGTAATAATTGATTATTTATTAGATAGCATCTTTTACATGTGAAAACATCATGCCACACACTTTTAGATACTTTTATTCTGTTCCATCGATTTGGAATGAAAAATGTGCATGGATGGAAATTGTATAATTTTTCATTTCTTCAACAATATCGATACTGAAAATAGAATCATAATAAATCTGAACGAATAAATACATTTATTTAAACTATTTTGATTGTACTCATATTTATATTGTAATCGAATTTTTGAAAAGTTTATTTTTATATTCCAATATTTTGACTTTAATAAAAGTTTTGATTTTATAACTAAAAATGTAAATTGTTAATAAATCAAATTTTATGATTTATTATTTTGGAAATAAATAAATACCCATTTTCAAAAAAAAAATTGTATCATTTCTTTAAAAGATTTTAAATATATATATTATAAGGAAATTTTTATATTGATAGAATTTCAATGAAAAAAATATTTTCATCTATAGGGGAATTCGATATCTTAATAAAACTGGTTAGATTTCCTTAGTTTCTCTAGCCTAATAATACCAAGGGTACAAACTTAAAGCCGTTGTGAGCGTATTAAGCTACCATAGGCACGGCATACTTTTTTTATGAGTTTGACATCTGTCAACATGAATCAGTGCACATTGTCAGCAATTTCGTACAACAACATACGTTTTTCCTTTGGTAATCATGTCTAGTGCCAGAAAAAGAGCGTATGCGGGAAGCTCTGCTTTTCTGCTTCAATTTGAAGAAATCTGCTACCGAATCGCATCGAATGCTTATGGAGGCCTATGATGACAGTGCTTTATTGGAAACTATATGCCGAGATTGGTTTCGTCGGTTCAAAGACGGCAATTTTGACTTGTGGTATAAGAACCGTGAAAATCTGCCTAGGAAGTTTGAGGACCACCATTGTAGGCTCTTTTGGACGAAGACGATACCCAATCGCAAAAAATGCTCGCGGAGCAATTGGGTGTTACTCAACCAGCCATTTCCATGCATCTGCGTGCCATGGGGAAGATTGAAAAGATCGGCAAATGGGTGCCACATGAATTGAACGATATGTAGATGGAGCGACGCCAAAACACATACGAAATCTTGCTCGCCAGACAAAAAAGAAAGTCGTTCCTGCATCGGATTGTGACAGGCGATGAAAAGAATCCTAAACGCATGAAATCGTGGGTTGATCCCGGCCAACCATGAACAACTTCACCAAGACCAAATCGCTTCGGATGGAAGACGATGCTGTGCGTTTGGTGAGATCAGCAGTGTATCGTCTATTATGAGATGTTGAAACCTGGTGAAACTGTCAATGCCCACCGCTACCACCAACAACTGATCAAATTGCACCGTGCTCTGCGTGAAAAAAGGACGGATTATCAACAAAGAAATGACAAGCTGATTTTTACTCCACGACAACGCACCATCGCACACGTCAAAAATGGTCCGAAACTACTTGGAGACACTCAACTGGGAGGTGCTACCCCACCCCGATTATTCACCAGACCAGGCCCTTTCCGACTACCACCGGTTTTCGTCGATGGGCCACGCGCTCACTGAGCAGCACTTCGATTGTTACGAAGACGTCCGAAAATTGCTTGATGAGTGGTTTGCCTCGAAAGAGAAGGACTTTTTTTTGGCGTGGTGTACACAAATTGCCCGTGAGATGGGAAAAATGTGTAGCTAGCGAGGACAAGTACTTTGAATAAATTTGTTTTTTCTTTCTATAAAAAAAAACTTGTGTTTTTTAACTAAAAAACAGAGGATTTAAGCTTTTACACCTGGTATATGCTAAAAATAGATGAATTATAGATTTATTTAAGCTTATTTATACCATCAGAAAAATGAATATTACGTATTCAAAGTAGTAGACTTTGATAATTTACCAGAAAACTAAGTTCAATATGCCTTGATGGCTGGAGTGTTTAGTCCCCATTAATTTAGGTAATTTTATCCCTATGTGAGTTGCAACTATTAAAATAGTTGAATTAATTTAACTAATTTAACAGTTTTAATTTTAATGAAAATACTTGATAATGATAATTAATCCAAGCAAATATTCTCGAAGTGAACAATTTTCTTTTGAATTTATCATATTCAAATAGTAATAAATCACTTTCAAAGGTGAACATTTCCCCATTGATTTACGCTTTGAAAAAATACACTTTAGTTTTTATGGTCACAAAAACTGAAATCAATAAGTTAATGTTTATATCAAATAAAAAAAATTATTTATTAAAAGTTATTCATAAAATTTTATTTATTTTTGGGTTGATGAAACTTCTAATTAAATAGTATGAAAAACTCAATTAGAATAATTACCATTAAATTATAATTACAACCGATGAAAGTTTAATTGTATTACGGTTGCTGTCAGATAATTAATAATTCGATTTATCTTAAATATTAAATGTAATTTTATTTCAATAATAGGAAAATTTTCGTATAGTAAATATAAAATAATTGTTCTCTCTGAAATTAATAGTTTTATTAACAAAATAAAGACTTTCATATTATTAAAATATAATTTAATCAATAAGATTGAGAAAGAGGAAAATGGCAAGAGGAAAATGACAAAAAAAAGAAGATATTTTCTGTGTTTGATACTTTTTTTTATATCTCAATAAATATTATTATATTCATTAAGCAATTAAATATCTAGAAGAAAAGTACATCAACTAATTTGAACGTATTTTTCGAGAATTTTAATTATACAATATATTCATAGTCTTTCCGGGCAGCGTGGAACGATTCCACAAAATATAGACTTTCCGGGTAGCGTCGTCCACATTCATATGTGCTATGGGAATCGTCCATTAACACTCATTAAGTAGGCTGTGGAAATATCCATCCTAATGTAGGGGGCCAAAAAGTCTTTGAAGGATCCTACTTTCAACCTCAGATAAGAATTTTGTAGCAAAATAATTTAAAATAACTCTGGTTGATTTTTTCCTCCATGTTATTAATGTCTGCGGCCCCTGACCTCAAATATAAGTTGTAGTAAAAAGAAATCCATTATTTTTGCATTAAATAGAAGGTTTTATTTAGCATAGATAGAATGATACGATTTAGGTCAAATATACACCGTTTTGTTCGATAACTTGTTGCCATTTTGGAGGTAATTTCATAATGCCTCTCTTATAGAAACCCTCGTCCCTATTGGCAAAAAACTGGGACAGTCGATTTTCACAATCTTCTCTTGAGGCAAATTTTTCACCTGCAAAATCATTCGTCATAGACAGGAAGAGTTGGTAATCACTTGGTGCCAGGTCCGGACTATTGCTTCTTTCAGACGGTCCAATTGTTGACAGTATAGGTCCGAATTAAGAGTTCGGCAGTAGGGGAGCAGCTCATAGTAGATGATTCCCTGCCAGTCCCACCAAACACACAGCAAAACCTTCCTGGCTGTCAATCCTGGCTTGACCACCGTTTGCGCCGGGTGACCGCGATTTGACCACGACCGTTGTCGCTTGACGTTGTCGTAAGTGACCCACTTTTCATCACCAGTAACCATCCGCTTCAGAAATGGATCGATATTGTTGCGATTCAGCAGCGATTCGCAGATGGAAATTCAGTCCATGGGGTTTTTTTGCGATTACTCGTGTGGCACCCATACATCGAGCTTCTTTTTGTATCCAGCCTTATTTAAGTGGTTCCAAATGGTTTTTTGTGCAATGTTTAGCTCCTGGGCAATCGAAATAGTACTTACGTGACGGTCGGACTCGACGATTTCCATTATTTTATCGACATTTTCGACAATTGGCCTTCCAGAGCGTGGTGCATCTTTGACATCAAAATTACCGGAACGGAATCAACGAAACCAAAATTGCGCATGATTGGCTGTTACTGTATCAGGACCATAAACACTATTCACATTTTCAGCTGCCTGGCTTGCGTTTTCGCCTTTATCGAAGAAAAACTGTAAAATATGGCGTATTTTCTCTTTGTTGGTGTCATTCTTTGACGCGTGCAGTCCAGTAATCACAAAACTGTATCAGAAACTTTTTTAGTATAAAATCTTATCTTTATAACGCCATCTAGTGCAACCCGATCGCACTTTTAAAACTGGAGATACAGACTCCTTAAGCCATCTATTGGCAAAATAATGGTTTACTTTTTACTACAACTTATATTAAAATGCTTTAAAGTTTTCAAAACTGTAATCTGCTATCCATATGCGACTAGTGAAAATTAGCCTTGCCTTCGACACTGACGCTGCCACCATGAACTTTGTTTAGCCTTTCTTTATATGCAGCCCAAGTTTTTTCGTGGTCAATTGAATCTTTATCAGATCCTCTTGCGCAGGTCTTTCTGATCAAAACATAATGTCGATGTTGTCAGAGTATGCTAAAAACTAACCAGACCTAATGAGGATAGTAACCCTCGGATATTTTTTTCCTAGAGTGGAGTTAAATAGAAAACATAAAAGTTCGTCTTCTTGCCGAAGACTTTTGTGAATGTTTAATGGCTCTGAAAGTGATTCGCTGCTTTTACTCTTCTCCCAGTCACTCTTATCAATTTTTCGGGGATGTCAGACTGTCTAATGGACGTGTATAATTTTACTCTGGATATGTTATCATAGACGGTTTTAAAATTGATGAACAGATAGTATATCTGTTGACCATATTCCAATAGTTTTTCCTGTATTGAAGCCTCCCTAATATAGGCCAATAATATTTTGGATGGATGGAGCTATCCTGCCTTGTTAGATGCTGGAGAATCATTTATAGTTGGTACTCGGCAACGTAATACAATATTTCTATAATTGCTACACTGTGTGGTATCTGATTTTTTAAGTGTGGGGCAGATAATGCTAAGGTATCAGTAATAGGTTATTAATTCACTATCCCATACTTGAATCATTCATTGAGGAACCGTTTAGTGCAGGGTGTCGAAACTGGGCCACTTGTGGTTCTTCAGTCGACGGATCGCTTTATCGTTTCTTCGATGATTGGTACCGAGGCAGAATGTTTTCTTCAGTTGGTGGGACCTCCAACTCGTTATCTGATTTGTTCGTATTTCAACATACATAAAAATATGATATATCCATTTATCAGAATCTAGATCACTTCTTTTGAAGCAATCGCAACAAAAACAGAAGTTTTACCTCACAGATAGGTAAAATTTCTGCGCTTGTTGCGGTGCTTCCTACATTTTTCGATTTCATTGAAAAATGATGTTTCCGTTTTCCGCAATGTACGATAATTGTCTAAGCGTGCCCGCGTTTGCTCAGAATGTAGCATGGTCTTCTGTTGCTCGCTTACAATCATCGTCAAACCAGCCGTTCTGCGACTCTATTTGCGGCTGTAGCCTAGTACTTTTCAGCCGTACCAATGATGGTGTCCTTTAGGTCTTTTCAGGCCATTTAAATGTTTGCTTCCTTTTCAGGGCATATATTTTTGTTTATATTTCTGATTGTTATGTCCAGTTGAAGTTTGTGGCAAGTAATCTTTAGGAATATCTTATGTATTGAAAATATCACAAATATTCATTATAATAAAAATATATCCATTTTATACTAATTAGGTTGAACAAATACACTCTTTACTATAAATAAATATTTAGAAACTCTTGGTTTGCTGAAAATATTTTGTTCTATTAATTTTTATTCATTTTGTTATTTAAAATATAGTTTAAGGTCCCAAAGCAGCTACTCCGGATCTTTTATTATTAAATTGAAGAAAAAACTTGAGAGGCTAGAGATTACAGTACCTCTAGCCGATCCCTAGAATATGGACTAGGAATTATTTACCTCAACATTGTTGCTTTTCAGTTTTGGTGAACTATTAACCATCATCTTTATAATAATTTTATGCTATTTTTTATCAGCATTTAATATTAGTAAAATTATTTGGCTTATATATGTAGAATTAGGGAGTCATATGCTGTTAAACCCAAAATTCATGTTGAAAAACTCCTGATATGATAGCACAAATAATGGGACAGCAGACATATATCTTTAGAGGCAGAAGTCATATTTATAAATTATCTCTACAAAGGCTCTAAAGGACAAAAATAAGATATTAATTTCCATTCTTGTAGTTTAACATACAAAAAAAATACAGTTCCGTAGAAAAAATTATTTGTGAAAAAATCTTGTTACTAACTGAACATCATTAGTTGTTTTCTAATATAAAATTTTATAGTTCTTATAACCTCTTTAATATATTAAAAATAAATAGGCTATTGTATGTTAATTTATGTATAAAAATCAATCCTTTTAAATAAAATTGCAAAAATTTTTAAGAATTATTTGAAGTAGCAAAAATATCATTAATAGAAGATAAATGGGAGAGAAACGACGACGTACTAAAATTTAATGTGGGCGGATTTTCGCTATTATATCTAATTTCAAAATTTTTTAGGATAATTTTTTAATATTCCCTTTAAAATTCCAATTATATGAAACTTTTTATATTATTATTGATATTTCTATTTTCAGATAAAATAGTTATTTTTTTAAATTTTAGTCAAATAAATATTATAGAAATTATATATTTTAATGCTAATCATAATAAGAAACTATATTGTTTAAAAACAAGAAGAAAAGTTTTCCTTAACTTAGCAACAAAAAATACCTTCTCCTTAATGCGAAAACTATAGCCTTGGACGACCTGGAGTCGATATACACGTACGACATGAAGGCGATTCAGCCTGCGCTGTGACCCACATTGAGTTTTTGGTCAATGAAGGTGCCCTAGTTACCGCTACAGCCGATGACACATTGCATTTATGGAATTTTCGCCAAAAGAGTCCACAAGTAGTACAAAGTTTAAAATTTCAGAGAGAAAGGTAAGAAAAAATTTTTTTAAAAATCATATCTTTTTTTTTGTACCGACACTTGTATACGAATAAATTTAAATATACCTAAAGTTCAGTGTATAGGTGTTTATGTATTGTAATTTTTTTCATTTATAATTTTTCTCCTTTAATCTGCTATCATATCCATTCCCTGGAAAAAAAAGTTATACGTTCCTTTAGCAAATACTGTGCAAATGATATCAACATTCCGGCAAAAATAATCTGAATTGATTTATGCATGAAAATATTCATATTTATTTTTAATTATTACTTCTATCCTACCCTATTGGCCCGATTCTATTTTATTTTTGCTTCTTACCAATTTGGTATATTGATAAAAAGAGAATAAAACAAATACAACAATCAATTTATAATACATAGACTAAAAAATACTGTAAACATTTTGATGTTATCCTTTAAAAATATATTCATATTTTTTTAATTAAATTTTTCAGAATAACATCCTTACATCTTCCTATAACAAGCAAATGGCTTTACGTTGGTACGGAAAAGGGAAATATTCACGTAGTTAACATTGAAAATTTCACTCTTAGCGGTTATGTTATAAATTGGAACAAGGCAATCGACGTGTAAGTATCAATTTTCGATTATATTGAAATTATATTTAGCACATTTTGCTCTTATTTTCGTTTCAATGCTTTCACATTTGGTTTTGGAATGATTTTCTCATATTTTCTATAATTTCGAAGGATTTTGTTAAGTATATTTTTCGTAAGTTATTTTTTTTATTCAATTTTTTATTTTATTTTGACATCTATACACGTATCATGTCTGAATATAAAAATATACATTTGTAGAGGCCAATGAGTTTCAATTTTTCATAAAACCAATTTTTTATGATAAAAAAAGGATGCCATATAATTCATCGTATTTTTTAAAAAAAAATTTCCTTACAATAATTATTAAAACCGTATAAATTATATAATTTTATATTTTGGTATAAATAATATCATTATTAATAAAAGATGATATCCGAAAATGAAAATAAGAAGAAAAACTGTAATGTTTTGATATTTTCTTAAAAATGTATATAAATAATTGAATCTTTTTGTTCAGACACATTTTTAATGGATTGCTCGCATTTTGTATGTAAGCCATATTTTACAATAATAACATATATTTTTAATGAGAAGAAACCAAAATAAGAAATAAAAAATTTAATATTATTTGAATGAATTATTTTATTATGTTATTAATATTTTAAAACAGCATACAAAAGAGTACTTTTTTTTATAGCAAATACGTGTAGACTTCTTGAAAGGATCATCTTGAAACTTTTACGAAATAATTATTTTATTAACTGGAATAGCTCGTTCCCTTTTTTTGTGGGACTTTAACAACACTTTCTTTAATTGTGAAACATTTTTTCCTACAATAGCACTCCATGTGCCATGTACAAAATTAAATGATACTTGTTTTGTAGCCCAACTCTAAAAGAGATAAATAATTGGTTCGTGGTGAAAAACAAAAATTTGAAGTCCTAGAGGAATGGCTCTGACAATTTAACCAGAACCTCCAGCAGACGATAGAGTGACAGGGCATGCTTGCTGGATTCTTTAGCATGTCACTATCGCCTTCGTACCCAAACATAACAAAAAAAAAATTGATAACGCCAAAGGTGTAAGCTTCTCCAGGGAGAAGGATGTAAGCCCCATAGAATGGGAAGGTCAAGATGAAATAAGGGAAGAAAAAAAAAATTTGGTGGACAAAAAAGCCCGTGATACGGATTGAGGAGAGAGAACCATTCTATGTCAATTACTCCTTTCTGTTCATCCCTTAATCCACCCTTGGCACTTTTTCGGTCCGTTCTGTGCCACTAATTATAAAAACGACGACATTTTTTTTTGCAGGCTTAGCTCATGAAGATGTAATTATGGGGAGGACGATCATTTATCAGAACCGGATGATGAGTGAAAGAAAATTAATTAATTCATGTTTAGATATACAATATTTCAACAAAAAAAATTTAAAACTTTTCTTTTCTTATAAAAACGTTGCAAATCAGATTTTTCTTAAAACTAACAATCACTTACAAATGTTTCTTTTTTTTTTTGAAAGAAAAAAAAACTTATTCTATTGTATACAAAAAACTTATCGCTCACGTACCTGGACCAAAAAAATTAAATTACCATTTATATTTTGTCTTTATACTCGTTCATAGGTATGTATCTATACAATAAGTTTCGTTGGGAATAAAAAAAAATGTAAATTTGTTAATAATTAGTTCATGCAATCGGGAATTATAAAAACATATTAAAGGTAGTAAGGATTATTTAAGAGAATCTTAAGTTAAAATTGTTAATATAAGGATTGAATTGAATCAAATTATATCATTTATAATTTCTTTTTTTCATCTTTTTGTTTATAAAAATCTAAATTGTACAAACAAATTGTTTCAGTCTTCATATTGGGTATAAGGGAAAGTTCTGTCGTTTTTGAACTCTTGCACTTGTATGCGTTGTCGATTCATTGCGAAAATTCTGATTCGACTGAAATTGATTTAAATCGTTAGATACATAGATTAAAGAAGAACTGGATAGGCCTCTACACAAAAATTCTGTCGGATTTTTGTTGCAATACATTCGTAGAACGCACACACATGCAATACAACTGAAATGGCGTAAATCATTGGGGGCCAAATTAAAAGTTCAGTATGCGATTGAAGCGGTTCGTTTAAAACCATTTTTCATATGTAATGTCATTTATTCGTAAAGAAGCAGATTTTTTAATATTGCGGGTCTTGTTGTTTGATGGAATTAGTTTTGTAAATATGCAATAAAATACAGTATTTTTTTTAAAATATTTATTTATTTATTATGTATTTTCATTTTATTTATTTCACTGTATATTATTTATTCTTGGGAATACCGGATGCTGCTGCCACAATCCACTTTTCCCGCAACCATTTATTTTGTGGGAACCTGTAAAGTTAACATATAAATATACGATCGTAACATTTACTTTTACAATTAAGAATTAATAGAAATTCACGTATTTTTTGCACTATTAAAAAAATTCGGTACCTTAAACTTTCTTACACACACTTTATATACACCGGCACTGTACTATTTTATGGTAAACATTGAACTGTCAACATCGAATTTGTTTACATTTATTGACGGACGAACTTTTCACTTTTTCACCAATTTTTCAATAAAATAAATCACTAAAAGGCATTTAGGCACATCACAAATAAAGTATTTCTTATTTTATTTAGCAAAAATAAAGATATCTTACCGAAAGAAAGAAATTCCCGGTTTCCTCATTTCTTCGTATGAGAAGCATTTATTAACGAAACACTTCATTTTCTGGAATAAAAAATTCGTATTAAGTTTTATTAATAATATAACTATTTATAAAAATACTTACTTTTTCGTAAATACTTCAAAATATATTAAAATTACACTTTAAACTTGACTTTCCTTTCTCACACAATACCAAATTCACAAATGACAAAGCTATCCCTTAAGTCTCCCCTTTCATGGAGAATTTAAGTTTTCAAACTCTCCGCAAGTCTACAATACTGAGGCGCTTTATATTTGAATGATATTTACGAAATGAATAAAAACCTAAAATAGAATTCCATTTCATATCAAAAGTTTGTACAAAAAATAAAAATTGCCAATTGCTGTGTTTAAATTGTATTTTTGTTTCCAATAACTGAATTAAAATGAATATAAATTATGGTTTTGCGATTCAATAAATTTGTATTACGACAACTAGATGGCAGTGGGTACATAAAAAAATCTAAACAAAGCTATGCCAAGCGGCGAGAAATGGCAACAACGGGATAGCAAAACCAGGAATTCCGACATAAAATTGCGTATACATATACGGTCAGGGCCTATCCAGGTATTCTTTAATCTAAGGTTAGATAACTATAATTGTATGTTTGATGGTTAATACACATATTTTTGTCAGTTTTTTTAAAATTGTAAAACAGTCAACATGTGTGAAGAAAAAGTGCACTTAATACATTGTATGAAAAAGGAAACAACGCGATGGAGGTAAAAAAACGTGTGCGGCGCATTTGGAGAAGACACAGTAACAGCTCAAACATGCCAGAGATGGTTTGCGAAATTACGTTCGGGTGATTTTTCTTTGAAAGATGAATCCAGATCAGGAAGGCCATCAGATGTTAATGACAAAGTGCTACGCAGTATGATCAGGACAAATCTCATGTTAAATTCCACAGAAGTGGCCTTCAAACTTGGAATTCATCAGACTCCTGCTTTATAGCACATTAAAAGGCATGGCTTTGTGTCCAAACTCTCTGTTTAGGTGCCACACGAATTAAGCGAAATTTAATGGATCGAATTTCAATATGTTCTTCAAATATTGCTGGTTACAAAAGGGATCCGTTTTTGGGCCGCTTGGTGACTGGTGATGAAAAGTGGATATGTTTACAAGGGGAAGGGATCACATCCAGAGCTGGCGTGCATCAAAAGAAAGTTATGTTGTGTTGTTGGTGGGATCGGAGGGGTATTGTTCACTATGAGTTGCTGAAAGAAAATTATACGGTCGATACTGATCGTTAATGTTCGCAATTTGATGTTTTGAATAAAGAAATTCAACGTAAACGTCTATATTTGGCCAACAGAAGGTGTGTAATTCTTCACCATGACAACGCTAGACCTCACGTGGCAAGAAAAACTGTACAAAAAATTGCATAGTTGGGTTGTGAAACTCCACCTCAGCCAGCATATTCTCCAGATATTGCATCATCTGTTCAGGTCGCTGCAAAACTTTCTTGATAGAAATGAATATATAAATTACGAGGGTATCCAAATGGCAGTGGAAGAATACTTTGCGTTCAAAGACGAGGACTTCTTTTCCAGGGGGTTGGATAAGCTGCCAGAACGCTGCGAGACAGTTGTAACTAATAAAGAGAAAATTATATTTTGGATTAGTTTTTGAATAAAAAGTGAAAAAAAAAATTAGTTTTTGCTTTAGAAAAAAAAATAACAAAAAATAGTTTTCCCACTTAGTGATTTTGTTTAAAATTCTATGTCAATTTAATTAGAAAATTATACGGCAAAATGTTCCTTATAACTTTTTAGTTAATTTTGATTTTTCGATAGAAAGTTCATTGTTATTAAATTCAATAAAATTTTAAACAGTTTATAACTGTTCTAAATAAATTTTCCATTTAAATTAATTTATTGCAAAATTACAGTCAATTTAAAATATATTAAAAGTTTAATAGTTTAAAAATTCAGTTTGCTCCATACTCTTAAGTATTGTATTGGTAGTCCATAAAAACAAATATAAATGTTATAAATTAATTTTCTATTGTCGGCATAAATCTATTAATATCAATTAGACTATCTCTCTCTACACATAAAAATTTAAAAAAAAACTTCTTAGCTGAAATGATTAAGTTTCCCTTTTATCAGTTGATCTCTTCCTCCTTCATTCTTTTTATTATTCTTTCATTTTCGGTTTCTCATTTTTTTTCTGTCTTGGTCCTCTCGATGTTCCTCCCGTTCGTTCTTCAGTTCATCCCTTTCTCGTTCTTTTCATGGCCGCATCGCCGTCTGCATACTATTGGTTCTCGAATTAATTCGTTTCTCTTGCCCGACGAACCAGTCAGCTGGATGAAGTTTAAAATATATCAAGTTCAAAACAGCTGACGGACCAGTAGTTCTCAACAGTCTTCCTTGGTCGGTATTTCGGTTTCCAATGTCGATCTCACGAAATAGAAGCAATCAGATCTCCTTCTGATTGTAAAAATCTATTGCCCAATTATGGGAATAATTTTGCCATCACTGAAGATTTTCCTATTTGTTGATTTTAAAATATCTAATTTCCATTTTACTAGGTGTGGCAGAAATATTGTAACAACCATTTTATATTGTTTTTATACATAAATCTTTTAAAGTAGTTCCCTTGGGCAGCTATACATCGACGAAAGCATTTCAACTAGAATCGTTTTCATTTCCTCGGTTACACACCTTTCGCTGTTATATACATTACCAAAATGACGATCTTTCAAGTGTTTTTTGGTCTTGGGGAACAAAAAAAAGTTGCAGGGACTCCGACAAAAACTCGTTTATGGGGATGGCCGTGTGACAGAGGCGTTATTATGCTGAAGCAACCAATGGTCTGCAATGTATGATCTGACGCGAAGAACACCCTCTTCTGAGCTTGTCAAGGACTACAGATCAGTTTGAATATTCATTGACAGTTTTCCTTCACAAGATAACTCATTTTCCGCACAATTAAAAACTCTCGCTTTAAATGGAAAACATGGACTCGTTTCATCGTTTCGTAAGTCAAAACTTGAGTTCTCAACAAGCTACTCGTAAATATAAAATTTGATGAGATATTGTTGTCCCACATCTCGCTGTTACATTTTTCGTAACACATTATAAAAACACAACTTTTTTATAAGGCTTTATGGGATCGCGTAGTCACCGGACGAGGTCTAGAAGAGAGTAACGTACAAGCTTTGTCTTCAGTGATGCCACTACAACAAGTATCAGCAGCCAGCACCTATACTACGAGGGTCGTTCAATAAGTCCTTAGAAAAAGATGGAAAAAAACTGTTTTTTTTTTAAAAAAAAATTTATTTTTCAACATAATCTCCGTTTAGCTCTATACACTTTTCCAACCGTTTTTCCAAACTTTTTATCCCGTCCAAAAAATAGGATTTCGGAAGTTCTGCAAAATACTCAGCCGTTTGAGCAATGACGTCCTCGTTGGAAGTGAACTGTCGTCCGCCAAGCCATTTCTTCAGATTGGGGAAAAGAAAATAGTCACTCGGGGCCAAATCTGGTGAATAAGCGGGATGCTGCAACAATTCCATTCTTAATTCCACAATTTTGGTCATGGAAACAGCGCAAGTGTGCACACGCGCATTGTCCTGATGCAAGAGGATTTTTTTCTTCTTCAGATGGGGGCGTTTCTCTTAGATTTCCTCGCTCAACCGTTGCAATAAAGACGCGTAATACACTCCTATTATTGTTTTTCCTTTTTCCAAGTAGTCGATAAAAATGATGCCCTGCGAATCCCAAAAGACCTTGCCGGCCGATGGCACAGTTTTTGCCTTCTTCGGAGCCCGTTCACCCTTGAAAATCCACTGTGATGACTGTCTTTTCGTTTCTGGAGTGTAGTAGTGTATCCAGGTTTCATCCACAGTGACATATCGACGAAGAAATTCGGCAGGATTGCGATGAAAGAGTGCCAACATAGCCTCAGAGTCCACTGCACGATTGCGCTTATTCTCCTCTGAGAGCAAACGCGGCACCCATCTTGCCGAAATTTTTTTCACAGACAATTTTTTATGCAAAATTGAAGCGACTGTACCTTGTGATATGCCTGTGGCCTTAACTAATTCACGCACTTTATTTCGCCGATCGTTCAAAATTAGATCGTGGATTTTGTCGATGATTTCAGGAGGAGACACCTCAACTGGGCATCCTGAACGATGTTCATCTTTTGTGGATGAACGGCCACGTTTAAATTCATTCACCCAATTGTAAACCGTCGCAAACACAGGTGCAGATGTGCCATGAACTGCATCCCACTCGGCTTCGATTTCTTTCGGGCTTAAGCCTTTCAAATGGAGATGTTTGATGATAGCTCTAAACTCGCTTTTTTCCATTGTTATGCACAAATAAATGTCGTTAACTTTAATCGACGATAGAAATTGACCTACGCTATGGATCGAGCTGAAATTTTGACAGCTTTCCTGTCGATAATGCTACTTGCAAAAAAAAAAAATCTTTTACCGACACTACGAGCGCAATTTCTCGGATTTGCTAAGGACTTATTGAACGACCCTCGTATTTTGTGAAATTTCATTTTTCTACCAAATAACGAAACTTTTTCCATTTATTTAATGAAACCTTAGTATTCCCCATTTTTTTAAGCAACCTTCTTTAAAAAAATATTGACCTAATTGAATTGTCTTCATTATTTTTTGTTACAAAAATTCACCATTTTATAAATCAGAACCATTTTATAAATCAGATCATAATTTTTTCAAAGAATCAGTATTAAAATTGAATTGTTCGTTAACATAAATAACTATTTACATGATTACAGGATATATCTAATGTGAATGAGGCTTCAAATTATTGTGGCAGCAAGTGTATTTTAATTAGTAATAAAAATAATAAAATGAATCCTTTTAATTACTTGAGGCTAATTCATGTCAAATTATCGTATCGTAATTCAGCTCAATTTTGGGCATTCAAATCAAATATCAATTTACTATATGCATATATGAGAATGCATAATAAAATAATGTATTACAAAATAAAACATTCATTAATAAATAGTATTTAATTGCAAATTTTAATTATAATCATATTGATTCTAGTGTAATTAAAATTTCAATCAGTATTCAGTAAGGATCTGTAAGCAATCATATGTGAATAATGTCAGAAATAAATTATAAAATTTTTAAAGGATATGCAATCAACATTAATTTGAATAATAATAATATACATACATAAAATATCGAATCAAAAGATATGAAAAAGCATTTTTTAAATAAATCTTAACCATATACAGAAAATGATGAAAAATATCTTTCTTCTTTGAAAATATCTATACCATATTTAATAAAAGTTTTAGCAAAAATTTTCAGTCAATATACGATGTGGAGCTCTTTTTAAAATGCCTTCCATGTCTTCTAAGTCATCCAATACTATTTTGTAGATTTTCTTCATCAGTTCTGGTGTGGTTAACTCTTTTGGGCGACAAGGAGCAGTCTCCACCAGAGTAGAGTCTTGCTCGGCTTTGATATTGGTTGAACTGAGATCTTTCAAATGAATGTACTGTATCACATAACCATGGCCAATTTTTTCCATTTTTACAAATTCACTGATACCGTTCACTATTAATGGCTGTCAAATAAATACTAAATAACTCAAACAACAAACGCCATTTATACGTTAGGGCGGATATTTTCCATAGTCATTTTGGATCAGTTAATTATAATTTTTAAATTAAAAAATGGGCATCGGAATTTAAATTTTGTTTAATTTATATTGCTTAAAATAATAGTTTAATCTCAATCATACAATAGGTAGAAGAGTGAGATAATATATCCTTTGCTTGAATCAGTTTTAAATATATCAGACACATTCTGAAGGTAGCACTTTGGAACTTAAAAAGCTACTTCTGCTAACTTATTATCTTTTTCGTTAAATAATTTGTTAAATAATTGTTAAATAATTTAAATACAAATACAAAAAAATTTCTGGATCGTTTCACAAAATATCTTTTGATCGATGCAAATAAATAATAATAAATATTAATCGTTTAAAATATTAGCAGTTTATTATAAAGCCAACAGAGGTTCGATCACCAACTCTTATTTTACCTACCATAAAAAATTGTTAATAAAATAATTTTCTACATTTTCACTTAAAATTAATTTAAATTCAAAAGATTTTTATATTAATAATTTTCATAAATTCTTTTTCATATAATTGCTTCATGTCTTTTTTCAAATTAATAAATTATTTTAAATTTCTTATATTTTACATGAACTCAAAATTTAAATAATATTCAAAGATAAGTTTTATTATGAATATAAAAAAATATTTTATTAAAATCGCATAAAGACTTTAATTTGTATGTCTAGTTCACTAGAATTTATAGGTCATTGGGGACAATATTTACAAATACGCCTAAAAGTGCCAAAATTCATGAATTTAACATTATTTTCTACCTAAAATTAAGGTAAATTTGTCACAGAATTTATATGAATCTCAAGGGGATATATAAATTTCTATCATGTCCCAAATATTTATCAGTTCACGTAAATGAAAGTTTAACTTTTAATCAGTTCCTATTTTGAAAATAAAATAAATTCAAATAATAAAAAGGAAGCTCGTATCTATTATATTTGAGCTGCGCCTATAATAATCTTTTCTTTTTTTTTTTTAAAAAAAGAAAAATTTTAATAATATGAAATACACATAGACAAAATTTTCCTTTAGTTTTCTGATCACAAATTTTCTAGTAAGAAAAACTTTACTTACTAGAAAATTTGTGATTATTGCTTTTTTCATAATTATTGTATAATAATAGATAAGTTATAATATTTTTTCCCTATACTTTATTTATTATCCATACCTACGTCTACAAGTGGATTTACATTATAAGTCGTTGCTCTAACTAATGAGAGCTTGATGACTATAAAAAATTTCAAGTGTTTCCACGAGGGAATTTTTAAAAAAATTTTGCTTACAAAGGGATTATGCTGAAATTGGTACATTTGGTTGAACCCCAAAAGTAAATTCCATAAGTCCATATTGGTTTTATAATTACTCTGTATATTAAAAGTTTACTGTTTATTGTTAGTTTCAAACGATTGCCCAGTAGTCTATCTACAATAATTTATTGTTAGTTTTAAGTCCTCTTAATCTAGATTGTTAAATCTCCTGTCTGGCTAAAGTTCTATGTAACACATTTTAAATAATGTGTTGACATTAAAGTATAAGGGGTATATGTGAGGATTTGTATGGCCGTATAGTTTTAGAGCTAAATGGGATGTCATGGATAAAAATAATATATAAAATATGACCAAAGGTACTGCCTTGTGAAACTACAGCTGAAATAGGATTTATTTCTGTGAAAACTGTCTCCACTTGAAAATGACGTTGGTATATTAATTAAATAATTTATTCATTATTCAAATTGTGATATTAGGAGGAATTTGATCAAACAGACTTTTTTTTTACGCAATCTTTTTCAAGGTTTTAAAAAATTATAAAAATTAGTTTCTCGTAAAAGGAAATTATTTAAAAATATATAATCAGTTGACTTATTTCATAGAAGTATTTGAACTCTTCATTATTTGTAGGCATACCAATTAATTGAACTAATCGATTTGTGAAAAGAGTAATTATGTTATGCTTCCTACACCCAGTTTTTGGATTACATTTCCATGTACCTTGCAGGGAGTACACGTATGTTCCTTTTCGATGTAGAGTTAATGACTGATGAACAGAATAAAACTGCAAGGCAAATGTTGAAAATATTGTTAATTGCTCTCAAATTATAAATATATCTTAGAAATAATATAAATAGTCGAACATTAAATACTTTTTTTTCCTTTATAGATACTTAACTTTTTCTTCTTCTTTTTTTCACTTTTAAAATAATACATTTTATCTTATATATTATACAATAATTCCATCAAAATAAAAAGTATGTTTAAAAATTTCATGAATTTTATTAATTAGAAAAACATTTATTTATTTACTTAAAATGTACCCATCAAAATAATTAAAGTGAATAAGAATTTTTACACTTGGGAAAATTCCATATAAATATTACCTTAAGGCAAAATATTCTAATTTTTATTGTAAATTAAAAAATGTATACAACTGCAAATATATAAATTCAGTTCTTTTATTATCGAAGTAACTTGAGATATTTTAAAA
Source organism: Atherix ibis (assembly GCA_958298945.1). Classification (NCBI taxonomy): domain Eukaryota; kingdom Metazoa; phylum Arthropoda; class Insecta; order Diptera; family Athericidae; genus Atherix; species Atherix ibis. The sequence continues at coordinate 70,849,915 of OY282607.1, forward strand.
AGAACATTGTCAAATTGTAATATCTTTTTTCCATTAAATCTTTCAACAAAAAAAAAAATTACCATTAACTAAGAATTAAATTTGCATCTAAATTTTTTTACCATAGAAGAAATTTTATTCGAAAATTAAATGATTTTCCTCTTCTTGGAACTTGACAAAAATTTCTCTGTAAATTACAAAACTTTTACATCACGAGTACTTAAGAAGAGTGACTTGAAAATTTTACATTTAAAAACACCACGATATATCCTTAATTCTTTACGTATAATTAAAATTATTATTATAATGTTTCTTTCTTTTTTGTTTTCTTTTTTTCATTTTTTTTTCAAAAACTAATTGAAATTTTTGGTTTAATTTATTTAAAAAGTTACGACTAAAAAATTACAATAATTGAAGAAAATTACAATAATTGAAGAAAATTACAACAATAATAAAAAGCTTTTTCTCCCCTTGGATCATATGTTCAGAGAATACAGTAAAGTATGATTACAATGGGGTTGGTAAAATATTAAATTTTTTATGTAAAAATATAAAAATGGTATTTTTATAAAAGGAAATTTCATTAAAAGTTAAATTACTTATGGTTATGCTTAAGTAAATGCCCAAAGCGTTTATGTCGTATTTTCGTTTGAAAATTTTGAGAATTGAAATGAGCATTCTTCAAAATTGAATTAAGAAGTTTACTTTTTTTTTGCATTTATCTAATTAAATTTAGAATTTGTCTTATTCGAAAAATATAAGATATCAGATAAATATCAAAGTGTACATTTGTATTAATACAAAAAAGTTTCAATTCAATTCAATTTATTTTATTTGCTTATATTTTGATACAAAAAGAAACCAAACAAGAATAATAACAAATTTTCAGTTTGTTATGATCTCAAATTTAATTGCTTTCTACTGGTGGATATTTCAGGTAATATAATTTATTTATTCAATTCAGAAAAGTTGCTTATTGGAAACGATTTTTTCAATTGTTATTTTGTAAAATAAATATTGAACGGTATTGAAACCCCTTAAAATGTTCTGAAATATTTTTGGATAATGTCGAGTTTTTTTGGAAGTTTGATGCTGAGCACATTATTACTGATCATCCGTTTCGATTCAATTTGGAACTTTTTTCAATACAACGTAAAATATTAATATTTACCCAACTCTTGAGCGAATAAAATGCTGTTCTTTTGTGGTCTTAAATAAAAATGAGAAAATTCTAGAATTTTTATTTACATGTTATAACAGACCATGTTGTAAGTAATTTTCGCTCATAAAACATCTTTTTTTAAATAAGTTTTTTTAAAATAAAAAATCACATTATCGACGCAATATCTGATCTAAACTGTCCTTAAAAAAGAAATTTTCTAACCATTATGATAAAAACTTTCATTTAACTTTTCCAAATTTTTAAAAAATAACCTAGGACCTTGCAACTTGTTTTTATCAAAAAATCTTGTAAAGGCCTTTCGGAAAAATCTGAATTATCGTCAACATCGATGAGTTCGGTCTAGGTCTACTGCATCAAAAAACTGTGGATATTTCGTTTTTGCGCTGTGGCCTTGCAGTTCGCTTATCCCAGGAAGAACGCAGGATCTACCCCGTCTTTTGAGGTGATAAATGACGCTTGATTCGATAAATGAAGCTTAATCTATAACGACGCGGTTAAGAAAGTGCTCGATCTGCTAAGAGTTTGCAATAATTTTTGCTGAGGATTTAAATTTCCACAAAATAAATTACGCAGTGCTCATGGTGACCCCCCTCCCCCCTTACATTTTTCTTTATCATTTCCTATCCTATTTTTTAATGCTCTACAAAGAATTAGTATCTAATTTTACTATTCAACCAACTCCGAACGAGTTGCATTGAGAAATTCACAACTAACCCTTCATAGTCAATGTTGGTGTTTTCAAAAGAGAACTTTTTTATTTTCTCCGTATCTTGTTTGATTGATGTTATAGGTATGCAATTTATTTACAGATATCATTTATTTTTTCTTAATCTATAATAGTGTAGAATATTAATTAGTTGTAAAATGAACTGTTTAAGCAAAAAATTGTTTAAACTATGAAAAAGTTTAATGCCATCGAGCATATGCTAACCATCAACCAATTTTTAGAATTAATTTGTACATTTTTTATCATTAAGAAATCGTAGCCCTACTTCTGCTATACAGGATATTAGTTTGACCAGTCGTCATGTATTCTGTAAAATTTCTAAAAAAAATTTTGAGCGAAATAATAATTAGAAAAATTGAAAATATAATTTAATCAAACAGTAAACATCACATAAAACTTATACAAGGTAGCAAAAATTTATCCAAATAAAATATAGAATAACTGTTGAGATAAGATAGTTATCTAATTAACTTTATGTAGTTTCTAATAGTATATATTTTATTGAAAACTTTATCCTCACTCAATTATTTGCTTAATTAAGAAAACTACATTTTCAATTTGTAATTTTTGTGTAAAAAGTTCGTACATGCAATTATTTTCCATTTGCTAGTCAAATTTTTGGGAAATTACAATGATTATTAAAAAATTTTGTAAATGTGAAAATTTAATAATATTTATACTAAAGACTAGTTTGACTCTGAGTAAATAAAACTTTACTTTACTCAGAGTCAAACTAGTTTTCAGTAGATGAAAAGTTATTTTATTTCTCGAAAACAGTAATAGTGGTAGAGTTTGGTAAAATTAATATTGGGAAAGAAAGTTGCTAAATGCAAGAGGTGTGAATAAAAACTTTGTCAAAAGTTCATTAAGCATGAGTTTTAGTAAGTAAATAATATGATCAACGGTGTTGAAATTTTCGTTTGAGAGAAACTTAAACGTAGTCGTCGAGCATAGAAGATTCATCATGAATTTTATTTACGAGCATTTGTAGCTATCATTTTACACACAAGGACCACATTGCACAAAAACTAGATTGTCATTTAATAACGATGAACATTTTAGATATTCTGTAGAAATTTTCATTTAAGCTTATTTGTCTGCAAATAAGGGTACAATTGGAAAACTTTGAATTGAAAATTCTGTTTGCAAACGGCTGCAAAAATAACCACAAATTAAAGTTAAAATAAACAAAACATTATACCGAAAAAAAGCTGTTACACTGCAGAAATACTCTAATCCCTATATGGATATGTGTGGGTGTGTATATATGACTTTATTCACTTTGAAAATAATTCAAATTTGTTCCAGGCTAACATTTGGCTGGAATGCTAACTATTTAACTGTAACCATTTGCGTTTGTATGCCTTACACTGGACAAATATAATTTTTATCACCAACAATGCATTTCCATATATGTACGAGTATATGCTCCTTCCATGTGATGATGTGTCAACCATATAGAAAGCTGCCATACGTTGCCCTTCTTTATAAAGAAAATATTTTTTAAAGAGGAACATACACAACATTTTCAATTTTTGTACACGTTCGGCCATTTGTAATTTATTCGTTACAAAAGCAGTTCCCTCTCAACTAAATACAAGTTGATAGTTTTATAGAAGGTCTCAGCAAAAATGTCTCTTTCATAAATGCCACACTTATTGTTGTTGCAGTTCAAAATTCAATTAAATGGAAATTTAAAATGACGCCGTCCACTCTAATAGTATTCAAAATGAACACCAATCGATTTTACGAATGGCGAAAACGTTTTTGTTAACATTTCACCATCATAATAGGTTTTCCATTAAAAAATTTGATAGAAAGAATATGCACAATTTTATTTTTTATTTTCTCTGATAGTGCAATTTTATTATTTTTATTTCCTAGTAACGATTATGTGTACATAAATCATCGTTATTTACAAACGAATTTTTGTAGTTGATAATAGCTTCTCCATTGTATAAAAACAAAATTTCATACTACAATACAATCAAGTAAATTTTTGAAAATTATTAAGTAAAATAGAAGTTTTCGCATTTTTTATTATTACATTCTATAAGAACACTATCACATATAATAAAAAACTTCACAATTTTTGTTATAATACGAGGGTCGCTCAATAAGTCCTTAGAAAAAGATGGAAAAAAACTGTTTCCCAACCGTTTAATCTCCTTTTAGCTCTATACACTTTCCCAACCGTTTTTCCAAAATTTTTATCCCGTCCAAAAATAGGATTTCGGAAGTTCTGCAAAATACTCATCCGTTTGATCAATGACGTCCTCGTTGAAAGTGAACCGTCGTCCGCCAAGCCATTTCTTCAGATTGGGGAAAAGAAAATAGTCACTCGGGGCCAAATCTGGTGAATAAGTGGGATGCTGCAACAATTCCATTCTCAATTCCACAATTTTGGCCATGGAAACAGCGCAGGTGTGCACACGCGCATTGTCCTGATGCAAGAGGATTTTTTTCTTCTTCAGATGGGGGCGTTTTTCTTTGATTTCCTCGCTCAACCGTTGCAATAACGACGCGTAATACGCTCCTGTTATTGTTTTTCCTTTTTCCAAGTAGTCGATCAAAATGATTCCCTGCGAATCCCAAAAGACCGTGGCCATCCATCACCTTGCCGGCCGATGGCACAGTTTTTGCCTTCTTCGGAGCCCGTTCACCCTTGAAAATCCACTGTGATGACTGTCTCTTCGTTTGTGGAGTGTAGTAGTGTATCCAGGTTTCGTCCACAGTGACATATCGACGAAGGAATTTGGCTGGATTGTGATGAAAGAGTGCCAACATAACCTCAGAGTCCACTACACGATTGCGCTTATGCTCCTCTGAGAGCAAACGCGGCACCTATCTTGCCGAAATTTTTTTCACAGACAATTTTTCATGCAAAAATTGAAGCGACTGTACCTTGTGATACGCCGGTGGCCTCAACTAATTCGCGCAATTTAAGTCGCCGTTTGTTCAAAATCAGATCGTGGATGTTGTCGATGATTTCAGGAGTAGACACCTCAATTGGGCGTCCTGAACGATGTTCATCTTTTGTGGATGAACGGCCACGTTTAAATTCATTCACCCAATTGTAAATCGTCGCAAACACAGGTGCAGATGTGCCATGAACTGCATCCAACTCAGCTTTGATTTCTTTCGGGCTTAAGCCTTTCAAATGGAGATGTTTGATGACAGCCCTAAACTCGCTTTTTTCCATTGTTATGCACAAATAAATGTCGTTAAATTTAATCGACGATAGAAATTGACCTACGCTATGGATCGAAATTTTGACAGCTTTCCTGTCGATAATGCTACTTACAAAAAAAATCTTTACCGACACTACGAGCGGAATTGCTTGGATTTTCTAAGGACTTATTGAACGACCCTTGTATTATTAATAGAAAACGTAAAAATAAAGTGCCATGCTTTGTCTAGTAAGAGCGGCGTCCTTTTATGTCCATTTTCTTAATGATTGGTTTTTTTTTCTTCTGGGAAACTGTTATTGATATTTTCGTGTGTCCGTTATTATTTTTTAGCTTTTTTTTGTTAAGAAAATGATAACGGGATAAGAACGGAAAGTAATGTATTTTATTAAACCATTTAAAAGTTGCATTTTAAAAAGTAAATTAAAAAAAAACTGGAGTATATTTTTTTTAAATTTCCGGTTTTATTAAAAAGATTGAACATTGAAATTTAAGAATGAAATACAACATCCCTTAAGTGACTGCCACGGCTGGCCTTACAGTACCCCATTCGCTCGACCCAATTTTTCAGTACATTGGCCTGTATCTCTTCAATGGCAACTTTGATTTCGTGTTTCAAGACCTCAATTGTCTCTGGATGGCTTGCGTAACATTTATCCTTAATGGCTCTGCATAGAAAATAATCCAACGAGCTCAAATCACAGCTCCGAGGCGGCCAATTGACATCAGAATTTCAGCTGATTAATTGGTTTTCGAAAGCAGTGCCCAAAAGTTGGATTGTTACGTTGGCTGTGTGGCAAGTGGCCCCATTCTGTTGAAACCAAACATTCGTTGATCATGCCACGATAGTGCTCACCATTGACAGTAACGGCGCCTCCTTCATCGTTTTCGAAAAAAACGGTCCAATGATGCCTCCAGTCCAAAATCCCACAAAACCGTAACTCGATGTGGATGCATCGGCTTTTTCATGGTGACGTATAGATTTTCTGAGCCCCAGATGCGACAATTTTGTTTGTTGACATACCCACCGAGGTGGAAATGGGCCTCATCCGAAAAGATGATTTTTCGGTAAAAAATGCTCATCTTCAGCCAATTGATCTTGAGCCCATTCGGTAAACCGGAAAAGCATCGGATGGTCATGCGGCTTTAGTTGTTGGACTAATTGAACTTTGTAAGCTTTCATACCGAGGTCTTTGTGCAAAATTCTCAACAGAGAAGTACGAGAAATGTTCAATTCCTGATAACGGGGACGAGTTGATGTTGATGGATGATCACTGACATTTTCAGCAACGGCGGCAATATTCTCGGTCGTACGCACTGTTTTAGAGCGGGAACGAGCTGCTTTGGCAACCAACAAACCAGTTTCGCGAACTCGCTTCACGAAATTTGTCCACAAGTTGATGTGATGGCATTCGATCTTTACCAATTTTTTCAAAATTTCTCACAGTTTGGGTGAAGACTCAACACTTTTGAAGTAAGTTCTTAATTTTTCCCAGTTTTCTTCAAGCGTATAGATTACCATTTCGTAAAACTCAGACTTTCAACTAACAATCTGTCAATTTGTGGTGACCTTAAGCACTCAAGCACTTCAAATAAATAGTGATTCAAAATGCAACCGCTAGATGGACCAGCCTATATTTATTCAACGGAGTGTTCTAAAAATTAGTTCACATCTTTTTTCTCAAACATATTTGGATAAAAATAAAAAATTATGTATGGAAAATAGTATCGGGTTGATAGGCACAAGCTGCTCTTTTGACGACACTTTCCAAAACGCTTTTATACGAGTATATTTTCGAATTAACTTTACTGTTTTTATTGCATATGTTTTCTTTAAGTTGTGTAATTCTCTCTAGGCGGCTATCATAGGACTTCCCCTTTAAGTATCCCCACAGACAGAGAGAATTTGGAAGCGATTTAATATGGGAAGTGGTGGAGCTAATGGACATCGCCACCTTTTGACATAATTCGGTCGAGAAACATCGATCTCAAAATGTCCATCGTAGAGTGGGCTTTCATGTATAACGTGGCATCGCTCCGAACCATATGTCGTCCAATTCCAATCGATCCAATTCACGGAAGAAAAAATTCTGTAGTATCTCTTTATATCGGACACTAGTTATCGTAACAGCTTTGGCATCAAAATTCTCGTATAAAGGTCATTTGTGAATTGCTTTTGGAATTTTACATCACCAGAAATGGGGCATTTTCTATTAAGAAAGCCTCTTAAACTGAAAATATGCTCCGTTATTCATTTTCAATTTCCTGTAGAAATCACGGTCTTGTTGTCTATGGAACTTTGAAATATGTTTGCTTTATTTGCGGCAGCGTATATAATCTTTAGGTTGAAGTTCCTGGAACAACTTAAATACAATGTATTCAAACATTCTCGATACAATTAAGAAGAAGGCTTGTTATTCCTATTCATTTTATCGCAATATTTACTGAGCCTCACAGTAATTGATGAATATTGCTGAATATTATAATACTTTTAAATAATGTTTCTGCGTCTATTCTCAATAATTACAAAATATATTTAACAGTTCTTAAAAATGCCAACAAACGTGAATTTTTCATGTAACATAACTTTAGAATATATTACATTTTTTACTATTTTAACTTAACAAATGATTATAGAAAAATTATTAAAAAATTATCTATTTGCTCTCGTTTTAAAATCTTTTACTATAATTCCAAATCGGGTAAAGAAAAAAAAATAGTAAAAATTAACTCATATCTGCTTATCAATATAAGATTGAAAAATTTGATTGAAAATTAAAGATCCTTGCAAGACTGATTATAAATTGTAAATTTTTTCTGATAAAATATAAAAATACTGAAATGTGATAATGATAAAGTAAAAACTTTTACTTATATTCAAAAATTATTCGTCTCTTCAGTTATATGGGCTCTAAGAATTTAAGAGATATTGTTACTTTTAAAATAGTCGTTTTTTTTTTTCTTGACGATTGCAAAATTTTACATGAAACGGTTTTTAAACAAATATCTTATATTTATAAGATATCGCCCCCAAAAAAAAAAAAACGAAAATGTTCCTACTGAATTAAATTTTCGGAAATTTCCATTTTCACTATGGAAATTTGGTTACAAAAAAAGGCAATAGAAGTGCAATTATTTAGGATATAAATAAAATAATTTATACATAAGCGTTTATAATTAATTTCGGTTTCAAAACACCAAAGATATTTTTGTTTTATTTTGAAATTTACGAAGTGTATCTATTGTTAATGTACTAATTGGTGAGTTAATTGTTTGGATAACTTTTATGTAAGCTTTTTTTATAATTCTTTTAGTTTTTTTTTTTGATTATTAATAATTAAACATTCATAAGTTTTTCCAAGTTAGATTACTTTCTACTCTACGTATTACAAAATCTTTCTTTTTTGCTCATGCCACTCAAATTGTCACCTATCTACTATTGTTTATGTCAATTAAATTGGAAATAATTAACAAAAAATTTAGTATAAGAAACTTTCGCCAATCTATAACTTCTTTAATTCTCAATCATCAGCTAAAACTTATTTTAATATCTACATAACATATAGGATCCTGACACCTTTTCACAATATACTAAAATATTAAACTTGTTTGTTATACTTTATGATAGTTGAGAAAGAAGAAGAAAAAAAAGCTATTACAATAAAATAGTAAATCATTCAATAAATTCCAAGTTGATATCCATATCAGAAACTTGCAAACATTTCTGAAATATTTAATGTAAAACTTTCTGCTACTATTCACATACACATTTTGTACAGAAAGTTATTACTTGCTCTGTGGATGATACTCGTATATAAACGTTCCTTTGCTTTTTATTTATGAGAAGGGAACAAATCATATGGATTGGAAATTTTCTATGTAAATAAATATAGACTTGTAGTTTTTTTAATATAAAATTATATTTATGCTGTATCAAAATACGTAGATATGTGCATACGTTTCTTCTTGACTATTTTCGATATGGTTACTGTACAAACGCAAGTTACTGACACAAAAGTTTTTATAGGCAGACACATCGCATTAGTTTTGCTATTATCAATAGAGAAATTTTTATTTTCGAAATCAGAAACTTTTGAAATATAATCTCAGTTGAAGATTTACTTGCATTGAACTTCTTGATGTAATCGAAATTCACATTTCGAGTAGGTAGGAATTTTACTGTGGCTGCCTAACGATGGTGGACACATTATGGAAAATATACTCGAAATGTGAATTTCGATTACATAAAGCGACCAAACCATATCGACTATATAGGTATGGAAAGCAATATATCTACCATATCCTGTGCTTATAGTAGATGCTTGATCCTGTTGAATTGTTTATACGAAATCAGAAACAAATATGTCGAAATGAAGATTCCATTGCTGATGAAATTTACCTATAATTATTCCAGGAGATGAAACAGGTAGACAGAATTTCTCCGCAATCAATTTGAGTTTGATAATCTCATCTCATTGATACCCATCCATATTCAACTGATGATCGTGTAGTTTAACATTGAAAGCGATAATTGTATATTTACGTAACGAAGGAATCTAAGAGAAAATTCAATTTCTAAGCAAAAACCAAAATATCCCACAAATATTCTCTAAATTGGCTTCTGGTTTGACTTATTCAACCATAAACTTGAAACAAAATTAATCAACATTATTTTGTTGAGTCAGTTACTAGATGTACTACACACTTTCATATGTGATCACTTTCGAAAAACAATTGGTGCGTATATACAATATATATTTACTAGAAATTTACCCAACAAATACGAAATTTACCTTTGAAATAGAAAATTCACCCAACAAATACGGATATGATAGCTAAAATGTTGGCATATCTTAAATAAGGAACTTCTAACATACGATAAAGGTAAGTGAATACAAAAACAACATAGTCACCAGTTTTTACTTGATCGAACCGAAAACTAAATCAAAGCATAATCAATTCAATTCGATTACAAAATTTAATACCAAAGTCCATACCTATCCTTAAAAAATTTTGCTCATAGATGATGATAGTGTTGCTAGCAAAAGGTTTATTTTCCTATACCCTTGCGTAGGATATAGGATTTTCGAAAAGGTCATGGCTTCAATATACGATTACATCGACTAAAAGTAATAGACAGTTTTAGACCTAGTCAAACATTCTAAATTATATAGTCTAGTATTCTGTATGTAACCTTTCTTGGAATACCGAAGCACTAAAATCTCTTCACGAAGAGTTTCTAGAAAAGACCATTCTCCGCTTGCCTTTATATATAATGTAATATGCAAATGTATAAAGAAACATACATACTCATATATGCATAATCTTCATTGATTTTGCATGCCTAATAAATTTCTAACATGGAAACTGGCTCCCAAAACACATCCTTTTAAGAAGTGAGAATCATCTCAATCTAAAAGTACACTCGAGCAGGCTTATATTTATGTTGTTCATATTGCTAAATTAGGCATACGTGCGTGCTTAAATCCTGTACATCATCATTTTATCACGTAACATATTTATAATTTTAATTGCTCATGCCCAACATGTAAAATGTAATTTGAATATTTCATAGCTGCAAGTTAAGATTTGATTACAACAACATGAAACTTTATGATAACCAAGCACAAAAAAATTTTAGAGCCACAATGAGATGGCCTAGAATAGTTGTTGTACTATAAAAAAAAGTGAAGAGACTACCAACTAGTCAGCAAAAAGTTACTGGCAAACATCCATATTCATACGATAAAGTCTACATGAAAAGGAAAAATAGCTAAAATACCTTTGAATAAATGAGTTTCTAACTGCCGATTTTCAACATTATAGTACAAGTACAATGTGTTACCAACTCTCTCTCATACGTTATTTATTGCATAGAATATGCTTTATTTTAATTAATAACCAAAACTAAATGCTTCATACATACATATTTTCTATGAGGTAATTTGAAAAGGGTTTATTAATTAATAACTAGTAGAAAGTCCACCCTCCAACACGATTCGACATGGTATTTATTGGCTTTCTAAACTTTATTTGTTTCAAATTTTATTGCTTCCGTTTATGGGTTGTAAATTTTTAACATCTTTGACAGTTTTCAATTTAACAATATGATTAGATATGGAAATTTTTTAATAAAAATTGGAAAGTTATTAAAAATTTAAAAAAAAAAAAACTTTTTAAACTTTCCAAATTAAAAAGTTTTTGAGTAATTACGAGGGTCGTTCAATACCGTTTAATCTCCTTTTAGCTCTATACATTTTTCCAACCGTTTTTCCAAAATTTTTATCCCGTCCAAAAAATAGGATTTCGGAAGTTCTGCAAAATACTCATCCGTTTGAACAATGACGTCCTCGTTGGAAGTGAACAGTCGTCCGCCAAGCCATTTCTTCAGATTGGGGAAAAGAAAATAGTCACTCGGGGCCAAATCTGGTGAATAAGCGGGATGCTGCAACAATTCCATTCTCAATTCCACAATTTTGGCCATGGAAACAGCGCAGGTGTGCACACGCGCATTGTCCTGATGCAAGAGGATTTTTTTCTTCTTCAGATGGGGGCGTTTCTCTTTGATTTCCTCGCTCAACCGTTGCAATAACGACGCGTAATACGCTCCTGTTATTGTTTTTCCTTTTTCCAAGTAGTCGATAAAAATGATGCCCTGCGAATCCCAAAAGACCGTAGCCATCACCCTGCCGGCCGATGGCACAGTTTTTGCCTTCTTCGGAGCCCGTTCACCCTTGAAAATCCACTGTGATGACTGTTTCTTCGTTTCTGGAGTGTTGTAGTGTATCCAGGTTTCGTCCACAGTGACATATCGACGAAGGAATTCGGCAGGATTGCGATGAAAGAGTGCCAACATAGCCTCAGAGTCCACTACACGATTGCGCTTATTCTCCTCTGAAAGCAAACGCGGCACCCATCTTGCCGAAATTTTTTTACAGACAATTTTTCATGCAAAATTGAAGCGACTGTACCTTGTGATATGCCTGTGGGCTCAACTAATTCACGCACTTTAATTCGCCGATCGTTCAAAATTAGATAGTGGATTTTGTCGATGATTTCAGGAGTAGACACCTCAACTGGGCGTCCTGAACGATGTTCATCTTTTGGGAATGTACGGCCACGTTTAAATTCATTCACCCAATTGTAAACCGTCGCAAACAGAGGTGCAGATGTGCCATGAACTGCATCCTACTCGGCTTTGATTTCTTTCGGGCTTAAGCCTTTCAAATGGAGATGTTTGATGACAGCCCTAAACTCGCTTTTTTCCATTGTTATGCACAAATAAATGTCGTTAACTTTAATCGACGATAGAAATTGACCTACGCTATGGATCGAGCTGAAATGACAGCTTTCCTGTCGATAATGCTACTTACAAAAAAAACCTTTACCGACACTACGAGCGCAATTTCTCGGATTTTCTAAGGACTTATTGAACGATCCTCGTATATCAATAATAGTATATGTTTTTACATTTTATTTTACATTTTGTATATATTAGAATCCTATTTATTCTATAGACAATTATTTTTTAATTTAAAAACAAAAATTAATTATTTAATTAAATTCTTGGAATCAATTAAATTGGAAGTAACAGAATACTTTTTTTTTTAAATGAAACTCAACGCCTTTATTAAATATTTTGCAGCAACTTCTTGTGAATTCCTCTTTCCAGAAATTACTTTTAGTTGTTTTTTTTTTTTTAAATCGTTTATAAATATTTTGATATAATTTATACGAGCTACTGAAATTTTTTTCTAGGGTGGTTAAGGAATAATAATTTTGTGGAATATGAGGTGAAAAAATTTTCAATGGTAGCCTATTTAGTATTGGTTATTTTCCTTATAGCTTAACATAAAAATATGCGTTTTGGTCTTAGGATTAGATAGAAAAATCTATCACACAAAATTGGTATTAGGGAACATATTTCAGTTCAAAACTTGATCGACTGTGGCACTCTAGACTGCTCTGGAAATTTAAGAACTTTTTTTCTTCCACCTGCTAATTTATTTTAAAACCATATTTCTTCCAACATCATTGCCAAGTAGCTGTTAATATTTTAGAAAATAAATTCTAAAATATACCCGATCATAACTGGTGTTCCTCAAGGCAGTATTTTAGGTCCACTCCTGTACAATATTTATATCTTTGATATCCCAACTAAATCAAAATGCTATTCTTGCATCCCACTCCAATATCCAAATAGCCTCAAAATCCTGCCAATCCCATATTAAAAATCTTCAAGACCTGCAAAAATCCATCTATTCATATATACCTTAATGGCAACATCATTCCAAAAAAAAAGACAAAATACGCCAACTGGGACTAATCCTAGAGAAACGACTTACTTGAAATCTTTACACGAAAATAAAATGACTTAAACTTAATAGACGTTATCGACTTCAAAATAGACGTTATCGATAGATCAAAATTGACATTAAAAAATAAGCTTTTAATTTACAACACAATTTTAATTCCGATCTGGACATATGGATTTGAACTCTGGGGTTCTACTAAGTGTTCCTAATCCTCTCGAATCCAATCTTATTAAATCAAAATCCTGCGATAAATCCCGGACGCTTCATTATATGATCGTAAATAAAATTTATTCATCATGACCTAAATGTTCTCTTTGTTCATAACTCATTATAAAAGTTTGATTCCCGATTATCCTACTACTATAATATATTTGTTAGAAAATCCTCCTCTGTAAGTATCCCCATAAACGGTCATCGGCGTCAAAAAACAACGTGGCCAAGAGATCTCTTGAAGCGTTTATATGACTTGTTAGGTAAAGAAACACCAATGGGTGTTTACTCTCACATGTTCCTCCTTTGTCATAAAAGATGTCAAATAAAATTCAAAAAAAAGTAATCTTAAAATATATAAAAGCAAATCTTTATGTTCTTTAAAAAAAAAAAAAAAAACATGCTTAAAATACCTTATAAGAATTTTAATAAAGTACATTTATAATAATACTACAATAATAAATTTATTAAAATATACCAGCAAAATTTATATAATAATCAGAAAGAAACTAAAAGGACGTTTTATCTGGGACAGTCCTTGTCTAATCATATCTATAAAAGATGTTTTACCCAGTAATATTTAATACAACTAAGCTGATTAATATGGAATTAAATAAATAAATATTTTTGAAGTATTTTTTTTAAGTATAATAAATAGATTTGGAGAAAATTTTAAAGAATTTTACTTAGTACCCTTGATTTTGAATTTTGGGAGAACTGCATTTTAGAATAAGAGAGAAGAAGGGCTTTTAAAAGTTAAATTAAAGACTAGCCTGTAGATACTAGAATCTTTCTGTTATATTTTTCTGTTTGATGCTTTCCAAATCTTTATTTCTACAAATTTCTTGACCAGAATCTTCCTTATTCACAGATACTAAAAATACATACTTTCATAGGTCATTTTTTGAAGTATGAGATCTATATACACAAAGTTCGTTTTCTTAGACTTATTAAATATACACGAGTTAATAAAAACTGACAAAATAATGTTTTCCATAAAAGTAGTTTAGATAACACACTCTGAAAATTATACACATAAATTAATTGATATGTGATGCTTTCGTAATTAACAAAGTTTCTATTTATCTGACTTGAATTTTTCCCAAAATAAGTATAGATGCTTATACTTAAAGTATAAAAATTAATACTTAAAAAACTATTACTTTGGTAAATTTAGTTTCATATCTTTTCGTATGCATATATAATTTATTATAGAATATAACAAAATGTATCCAAATTAATAAAAAATATAATATAAAATATCGTATTATATTTATAATATGAATAAATATTTACGAATAAATTTTTAATCAATAACTTCTAAAGTCTAAATTATTAATAATGGAAAAATATAAAACTTGTTTGAAAAATTTATGAAAAAAGTAAATTTTTTTTCTCCTTATATTCCATAACTTAATGGCATAGCTAATAAATGACAATCAGCATTATAAATTTATAATGAAAACTTTTCCAAATACTTTTGCTAAATTAAATAGAACAAAAACTGAAATCAGAAAAATGTTTTTTAAATGAATTCTTTTCCAAGTAACACTTAAGAGCTGTTTATTTTTGCTAGTGAAAAGCATCCTTTACACTTAATTGGATTGAGCTCGATCATGTTATGTTAATGTATTAGGCTATATTGTTCCGAATACGTATCCTAAACCAAAAAGGGTACACAACTGCTCACTTAATAATGATTAACAAGAAGCCGAAAAAGCAATCATCCCATTTTCTATTTTGATCCTACATAAAAAGGCTACGAAAGCATTATTGGTGGTAGACCATCAATCAATAAAGTATCATTACGATTATTTGAAGACTCACTTTAAATACTCTTTGTATAAGAATTGTTTCAAATAGCCAATACCGGAAGACACCCTTATTTCAACAATATAACACTTAAATGCCACTCTTTTATAAATAATTGTACTTACAACAATTAAAGTTCCCACTTTTCTAACTTCTTGTTCCTTTTACCGGTGATATTTTTATGGAAAATGTATTTAAAAAAACCTCTTCAAGCTGAAGAAAGTGCTCGTAATTAATTTTTTACTATCAAATATATTTTAATGCTTATCCTTGTTATATCCTAGAAAAAATTACAATTTTTAAATAATATTAAAAATTTATATTTTTCTTATACCTAAAATAAAATTAAATAAATAATCTTGAATTTCTATTATGATTTTTTTTATTTTCATTATTCAAAAACAAAATATTATAAAATTTATAAATAATGATCTATAAGAATTCTATCTTAAAATTATCCTTATTGGACAATTGATAAAAGTAGACATTTTCTTCTTATCTCGTCTTTCTAATCAATGTAAAATATGTCTTTTATCTTTTCTATTTTTAGACATTAATTATGCTTATCTCTGAATTTCATTTAATGCAAATTGTGTGAAAATGGCAAACAATTACAAATAATTGAAGTAATTGGAAAATTTATTACATTAACTTAAATTATTAGACAAAACAACTTCGCATACGATTATATTAGAGATACTCGTATAATGGCTGATACTTTTTTTTTTTTACTTTAGATGAATTTATTATGAATAAACTCGTAAGTGAAATTTATATCAACAATAAAATAATTTTTTGCCCAAAAAAATAATCATATTATTACCATTTAGAGCAATACTTCCGAAGTGGTCCATTATTTTTTCGTTATTCCAAAATACACTATCTATCAAGAGGTGTATTAGGATATTAAATTACTCTTGCGATCTATTGTGCTAGTTAGGCATGTCAGATATCATTCTGAATGGAGAGGTTGATTATGTATCCCTTTTTAGACTAATTTAAGAATATAAGAAATCCAAATCATGAGTTTGTTTTCTGACAATCAAGTAAAAGTAGAATTATGTTATACGAAATTAAAAATATACTTTATGGGTAAGAGTTGATTGTATAAAAGTAAATAAAATTCTTTTTAGAAAATTAGGGTGTATCCATCATCATTTACTAATCAATTATCTTTATTTCGATTCTAAATCAAATCAAATCAAACTCATTTAAATGCATTTATTGTTAACTTAATTCAATTGGATTCTACTAAAGTTTATAGTATTAAAGCGATACATTTTCGGCTCAATTCAATATCGAATTTACGATTCCACAAGCGCACACATTTCTACCCTAAAGTGGTCATAATCGGAACAAAAGATTGTATCAAAAGAAAAAAAGGTAAAACTAAACTAGCATTTTATGATTTTTCTATAATAGGAAATTACCCACTAAAAATAGAGAATTTTTGTGGACACGTAGAATGCGAATTCTTATAGAAAATGGTCAACGTTTTAGTTGTAAAATGAAGGTAACGAACGTCTTTTGCGCAATCAACTTAATCATCGAAAGACATCCTTTTGAATGCTTCTAAAATTTGTGGCTCTATCGAATTTGTTGTTCTGAATAGTCTTTCGAATACCGCACAATCGTTCATTGCGACGAATACTAAAATTTGAAAATCCTTCAAAGAATTCACATTCGATAAAAATAAAATGAAATTTTTACTTTTATTAAAACGTTCCATTTTTAAACTATGAGTATTTTTCCTTTTTTTTTTTAAAGCGTTTTACCTTGAACAAGGTAACTAACTATACAAGTACGCCTCTATCGTGATTTACAATTTATGAAAAAATTGAACTTATGAGAATTTTTCCACATCGCCAATCATGTCAACCACATTTCTATATAAGTCTTATATCCACAGAAATATTGTGTGGTGTATTAAATCAATAAATCGTTTTACAACATTGCTTTTATGGATGGAATTGAACATATTCCATCAGATATTGAAAACCACAAATACTCGTCTTTTTAATCCTACCAATATTTTTTCTACATATAGTTCTCTATTGAGATATTCCGAGAAAGCACTTTACATTCAAATATCGTAAAATCTAATACCAAATGCGACATATTATATTTAATGCCAATTTCTTCGACCAACTTAGTGCATACAAATAGTAAGAAAATCAATTCAGTCTAGTTTATAAAAAAAAATATATTTTTATTATGGAAAACGACTTTTATACTTCAACAATCTATTCTGTCTTTAATATACGAGGGTCGTTCAATAAGTCCTTAAGAAAAAGATGGAAAAAAACTGTTTTTTAAAAAAAAAAATTTTTTTTTCTTCAACTTTTTAACTCTATACACCTTTCCAACCGTTTTTCCAAAATTTTTATCCCGTCCCAAAAATAGGATTTTGGAAGTTCTGCAGAATACTAATCTGTTTGAGCAATGACGTCTCCGTTGGAAGTGAACCGTCGTCCGCCAAGCCATTTCTTCAGATTGGGGAAAAGAAAATAGTCACTCGGGGCCTAATCTGGTGAATAAGCGGGATGCTGCAACAATTCCATTCTCAATTCCACAATTTTGGCCATGGAAACAGCTCAGGTGTCCACACGCGCATTGTCCTGATGCAAGAGGATTTTTTTTCTTCTTCAGATGAGGGCGTTTCTCTTTGATTTCCTCACTCAACAGTTGCAATAACGACGCGTAATACGCTCCTGTTATTGTTTTTCCTTTTTCCAAGTAGTCGATAAAAATGATGCCCTGCGAATCCCAAAAGACGGTGGCCATCACCTTGCCGGCCGATGGCACAATTTTTGCCTTCTTCGGAGCCCGTTCACCCTTGAAAATCCACTGTGATGACTGTCTCTTCGTTTCTGGAGTGAAGTAGTGTATCCAGGTTTCGTCCACAGTGACATATCGACGAAGGAATTCGGCAGGATTGCGATGAAAGAGTGCCAACATAGCCTCAGAGTCCACTACACGATTCCGCTTATTCTCCTCTGAGAGCAAACGCGGCACCCATCTTGCCGAAATTTTTTTCACAGACAATTTTTCATGCAAAATTGAACCGACTGTACCTTGTGATATGCCCGTGGCCTCAACTAATTCGCGAACTTTAATTCGCCGATCGTTCAAAATCAGATCGTGGATTTTGTCGATGATTTCAGGAGTAGACACCTCAACTGCGCGTCCTGAACGATGTTCATCTTTTGTGGATGAACGGCCACGTTTAAATTCATTCACCCAATTGTAAACCGTCGCAAACACAGGTGCAGATGTGCCATGAACTGCATCCTACTCGGCTTTGATTTCTTTCGGGCTTAAGCCTTTCAAATGGAGATGTTTGATGACAGCCCTAAACTCGCTTTTTTCCATTGTTATGCACAAATAAATGTCGTTAACTTTAATCGACGATAGAAATTGACCTACGCTATGAATCGAGCTGAAATTTTGACAGCTTTCCTGTCGATAATGCTACTTACAAGAAAAATCTTTACCGACACTACGAGCGCAATTTCTCGGATTTTCTAAGGACTTATTATACGACTTTGTAGGAGTTATAAATAAGAAAAACGAAATATATAGTTCTGACATAATATGTGTTATATTATTTGTTTTTTTTTCGAAGAAAGTCTACTTCGATCAGCCAATCTCCATTTCTGTTCTAGAACAGTTTTCTAACAGTGGCCCCTATTCGTGTGAAAACTTACCTGTCTACAGATGAATCCTGATGTTAATGTACCGCAATGGGAGCAGATAGTTCAAAACAGTTTTTATTAATATGTAATCATTTCTATATATTTTTTCTCTATTTATATAATATTTTCTTTTTACAAAGGATGCAACCAAAAAAAAATTAACTTTACGTTAATGGCCGTGCAATGCCATTTCCATGAATTATTTTCGGTCAAGAGCAAAAATATATCTCGATCACTTAAAATATTTTTTTTTTTTTGCAAGTTCTAAAAAATACTTCAAATTAGACGAAAAACACATTGACTAGTTAAAGCGTGTTACAAAAAAGGAATTCCAATTACATTGCACAGTCAGACAAGCAATAAAATTACTTCTCTTCTAATTCACACCATTTCAAGTTATACATTTTAGGAATGACTATTAAGAAAACCCAAGAAAGAAATGTCATAAAATTATTATTAATACTAATGCATGGTCATAAAATTATTATTAAATGAACCGCAATCAAAATACATGTTCATATATACATGATAGTTAAAAAATTTCACTGAAATCTTTTTCTTTTCTTGGTTAGATAAGTTGCTCTACCAATTTGATTTTCTACGGTATTATAATTAAATTTTTAATGTCATCGGTAATATTTTAATTATTTTCGTATTTAATTTTTATTTATCTTCATAAAGCAATTGAAATATTTTTACGTTAAAAACATTAACAGCAATTTTTTTTTATAGAAATTTAGATTTTAACAAATCATAACACTACCACTAGGATAGGTAGTAGCATAGATTTTTCAACATTTGCGCATGGATACGCGTAATACCTGCGTACATTTTTTTTTTATTTGGCATCAACGTATTTTACAATAGTCTGTTCTGCATTTTTTCTTTTGATTTTTAACTTAATTTTATTAACTTTTATAATACTTTATTTTTAATCAATATAAGAATTGATCGAGAATCAACGTATACACAGCCATCCCCGTTGGAGGTCAAGCTTTTTTTTTTTTTTTCAAAAGGTACTCGACTGGGAGGCTTTCTACCTGTCAGACGAGTTATGCGGGATTTTTACCTCGCTAAAACCTAACCTGTACCTCTTCCCTTTCTCCCGAAACGATGGTTCCCCGGCGGCACTCTTTGTAAATACTACTTCGCCGGGGCAATAGGTCAAGCTAAGACCTCTTCCTTGCTATGGCAAATCATACCATTTATCGTGCTAAGACCTCTTCTTTGCTATGGAAAATTATACCATTTATCGTGCCGTTAGCCTCAATAACCAATTCGTGTTCGCTACGAGACTCTAGATGGCGATCAATTTCGCTACGAGACGCTAGATAGCGCAACAGTCCGAAGTCATTTGAAATTGAACTACTTGACCATCTGACCAGGGCTGCCATAACATATGCGTTATGTTTTCGATTCCCTGGTACATGCAAAGGGATATGATTTATTAGTTGTCATATAATTTCATTAACGATTAATTTACGTTAATTGATGCCCTAAATACGTTTCTTTAAAATTTTCTTGATATAAATGTAGGCAGGTCTGTGCGTATTAAAAAAATGCTTAAAATTTTAGAATGTTTACCTTTTTTTTTAAAAACAAAACTATGCTCTAGAGTCTAAGTAAATTATAAAATTTTTACTTGATTTAATTCTTTTTAAATTCTGACAACAACAGAAAATGTAAATTGTTTAAAAATCTTTTTATTTTAAAAATGAAGAGAATGCTCAATTTACATATTCATTGAACTGTGAAATTGAATTTGTATTAATTAAATTAAAAATATCCTAACAAAACTTATTGTTAATCTTAAAAGACTGACAATAAGACTTTTAAGGATATTTTTAAATTATAAAGAAAAAATTGTAATTTATTAATAGCATACATAAAATTTACATGAAAAGCTTAACTATTGAATAGTCAATCTTATTAATTCTTATATTGTAGATAAAAAAAACATTCTATCGCATTGAAAAGATAATTTAAAAGCGAAGTGCTTTTGTCCTGGAAGCAATTTTTGCTATCGTATTTATTTAAACGTAATTTCCTATTACTACTCCAAAACAGTGATAATAAATCCTCTAAGGCATTGAGCCTATTATTCAAGATCAAATTATATCAATTGCCATAAGCTCTAAAGGACTCTTATTCCTTAATAAATACCATAGTTACCATCATTAATGACTATCGAATATAAGCATTGAATCTTAGTTATAATTTTATTTCATATTATATAATACCTGCATTTTCTTGCAATTAGGCATAAAAAAATTAAAATTCAAATTTAAATTGAATTAAACGTAAATAATTTAAGTATATTCAAAGAGATCCTTAATAATTACTCTTCCAAAAATACTTGGTTTTTGTTTTAAAAATCGATTCTAAAATTAATTATGGCTTAGTATAAAATCTCTCGTAAGTCCATATATTTATAATAATTGTTTAAGCAATTTAACATAAATTAATAAGAATTATTTATAAATTTAACTTAAAATTTGATTTTGCGTTCTTATAATTTAATAATCCATTAATTAACGTTCGCTTAAAAGTGATCACAACTCCTTGTAGTTATTCAGTTTTCCTAACGAAAGAAATAATTTCTAAAATTAATAAATTTCCTAATAAATCTAAGTACTTATATTATAATTTTACATAAGAATATAATTATTAAAATAACTCATTTAAAATTTTAAATTTATTTTATCAAAAATCGCATTTTATCAAAAAATCGCACAGAAAATAATATTTTTTTAATTAGATGCATTTTAGAGTATTAAGTTTTCAAAGTAATTTTAATGAAAGTAACTTTGTTAAATCGAATAAAAGATATATGAAAAAAAACTACTATGAATTAGGGAAAATTTTCATCCTTTCAAGAATATTAATTTTTTTTACTCCAATATCAGCTGAGAATATGTATTTACTTTTCATACTTTAAGTACAATTAATTTTGTAATTGGTTTCGTTAAGTAATATATTTCACATTAGTACAGGCTATTCTGGTAGTTTGTTATATAATAAAATTATATCTAAAAACCAATTCATTAATCTCCAGTATTATTTTTAAATTATAATATAAGTTATACAAATGATCCAGATACACAATCAGTTTATTTTTAATTACTAATAGTCTCTACTAACGAAATTATTTTACACATAATTATTAACATAATTTTTCCTATTTTTTTTTGTTATTCTTAAATAGTCCCTCAAAGTAAACTTAATTTTTTGGCTACAGAAAATATAATTTATGAAAGATTTGACGGGTATTTCGTTACAACATATAATATAAAATTTTACATTTCATAAAGTGCAGAAAATCACAAAAGTAACACATAACATAATATCCCGTCTGATGTATAAATTTAAAATAGTAATTTATTGTATAATGTTATTTTTAAAAATTTACATTATTTCAAAGATTAAAATTTCTACCCAATTTATAACTTGAATCGATTGTCCCTTATACATAAATGACGTTTGCATACAAAAGTAATGCATTAATTTGTGTGCAAATGGCATATTTTCTCTTGTATAATTTATTTAAAATGCATTTTGGGGTAGTTTGCTAAATCTTTGTTTTTCATTAGTTTTCGCTTTTCATGCAAAACGGAACCTGAATACGATTACTGGAGCAAACCTTACCTCCACTAATAGCATTGTGGAGGTGCTACGAGTAAATGAACATTTTCATACTTATTTCATATTGTACAAACATTTTATCATACATAATACTTCAACTCTAATATATAAACCACAAGCTTTTACTATCCACTTAAAACTGTAGCGCCCTTTCACCACCTAAATAAATGCTATTCTGTCCATATGCGTTTACCATGATCCATTTAAAACTGGACAAAAGGTAGCATCCTAGAGCATATAAAAATCTATTATAAATGCAATTTTATAGTATACTCGTATTTTGTGTTTATTTATATTTTATAGGGAATTCCAAAAAATACTAAATGTTTTTACCAAAAAAGCTTTAAAATACAATGGCGTCCATAAAAGTAGCCATTAAAACTCCGTCAAGTGCATTTTGATGTTCTTAATTTTATTTTCACTATATTTAAACACTTATGATTGTGACTTTTTGTAACATAATTTCTAGTCCTTAAAACTATGTAATTTTTTACTCAATAGTAAATAGTATAGATGATATTTTTAAAAAGATATTTCCTAATATTATTAAAAAAATGTGTTTTTTATAACTTTTATCAGTAGAAATATGTTTGCTTTTTTAGAATGAAATATTTTTAGGGAAAGTTAATAATATTAAAAGAATAAGATTAATTTTATGCAATGATCGTTAAAATTTATCTTATGGTCATATTCAGGTGAAAATTAAATTATGGTTTAAGTGAAAAGTAACTATTTTTATTATTAAATATCGGAAACTTATTGCAACATTTTAACATTAATAACCAGTTAAATATAAAATCTATTCTATTTGTAATTATAAGAAAGCTCAAAATTGTATAAGTTCATCAATTTTTATTAGGGCATATTGAAAATTAAAATTATCAAAGCCAATAGTTTTTATAATTATTAACAGTCATAAAAAATTAATCTTTATCCTTGATGTGTTCCTTAATCAACAATAATAATTTCACTGTGCAAAAATCAAAAAATTTGGTATTCATCATTAGAAGCACTTTCCCCTTTAATCAAAAATATATTGTCTTTTTGGTATTCTACAGCCAAACAAAACTAAAGACCTTTTGAAATATCCCTTCATATAACGTCGCTATCTTATTTAAAAAAATTATTTTTAGAAAATAAAGTAACATCGTCGATATTATAGAGAATAATTTTATCATAACGGATAGCTAAGCGTCACATAACTAATATTAATTAGTTGTCAACAGAGGGCACTGATTTTCGACATTCATAGTATTTTACGTAAATTAGAATTTAAAGAGTCGACATATTGTAATTAATGATAATTATGTCGACTCTTTTATTTTTTAATATCGCATGATATAAAACCATTGGGTTGTTCGGAAAGTAATTTCGTTTTTTTTATAAAAATGAAAGGCGATTTTCAATATCTTTTGCCATCTTTCTGGCAGTAGCATGATTACCGCGCTCATAAAATGTTTGTTCTTTGCTGGCAAAAAACTGATCCAAGTGATTTTTTACCTTCTTATTTGAATTAAACATTTTACCGTCTAAAAATTTTGTAGAGAAGCGGAACAAATGATAATCGGAAGGTGCTAGGTCTGGAGAGTATGGTGGGTATGGTAGAATATCCCATCGAAGCTCTAAAAGCTTTTGCCGAGTTGTCAAACGTGTATGTGGCTTAGAATTATCCTATTGGAACACTACACCTTTCCTATTGACTAATTCTGGTCTATTTTCTTCAAGTTAATCATTCAGTTTATCCAATTGATGACAGTACACTTCACAATTGATCGTTGTGTTGCTCAGTAGAAGTTCAAAATAAACGATTCCTTTGAAATCCTACCAAACAGATAGCATAACCTTTTTTTTGATGAATATTAGCTTTCGAAGTGCTTTCAGCCGGCCCATCTTTTCTAGTCCAGGATCTTTTGCACTTAACATTGTTGAAGACAACCCATTTCTCGTCCCCAGTGATGATACGCTTCAAAAATGGATGATTTTCTGGGCGTTTGAGAAGCAAATCACAAACGTCAATACGACAGCACAAATTTTTTTTGCGTAAGAAGATGAGGAACCCATATGTCGACCTTTGAGATTTAATCTAGCCACTTCAAATGATCATGAATGGTCGTATTCGATAAATTTAATCTCTCAGCGATCTCACAAGTTGTTTTTCGCCAGTTTACATCAATTAATGCCTTTATTGTATCTTCATCTATCATACTTCAACTGGCTTTGCAGAACGTGGTGCATCTTCGACATCAAAATTGCCGAATCGAAATTTTACAGACGAGTTTTGGCACTGGCGCTCACTTAACACATCTTCTTCATAACATACACATCGGATAATTTTTTTCTTGCTTAAAATAAAATATGCCAAAAATGCTGTTTTTTACTTTTCATATTTAAAAGTGTATCAACCAAAAACTACTATGCAGAATCAATCAAAAACATGTCAGCTGTCAAAATACATATGATTATGCGGCTTAAGTGTGAAGTTGGTTGTTCAAAAATACAATTAAATCCTCTGTTGGGAAAAAACGAAATACTCCTAGGGTATCTATATTGGAAATAAAAATTATGTTCAATTAATAGTCCCCTAAATGGTAAAGTTCATTAGTACTTACAACTTATTTTCAATTACTAAAAGGAATACGTTTGCTTCAATGCATTTATTATCGAATATTTCAAATAATTATCATTAAAATTCATACAATATAGTTTTTAAACATACTATGACTTTTTGACAATAGTTATAATCTTTTAAAAAATATTAAAAATCTTTAAGAAATCGTCAAGCATAACTGAAAGTACTTAAAATAAAATATTTACTTTGACTAAAAAAAAATACATTCAAAAATGTATTTAAATATTAAATTACAAAATGACTATAAAGATTATAAATAATTCATGGAAAAAATCGTTAAAAATTATATTTCGCTATGGAAATCAACTTGAAAATTCTGTCACTTTATAGAAATGAATTTCACGAAAATGACTGACAAGCAAATCGAATAAAATCCGCAGAGATTAAGTTAAATCGCAAAGTAATAAAAGAATATTTTTCCCTTGTTCTTATTTACGTTGCAAAGCTTTTATTCAAATGTAGAATCATTGTATGAAGTGGGTGGAAAGATATACCCTAATAGAAATTCATTCTAATTCGAATATAATTTATTCGCACGAATTATTCAATTTTGCTTTTTTATCATTTTTCTTATAAAAATTTATATTTTTTTTTCATACGTGTACATGAGTTCATGTTTATATTGAATATTTCTATAAAGAAAAAAAAATCTATAAAGAGGATGTGTCGTAACATTGGAAAAAAATGATAGCTTATTTATTGATAAGTATTATCCTCTTATTCTGGAGTTTGTTGTTTTATCGTCCTACCTATGATATTGTTACTTGGTTATTTGTAAAACGACCAAAATACTTATAAATTTCGGTTTTGTCTTTGACATTATCAAGTTTTGACCTGACAGCTCCTGTCATTTGTTTATGGTTTATAAATGTAAATTTTCTAGTTTTTGTTTACTAAGCATAAAATATCCTATCAGCTGTGGGAGCTTCGCCATTTTATTTTTTGTAAATATTCCATTGGTTGATCGGTTGTACGTTATTTATTTACAATTTGTGGTCGAATTACTATCCTATATCAAAATGGCTTTTAATTTTGAATTAATGTGCTATATCGATAGATGGGAGGTCTATACAAAAACATAATCCGTTAGCACACTGCCAATCCTACCATTTTTAAAAAGAGAAACTCTTTTTTTTTATTTTGCAAATATTTTTACAATTTATTTTCACATTTCCCATAAATTTTTTTAATTTTTTTTTGATATTGCTGAAAGTTTATTTTTTATTTAATAAAAATTCCAACAATTTTTCTACAATTTTATTTTTTGATTGATTAATTTTTAAAATATCCTGTCGGATCCTGTTTTCAACAAAATGCTTAATCAACTGGTAATTTTTTTTCCACAGTTTTTTTATTGCTGGTAGGGTAGAACACATAGGTTGAGAATTTTCTCATCGTAACAGAATCCACATTGGAATGGATAAGCTTATTGAAAATTGCCTCTGTGTATTTCCATACTGTAATTGAAATGAAAAACCATAACAAAATTGTATCGCAAAATATAATCCTTTATGGGAAGTTTTATTAATTTTTTTTTCCCATCTACAACATCAAGTACACCTACAAAGGAAATTGACTTTATCCAAATTCTTTTTTATGTTGCATTTATACAAGAGAAAATTTTTTGGAAATTTAAAATTTTGAGTGGGCTTTACCTAATTGGAAATAGCATATAAATCAACTTTTGAAAGGTCTACTGGTTATTAGTGGTTACTTCAATTATCTCAATTTCAATAATAATCAACCACGATAGAATGTTGCTATTTATTTAAATTAAATTTGCAAAAACTAATTTGTTGGAAATTTCATTTAAAAGAGCTTTAAATTCGGGGCTTGATAAATTTCTAGTTGAATATTTTCTGTTTAATAATCATGAAAAATTTCATATCTAAATTAAATAAGTACAGAGTTTTTCAATAAGAGGAATTTCGTTTTTTTTTTCATATAAAACAAAACTGTTTTATATGAAAAAAAAAACGAAATTCTAAGATTGCACATCTGCATTTCTTGAAATTATCGATTCGCCAAATTTTTTACGCAATAGATCAGTTATGGCATGGGCCGTGTGGCAGGTAGCACTGTCTTGTTGAAACCACATATTCGTTAAATCAATATCTTTCAATTCAGATCACAAAAAGTTCGTTATCATTGATCTATACCGCTCACCATTGACAGTAACGCCTACTCCTTCATCAAACCACACCAAACGGTAACTTTTCCGGAATGTAAAGCTTCCTCGTGAATAATTTGTGGATTGGTTTCAGCCCAGTAATAATAATTTTGCTTATTCACCGATCCAAGAAGATGAAAATACGCTTTATCTGAGAAGAAGAAGTGAACAATCTTTTAATGAATAAATGGTTTATTTGAAAACATATCACTTCTATTGAAAAATTTCTTATATGTTATGTATGGAATAGTAAAGTATAATCTTCTACTTCTTCTATAAACAAGTAACTTATTGTCTGTGCTACTCGTACTATTTAATATTATCTATTGGCTGTAAAATTGGGAAACTGTTTTAAGAGTAAAAGCTGTTATATCGGTCCAGAAGCGTCAGCTCGTAAGCTTAGGCATCTGTCAACAACTCCTCATCATTACATTTGTTACTTTTTATCGGCGTTATATATGTTTTTGTGGGTGAAAATTTGAGCCAAATAAGACTTCATTTGCGGAAACTTTTGTTTTTTGCCTTCAATTCGAAAAAATCTACGGCTGAGGCTCTTGAATGATTGCAGAAATGCTACAAAAGTAATGATTTTGACGCGAAAGACAAGAGCGTCCCGAAAGTTGAAAGACGTAGAATTCGAGGGATGAAGGTCCATGTAAAATAATTTAATTGGTTTTATTCCTATATATGTTATATATACCGCTGAAAATTATCATCTTATTTTATTTTTGATCATACCTTATTTTAACTTTGTATCTATTAGAATTATCATTGTTTTCACAGAGAACTACACTGAAAAACTCACCTGAATCTAACATTAATGTTAGGAAAATTAAATAAGCGCAACTAGTTGAACTTATTTAATAACAATAAAACTAACGAAATATTAGATAAACTAATTCTTGAGCGATGACAGAAAAGCATAAATAATTTACCGAATAAATTTAATGATAATTAAATTGATTAATTATTTATTAGTGACCATATGCGTGACAATAATAAGTAAAATATTTTCAGTTTGTCAGTAATGTCATCACTATTAAATGATGAAGTATGTTAATTGACGAATATTATTTAAACGACCAGAATTAAATAAAATATTAATGTTTATTGATTTCATTAATTTGGAATATTGTTATTATAAAATGGGTACATTAACAATTTTACTTGGTATACTTTGTAACCATAAATTATAGAGTATTTGTCATTTATTTATAAATAAAATAGAAATTTTGAATACGAATTTTCAATAGAAAGAAAGATTTTATATAAATCTATCCCTGATACGAGGGTCGTTCAATAAGTCCTTAGAAAATCCCAAAAATTGCGCTCGTAGTGTCGGTAAAGATATATTGTGTGTAAAATTATCGACAGGAAAGCTGTCAAAATTTCAGCTCGATCCATAGCGTAGGTCAATTTCTATCGTCGATTAAAGTTAACGACATTTATTTGTGCATAACAAAGCAAAAAATCGAGTTTAGGGCTGTCATCAAACATCTCCATTTGAAAGGCTTAAGCCCGAAAGAAATCAAAGCCGAGTTGGATTCAGTTCATGGCACATCTGAACCTGTGTTTGCGACGGTTTACAATTGGGTGAATGAATTTAAACGTGGCCGTTCGTCCACAAAAGATGAACATCGTTCAGGACGCCCAGTTGAGGTGTCTACTCCTGAAATCATCGACAAAATCCACGATCTGATTTTGAACGATCGGCGAATTAAAGTGCGCGAATTAGTTGAGGCCACGGGCATATCACAAGGTACAGTCGCTTCAATTTTGCGTGAAAAATTGTCTGTGAAAAAAATTTCGGCAAGATGGGTGCCGCGTTTGCTCTCAGAGGAGAATAAGCGCAATCGTGTAGTGGACTCTGAGGCTATGTTGGCACTCTTTCATCGCAATCCTGCCGAATTCCTTCGTGGATATGTCACTGTGGACGAAACCTGGATACACTACTTCACTCCAGAAACGAAGAGACAGTCATCACAGTGGATTTTCAAGGGTGAACGGGCTCCGAAGAAGGCAAAAACTGTGCCATCGGCCGGCAAGGTGATGGCCACGGTCTTTTGGGATTCGTAGGGCATCATTTTTATCGACTACTTGGAAAAAGGAAAAACAATAACAGGAGCGTATTATGCGTCGTTATTGCAACGGTTGAGCGAGAAAATCAAAGAGAAACGCCCCCATCTGAAGAAGAAAAAAATCCTCTTGCATCAGGACAATGCGCGTGTGCACACCTGCGCTGTTTGAGAATGGAATTGTTGCAGCATCCCGCTTATTCACCAGATTTGGCCCCGAGTGACTATTTTCTTTTCCCCAAACTGAAGAAATGGCTTGGCGGACGACGGTTCACTTCCAACGAGGACGTCATTGCTCAAACGGATGAGTATTTTGCAGAACTTCTGAAATCTTATTTTTTGGACGGGATAAAATTTTTTTTTTAACTAATTTATTTTTGCAAAATAGTTCCTGTATCTTTAAAGTGTATGTTTTTTGTCCACATAAAAAAAATAAAACTTTCATTTTTATTATAACTGGGGAAAAATGTTCCTCAAAATAAAAAAACAAAAACGATATCAGAAAATAGTTTAGAGCAACTTTTATTTAATATTTATTTTTATCTGAAAATATGTTTCATAATAAATATGCAAGTTGCGATTTTTTGTATCTCCACTTGAATATACTTTTTATAAATTTTTTTCTCTACAAAATCTTTTGAAATTTTATAAATTTTCTTCAGAATTTCATATTAGTGTTCAACTTGCCAAATATTAATTTTTCATACTTTTTTATTATCAAAAAATAGTTAACGAGGACTTTTTTTTCCAAAATTGAAAAGACAAAGTTTTGTGTATGCACCTTAGGGAGCTAGTTTGAAAAAGTTTACTAGCTGAAACGTCAGTTTTTCAAACAAAAACTGCATTCTTGCTTATTATTCTTGTTCCTTACCAATTTTCTACTTGTTTGAAAGTAAAAATACGTTTCATATAGTTTTCAAAAAGTTCAAATAGTTTCCACGTAAAAATGTTTGCAATATTGTTGAAAATTTTCAATGAAAACGTTTTGTAAATTTTTTCAAAGAAAATGCAGATAGCTTTTGTATATGAAATTATAGTGTAAATTTTGAGGAATTTGCTAATTTTGTATCGCCTTAAGAATAAAATTAATTTTATAGTGAAATCTATTTATTTGATGCCTGTTTTTATACACAACAAGTCTTCTGTAAAATTGTCAAGAGCTTTGTAGAAAAAACTTGAAAATTATACGAATAACGACCAGACAAACAATTACAAGGACATAATAACCTTTAGTTATAGAAAATCTACAATATATATACCAAATATATATAGATTTTCTATACCACGAGGTTATGTTCAAAATAATTTATTTAATAATAAAAATATTGCCAATTTATTATTATGCTAAATAACGATGTTGTTAATTATATTAACTAACAAACTCATATGAATGATTTGATGAATTATAAAAAATTACAGCTATTTATATTTGGAACAAGACAATTTATTCACTTTTACTATTTTTCATGTAGAAAACACAATAAAGATACGAGCATACTTTTAGGAAATATAATAATTCATACAGAAATTTGCAATATATTATTTGACAGGGTTTATATTTATTATATAATCTAACAAATGACTATAAATCTGCTAATTAATATAGAACACGCTCCATAAATGTGGAAAAATACTCTTAAAATTACGTATGCGCATATTTTGATTATTTATTTATTGATTTTTTTCTAGTTAAAGAAGTTAACAATAGTAAATTTAATTCAAAATTGATTTTAAAAATAACGAAAAATTATTATTTTTGATACGACATAAAATTTTATTATTTAAAATTTCGTCGCATTTTTTTTTAATTTCTATAACACGTTCTGGCAATTTATACATTGAAAAAAAATTAATGGATAAATTTTCCAATTTAATTGAAATTTTGGTTTAATTTAAAAAGAAAAAACAATTAAATATTGCTTTAAAGAAAAACTAAAAACAATTTCAGTTTCAGTAAAATGGTGCCAAAATGAGTGTAACATTTTCCAAAATAATACGAGGTCTGTTCAAAAAGTATCGCGAATTTCGAATTTCCGCGGGTTACGTATATTCGATTTTCGATTTTTTTTGTGGCGTTATGTTGGTATTCAAGTTTCTCACTTATGCCGAAAAGTTCGGCCATTTTGAATGTTCAGTTAATTTATGACAGCTGCTTTGCTTGCACGTGTTTTGGCTCGTCTTCGATTTTTGTCCATTCCAAAAAATGGATCAAAGAATCTATTTCGGGAACAAGAAAAAGTCACAGGGGGCCAGATCTGGGGAATACGGTGGCTAGCGCATTATTAGGGTGTTGTTTTTGGCCAAAAATTCGTGCACAAGCAACGATGCATGAGCAGGGGCATTATCATGGTGCAAAAGCCAATTTTTGTGCTTCCACAAATCCGGGCGTTTCTGGCGGATTGCTTCACGCAACCGTTCTACCCTGTGACAAGAACTCATGATGCACCATGCTCCTGCAATCGAAGAAAACTGTAAGCAAAACCATCACATTCGACCGAACTTGGCGCGCTTTTTTCGGTCTTGGCTCGTGCGGCAGCTTCTATTGGGATGATTGAGCTTTGGTTTCCACGTCATAACCATAAGCCCATGATTCATCACCAGTTATCTGGATCAAATTTGGGTCGTCGCGGACAGAGTCTAACCGCTCCTTAGCAATGTTAATGCGATGCTATTTTTGGTCGAAAATGGGTTAAAATCTAAAACGAGTCACAACACGTGCAAGCAAATCAGCTGTCAAAAATTAACTGAACATTCAAAATAGCCGAACTTCTCGGCATTAGTGAGAAACATGAGTACCAATATAACGCTACAAAAAAATCGAAAATCGAATATACGTAACCCGTGGAAATTCAAAATTCGCGATACTTTTTGAACAGATCTCGTATATATATACAATATAATCAAAAGAAAATATTATAAAGTCTACTATTTTTGCGCTTTTAATTTTAAGGAAATAATTTTTTTAAAGTATTTTTATTGTAAATTCAATAATTTAAATGTGGCCTTTTGCAAAAGTTCTTCTTATGTTTGAATTTGTTGAAATTTTCCAATATTTTGACGTAACTCCCATTGCAGCCAGTATCCTATACTGTCTAATATAAAATATCAGATATTGAATGAAATGCCCTTATAATAATAACTTGTATTTTACTTCAATATAACTGTGGTTATAAAAATATATCTTAAAACTTGAAAAGTTGTTTATTTGTTATACGAAAAACCTATTTATTTAAAAATATTTAAAACCAGAGTCTTAAAGTTTCCAAGCTTTATTAAAGCAGTTCAAGTTTTCTAAGCCAGCAATAGTCAGATTTTTTGTAGAAAACTTTTATTAAACGACCTTAATTCAGTAATATTAACAGCTACTATTTCCAAGCAATGATGTGAAGTTTTTCTTAGCTTCAATTATTTATAATAAAAATTGCATAGTGCAAGATTAATCTTATTCTTTATTAGTAAAGATTCAGGATATATATGATCTATCTATGTATCTATTTTCCTTTTAACATTCATTCTTCTAAGCATGGGGACCTTTTTAATATTATTCTAATTACATTTGTATCGGCATTATAAAATCGTGTTTTTATCCTCGTTTAGCAGATGATCGGTTCGTTGCACCACAGGCTGCAGCTATCCTACTGCTTATTTTTCGTGCAGTTTGGTGCATTGCCATGATATGTGCAGCCATTATGTCCATTTCGGGTTGTTGTCTTCGACCAATACGGGTGCTTATCTACGATTGGTCTTTCTCCCGAACGCTGGTATTGATATTTGCGTGTTCCTGATGGCTTATGTCTTTTTTAAGGATATTTTTTCCGCACTTTTTGTTAAAGAAAGGATAAGGGGATAAGGAAATTAAAGTAGAATGAATAGCAAAGTATTTTATGTTTTTTGAAAATTTGCGTAGGATCAAGCCTCCTACTGAGGGACCTCTTGGACGGTAGTAAATGACGCTAACGACTGTGCTATTTTTGTTTAAGTATAACAATTCTATATAATCTTGAGAATTGTAAACGAAATACCTATTCCTCTAAATAAAATTTCTAATATTTGAAAGAATTACTAGTATTAGAAAATAAAATTAAATAATAAATAAAAAAATTTTAATGCACTATAAATTAATTTTACAATGTATTTTAACATAAATAGCAATAATATGGTAGGATAAACTTTAAATAGTTATTATACATGATTACGAAAAAAACAAAGTTTTGTAGTTACTGCAATATAAAATATTTAAACTAACTATATCGAAGCTTATATACGTAATACCTAAAAATTCGTACTTTCTGATGTATAAGAGCGTATGCAAAGAATATTACTAAAAGGAGAAAATTTCTACAAGAGAAAATTTAAAAAGGCTTCTTTCTTCATAAGACTTTCTTAATAGATACTGTTGAAGACCAATTTGTAAATTTTGCTAAAGTAGGAATCTTAGCAAATAAAATCACAAGAAATTTTATGTAGCTTTAGAAATATTTATAGAGTTTGAACGAGTCGTGCAAATTTTCTTGTAAAAGAGTCTAGAACAATTTCAATAGCATTTTAGTTGCCTTCGTTCGAGTCCTTGACGAAATGCTTAATTTTTTAGACAATAATTTTCTAGTTTCTTATACAAATATTTCATACAAAAATAAATTTTAAAGGATCAAAACCTTCATATTTTTATTTTTACCAGTGCATCAAAATTTAATTTAAAAAAAAAAAACTAAAGGAATAATATCAATTTTGCATTATTAATACTTTTATGGTGATCACAAGTGTAAAAAAAACATTAATTTAATTCTAAAATAAGGATATGTATTTAATTAGAAGAAATAAATAAATTAATTCAAATAAACCTTTATAAAGTGAGAATACCCAAACAATACTTGTACAGATATATTGAGTTTTTTTTTTCTTATATAGATATATTATTAGTATTATTATACTCTTTTCATTTTGAATCAAAGAAACATAAGAAAAATACTTTTATAGACTTGAAGGATAAACATATTGAAAAAAAAATACTAAAGCAAAAAAATAAACAAAATCAAGTTGATCGTTGTGTAATCTTTATTTCTAAGAAAAACTAAAGAATTTCCTTCTTACAGTAATCGTATTTGATTCGTTAAATATTATTGTTCAATTTTGTAAAACTGTTTTCTAGGCTCAAAATGCTATTCTTTAATATTGGTTCCTATAGTTGAAAGCATCTGCACTTAAATATATACTTTTTAAATCCATGTTGAAAGCATTTAAAAATTACCAAGAATTTAAAAGGATCAACTACAATTGTTTTACTTTTGATTCGATGATACTTGGGGATTTCTTGGAACTTTCATTTGAACTGTTTTAAATTTGCATTGTAAATAGGATATAAGTTACTCAATTCAATTTGAACTATGAAAATTAATCGAAACTCCAAATTGATAATTGTGATCAGTTGTGTAACAATACAAATACTACGAGGGTCGTTTAATAAGTCCTTAGAAAAAAATAGAAAAAACCTGTTTTTAAAAAAAATTTTTTTTTGTTTTTCAACACAATCTCCTTTTAGCTCTATACACTTTTACAACCGTTTTTCCAAAATTTTTATTCCGTCCAAAAAATAGGATTTTGGAAGTTCTGCAAAATACTCATCCGTTTGAGCAATGACGTCCTCGTTGGAAGTGAACCGTCGTCCGCCAAGTCATTTCTTCAGATTGGGGAAAAGAAAATAGTCACTCGGGGCCAAATCTGGTGAATAATCGGGATGCTGCAACAATTCCATTCTCAATTCCACAATTTTTGCAATGGAAACAGCGCAGGTGTGCACACGCGCATTGTCCTGATGCAAGAGGATTTTTTTCTTCTTCAGATGGGGGCGTTTCTCTTTGATTTCGTCGCTCAACCGTTGCAATAACGACGCGTAATACGCTCCTGTTATTGTTTTTTTCTTTTTCCAAGTAGTCGATAAAAATGATGCCCTGCGAATCCCAAAAGACCGTGGCCATTACCTTGCCGGCCGATGTCACAGTTTTTGCCTTCTTCGGAGCCCTTTCACCCTTGAAAATTCACTGCGATGACTGTCTCTTCGTTTCTGGAGTGTAGTAGTGTATCCAGGTTTCGTCCACAGTGACATATCGACGAAGGAATTCGGCAGGATTGCGATGAAAGAGTGCCAACATAGCCTCAGAGTCCACTACACGATTGCGCTTATTCTCCTCTGAGAGCAAACGCGGCACCCATCTTGCCGAAATTTTTTTCACAGACAATTTTTCATGCAAAATTGAAGCGACTGTACCTTGTGATATGCCCGTGGCCTCAACTAATTCGCGCACTTTAATTCACCGATCGTTCAAAATCAGATCGTGGATTTTGTCGATGATTTCAGGAGTAGACACCTCAATTGGGCGTCCTGAACGATGTTCATCTTTTGTAGATGAACGGCCACGTTTAAATTCATTCACCCAATTGTAAACCGTCGCAAACACAGGTGCAGATGTACCATGAACTGCATCCTACTCGGCTTTGATTTCTTTCGGGCTTAAGCCTTTCAAATGGAGATGTTTGATGACAGCCCTAAACTCGCTTTTTTCCATTGTTATGCACAAATATGTTAAATGTCGTTAACTTTAATCGACGATAGAAATTGGCCTACGCTATGGATCGAGCTGAAATTTTGACGATAATGTTACTTACAAAAAAAAATCTTTACCGATACTAATTTATTGGATTTTCTAAGGACTTATTGAACAACCCTCAATTGGGCGTCCTGAACGATGTTTTTTTAGCATATTTATTCAAAATTAATTTGAGAATTTTAATAAAAACGCTTATTTATTATATCCGGAATGTTTAAGGAAACAAAAAATAAATAAAAAATATTTGATAAGGATTTATTGGTGCATAATATATAAGGAAGTTTTGTTATCTGAGCCTATAAAATTATCGGCAAGTATTTTACAAAAGTTGATATAGACTTTTCGGAGAAAATACTCCGAATATATTGCAGAAAACGAAAAAAGATTTTAATCCAGATTATAATATTTTAAGCTTATATTAAATTCTAAAGTAAAATGATTTCTTTTCATTTCATATGATAAAAAATATTTTTGGTGGATTATTTTTTAAGCTAATTTCATTTAAGATATACCTGTCAAGTTGTGTGTAGATAAAGCTAATTATACATCTTTTAGTTTGATAATAGAATGATAATTTAGCTGATATATGAATGTAGACAATGCTTTGCAGCCAATGATTAATATATGAATGTAGACAATGAAACTATATACATACCTTAGCGGACATAAGTATAAAAATTACTTAGGACAAAAACTGCAAGAATTTAAATAATAACATTTTCTGGTTTTTATTAAAAATTATTTATTGAAACGTACATTCTTTACTAGTTTCATATTTTTAATAAAGAACAGAAAATAAAATATCCAAAATGGAATGAATTAAAAAAAATTTAAAGTGATTTTAAAAAATTATCATGAGATTATCATAATTGTTGTGGGAATAATATTGATAACTTTAAGATTTATTGAACTATTTGCACCAAAGGATGAAGACTATAACATATACTACAAGTACGTGTATCTAAACTTTGAATGTAATCAATTATAAATTTTCACACCTTTGGTACTCGTTTCTAGCAAAACCTTCTTATATGGACTACTATAATCATATAAGTGTATATCGTTGCAGGTATCTAACTTTTGTTATCTGTACAGTCTAAACTTTGCAGAGTTATTCCAAAGTACATAACATTTATCAAAGCTTATAAAGATTTATGGATTCAACGCTGTTGTTTGTTGTTAGCTGAAAAGAATATTGTCTAGGGAATCGGTTTTCTGTTATTCGGAAAATTTTAATCAGAAGCAATTAAGGCATGTTGGTTTATTGCTCATTTGTACTACGATATTTGTAGAACATTAGTACTAATAACATACTCGAATATATTTACTTCTAGTATATATATATACTTTATATATTATCATTAAAAATTTATTTGAATCTGCGTTCTACTCTTTTTATCATAATATACCATAATAGAAAGTATTATCTCATAATCTTCGAATTAAACTTTAAAGAAAGTTTATACAGATAAAGGCAGACAAATTATTGTATTTATTTGGGAAAATATAAGAAGAGGTAATGTTTTGAATATTTCTAGTTTAATAATATTATTTATTTGTTTATTTAACTTATTTTTAATTATATAAGTTTTTTTATGTTAATTAAGTAAAAAAAAAATTTTTTTTGAGTTAAAATTTTATATACCACATGGTGAGTTAAAAAATCATCTGTTGACTTAAAATTTCATATATCTCATGGTGTGAAATCTCAGGAACCCCCTTCCTACTATTTATTTTTTCATATAGAAATATTGCCCTCTCAGAATCTTATTTCCAAGTAAAAATACAAACTTTAACCTATCACCTATCACAGCTGGTCTTCCACAGGGCGCTTCAATAGGACTGCAGATTATCTTTTTTAAATCATAGATACAACTTTTTTTTTTCTTCTATTTTATCGTATTCTGCAGTTAATGATAATCATGTAAATGAAATCCGCCAAAAGCTCATCACTACTCCTCCGGGAACATAGGATGGATGTGCCAAATTTTCAATGATTTGTAGCATAGTTCGGATTATATCTCACTTACTAGTGGTATAAGCATAAATCCGCTGTTTGGTCATAGATGGCGTGAGTGAGCGTATTAAGCTACCATGGGCACGCCATACTTTTTTTATGAGTTTGACATCTGTCAACATTAATCAGTGTACATTGTCAGCAATTTCGTACAGCAAAAACAACTTTTCCTTTGGTAATCATGTCTAGTTTTGTGCCAGAAAAAGAGCGTATGCGGGAAGCTCTGCTTTTTGGCTTCAATTTGAAGAAATCGGCTGCCGAATCGCATTGAATGCTTATGGAGGCCTATGGTGACAGTGCTTTATCGGAAACAACGTGCCGAGATTGGTTTCATCGGTTCAAAGACGGCAATTTTGACTTGTGGGATAAGAAGTGTGAAAATCGGCCTAGGAAGTTTGAGGACTATCAATTGCAGGCTCTTTTGGACGAAGACGATACCCAATCGCAAAAAATTCTCGCGGAGCAGTTGGGTGTTACTCAACCAGCCATTTCCATGCATCTGCGTGCCATGGGGAAGATTGAAAACATCGGAAAATGGGTGCCGCATGAATTGAACGATATGTAGATGGAGCGACGCCAAAACACATACGAAATCTTGCTCGCCAGACAAAAAGAAAGTCGTTCCTGCATCGGATTGTGACAGGCGATGAAAAGTGGATATATTTCGATAATCCTAAACGTATGAAATCGTGGGTTGATCCCGGCCAACCATGAACAACTTCACCAAGACCAAATCGCTTCGAACGGAAGACGATGCTGTACGTTTGGTGAGATCAGCAGGGTATCGTCTATTATGAGATGTTGAAACCTGGTGAAACTGTCAATGCCCACCGCTACCACCAACAACTGATCAAATTGCACCGTGCTCTGCGTGAAAAAATGACGGATTATCAACAAAGAAATGACAAGCTGATTTTCGTCCACGACAACGCACCATCGCACACGTCAAAAATGGTACAAAACTACTTAGAGACACTTAACTGGGAGGTGCTACCTCACCGTGCTTATTCACCAGACCTAGGCCCTTCCAACTACCACCTGTTTTCTTCGATGAGCCACGCGCTCGCTGAGCATCACTTCGATTCCTACGAAGACATCCGAAACTGGCTTCATGAGTGGTTTGCCTCGAAAGAGAAGGATTTTTTTTGGCGAGGTATCCACAAATTGCCTGAGAGATGGGAAAAATGTGTAGCTAGCGAGGGCAAGTACTTTAAATAAATTTGTTTTTACTTTCTATGAAAAAAACATGTGTTTTTTTACTAAAAAACAGCGGATTTAAGCTTATACACCTGGTATAGCATCTATGATTTCATCTTTCAGCTCTAGAATCATCCAGATCTCATCGACATACACATATGGCTTACTTTTTACGTAATCCTAGAGAAAGAAATACTATGGTGATAAATAGAAAAATTTTCAGCATCCAGGAAATTTCGTTCGCTATAAGGCCAATATTTTATGCACTATATGACAAGTGACACTATCCTGTTGAACCATTCTACATCACCTAACTTCCACAGTATTACTATAACTCTGCCAGTCCAAAAACTACACGAAACTGTAACTTTTCTGGGTGAAATGAATTGATCTTGAAT
Source organism: Atherix ibis (assembly GCA_958298945.1). Taxonomy (NCBI): domain Eukaryota; kingdom Metazoa; phylum Arthropoda; class Insecta; order Diptera; family Athericidae; genus Atherix; species Atherix ibis. The sequence goes on from OY282607.1 coordinate 70,889,757, forward strand.
AACATGTGGATTTTCAGTACCCCAACTATGACAGTATTGCTTTTTAAAATACCTGTTTACGTTGAAATGTCCCTTAATGGCCATGATGATTTTTTCTTGACAAATCGCCATCAACTGCTTGTTGTTTAAGCATCCAATTGGTAAATATTCGGCCATGCAAATAGCTTTTAAGCTTCAACACCCGTGTCACTTGAATTTTGTTGGCATGTAAAAATAGGTCTTTTGTTAAAATTTCCGGAATGGTGCTATAGGAAAGGTTGAATTGCTGTACACGTCTATGAATTGATGTTCTCGGGGTCTGGACCACACTTTGTTCCATAGCAGAAATATGTTCAGCCAAACGATCAGAACAAAGAGGCACTGGTATTCCCATATTTTGTAATAACCTAGGGTTCTTGGAATTTCTGCACCAAATGGTTTATTTGTGTCGAAGATGTCCGGTTGTATTGACCGTAAAATTCACAAAATGCATTTCTTGCAGAACAACGGTTTTTATAAACCGTTTAATCACTTCCATGAGTTTTTTAACAATGAATCGCTCCATAACTAAATTTTCCTAAGCCTGTACATGATAATTACTAAAAAAAATAATAACATCTGAGAAATAATTGCTGTCAAAGATCTCAATTATTATTATTGAATAATCCTTTGGTATTTTCGGTTCTAGTTGAAGCACAGTTTTTCCTTGAGCTATATCCAGGCCCTTCTTTCCATATAAGGTGGTAGAATGGCGTTTCGGCAACTTTTTTCAAATTAATACACAACAATACTAGCTCCGTAAACATATTTTCCGACCAGAACAAGGGCCCAAATACTTAATATATTAATTACTTTGCGAAATTCAAGTATTTCCACTACCTAATTTCCATATTATCCCCGAGCTGATATGATAAGTACAAAATAGAGGAGACTTTCCTCGTTTTTTTCAAGTAGTGAATTCCGGTACCTTTTCTTAAAAAAACTGAATTCCCGCACCCTTTTCTTCATAAAATAGCCCTTGTTATATCCCTATAAATTCCTTAATTATGAGTACATTGAAAAAACATATGAATTTTAATTAAAAAAGTCATATTATTTTTACATACAATTGAATTCCATTTACTTTGAAGTACTTAGTATACTTAGAATGATATAAAATTTCTGATTAAGATTAAAATTAAGATAATTTTTTTAAATTTTTAATTAACAAATAATTTTCTTAGCAAAATTAAGAATATTATAAAATGAAAATTATCACCGTAACAATCAGATCCCAAAAAAAAAATCAAATATTTTTACCATACAATTTATTTAGCTTCAAGCAAACATACCATATTTGCTTGAAGCCCATTACATAAAATTCGACTTTATTATCTGAAATTAATTCATTAAATTAATAATATAATGACAAAATTCAATAAATAATAAATAAATTCAACTTTATTAAAAGAAAAATTATTACTTTTATTTTTATATTTTTATCACATTATTAAATATTTACAAACATAGACGATTGCTTTACGATTTGCCCTAGACAAAGAAAATATTCTACGTTACTCAGTGTCTGGTATATAAAAAAGAAACTTTTTGCGTACAAGAATATATATTGAAGTTCTCTACTCCCTAAATTCACTCTATCCTAGGATAAATTACCATTTATCACATACTTTATGATATCGAAAATGGTTACATTTTTCTGTTTTATCTTCAGAGACTAAAACAGCTGCAAGCAGATAAAGTTCTCCGCAAGTCTTTAGTAGTTTTTATACTTAAATTTCCCTTTATGATGCTTTGTATATTCATATCTATTAGTGCAGATATATATGCATACATACATATTAACACATGTACTCTTTTGTGGGTATATGAGCATATCCTTCATTATATTCAACTTGGGGTAATAATAATAAAAAATCTCTTATTATGATAACTTGTCAAAGATCCTGTAGGTTTTGGTGGAACGAAAGATGAACAGACACTATTCCCATAATAAGTATTTTGTAGTTTTGCTTTTATGACCGCAGTAAAAGCAGATTTGTTCACGTCCTTGCCCGTATTTTATTCAACATTTCAAATATGTACGTAAGTGCTAGAATTTGTCAATATACGAACACTAAACATTAACATTAACTATGCTATTATAATTATGCTTGAATTTATCATTTATCACGTTTTTCGAAGATATGCGCATACACATAGTAGAATGGTTTGGAAAATTTTATTAAAACAGAACCGAAACTGAACTCACACTATCAGCGAATACTCCCTTAAGTAGATCTCAAATTGCTCGAATGAGCCGTCTTTATTGAATAAACTTAATTTCTGTGAATTTTCTAATATGTATTTTGTAATTAAAATACTTCATAAACATTCGATATTGGCTTAAAAATAAATATTTCTTTTCAATTTTACTCTGTCTATAAAAATATATATAGTTTAATTATGAAAATATTTAATTATTATATGAAAATTGATAGAAGAGTTTTTATACACAAAAAAAATATTTATCATATCAGAAATAGTGCTTGCTAACATTTTTTTATATGTACTTTTTCTATTAGTTTTTTTAAAATTATTTATTTATTCATGAATATCTATTTTGTCCCCTTTAAAGTAATCCCCATCAGATACTATACACTTGTGCCAACGTTTTTTCCAATCCTCGAAGCACTTAAAAAAATCATTTTTTGTGATCTTTTTCAGCTCCTCCTTCGATGCGGTATTTATCTCCTCAATCGTTGCGTAGCGTCGTCCTTTCATGGGGCTCTTCAGTTTTGTAAACAAGAAAAAGTCAAGGGGGCCAGATCTGGGGAATACGGTGGCTGTGGCATTATTAGTGTGTTGTTTTTGGCCAAACATTCGCGCACAAGCAACGATGCGTGAGCAGAGGCGTTATCATGATGCAAAAGCCAATTTGTGTTCTTCCACTTGTATTACCTGCAAGTTATACGCAACTTGCGTATAACTTGCAGGTAATATTCCTTATTGACCGTTCTACCTTGTGGCAAGAACTTATGATGCACCGCGCCCATGCAATCGAAGAAAATTGTAAGCCAAACCGTCACATTCGCCCCGCTTTTTTCGGTCTTGCCTCGTGTGGCAGCTTCCATTGGGATGATTGAAGTTTGGTTTCCAAATCATAATCATAAATCCACGATTCGTCACCAGTTATGACCTTTTGGAGCAAATTTGGGTCGTCGCGGACAGAGTCCAACAGCTCCTTAGCAGTGTTAATGCTATAGTATTTTTGGTCGAAATTGAGCAATTTGGGTACGAATTTCGCGGCGACCCGTCTCACGTCCAAATCATTGGTAAAAATGGAATGGCACGAGCCAAGTCCTCAGCAACTTCTCTAACGGTGATTCAACAATTGGCCAATACTATTTTCTTCACGTCATCAATATTTTCGTCTGTTATTGACGTGCTCGGGCGTCCGGCACGCTTTTCGTCGTTCACATCTTCTCGGCCCTCTGAGGACATTTTCTACTACCGATAAACGTTGCTTCGGTCCAAGGTAGCTTCACTATAAGCCACAGTCAACATTTGGACTGCGTCCGCGCAATTAATTTTGTTTTTCACATAAAATTTGATACAGATTCTTTGATCCATTTTTTGGAATGGGGAAAAATCGAAGACGAGCCAAAACACGTGCAAGCAAAGCAGCTGTCAAAAATTAACTGAACATTCAAAATGGCCAAACTTGTCGGAATAAGTGAGATACATGAGTATCAACATAAAGCTACAAAAAAAATTGAAAATCGAATATACGTTCCCCGCGGAAATTCAAAATTCGCGATACTTTTTGAACAGACCTTGTATACGAGTACAATAATATAGAAAGTTTTTCTTACAAAGCTTTGCAAACTTTTCCATTGATTTGAGACATTTTGACCAAAAATTCTACTATGTATAATAGTGAATTTGAATTTATTTTCTTTGATATTCGGACACGTGATATTGTTGTTACCTAAGATAATTTTTTGAATTTTACTATAGAAATGGTACTAACCCAGAATCTTATTTTGTTTCTGGTATAGAAATTGAACAATTTTGGGTTCTTGCCAAAAAATATTGCTGCTGTAGAAGAAAGTGTCGATTAGGATCCGACAATATCAATTCGTCGGCATCAAAAGAATTGGCCTTTTCCTATAGAACGGCTCCGAAAATTTTAATAAAAGACCACTTAAACGCATATGTTACGAAGCTGAACTGTCGTAGTTGTGTTCGGCCTCACTTGCAACATCTACCGGGGTGCGTGGCCGGTTTAATTGGCATGCTGGTGCGAGTATTTTGCAAAGAATTGGGCCTTCGATCCAGAGCGGTGAAAGTCCTATACAAGGGTATGTTTGTTATGTGTGCAATGTATGCGTCATGTGTATGGGCTGACATTATGCGCCTCCAGTATGCAAGGGTGGGCATAAATTCAGTTCAGCGTCTGACTTTGTATGCATGTTTGAATGTATGTAGAACCGTGTCAACCGAGGCAGTGCAGGTTCTCATGGGAGAAATTTCATTGGACCTGGAGGTGCTGCATAGAAGCATCCACTACCGTCTACGATGGGGCATCCCGCTTGCTGATTGTCCGGCTACGAATGAAGAGCTTCAGGTCCTGAACAGAATGTATGAAATTTGGCAACGTCGATGGATGAGAGTGTGAATGGCAGATGGACGCACATGTTCATTTTGGATGTGTGCTTTACATCTGCCTATGGGTTTGAATTTGGTCTGTACCTTGGGCATTTACTCACGGGACACGGCAGTATGAATGTGTTCCTGTAAAGGCGTGGGCTGGCTGCGGTGGCTAGATGCCCTTGTGGGGCGGTGGAGAAGGGTGCCAAGCACCTTCTCATTGACTATGGCCTGTACGGGGATTAGCGTGACTTAGATGCATGTGGAATCATGGTGAATGATGAGGGTATGGGTGTGAGTATGAGGGAGAGGTATGAATGCCTTGAGTGTGTGAATGATACGCAAGGTAGTATGGTTCGTGAATGAGTGTGTGAATGATACGCAAGGTGGCTACAAAAGGGGGAAAGACAAAGGTCGATTCCGTTTGTACTTTCGGGTCTTGGCGAACCCGCGTACCTAAGCTGGCTTAGCGGTGCCTAGTGATTTACAAGATTCGTGACCATAGCTCAATGAGCGGAGTACAAACCGAAGTAGTCTTGAAACAAAAATTAGTACCACAGGAGTCGGGGTGCCCCATGGTGTTAAAACACACTGTGACCGACAATGGTGAGGCGCCTTAGGCAGCAACGTAGTGGCTGTGGTTAATACTCATATCGCGGTTACAGTCTACGGATCGCTGGTGGGAGATACTGCTAATTATCTCGGGCACTGTTACTGCTTATAACAGTAGAGGTTTATATAGTCCTCGCCACTGACAGTTGGAGTAATCAGCTTGTAACTGTTGCTGACTGTAAACTACCAGTAATGGTGGTGCGTTGATTGAGCGTAACTCAATCCCTATAGTCGTAGGCGACTCGTGGTTTTAAGTTTAAAGACAACTAAGCCACGTTAAATAATATATTATAACTGTCGTAGTTGTGGTACTAAAAATACCTTTAGTATCCTTGAAAACTATTCCGGTAATGCTGTGGATGTTGGATAACATGGACGTGATCTTAACAAAATGGTGTCACTTCTACTCAAGGCGCAAAATTAGAATCATTTTACTTATAAACCTATTATTGCTCCTCTTGAGACAACCTAAACATATCGATAATATTCAGCCATTAATTTTCATAAATATTATAGTAACTCTTTTTATTAATATAATCATTATTGAGCAAATACAAAGTCATGAATATCATGTAAATTTATACAAATAAAAATTGTGGAAGTCCTTACTTGTTTTTTCTCCTAAATAGTCCCTACTTGACTATTTTAGATTTAAAGAAGAACTGCAGTATAATTTATAGTAATGTTCTGAGTGGTAATAAATTTTTAAGTGTTTTTAATTCACATTTGTACTTTTGCTCGAATAAATTGCGAAACTAAATAAAGTTCGTGTTGATTTTCTAAAAGAACTAGTTTGCACTTTCAAAATTTATTTCATTCTATAGAAAACAGACTTTTACCAAATAACTTTCTTATCTTTTATCCATATTGACTAAACTTATTTTTATTGCTTAAAATGAAATTTTACTACAAACTCTGTAAATTTGGAGAAAGTAATTTATTTTCTTTTTCAATTTAAAGTGCGCAATTTTCCGTATCCAAAATAATACATAACATAAAAAGTTTCCATTACTTTTGTCTATATAAAATCTCTTTAGTCTTACATAAGTTTTTAAAGTTATTCTTAAAATAAAAATCAATATTGGCTGGAAAAAATATAATTATGAAATTTTTTTTGTCTTCGTTATGTAAAATTTATTGTTTTCAAATTATGCAATAATGTAAATTTTTTGTTTAAAAAAGTTTTTACTCATAAAATTTAGTCATGAAATTGGGTACCTTTTTATTCCTTTATGGTTAAATTTTTTCATTTTTAATTATTATATCCTCAAATGGTAAATATTATGTAAAATATTTAATAAATTTTCTAATTTATAGAGTAAAAAAAAGATTTAAATGATTTTGGAGTTATTACAATATATTTTCAGGTATTTATAAGATTTACTACCAAGATAAGCATCCATTGAGGATCATTTGTAATTCATACATTAGATAATAGTCGGTTAATGAATTAAAGAATATTTTAAATTCAAGCGATTAAATTCAATAGAAACTGGAAAGTTTAACTGAACTTAAAGTCTGTTAGTCTAGATGTACTTGAAATATCTACATTTAAAATTAAATAGTCAATTTTTCATAAGAAGTCGCTTTGTTAATCCTGCAGTATTTCGAATAAACAAAAGTTATTTTTATAAGTACGAACTTGAAAATATCACGAACTGATATCTGAATTATTTGCCATCCAAATGCAAATTTCCGTAATTAAATTATTGTATTGTAAAAATCATTTTAAAATTTCTAATTTACTATTCCAATTAAATCTTTATTTGGCAAAATGGCTAATTCAAATTAACTTGTTTAAACAAATAAAATTCTGTTTAATATATTATCATATATATTATTAATATATATAATAATATATTAATAACGTATGCGGTTATACATATGTACGTGACTTCAAAAAAACCGCAAAGGAAGAGATCACTGGTCAATTGCTGGCCAATTCTGATCGGTAATTCCTAAAATTACACGAGCAACCGTCCTGCTGACATCCAATGTCTTAAAAATCCAAATCAAGTAATTTCGGCCAAAATAAGTTACCTACCTCAAACCATTCACTGTAATCGAATTTCTAGCTTCATTTCTATCATAAGTACGCCCCAACCACTCCAACAGCGTAAAAACTACAACAGTGACGCATAGTAGATTCATTGAGTCGACAATTGTGCTTATTCACGTAGCTATTGAGTTGAAAATATGCCTCTTCACTAAATATGATTTTGTTAGCTAAATTATCATTAATTTGCTTATGTTCTAACAACTAATTAATAAATGCTCTTCGTTTAAAATAGCCTGCAGATATGTAGATTCCGATTACCGCGAGTATTCTCTATGAGATGCACCTTGAAACGCATAATTCTTATGAACCATGGCAAATTAATGTCCTTAGAGTCTCAGTAATAATTTTCTGCGACTATGTTTTCAAATAAACGCCCGCCACGAGAACGCATGGTTAACTTATTATCCAGAATCGAACCAGTTTCTTCAAATTTTTTAATTAGTCTTCGAAATGATGACTTATTTAGTCTCTAATTTCGAGCGACAATTCCACAAAGCCTACTTATTGTTTTAGCAAAAGTTTCTCCTTTTTTTATAATGAGTTTTTCTATTTACTAATCGCAAAGTTGACAGATGGCACATAAGAAATTTTTAGAGTTGCCAACTTTATAAAGAATGGCGCATACCTTAAATCTGGCGCTATTATTGAATATCAACTGAAAGTTATATTAATGCGTCAAACTTTGCCAATTTTTAAAACAATTTCACTTGAAATAATTTTTAAATAAAAAATATATTAATATGCAGCTAAATCAACAAACTACTTGCTGCATTTATTTGAAACTAAGTATTTATTCTTTCTTCAACAATTTTTCTTACTGAAATATGCCTATTTTAAGTGAAAGTTTTAAAATATAAACAATTTCGTTTTAAATATACGAGGGTCATTCAACAAGTACTTAGCCTACAAAAGAAAAACGAAAATTTTGGAAAGGTGGCAATTTATTTTTCCACATAATCTCCTTCAAGCTCGATACACTTGACCCAGCGATGCTCTAACTTTTTTAACCCGTCCAAAAAATACATTTTCTCGAGGGAAGCAAAATAGGCCTCCGTGGCGACGATGACCTCCTCATTCGACCCAAATCTATTCCCGGCGAGTGATTTTTTCAGGTTTGGAAACAAAAAGTAGTCACAGGCGGCCAAATCTGGAGAGTACGGTGGATGGGGCGGCAATTCGTAGCGCAATTCGACCAATTTGGCCATGGCGACGGCGGAAGTATGAGCCGGCGCGTTGTCGTGGTGGAACAGTACTTTTTTCTTCGCAAAGCGGGGCCGCTTTTCCTTAAATTCGACGTCAAATCGGCCCAATAAGTCAGCATTTAATTTGTCTTAAATTCGACAATAAGTCAGCATAGTAGCGCCCCGTGATTGTTTTATCCATCTTGAGGTAATCGATGTGGATCACACCTTGTGAATCCCAGAAAACGGTGGCCATCACCTTTCCGGCCGATCGAACAGTCTTCGCCTTCTTCGGAGCACGTTCGCCGGGTGAAGTCCACTGTTTCGACTGTTCCTTGGTCTCTGGTGTGTACCAGTGAGTCGGGGCACCTGTGCGTGGCTCATCAAAAACCGACGTGCGGCTACGAACAAACTCGTTGAACCAATTCTTGACGGTCACCATCGAAGGAGAAGAGTCACCATACACAGCATCCAAGCGATCTTTGATTTCGCTGCGCATTTTCCCTTCCAAAAACAAGAATCTAATCACCGAACGATGTTGTTCTTATTCCATTTTTGTGCAACCGACCGACACGCTCGCTTTCAAAGGCTCTCAAAACAAAACTAATGAAGGGACTGAAACTTTAACAGTAGGCTACTAAAAGCATGTACTGCACGATGGTAAATTTCTTTTGTGACAGCAGTTCCATCGGGCGGTGAGGCTAAGTACTTGTTGAATGACCCTCGTATTATTATCCGCTTAAAAATTTATTTGATCAAATTATAAATTTACTAAGGAACAATATTTATAATCGAATTTGTTATCGCATTAAATAAAATAGTCCAGAAAATCCGAAAAATCTCCATTTGAGAGAAATATTATAATTTTACTACTACACCAATGTATACGCATATACAAATATTAATATTTGTTTTTATAGAATTTTATATGCATTTATTTTTACTGAAAGAAATTTATTCTCATATATTCTCATAAAAGATCGTTTTTATTTTCTTTATTAAAAGTATTTTTTTTTTTAAATTATTATGTAAAAAATAAAATTATATAACAGAAGTGGTTATGATGGTAGGAAAAATCCTATTTGTATTTCGTTTTAAAAATGGATGAATGTTTACATATGATGAAAAATAGAATATTCACTCTTTAAGCTCTGGTATGAGTTAATATAATTTTCATAAAATGTGCCTTGTAAGTCTATAAGCTTTTCATAAACATAGACCCCAGGAGTTCCACTTTCTTGTTTTAAAACAACATTAAAATGCCATTGGTCTAATACGCGACGGCTATGTGTACTTTTCATTTAACCATCCTTTTACAATTTACCATTCACCATTGGAGCTAGGATTATAGACTTGGTCCTTAACAAAATGCAAATGAACCGAAACAATTCAAACAACATCAAATATAGATAGAAGGAGTAAGGACTACAGCGTATGTACATTCATATAATCGAAGCGAGGCATTATGTTTTTAGGTCTAGCCTGGTAGTTCTACTGTCGCCATATTGGCGCCTGTCTCTATATACAAGATACATCATCGTGCATGGCCGTACAAAACAATACGAAAATGGTGGAAGAAATGGCGCGGTAATTGCGAATTCTTCTACCCAAATCGATCCTGTAAAAATATTCGTGCAAATCTTATGTGTGCGAACTGAATAAAAGATTAAAACAGGAGATTTTTCTTTATTCAACATATACAAAGGGAAACTTTTTAAGTTATTCATCCTTTTTTATTGCAAAAAATTTGACCTTCAAACTAAGCACACATATGAAGGGAACAGTTAAGCAATGCTAATTTTTCCTCAGCAGGTTTTTTCTCAGCTTCTTTTCGCAACTTTTTACCGAGAAATCCATTAATTTGTCTGGAAGTTAGGCAACCAAGAAAAGCTCCTGAAATCAATATTTATAAGATATGAGCCAGTTCGTTAACTCCATTCTCTTCTTACCCTATTTTGAAAGACCTACAAATTCAAATCATTTGATTTCTCTTCATACTTTTTCATTTCTATTCAAATAAAGAAACAAAAAATGTCTATCAATCTCTTCACAATAAAAATGGAAATTAAGAAATTCCTTAAATTTAAGTCCTGCTAAATTTCCTTCCCTTATTCTACTCTTATTTATTCGGTGCATGTATTGAACACATAAAATTAGAGACTTTTCGAAAAAATATAAAACCAAACAAAATTTATTTTAAGATGATGCTTTCTTAGCATTTCTATTTCTAATAGAAATAGAATTTTTCTAACATTTCAGAGCTAATTTTCGCAATTGTGACCTAAACGATATGTCCTTTTTTAATGTCCTCCTACTTTTTATGATACAAAAATTTATAGTCAGCTTATCATGGCAAAAAATTTCCTGTCATTCCTAGTGACTTGTATTAGACTTTACCTTTTTACCATTAAAGTGGCAATTGACTAAGAAAAAACGTATCGTCTCCACCCTATACAAGATTATACCGTTCATGCTATATTTCAAGGAGATTAATGCTGAATTGTGGAATTAAATTTAGTGGTCCCCAATTTGATTATTCAATTTTTTTGTGCTATCTATGCAAATTATTGGAATACTGATTTTATTATATATTTTGGGTTCCAATCATATTAGAATCAAATCTATAATAAAATTTGTTCCCCAATCACACTTACAAAATATTCCCAGGAAAATTCAATTTTGTGAAAAGTTATTTTAATTTTCTTGCTATAACTTTATTATTATTATTTATTTATTTTTAAGAGTTATGATAGGATAACAGAAAATATTACGAATATAAAATCGATGGTATGCAATTTTGTGAAATTTACTAAGGGAAATCTGTAAAATGTGAAGTAGTTTGAATTTATTAGTAATTTACTAAAAATTACTACTTATATTATTTTTATTTGATTTGTTTAAGTATAGTATGTAAAATTGATTTATATGAAGAACAAAATTTGTAAATTTGTGGGAAAAATCACAAAAGGATTTTTAAATCTCAAAAATTTTCTGAAAAATTTACTTTCTAAAATTTTACTATTGCCAATCAATAAGGACTTCTTAATTCTATTTGATTTCTCTACTACCATGGAAATATTCTTAGAACAAAGTCTATAGTTGCCTATCGCCTCTAGATTTTAAGTTTGCTTCCGGAAAGCAACCGAATTTTAAATTTGACAATATCCAAATTATTGCAAAGAACTTAATAATAATTTGCACTCGATATATAGGCTCAAATCAACGTAGAATTGTTCCGCAATCGTTATACCAATGATAATTCTTCAGTTATTCATCTATTTTAATAACATCTTCGTTGCTGAACAATTATTATTAAGTATAGTTATTAAAATTTATCAACAAAAAAATATAAGATATTGGCGCTTCATTTATATTAATATAAAAGTATACACAATATCCTTTCTTTGAGGAAAGTGTTATGGTTTTTAAAAAAGAAAAACACAAAAAAAAGGACGGGGAAGGTATTAAAATTTGGATAAAATTTTTATGAGCGTTAAGTTCAACAGGAGTATGGTCTTTGTCGACCATAATCAGAGAGTACATGTTTCACCTTAAAGCTATCTTTATAGCAGATTGTGGGGGGAGGGGGTTCGAAATTTGGGCAAATACGTGCTTTCACACCCACCATGAGCAGAAAGATCATGCCAAAACATACAGGGGGATTATCATGATACCATAGGGTGTTAAGTTCTCCATGGAAGGGGAAGGACGAATAAAAATTAAAAAAAATGAAAGAAGTGAGAGGAAAAAAATATTTTTAAAAAAAATTTAAAAATACAACAGAAAAAAAACTTAATTTTGGAAAGGAGAAAGGATAGAGAGGGGAGGTGAAAAGTTGCGAAGAGATAAATGGATAGGCGAGAACACAAAAAAAAACCCTAAACGAATAGAAAATAAAAAGAAGAAGGAAGGAAAAGAATAAATAAAAAAAGTCTTTTTTAATAATAAAAATAAAATAAAAGAAACCAAAATAAAATAAAAGAAAAAATGGGTGAACCCGACCAACGATCTGGTCGGGAGAGTCTTAGAAGAAAATGCTCTTCGTGGCCTGCATCAACAGTCCTGTGGCCCTCCGCGGCCAAAATATAGTTGGAGTGAACCTTTCGTGTCACGACAATGATCTCTCCTTTAGCCCATTAGAGGACAACCGAGTACCTGTAGAAAGGAATTACCTTGAATAAAAATGTCAGTTTAGTTTTAACATAGCAACAATATATTCAAACTTAATTACAATTAAAAACAATTTTTTAATTGTAATTAAGTTTGAATATATTGTTGCTATGTTTTCGACTGAAGTCTGTGGCACAAACTCTCAGCTTGGCAGCCCAATGCCAAATCGTACACATAGTCGCCTCATAGCGTCAAGACGCGCCGACCCACTATTATGCATTCGTACACGTAAGAGGGTCATTCAACAAGTACTTAGCCTACAAAAGAAAAACGAAAATTTTGGAAAGGTGGCAATTTATTTTTTCACATAATCTCCTTCAAGCTCGATACACTTGGCCCAGCGATGCTCTAACTTTTTTAACCCGTCCAAAAAAATACATTTTCTCGAGGGAAGCAAAATAGGTCTCCGTGGCGACGATGACCTCCTCATTCGACCCAAATCTATTCCCGGCGAGTGATTTTTTCAGGTTTGGAAACAAAAAGTAGTCACAGGGGGCCAAATCTGGAGAGTACGGTGGATGGGGCGGCAATTCGTAGCGCAATTCGACCAATTTGGCCATGGCGACGGCGGAGGTGTGAGCCGGCGCGTTGTCGTAGTGGAACAGCACTTTTTCTTCGCAAAGCGGGACCGCTTTTTCTTCAATTCGACGTCAAATCGGCCCAATAAGTCAGCATAGCAGCGCCCCGTGATTGTTTTACCATTCTTGAGGTAATCGATGTGGATCACACCTTGTGAATCCCAGAAAACGGTGGCCATCACCTTTCCGGCCGATCGAACAGTTTTCGCCTTCTTCGGAGCACGTTCGCCGGGTGAAGTCCACTGTTTCGACTGTTCCTTGGTCTCTGGTGTGTACCAGTGAATCCATGTTTCGTCGACTGTCACGAAACGACGCAAGAACTCCGCTGGATTGCGCTGAAACAGCGCCAAACACGTCGCCGATGTGGTCTCACGGTTGCGATTGTTTCCCGGTGTGAGCAAACGCGGCACCCATCGCGCCGACAGCTTTCTCATGTCCAGCTCTTCGTGTAGAATATGATGCACCATTCCTGCCCAGCTCTTCGTGTAGAATATGACTGCGATGCCCACAGTCTCAGCTATCTCGTGAACCTTCAATCGACGGTCTGCCAACATGAGATCGTGGACTTTTTTAAAGTTTTCCTCCGTAGCAGCCGTTTTCGGGGCACCTGGGCGTGGCTCATCAAAAACCGACGTGCGGCCACGAACAAACTCGTTGAACCAATTCTTGACGGTCGCCATCGAAGGAGAAGAGTCACCAAACACAGCATCCAAGCGATCTTTGATTTTGCTGCGCGTTTTCCCTTCCAAAAACAAGAATCTAATCACCGAACGATATTGTTCTTTTTCCATTTTTGTGCAACCGACCGACACGCTCGCTTTCAAAGGCTCTCAAAACAAAACTAATGAAGGGAAACTTTGACAGTAGGCTACTAAGAAAATGTACTGCATGATGGTAAATTTCTTTTGTGACAGCAGTTCTATTGGGCGGTGAGGCTAAGTACTTGTTGAATGGCATGCGTAAGTACAGTTTTGCCGTTGATTCGACGAAGCGTCATCGGATCATAGCATCTTCTGGCAGTAGTGCTATCCGACGTAACAAACTGTGCGAAGATTCCATACAGGGCCTTGGTGATTTGTGAGCGCCACATAATTGGTAACGACCAAACCGTCAATGCCATCGATAAGGCTACAATAACAAAATTTCCGATGCGACCACTTCAATTAGTTTAAAAATTATTATAACAGGCAATTTTTTGTAGAGTTTATAAATATTTTAAATTCTTACATTAAAAAATCCACTAACCTTGTTAAAAATTGGTTTTTAATAACAAATTTCTTATTTGAATCTGTTCAAAATTATCATTTTTAACATGCTTCCTTAATTTTCTAGTAAAAATTATATTTTGAAATATCACAAGTTTCAATCTGGGTACTTAAACATAATAATTTTATATTATTTTTCAATTTTTATAACTATTTTTGTTTTAAAAAAAAAATAAGACAAAATGATTTAATAACTACTATTAAATTCTCTCTTATGTATAAATTTACCGTGTTTATCTTTCCTGGAACAAGATTGCAAAAAAAAAACTTTTTGGAAGGAAAACAAATGGACACACGAATAGTACACAATTTAGAATCGAATTAAATTGCACGTGTTCACATTTATACTATTACGTAGCCTTCAGGTTACTATCTGCTTGAAACAATGCAATTTTGCAGTGTACACAGGAAGAACATGAAAAGGATATGTGCATATTGTTATAGAGTAGATGCACAAAATAATATTGCAAAATCGATATTGTTAGCCATGATAGACTATTCCAGTTGAATAGTTTGCCAATTCACGTTTATCTTCATTGATTAAATCGCCATCACCATAAATATTGCGTGGGCGACCGGAACAAACCATTACACTCTGCACTCGAGCAATCAGAATTATCAGAAGACCTACCATTTGCACATTCTATTTATATGAATTTTCCACTCTGAAATAATGTCCGGTGATGCAATATTCTATCAGAATGAAGCTAGTGTAAAATATCACTATCACCACCGTTCAATTAAGAACTAAAATTCGATACGTAACTGGATTATGGAGTAAATAGTGAAACCAATAATTTGAGAATTCTACATTTTATGATTTTATTTTATCAAATATTTTTATATTTATATAAAAATACTAAAAGAATAATGACAGCCTCCATTACATTTTAGGCAATTGCAAAATTAATAGTTTCGTATAGTGAATTACTTAATAATCTATGGAAATCGAAATATAATTTTTGAGAAAGTTCGTTTTAAAATCTATTATTCGGTTTGTTTTTTACCAAAAAAAATGCATTTGAGGTGGCATTACTTGTGTAATTTTTTTCGCATTTCCGGTAGTATAATGTTAGCTTATAATACAGAAGCTAACATTATAGATAAGAAGTTCATAATTCCTCGTTCATAGGAGCAATTATCTTTATCTGATTTATAGACTTATTTGAATTGAACATCATACCAAACAAGAACTTTTGAAGAGAGCCCATTAAGTGGAAGCCTGAGGGCGCATGGCCAGGCAAGCATGTTGTCTATAGTAGCACATCCAACCTAGCTCCAATAATTTTGGACTGGTGAACAAACTTGCATATGGTTTTGAGTTTTGCGTTCAAACTGTTCAGTACCCAATAAAATTGATTGTTTGGTTGCTTGCTAGAAGCTCAAAAAAGTCCACATCTTTGAAATCCCACAACATTCAGAGCATAATCTTCCTCTGATGAATGTCTGCTTTCAGTGTCGTTTGGGGCGGGTGATCGCGCCGGAAACAAGATAATTTACGCACCCCATTGTTGTAAACGATCCACCTTTCATCACCAGTTATCAATCGCTTCAAGAGAGTATCGGTTTCCTTAAGTTTGATGAGCATGTCGCGGATGCTTGTGCGTCTTATCAAATAAACTTTTTTGAGTTCATGTGGAACCGAAATATTATGTATCCCAGTTTTTTCAGGACGTTGTGAATTGTTAAATGATGGATGTTCAATATTTCTGCAATTCCTCGCGTTGTCTAATACTAGTTTGACTCAATTAATACCTTTATTTTATCGTCATTTACCTCAGTTAGCTTTGATGACCGAGGAGCGTCGTTAAGACCAAAATTATCAGCGCGTGCGAAATTTCGTATACCATTGTTAGCACTGACGTTCTTGTAGAGCCATCTTCACTTTACGGAAGTAAAACAATAAAATATGGTAAAAATGTTTGGTATTTTATCTTCAACTTGTAAAATTCGTAAAAAATAAAAATAAATATTTTTCTTTAAAATAAAGCTAAAACTACACGTACCAGCTGTTAAATGGCACAACAATAACATACACGTAGATGCGAATAATTTGTGTACTTCCAAAAATAAAAATTTCAAGTTTACATTCAATTATTGCTAATATATTTTAAAAGCTTAACAAATATTTTCCAAATAATATCAAGTAAACAGCACCTTTAACAATACGAGTATATATATATGTATCTCTTGAGTCTGAATGAATTAATCCTTATGCAAATTAAGGATATATTCTTAGATTAAGAATCTATTTCATATTTTCACAATTTCATGTACTATATGAGTTTTAAGATATTATATTCTAGAATGTCCTTTTATTATTTTTAAATAATGTCAGATGTAGAATTTCTAATATGTTCATCAAAATATTATTTTCTTATCAGAATATTTGTGTAGGTTTAGCAAACAACATTTTATATTTAATTTTTTCCGAAATCCTTAAATTTAGATAAATATTTACAAATGTATACGAAATTTTATTTAATAAGTCTAGAGTAAAATGCTTTACTTATTAAATTAACCCTCAATGCAAACATTAGTTTATACTTAAATAAAATAAACCAAACTCGAAAAATTCACTTTACCTTGTTTTATTCTTGCTGGTACACAGGTATGCATTTATATATGTTTATATGTCCATTAAACCAAATTCCCATACTTTGTTTGCTTCCTGCCGTTGATTTGAATAAAAATTAATGATAATATCTTTCGCTCATAAAAGGGAACATTTAATTAGGATCTCAATAAATTGGATGTATAT
This sequence comes from Atherix ibis, assembly GCA_958298945.1. Lineage (NCBI taxonomy): Eukaryota > Metazoa > Arthropoda > Insecta > Diptera > Athericidae > Atherix > Atherix ibis. Next base: position 70,906,991 of record OY282607.1, read on the forward strand.
TCAAGATTATATTCTTATAAGGATTATTAAAATTTTGCAATAAACTTATAGTGCTTAAGAGGAAAAAAATAAAAGCTCCAAACATTTTAAACAGAAAGTAAACAGTGGATATTTACTTATAGGATATCACTTTTATTACAGGTTTTCAACTCCAACAAATTTTCAAAAACAAATTATTTTTGTGACATAAACTGCCTTTATATGTGCCCATAAAAAACTCTAATTTCAGTATTTACTTATGCATCCCATATTCGAAAATTAATGGAAAGATAATACGCTTACTAAAAGTCTATAAACTCGAAAGAATATTCAAAAATTTTAAGCCCCAATAAAGATCATTTGCTTAAGTTTTTGATTTGATTTAATTACTTAAAATTTTTTACTGCTATTTGTTATTCCTAGAAAATATTTAGAAAATAATAGATGCTCCATTATTTTTATATTCACTTTATTTAATTTTTCTAAATTTTCTTGGAGAGGTTTTTTCTCGTAATTTCAAATAAAAAGTTGCAGTAATTATTTTAAAATATTAAAATTATTAAAATTATTTCACTATCCCAAAAAATAGTTAAAAACTATAAAATTTATTATTATATTATTTAAATTAATTTTGAATTTTGTAATGATTTTTTTAATGATCTAAAAATATATTTCGAAATATATCTTTTATAATTTTGGGAGAAATATTTAGTAAGTAAACTATTTTTTTATCGATTCTTAAGGATAGACTTTTCGAAAATATTTAAAAATTAGTTATTTAAACTGTTAAAGCAATAAAATTTTGAATAAATGTTTTCAATTAAAACAATTTGTTTGAAAATTTAAATAAAATGGTCAAAAGTTTACACATATCTTCCAGCGTCATTTCCAAATAACTATTAATATAGAAAATTCTGGAATTTGCCCTATCATTGCTAGTACGAGGGTGGATCAATAAGTCCTTAGAAAAAGATGGAAAAAACTGTTTTTAAAAAAAAAATTTATTTTTCAACATAATCTGCTTTCAGCTCTATACACTTTTCCAACCGTTTTTCCAAAATTTTTATCCCGTCCAAAAAATAAGATTTCGGAAGTTCTGCAAAATACTCATCCGTTTGAGCAATGACGTCCTCGTTGGAAGTGAACCGTCGTCCGCCAAGCCATTTCTTCAGATTGGGGATAAGAAAATAGTCACTCGGGGCCAAATATGGTGAATAAGCGGGATGCTGCAACAATTCCATTCTCAATTCCACAATTTTGGCCATGGAAACAGCACAGGTGTGCACACGCGCATTGTCCTGATGCAAGAGGATTTTTTTCTTTATCAGATGGTGGCGTTTCTCTTTGATTTCCTCGCTCAACCGTTGCAATAACGACGCGTAATACGCTCCTGTTATTGTTTTTCCTTTTTCCAAGTAGTCGATAAAAATGATGCCCTGCGAATCCCAAAAGACCGTGGCCATTACCTTGCCGGCCGATGGCACAGTTTTTGCCTTCTTCGGAGCCCGTTCACCCTTGAAAATCCACTGTGATGACTGTCTCTTCGTTTCTGGAGTGTAGTAGTGTATCCAGGTTTCGTCCACAGTGAAATATCGACGAAGGAATTCGGCAGGATTGCGAAGAAAGAGTGCAAACATAGCCTCAGAGTCCACTACACGATAGCGCTTATTCTCCTCTGAGAGCAAACGCGGCACCCATCTTGCCGAAATTTTTTTCACAGACAATTTTTCATGCAAAATTGAAGCGACTGTACCTTGTGATATGCTTGTGGCCTCAACTTATTCGGGCACTTTAATTCGCCGATCGTTCAAAATCAGATCGTCGGTTTTGTCGATGATTTCAGGAGTAGACATCTCAACTGGAAGTCCTGAACGATGTTCATCTTTTGTGGATGAACGGCCACGTTTAAATTCATTCACCCAATTGTAAACCGTCGCAAACACAGGTGCAGATGTGCCATGAACTGCATCTAACTCGGCTTTGATTTCTTTCGGGCTTAAGCCTTTCAAATGGAGATGTTTGATGACAGCCCTAAACTAGCTTTTTTCCATTGTTATGCACAAATAAATGTCGTTAACTTTAATCGACGATAGAAATTGACCTACGCAATGGATCGAACAGCTTTCCTGTCGATAATGCTACTTACAAAAAAAAATCTTTACCGACACTACAAGCGCAATTTCTCGGATTTTCGAAGGACTTATTGAACGATCCTCGTATTTCTCAAGTCAGTAGCACTGGTCCATGCCTCTACAATATTTATACATTTAACATTCCAACTTATCCGAGAACTAAACTGTGACCTACACAAAGCTACCATTTTTCTTACATTCCTTCCAATATCCAAATAGCTTCCAGAAACCGAAAATTCTATATAAAAAATCTCGAAGACTGGTTTAATAGGTGCCGAGTGAAAGTCATTGAGTAGACGAATGTCCATGTTACCATCATCCTCCACAAAAAATCACTCATTCCTATACAGTTACCTTAAGCCTACAGAAACGAAAAGAAAAGAAAAAATTATTTGAATTGTAGGTGAAAATTTCCAGTAATAGCAAATTTTTATATTTGTACGATTATATGTAACATATATCTTCGTCCCGGCAAAGGATAAAAAATTTTATTACTATATAAATAATTGGTAAAATTTATTAAAGAGAAAGAAAAATTAAATTAATAAAAATACTTAGCTATTTAAAGAAAAGAACCCCAAAGTGAAATTTCCTATGGCGTCTCGTATATAGGTATAGTGAAGGTTTCTAAAAGAACAAGCATTTATTAGTTATTAATAGGAATTTTATAAAAACTTGACTATCCATGATTATAGATTCCTAAAAGTTCAAAAAAAAACGGTTTATCTACAATTAAATTAATTTTGGATAGAATTTTGAAAAGAAAATTTAGTTTACCAATTTAGATAAAAATTTAGAAAATATTACTTTATAGATGATTATTTAAGGCTAAGCAATAGATTCTCGGTTCTTGAAGAGATCATCGTCGTATCGCGGTTAGCATCAATCAGAATGATTAAAGTTGGTATGGGTTAAGGACTTCAGTGACAACCGAGTAGGGCAACTAGCCTTTAGCCAGATACACAAATTCTCGAGGCTGCAGTGAATGGAGAACAATAAAATTTAACTAACTCGCATTTTTAGAATCCTCAACCGAGTAGTAAGTTATCGAAAAGCCATCATTCCAAATTTTCTACATTGATTCATCCAAAAATCCGAGCGTGGTAATTATGATGTGTATAAAACTGAACGAATATGTTTCCTTGTAGTCGATTCGAGTAGCTAACTCATAGCCAACTCTCGCATTCTCAAGAACTAAAGGGCATAATTCGTTACAGCATAACTTGGCGTCGGTTTGTTATGCAACGCAAGACGATAGCCAATGCAGAGTCAAGAAACGCAAAACCGAGTCGGAACCCACGTTGGGCGCCATCTCTTATGATTTTTAAAAGAAAAATATTTAAATGAAAAGTATTTTTCCAGGGTGCTAGAAAGGGGCGGGGAAGGTATTAAAATTAAAATTAAAATTTTAAAATGTTTCTCTTCATGGTGGGTGTGAGAGCACACAATAGGCCAAATTTCGAATCCCCCTCCCCACAATCTGCCCATAAAGCTAACATCAAGCATGCCAAGGTGAAATATGTGCTCTCTGAAAATGGTAATAATACATCATACTTCTTCCAATTCCTCTCGATTACAGCCGTTTTAATCCGAAATCCTCCGAAAGATGCTTAAATTCAGGACGGTTATATGATAAATACTTGGCTTTGACAAGACAGACATAATTTGTTGCGTAAAATTTATTTTATTTTTAACAAAGTTTTCTTTTAGCGTGACATACTTAATCCCATTTATTTCCCCTCAAAAAAAAAATGCGATTTCTCTAACCCTTTATAGTTGGCGTTGGTTTCAGCAATCATCTCATTTTTTGAAAGAAATGTTTTTTTCTGACGAACTAGCCAATAAAAAAATTTCTTTCCTGATTATCCTATCACTATAATCCTCTTGTAAGAATACTATCCTCTGTTAATTTCCCTACATATACTCATTGGCGTAAAAATAAACATATTTTACATAGTAATTATCGTTGCCCATTTTATATGATGGGCATAAGAAATATTGCCATTTAAGGGTAAGTAGGTAAACCTTTAAATAACAGTCATATTATATCGTTAGTATACAGTGAGTTAAAGCTAACTTATATGTGGTAATATTACAAAAATTTAATTTTCATACTACCACAAGTAAAATAATTCCATAATCATTTTCATTTGAAAATCTGTTACTAACAAATTGATAATAATAGCATATTTAGTATAATTTATTTATAATTTGATATACAATATTTAAACCCAATTTTAGACATTACTATTAAATTAGTTACATAACAACTGATTTTATAAATCCATTCCACAAAAATCGTATTGAAATTATTAACCCATTAAATTCTTATTATATTATTATAATTAAATATAATACAAATAGGCAAACTTTTTTAGGAATATCGATTTTATATTTAAATAGTCTTAAATCTATATTAATCAATAGAAGATTAATTAAATTGAGTTTTCGATAACAATCACGTTTGGAATTGTTACTTTCTCGTATATTTCGATAGTGTTATATGAGGGTCATTCAAGAAGTACTTAGCCTACAAAAGAAAAACGAAAATTTTGGAAAGGTGGCAATTTATTTTTCCACATAATTTCCTTCAAGCTCGATACACTTGACCCAGCGATGCTCTAACTTTTTTAACCCGTCCAAAAAATACATTTTCTCGAGGGAAGCAAAATAGGCCTCCGTGGCGACGATGACCTCCTCATTTGACCCAAATCTATTCCCGGCGAGTGATCTTTTCAGGTTTGGAAACAAAAAGTAGTCACGGGGGGCCAAATCTGGAGAGTACGGTGGATGGGGCAGCAATTCGTAGCGCAATTCGACCAATTTGGCCATGGCGACGGCGGAGGTGTGAGCCGGTGCGTTATCGTGGTGGAACAGCACTTTTTTCTTCGCAAAGTGGGGCTGCTTTTTCTTCAATTCAACGTCAAATCGGCCCAAAAAGTCAGCATAGTAGCGCCCCGTGATTGTTTTACCCTTCTCGAGGTAATCGATGTGGATCAAACCTTGTGAATCCCAGAAAACGGTGGCCATCACCTTTCCGGCGGATCGAACAGTCTTCGCCTTCTTCGGAGCACGTTCGCCGGGTGAAGTCCACTGTTTCGACTGTTCCTTGGTCTCTGGTGTGTACCAGTGAATCCATGTTTCGTCGACGGTCACGAAACGACGCAAGAACTCCGCTGGATTGCGCTGAAACAGCGCCAAACACGTCGCCGATTTGGTCTCACGATTGCGCTTGTTTTCCGGTGTGAGCAAACGCGGCACCCATCGCCGACAGCTTTCTCATGCCCAGTTCTTCGTGTAGAATATGATGCACCGTTCCTACTGCGATGCCCACAGTCTCAGCTATCTCGTGAACCTTCAATTGACGGTCTACCAACACGAGATCGTGGACTTTTTTAACGTTTTCTTCCGTAGCAGCCGTTTTCAGGGCATCTGGGCGTGGCTCATCAAAAACCGACGTGCGGCCACGAACAAACTCGTTGAACCAATTCTTGACGGTCGCCATCGAAGGAGAAGAGTCACCATACACAGCATCCAAGCGATCTTTGATTTCGCTGCGCGTTTTCTCTTCCAAGAACAAGAATCTAATCACCGAACGATATTGTTCTTTTTCCATTTTTGTGCAACCGACCGACACGCTCGCTTTCAAAGGCTCTCAAAACAAAACTAATGAAGGAAATCAACTGAAACTTTGACAGTAGGCTACTAAAAAAATGTAATGCACGATGGTAAATTTTTTTTGTGACAACAGTTCCATCGGGCGGTGAGGCTAAGTACTTGTTGAATGACCCTCGTATATATAATATAAACCACATACCGGAAATTCGAGTTCCAATGTTTATTGTAATATATCCCGGAAATTGTGTCCATCCATATGAGTTGCTTATAAATTCCTTCAAACTATTTAGAATAAAATTTATATGAACTTCTATTGGAAAACAATTTTAATTATGCCAATAAATCAATATCCGTAAAATTCTCTAATTATCCTGTAAATATATATAAACGCAAGCATTTAAATAGAATTTTTTTTTGGCCATAAAAGTTCCCTTGCCAATGAGGTTTAGCCTAAATGCATTCATGGTAAATAATTGACAATTTCATAACCCCACATATAGTCTAAAAATTATGTATTAATAATTAATTCCTGATAATCTATCAATACTGTTACTAATAAATTAGTTCAGAGGTATTACAATATTCAATAATGTAGAGAGAATTTTCTACTCATCGAATAGAATTTTCTGATTAATACTCCCATTGGACAACACTTGTTTAAAATTTCATCATTAATTAAAAATCTGATTAAATCTATGTGAAGTTGAAATTATAAAATCTATTTTTAAAAGGCAAATATATTTTCGTAGCCAATCAATTCTATTGGGAACAATTTCAAGTGTAAATTTATCATCCAATACAAAATCGATTCTATAATTTATGCAAAATACTCTTCAGGAAAATTATGAGTTTTTAACCATTTTTACACGAGCAATTTTGAAACAAATTAAGGATATAATTACAAAAAGATACTAATTTTTTTTTTTAATTTTCCACACTTATTTGAGAAAATATTCGTTTTTAAGATGATATCGCATTTACCATTTTTAGTAGATGTAATATAATTTTAATGAGGCAGTTTCCGTTTTGTCGACATATTATTATTCTAACAGATTTACTATTCTGTAACTCTCGTTTAGTTACGTCGTACGTGATAAAATCCAAAATTTGCTAATTTTACTAGTTTCTGGACTATAAAGCACTTAGTCAAAGGTGTATTCATATAGTGTTTTACTCTTTAATAACATTTTAATATGCTGTAAATAGAAAATTTTCTTATATATGGTATAGTTAAATTTTTTTTTAAGATTACAACAAATTCACTCCTAAAAGTCATAACGTATTTTCTTTCATCTTATTTTACATGAAAGAAACAATAAATAATTTCACAATATGTTATCGATAATAATTTTGGAAGATTTAACTTTAAAAGCCAAAGGTTCTTTGAAATATAATAAAATATTTTATTAAAGTAAAATATTTTATGATATTTCAATATGAATATAAATCTATTCTATTGAAATATCATAAAATAATTTACTTTTATTATCTAAAAAATATTAAACCGATAAAAATAGTTCTATGAATCCTCCTTGTTATTGTAAACAACTAGTATATTTTCTTTAAACAAAACTTTCACAAAAAGACTTTCCTTGTTTTTAAAATATCTTTTGTGAAAATTTGCGCATTTGCAAACAAATTGACAAACAAGATCAAAAGTTTTATCAAGAATAGTAAGTAATCTATTGTAATTTAAATAGTTAATGTACTGATCACTTATCTATATTGTTATAATTTGGTACATTTTTAATTTTGAAAGACATTGACTTTTATCATTCAATTCTAGGACACAAACTCTAAAGTTACTATATATTTTTATTGAAACTGGATAGATTCTCTTCCTTGACTTCTTTTAATTTTGCTCTTACGTACTTTGTTAGCAGTTGTCCTCTATTTTATGTTGTAAGAGCTTGCAAAGAAGAAGCCTATATTACACTTTTCTTTTATCCACATTTACCATTTTAACAATTACATTTTCTTGTCTTTAAATCTTGGCGATTAAAATAATATTTTTGTTCTTTTTTATCAAATTAAATCGTCAAATATTTAACCATTTATAAAAGCACGTATGATTTAAAAAATAATTTAGTTGTTTTAGTTAATAGTAAAAGAATTTTTAACAGAAAATATTTCGAAAAAACGCTTGCATTCTTAAGCAGAAAACTCTTCTTAATAAAAATAAATTATAAAAATCCTATTCTTTTGAAGAAATAATGTTCGATTGAGATACATTTAAAAAATTATTTATCCAAACTTTGCCAGATTTTAATGATAAATATTCAGGTTTAAAGAGGTCTCCTTGATCAATTAATAAGCTATTGAATTTATGAAAAAATATTGAGTAAAGAATTTTACTTGTCCTTAGACCTCAGATCCATTTTTCTCCCTTAATTTCAAATATTGCAAAATTTTAGAATATAAGGTGTAATAAAAAGTAATACATTATTTTGCCAATAGATGGCTTTAGGAGTCTGTATCTCCCGTTTTAGATAAGAATTCGAATGCGATCGGGTTGCACTAGATGGCGTTAGAAAGTAAGATTTCGTACTAAATAAGCTTGTCATACATTTTTGTGATTACTTGACTCAGTATTTTTTTAGCACGCGTCAAAGATGGATACCAACAAAGAGAAAATACGCCATATTTTACAGTTTTTCTTCGATAAAGGCGAAAACGCAAGCCAGGCAGCTGAAAATGTGAATAGTGTTTATGGTCCTGATACTGTAACAGCCAATCACGCGCAATTTTGGTTTCGTCGATTCCGTTCCGGTAATTTTGATGTCAAAGATGCACCACGCTCTGGAAGGCAAACTGTCGAAAATGTCGATAAAATAATGGAAAGGCTAGATACAAAAAGAAGCTCGATGTGTGGGTGCCACACGAGTTATCGCAAAAAAACCTCATGGACCGAATTTCCATCTGCGAATCGCTGCTGAATCGCAACAATATCGATCCATTTCTGAAGCGGATGGTTACTGGTTATGAAAAGTGGGTCACTCACGACAACGTCAAGCGACAACGGTCGTGGTCAAATCGCGGTCACCCGGCGCAAACGGTGGTCAAGCCAGGATTGACAGCCAGGAAGGTTTTGCTGTGTGTTTGGTGGGACTGGCAGGGAATCATCCACTATGAGCTGCTCCCTTACGGCCGAACTCTTAATTCGGACCTATACAGTCAACAATTTGACCGTCTGAAAGAAGCAATCGCCCAGAAGCGGCCAGCTTTGGCCAATAGGAGAGGAATTGTGTTCCATCAGGACAACGCCAGGCGGCGTACGTCGATAGTGACTCGCCAGAAGTTCCGGGACCTTGGTTGGGATGTTCTTATGTATCCACCTTATAGTCCGGACCTGGCACCAAGTGATTACCACCTCTTCCTGTCTATGACGAATGATTTTGCAGGTGAAAAATTCGCCTCAAGAGAAGATTGTGAAAATCGACTGTCCCAATTTTTTGCCAATAGGGGCGAGGGTTTCTATGAGAGAGGTATTATGAAATTACCTCCAAAATAGCAACAAGTTATCGAACAAAGCGGTGCATATTTGACCTAAATCGTATCATTCTATCTATGCTAAATAAAACCTTCAATTTAATGCAAAAATGATGGATTTTTTTTTACTACACCTTATATAATTGCAATTTTAGAAAAAATTGTAGTTTTTCTTATAAATTTTTTTTTTTTTTAATTTGAACACATTTAGAAATATGGATTTGATCCTGAAAATAAAATAAAGTTTTTTCAAATATTTTGTTTAAACGTTATTTCTAAATTTTGCAATACAATAATAGCATCATCGTAGAATCAATCGAGAATTATTTCTTTAATTCAACTACAAAAACGTGCACACAAAAATCGAAATAAAAATTCTAGATTTATTTCGGAACGATTATAATAATCGTACTTTATTGTCTTCAATGAATTTCTTATCCGTATTCTTCAAAGGACATAAGGATCTTAAGAAAAGTGTAGAAAATGACATCGACTTTGGATTATTAACACGGTATTATCTTTTCAAAGGAGTACCAATTTTTCCTTCTCTTCAATAACAATCAAACGACTTTTCTTCGCACATTTTTATACAACAATATAATCTATTGTTTTTTGTCACTACTATATAGAAAAGAGGATTTTAGGATAAAGGAAACTACCTTTTTTTTTTTGCTTAGATTCAGCTTATGAACTGGATAAAAGTGCAAAGATTTAAAAAGGATAATTATACTTGACTATGGAAAAGCTACGAAACACTGTAGTTTCTATGAGAAAGTTTTATTTTTATTCTCTTCTATATCGATTTTGATACTTTACAAAGGAAAATTGAAAAAAGTACACATTCCCAATTTAAAGTTGAAAGAAAATATTTTCTTCATAAGAAATGAAAATTTTCATTCTGTATAATATATTTTAATGACATGATGTCTCTCCCTTTATAAGAGTATCAACCCTTTATTATTCATTTTGTCTTTGTGAAACGGTTATTCAAATATAAATTCTAACTTTAATGGAAATAAAATACATTCTTTAAGCATTCAAATAATTTAAGATAAATACGAGTATATATTTACGTTCCCACGTATATTTATAGCATACTTATGTGAAAGTATCGTCGTTGTTTACTTATTGATAATTATATACTTGCAAGTATAACTAATATCTAAGCTTTGACAGAGAATCCCTATGCTTTTGGGAATTTTAATATGAAATATGTTTAACTATGATTGATATCATCAACACTGTATCAAGATTTTCAGTACGAATGCAGAATTTTCTACAACGAAATTAAATGGAGTCTACACGTACATTATGATCAGATGAGATTCCATAAGAAATTACTTCTAACAAGTTAAATATAACATTTTCTCAGAAATTGCTTTTAATAAATTTACCATATTTCCATAATGCAGACAGACAACTGAGTAAACAGAATCATTTATTCTGCTACAATTTCACAATCATTTGTTTCAATGTTTTTACTTCTATTTAAATATTATTAACGATTTCACCATTTTCATAAGATTAACATGTCATTAGCAATATTAATCATAAATTGTTTTTTTACACAATATTAACGATAGACAAAAAAGTTATATTTTTAATATTTAAATAGAAACTGAATATTAAAAATATCTTTATATAAGCTTCAATGATTAAGAGTAATAAGAGTAAATTCTATTTAGAAAAGTGCATTCTCCAAACAATTTAGTAAATAATATATTGAATGGTGAAATATTTAACGAAATACACTTTTAGCTTCATACAAACAACGTTATTTTTACACTTATATATAAATCAATACGAATATTAATTTTCTGAAAAACATTAAAGACGAAACAATTATAAAAACATTTTACGATGAGCATTTATATGCTTAGAGCTACAATATCAAATTTATTTGTAAGTTATCTATAATTTTATTAAATCTATAATATATCCAGCTTTCATATATTTTCTTGATTGTTTTAAGAGACCATTGTTCTTAGTGAGTATTAAATTAAAAATTGTAGATACTTTTAAAAAGTGATTCTTGAAATACTTTTAGCCTTAAATTTTTAAGCTATGAAAAATTGTACTTTTCTTATGACAAAAGATACAATAAAAATAATTGAATTTTAAAATGTAGTCTTGTAAAATAGTTTTTTTTTCAGTTTTGAGTTTTTAATTTCCTTCATTTCAATAACAATTTTGAGCGAATCATATTTTATAAACTTTTAACATAATAGTTTCTTTCAATAAAATATTTCAATTAAGTCAATCATCTTTATTTTAGATAAAATATACTTATTATTTTATTATATAAAGTAATATTTTCTATATTTCGGTTAAAATATGTTGGCAGTATGATAATTCAATGATAAATGAAATAAAGAATTAATTTTTTCAACAAAACTTAATTTATTGTTCAACACAGTTTTCTTTTAACTTGATAAACTTTATCCAACGATATTTCTAAGTTTCAATGCGTGTACTACAATATAATTTGTCAAACTCTGCAAAATAGGTCTCAGTTTCGACTATAACTTCAGAATTGAATGTAAATTTTTGTAAACACAAAACAATTGCAGGATTTAAAATCTGACAAAAATGGTGGTTGGAAAAGCAATAGATAAGTGGGAAGGTAATGAATGAGCAGGTGCATTGTCATGATGAAACAGAACTTTTTCCCTTCCGAAATGCGATTGTTTTGTTCTGATTTTATTGTACCACTAGTCGAATATTACTGTAAGATGCTGTACTATTACCGTTTTTACTTTTTCAAGATAGTTGATGCAGATTATACCATGTGCATCCCAGAATAGTAGAAGTCCATTATTTAAACTGAACTCTAGTTTCTGATATGTAATAGTGAATACACGATTTATCAACAGGTATAAATCGATGCAAACATTTATTTTGATTGCGCTTAAAAATGTCCAAACACTCCATTGAAATTGTTACACAAACGAGATAGCTTTCTCGTACCCAAACTTTCATGTAAGGCGCTAATCATGCTAGAAGACAAAAATTATATTATCTGCAATACATACTTGTATCTTGCATTAATCACTGCTAGAAGACAAAAATTATATCTAGAAATGCTAGAAGACAAAAATTATATTATCTGCAATACATACTTGTATCTTGCATTTATCACTGACTTATCATATTGCCCATATATGCAGAAGAAAAAATTAGTTTTTTAAAATACTATTTGATTCAAAAAAAATAAAAAACTCTGCAGCTTATATAAATGGAACATAGTAATAAGTAGATTCCTGTCTTGTTATACAATTATCAATAATGTATTTCGAAATCTTAATAAAGCGTAAAATTTAATAATTTTAATAAAAAATTTTAGAATATTATTTAGCTCTAAAATTTATTTTAGAGAGTTGGGTTCCTTCTACTCTTCTTACAAGTTGTTTTTCCTTTAAATGAACCAAAAACTACGTTATTTATATTTGAGAAATATTTTTAATTAAAAACTTTTTAATATAACATAATTGTTGTTTTTCCTTCATAACAATTTCGTTACTCAAAAATTCAATTATATACATAGCTCTTTCCTCTGCATAAGTAAAATAAACTAGGATAAAATTAATAATTTTAAAGATATAATTAAAAATAAAAATATTATTAACGATATTTTGAAGAATTACGAGTATTCAACTTAAGAAATATATAAATTATTGGACCAAATTACAAATATTTCTAAATATGTTTAAATATTTAATTTAAAGACTTCATCTCATAAGGTGCAGAGAGTAAATTTGGAATTTATGTTGAACCGCACGGTATGGTGTTTTATGCTTTAGCAGCATATAAAATGAAGTAAAACCTTCTAAATTTATATTATGAGAATATTAGGTAAACCCGAATCAGGAAAAGTTTATATTAACTATTCGCAGAAAACCAAAATAATCTTCTAGAAGAGGAAATATTTATAATTTAATGGTACATATGTGTAGAAAGAAGCTTTGCCATGTAGCATGCATTAAAAATTTCTATCGAATTAAATAAATATAATCTTTTCTACTCCTATTATTAATAATCTTTTTGATTTTAAAATGTTCGTGAATAAATTTATTTAAACTAAAATTTTGTAGTCATTTCTTGAAGGTTTGGAATATTATCTTGTGTGGTTACTCTTTACAAATTAATTATTAGCCGCATTTGGTAAATTTTAATATTACACATAGATTACAACCACTAATAAATTCACTTTATTATAATGTAGTATGTTCTCTAACAGTTTATTTAGTAAGCTAGGATTAATATCTTACTAACTAAAGTTTATAATAATTTTCTATTATTATATTAGTGTTACGAAAAACAAAAAAAAGCTCTTATATTAAGTATATTTATCTCAAAAAATTAAAGGACAAAATATTGAATAGAACCGAGCAAGAAAAGTGCACTAAATTCAATTTTTGTAATAAATAGTTAGGAATTTTTTGACTGAAACACACATTTTATATGAAATATCCGCCATTTTTTATAACGGAATTTTAATTTGATTAAATAGATTCTAATACTCTTATTTAATCGCCTCTAGTTTTCTACTGAAAAAACGCCACTAACTTATTTGGCTTGCCATATATTTTATGGTTTCAAAAAACAATTAACATAACCTTTAAAAAAACACGGTGAATGAGCATTAAATTAGAATTGAGCATTAAACAAATACTTGTATTTCATCAAAAATACAACATTTATTGTTCTGTTAATTATAAATTATTTTTTTTAAATAAAAAAAATTGAAGTATTCTTACTAAAATACTCTATCTAAAATAATAACTACCGGACTATTATTTTCCGTATAACAATGAAAGAACCATTTACTATTTCTCTAAGTAGTAAACAATATATGTCAAAACCCTTTTCATATATCGCTTTGCATAAATAGATAAATATAAAATATAATAAACAAATAAGAGTGTAAATATATAACAATATAGCACATACTCGTATTAATGGTTATCTAAAACTTTAAATATTGTATTATAATAGTTAACTATCCTATAAAAGAAAGGATTCCTAATTATAAATGCGAAAAGTTCAGAATTCTTCTCTGCCTTTACTAAATAATAGAATGATTAAAATCTGAATAGGGTAAAATTTTTGAATATTTCATTAGTTATAAAGTGAATAATAATTTTAAAGCTTGCATAAAATATTGCCACGAAATTAATCAAAATAATTTTACTTTTCATCAAAAAATAGACTTTGATCAACATAAATGGGCATATTGTTCAATAGAATTGAGTGTTTTACTTTAGTACATATTAATCTTAGATATTAGTTTCTCATTAAGGTCATATAAAACAATGTACAAAAGCTGATTTGTATCATTAAATAGAACGTCAAACACAGATAGCCCTAGTCTAAGTACGATAAAATCTTTAATTAGTTTCTCTATTGTTATCAACAATTTACTGTGTAAAAAAAAAGTATTATTATTGAATTATATTAAACTAGAAATCTATAAAATTTCTATTATTCAAGAAAATGAAATTGCATTAAAAAGAATAAGGTAGAGAATTAAAAATTATTTTACTTTTAAATTGGGAAGAAATGTTTTCATTTAAAAATGTCATAACCAAAGTAATAGCAAAAAATATGGGAAACTGTAAGCTTGAATATAGATTAAAGACGTTATCTACTAGCGATAAAATTTATTTGCAATTACTCTTCTTATAATATTCAATAATCTTAATTCAAATCCTAGATAAAGTTTTTGAAAAACTAATACTTTAACAACTCTATCCCATACTTAAATCCTCCTACATAATTCTAACCCATATTTTTACCTTAAGAGTAGACAATTTCAGTACCGAACAGACCCAGCTTGCCCAAGGTTATATAGGGATACCTCTTTTTTGTGAAGAAAAATTACTTCCAACATGCATTTCTAGATATATTCCACGTTTTTGACTGTGTATGGCAGTCTGCGTTACTCTGGAAATTGAAACAATTTGTTCCCTTCAATTACTACCGAATAATACGAGGGTCGTTCAATAAGTCCTTAAAAAAAATGGAAAAAAACTGTTTTTTAAAAAAAAAATTTTTTATTTTTCAACATAATCTCCTTTTAGCTCTATACACTTTTCCAACCGTTTTTCCAAAATTTTTATCCCGTCCAAAAAATAGGATTGCGGAAGTTCTGCAAAATACTCATCCGTTTGAGCAATGACATCCTCGTTGGAAGTGAACCGTCGTCCGCCAAGCCATTTCTTCAGATTGGGGAAAAGAAAATAATCAATCGGGGCCAAATCTGGTGAATAAGCGGGATGCTGCAAAAATTCCATTCTCAATTTCAGAATTTTGGCCATGGAAACTGCGCAGGTGTGCACACGCGCATTGTCCTGATGCAAGAGGATTTTTTTTTTCTTCAGATGGGGGCGTTTCTCTTTGATTTCCTCGCTCAACCGTTGCAATAACGACGTGTAATACGCTCCTTTTATTGTTTTTCCTTTTTCCAGCTAGTTGATAAAAATGATGCCCTGCGAATCCCAAAAGACTGTGGCCATCACCTTGCCAGCCGATGGCACAGTTTTTGCCTTCTTCGGAGCCCGTTCACCCTTGAAAATCCACTGTGATGACTGTCTCTTCGTTTCTGGAGTGTAGTAGTGCATCCAGGTTTCGTCCACAGTGACATATCGACGTAGGAATTCGGCAGGATTGCGATGAAAGAGTGCCAACATAGCCTCAGAGTCCACTACACGATTGCGCTTATTCTCCTCTGAGAGCAAACGCGGCACCCATCTTGCCGAAATTTTTTTCACAGACAATTTTTCATGCAAAATTGAAGCGACTATCAGATCGTGGATATTATCGATGATTTCAGGAGTAGACACCTCAACTGGGCGTCCTGAACGATGTTCATCTTTTGTGAATGAACGGCCACGTTTAAATTCATTCACCAAATTGTAAACCGTCGCAAACACAGGTGCAGATATGCCATGAACTGCATCCAACTCGGCTTTGATTTCTTTCGGGCTTAAGCCTTTCAAATGGAGATGTTTGATGACAGCCCTAAACTAGCTTTTTTCCATTGTTATGCACAAATAAATGTCGTTAACTTTAATCGACGATAGAAATTGACCTACGCTATGGATCGAGCTGAAATTTTGACAGCTTTCCTGTCAATAATGCTACTTACAAAAAAAATCGTTACTGACACTACGAGAGCAATTTCTCGGATTTTCGAAGGACTTATTGAACGACCCTCGTACAATCATATTCTCATGTTGATGTAGTTCTATGTCTTAATACCCTCGCTGCAACTTACGCAGACGACACAGCACTTTGTAAAACTACAATATATCCTCAAACTCCAAAGATGAATGGCACAAAACAAAAAAGTGTTGAAGTAAATATTTGATGACTTATATTGGCGTTTAAGGTTAACGGAAGGTGAGAGTACATCATGCCCTTTAATAAACCTTGTTGACCGTATTAGTCCTCAAAAACAGTAAACGCTCTACCCAGGACTACATTTTCATAAGCGATTGCTCGGAACACACACACGATAATCAAACGACTCACGTTCAAATCTTACAATTTACAGCAAATTACATACTATATATAATACAGTACTAAAACCTATAGTATTTCGACTGATGGACTAAATTTCTGGGGTTCTATCAAGCTTTTCAAATCCAGTCGTATCCAATCCATACAGTCAAAAATCCTTTGTAAAATTTTTGAAATAGTATTATTTATCCCGATCTTAAAGTCATATTTATTCAAGGACTAATTGTTTTCAAATAAAAAAAAGTTTTACGCTTACTTATCATATCATTCTAATTCGCATGTAAGAGTAATATCGTCAGGAACGCTCCTTATTAAGATAATCAAAGGTTATACTTATTAAGTCCCCTATTTAAAGTAGCATCGATGAGTGTTAACTTCTCCTTTATATTGCACAGCAAATATAAAGGAGAAGCTCGTTGCTTATAGTAGTCTTAAATAAAAACTGTTAAAATTATAAGATAGTTTAAATTAGATCCAATCGACTACCTTGAGGAATATCTATTTAAATTACGTGTATGTTGATGTGCAAATAATTATTAGAAACTTTATAGAACTTTATAAATTTTTTCAATAAGAAAGAATAATCATTTAAATAAGAGTTTCCAAACTTTTCCATAAAATTTAATATTTTATTTCACAAAGAAGTTAAAGAAAATTTTCTCTTTCTAGTTGGTAAAATAATTATCGAACGTACACTATCCATTAAGTTGTGATGAATATTCATGAGAAAAATATTTTCATATTCTCTTTTTATTCTTTACTAATTATTGTCTAAAAGTCTTTGTCCAATTAATTTTCAATCTTTTCCTAATTGCACAAATTTTTATATTGATGAATAGCGAAACCTTATTCCCATGAATTCCTATTATATCTACATTTTTATTCAAAAATTAATAAATACTTTTCTTTATTTATAATATTGTGAAATTAAACTTTTTCTCATTTTCATACTATTCGTAATTATGCGAACGAATTTAAACTTTCTAATATATTTGGTAATTTTTTTCTCTTATTAAAGTTTTAACATATCGTTCCAATTAGATAAATTAATAGAATGTCATATTATAAATTATTTTATACAAATGTAAAAATTCCGAAAAACCTATAACGAAAAGACAGAATCAATAGAAATGATTCTTCCAATTTGTGAATGAAATAAACTTTTACAAAAAACTATATGCTCATAAAAAGTTATATTAAAAAATTCATTTTAGTTGATTTGATACAAAGAAAGAATATTTTCCATAAAAGGAATTCAAAATGGTTTATCCAATTAGAAATTCAATTTAACTTTTTCGAAATGCACTCTAATGTCGGGCCAAATTAATCCAAAGTTAAGTTCATCGTCTAGAGCTTGTTGTACGACACAGTACCAGTTATTAAGTTGTCCGAAAGGATAATCATTTTTATTCTATATAGCACGAGTATAAAATGAAATTGCAGATGAAAATGTCAAATGAAAATTGGGCCTCAGATGTCTCATTCGAACTTAATATACTTTTGAGTTATAAAAAGTACTATATTCGCGTTGAAAACTAACCAAATAACAAATGAAATTATTTTTCTAATCATTTTATTGCTTTTAATAGGTAAGCTACAATAGTATTTTTGTGAAAGTTTTTAAATACTTTCGTTAAGGGAAAAAAACACCAGTAAAAATATTTAAATAAAAAAAACTCCACATCCTCTTTTTTGTTGGCATGAAATTTGTGAAAAATTCAATTGAAATGGATTTTTTTTTTAATTGAAATTTCATTTATTTTGATATTTTTAAAATTACAAATAAGCTATAAAATATATTATTAATTTTATGTTATTCTTTGTTTATTTACAGTTCACGAAAAACTCATCCGGGTGCTGTTGTCGGGCTAGCAGATAATCCCTTGGATGCGAATAGGGTAAGTAATCCATTTTGATGTACCAAAAAATAATGAACTTTGCGGTAAATCGATTTTCGTTTGACTTTGCAGCTTTTAATTGCATTCGAAAGTGGTCAAATAGTACTATGGGATATGAAAGGAAAATGCGCGGAAATTCGATGGCAGTCTGCTGAACCATTACGTTCCATAGCTTGGCACCACGAAGGCAAACATTTGGTATCTTCCCATACAGACGGTTCGCTTTGTACATGGCCACTTCGACCATCCCCTAAGCCACAATTCCAATCATATCCGCACGGTAAGATTCAATTTTATTAGCATTCACTCATATTATCCCATTCCTATTTATTCCCGAATGAATGTTCAATTCTAATTTTAATTGTTCTATATATTCTATAGCAAAAGTCAATAAAGATGGAAAATTAGAAGCTTGCAAACCCATACACAAAGTTGACCTCAGGACATCAAGAAATGGGTATGTATTTTTAACAGGAAACTCTTAAACACTTGTTTTTATTACTCTTTTAATTTATAATACTAATTAATATTCACCTTTCATATTTTACAAATTATCTTTGAATAAAATTAGTTTTACCATTGCATAAAAATAGATTTTTTACCAAATGTCAGTGCGAAATTGCTTTAATTAATATCAAATTTTTTCTACATATTTTATAATAAAATTCTTTGAATATATTATTGTTATTCTTTAATTTAAAAATATTACTTCTATTATTTTATATTGTATTGTAATATATGGAAAACCTAAAATAACATAATGTAAATTGAAAATTTGTATAGCAGATGCTCATATTCTCATTGATCATATGATTTGTTTGATGTATAAAATATATTAAAACTTTTTCGAAAATATTGCTATTCAGCATGTATAATATTTTGAAGGAAAATACATGTTCAAGTTTCAGAAAAGTTTTTTAATCAGTCCGTTTATTATTTTACATTATTTTGTTTTCATCAGAACTATAAAGTTGAAACTCTATAAGAAAATAGAATATGGTCGTAATAATCTCCGTTTTGGTAAAAGGACTTGTCCTATTTCACCGGTAAGGACAATTTGATAAAATTGATTCGTCTTTTGGAACTTATGCTCAAAAAATTTACCGCCGAATTTTTTACAGTTATAAGTGGAATTAAATTTTACTTTATTTAAACATTTAAATAAATAAGTGATAATATGATTGTACAAGTTCAGTTTTATTTAGTGGCTGCAGCATTGGTACTTAATAATTTAATTTTTTCATAATAATTTTTTTGGAGTTATAACAGACAAATGTGACTTGGAATCGAACGTCTTGTTTATGGATAAATGGAATCGAACGACTTGTCTATGGATAATTTTTAGATGCTTTAATATTATTAATTTTTGGTTATTATTATCATAATAAATAGTTTTAGATTTTTTTCGATCAGAATATTTTTCGAACTATGATCTCTCATGAGTTTAAGGTCTCACGATTTCTTATTTTGTAAAGCCTTTTCTAATCAATGTTAATATCTAAAGCTTTTTTGTTCAGCTTTTTATGTACTATGATTACATCTTCTTGATTAGCCGACTATCATTCTCCTGACAGTAGATATCAATAAAGTTTCACCATTAATTATTTCGCAAGTTTACAAAAAAAAAGTTCGCCATTAATTATTTCGCAAGTTTACAAAATAGAATAAAGTTTAGAAAATGAAAATGAAGTTTTTTTTTTAAAGGCAAATCACCAAATTAAATAAAATTCCAAAAATAAATTATTTATCAAATAACAATTGACATGAAAAATTTAAACAATATTTAAACTAGCGTATGGTACAGGTACTCAATGGTTTTATCGATATGCAAGCGTCTGCGTTAGTGTTTATTTTAATCTGGCCCTAGAGAATTTGATTTGAGACTAAGAGGTTAACATAAGGGGTAACATACACTCTTTGGCTATACGCCGACAACGAGAATCCTTCGGGAAAATTGAGTAAGCGGGAATGTAGACCTAAACGAAATGCAGTGCAGACTATATAGAGATAGAAAACTAGAGCTTTGAACAAGTTAAGTCTCCCTTCTATCTTGAGGCAAAGCAAATATTCGGTAGCTACATGAAGGAAGAAATCCGCAAACGGCTGTGATAAGTTGTAGTAAAAAGAAATCCATTATTTTTGCATTAAATTGAAGGTTTTATTTACGAGTAGCATAGATAGAATGATACGGTTTAGGTCAAATATGCACCGTTTTGTTCAATAACTTGTTGCCATTTTGAAGGTAATTTCATAATGCCTCTCTCATAGAAACCCTCGTCCCTATTGGCAAAAAACTGGGACAGTCGATTTTCACAATCTTCTCTTGAGGCGAGTTTTTCACCTGCAAAATCATTCGTCATAGACAGGAAGAGGTGGTAATCACTTGGTGCCAGGTCCGGACTATAAGGTGGATGCATAAGAACATCCCAACCAAGGTACCGGAACTTTTGGCGAGTCACTATCGATGTACGCCGCCTGGCGTTGTCCTGATGGAACACAATTCCTCTCCTATTGGCCAAAGCTGGCCGCTTCTGGGCGATTGCTTCTTTCAGACGGTCCAATTGTTGACAGTATAGGTCCGAAATAAGTGTTCGGCCGTAGGGGAGCAGCTCATAGTAGATGATTCCCTGCCAGTCCCACCAAACACACAGCAACACCTTCCTGGCTGTCGATCCTGGCTTGACCACCGTTTGCGGCGGGTGACCACGATTTGACCACGACCGTTGTCGCTTGATGTTGTCGTAAGTGACCCACTTTTCATCAACAGTAACCATCCGCTTCAGAAATGGATCGATATTGTTGCGATTCAGCAGCGATTCGCAGATGGAAATTCGGTCCATGAGGTTTTTTTGCGATAACTCGTGTGGCACCCATACATCGAGCTTCTTTTCGTATCCAGCCTTATTTAAGTGGTTCCAAATGGTTTTTTGTGCAATGTTTAGCTCCTGGGCAATCGAAACAGTGCTTACGTGACGATTTCCATTATTTTATCGACATTTTCGACAATTGGCCTTCCAGAGCGTGATGTATCTTTGACATCAAAATTACGGGAATGGAATCGACGAAACCAAAATTGAGCGTGATTGACTATTACAGTATCATGACCATAAACACTATTCACATTTTCAGCTACCTGGCTTGCGTTTTCGCCTTTATCGAAGAAAAACTGTAAAATATGGCGTATTTTCTCTTTGTTGGTGTCCATCTTTGACGCGTGCTAAAAAAATACTGACTCAAGTAATCACAAAACTGTATGAGAAGCTTTTTTAGTACGAAATCTTATCTTTCTAACGCCATCTAGTGCAACCCGATTTAAAACGGGAGATACAGACTCCTAAAGCCATCTATTGGCAAAATAATGGATTACATTTTACTACATCTTATATTAGCCAACAAACCCTATTTTAGTGTGTCTAAACTAATTTGCTCAAAACATCTCATAGAAAAATCCAAACTGCTGCTATGTACGACCTTTGTCCTGCTAGTACCTCATGTATTCTTCGAAAACTTGTTGCTTAACAAGAATCATTTCGTACTCTTGATGTTTCTTGTTAAGGAACAAGCTTTTCCCGCATATGGGAGGCATGCGCTTGAAGAATTTCTAACTCCTACGTGAGGATGAATGATTCTGATGCTGATTTAGTAATGAACTCGTGGACTAATATTCCGACCGCCGAGTCGTTGATTAAATAAGGCTTCATAGGCTGCGATGAGCGGAACAACTTAATGCGTATGGATGAAGAAGATACCTGTTCAGAACCGTACAATTTCCATAAAATACGGCCTTCGATAGAGTGGTGAGGTCGACCGCTTTATGTTCAAACAATGAATTTGAGTACCTCAGCGCGAAGTAAGAAGATATGGAACAGTCTAGACCAGACTTCCAGCATTAAAAATATTACCAAAATAAAAGAACAAAGCTGATTGTTTTTTTAATTAAATCTAAGATCACAAAAAATATTCTCGAAATATTATTAATATAACCGAAAGTAACCTAAAAAGTAGTAGTGGACATTTTATTTATTTATTTAAATAAATAATCTAATTTGCCTATTATTATTTAATCTAAATTATATATTTATAATTAACTTTAATCCTAAATTAGAAATACTAAATTTCAAAGTAAAGTACTTATTTATTATTATAATATGGAATTTTATTTTATAAATTTAAAATTAAATAATAAATATTAGTTAAATGGAACTTTTAATTAAAAATATTTCTTTTAAGCAAGTGTGACTAAAAAATTATTTTTAGCGGCATTGTTTTATTAAAAAATAATTATTGCAAATACCTAATTATGGAGATGCAGAAATTTTTGTGAAGCGTTTTAAGTGATTCTATCGTATTAATAAATATACGGAATTTTCAGCTTTTAAATGTTTCTAGTCTTTTATCATCTTATTTAATTATTGCAGGATATTAATCTAATGTTTCGTTTTTATTAAGTTGTGTAATATTGGTAATTTTTTATTGTTTTTTTTTTGGGTTCTCAAAAGCTGTTCTTAAATAGGATAATTTTGATTTTTCTTCCGTATATAAATAATAACTTTGTAACTTAATACTTACCTATTAAAAGATTTTATTTGCATATTTATGATGTATTTTGAAAATGAAAATTATATTAATTTTGCCGATAATTACAGTTTTTTTTATTTCTGTTTGGCCAGATTTATGGTGTTCGACTAAAAATGTGAAACAAAAATTTAAAAAAAAACATTTTTTAAATCAGTTACTCTATAATCTCTCATCCATTTTAATTATGATTTTTTTAAATAATATAAGCTCTCATCTAAGAGGCTGATCTTAATATTATTCTGAAATAACCAAAAATTCGTAGTTCATGTTTTTTATTCGCATGCAATATGTTACTTACTGGCACTTCTTAACACTTATAATCCTGTCGTTAAAGATGCTATCTTATCATGAGAATCATAATTTAAGTACAATTCTGAAGCAATTAATTTAGATCTAATATATAGTATTACCTGAACGTGTTGTAATAATTATAAATAAAAAAATAAATGCTAAAAAAAAATTAATAACTGTTAAAATTGATATACGTATTCAGCGATATAGATACCTCATATCTCCATATTTACTACCAATTTCTATTTACAATATTTAATAGTAATTTATAATTATTTAATAATTTTTTTTAAATATTTATAATTATTTAATATATTTTTTTTCAATATAATTTCAGTGAAACGTACACAATTTTTTCGGGTGGGCTTTCTATGGAGAAAGGTGGTAAATCTCCGGGAATAACTGTTGTAATTGGAAAATCAACGACTCTTCTTGAAATGGAACATCCTGTGGTCGATTTTATAACAATATGTGACAGTCCTTGGCCAAGTGGTTAGTGTTTTTTGCATACATATTTAAAGTAGTTTTAAATTATAAGTAAGCTTATTCAAATATTCTCATACAAATCAATCTTTTTCTTCTTTATTATAACAACCATTGAAAAAAAAAAATAGAGATGCAGGAGCCCTATGCCATTGCCGTTTTATTACAAAACGATTTAGTTTTAATAGATTTATTAACACCGGGTTTTCCGTGTTTTGAATCGCCTTATCCTATGGACTTACATGAATCACCCGTTACTTGTTGCACTTATTTAGCCGATTGTCCATCGGATTTAGTTCCAGCCTTTTATTCAGTAAGTAAAATAGTAAATTTATTTGTAGTAAATTTTCTTTATCAATCATATTTATATATTTTTATTTAGGTTGGTCGTAACCCAAGTAATCGAAGAGCAGAGTTTTCAGATCGTGAATGGCCTGTTTCAGGCGGTGAATGGTCACCAGCATCATGTAGCTATTCAGAAATTGTAATAACTGGCCATCAAGATGGTTCAGTAAAATTTTGGGATGCTAGTGCCGGTACCCTTCAAGTAAGTTAATCCAAACTTAATGAAAATTCATCCTTATAATTTTCATTCTATAGATGATCAAAAATATCACAATATATTGAATATGAAAATTTCTTTATATAATTAAATATATTTAAATAAACTTTTATTTTTTTGTATAAATTAAAAACTACAAAAAAATACATTTAAATATAATTTTAGGTTTTGTATAAATTGAAAACTGCAAAACTATTTGAACGCCCTCGAACGAGATCTGTTGATGGTTCTGATGAGGATCCATTAGCTATTCAAATAATATCCTTATGTGCTGAATCACGGAGGTTGTGTATAGCTGGTACAAGTGGACATGTGATACTTTTTAAATTTAGAAAATTGGAGAGCACCGCAGAAATATTGGTATTAGAAATACCAATATCCTATGAAAATTTTGAAGATGCCGAAGGTAGTCCTGAATGTGAATTTATACCACGTTCAGTGCCAAAACAAAGTGATTCTGGAGATAATGATAAAAAGGTACTTTTATTTATGTGAATAGTTTTTTTTCCCTAAATTATTCAAATTAATTTATTTTAATTTCACCAAACAATTATTGTTCATTTTGGAAACGATAAATATTAAATATTAAACAAATCCTTATATATGAACATTTACTAAAAAATCCGTTTATGCTTCTATCAATATTAAAAAATTTTAATTATATTATATTTTTTAATATTGATAGAAGCATAATCGTTATAGAAAAAAATATTTATTTGCGATCTTAGTACCATTTTAAAATTATGGTCTTAGTACTAGGTGAACTTACAGTATTGATGATCATGAATACAGAGCCAGCAAACTTATGTGCATAATCGAATTAACATTAAACACTCTTTGAAAATGTTCTTAAAGAAATTTGTATATCCAATTAAGATGATGAAACTTTTTTTAATAAACTGCTATAATTACTTTAAGTAATTTTATTTTTACTGTGCCTTTTTAATGTGCTCTATTTAATAATTGATCAAATTTAATTGAAATGAGTATCTCAAATTCAGTAATAGAATTCATGATTTTTTATTTTATTTGTTCAAATATGATTCATTCAACTCAGGATGCCGTAGTGCATTATTGATTTGATTAAAAAAATCGAATAAATGAAATTTCATTCAGAAAATATTTAGCATATTACAATTTTTATTTTAATATTGAAATTAGACGTTCAAGAAAATCACTCCTCCCACTTATTTTCTCACCAATAAACCTCTTACCTCTGCGGAAGATATTTTTAAATAATTGAAAATAACGAATTCTCCATTGTATTTAATATTCTTGCCGGTATTCCTCTCCTATACTATATTTATACCCATGATATCCCGTCCAAGGACAACTTCTCAATAGCTACGAGGGTCGTTCAATAAATCCTTAGAAAAAGATGGAAAAAAACTGTTTTTTAAAAAAAAAAATTTTATTTTTCAACATAATCTCCTTTTAGCTCTATACACTTTTTCAACCGTTTTTCCAAAATTTTTATCCCGTCCAAAAAATAGATTTCGGAAGTTCTGCAAAATACTCATCCGTTTGAGCAATGACGTCCTCGTTGGAAGTGAACCGTCGTCCGCCAAGCCATTTCTTCAGATTGGGGAAAAGAAAATAGTTACTCGGGACCAAATCTGGTGAACAATTCCATTCTCAATTCCACAATTTTGGCCATGGAAACAGCGCAGGTGTGCACACGCGCATTGTTCTGATGCAAGAGGATTTTTTTCTTCTTCAGATGGGGGCGTTTCTCTTTGATTTCCTTGCTCAACCGTTACAATAACGACGCGTAATACGCTCCTGTTATTGTTTTTCCTTTTTCCAAGTAGTCGATAAAAATGATGCCTTGCCAAAACCAAAAGACCGTGGCCATCACCTTGCCGGCCGATGGCACAGTTTTTGCCTTCTTCGGAGCCCGTTCACCCTTGAAAATCCACTGTGATGACGGTCTCTTTGTTTCTGGAGTGTAGTAGTGTGTCCAGGTTTCGTCCACAGTTACATATCGACGAAGGAATTCGGCAGGATTGCGATGAAAGAGTGCCAACATAGCCTCAGAGTCCACTACAGGATTGCGCTTATTCTCCTCTGAAAGCAAACGCGGCACCCATCTTGCCGAAATTTTTTTCACAGGCAATTTTTCATGCAAAATTGAAGCGACTGTACCTTGTGATATGCCCGTGGCCTCAACTAATTCGCGCACTTTAATTCGCCGATCGTTCAAAATCAGATCGTGGATTTTGTCGATAATTTCAGGAGTAGACACCTCAACTGGGCGTCCTGAACGATGTTCATCTTTTGTGGATGAACGGCCACGTTTAAATTCATTCACCCAATTGTTAACCATCGCAAAGACAGGTGCAGATGTGCCATGAACTGCATCCAACTCGGCTTTGATTTCTTTCGGGCTTAAGCCTTTCAAATGGAGATGTTTGATGACAGCCCTAAACTCGCTTTTTTCCATTGTTATCCACAAATAAATGTCGTTAACTTTAATCGACGATAGAAATTGACCTACGCTATGGATCGAGCTTTCCTGTCGATAATGGTACTTACAAAAAAAAATCTTTACCGACACTACGAGCGCAATTTCTCGGATTATCTAAGGAATTATTGAACGAGGGTCGTATCTCGTATTCTGTCATGTCACAAATATCAAAATACTTTCTCCAACCATTTAAAAAACTGGTTCAGAGAGTGGACATTTAAAATGAACGACAAAAAGAGTTAATGTTGCTATTACTCTTGGCCAAGAACCTCCTTTTTCATACTTAATAATGGTAATATTGTTCCAGAAAACAGAACAGCTCACTTAGGACGGTACATGGATAAACGTTTGACATGGAATGCACACACAAAACTGAAAAGAACTAAAACGATAAACGCTACAGACAGCTATAAAAACTTTTATATAAGCGATCCAAAAAAGTACTTTTATACGAAACGGTAATAAATCCCATATGGACATACGGCATAGAACTTTTGGGGGTAAACCAAGCGTTCCAATTCCAGTCGAATCCAATTCCTTCAATCGAAAATCCTCCGATCAATTATCGATGCTGCCTATTATGTACGCAATAGTGTGATCTAACGCGACCTATAGCCGATTGTCATCCCATAATAATCCTCTTGTAAGAAAAATGTCCCCGCTTTGCCTTCCCAAAAATATACATAGACGCTTGAGAAGGCAATGATCACGAGATTTAAAGAAATCTAAACTTAGATTAAATCTCACGATTTAAAGAAGCATCAATGGATCTGTACTCCTACAGAAGCAGTAACATATAACATGCAACATGTTACTGCTCCTGAATTTCAAAAAATCTGCTTGTTATTACTAAATACTTATAGATCATAAAAGAAATTATAAAAATTGTTGTTGTTCACTATCTTTGTACTATTAATTTATTTAAAAAATATTCATTAATTATTTTAATATTAATTATTATTAGAATTATATAAATTTCAAAAAAAAAAAATAATTTCTTACTTATAGAATGATGGAATGTTAAAAATACGAGCAGGACCACAAAGAAAACCGCCTGGTTTTCAAGCACAATTAGTCTGTTTAACACCCTGGATAAATGGTTCGCATCCAGGACAAATCACATCCTTATGTATAAATTCTAGTTATGGATTGTAAGTAATCAAAATTAAATCGGAAATAGGCATTTGACTTTTTTTTAAAAATATCTCATCTTAAAATTTATATCAAAATATGATTGATTATATTATTGGAAAATAATTCTAGAATTTTTTATTTACAGAATGGCCTTTGGAAATGAATATGGATTGGCCATAGTTGATATAGTTCAAAAAATTTGTCTTCTTAATGTTGCTAGTCCTGATTTATATGGTGCACAGGATCCATATTCACGTGTACCAAAAAGTCCTAAGCGTAGTGATAATACACAATATAAAGACGAACAAGCACGTTCACCTAGTATAGACCAGGTATGTAAGATTATTACTGTTCCAATTTGCTATTATTAAATTTTATACTTTTTTTTAAATAAAATTTTAGTTATTATTCTTTCAATTATATTCTATCTTTTTTTCAATAAGAAAATAATTGAATATATTTTTTTCATATTATTACTAAATATGTTTTTTTTTTAAGAAAAATTTACAAGTTCCTTTTTAATTTCAAAAGTAAAAATTGAAGTATTTTTAAATATAAATTTTTTCTATTTATATTAAGAAAAAAGTAAGAGAAAAAAGTATACTTAAAAAAAAAACTAAAGTTTTATTTTCAGAAATTTTATTATTTATTTTTTTGAACAAATAGTAGATTTAGAGTTGTATGAATGATTATATATAAGTATGATTTTTTCCTCCTTGATTTTTTTCAATACTAGTTGTATTTATAAGCAGAATATAAATTCTTATTAATTTTTGTGTATTATTTTAGTCTACCCTATTTTTTCTTCTATGATTAAAGAAGAATCCATTTTTTTTTTTAAATGCTGCCGAATTAATTTTGAATTAATTTAAATTTATTTTCAATTAATAATATGTTAAAATTCCCTTCTAGTAAATTTTTATTTTTTAACGTTTATTAAAATATATTTTTTTTTAACCATAAGTATTTCCCATAATATTTTTTTTAATCAATTTAATTTAAGTTATCCTAATAATTACAATCATTTAGAAATTTACAAAATCTCAAATTATATTTGCACTCCAAAAAACAATAAAAAAATATAATTAAATAAATAATTTCTTTGGTTGTTATATAATATTGGCTAATTTAAACTTATGGTAATTTTTAAATAAAAATGGGAGCCGATTTTTAAATCAAACAAAACAATATACATAATTTATAAAATTTAATTTTTCTCGTACTACAAAAAAGTCATAGCATACCAGAAGGAAACGTTAAGAAAATGTTAAAAAGTTTAAGAATTTCTTAAGCTAATAAAATTATTACTAAAATGAAATATTTTTTATAATAAAGTGAAAATAATTTACACTGGTAGAAATTAAAAAAAATAGAAAAGAATTTTAAAAGTATATTAATAATACGTTTAGAGATAAGAAAAAATGCAATACCATTGAAAAAGAAGTAAATAATTTCACAAAGATACACAAATTCATATTCTATATCATAAATACTACACATAATTTGATATTAAACTGAATAAAATTAATCATAATAAAAAAAAATCTTAATGACTATACAAGTAAAAATATTATTTCCTTTGATTGATTAGCTATTAATTTTCTGGCTATTTTATGAAATTCATAAAAAATATGTATGCTCTTCTACTGCTTGTATAATTAACTATGTTTTCTTTTCATTAATAACGAAGTATTCAAAAAAAAATACTAACTTATAAAACACATTTGACTGATGGTAATTTTTTTTGGTCATTAATAGTAAAAATTTAAATTTTTATTTGCTTCTTTTCTATTAGCCAATGCTATTGAGCTTAATTGTTTTATTTTTATATGAAAATTTAATTATCTAAAAAAAAATAATTATTATGCAGTAAAAATATAAAAATACTTTATATAAAATATTGTTATTTCTTATATAAGAATTGTACGTACTTAAGGGAATTTTTTTTTTGGAAATTTTAAAAAGAAAATGAAAATGTGTTCATAAACGATACTATACATTTTATATAAAAAGGATTTCCAGACATAAAAAAACTATAATTAATTTACTGATTTGTCTCATGATTATTATTCCTGTAAGATGCGGCACACCAATATTCCAAAATAATAGTAAAAATTAACACTACCATATTTCCATTTCGATTCAAAAAGTTATCTTATGATTTCAATAAATTTCATAATATTATATTTTATTGACAAATAGTAGTTTATGTTACAATATAATTATGGTATTTTCATATAAAATATAATTTATTCCTAATTAAATGTATTTATCTATGAATTAATATCTATAAAATTATTTAAATATTCGTCAGGTTATATGAAGTTTTTTTTTGCTAAAATTTTATTAGAAAATGAGAAAAAACCCATATAAAAATTTAAATTATTACAATATAATGTATTCAAAAATAACTTTCAATATTCATCTTATTATAAACTTTCAAAATTCATGTCTGCTCTAATTTTATTAGTTAAGAAATCAGTATTCTGACTCCTATCATCCAGAACGAAAACATATTGAAATATAAAAATTAATATTTCAATATGTTTTCATAACAAAAAAAAATTTCTTGTTCATATTTTCATAACAAAACTCTTCAAATCATAAATTATATTATGTTTAAATAGAAACTATTTACCAATGCATGCAAATGTTAATATCAACTATTTAAAAAAAAAATATTTTCAAACTTGTACATATTTTAAATGAATATTAAAATACAATTTATTCTTAATCAAATAGTATTTAAAACCAAATACGAAATTAAAATTTGAATAATCGCAAGACAATGTTTGTATTGCTTTCAAATTTTTATTAAAAACAATAGTTTTATTAATTATTCTTAAATTTTTTAACAAATGGCCAGAAAAACTAAACTTATTGAAAAACTTACTTCATAATTTTAAATTGTCTTGGTAAGTGTTTAATATAGACCTAAAAAATGTGAAAAGAATAGAGAAAATCTAAAGATATAAAAAAATCTAATCAGATTTTCACTTATATAATCAGTAATATCTGCATAATACAATATTATTGAAAACAATGAAAAAATAATGTCACACAATGTAATAAGTAATGCTAATTGATACCAAACTTAATTTGGAATCAAAACCAAAGACTGCCGATAGTATTAAGAGTTTCTTACTTGTATTAAATATTATTTAATTTATAAAGCTCAGTAACAAGAAAGAAAAAAAGAAATATATCTGCTCCAAAAATCAAATAAAATAAGATTAGAATAAATTTATGAAATTTTATGAAAATCGCTTTAGTTGCCTGAACTCTCGAGTAGCCCACAAAAAGTGACCTCGATGCCGTCCTCATTACCGTCAGAGACAATCACTAGCGCTTCATCGACGGTAACCACATCGCCAGCAGCTGGAACAACAACCACAACTTCCCGTCCAATATCACCTGCAACCGAAGCATTAGAAAATCCTTGTTTAACACCAACCGAAGAACTTGATATAAATTCTCCGGAAGAAAATAAATTTGAAACCGTTGGCCAGGCTCGACGAAAGTCAGCGTCCTGGAAAGCCTTTAATTTTAAACGCCAAATATCAAAAGTCAATGCGAAATTATCGGGCACATCTGCTGCAGATTGTACTCTACCGAAAGCACGATCGATTTTCTATAGTGCACCGACCGAAGGAACACCTCTATCACCAGTAGAAATATCGCCAGATTCAGTTTCTTCACCCACTGATTCAGAACAGGATAAGTCTGACTATATTGAGCAACTAGAAAAAGATATAGCTACAAGTCTAGCTGAGATTGACAATTCCGAAATTAATACAGAGTCGACAATTGAAGCATGTATGGAACAGACTACTACAAGTAGCAATTCAGACACGTCGGAACCGACTAGCCTTACTCCATCGCAGTCGAATTCCACACAGAATATTTTTCAAAGTGTGCCAAAAGGAAAGCTCACTGAACAGGTAAAAACTCGATTAAAAAAAGAGCGCACAATGTCGACCCCACAAGCTGTGCCAACATCGCGTCGTGTTGACTTTTGCGACGAACCCCAAGTTGCCAAATCATTGGCTTCCACATTGGAGGGAGCACGTATGTCTCGACCATCAGATCTACCCTTATTTGAAAATAATAACGAACAACCTCAAGTTCAGCCTCAAAATCAAAGTCAACGACCGGTTGCCCCACCAAGGCTGAAGCGCAAGGACAAACACGAACGTGAACAACGATTACTCTCAGTGCCAAATATTAAATATCAAGTGTGCGATCTACGACCGCGCACCTCCAAAGGAGACCAAACTTCGTCATTCGCTGGGAACCTAATGCGAAGATTAAGTAAGTATTAACTCGGTGATACCCCCAAATTACCCTAGATGCTTTTTGTTTAATGTCCTTGCATATAACAATTCAAACATTCACTAAAAGGATTTATAGAAATTAGTACAATATTATTATTAATAATATAAATGATTAGTTTTAATTGTAAATTTAAATATATTATAACATATTTTAATACTAACATAATTTTACTAACAAAAAACATAAATTTCAGAGAAAAAAAAATAAATTAAAAAAAATATATATATTCAAATTAATGAGTTCAAGGTATGTGGGGGAAAGCTGTTTGGAAAAGCACAATTATTTTTTTAATCTGTTACTAAATCAAACTTTTTTGAAAAATATAAATAAACAGTTTGGCCATTTTCTTGTAAATTTTTATTATGCTAATATTAAATTAAGGAATTAACATATAAATAGAATAGAAACAAAAGATTTAAGGGTTTATGACAAGAAAAAATAATATAATCCCCTTTAACGAGGATCTAATTTAATCAAGTTATCCCGACAGCAATTTTTATTTTTACTTTAGTTGAAAGCGTTTTTATTTCATTGGCCAATAATTACTTGAGTAGTATTTTTTTTATTGCCCACATTTTTTTTTTGGAGAATATTTTCGTTATTTTTCATATGATTTTATAAATTTTTACAAATTTTTCAGCATAACTTAATATTTTATATTGAATACATATTAAAAAATATATGCAGCATATCTTATAACATTTCAATTAATTGCTTAATTTGATTTTGATTTTCATTTGAACAGAAAAGTCCATTTCTATTTTATAATACAATATATTATTAAGAAGTTTTTTTTTTAAATGACTAATTCATTAATGATAAATATATATTTTTTTGCCAAAATTTATTAATATTTATATCTAAATGCATTTTATGCGTAGAATTTTCATTTATTTTCGTAGTTTTGTCTGTTTTTTTAATACGA
The DNA here is from genome assembly GCA_958298945.1 of Atherix ibis. NCBI lineage: Eukaryota > Metazoa > Arthropoda > Insecta > Diptera > Athericidae > Atherix > Atherix ibis. Next base: position 70,940,403 of record OY282607.1, read on the forward strand.
TGACAAAAAAAACAAATTCCATTTATAACACATATTATCTAGATTTTCTTGCAATGATTGCATTTTTTAAAATTAATTATCCTTAGAATAAAGTAATTGTAGTGTGATGCGAAGATTTTCTTTAAAATAAAATTTTATATATTTATAATTAAACTTTATATTGTATGATCAAAATTTTATAATACAATTATTGTATTCTACTTTTATCTATTGTGATTTATATCCAGTTATGAAAAAGTTAAAACATATTCGTAAGAGAAATAATAATTATTTCTTTCTTACATATATATTGAAGCATATTAATTTTTTTTTAAATTATTAAGTAAATATCAAAAACATATAATAAAAATTGGTATTTGAGAAAAAAAAAGTTTATTTAGCGGAGACTGTTTCATAGAATTTAGCTATTGTAGATTATATTTAGTAGCACATGATTAAAATATTTTCAATTTTTATTTTGCTATCTAATCAAATAAAATTGTATTATTTTTTAATAATTTTACAGGAATATTGATGGTATGAGTATTTAATTTTTTATAAGAAAGCGATTGTTTTAATTAAACGAAAAAGTTTACATTTGAAATATTTAGTTAATATAAAAAAAAAATATATCCAATACACACATTTCTCTTAGATCCATTTTAATTTATAATAATTGGGTGTGTACATTTCTGAACCGGCTTATCCTTTAGCAAATAGAAAAGTTATAATATATTATAGAATTTTTTAAATAGACCAATTTTAGAACCTATAAATTTTTTTTTTTAAAATACAATAATACTAAAATTTTAAATAATGTAACCGACTATAAATATTTCTGTATATAATGGCAGTTCAATTATTTTTAATAAACTTTGAAAATATAACAATGTTGGGCGATGAAAAAGGTGTTTTTTTTAATTCAGAAAATATGAAACCGAACAACTATACTATCTAAGGACGATGATATTTAGAAAATTATTTAAACGTACTTTCGTACGCAAAAAGCTTCTTTGTAGATTAGTGTTACTGCTTCTCCACTATTATTCCCTAAAATATCGTACTCATGGCCTTTGCAGCTTAAATATCTTTAAGCGGTTCTCTTTTCAAGGCTCATCAGAGGTTTAAAAACTCGAGTAGCATTGTAGAAGTAAACATTTTAAGTCAAAATAATTCTGGAAACTCGTACACTAACTACTGCAAATGAACAACTTTTCGTAAAACAATACTTTGAAATTTTTTAAATCTAACTTTCGATAAAGCCCAATAGGCTTACGGCAATAAAGTTTAAAGTTCTAATTTTTCACAGGCATTATTTATGAAATCTTTATGCTAAAACCATTCGTTGTATTTTCACATTATTTGCAAGAATTTATAATTTGAATTTTATGCTTGAAACTTTTGACATATATCTACGAGGGTCGTTCAATAAGTCCTTAGAAAAAGATGGAAAAAAATTGTTTTTTAAAAAAAAAATCTTTTATTTTTCAACATAATCTCCTTTTAGCTCTATACACTTTTCCAACCGTTTTTCCAAAATTTTTATCCCGTCCAAAAAATAGGATTTCGGAAGTTCTGCAAAATACTCATCCGTTTGAGCAATGACGTCCTCGTTGGAAGTGAACCGTCGTCTGCCAAGCCATTTCTTCAGATTGGGGAAAAGAAAATAGTCACTCGGGGCCAAATCTGGTGAATAAGCGAGATGCTGCAACAATTCCATTCTCAATTCCACAATTTTGGCCATGGAAACAGCGCAGGTGTGCACACGCGCATTGTCCTGATGCAAGAGGATTTTTTCTTCTTCAGATGGGGGCGTTTCTCTTTGATTTCCTCGCTCAACCGTTACAATAACGACGCGTAATACGCTCCTGTTATTGTTTTTCCTTTTTCCAAGTAGACGATAAAAATGATGCCCTACGAATCCCAAAAGACCGTGGCCATCACCTTGCCGACCGATGGCACAGTTTTTGCCTTCTTCGGAGCCCGTTCACCCTTGAAAATCCACTGTGATGACTGTCTCTTCGTTTCGTCCACAGTGACATATCGACGAAGGAATTCGGCAGGATTGCGATGAAAGAGTGCCAACATAGCCTCAGAGTCCACTACACGATTGCGCTTATTCTCCTCTGAAAGCAAACGCGGCACCCATCTTGCCGAAATTTTTTTCACAGACAATTTTTCATGCAAAATTGAAGCGACTGTACCTTGTGATATGCCCGTGGCCTCAACTAATTCGCGCACTTTAATTCGCCGATCGTGGATTTTGTCGATGATTTCAGGAGTAGACACCTCAACTGGGCGTCCTGAACGATGTTCATCTTTTGTGGATGAACGGCCACGTTTAAATTCATTCACCCAATTGTAAACCGTCGTAAACACAGGTGCAGACGTGCCATGAACTGCATCCAACTCGGCTTTGATTTCTTTCGGGCTTAAGCCTTTCAAATGGAGATGTTTGATGACAGCCCTAAACTCGCTTTTTTCCATTGTTATGCACAAATAAATGTCGTTAACTTTAATCGACGAAAGAAATTGACCTACGCTATGGATCGAGTTGAAATTTTGACAGCTTTCTTGTCGATAATGCTACTTACAAAAAAATCTTTACGGACACTACGAGCGCAATTTCTCGGATTTTCTAAGGACTTATTGAACGACCTTCGTATTCATAAAAATAATATCTAAAAGAACAATTTTCTATATTTTCCTTATCTCATGTTTTCCAAAATTCTGAGCATACCCTCACAATACTATTAATCCATTTCAATTATTTTTTTAAATAATTGTTATTTAAAAAATAACTAAAATAACTGATCTTCAGCTAATTTTTTAATGTGTTGTTTATTTTATCTAGTCTGTATAATAAATTTCCTGTGTTTAAATTTTTTTTAGAATTCTTTCAATATTTCAATATAAAAACAATCGCTTCCTTATAAAATAAAAACATTTTTTTTTTAAATTTTAGGTATCTTATTTTTTCTTATAATCTATATTAATTGAGATAATAGTTAATTTTTAATAAAGCAAACTAAATAATAAAATTATTTTTTTTTATTATATAAATATGAAAGCTTAGGTTAAAAATCATTATAGACTTTTATTTTTTTTTTAATTGAAATTTTCAATTAATTTATTTTTAATAAAACATAATACGAAATATTTTATAAATAAAAAAAAGAAATTATTAAATAGAAATATTTTTTTTATTAACTCTATAATATTTGTTATACATTTTAGAGTTAATAAAATATTAATTTTTCAAAAGTTTGTACTCAAAAACAAATTAACACAAACACTAAAAGTTAATATCTATTTCTATGATTCTGCTTCTTCGTTTCCTTCTTTTATTTCTTCTTCTGCTTCTTTTTCTTCTACTTCGCCTACTTTAAATTATCTTTTGTTTTTATTTTATTTAATTAATATTCTAGCTTAACATATTTATTTTATCTTTTTACAAATGACTTGAATTTAATTCATTTACTTACAATGATTATCACTTCTACAAATATAAGTAAACTAATTGAAATAATATTTTCGCAAAATGATGTATGATAATGAAAATGCAGGTGGAAAATAGTATAAATTTCAGTAAATAAAAATAAATTCATTTTATTACTTAAAAATATATGCTAATAATTAAAATAAAAGTAGAAATGTCCTTTACAACTGTGTCACAGTTAATTTCTCTTCAAAATTGTTTTGTACCACAATAATGAAAAAAAACTGTTCGATAATAAAATATCTAACCAAGTTCAATATGTCATATTTAAAAATTCATGCATAAATATGTTCGCAATATTTTTTTCTAAATAAATCTTATACAAATATTTTGTATTAAAAGGATAAAATCCTTTTAAATATTAAAAAAATATATACTAATTAACAATAAAATTTAGCCTGTCATAGGAAAACCTTTTTATATAAAAGCATGCTTTTTAAATACTCGTAGATATTTTCACATAATATGATTGGACAAAAATATATCATATTCTTACTTGACATCAACTTAGGAAAAAAAAAACAATTTTTATAAAACTTAATGTAAAAAACATCATAATTAATGTTCCAAATCTGACTTCTTAATTTTCTGACGATCTTTTTAGGAAACTTAATTTTCTTACGATCTATTTATACTGCAATCTTGATTTTAATATCAACAAAATCATAACAAAGATGAATATTTTTTAAAACTCAATTGGATATAAGAAATATCTGAAAAAATCATATTTAATATAAATTTAAATATATCCATAAGGAAAAAAATATATTTGCGACTTAATGCATTAAAATATGTAATATTTATTGAATATATTTGAAATTTGCATGTTTTCACATACTAATACAATCTGCCGTAGATATCTGCATATCAGCAAAAATGAATAAAATTCATATAATAATCACTTGTATAATACACTTTATCACATATATGTAAACTATTAGCTGGCAAAAAAAACAACAATACATTAAATCTAATTCAAAAGCTTTTAAGAATACCTAAAAAGTGATAATCATAAAAAATTAGGAATTTATTCTTATTGATCACAATAATTCTATGTTTTCTTTAATTTATAAATTTATAAAAGAAAAACTTATTTTCTTCTTACAACTTGGGTTATATATCCTGAAATACACAAAATATAAACGCAGTTTTTTTTTATATTAAAACAAATTCACAAACAAAATAATAATAGTATATTTATAATTATTAATGGTGTTATAATTACAAACATTACTAAAATAAATAATAATATTTATAAGAAATTATATATCATCGAAACAATATTTATAAATAAATAATTTGTAATCTAGAAAATTATTTTTTTAAGAGTAAGTTAATTCACGGAATAAACTAATAATCAACAATCGATTCAACAAAATTTGCTTCTGGTGATGGTTTGACTTGCAAACAACTAGCAATAATTCAAAATATAAAAAGTTTGGTTTTTTTTTGATTTTTCACAAAAATAAAAAATTATTCTAAAATTTTAGAAGTGCAAAATTCACTACACTATCAAACGACAAAAATGAAATTATTTTCAATATTAATAAAATAGCATTCATCCACTATTTTGTGTTTGTCCCAAAAAAAAAATGAAAATATATTTTCCATAAGTACCCTAGTTTTTTAGGTATTTTTTTATTTCCCTATCCTCCTCACTTTTATCAATATTTAAATTATCTTTTACTTTTAAATATTTATTTCCAAATTATATTTTTGATGTTATTTGGTCCCTCCTTTATCAATTTTACTTTATAAAAAAGCTTTTGGTTTAATTAAGAAGCTTATTATTTGTAGATATTATGTTTTCGTTTATAAATATTGGTTAATGTTATACGCTTTGATTTTAATATAATCGCTATTATCGTAATAAAATTGTATCTTCAATTTTTATATTTTATTTTATTTATTTTAGTTGAAATTTCTTTTATAATAAAAGGCTCATTACTAATTTCAAATAATTTTATATTAAATCCTACATTTATTTCCGTAGTCATCATATAAATTTATTTTTATTTTCATTTTAAAAATTTATAAACAAAATTTTACTAAAATAGTTTTTAAGTATTATTTTATTAAAAAAAAAAAAACAATTAAAAAAAAACTAAATAAATGTTGTACATCGACTTCTTTAGAGTTTTTCTTTTCTAATCTTTCGGTAAATAACTTGTTTGAATAAAATACAAAAACTTAAAACTTCCATTTTCGATTGAATATTATTAATTATAATTTTTAGAAGAAAAAAAAACAAATCAATAAATTATATAACGTCTAACTAATTTCTCTTTTATATTTATATATTATGCCACGTTTTTATAAAATTTACTTATAATAGCTTGTTTAAAAAATTAAATTTGATGCTTTTTCTCAAAAGTAACCAAAACAAATATTAATTTTTTAATAATTTTCCATGAACAGTTTTTTGCTTATATTCTAAATGTAAAATTTTTCTATTCTATATAATTATTATCTTCAAGTTTTATAAGTTTTTATAATATATATCAGATCATTCTAAGCTTATCTGACCAATACAAATTCCCTTTTCTATATCATAGCTTGCTTTTGACTTTGTACATAAAATTAAAAAAAAAGCTGATCTATTTTTTTTTAAGGAATAAAATATTTTTACAATTTATATTTTAGCATATATTGTTATAACAGAAAAATATAATTTTTAATTGGTAATTTTTAAAAATTATTTATGAATTGATGATAACCTTCATAATTTAATAATCTGCTTAAAGTAAAAAACAAAAAAAAGTTGACCCTTTTCTCATTAATTTTCTATTATTTTATTTTTATCTAAATTTATTATTATTATAATTTAAATAATTTGATATTCCTTTATTTTAACTACTCTGAGTACTACTACTCAACAAAAGTAAATGTTTACTTTCTAAAAAACATCACAGATATTTAAATTGTAACTAAATTTTGTTTAGAGACTAATTATTTACTGAATTGTTCTGAAATATTTTATACTTGTACCTAATAGGACTTAAACTTAAAAAGTTCTAAAGAAAAATTCATTATCGATTTGTTCTAATAATATATTTTTTTCATTGATGCACTTTTAATTTTATACAATCTTTCCAAATATCTTGAATAGTTTCTTAGTATTGTCATAAGACAACGTTCTTTATTACAAAGGCAAAATGGTCAAGTTTTGTAATTTTTTTTGTTGAGAATTATTTTTTCCTATTACACTATAAGAAATCTATTTAAGCAACTTAGTCTGTTTAATTTTTCATTTTAAAATTTCAAGGAAAACTATTTAATTCAATATTTTCAAAATTTTAATATCTTGATATTCTTTGGCTCTGCTCTCATAGACTCTCCAAATAGATATGTTGAAATTTCATTAGCACTTGTTACCATGCTATTTTAAAATAATTAATTAAGTCCTTCTAAAATTGAAAATCAAATATTAAATTTATTAAGAAAATCGCATTCAGCTAATTCGTGGTATTATTTTCTGTACATTGAGTATATAACAAATTTCCTATTAATAAAATAATTATTAATAAAATATTATAAAATCAAGCAGTTCTTTCATATTGGTTTTCTATTAAAATAAACTTCTGATAGATATTCAAAGGATATTATTTAAATTATAATAAATAAAAAATTTCTTAATTTTTCTCATATAGTTTATTCCTAATAAAAATAATGTAAATATTTTTGAATATAATTTTTATTATTGAGGATTAGACTAGAGAAAAGTACCAAATATTTTTTTTTATTATTGAGTATATAAATTTTGAATAGAAAAATTTCAAGGATATTAAATATTTTCTCTAGTCCTAATTAGTATTATTCTCTGGTCCTAATCATTATTATAATTTTGTTAGTACTGTTCTTTTGATATTAAGTACTATTCTCTGGTCCCAATTATTATTATAAATACCCAGTATACTTGTAAATAACTTCTTGATAGAAGAAATTTTCTCCAAATCTTTCCGTGAGTCCAAAATAATTAATGAAAATTATTTTTATATATATGGTTAAAAAATTACCAAAGCCAGTTTTATTTGATCGTACAAAAAATTGTCATGAAAATAAAATTAAATTTTCCGCAATTCATATTTTAATAATTTATCAAATTAATAAAGTTTCATCACTATTTCAATTAATTTAAAAAAAATTTGTTTAATTTTCAAACATAAATACTATTTATTATTTATTCAATTAAGTTTTATAATATTAAAAATAATTATTACATTAACAAATTTCCAATATAAGCTTAAAAGCTTTTTATCAAAATTATAGAATAAATTGAAAATTATTCATGGAAATGGAATCATTTGTCTTTTGTTATTTATTATCTTATTTAAAATTTAATATTTAAAACAAAAACTGCTGGTTTTTTTTAAGAAACTATATTCTGGTTTTGTTACCTGTCTTAAAAATATGGAAAATATTTATAATTGAACAAACAAACAAAAATATTTCGTTAATTAATTAGTTTCCTTTTCTGTTCTTAAATCAGAAGCAAAAGCAAATATTTGATCAATTTGGAAAAAAATCACATTTTAAAAGTATATATTTATAGAAATTTCTTTTATAAACATAGAACTACTATTCTATAGTAAATAATTATTGTGTTATTTGTTAATCAACAGTTCGTTATACTTTGTTTTAAAACATATACGAAAAATTATGTTTTTTAACGAAAAAAAACAATATTAACAATTAAAATTTTATTCAATTTATTTTATCTTTTCAAAACTATTGTTTTTTTTTGTATCTTTTTATTAAACATAACATGCGCAATATCATAAATCTTCAGGATTTGTCCGATTCGGATGATCAAAACTGCCTTAAATTACTTTTTGGAGATATATTTGGTAAATAAAAAAAATGTATTTATTTAAAAGTCGAAAAACAAAATAAATTCAAAATAACAACAAAAATTCAAATTCCATATTTGCTTTCTTTCCTCTACCCTGCCACCAAAACAAAAACCCCTAAAAATATCAATAATCATTTCTTAAAAATATCCTCATATATGATAAAAGATTACAATTTTTTTTGACATTATTTTGACATTTTTGTTATTTCTTTTAATAAATAATTTTTTATCATATCAAAATGCTTTTATAAATTAAAAAGAGAAAGAAAGCTTTGTAGAGTACTATTTGGAAATAACAAATTCAAAAACCAAATACAGGAATATATATATTTAATCATTTAGATAGAATAATTAACGATTTAGTAGTACTAGATAAATATATATATCCTAAAAAGCCCCATCTCCTTGCTCTTGTAAGTAGATATTTTTTTGTTTTAGTTAAATCCACCTAAAATCCTGCGTTTCAAATCATTGTACAGTTTTCCATATTGCGCTTAATTATCCCCAATTGCTGTAGTCTAAACATCATTAAAGTAGACAATGCGATTTATTTATTTATTTATTCTAATTTAGTTTTCTTCAAATCTTTAAATAAAATTTTACAATTATTTATTAATATAATTAGACAAAAAAAGAATTAAAAACATAATTGGTCAACTATTGTTAAAATATTATCTAATAATTCGATTTAAAAATGGAAAAATGGCTGTTAATGCTTACTTCATCATGTAAAGAATAGAATAAAATCAATTTTTTGTCTAAACTATTTCCTTTCGAAATGATAAATATTTTTATTACTACATGCTTTTACAATATATAGTGTTAGAGAATATATTTTTTTGTAAATTATCATATACTATTTTTAAGATTGCATAAAACTTTATTATTTATATAAATATTTTTTTTAATGAAATAGCAAAAAAAAACGTTTTTTTATTTTGTAAATTTAAATTTAAAAAAAATCATTTTTTTTTTAGGATTTTTTTAAAATAATTTTGTAATATATTAAAAAGTTTGGGAAAATGATTTTTTAATAAATATAAAATTATTCATATAAAGAAAGCCGAACTATTATATAGATTAATCGAATTAATTAATAATAAATTTAATATTGATTATAATAAGAATGAAATATAGTTAAGTCGATGTGCAGTATTTGTAGAAATTTTTTTTATTATTATCATGATTTTTTTTATTTCAATTAATGCGAAAAAAATCAGAAACATAAGTTATCCATAACTTTTCAGTATAAGCAAATTAAAATAAAGTTACTTTTAGATAACCCAAAAAATATACTCTTTAGAAATGCTTATGAATTGTTATTAGAAATATGTAGAAAATATTATATAAAAATAATTTATATTCATTAGAAAGAAGCTTTCTTGGATTCCATCGAGAAAATATATGAATTTCTAGGATTTTAAGATTTCTATTAAAACAAAAAAAATTTTTGATCATAATATTTTTTAAATATTGTTGAATTTTGTATTTACTTCTTTTTAATATTATATACTGAAAGTATCACAAACTCAATAGAATCTACAGCTTTATAGATGGAATAGCATTTTCTACCTTATATTAAATGTAACTTTTCTCTATTCAACAATAACTGATCAAATCAAGCTTTCGGTTTGTAGTTCCCTATTTTTAATAGCATGGAAATTTATCTTCATTTTTAAACTATACAAACTATGAGAAGTTAGTATTTATCGTCAATTCGAAACTCATATTCTAGGACATTTCCAAATTGCTATAAATACTTACTTCATAATGTATTTCAAAAAAGGATATTACCAAAATGTAAGAAATTTTGTTTATAACTATTATGTCAAAGTTATAATATTTTGCTTATACTGTTTAGTTAATATTGTATTTACAAACTTTACGAAGGAATTTTTTTTTTTTTAGAATTTTTATTTAAATATTTGTATGTATACACAATTGCAAACACAACCAAAACACAATCAAACAATAATTTTTTTTTTGTTTTATTTTATGATCAAAGAGGAATTGTTAATTTTCAATTCAATTTTAATATTATTAATTTTCATATTCTTCATTTTAATTTTTAATGCAATTTTTTTAAATATAATTTTATATCGAAAATTTTCATTTCTATTAAAAAGAAGTCAATTTTTTTTTAAATAAATTATTTTTATATACAATTTTATTTAACTTTTAACAATTATTTTACAAAAAAAAATAGAAACAAAATAATTTTAATCCAAAAAAAAAAAAAAAATACAAAAATAAAACAAAGAAAATAAGACAAAAAAAAACAAAATTTTTTTGTGTTCAAATTTCATCCCAGATGAATGGTGTTTGTGGGACGACCTCTGGATCCGGTGTTTATAGTGGCAGTAATACAGCAATTGGTACGGGTAGCCCCATTAACCGGCGTTTGGTTATGATGGGTGGAACTGGTGTTGGTGGTGTTAGTGGTAGTAGTGGTGGTGGTGTTATTGGTATTAGTGGGATTGGTGTATCTGTTGTTGGTGGATCCTCGACTAGCCCGATTTACGGCCCTGGCGCCAGCTCGGGAAATCCTATTCTAACTGGTACAACGCTAACACAACAGACACAACAGTCACTGCAAACACAATCACTAATTGGGCCGGACTCGATGCGAAAGTCCAGGTCGCAAGGTGGGAAGAAATTGCAAAAATGTCTCTCAACTGCATCATATGGGGAGGAGTTGTCAATCAGTCGACCACAGATGACTCCACTGTCGCATAATCTACTAATGACGCGGCAATATTGCAGTTTTGGTAGTACCACGTCATTAAAAACAAATTCCAATTTTTTTTTTTTTTATCTAATTTTTTATTTAATTTTTGAACATATAAGAAAACCATATCTTTTCCGTTTGTTATAATTTTATAATATTAAATATCAATTTTATAAATAGTTTAGAAACGTTAGTCATATTATTATAATTTCTCTTTTTTTTAACAACTAATTATCAAAAATTGGTTTTCTTCTCTTAAACTCTATCAGAAACTGGTGATATTTATATATATTATTTCTATTTAAAAAAAAAGAAGATATTTCACATTTATTCTATTATTTATAATTTCATAATCCTCTCCAATAATTTTAGTTTTAAAGAATAAATTATTTAAAAAAAAGATAAGAATTTGTGTACACGTCCGTGAGTTTTATTAAAATTTTTTAGATGATTTTTTTTTTATTTCATAGAAGATAAATTAGTTTTTTAGTTAAGATTTTTCTTCAAATTATTATAATTTCATTTTGTAGAATTACATATTTATATAGGTTTTTATAAATTATTCTAGTTTTATTATTGCAAAAGTGCAATTTTTTGTTATATTATTTCAATTACTAAATCATTTTCATTTTCAATTTCATATCATTACCATAAAGACATTAGTTAAAAAGTATCTCTATCATACAGTTATAGTTAATTTAAATGATAATAGTATTTAAATACATTAAATTTATAATTATTATACGTATATAAATTGAAGAATATATAATACCATTTAATTAAATAGCAATTTCTACTTGTTTAAAGTAATATCAGTCTAAGATAATTTGAATTTCTTTGAATTTTTATTTTATTTTATATTCTATTTAAAAAAAAAAACTCTTTATATATAATATTTAATTTTTATCAATAATACAATAATTTTTTTGAAGAAATTTTGAGAAAGATCTAAAGTAAAAAATAACTTTAAAAATTATTTATTATAATTTTAATGAGTCATAGATATGATGAGCTTATATTAATAGTATTTTTTACAATTTTTTACCCTAATAAGTCATTTGGTATTAAAAATACTATTGTCATAATTTTTCATCCAATTTTAATTATAATTTAATATAAAATTATAATGAAATAATTCATTTCATTTTCTACTACGGCCTAATCATAATATATTTATGTGAAACAATTAAGAATTTTCTCTACAACGGATACTTTTTAATAAATTGTTTGATACCATCATAATTATCGATATTTTACATATTTACCATTATTTATTTTCATATTTAGAAAAATATTGTATATAATATTTTTACGAAAAACATGATTAATACACAATAAGAGAACAGATCTAAAGAGGGAATTTTGAAATCATAACATTACCATTTTTTTTTAATTTATACCGACATGCCCAAATGTTATCATATTAATACATTTTCTAACGAAAACATAAATTAATTAAAGAATTTTTTAAATAATTCATTAAAAAGTATTAAATATCGCCTTCAGAATGGAATAAAGCCTTTAATTTAATTGCATAATTTCGTATGTACTCGTAAATAATAAACTTAAAGTTTGATATTGATTTGTTCAATAGCAAAACCGACAGTTCAAATTGAAAAAAAAATATATTGTATGTTTACACAAAATTATGAAGAGACGGTAGTATTCTAACTATGGAAATTAGTATCAATCTTAGTTTTTAGATCTGTTAAAATAATGTACTGATATTACTGAACAAGTATTAGAATCAACACTTTTTTAATGAAAGTAGGTCTAGTATTTAAGGTAGAACCTTTATTCATTGATTTTTTTTCTATATTTTATGTTTCAAAAAAAGACATTATCAAATTTAACTATTAAAAGATAAATCGAAAAATATTCCGATTGTTTCCTATTTTTTTCTTTTGTGTATAGTATATTTATATTCATTTTCAATATCATAAATTAACATTGGTTTTTTTTCTTATCTTTTTTCATAAAAAAAAAATTATTGATTGCTTCTTAAAACAATAACTTCTATAATTGGAAAATGATCAAAATGATTTCAGACCGAAATCAAGTGATAGGTAAACAGAAAGCGATCTAATAAATATCAAGAAAATTCTAATACTTTTCAACATTATTTGTTTATTTTGTAATATCCACTATAGACAAAATATTTTAATATTCTTATAAATTTTTTTTCTATAAAAAATTAATAAATAAATATCGTATTCTAATCTAAAATAAAATTCAAAAGCACAATGAAAAGAATAAAATTTTCTTGGTGTTTTGGTTAGTTCTCATGTAAATTTTGTTTTTGTAGAAAAACAATTAGATAATCTCACAAATCATTTAAAAAAAAGCAAATAGTTAATTATCTCTATAGTATCAAATAAAACTCAAATAAATTAGTTAACACCTAATTAGCATTTAGAAAAGATGTAAATTCCAAATTTGCATATCACTAGCAAAATTTTAATTCATCACAAAATTTTTCTTCTTAAATTTATTGTTAACTTTAAGCTTGATAATTTTAAAATGATCTTGGTTTTATTACAAAAATAAATTGTCCTTATTCTTTAATAAAATTAACCCCAAATTATATATTAGAAATAATTTTTAATTCAGTTTTTTTATTTTCAAATGGAAAAAAAAATATTTTTTTTTTAGTTGGTATAATTAATTTTTTTGGTATTTTTTCCAAAGCCTAATTTTTTAGAATTTTATATTTGATTTTTGGATTTTTTGTTGATAGTAAGTAAAATTTTCAATAGAAAATAATTTTAAAAAATTTTCTCTTTTTTCAATTTTTTGCATACAGTAAATTTTTTTCTAACTATTTTTCTTTTATTTTTTATAAATATCTAAATTAGTAATAAAATTATACGAGAATTTTTTTATTATTAATTAAAATTATTTTGAGAAATTATAAAAACTTTACGTTTGATGTGTGTATAAAAATTCTCTAATAATTTTATAAATTTTTTGATAAATAAATATTTTTCTTATCACCAATAACTAAGTAGATTTCACACTCCTATATAGATACTCTTCTTATTATTATTTTTTTAAAATTTTAATCACTAAAAATTTTTATTATGCAAAGGATATACGCAAAAATTAAGATATGAATTAGATGATATTATAATATAATAATTTAAGGATAAATATCTTCTTTATTAAATGTATTATACGAGTAGAATATGAATATATTTATATATATTATGGAGAAAAGGAAAATAAAACAAAAATAAAAGCAAAGCATTTTTGAGAAATGAAAGAAAACCCTGTCAACATCATATTTTAGAAGAGCTTTCTGTATTAATTCTGTCGCATTGAATATATTTGATTCAAATTTGCATTCTATTTAATATTTTTATTAGTAGAATTTAGAAATGTCTTTTTTTCAGTTTTTACCCATAATTTTTTATTTATTACAATATATTTTTTTATTTTATTTCATATTATTTTGTTTTCAAAAAAAAAGAGATATTTTCATAAATTTTAGGTATAAAATTTACTATAATCACATTAAACGTAAATATTTTTATTTTGTATGTGCATATACAAAATTTTATCTCTCTTCACTTAGTATGTAAATCACATTCGTAGTTGTTGTTTTCAAACTTTCTTTACTTTCTTCTATTAATAAACACCAGATAAATTTAATAAATACACATATTATATATATTTGAATAATGAACCAATACAAACCATAAGATAAAATCTATTTCTTCCTTCTAACACTCTTTCTTATAGTATCTTTTAAATCTAGTTGTATTTTTTACAAAAAAAAAAATATAAAAATTTATGCAAAATTGTACAACACCATCAACAAAATATTATCTTACAGCATGTGTATAATCAATAATATTTCTTCATATTTTCTTAACAAAATATCTGTATAATAATTCAATTGACTAAAAATAAAAGTATAGAATTTTATCGTTTTCTGTAAAATACATACATGTATCTGATCTATCAAAACTCGGCTCAGCTGTAAATATTAATTAAATAATTGTACTTTAAAACAAAAATATTATTTTCTTACGTTCACCAGAATATTAGTTAGTTAATAAATGTTAATAATTTTTTTTTTTTAACAAAAAACAGTTTATTTTTTCTCTACTCTTCTATTTAGAAGATCTGCATTAATGTAAGTAGAGAATCATGTAACTTGATTAAAAATAATTGTATCTGTTTAATAATCTATAAACTTTCTTTAGATATAAGTTTTATTTATATAATTAGTATTTCTTATCATCTACTTTTATTGTATTTTGTGTGTACAATTGTGTAAGTGTTTAACCATAAAATTACCCCATTTATAGTGACATGTAGAAAAGTCTCGTCCAATTTGCCCATAAAATACCATATGTACAAGCGAATGTGCATTTTTAATGCATGCGTGCATCGGTTGGCAAAAAGCAAACAAAATTATTGTTCTACAATAGTTTTCTTACAATCTTCTAAAATATGTGTAAATTTTATTGCAGTTTAATCTTAGATTAAAAATATGATTACTGATACATATGACTTCATAAGGTAGGTCTTCAACTTTTGGTCTAGTATTACATTTACACGTAGTTTCGAATTTTTATTGCAAACTACAATAAATAAATATTTCAATTTTTTTATTGCAAAGTCAATAATTTTAGGTTTGTTTGAAATTAAGTAATTTTGAGAGCTATTTCTCGGGCGACTTTTTACAATATATTATTTATACATATTTCCCTATAACTACATTGCTATATTGCCGTAGTAAAATGACAAATTATTAATATAGTAGATACTAACTCAGTAGCAATCATTTAGGAAAGAACCCATGAATTAAAAGAAGATCAAATTAAATTTTACCTATAAGCCAAATAAAGTAAATTTTGAAAATTGATTGTCAGTATCATTAACTACTGGAGTATCATTAAATTCTTGAGTCACTCGGTATTAGCACTAGAACCAATAAGCTAATTAAAATTTATCAGGTACTAATTTTGGATAAAATACTAAAATAAAAATGCTAAAGTTACTTACTTTTCTCTTGGTAGTTACATATCTAAAATAAAATACTTAAGCAAAAAAAAAAAATTCTAAGAAAAACCTATATAAATTCTTGCTCATTTCCAAGTTAATGTAGTACGAGTATCTTTTTACCTTTTAATCATACAGCATTGAATACATTGTAATTTTTATTAGAATATACAATTTTTCCGTTAGCATTCCGAAAATTATTTAATATAAATCAACCTCAATATCTCATATTAGAAAGTGAGTATTTTTTAAATTTCAAAATATTAATTAGAGCGCATTAAGGCTATCTCATTAAATAAAATAGTTTTGAAGATGAAATTTTTTTTTTGAATACTTTCCAATTAAATGTGAAGGCGTAGAGGCAGATAAACAGACAAGACTGAAAGTAGAAAGATCCCTTTTACACGCATTAGTCAACAGTTAGTAAGCCAACTGTATATGGGCACCTATATTACTTAGAAATCTTATTAGGCTCATTACTCTTACTTATGATTTCCTTTTTGTTAATCGATTTGTCCTCTATTCCTGTTGCGGTCAACTCACCACTTCCCTTATCTTAAACGAAATATTTTTAAGAGTAATACTACAATACCATTTGTGGAATTCATAAGTACAATGTTCTTCTCGAAAATTTAATAATCTATAACAATCTTGACTTTTCTATGTAGAATCCTTCATCTCTTATATCAGAAACCTCAAATTATTTAAACAAAAACTGACATTCAAATATAAAATATTTAAAACCAAATTATCACTAACAGAACGTGCGCAATAATACACGCATGCCAACGTTCTTAGGCGTTTGCGTTTTTGTGTTCATCATGTGCGCGCTTGACGACTGCTGTTGTTGAGCCAACAGAACTTAGCCGTTTTTCTTCACGCACGTATTACTTTTAATTAGACAATTATAAAGAGTCTAAAGCTTATGCCTTTTTAAATAATATTATTATAGAATTTTTTAAGTATAAAATTATAAAACAATTTTTATAATATTCGATTGGTGTCATAAGATCGTCATTGAATTAAATGCGGCTTGAGAGCGCGTATAATCATCCCCAAATGGCCTTTTAGTATTTTTCTGTATAAAATTTACTATTTCAGTACTATTATATGCAGATCAATTTATTAATAATAACTGAAAAGATATTTAAGCAAATCTTTTTAAATATTTTGTAACAGTTCTTAAATACATTTCTTAATAAGCTGTCATTAAAAATATAGTTATCTAAAGAATGGATACTACTGAATATGAATACAAATAATATTTTACTGAGTTTATTTTTGTTTTTATTAAAACACCGTTGTATATATTGTATGATAACATACAAACATTTTATATAAAGATTTAGCTAAAAACTAAAAACTATTCACATAGAAGTATTTTCGAAAAATACCTATCATTCTATAGCAACAATGTCTCTAAACATGATGCATTTTCATGTTAATATGCATTTTCCTAATCATAAGTATGAGACAGTCCCAAAAAACTTCGATAATTTTATTCATCCCATTAGTTTTTCATATATTCTTTTCAAATATCCAAAGATGTAAATTTACCATTTACATAATATTTATTAATTTTTTTAATCAATATCATATCCTCAAATTATTCTATTAGATAAAATTTTTTCTGTAAATAGCATACAATTCTATTTTATAAAAATGTTAAAAAATATTATATTATTTACTAGCATTGCTTTTTATATAATAAAAAAAATTATATTGTATATGAAAAAATTATATTTTTACAGGCTTACATATTCCGCATCGAGATAACTGTTCGAAATTTTGTGCTGACAGTAAGCTTTTAGGTGAATTACGAGAATAAATAAATGATTGTATGTTGTCACCCTTAACAGTATAAATTTAAACTGACTCATAAAATTTTCACCAAATATCAAATGATAATAAATATTAATAGTCATAAAATAAAAATACCATTTCAGTATTTTTGTTTGTAGTTTGATATATAATTTTGATAGTTTGATTGAAAACAATTCGCAGTGGTAACTTATTTTATAATTTAATTTCTTTTATACTTACCCCAAATATAGTTTTAGTTAAATTTTTTGTCAATAATCATAATTCGTATAGAAAAAAATAATTCTTGTAACATATTATCATAGTTACCGTATTTAAATATATTTGGCCGTTAATATTTCATAAAATTGCAGTTATATCTTTTTGCATTATTAGGACTCTAAAATTTTAAGATGTTAAATTAATCAGCAAACATTTTTTTCAGTGTGAAATATTATTTAATCAAAATTAATCAATTCATTATTTTCTCTACGGAAATAAGTACTTTTTTTGGATACGCATTAAGAAGATTTGAATTTGTAAATAATATATGGGAAAATAACACGCAAACAATGCACAAACTTATGAGTTGTTAGACTTTACTTAACATAATTTAATTTTAAAAAAATAGGATATGGCATAAAATAAATGACAGAGAGATGTTTCTATGATAAACGTAATTTTTTTCTGGAAATAGGATTATTTTGAAAAAAATTAATTAATATTTAACTAAAAGTATTTGTACAAACATTTCCATAAATTCATAGATTGCTCAAAAAAAATTTTTATATTATTCATTTATTTTAAAATATTATCACATATTATAAATTTTTTTTTGGTTTGGATTAAATTTTGTTCATTGTTTAATAGAAAAGTAAAGTAATTGAACCTTAATAAACATTACATCCGATTTTAAACAGCTGATCCGAATTTTGAAAACAATACCAATATTAGTAAAAGATAATTTTATAGCACAACTTATAAAAATCACAATCTTATAATTCGGATAATCCTGATTAGACTATAGAAATTACTCCAATAATATTTTTAGAGACCTCAGAATATGACAGCTGTGAGTCCTTATATAATATAAACGTATATACAATTTAACTATATATATATATATATGCATAGCTATATTATAAAAAGGACAATGATTTTTGTTCATTTCTTTGTGAATTTAAGTAAATATTTTCAAGTTTAGGTACTTAAAAGCTTATTATATTAAAACAAACTTATTGAAAGTTTTGTTAATTATGAAATGTAATTGTAGTCTTCCCAACCACGTCTATTTGAATTAAAAATCAGATCGTTGACTGTTAATTTTTATAAAGAAAACTTATTGACTCTTATAGTCTGGTAATTATATTATTTGTTTTTTTTTTTTTTTAATTTCATAATGAGAAAGAATATATTTATTCCTATCGATCAAGGTGTTAAAATGTAGATACACCCAATATACAAATTTGAAATATGTATTGGAACATTTTACAATTTTTTCTTTTTTTTTTATGAAAAACGAATAGAGCATTTCTTTTGAATATTAAAAAAAACATTTTCATAAATATGCTACTTAAAAAAATAAAAGGTCCTTTCTAAAATATAGTTATTGTTTGAATATCTACTTAATATAATAAACATGCCTAAAACTACTATCCTTCCTGGATATATGTTATTGGCTTAGATGTGAATACGCAGATTCAAGATGAATTTCAAGAAATGATACAATTCTTGTGTTATTTCACAAGATATTTTACTAAGTTTTGCAATAATATTAGTACTAAATATAAAAGAAGTAAAATTATATAATAATATAATCCTCACCACACTAAGCTTTATTAATAATTCTGACAAGTATTTTTCAGATTTATAATTATCTTTCACTAATGAATATAACTTTCTTATATAGAGATCAAATGCCATTAGGATTATAATATATACTTGCCCCCTAATACTACTTACTTATTATTCTTATGTACTTTTATCTATACAATATAGAATCATTAAAACTTCATTAGGTTTTCATCATATTATTTTTTTAATCTCAATCAATTTAAAAGGAGATTATGAACTTAATAATAAATCTTTCTATATAAATTTTATTTTATAAGAAAATATGTTTAACTCTATTTTCATATAAATATAATTTTTCTGTTTCACAATAATTCTTTTCTGATATATGCCTTGCTCCAAATAGCTAAAATGTTTATAATTATGAATACATTTCTGATAAAACAACTTTGAAATAAATAATTATTTTCACATTGAATGTCAGCTTATAGAAATATTTCCTAAATACTAAAAATAAATGTCGATTAGACTATAACAACATCCCATATGACTAAATCGCCCACTTGTGCCTTCTGTAATACGAAGAAAGTCAAAAGTACTCATTCACGCGTAAATATACTTTTAATCTAGCGTATATATAAAAGGAGAATTCGAATATTAGTTTTATTATAAGGAATATTATTAATAATGTTGAATATTTATATAAAAGAATAAAAAGGGCATTAAATAAGCATGACTTCTTAGTGAATATCATTTATTTACTAAGAATTGATTGAATACGTAATTAATTTTAATGATTTTAAAAATAATTTTTGAAAATTATGAAATAATATTATTATATTATTTATTTAATAAAAAAAAAATATCTGAGCAATTACTTATATCCATGTTACCAATTTAAAAGGATGTTACTTGGACATATTTTAAACAACATTTTTTTCAAATGTGTTATGACTCAATATTTGTTGGCTTAGACTATTATCTTTATTGTACACACATTTAACAAAATAAATAATGACGATTTTAGAATTATTAATTTCTCAATTAAAATTTCGTTAAAAATTATTATAATTTCAAGAATAATTTACAATGTCAAAATATATTATTACTAATAATAACGATTTCCATTTATATATATTATTGTTGCAAATATAAACTTTTAATTTTAGTGGATAAACATGAAATTTATGCAAAACAATAAGTCAAGTTCCTCAAAAGATATTATGCTTGTTAATTTTTTTGTTTCTATAGAAAAAAACGTATCTTCCTTATGTTAACTTTTCAATTGATATTGAGGGTATTTTTTTCACCGAAATTTCTTCCATACAACTAAGTAATGTATTATAATTATCAAATATTTAGGCTATCCTAATTTCGAAGTCTATAATAAATGATTTAAAAAAATTCGTCTAATTTTTTATTTCATATTTGTCTACGAGTATTTCTATCACAAATAGCACCAAAAATGTTTTTAACAAGAATAAAATTTTATTTCAAAGTAAAAATCAAAAATATCGTGAATACTGCACAAATTAGGAGCGATTTAAAGCAAATCAATTTTACAAGTTCTACTTTTATGTCGGTGTCATTGATTATCTGCAAATATTGCACCATCGGAGCAAAGATATTGGGATTACTTATAAAAACTAAGGATCCTATTTTCGCGTAGTATCATGCGTTAAGAATTTCGTTCAAGGAAAATCCTTAATTTGGGTTGAATGAAAATTCGGTCATTTTGACTGACAGAGTGAATCAAATATCGAAACATTAGATCTACAATATTTAGTAGCATCACCGAATTTTCTAAGCGTAACCTCAGGACTAAAAGTTTGTTTATATCACTTATAATGAAGGCAAGATGTTTCGTCAAATTGAACGAAAGTAGCGTAGAAATGACTTCAAAATAAGTATTTTTAATTAATAGATTCCGGTTTTCGATCCTAACCAATAGTACACAAGAATTATATTCAAGGCTAAATCCGTATTTATAATTTGAAATTTCTAAAGGAATAGTCTAGACCACCTAAAAGAGGTTCTGATGACTGCTTGCATTAATTGTTTGCAAATTTTCCTATTTCATACTTTTACTGGCTATTATTTTTACCCATATTCATAAAAAAAACATTTTCAACATTGTTGTATCCTATCCGTGGCAGCATATACGTATATACGTAATTTTTTATAGGTCCTTAGAATTCTGATAAGTCAAAACTATAATTAACTCCTCAAAATTGTGATAGTTTTAATGTTAAAACGAAATGTAAATGAAATATTTTCATTATAATATATACAAATACTAATAATTTATTCTTTAAAAATATAATTTTACATAACCAAATATATTTAGAATCCAATTATAATTATTAATAAAGAAAATACTGCTTGAAGAAATTCTACGAACTCGTAATATGTTAGTACACCACACATTCATAACATATTGTATGTATATAATTATTTTAATTAATTTCATAAATAATTAAATATTTTGTCGATTTTATGTTATTCAATTTGAAAATTTTGCCAAAAGCACTTCGAGCACTTGATGTTGTATATCATCTCAATCGTCAATTTTCACCATAAATAATGGTAGCACTAAATCGTCGTAAATTCATTTTGAATTTCTCAAAATATTAAGGCGACACTACACTTGTTCTTATACTACTACCCACTTCAGTCGAATATAATTGCTTTGAATAATTAAATAAAATACTTAATAGATAAATAAACAGAAACAAAATTTCATTTTCAATTCAATTGAATTCTAAGTCGCCAACTACAAATATAAGTGCGCGAATATTTATTCTAAATTCAACTGCAAATAAATTATTCAACAAATATAATTGATTGAATTTAAATACTGTAGCTATTCATTGTTATCTTTAAAGACGATGTTAATATAAAATTTATGGAATTTTGAATTTACCCAATTTAATAAATTATACAGTATCCCTTTTTGGCCTACGAAGAAATAGCGAAGAAGAATTTCGCATATCTACATCAGGATTTCCGAATAGTATTTTTATTCACCTATAATAATGCACAAAAAAACAATTTTTATTAGAAATTTATATTACTTTTCATTAATTATTTATAATTTTTATTTTTAATCTAATAGACAAAGTTAACTGAAATTTTCTACTTTTAACAAAAAAACTAAATACCCTTAATAAAACCTGGTAACAAATAACATGCAAATATCTAGTGTTTTTCAAGTTTTGTGAAATATCAAATTATGTACTTATCTAATGGGTATTCTTATATATTTTGATTAAAAAATACTAGAAATTATTTAATTTTATACATCTACTTATAATGTTAATTACATACAAAAATATTTTTTATTGTTCTTCTACTTAATTAATTTTGCTATAATAAAAAATTGTTTTTTTTTTTGTTAGAAAAATTTCATTTTAAATTTTCAAAAATTTATATTCACTAACACGTATTTTTTCATAAGAAAATTCATTAAATATGTGTATATTGTTAGTAATAGAATTTTAATTCATTAAACTTAGTTTTATATCATCTCCATGAATAATAAATTAAAATTTATAGCATTTATTAGTATTTTCCAAACTAAAAGCACTAATGACATTAGTTCATAATTCCTTATATAACGTTTTAAATGAATTTAAATTAATTTTTTTTTGTTACCGTTAATTTCTAATATAATATTGATATTTATTATTTATTCGTATATTAAAGAATAGCTAAGAAAATAGATATATAAATATACAATTTATAAACAAATTCTATTCTATTTCCGTTCCGTACATACATCAATACATACATATCTTTTGTAAGTTAAAATAGTCAATTTTATTCTTTACTTTGAGTATAACAAGGAAATTTTCATGTAAGTATTAAAATATATAATAAATTTTATATTTTAATATAAATATTGTAATGATGATGATGAGCTTAAGAAAAAATAATTTATATAGAAAATATTTTAAAAAAATTCTGCAAGAATATTCATAATTTTAAATAAGATTGATATTCAACCGACTTCAATAACTTATATGCACAATATAATAGTTACGAAAATATTCTCATTAAATTTCTACTTAATAATAAAATTATTATTTTGGAAAATCTCACATATACTTAAATTTTAAAAAATACCAATTCGAATAGCTTAAAATTAAAATATTTAAATTTAAGAATTTTTTGTTGTTTTTATAAAACGCAAATAATTTGAAAATTTCTTATTATTTTTAATTTTATCTGAAAAAAAGTACATATTTTATTTTATTTAAATATGATGTCATTAACGTTAGAAAACTTATTTCTAATCCATCAACATTGAACAGATTAATAGCATAGACTTTTCCCGGAAGATGACCTCAAATGAAAAACCTTAATGTGTATGATCGCACGACCCATTTGAAAATTTCACTTCCAGTGGAGCCATTATTTATCTTCTGTAAGGGAAATTCAGTTGCATGTAACACAACCTTGTGGAAACCATCTCCGAATGTTTGAGTCGCCCGTCTCCGATTCAGCTTCACTTGAACAAAAATAAGTTTTCGATGAAAGTGCACACCGAAAAGTCTCATGTTCGGGATCCTGCCGTACCCTGCTATTAATTATTTGATTTTCCACTTTAGCAATTAACATTAAAATTATTCGCTTCGATATGGCATTCCACTTTCGATAATTATTCCGCAAAATTTACGCCGATTGTACGTCATAGAATATAGAATTTCATTTTATATAATAAAATTTTCTATTAATTAAAGTAGAAAGTATAAATAAATTCTATTATAAATAAATACAGAATTAATTCGAATCAATGATGATATTCTACTTTGCAATATTAATTAATAGTTGAGAGCATAAATAGTCTTTGATAAATCGAAGAAAAACACTGTAATTAATTCTGTCATATTTTCATTTCCCATTTATTTTTCGAATATACACGTATGTGTACGAGTATATTACCTGTATCAACATATATGTTTTTTATAACAGATAATAGAATCCTAAAAAAATATCATTTTAATAATATATTTTCTGTTAGTTATCTAGTTGTAAAAAATAATTTTAATAGTATAGAATTAAGTTTATTTTAGTATAAACTCTAATCTAACCAATAAAAATTACGCATTAAAAATTTTTTTATGACAAAATTTCAATCTTATTTCAAATTATTTATGCAACAAAAAAAATTTTTTTTGAAATCATAAAATTCGTATTTTATATTAATAAATTTGGCGTTTATATTGGAAATTATGAATAAAGTTGATTTTAGAAATGTTGTAGATCCCTATATCCACACATTAATTTCCCAATCACAACTTTATGTTATAATTTGAGATGTCATAAATTGTATTTTTTTAAAAAAAAAATTTATATAATTTTCTTTCTTTTGTTGTAATTATATTTTCCAATTAGATTTTATTATTTATAATGTGTTTGTTTTCAAATATAAAAGGAAACAATAAATAAATAAACTTTGTGATGTGGTACTATCTAAAACTCTATATAAATATATGTAATTTCTCCTAAAATTTCTAAAATAATATTATTATTATCAATTTTTTATTTATATTTAAATATTAATTTTTGATTAAAAATTTTCAGTTTTAATTTAAAATTCTATCTTCCTAAAGTCTTACTATTTTAACATAATTGTTTTTATTTAGAAAAAAAAATGTTTTTGTTTTAAGAATTTTATATATTATAATGCATATATAAAAATATATATTTAATTTCTAATTAAATAAATTCAATTTAATCAATTTAAGTTTTTATAATATTTTTTGTAAAATTTTAATATATTTTATTTTAATTTGGTTTGTTTCTAAATGTAAAATTAACTATTTTTAAGTGTTTTTATTCTTTAAATAATTGTGTCTATTTGTACAAAATCTAAATAATATACAGTCGTAAATCAAAGAATAGAATAGATTATAAAGTAAAATCAAGTTTTAAATACAATTAAATTTAAAAACTTTCGCCAAAAAATAAAAACAAAACTGTAATTAATACGTACTGGAGTAAAATCTGTGAATTACTGTATTGGTAGTCTCTTTGATGTTCCTCCTCTTAATATGAAAAATATAATTCCCCTAATATAAAAATAAAAAATTATAAAAAAAAATTAAATTTATTTAAAGTTTTAAAAATTAACCCAATACTAAACAAAAGAAATTATTCTATTTTTAATGAATACATTTAAATTTTTATCTATATAAATAATTATTTTAATATTTATAACAATTTTTAAAAAACTTTTAAGTCACCTTTAAATAAACCAAAAAAAAAAACTTTTTATAAAATTTTCTTAAATTTTTTTAACAATTTAACTTTTTTCAAATTATTTTTCAAATTAAATTTTAAAGTTAAATGTTTTCTTTTGAAAGAAAAAGGAAATTTATTACATATTAAAAAATATATATAAATAAATTTCTATTATTTTCAAATAATTTTTCAATTAACTTTTTGCAATAAGAAGTTTAATAAAAAAAAATCGGTTAAGATTTTTCTTGCATGCCTTCTCATCTTCTTCTTGAACACATGGACTAGAACGCATTTCGCATATTGTTTTTAATATAAAAAAGGGATAATTTTTGTAACCATATATTATAAACCAATTAGTGAACTTAATTTATTTATAATAAAAATATTGGCTAGTACAAATTAAATTGAAAATAATATAATTCTAAACAAATTAAACTGAAATTGAACAAAAATTAGAAAGAAAACCACCACTACATCAACTGATACCATTGAAATTATCCTTTTAGTTTGCTCAAAAAAACAATTTTTTTCGTATATTTTTACTTTAAATTAAGTGAATTTTTTTATTAAAGAATATTTTTTCGATGAGTAAAAAAATACACACAATATTTACTCAATAAAAAAAATTCAAAATAAAATTAATAAAATATTTAAAGAAATGAAACAATAATAATAAAAAAAATTATTATAATTAAAAATGTTTTTCGCAAATATTATTTCTTATTTGTTATTTCGATGAATGTTAATTTTTGTGAACAACTTTTTCCTCTAATAGTCTTGCTTAGTTAATATGAAATTGTGTATTACTAAAATTCTACTTAGAACTGGAATGTTTTAATTTTTACCAATATATGAATGCATTTATTTATTTAATATTTTTATTGTATTGATTATTGTTGAAATGGAATATGTTCAATTAGAAAATTGGCTGCACTTGTTAAAAATTAATAGAATTGTTTCTTCTTTTGCAAACTGCATGTACGATTCGTTGTTCATAATAATTTATAAAATTTTAAAAATTCTCCATAAACACTTTTACTTATTCGAAACTCAAAAACTCTTGCTCTTTCTTTAATGAAAACTGTCTTTTTCAAAATAATCCTCTTTATTGTCAAAGTGCCTTATCGTATAAAATTAATTTTTCCATTTTATTCTGATGTATATTACATGAAGTCTTATTATTTTTATTATTGAAAAATTAGTTACAAAAAGTATCCAAACTTACACTTAAAAACCAATGGGAAGCGAGTGCAAAGTGGTAGATTTTTAATATATTCATGCGCTTCAATATTACTCAAATTATCTCAGAAAAATTCTCCCTGAGTTCTCCTTCTGAGGGTTGTAAAAGCTGTGTTTGAGCAGAAAAGATGAGGAATAGTCTTCTCTTCCTCGTCGTATTTATGAACTACCGACAGATCTAGTCATTTAGCGCGTCTCCCTGACTTGCTATGACCTGTAATGATCCCGGTCAGCAGGCTCTACCTGTCATTAGTAAGCTTTCTATTATCTTTTGACTTAGACCAGATCAACCTATTGTAGATAGGTGTGTAACCGTATTCATAAGAATGTATATCTCTCCTCTGTACTGTGTGAAAAACTATTTTGATGCAATTTCTGACTAACTCATCTACTTTACAGTTTCCTGGAATATCACTATGCCCGGCAACTCAGCATACTAGATTAACATTGCATTGATTGCATTACTTCACAGCCCTCGATCTTACAATGGGTTATTCCAGTAACTTAATCGCTACCCGACTATTGGTGTAAATTACTATATCCACATCAGATATTGCATTCATCGATAGCCAAGCTACGGCCTCACGAATAGCCAGAATTTCTGTTTGAAATACACCACACTGGTCTGGGAGTCGTCGGGATATATTTATATACAGAGTCGCAGGGAAGACCTCTACTCCCGTAATATCTAACACCTTTGATCAATCTGTGTTTATTTTGTATACCCGATGTATTCCTACTCAGTCCTACTAGGAATTTTAGATTTATAACATAGATGTCTAAAGGTAGAAAATGCAGCATGGTCCAACGAGCTACTGTTTGTGATATTAATCTCCGGACTTTCTTCAGAACGCTTAGGTAGATGCAAGAACCGCTCTCAAGTACCTTGTATGAGTAGCAAAATACAACGAGATCAATTTGAGTTTTGGAGGACTTATAGAAGGCGTCCTATATTCTCTCTTAAAGAGAAAGCGTTCCGGCTTAGAAAGATTGACTCCTAAACGGCATCAGTTCGTTCACTTTACCCGGGAAAAAGTAGATGGGCAGATACCGTTTAGGAGTCTATAGACCAAGCAAGTCAGTCTATTAAATTTTATCCGGGAAGACACCGTCAGGACCTTGCACTTTATATAAGTCTGCTAGGCGTCACAATTTCCCTTATAACATCAGGTGGACTTCTGTGTACTTGACTATGACACTGTTCCCTTACCTCAGTATTATCGGAGAAATGAGTGTCCATGAGTAGTTTCAAAGATTTTTAACTGGACGAAGTTCACTCTTCGTTCAGTCTTTTTATGTAGATAGATGCAGAAGAAGATCTAGCATGAATACTCCTCAACCTAGTCGTCTCGCTTGTCTCTTGTACTACTTTACACAAGAAACGTCACGAACTACGCTGAGCCTTCCTGATCCCTATCTTATAGTCTTTAAGCCACCATCTATAGGAGTTAAAGTCTTCAGGCCTCTTCAAAAACTATTCAACTTAACATTATTGTACAATAAAAAAAGTATCATAATATGGTCACAAATATTATCAAAAATGTCAGTAAACTTACTATCGAACAATTGTTTCAATAAATATTCTAATGATTTTTGTATTCAGCCTCGATGAAAAGTATTAGATACCTTATAATAATATTATTTTTTTTTAAATTTTCTGATACGGATTTATGGCATGGCGCATTGTCCTGCTTACACATAGTTTTGAAATTTTCCAAGTTTGTATCTCCGAAGAGCTTTGATTAGGGTTGCTGTACAGCTGTTCAAAGGCAAATATATTTCACAGTGTTTAATTTGACTCTCACAAATGAAACATTTTCAAAACCACTACCAGAAATACAACTTCAAGATAGATAACGCATCTCTCTATGACGGATATCAACTAAAGCTTTTTTCAGTGTCATCTGTTTGGGAAAATAGTCTTATTTTTGCGCCATAAAAAAAAACGCTAAAATAATAGGGGTATCTAGAACTTTAAGCCCAGTTTATTTATTATTAAAGAAACTTGATTATATTATCAATTAACAATTTGGATTGCTTATGGGCAAATGTGAAATAAAATATTAATTTAATAATTGTTCCAGAATTGAATGCCTTTATTTAATATTTTTCATTGTAGTTAATATGGTAAGATTATTTATATCAATAATATTTTGGGGATATAATTGGACTAATTATTATTGAATATCAAAAATATATTTTATAACCAGGCAATATAACTTACGTACAGCATTAAATATAATTATTCTGCTTGATCATGAGCAAAAGCATTTATAAAATTTCTATGAAGACTACTAAACTATCAATAAACTATCAGCTCTTTTATTATTATAAATAGCGCGATTGTACGCAATCCTAATAATTAAAAAAATTATTTAAAAAAAGGTGATGAAAATCAGATTTTCACGGATATCATTAGTTTATTAGGTATAGTTACTGAACTTTTTTCAAAAACTAATTAATTTTTTTATACAATAGTTTCCGCAGAAACAAAATATTTTAAAAATTTAGTAAATTTTTTTACAGTTAGCATTACATTTTCAGAAAAAAAAATCTTAATCAAATTAAACATTAAACGTTGTAAATTCATACGAAAATATATAGTTTATTCGAAAAAAAGTCATAGTATTTGAAAAAATAATAGCAATAATAGTGTGAAGTTGAAAGTATCTATTTGAATTAATAAATTGTTATGGATAAGAAATATTTTTTTAAATAAAATATAAAATGTTTAAGGCTTTAATGTTCTTATATAACCAAACCTTACCAAGATAGTATTTAATATATAGCCCACATCCTCTCACTATTCTAAGGCGCTTTGAATTTTTTGTCCAAAAATTTTTTAACTTTGTATTCTATTTATAATACCAAAATCTAACCCTCTATATAATATTTAAATAATCAAGAAAACATGATCTAACAGCATAAAAGCATTTTCGAAAAGAGCATATATTTGCATGAACAATTTATTATATGTTCATCGTGCTTAGCCGCACAGCACTGCATAAAAGTAGATTTTCTTTTTTTCTTTAATTATAATTTTTAATTTAATAAATGTTAAAAGTTAACAAAAAGAATATCCTTTTCAAAAAAATAATTTTTTTTTTACAAAATTCTACTAATGTTTATGTTTTTCTTTCAACAAAAATTTAATTCATTTACTTTTCATAGATTTAATTTAATGCTATTTTATTTGATTATATGCTGTTTTTAATTAATAAAATTGATAAAATTATATTCAATTTTGTTAATTATTGAATATAATTTTATCAATTATATTATTATTTAATAAGATTTAATAATTTCGCTTAAATTTACTGTGTTTATTTGGTTTTTGTTAAATTATCTTGTTTATGTCTAAAATATTTTTATATTTTAAAATGTGTCCTAAAAATCATTAAATTAAAAATTATTTTTATTTAATAATTTTTATAGTTTGAAATAATCAAGTTATTTTATGACACATAAATGTAAATATGTTAATATGAGTTTTTGTTGCTTTATATTTTGCAAAATTATGATATGATCTTTGAAATTTTAAAATCTAATATCTTGTATAAAAAAATCTGGAAATATTTTCTAAATTAATTATAAAAAATAATCATACACAGTATATTAAAATGGGAAATTTTTGTAGTAAAATAGTATACAGTAAAAATTAATTTGAAAAAAAAATATAATAAAGAAAATGTTCAAAGATTATTTTTTATATAAATATGCTGTACTTATGCTTTATAAAAGAAAATTAAAATAAAAAACGAATAAAATTATACTATTTAATTTACATGATACAATTTTTAAAATAAAATCAAACGAAAATTTCTTTTTATATTAATTTTCTTATATAGTTCTATGCGAAAGTTTCTTTCAAGTAATCATAAAATTTATTTTTAAAAGAAAAATTAAATTTTGAATTCTTAAAAAAAATTTGCATTATTGAAATTAACTATTAACTAATATTGAAACTTTCTCACAGTACTCGCATTTTGATAAAAGGCTACACTTAATTTTAATTATGCTATGGAAATAATTTCTTTTATTTTTTTTTTTATAATGTTAACACAATCTTTATAGCAGAATATATTTTTAACAGAAAAAATTGCTAAAATCTTCTGCAATTAATTCATATTTAAAAATGATATATTTGTTGTAAAAATAATTTAAAGTTAAAAAAAAAATAAAACTAATCAAACAGCCATTAAAGAGCTTTCGAATAAACTAACATAAAAAGTCAAAAGGACTTTATTTTAAATAAAATTTAAAACACCTAACTACACCCACATATATGTATATGTATATGTATATGTATCGTTAACAATTTATCTATTAACTATTAATTATACTATATATATAATATAATACTATTTACTATCTATTATAATACTATACTCGAAAAAAAAAATTGAAAATAATTTTAACAAATTCTTAGTAAATTTACTATAACTAATAGAATTAAATATAATCTAATCTATTATTTTTATTTTTTGTTTTGTTTTATTTCTCATTTTGATTATTTTTTCAATTTTATTTTTCTTAATTTAATGAAAATTTCGATTATATCTAATTTTTATTTTATTTTTTAATTTAATATTTAACTTTGGTATTATATTTTCTGTTATATTATTTTCGTTTTTTTTTTTTTTTTTTTTTTTTATTATTATTTTTTGGTTCGTTTTTTGTTTGTTTTCTTCTTTTTTATTGCAATGAATCCTGCCCCACTTCGACATTTTCGTTCTGCCCAACTGGCCGCGTAGATAAGTTGGATAGTTCCTTTTCACGATCGCGATCATCGTCGATGTCTAGTCTAGAAAATATAACATCTGAATCAGTAACTTGTTTAGCATTCACCGATAGTTATACAAAAAAAAGTGGTAACTATAAACATGGTTTTTTTATTTGAAATTATCCTTTTAAAGGTTTTTTTTCTTAAATTTTCAATAGATCCTTCAACATTAATACCAACATTATGGGTTGGTACAAGTCTAGGCTCAGTATTAACTGTATCCATTTGTCTACCAGATAGTGATTCACGAATAACACAACCAGTTATTGTTTCGATATTGGGTAAGTAATTTATTTAAAGTTACTATTATAAATCACGTTGACCTGATTTGTCTAAATATTTTTGAATTGTTTAAAATGAATCTAAAAATCTAAAAAAATTTTTTACCTCGTACTTTAATAAATCATATTAAAGTACGAGGTAAAAAAATTTACATTTATATCTTTCAATTATTAACGTAGAAAAATGTGTGAA
Organism: Atherix ibis; assembly: GCA_958298945.1. Classification (NCBI taxonomy): domain Eukaryota; kingdom Metazoa; phylum Arthropoda; class Insecta; order Diptera; family Athericidae; genus Atherix; species Atherix ibis. Next base: position 70,972,804 of record OY282607.1, read on the forward strand.
ATTCTGTGGGAAGGTTTATTAAGTCTATCCAATGAGAAATACAACATAAAAACTGAATTTTTTTTTTCAGGTAAATGATTATTGGCCTTTAATGCGAAAGACATGTAATCCAGCAAAATAATTTTTATTAGACGTTCTTATTAAAAATACATTAAATATTCCAAAAATATATAACTGATGTGATAGCACACAGATGGTATTTTATAAATACGATCACCGACTGTTTATACAATATGTCATATAAAGTGGACATTTTATAAACATATAATTTAATGTTGTTAAAAAATGCATTTGTTAATAAAATGTCCCGCTTACTGACAATTATCTATCTTAAAGGAATTTTGTAATATGATGACCGGATTATTCCAAAGAAAACTACGATTATATTAAACAAATATTCAAACTTAATACTATAAAATCAATTTTTTATATAACATTATTTTAGGGAAATATTGCAAAATTATAAATTTTAATTTTTAAACCTTGTACAAACAACCTGCCTAAAAACATTTGGATTTTAAAAATTACTTCGAACTTCCTAATTTGACTCTTCATTCGAAATTTGCTTACATGAAATTTGTTTCTAGAGTACAGATTTTTTATGAGCTCTTATTTTATTTTCAATAATGTACGAGTAGCATATGTCACAACAAGTAATCACATCTTCGGGATCTTAAAAATTTTCAACAAACAAACCCCTAAAAACTAAACTGATTGAATAATATTTATTATATATTCAAATAAATATTCTGAAAATAAGATGCTATGATGAATTTTCTTTGCTTTAAAGGATGTTCAAGTTTTTAAATACATTAAAGTTAACATAGGTAATTAATTTAAATTGTACTGCGATTGAGTGGTAATGGCACATAATTATATATTACCAAACTAGGCAAGCTCTCATGATAATTAGTTAAATTTGCAGTTAACGTTATATGCACGTTGAAGCGGTTAGAAAATAATTTTTTTTTTAATTTTTTTGTTGACAAACTATTAAAGAAACGATTATTTTTTCGACAAACAAAGTCAAATATTTCTTCAAGCTTATAGAAGATCGGTAAAAAGGATGAAAAACAAGTCGAACGAAAGTGATTAGTTTTTTTTTTTTTTTTAAATATGCTAAAATTGAGCCAAATTATAAAAGAATATGGAACCTCTTTTTAGAAGGCATTTAGAAATGATATTTTTACAAATCTGATTAGTCCTTAACGGAAATGATTTCGAAAAGCTTGTTACCACCACATATTAAAAATAATATTTAAGCTTATTGCTTTCATGTTTAAAACATTAGAACACCATAAAATATGTACACTGCTATAGCTTTGATATCTAAAATAACGCAGAAAATACATTTGTTTAATTACTTTGAGTTTTTAAGGTTAAGCTCCTGTATGATAAATAATTAACTTTGAGTAAAATAATAAAAATATATTATATTTTCTAAGGTCTTATATATTTAAATAGAATTACTAAAATAAAACGTAAAAATAACATACTAAGTGGAAGCTGAATAGACTGTTCACGGCAGCATTGGAAAAATATTCAAATAAAGGCCGCCAAAGTACAATAGTAATTTTCTTTGTACGGAAATATTTAATTTTTATGAAGACCTACTGTAATTTTGTCGGTTTTTCTTTATTATAATAACAAATTATATTAGTTAAATTGCATAAATACTATTTTATGAAGGTTTTTTTTTTGTTGGCTATATTAAAATTTTCAAAACTGCCATCAAAAATAACTATAAGAAAATTAAAGACCATGTAATAAATAATAGTTGGTATCTGAAAAAATACTAACCAATGAATGGGTTATAGTCAAAAAATTCGTCAATTACAGTGTTTATACCACTCTTGAGGTCCTATCTCCTCTCACGCCCACATATTGGCCGACCAGTGCCAGAAACCTTCCCGATATTCTAGACTATTTCATAACCACACCCATACATTCCATTAATACACTCCTTGACCTGAATTCCGACCATTCCCCTGTTCTCCTAACACTAGACACTTCTCCTTCCTTAAAATCCTATCCTGCCAAACTTGTAAATGGGAAAGTTGATTGGGACATTTTCAGACAGAACTTAGACCAACAGATTCATTTACAACAAAGCCTTAAGAACGTACAAGAAATAGACGATGCCGTAAACGACTTGACTGTTTGCATACAGAACTCAATCACTAACGCCCACATAACTCATAACAAACCAACCATACGAGAACATGACTATAATCTTCCGCAAAAAATTCGCAGCTTGATAAGCGAGAAACGTCGAGCCAGGGCCCATAGGCAACGTTCAAGAATGCCAAATGAGAAGAAAAAACTGAACCAACTACAACGAGAACTGAAACAAGAAATAATTAATTATAACAACGAACGATTTACTGAATATACAGAATCACTGACAACTAATAAGTCACTCTGGACAGCTACCCGACGAATTCTCAAATACAAAACAGCTACACACCCGCTCTGGAATACCGACGGAACCTGGGCAAAAACAGATAAACAGAAAGCCGACATCTTCGGCAAACACTTAGAAAATATATTTAAACCTCACGAAGATGTCCAAGACATTCTGCATGACGAACAAATATTCCGACAAATATCAACTCAGTTACCCTTAAGTCCACCTCCTAAGTTTTTCACTCCTTCCGAAGTTAAATTCACAATAGAACACCTTTCCAATAAAAAAGCCCCAGGATATGACCTAATAACTTCAGAAATCCTGAAACAAATTTCCAAAAAAACCCTCGTTCTTATAACCTATATTTATAATAGTATCCTCCGCACATCATTTTTTCCTTCCCTGTGGAAGTTTTCCATAATTAAGATGATCCCAAAACCCAATAAGCCCAAAAACCTTCCTACCTCATATAGACCTATAAGCCTCCTTCCCATGTTATCAAAAATCCTAGAAAAATTAATCCTAAAACGCCTTTATCCCATTTTTGAAACCGAGGGTGTCATTCCTCAGCATCAGTTTGGATTTCGACCTGAGCATTCCACTATCCAGCAGTGTCATCGCGTAGTCGACTACATAGCGTGTTCGCTAGAGCGAAAGGAATACTGCCCAGGCGTGTTTCTTGACATTTCGCATGCTTTCGACCGTGTATGGCACCCTGGATTGCTTTGGAAGTTGCAGCGAGTCCTACCCTCGAGTTATTTCCACATCCTTAAATCTTATCTCTCAGACCGATATTTTCAGGTAGCTGAAAATATGGAGTACTCTGACATTTATCCAATTTCCGCCGGTGTCCCTCAAGGAAGTATCCTAGGTCCTATCCTATATAACATTTATACCCATGACATTCCTTGCCACAACAACATCCTAACCGCAACATATGCTGACGATACAGCCATCCTGACAAATCACAAAGATCCTTCCACAGCCATTAGTATCCTACAGAACCATATCCACTCCTTAGAAACTTGGTTCAAAAGGTGTAGAGTTAAGGTAAATGAGCAAAAATCTGCTCATGTAACTTTCACACTCTGCCGAGAACAAATTCCCGACATAACCCTAAACGGCAGTATTATTCTACAAAAAAATAGCGTACGTTACCTTGGACTTATATTCGACAAACGGTTAACCTGGAACCTTCATACGAAAACTAAAAGACGTGAACTTAACTGACGATACAAACAATTATTACGTCTCCTAGACAGTAAATCAAAACTTACAACAAGAAGTAAACTATTACTATACAATACGGTTCTGAAACCAATATGGACATATGGTCTAGAACTTTGGGGTTCGACTAAGCATTCCAACTCCCTTCCAATCCAATCCCTACAGTCCCGAATCCCTCATAAAATTGTCAATGCCCCCTTTTATGTGCGAAACACTGTTATCCACCGTGACCTAAATGTTCCATTTGTTCGTGAACTATGCATCTCCCGATATAAAAAATTCCATTCGCATCTATCCTTCCACCCTAATCCTTTAGGAAGAGAACTTTTCACTCCCATCCTTCCAGTATACACCCATTCTTTAAAATTATAAAATAAAATTACCCTGTTCTGAGGTAACATCGATGGGTGTTTTCCTCCACATGTCTTCATGTCCTTGTATATTCCCTTAAAAAATCTGCTTGTTACTAGCATAAGTAGTTGTAGATATCCTTTAAAAAAAAAAAAAATTACAGTGTTTGTAACAGGATAATTAGTATTCACAGATAGAATTTTCTTCCGGAGATATACTAGCCAAAATGTTATTGTTTAGAGGTTATGTCATGATCTGATGTGTTTGTTTCACCAAATTTTTTTTGTAGGTTGCTTTTGCTTCAAAGTCATCAAATCTTAATAAAATTTTATAATTCAAAAAAAATAATAATTTTGTCATAGAAAAGCCCCCGAAAATTATATCGCCAATTTAGCTTATTTATTAGGTAATAACAATTAAAAACTCGATAAAAAAAAACAATTTGTTAATATTGATAATAGCAAAACTTCGTTTTTACTCTATTATTGTTATTGGAATATAAATTTTTTTTTATCTTTCTTTTCTATAATTCTCTAATTTATCTAAATTATAACCTTGAGGTCGAATTTAAAATAATATACGTCGTTTTCCTCTCTTCTTGATCAGAATTACTACTAAACATAAACTAGATAATTAGAAATAATAAGATCCTGTTAAATTAACAAAAAAAAGCAAAAACTAATTTTCACAAGCTCATACGAATAGAATAAGTTTAAATTCCATGCTAGACTAAAAAGTTTGTAATATTAAATTTTAGTGTATATTTTATAGTAAAGTTCTTTAATCTAAACTTTATATAGTCATTTTGTTCAAATTTCCTGTTTAAAAACTTCCTTGTAGGAATTTTTTTTTTAATATAATAAATTTGAATGAATTTAATATAATTGAAAATTTTTATATTTCAGGTGGTCCAATATTCCGTCTAAAAGGTTCAATTTTATCGATGTCATTCCTAGATTGTAATGGTGCCCTTATACCATACTCCTATGAGCCATGGAAGGATGAAAATCGTGACGGAAAACGTGACCGTAAATATAAATTTTTAATTAACATCAACTGAAAACTGTGATAATTATTCAAATAAAAACTTTTGCATGAGCAAACAGATTATCCATTTGTACATATATTTTACAAAATGTTGAAAACTTTTCATTTTATTTAAACTGTTAAATGTCATCCAAAATAAACATGCTCTTTCCTATTAATTTACTGATATCGTTATATAATCATACAATATATGTAAATTTATGAATTATTACAGACTTTTTGAATATTGTTACGTATGGTCAGTTTTATTTCACATTTAATTACGAGTATAGCAAAAATATAACAAATATAAATGATAACGATAAATTTTAACAAAAAAAAAAAGATATGTGTTAACACAAGCCAAATATTTTGTTGTTGTTTTTTTTAATTTTTGTAGATAAATGAACCGATTTATATAGGTTGTTTTCTATAAAAACAAATAGAAAAGGAATTAACTTAGTTTGAATATATATTTTTTATAGGGACACCAACTAAAAATGCAAATCGAATGAGCCCAACATTGAGTAATGCAACTGGAACGTCGATTAGTGGTTCCAGCGATAATTTTGGGGATCGTCAATTTATTGTGATTGCAAGTGAAAAACAGGCAAGGGTGGTTGCCCTACCAAGCCAAAATTGTGTCTACCGACTTCAAATTACCGAATCAGATTATGTTGTTAAAGCGGAGATAGTCAGCATGAGGGGTTGATAGAAAATTTTTCTTATATTTTATTTTTAAAAAAAAATACCCCATATAACTTTTCATAACAAAACCATTATATTAACTTTTTCTCTTTTTTTTGGTTTTCAAATTATATTTACAGATAGTGTATGTATGGTAGCATATATTTCTACTGGTCATCTATTGGCCTACAGTCTTCCAAGCCTTAGGCCACTTTTGGATGTTGATTTCTTGCCACTAATCGACTTAAGGTATATTATCGAATTTTTATTTATATTAATTATAGTAAATCGCTTTCAAATAAATTATTCTTTGTTATATAACTGATCATTATATATATATATATATTGAAAGCATTTATTTTTAATATAAAACAGAAATTCTTTTCTTGTCTTTAAGAACTCTTCATAATAACATTAATTATTCTAAATAAATAGTAATAAAAAATACACTCTCACTTTCTGCAATACGTGTTTAATTAGAAAAACCATAAATGACTTGAATAAATTCAAAATGAAAACAAAATTACAATAAATATCCTTTTACCCTTTTCGAATATAATCGAGTCATTTATGGAATTTTATATTTTGTGCTTATAAATTTTGCAGCGTAAATATTATTTTTTTTGGTTTTATAAATTTCATATAGTAAATTATAATTAAAAATTTTAAACAAAAAAATAAACGACACTTTAATATTCTTAAAAAAAACATTCTAGAAGTATTAACTGCATTTGCATACATACATTTAATATAAGAAAGCCAACAAGGCCAGACGCATTTTTTTCTGCATAACACTCTAAATTAATATAGATGATGTATGCAAAACTTTTTATGTATATGTGTAAATAAATACAAATGCATATATATATATGTATATATATATCTATAAACATATATATACATACACACATATATATATATATATAGTTATTTGACAATAAGTAATTAACTATATATATTTTTATATTATTATTTTATCTAGATTGATATTTATATTACTGAAAACTCAATGTAAATGCACAAATTTCTTTGTCGTAGATATCACAAAATCACTTTTGAAAAAAAAAAAATAAAAAATAACCCAGAAAATCCACTAAAAGTATATTATAATAAGCAAAAATCTATCAAATACACTATATCAATAACTAAAATTATTTTTTCTTAGACTTTTTGAAAATTTTCCTTTGTCCTTAATAATTCGTTTCCTTTTTTAATATATATTTTTTCTTTTTATTTATTTTAATTGTTTTATTTTATATAAATATTTTCATATTCTTCATCCTATAATCGATATTAATTACTATTAAAAAAAAACTACAAATAAAAAACGTGTAGAAAATTGTTGAATATCAAAAATTTCTTAATAAATGTGCTCATTTCTGTTTTCACAAACATTAAAAGCAACCTTTCCTAATAGCTATCAATATTAGTGTGAATGTGTCTATAGTTTATGTTCATAATAATGGCTTTTAAATTAACATTAGTCCTTTTTCCATTACTCCTATTACTGGCAATTCATGTTGCAAAAATTCCTCATTTCAAAATATATTTATTCTATTATCTTTCTATCTTTTGCGATATCATAAACTTTCAACTAAATTATAATTAAAAATGATCAAATTTCTACCAAACCTTCGAGCAATAAGTTAAAATCTTTTATGAAAAGTGGACATAAATGTTATTTTTGATATTCTGCCCTCTTTACTAATCTGAATAAATTTTATTTTTTAGACAATGACGCAATCGTTGTTGATAAAATTATTTTCCAAAAAGTGCTCCCTTTTAGGTATACGAGCACCTGTTTAACATTAGTAAAAACCAATTAATTTCAGTTAATAATATATTGTTCTATCTAAAAATTGGATATTAAATATTTGATTGCATGATTTCGAATACAAATATTGCGGACTATCAAGATATTTTTCATTAGTAAACCTTAAAAATGGTTTATAAGAAGTGAAATGTCTCATGTACACAAAAGGATAAGAAAGTTGGTTGATTTTTAATTTGGATCACCTAGCTTAATTTTTGCAAACATGTTAAAATGTAAACGATACAAATCGAAATTAATTATATTTTAACTTAATAAGATTGTTATTCATAAATCCTAATCCTTGACCTACTCCTTTATAATTTGGTATTTTATTTTATAAAAAATAAAACTTTTAAAACAGCCAATTATTGACGAACATAAATAGCTCTTCTAGAACTCTCTAAAAATTGTATAAATGTTATTAGATTGCACTTTTATATCTGTTGCTCCCCTTTTCAACACAAAAAAAAAAAATCATTCTAATGTAACTGTGAAAGCTAAATCGAGTACAACCTGTGCAATAACTGTCAATGCAAAATCTCAACTATCTATCTAACATGTAGCATTTATGTCATATACAAGTGTATTATTTTTGTTTTTTGTTTTTATTATTATGTCCTTCTTTTACGGAACATCCAATCAATTTTTTTATAATATTGCTTTTTAATTAAAAAGATTTTATGTAAACAAACTAACAAATTTAAGAACCTTACAAATAACTAATGAAAAAATATTTCCAAATTATTTAAAATTTTCATTGAAAAAATGGTTAACTGTTTTTTTTTGGGATTTTTTCTTATCTATCAAAAAAATTCGGTGACCAAATTATTTAGATTTTAGGTAGATTTAGTCCAAAATTATTTATTTTTTTGATGGCTTACATAAGATTAAATAGACAATTTCAACGGTGGATGGAATGGTTTCGAAATTTTATAATAACAAAAATACTTTATTTTGTCCAAAATAATTAACAATTTTTTAATAATTAATTTCTTTACTTTATTATCTACTTTACAATTAAAAAAAAGTTTGTTTTAGCAAATTCAATTAAATCTTCTATTTCAAATTAATTAATAAAAAATTTCATATTAGTTTTGTAATTGTTCGCAGATATGTGTTTAATATTTTGTTAACATTTTTTTTTTAAACTTTTTCATTATAATAAAAATTCAAATAATTAATAATTCAATATTATCGTTTGCTTCGATCGTTTTGTTTTTCTTAAAATAATTATTATAATTATATTCACATAGGAAAAATATATAATTTATATAGAATTTCATAGATTTTTTTTTAAAGCGAAATTCTTTAAATTTGTTTAAAAAAATGGAATGCGATAAAACAAAATTGCGTATAATTAATTAATTTTTCTGCGTATGAAAATCTGTTTAGTTTTCACAATTTTCAAATTTTATTCTCAAAAACAAGTTTAAAAATAGTTTATTTATTTTGTATGATATAAAAATGCGCACCAAATTGATTTCCTTTTTCAATCAAAATACATTTATTAACATACAATAGAACACTCCAAAAATGATTTACTTACTCTCAAACTAATGGCATTTTAACAAATTAATAAAAAATTTGAAAAATATTTAACATCAAACAAAACACTCAACTTTGTATACTACATACAGTATATAATACGTTCAATTATATAGAATATTCAACAACAAATATTTCACTTCAAAATTCAGATATATAATACTACTACCACCACCAACCACCACCAACCACCACCAACCACGAACTACTATTAACAGAGATATTCAAATTGTTTCTAATTTATTTTATTACATTTAATCATATATATAATATATTTTATTTAAGATATTTTATATCTTTAATAAAAAATTAGAAATTTTTTTTGCGTTAAATAATTTTTCTGAACAATTTTTGTAAAAGAAAAAATAGTTCAAATTCTTAAAAAAAATCTATCCAGTCACGTAAAATACTACTTTTATATATATAAAATTATTTTGTATTTTGTGTAATTTATAAGTTTTGTATTATTTTAGTATTTGTTGAACTATTTTTAAAATTTTATTTAAAGGGAGTGTTGATTAGGTCAAATTATATACATTTCAAATGGGAATTTATGCATTTTTTTTTGGGTAGTTTATATAAAAGAAGAAGATTTTCATAATCGAATAAATGAAATATTTTTGTATAGTTTATTTTAAAAATGGACAATAGATAATACGATATGTACAAATAATAAATATATAATTTTCTAAAAATATATTGTAAGTAAATGTAATTCAATCATATTAAGAGTTCAATTTTAAAGTACCATATATAGTATATTCATTCATTTTATACATAAAAAAATCACTTAGCATTTCAAAAAAAATAAGAAGCCTTCAGATTATAACAAATATATATCTCAACTGTATCGAATCTAGTAATTTATTTTTATATTCAAAAGCTAATATAAGAGATGCATTTTACATATCCATCTAAGCTAGAAATTTTTTAAAAAAAATCATATTTTACAATATTTAAAAGAAATTTATATTTTTTCATCTCCAAATTGATGGAAAATATTATATAATCATTCCCCTTTTATAATTTCAAATTTATAAGTTTTTCGGACATTTCGAATTTGCGGATCTAATTTTTTTGGAGTTATTCTTATCCAAGTGTCTACGAAGCTGTAATGAATAATTCTACCCAGCATGAAGCCAAAATATTTAAATTTCTTTATCCTGACTTTTATGTATATAAACTCAAACCGAATCGTTACAAAACTTTTGTAGATCCTTTTGACGCTACAATTAATGTATCTCTTTTAGTCTTTATCTCAAATTACAATAATTCGAACTTGAAAGAATTTTATATTTTCGGCATTATGAATATAGTTTCAATATACACTTTCATGTCGAAATATATAAAAATACTATACAACTTATTATCTAATATTTTGACATTAACCGGAAACACTTTGATCGATTTACACTGTTCCTAAACGGAAGATGTTATATAATAAATTGTTTTTAAATTATGTTTTTAAAAAAATTATAGAGACTTCTTAATACAATAGAAGTCTACAAGTAAAAATTTATAGAGACTTTTTAATAGAACAACCAACAAACATACGCGTATATAGTATGCTTAATAATATAATAAGGTCTGTCTAAAATCAAACTTTTTCAAGTTCTCTTCTATTCCTTATATCAAATAATAATATAATTTGAAATATCTATAATAATAGAAAAACATTCAATATAACGTTGTGCAAATTAAAATGTTCATAGAGTAATTATGTGGATAGTAGTTCGCATAATACTTATTCGGTATCTTAATTAGAACAAGAATAAAAAGTGCAGAAAATAAATGAGCTAAATATGATAAAATGTTCATATAGGATGAAGCTTTAGTCTGTTCCTCTCTCATTTTGATAAAAACTGTTTTAAAAATCGTTTTGTGTTATTACCATCAGCTTTCAGACAAAATGTAAGCAAGGAATTGTAGATCCAATGCTCTCTATATGGGGCCAGCAACTAATTGTGCACGAGGATACTAACCAGTAAGTTTGTCGCTAACAATATCATACCATAAATACTTAACTTCATTTACATATGTTACTAACATAAATAGTTAACATAATATTATCATACATATATATTTAATAATATATAATCGTAAGTTATAAATATGTACCAATTTTTTTATATATGATAAATTGTTCATATATTATTATTATATAATAGAAAGAAATAAGTATATAAATATTTTTTGTTAATTACTATTTACGAGTAGATACATACATATTTATGTTTGAAAATGAATATTTGTATAAAAACTCTTTTTGGTTAAAGTAATTTTTATAAATACATTTTTTGTAAATAAAAAATAATATTGATTTTAAAATTTTTTTTTGCATTTTTTTCCAAAATATAATTTTGTAAATAATTAAATATTTTATTTAATTTTAAACTTTTAACAGTTAAAAAAAAAAAACAAAAATTGTTCGTACTACAATAATTATTTTTTTTTATTAGTATTATTATTGAAAAAAATAAGACGGCAAAAATATTGTATTGTATATAAATTTTTTTTAATGTAGTTTTATTGAAGTTATTAATTTTTTAAGTGAACATATATTCAAAAACATAAATTTCAAAACTCAGGATAATTGTTTTTATTATAGCTAAAAATATTTAAGATACTTTCTGGTATTTATTTGTTCATACATACTTTATCATATAAAATGCTGTAGAAATAAACTTAATATAATATTTAAATTAATAAATAAACAATCTAAACCTTTAAAAATGTATTAGTTGATTTAAATAGTATCGATAATGGAGTACTCGGTGGAATTTCACAATCGGCTTCAAAAACTGATCTCGATTATGTATGCAGGAAATATTTTTGGGTATCGGAATTTTTTACATAAATATTTCAAGTATTTATGTTTGCCTTACTTGTCATAGCTAATTTTTAACAATATATACTTTAAAAAACAAAACAAAGTTTCAACCCAATTAAAGTAAAAAATTATCATTTACTCATTATGTTGCTATTGATATAAGTACGGCTATAAATTTATATTCACACTCGTACAGTAGAAAAAGTCCTTAGAGATCTGAATATACACCACTTCAATGGCGTTTCCTTTTGAAACTTTTTTGAATAGATATAAAACAGTATTCGTTCAACCAGCTAATAAAGTAAGGCACGTTATTCTGCCACTAAAATTACCAAATAATTGCACTAATGTCTCTTTTTTGTAAAGTCATGGAAACATTGATAAACTATCAGCTAATAAGAATCTTAAATCAAGGAAACTCCGCAGTAACCGTAGATGTAGTTTTCATAGCAATAGATAAACTGATGATTTGATGGCATATCTAACTGAAAAGTGGAACCATTGCAAAAAACTGTTTTGCCGAAAATACATGAATATGGTATCGACAATTACTTCCTCAAATGGATTAGAAATTACTTTCCGAACAGTTCAATAAAAGTTGTTTTAGATGGCTTCAAGTCTACAGTCCACCAAATGAATGCTGCTGATCTTCCGCAGGGTTCTCATTTATCTCCAACTTTTTGTCTTATTTTCATAAATTATCTCTTATCTGTTACGTCTAATCTAATCCACTGTTTTGCTGATGTAGTTTCACTGTTTTGCTGAAAAAAAGTAGTTTCATTTTTCAACAGCTACGAGGGTCGTTCAATAAGTCCTTAGAAAAAGATGGAAAAAACTGTTTTTTAAATAAAATTTTTTTTTTCAACATAATCTCCTTTTAGCTCTATACGCTTCTGCAACCGTTTTCCAAAATTTTTATTCCGTCCGAAAAATAGGATTTCGGAAGTTCTGCAAAATACTGTTTGAGCAATGACGTCCTCGTTGGAAGTGAACCGTCGTCCACCAAGCCATTTCTTCAGATTGGGGAAAAGAAAATAGTCACTTGGGGCCAAATCTGGTGAATAAGCGGGATGCTGCAACAATTCCGCAATTTTGGCCATGGAAACAGCGCAGGTGTGCACACGCGCATTGTCCTGATGCAAGAGGATTTTTTTCTTCTTCAGATGGGGGCGTTTCTCTTTGATTTCCTCGCTCAACCATTGCAATAACAACGCGTAATACGCTCCTGTTATTGTTTTTACTTCTTCCAAGTAGTCGATAAAAATGATGCCCTGCAAATCCCGAAAGATCGTGGCCATCACCTTGCCGGCCGATGGCACAGTTTTTGCCTTCTTCAGAGCCCGTTCACCCTTGAAAATCCACTGTGATGACTGTCTCTTCGTGTCTACTCCTGAAATCATCGACAAAATCCACGAAAATCAGATCGTGGATTTTGTCGATGATTTCAGGAGTAGACACCTCTACTGGGCGTCCTGAACGATGTTCATCTTTTTTGGATGAACGGCCACGTTCAAATTCATTCACCCAATTGTAAGCCGTCGCAAACACAGGTGCAGATGTGCCATGAACTGAATCCAACTTGGCTTTGATTTCTTTTGGGCTTAAGCCTTTCAAATGGAGATGTTTGATGACAGCCCTAAACTCGCTTTTTTCCATTGTTATGCACATATAAATGTCGTTAACTTTAATCGACGATAGAAATTGACTTACGCTATGGATCGACCTGAAATTTTGACAGCTTTCGTGTCGATAATGCTACTTACAAAAAAATGTATAATGCTACCTACATTACCAGCGCAATTTCTTGGATTTTCTAAGGACTTATTGAACGACCGTCGTATTTAAGAGCAAAGTGGACCAAAATCTCTCCCCTTATCCCTTCTAACACCATCCACACGCACGATGAGCCTTTTAAAATAACAATTAAAAACAGCAAGCACATTTGTATTTTAGGATAATTTCATATTATATGTTAGGTACCAAATTAAGTGACCAACAACCTTTATATGGGTCACTTAATCATTTATACAAATTAATTCTTTCTTTTCTTTTAATATTTTTTAATATATTTTTGTTTACAAAATATTATTGCATTTTATATTTATATAATAATAATAATAAACTCGTATATATGTTACGTGTATTAATGGTTACAATAAAAACAGTGTTTTGAAAAAAGGTTCATAAAAGTGTTTTTTTTAATAAAGTTATTCATATAAAACCATCTTTTAGAAATTATTATTAGGTTTTATTTTTCGTATAAAATACAAACATTATATAAACCAAAATTGATTAGTACTAAAACAGAATAATTTTCATTTTACTCGATAAAAAAATTAATGATATAGAACTTAAAGTTTGTACTAATTAAATACAAATAATATAAAAATAATATACCGAATTTTTTTAATAATTCAGTAACAACTCAGAAATATCACTATAATACGGAATCAAGATCTTAAAGTACTCGTATATTAACATACAATATATTATAAATTTAATCATAATAATTACAAATATTATAATATTATGAAAAATATAACATTAACAATGGATTAAGATATTTTGGTAATTCTATAGCAATACTTCTCTCATTATGGGTAGTAATTAATTTTTATTATAAATAATTAATCGAAATAAAATAGTTAATTCAACCTCCTCTGTAAATAATACCATGAACCTCTTATTGTTTTGACTATAATTTTGTTTAATTTCAAATTTAAAAAAATATATTATATCTAATAAAAAAAGAAGTCTTATAAACGAAAATGATTCGAGTATTTTTTTTAATTAAAATAAGCAGATTTTGTTATTTTTGAAATTTTATATTATTTTTTCAAAATTAATTAATTTATATTTCAATAAAAAAAAAAAAACAAGAAAGTTTTTTTTAGTATCATTTTAATTTTTATCTTATATTGTATATATTTAAATATTATATAAATGATAGTTAAATAATTATCTAACCTGTAAATAGATAAAAAATTTAAATATATTTTTGAATTGATACTAGTAGTGTTAATATAATAAGATAAGAAATTATTTAACAATAGTTTAAATTTTTGTTTGTTTAACGAAATATACTCTAAACTAAATAAGTTCATTTTCAATTTCATTTAATATATTTTACAATAATAATACTTAAATAATTTACTAATAAAATACTCAAAACATTATACTAAATAAACATAAAATCATTTTTAATAAATCTACAGAAAAAAACCAAATCAATACTCAATTAAAATGCTGTAATTTTTTTTTTCTTACATCATATTGCTTTTAATTAAATAGTCCAAATACTATTGGCTTAAAAATTTTTTCATCAATTTTTATAAATTTTTTATATACAAATCTTTGCAAAAAAAAAATAATATATCGATATTGAAACTACTACTATATTGATATATTTATGGAATTTCTTTCAATTTTATATTTTTAATATTCATATTATTGCACTATGAATTATTATTTTTTTTTACTTTTTATTAAAATCAGTTATTTTTTAATCAAATATAAAGAAACATATAAATTTGCAAGTAGTTATTACCATTTACTTCTTAGAATCCAAATACGTGATCATGTGTTATAATTGACATTTAAAAAATCCTTTTATACCTATATACTCATCATATATAGTAATAATAAATTTATTCTTAATTATAAACTTTTATAATCATTGGAAATTTATATAAATTATAACACGTGATGAACTTATTTCTAGTTATCTACTATATAGTAAATACTCGTAGTTTCTTTTTACAATGATCGCATGTCCTTGTTATTTTTGCTAGTTCTTTATATAAATTTGAAAATAAAAATTATTATTTATATGTACGAGTAGTTATGTACCTTAAGTATACACATAGTTAAGCATGTAATATTTATTAATAGTACGGCATGGTATTTTATAGAATTAAAAAAAAAATCTAAAAGAGGAAGAATCTGGTTTAGATTGATTTTATTATAGATAAAATATACAAAACAAAAAATCCAACATTGGTTAGTTTTTAAGGAACAAAATATTATTACTGCCTTAAAATAATTATTAATTTCGAAAAAGATTCTTTTATACAATTATATTTATATGATATTATTAGGGAACAATCATAAAAATAAAAAAAAACAATTGTAAATTAGTGTGTTCAGAAAAATAAACTCGTTTAAATTTTATTAAATATTATTATTTACATATTTTCATATAGTATTTATATAATAAATAAAATAAATTTATAATTTTTAATATATTTATTTATTCATTCTTTAATATATACAATATTATCATACATAATTTTACTTATTGGTAATTTTTTGATTTGATTATTTAAAAAGAAGAAATTCAAATTTATCAAAGTTTGGTTCTCATTAATGGTGTTATTTTTAATGTGTAGGATTTCGAAAACGTTTTGCTTAAGCAACAAGGGCCACGGATTATATTTGGCAACGCCCACCGAAATTCAAAAATTTTCTTTTTGTGCTGATTTTGCGTAAGTATTAATAAAAATTCTTCAAGTGCTTTAATTAAATTTAAATTGTATTCTACTTTAATATGATTCGATTAAAATATAAATCTATATGGTTGAAGTTTCTCCAATTTGGTAATCGAAATCGGGGCCTACCTACACATAGTCTCAGACAATATTACATTCCATGTCTTTCCTCTTAAATTCTTTTGATATTAATTAATCAACGAGCGAACAATAGTTCTAATGTCCTTTAATATTACTTTTTCTGGATAATCATGCAGAATTACTATCTTAGAAGGAGCCTTGAAATCGTGATTATTTATTAAAGCATTGGAAGAGCTTTTATATACCGATTTTCTAACATGAATTTTCAAGCAGAATACTTACCTAACTAAAATAAGCTTCCTTGACTGCCAACAAGCGTCCGCGAATTTGTTCCTCTATTTCTTAACTAAGCTATCTAAAATATGCTTTCTTGACTGTAAACGACGTACGCGAATTTTTTACTGTAATTCTTTTGGGCCTAACCTTTGATCCCACTCACCTTTTTCAAAGGTATTTCCTGCGTACAATCAAAGTTGCCCTGAACCAAAAAAGATAGTGTTCTTTTCATAATCATCAATATCAATGGCGCAACAATCGGAGTTCGGTCTAGATCTGCTGGAACTTCAAACTTTTCAACTTTGCACCGCGAACTTCCAGTTCAACACTGCCAGCATGTACATGGCATCCTCGCTAATGGCATCGCTACACCAAAGCCACGATTTCCCCGGTCTTCTGCGACCATAAAGAAAGCCATTGCATACTTTCCGAGCAAGATCTTCCTCACTCATATAGTACACCACATCATATTGAGCTTAATTTTATCCACACACAAGCGGCCGAGGTAACGCCCCAGGATCTTGTCTTTAAATACGCTCCGAAATCGTTTATTCCAAAAATTCTTCAAAGGATGCTCTTCTCGAAAAATAACAAGAGTTTCCAATGGTTTTTGCTGAAAACCAAATTTATTAAAGAATATATGGGGACTGGCAACACTAGTGTCTTGTACAGCAGTAGTAGGGTCTGTTCATCCTAGGCGGATTGTTATCGACTGTGACCCTTGACCCCTTGTACGAATATAATTTAACTCTTTTGAATCTATAATCTACTATCAATATGCAACTGTTGCTAATTGGCAGAACCGTTTCAACTGAGGCGATGCAGGTTCTCATGGGAGAAATTCCATGGGACCTGGAAGTGCTGCGTGGAAGTATCCACTACCGTCTGCGGCGGGGCATCTTGCTGCAAGGTTGTCCGGTTGGGAATGATGAGGTTCAGAATCTCAGTCCGCGCCATCAGCGCATACTGGTTCTGAACAAGATGCATGAGATATGGCAGCAACGATGGGATGAGAGTGTGAATGGCAGATGGACGCGCATGTTCATTCCGAATGTGTGCTTTGCGTCTGCGTGTGGTTTTGAGTTTTGTCTGTCCCTTGGGTATTTGCTCACGGGGCACGGCAGTATGCATGGGTTCCTGTATAGGCGTGGCCTGGCTACGGATGCTAGATGCCCTTGTGGGGCGGAGGAGGAGAGTGTTAAGCACCTTCTTGTAGAGTGTAGCCTGTATGGGGACTTGCGTAACTTAGGTGCATGTGGAATCGTGGTGAATGAGGAGGGTGTGGCTGTGAGTGGTGTGTTGAGTGTGAAAGAGAGATATGAATGCTTGAATGCGTTTGCCGTGGCACTGTTTGAGAGAAGAATGAGAATGGTGCATTAATGAGTGCGTGAATGACACGCAGGGTGGCTACAACCGGGTGAAAGACCAAGGTCGATTCCGATTGTACCTTCGGGTTTTGGCGAACCCGCGTACCTGAGCTGGCTTAGCGGTGCCTAGAAGTTTACAAGATTCCTTACCGTAGCTCTATGAGCGGAGTACAAACCAAAGTACTCTTAAAACAAAAATGGGTACCACGGGGATCGGGAGCCCCACAGTAGAATATACTGTGCCCGATCGAGGTGAGGCGCCATTTGGCAGCAACGTGGTGGTTGTGGTTAATACCCATGTTGCGGGTACGGTCTTCTGATCGCAGGTGTGAGATAACTGGCAAATGTAGCATGCATTGCACTTATCTCGGGCACTGTCACTGCTTATGACAGTAGAGGTTTAGATAGTCCTCGCCACCAGCAGGTGGAGAGTCAGCTTGTAACTGATTCTATCTGTTAACTGCCAGTAATGGTGGTGCGTTGATTGAGCGTATCTCGATTCCTATATTCGTAGGCGACTCGTGGTCTTGGGGTTTGGAAAACTAGGTCACGTTAAATAACAATTTCTCACTGCTGCTAATTGGCCTTGCCTTCGACGCCAAAGCTGCCGCCATGTACTTTGTTTTTCTTTCATTTACGTGCAGTCCAAAATTTTTAACTTAATCATGGTGGTATCATTATATTACCTCTAAGTCACGAATTACTTTTCCAGCCTCAGGTTAAAGAGAACAAACGAATACATACACGTTTGGTGCCTTGTATGGTTCTTCAGTTGACGGTTTGATTTTATCGTTTCCTCGATGCTTGATTGCGGCAGCATATACGTATATTCTTCAGCTGGTGGGACCTCAAACTCGTGTTCTGACTGATCAGAATTAAGGAGTTTATCAAAATGTTCCACCAAATGCCTTAATATACCCATTTGGTCGGGAATCACAGATCACTCCCTTTGCTGCGGCATGATGAGCATCATGGCGTAGATTGTCTCGTCCTGCTCACATCAAAGTAAAACTTCCGCGTCTGGTACGGTTGCCCCCTATATTTTTTTATATTTTACAGACCTGTCCATTCTTCCAGGCTTTTCTGTTTTGTCTGTGGATCCTATTCTTCTCATTTCTTTCAAAGATATTGGATCAAGGAAGCTTTGGTTGGCTGATTGCACATGAAAAAAAAATTACATAAATTTAATTCTTTTCTTATTTAAGATCAATAAAATGGGGGCTATCAAAAAATTACTAGTTTTGCTTTATAATAAACGTGTTAGTACATGGTTCTAGGATATCCTAAAGAATGGAGTTTCTATTAAAAAAAAAGAGATTCAAAAGCCTATCAAAGAACTTTTAAATTTATTAAGAAAACTTAACTGATCTTAATAATCCTTGAATAGTCAAAAAGTGTAAATTATATTGTAATACCGAAATCATATCGTTTAATAAATAATGTATTTATATAATACTTATTATATAAATACATTATTTGTATTATATAATACTTATTATATAAATACATTATTTGAGTTTTCTTTATATTCCAAAAAATTCTAAATAATTTTTTTTTATTATTGAACATTTTACGATTATTCTGTATTTTGACGCAGCTTTTTAGTTGACTTTATCAATATTTTATTATGATGTTATATGAAAAAGTGAAATTTTTTAGGCAATTTATCAATGAGATGACTGGTGAGCTATTTATTGCACACGAAATGCCAGAACAACCAAAAGAAAGCTTCTTCAAGGGCCTGTTTGGTGGTGGTGCAAGAAGTCTGGATCGCGAGGAGCTATGTAAGTACTTCAATAATTAACAGGAAAAAAGTTATAATTTAATTGCATAAAAGAAAACTCAACGACTTTTAGAGTTTTATTTAATTGATTAATATTAAAAGTGAAAAAATTGAAACTGTTTACTAGAAAATTCCACTATTCTAAAATTCTTTTATAAAGAAGAAAACAGAGAGATATATTAATACCTTACTTAAAAATACTAATATATCATGTATTTAGATATAAAGTATATTAATTAAAACATTTTTTTTAAATTCCATAATTCTTTATTGAAATATCTTCTAAAGCTATTTATGAATTAAAAATAATATTGGGCAAATATCTACTACGACTATGTGTACAAACTTCTATCCGAAGCACTTTTTTGCATAATTGTGGCTCTATAACGTCGTTGATATTAGTTTGAGCTCTGTAGACTATTCTCATATAGTTTCACAAGCCAACAGCGTTAAATTCCATCGAACTTGGTGGCTAATTGATATTATCTCTTCGCGAAATTAGACTTGCGTTGAATTTGGTTTTCAAAAATTGAATTTTTTTTGGGCAGTGTAGCACGTAGCGCTGTCCTGTTGTCACCAGAAGTTGTCGGCATTATTGTCATAAAAAAATTGACCATAAAAAATTTGTCTCCATGGCACACTCCTTAGAGCTTCATTTACGAAAAAATGTGGACCAATGATGCCATTACATTCATCACGTGCCACTATACTGTATGTTTTTCTGTATTATGCTATGTTGCATTCATCACGTGGTACTATACAAAAGAACATATAATATTCCCTAGTATAGATATTTAGTAGTAAACAATTTTTCTTACTACTTAAATGGCTTCTTGTTAAATTTACTTATCGGCTTTTTACCGACATTTATTAATTTATTAAAAAATAATTGTAAATGATGCGACATTTTCAATTATATTTAACTACATTTTTAATGACGTGCTTGCAGAATTGCTTATCAATTTAACGGATATTAGTATTCAATTTGGCAGTTGTATTAAGCTTGCCGACATAAACCTTGGACTTAAGATATCCGCTTAAAAGGAAGTTCAATGTGCAAATTGCTAAGACTAATTTTGAATTATTATTCCCTGGTGTCGGTCAGGTTTACCTTCATAATAGCGATATACTCGCCTGATTGTGGAATAGGAGTTCCTCCATCACCAAATTGTCATAAAGACGTCAAATAGAGAACGCATTAGATACACTTCGCAGACACTAAAATTGAACCAACTTTTTTGAAATATCGCAGCAAAACGTTCACTATTTTTATAAATATTATTAATAATAATGGGGGGATTTTTTTAAGCATTCCATATGGAATAATTTCAATTTTCATAAATGACATTTGTACATAAAAATCCACAGCTGACAATCACAAACAATTAAGAATGCCACAAAATTTAAATCCTGCATTCAATTTGAGACACCCTTCATTTAAAACTTTTGAATATGAAAATTTCTTTTCAAATAGCTATACTAAAATTTAAGACTCTGTTAGATTAATTTACGAGTTATGAGCAATTCAGAAAAATTGATCCAACAAAGTTGATGTATTTTCAATGAAATTATTCCACAATTATTGTTTATTAAAAAATACTAAAAACTTCTATCCATAGTTGGTGAACAAAGTGGTAAAGCGAATCGTTCAGTAGCCAAGCACATACCTGGACCAAGTATAGACGCTTTAGGACAACGTGCCACATCGGCAACTTCCGAAATCAGCAGAGCACATCAATTGGCAATGGAACGTGGCGAGAAGTTAAATATGTTAGAGGAACGTGCCGAACGGATGTCTAACCAAGCACAGGAGTTTAGCGGTGGTGCCCATCAATTAATGCTTAAATATAAGGATAAAAAATGGTATCAATTGTAAATGATATCCGTCTATAAATACATACATTCATATACATGAGAAAATTAAATTATTTCAATTAAAAAAAAACTGGCATAAATATTATGCATTCATAACAAATAATTAAAATTTATTTAATCTTATTTAGAAAAGTTTAATATTAACTATGAACATTTTTGCCGATTCTCTTTTTTGTTGCTTATTTTATTTATTATTAATTAAAAAAAAAAATAAAGAAAATAATAGACGTTTATAAAAAATATGTTAGTATATTTGATAATAAAAATAATATAAAAATATACTTAAAAAAAGGGACTTGTTTCTAAATAAATCAAAGAAAAAAATAATAAATGTTCTTTCATTATATTTTATTAAATATTTTTAGCAAATATTCAAAAAAAATTAAATTTATTTATGTACATAAAAACGCACAAGAAAATTTATACAATTCCTAAAGCTGATTTCAATTTAAACTGATTTACTTTCATTTTAAAAAGCATACAATTCAATACAAAACTTTCCTTTTTTTTAAAGGAATATAAATAAATTAATATTGAAAAATATCTATAAACAGAAAGTAATAATAATTTTCCTTCTCCTTTGATGAAATTTCTTCATTAAAAAAGCTTAAACCGGCAAATGATTTTTGAATGCATTTTACCATTAGATGCTACTCGTATGTATGATGCCTAGATTAATTTCTTTTTATAAATTCAAAAATAGGAAGGCTTTACGAATAGTATGAAAAAAAACAAATTATATATGTACAATTATAAAATTAATAATTGTTATAAAAATATAATTACGGCTACGCACAAAGAATTTTTTTTGGTCATAAATGTGATCTTCAAATTTGCTATTTTATATTATAATTCTGGTATATGGTTTGTTTAATTTACTAATGAGAGCATCATAGAATATGAAGATATAAAATGTTTTTTTTGCCAGCATAAATATTTATGTATGTTCATAAATATTTATGCTGGCAAAAATGTAGTATTATCATATCTTGTAATTTGTTGATGAAATATAAAGAAAATTTAATGACCAAAATTTGAAAGTAAAAATTTCATAAAATTAGATTTACAAACAAATAAATTAATATATTATACACAACTTAGTAAATAATTAATATAAAAAAAGAATGCATACGCACAATTTCTCAAATTAAATCGGATTTATTGATAGTTTATTATTTTAAATTGAAAAAAAAAAATTTAATCGAGAGAAAAATTTAGAAAAAGCTTTAAAATTATACAAAGTACAAGTCCCAATAAATTTGAACTTTTTTTTTCAATTTTTATTTCCATTATATTGAAAAAGTTCAATATTTGAAAAAAAACAGCTTTAAATTTCTGTATTATATATTAGAAAATATTTTTTATATATTTATTATGTATTTATGCCTTTTTTCTATAAAAAAAAATTTGCATACCTCAACGGTATAAACTTAAAGGATAAAAAACCAAACTATAAAAAAAAATTGAACATAAAGTATTATATTTATTTCTTAATTTTTCATTCTTAAAGGAACAAAATATTTTTATATTATATTGTAGATGTTTTGAAATATTTTTAGATATAAAAATAAAATTAAGTCTTTTTGCTGGCAGAACTTATATACAACTCAGTCATATTATTTCCAAATGACGGCTTTGGCTTTTTGTAGACATTTGATAAGTAAAAAAGCAATACTATGAAAATTGATAAATAATAGTTAATTTTCGGTTTATCTGCATATCTACTAATATAACATAATATCCAAATCTACCTTAAATTATTTATTAAAATTTATATTTTTTTTTTCTAATTATAAATAAAATCAATATACAATATTATTTTTTATCGAAAAATTAACTTTGTTTTTTGCTTAACAATTTACTTTATATAATTATTTACCCATGAAAAATAAAAATAATATATTATATTTTTGTATGTACTTCATTGTCAATTATTTATAAATTCTTATTATTTTTAAAGTCTTATACGTAATGTTAATAAGTTACAATAATTTAACAATATTTTTTTTTTTTGAGAACAGATAAACTGGGTAAATAATGTTAGTATTCCATTAGTTACTAGGCGTAAAAACTGCCTAGATATATTCTGCATATAACTCTATCTACGAAATCAAATTATTTTTATCCATTTTTTTAATAAAATTATATTTTTACTATGAAAATTTTAGATTTCTTACATGTCTTCCACCAACTGCTCTCTTAAATTGACAGCAAACAACTAAATTGCTATAACAAAATCTTTTTTTTTTTTTAATTATTTGAAAAATTCTATTGGAAATTTTTCTGCAATTTTTTGACAGTAGTTTCGAGTAGATTTTCTTAAAAAGTTTACTTATTGAAAATTAATATCAAATCTAATTTAATAAAGCTCTGAGGGTACTAACATTTGATAAATTCTTGCACGTGTCCAGAAGCATACGCTGCCATTTTGAAATACTAAAAATAAGTGACATTTAATCTGTTAGCTGTAAGACATTTTTTCTTTTCACTTTAATAATTCCTTAATATACATATTCTTAAAATGTTCATAATAAAAACAAAATAATAGTCTACAACAAACAAAAAGGAACAATTTTTTTTTTTAAATTTCATTCATAAATACATTAATTCAGTTATTATTATTATTATTAAAATCTTATATATAAAGAAAAAACATAATAAAAATATATGAAAAATCAATAAGAACAATTATATTTAAATAAAATATTGAAATTTAATAACAACTATATTTATACATATTACCTATGAAAAATGTATGCAAACATACAAGCATGTAGTTATATACAGTTTAATAATTAATTCTTATTAATCATAATAAAAACTGATGATTATCTTAATATGTAAATAATACTATAATAATTAATGATAATGATAATAATAATTATAATATTAATATGATTTTGTAATTAAAATAAATGTTTATAAAATGAGCAAAAGAAAAAATATATAAATTTAAATGCAAACAAAAGTAAAATTTAAAAAAAATAATAATAAAAACTTATATTTAAAGCAACTATAAAAAAAAAAAATTATATATAAGCCATATTATTATAATGAAATCCAAATTAATTATTGCAATAATAAAGCAGCGGTAATAATAATAAGATAAACATTTACATCTGTGTGCGTTCATATTATAAATATGAAATAAATTATTTAACAGAAACAATTGCAACAACATTTTCATGTAAATAAATTTAAAAAATTTGTAGTACATATGAATATAAATATTTAAAAAATTATATACATATATTATAGAGAATGTAAAAAAAAACATAATTTTTTTTGTTTTTAAGTAAAGCAAAATATATATAAACACACAAATATGGATAAATCTAAGTATATACCTTACATATATGAACAGATATAATACGCCATTATTAATAAATATATATAGATACATATATAAATGATTGCAAAGCTGCAAAAATTCAAATATTTTGCGAAAGAAAACTTAATTAATTATTGTTAATTATCTAATTAAAAGAGAAATTTATAATGTGAAATTATTTCAGAACTTTAATGCAGAAATATACATACATCCTTAATAAACTATAAATAGAAACACATATGAAGTAAAAATATTACTATAATAAGTAATATATGTGCATATTGGTAATGTAGTTCATTGATAAATATATATACACACACCCATACATATGGTTATATACCATATGTATGTATGTATGTATATATATGTATTTATATATGTTGTATATATAAAATAATTATCTAATAATTTGTATTAGAAATAAATGTTTTTATTAATATTCTATGTTGTTTATTGTTGTTTATTCAATTATTTTATAATTGTTAAAATTATTTTTAATATTATACATATTGTAAATATACTATTTGGAAAAAATTTCAAATTACTCAAATTATTGTTATTATTATTATTATTATTATTATTATTATTATTATTATAATTATTATCATAGTTAACTTTCCTTACCACTATAACTATTACTAATATTATAACTAATACAACTGCTACTAAAATTTTACTATTAATTGTATTTAGTAATAACTATAACGACATAAATATATAATTGTTAGGATTTAAAAAATGATCGAAAATAAATGGAAATTTTTCAATTTACATAACTCGAAACATTCTTTTTCTGTTTTCAATATATTAAAAAATTAACAATTTATATTATGTATATAGAAATTTTAAAATGAATAGGGAATATTCATCCTTTAAAAATGTTATACTTCAATAAATTTTTATAATTTTAATATTTAAACTATTTCTGTGAATTTTTTATAAAATTTTTTTGTCTATGATTTTACTTTCTTATTGCAATAAAATCAATTTAAGAACAACTTTATCGATATACCAACATTCAATTACATCAAATAATTCAAATAATTTTCAATAAGAGAAATTCTTAAAGCAATAATTAAGAAAAAATATATGTTTTGGTTTTATTTGTAAAGAAATTTTATATAAATATATAAAAAAAATTCTTTTCCAGAAATAATTAATATTCTTTTTTATATTTTAGTAATTTTTTAATGATGAATTCATTCTTGAAAAGCTTTCTTAAGTTTCACATCTATTTTTTTAAATTGAAAAAAAAATCAAAAATACACTTTTCAACAAAAAAAACTCTTTAATTGCAACTTATTTTTATAACGGGAAAAAAATGTTTCGAATGTAAATTTAAAAAAAAAAAAAAATATTTCATTAAAATGAGGGCGAGAATTAATTTTTATTTTTGTTAAAGTAATTGTGATAAAAAATAAATAATATATTGAATGTTCGGATGGTATTTAATAATAAATAGAAAGGAACTGGTTCTTATGATTTTTTATCCAGAATATAAAATATAAAACTATATACATATATATTTAAAAAAAAATATTATATATCTAATATATAAACAAATACATATATTATGTTATTGCTAAAACGATAATAAAATTACATATTAAACAATGTGTATAATTATATGATATATATGATAATAAAAAATGAAAGTTTGAACACTTCATTCATACATAAAATTACTAATCAATAATTTATAGAAAAAAGATGGTAGAAAAATTTTGAAAAAAATTTCATATTTCAATACTTAAAAAGGATGTAAGATAATTTTCCAAAGAAAGAAAAAAACCATTTCTTAGTGTAAATAATACAAAAATTAATACGAAATCATTCCAATTAATTAAGCACAAAAACTATAATGAATTGAAGCTGGTCTTTATTTTTAAAGAAAATACAAAGATCATCATAAAAATTGTTTAGCGTAAAAGTTACAATTTTTGTAAATGTTAAATTATAAATAGTTTATAAATTGAGAAAATCTGAAAATAATCAAAATGATAATAAAATTATAAAAATACTATTTCTTCCTTCATTAAAAACATAAATATAATTTACAAAAATAACTTTATATTAATTATCCAATTCATTTGATAATTATCTTTTATTTATACAAAAGTCGAACATATTTAATATGTACTCGTATCAAATTTCTGAAATAAAGCAAAAATAAATTACATTACGATTAAGAATATAAATTTTAATAAAAATTAATTACTTTAAAAATATTATTCAACTTTTTAGTTATTTGTTTCTTAATAATTTGTTGTATGTGATAATTTTTTTTTTTTAATATTTAAAAATAATTTAACAAGTGATTTCCTTAATTAAATAAAATATCACACAATAAAAAATGTAAGAAAATCTTCTTGAATACATATAGTTACTGTATAAATTATGAAAAATAAGTACTTTAAAGGAAAAGAAAAATATATAATACAATAAAAATGCATAAATAAATATTTTGATGTCGATCAAGTTCAAATTAATAAAATCTTTCATTTCAATCCACTAAATTTTCATTTATTTATTTTTTTCACTTTTATTTTAATTAATTATTTGTTTTAGTATTTTTCTATAGTATATGTTTTATTTATTATGAATTGTATTACAAATTAATACAATACATATTATTTTAATATAAAAATTTTAATATTTCTGTTTGTATGTGTTATTATTAAGTTTAATTTAACTTATTTATTTAATGCTAACTGAATTAGCACAAAAAAAAGACAAGTTATATATGGAATAAAAAATAATGTATCAAAGATAAACGATTTTTATTAAACATATTCAGTTCCAAAAATTATAAATTCTTTAACTAAAACGAAAATATAGAGTAAAGAAATCTTTTATCTTAATTGTAGCGAAGTTAACTAATTTTGACATGAAAAAATGTAGTCATCCAAATATTCTTTTAATTTAAAATTTTCAAACAACCATTAAAAATACAACATTTACAAATTTTCTGTGGAGAAAACAAGCTTAAATTTAATTGTATTATTTGTTTAACATTAAGTACTGAAGCTACAACCACATATATTCCAGTTATAATCAGTTCAAAAGCTCCAATTAGTGTCGATTAGTGGTTGATGCTTAGTAAATAATCATTCAATAACTTTAATTTATCTAAATTATTTAGGTTATTATTTTAGATACTTCTTAGTAATAAAAATTAGAAGTTTGACGCAAATATTTATAAAAGTAAAAGAAATTTCTAAAATATCTATAGATAATGCATATATGATGTTTTCAAATCTGAGTCGAGTATACCAATTGACATTAATTGAGTTTACTTAAAAAATTCATTAATGCTTTCTTTTCGCAATTTCGGCAAAATTTAACTAAAATTAAAATTTTATAAAATTCAATCGAAAAAAATACCGCAAAGTATAATTTTTGTAGCGATTTATCTATATTCACGTGTAAAAATATTTATTTAAAATTTAATACTTCAGTGTCAAATATTTTTTGGATTAGTATTATGCTAGTCAAATGATTATGAATTAAATTATTTAATTAAAACTATTCAATAATTATATTTACTGAGTATCTAACGTTTTATCTGAATCGAATATTATTTATTGATTATTTTTATTTGAAAAAATTTATGGAAAAAATAATTCATTCCAATTTTTTTGTTAGAGTTTCTCAATTTTCCCTATTTTATAATAATTTAATTCTATTAATATTATAATAAAATTCTATTTTTATAATAATTTAAACAAAATTCAATTCTAACTAATATTATCTTTCAAAGATTTTCTTCTAGCATTTTCCATAAGAATTAATTTTATAAACAAAGATTTTATTAATTTGATAGAATTAAAAATATAAAACTAAATGTTCACAGATTAATATTATATCAATGTATGTATATATAAAGATAAAAAAAACTATATTTTTATATATATTCAAATAAATAAAATATATACTTAAAATCTAATTGAATACGATTGAATTATACAATAATACTTAAATTAAAAATAAATATAATAATAATAACAATAATGATAATAATAAAAATAATGATAATAAATACACACATAAAAGTGGTAAAAACTCGTTAAAATATATCTGTGGTTTCAAATATATTTAGAGGAATACATAATATAACAAATACTAAATGAATATATTATATAAACACTGATATATGTGAGCAAAAACTATAAATAATAATAATAAATACTATTTGAATATATAAAATGAATACGAGCAAATAAAATAAAATATTTATAGAAATGTGTACAGATAAATATTAAACACACACACACAAAAATTATATTCATTAAAATTTTCAAAAAAAAAATAAATTAGTTTTAGTATGAAACAAAAACAATCTTACGTACTCGTTATAAGTTTAGAATGCAATTTAAGATCAAAATATGTCTATAGAAAATTTGATTTATTAAAAAAAATTTCAAATTCCCTCCCACTATTATAATTCTTTAATTTCTTTATTTTATTTTATTATAAAAAAAAACTTTAAATAAAGTGACATTTAATCCATTAAAAACTTGTCATTTAAGAAAAAGAACACACTCTTTATGGAGTACAAATTACTATTTAGTAATGAAAATAAAAATAGCAATATAAAATTATTGTACATGAACAGAAATTTGATTTTTTTTAAATTAAAAAAAATCAAACGTTTTCTCAAAAATACTACAAAGTGATTCATACTTATTTTAATTTAAACGAACCCCACCTTATGCTAAGCCACCTCAATTTAAACTTGAAAAAGTCTAAATAAGACAAAGTATTTTTTTCGAAGAAATTTAAATCGAAAAAAGTAGTAATTATAAAAAATATATAAATTCTGCTCACCTTAACTGTCATTAATGCATATGCTTTACTATAATCAAAAAAGTTTAGGCTTGGTTAATCTAGCGAATCTAAAAGGCGAAATTTCTAGTACAGATACAGATCAACAGAATATCAGCTAATTAAATATATTCTTTCCATTCCAGCTAATACAATTACACAATATATAGTACGGTCTCGCCCGCCATTTACTAATAAGAAAAGGTTCTTTCGCTTTCATACAGATTAAAAATATCACTCTCCATCACCTTAAGGCTTATTGGTTATAAATGATGTAGAAGGCCAAATATCCTTTCTCTTTCATGTAGAAGGCCAAATATCTTTCGATAGATTATTTTATCGTAGCCAAAAGTTTACAAGATTCGATTTTCAAACGAAACAAATATCACATAAGTATTATTCCCTACAATATAACCAAGAGGTTTGAAGGACCGAAATTCTCAAAAACAAAGAATACAAAAGTACTAATATATTATGCTCGATATTATAGTGGAAAGGTTTTCAAGTAAGCTCTGTTGATTGACTAAAATAAACATTGTTGACAGCCTATAAACATGGGCGAATTTTTTTTTTCATGTTGAACTCTAACAGAAATAAAATAGAATAATTTCTATCAAATAGAGATGGAAAATTTTCAAAACTACACTTTCATATAAAATATTTACTATATGTTTTACTTAAAATTTCGAGGTTAAACAAACCAAAAGAAATAGTCCTTTAAACAAACCAAAAGAAATATTTAAAAATAATTTTCCTTTTATAGAAGAATTCAAAATTCTTTCTCATAATAATCCCAAATTGCATATTTATATTTATATCCCTACATTAGATAAATTCATTATTTCACAGAAAATATACACATATGTAACGAAAATTTAAAATTCACTTTTATTTCAATTTCTTTAAATATAAATATTACAAATAAAATACATACAAATAAACAACTATCAACTTAAACAAAACCCTTTACATATCCTTCTATAATATCAATCGTAGAAAATTATTATTATTTTATTATACGGAATTAATAATTTTTTATATTAAATCAATTATATTTGCAATAAAAATTTTATTATTTAACTAACACAATAACTTAACAATTAATTTAACAAAACAAAAAGAAATACTATTTAGCAGTAAATCAAAATATTAAAATAACTTATCATGCAATAAAATCAAAATTTAAAGAAAATATATATTTTTCTTTTAAATATTAAAACAAAATCGATAAGTTTAAATATTTTTGAAATAATAAAACTTACAATAAAATAGATAATAGTAAACAGATACATATACATACATATAAAAAAAATATATATATTAATAAAAAATAGTCCAAATAAAATATAGTATTTTGCTGTGAAAATTTCTCAAATAAAATTATTGGACATTGTCTATAATATAACCTATACACATTGTATTATTTTCATAATTGACTATCGTAACAGAAAAATCACTTATTAATTTATGTTACAAACAACAAAGAAATAGAATTTAAAGCTTATAATATGAAAATAAAAATCATAGTAAAGAAAAAATTCTTTTTGGAATAAATTTGAGTATTAAAGTATAAATTCTTAGATGCATAAATGCACATAGTGGCTTGTGCTGTTTTGTACAGGAAGGAAGAAATAATTAATTAATTAAGAATGATACATTAAAAAACAATAAATTACTCATAAATAATATACTATTTAAATAATAACAAATAATATACAAACAAATACAATAATTTGCAAAAAATCTATCACATAAATTAATAAAAATTAAATTACAATAAAACTGTTCGTACATATTTACTTACAAGCATACCCTTATTAAAATAATAAGATACAAATTGTCTTTTCGGCTGCTTAAAATGAAAGTTAAAAAACATAACTAATTAATGAAATGTTTACGTGTGTATAGAGAATACTTAAAAATATGCATTATTAATTGAACTACAAAATATTATAGAAAAGGAAAATATTCAATGGGAATATAGATATAAAACCACATAAAGATAACATTTCTTCGAATAATAATAATAATAATAATAATAATAATAATAATAATAATAGTAATTAATAATAATAACTGATAATATATAATATATCAATATAAAAATAAATCTGGTCAATTAATCATACAAAAATAAAACGAATAAAATAATCTTAAATACAGACAAAAACAAAATGGAAATTCACAAATAAAAATTAATTGTAATTATTATTAACGCGATAAAAGAGCTCAAAAATATCGATTGAAATAATAAGAATCAAATTGAAATTGTACACGCAAACAGAATATATATTTTTATTTGAGGATCCTGTACGTATTATACCAAAATATACGATCTTAAAAAATAATTATAATAATATAATAATAACAATAATAAAAAATTATTTTCTTTCGCTAAAGTGTCATACAATAACGTTCAGTAATAAAAATTTAATTAAAATGATTACTTTAGAATAATAAAAATTTATTTAATAATAAAGAATAAATTTAAAAAAAAACTTTAAGCACAATATCGGCTGGCCGATATATTAAATAAATTTTTTAGAAATTTTCAAAACATTTAAAATATTATATTTTTTAATTTTAAACTTTTTTAATGGTCATTTCTATTGATAGTTATTGTAAAATGCTAAATTCTTAGACACCATGAAAACTTGGGCCATATGCCAATAAAAAAAAAACATTATGGTTATTAGGTTGATTTGAAGAATTATTATATCACCAAATCAAAGCAAATTTTTAATTTTTATTATATGAGTTTTTTTTAAATGAACTTTCCATATTACTGAAATAAGTACTTTTTATTTATATTTTTAAAATTATTCATAAATTCTTTTTTTTTGAATATTTTTTTTATTATTATTATTTTTGATTTGTTTTGGTCACCGAATTCATATAATTTCCTTTCTCGGCACTTTTTCTAAATTTTTATATCAAACTAATGAATGTATTAATCGGACCATGTACTAGAAAAACCGCAAACCGTTTAATAATCGTCTTATTACTATTTGCCCTTTGGGTTTTCTCCTGAACAAAGTATCTAAAATAATAATAAAAGAATTAACCAAATCGTAAATAAAAATAAAGTAGTCATTCTTCTTTAAAAATTTTATATTTAAACTATTCCAAAATTATACCATTACTTTTCCAATAATTTACACTTTTACTAAAAATAAAAATCAATAATTTGATCAAATACAGTGTAACTTTCTATTGTAAAGAAGTATTTTTGATAAAATCTTTTTAAAAGAAAATTTTATGTTAAAAAAAATATAAAAATACTGAATTTTATTTTTCAATTTATAAAAAAATAGGAATTTAATACCATATGCACAATTCTCCTAACATATGAAGCGTCACGATCCTAGCAATATAGTGCGTTAAATATAATAATTTTCAGGATTAAAAATAGTTTTATATAATTCATCAATAAATCTGAATAACATACGTGTAAGCAATTTAACTCATAAATATATTTTTCTATTTTAGAACTTTAAAAAAATTATGAATTAAAAAATTAAAAGCTGGTCTTTTAGAATATTATATACTATATATATAACATAATTTCATCTTTGATTTGTTTTTTTTTAATTTCTATTTGTTTGCGATTTAATTTTGAGCTGATTAAAAGAAATTTCCTTTTTTATACTATATTATATTTATAAAAGTAGACAAAGTTATATGAATACAAACGTGTATTATGAAGACAAACACCAGAACTTATATTTAATAAAAAATTGACTATATTTATAATTAATATTTATATACATATAAGTAAATATATATTGGAAAGTATATGAATATTTATACTCGTATTATGGTAATAAATAAGCGTTATAAAACTTAATTTAAAAAATTTTAAACTTATCAACATCTAAATATATGTTTGTTTATTGCTATTATTAAAATTAATATAAAATTATAACAATTTTTTTGTTTAAAAACGCAAAAAAAATATATGATCGAATGTAAATACAAATATTCGTAAATATGTAAACGTCATAACATTTCTGTAGATGTGTATAAAAATGAAAAATATTTTCTTAATTGATATAAACTTAGACTCGTAACTATGTGTATGTTCGTTTTAGACGAACCGAATAAAAATTGAACGTTATCAATCCCTAAACACCAAATTATCGTAAGCGACAAAAAAAATTGCTTTTGATTTCTCATGAGAAGGATTTTTTTTATTAATTGTCATTAAACATTTTTCGATATTGTACTTTTTGGCATGTTGTTACAATTTAAGTGAAACGATCTAAAAGTGTAAGAATACATTTATTGTAACTCATCTTACGACATCCGTAATGTTTGTAAGATTATTTTTTATAAATTTTGCAGCACAATCATTGTCGAGACTTTTTTAAAATTCGATGAGGTTTAAATGATCTCTATTCCTGGAACTATCATACGTGCATCTAACTTAGCTTAAAATTTAAATATTTTCTTAATTATAATTAAAAAAATAATTATATGGTTCCAATACTTTTTAAATTATCAAAAATTTATTAACTCTTGGGTGTATAACTTAAAAATGCGGGATTTTTGGCAAACTTTGAGTGTTTATTTTGAAAAATTGTTACAATATATTTTATTCAAAGTATTGTCCATCGGAAGCCACTACTTTTTCCCATCTTTCTGGCAACATATGGATTGCGCGCCAAAAAAACTGCTCCGGTTTTGAGGCCAAAAATGAATCGAGCCAATTTTTGATGCCCTGTTCTGAAGTGAAGCGTATTCCGGTGAGGGCGTTTTGCATGGATCTAAACAAATGGTAGTCGGACGGGGCAAGGTCTGGGCTATAAGGCGGGTGAGGCAAAACTTCTCAGCCACTGTTTTCTAAATAATTTTTAACCGGTCTTGCAACATGAGGCCGAGCGTTGTCATGATGGAAAATTATGGCTTCGTGGCTGGTCGCATATTCCGGGCGTTTTTCAGCCAATGCTCGCTTCAAACGGATTAATTGTGTTCGGTAGAGGTCGCCTGTGATCGTCTGGCCCGATTTCAATAGCTCATAATAGATCACACCCTTCTGATCCCACCAAACACAGAGCATGGATATTTGGATTTGGCGTTGATTTGGCTGGTTGGCCGGGCTTTACATACGATTTTTTGCGCTTTGGGTTGTCGTAATGAATCCATTTTTCGTCGCCAGTAATGATTCGATTCAAAAACGACTTCTTTTTCTGCCGTTCAAGCAGAATTTCGGACATGCAAAATCGCCTTTCAACGTCTCTCGGCTTCAATTCATATGGGACCCAATTTCCTTGCTTTTGGATGAATCCTGCTGCTTTCAAACGTTTTGAAATGGCTGCTTGAGTGACTCCCAATGATTTTGCAATTTCTTCTTGAGTTCGACAACAGTCTTCGTCGAGTAATGCCTCCAAATCTTCATCTTCAAACTTTTTTGGCTGACCTGGTCGTTCTTTGTCTTCCGTGTCAAAATCACCACTTCTGAACCGCACAAACCATCTCTCGCACGTTGAAATCGATGGAACATATTCAGGATAAGCTTCGGTGAGCAATCGATGTTCTTTTTTTCAAATTGAAGAAGTAAATCAACACTTTCCGCAAATGGGACTTTTTTGGTACGAAATTCTACATTTTTGAAGCAAAAAAAAAACTTTGTTGTTTACACTATTTCGTTCAATGGCTAATCGAGAATGAATGACAGATGTTTAACTTCCAAAATGCCATATGAGTTATTATTAACACAAACCATGTGTACAAGTTATGCCATCTGTTGTCAATCCCGCATTTTTTAAGTTATAATTATAAATTGAATATTTAATTTATAATAAAGATAGCAAGTAATTATTTCGAAGGAGAAGAAAACCATATGAAACATTTCGAATAAAAGTAATATTTGCAAATACTCCTTTTTGAAATAACATAAATTTGTGAATTGATTCAAATCATAAAACTGCATAGATTTTAATAAAAACAAATCAATTTTGAAATATTTGTCGCTTACGATTAATGCTGGATATTATACAGAATAATTATACATTCTTTTTTAATGCTGGAAATTTTTGTATGATATTAAATTAACGGACGAATTCTTTTACATAAAAATATCTTGTTTATTTTAATTCCTTTTATTATTATTGTTATATATTTTAAATATTGATATGCATAAAAGTTAACCATTTTTATTTAATTGCTTAGTTACTGTATACGTATAAATTATGTGACAATATAAAAATTGATAATTAATATTGAAAAAATGTATATAACATATAAAAAAAAGCTCTATAAAAACAAAGTTTGAAAAGCAAAGTTTAAAAATATTTACAATATCTGGTAATTTTATTCTAGAGTAAATATTTTGAAATTATTCGATTGTTGCCAAAAATTAGATATTTTGCTATATAATTGATTTAAGCAATTTTCTTATCACAAATTATTTACTTTGTTTTTATTAAATTTTTCCTTCATTTTTATCAAAACTTAACCAACAGCATTTTAAAAAAAATCTAATATGCTATATTAAGTTTAATATTTTCCAGATAATTTTTTTTTGAATATAAATAATACTCGTTTAGTATAAAAAAAAAATTATACTATCAAAAATATTTACCTTTTCTTAGATTTGGTAAGTAAGCTTTTTTTTTATAAAAATTTATAAAGATTAAATAATAACTTTTATGATTTGTTTTTTTTAGCTTATTATTTATTACATAAAATGTTCGTTTTAATTGAAAAAAGATTTTTTTTATTTTTCGTTACATTTAATTAGAATCTCATTTTTAAACCTCATTAATATATTGTGCATAGAAATACAATCGGCCATTTTATAATAATGCTATTTGACTTTATACTTGTATTTTCGTTATGACTTCATATCCAAACACTATTATTTAATAATATTATAGAAATGGTTTATTTTTTAATATATAGAAAATCTTTATAATATTAAAAATTATAAAGATTTTCTATATTTAAAATATAGCATGTACATGCCAAAAGAAAACGTAAGCAAATTTTAATTTGAAAGCCAAATATTGTTTTCATTTTAATACTTTTGAACCAGCAATTTTAACTACTGTTTTTTTTTCTCAAATAAAATAATTTAAAAAATTATTCGTAAATTATTTACAGTTGATTATTTTTTTTCTGATATGACAGCATATGAACATGATTTTCCTTTTGAATTTATCAATTTATCATTGAAAATATATATAAATAAAGTGTATTCAAAGCAAATAGTTAGTTTTAACATTTTGTAAATAAAATTACAGAAGCAAAGTAAAATAAAATGTAATTAAATTAATTAATCGATTAATTTAGAAAAAATATATATATTTTATTCGACATGAGTACAAGAATAAAGAAAACATTTAATAAAAAATTATGTGAATAGTGACATTTTCTTCAATAAACTAAAAGCAAAATTTAAGAAAATTCATTCAATGTATTATGAAAATGTCCAAAAAAAAATGGAAATAAAAAAATAAACTATGCAAAAAACACCTTCAATTCGATAAATTATTTAATTTATCGTGAGGTGAAATAAAATTAACAAATATTTATTTTATACTTTTCGGATTTATTGCATAAATTATATGAAAAAATATCAAAAATATTTAGCCGAATAATTATATATATAATGGATAATATATGTATAGCCAATATATGTTACTTGAATAAAAGTAAATCATTTAATTTTCAAAATATGCAATCGAAAATTAAATGAAGAAAATTTTGCATTTAAAACATAAAAATAAATATTTATAACTATAATACATATATTTATGTACAAAATAAATTAATTATAATGAATAATAATAATAATAATTAAAATATAATCTTAAACAGCATTTACGCAGAAATAAAAACTTGAAGTAAGATTATAATATATATAAATGCATACAGATACTTATATATTCAGATATGTATATCCGAATCTAAATATTGCATATACATATATATATATATATATATATATATATATATATAATAGAATAATTATATAATAAAGAAATACGAATGAAATATTTATTCTTATAATTGCTGAGAAAGCATTAAATTATACGAACGCAAGCAAAAGAAATGTGTATTTTGACAATTGAACAGGAAGATTAACAAAATATGTTAACCTTATCACGATATTCAATTAAAAGAAATTTTCTGGAATTAACTGAGACCTTTATCATTGTATCAAAAAAATAAATGGATTGGATAAATTGTTTAAAAAAAATCTGAAAATTCAGAAATTCATGTAATTGAATAACAGATTTATAAAATATATATAGAATAATAAAAAAAAACGATCTTTCAAGAATAATATATAGAGAAAGAAATATATGAAAATGAATAAAGAAAAAAAAAACCAAAAATAGGAAAATAAAGTCAAATTTTTTAAATAAAAATAATAAACTAATCATAATATTAAGATATTCTCACTAGTCACCAAACAAATAAAGAATAAGAAGTATATTAAATTGATGATACAAGTTCCATTAAAGAAAAATATTTTGTGTCGAAAGAACAGAAAACCACCAAGGCGGTTTACGAAATGATTTCACAAATAAAAAAATATATATAATTGAATAAAAAAATTATTTATGATAATAAGAATATTATTCAAACTATTGTATTTAATTAAAATAAAATGAATATATATAAAAAGATTACAATAATAATAATAACAAAATATTTACATGAGAGAAATTGAAACCTTCATTACATGTCATGGTATGAATCCAAAGATATAAGGTAAATTTAAATAAATAATGAAAAAAACTTACTATATATATTAAATATAAAGTTTTATTTATAATAATAATAATAATAATAATAATAATAATAAATATATATAAATAAGAGATGGAAGAACAAGTTTAAAATGAAAATACATATAAATCCGCATATTTAAGCAACACACACAAAGAATGATCTTTATTGTACGTATAGAAATAAAATAAAAATGGAATGAAAATAAATATATACAAATCAGTTATTTTAAATACTGTTTTATATTTTTCAATCTTAAACTATTTACTTTGAGGTTGTTGGTATCTATTCTAGTGTAATTTTCTTTTATTTTGGTTATTGGCCTTTTTTCTTTAAGTGAATTATTCAGTTTGTCCAGCTGACGACAGTACACTTCAGAATTGATCTTTGTGTTGCTCGGTAGAAGTTCAAAATAAATTATTCCTTTGAAATCCCACCAAACAGATAGCATAACCTTTTTTTTTGATGAATATTGGCTTTCGAAATGCTTTAAGCTGGTTCATCTTTCTACTCCAGGGTCTTTTGCGCTTAACATTATTGTAGATAACCTATTTCTCTTTCCCAGTGATTATACGCCTCAAAAAATCTTCTCCATACACATTGGATAATTTTTTTTTCTTGCTTGTACAGCATTTTTATCTTTTCTATAGTAAAAAAGTAAAATATGCCAGAAATGCTGTTTTTCACTTTCCGCTCTTTTTCACTTTGGTTTCGCAACCAACTTCACACTTAACCCGCATAATCATATGTATTTTGACAGCTGACATAGCAAGGCTTGCTTCTGAACTTAGATTAAAAAAGAACTGGATAGGCCTCTACACAAAAATTCTGTCGGAATTTTGTGGCAACACATTCGTAGAACGCACAC
Source organism: Atherix ibis (assembly GCA_958298945.1). Lineage (NCBI taxonomy): Eukaryota > Metazoa > Arthropoda > Insecta > Diptera > Athericidae > Atherix > Atherix ibis. The sequence goes on from OY282607.1 coordinate 71,012,321, forward strand.
ACATGCAATACAACAGAAACGGCGTAAACCATTGGGAGCCAATTTAAAACTTCAGTATGCGATTGAAGCGGTTCGTTCAAAACCATTTTCATATGCGATGTCATTTATGCGTAAACGAATAGATTTTTTAATATTGCGGATTTTGTTGTTTTATGGAATTAGTTTTGGAAATTTATAATAAAACACAGTATTCTATTTTAAAATGTTATTTATTTATTTATTAGATATTCCAACAATTATGTGCACAATAAGAAGATAATCGTATACAACATTAAAGGAAATGCTTTAAAACTAAATTAGAAGATGAAAAATTTAATGTACTTAAAAAATTAATAAGTAATATTCTGAAAAAAAGAAAACAATATTATGTAGTAAATGCATTATAATACGGTCTAATAGAGCAAGCAAAACAAATTTATTTAAATAATAAGCCTACCGAAGAATATATTTTATTTATTTTAACGCAATTAAAACAGCAATTAAAAATAGACTGAAAAATTCGGTACCTTAAACTTTCTTACACACACTTTATATACACCGGCACTGTACTATTTTATGGTAAACATTGAACTGTCAACATCGGATCTGTTTACATTTGTTCAATGCCGAACTTTTCAGTTTTTCACCACTTTTTGGATAAAATATATCACTTAAACCCATTTAGGCAAATCAGAAATAACATTTTTTTTATTTTATTTACTAAAACTACAGATATCAACTTACCGAAAAAAAGAAATTCCCGGCTTCCTCATGTCATTGTAGAAAAAACAATTCTTCACGAAACACTTCATTTTCTGTAATAAAAACTTCTTATTAAATGTTATCAATAATAAAACTATCTATAAAAATACTTCCTTTTTTTTTAAATACTTAAAAATACATAAAAACAACACTTTAAATTCCACTTTCAACACTTTATTATTTTTATCAATAACAAATTCCAAAATGACACCGCTAGTTAGATTAGTTCGAGTTGTAATCACTTTCATGGAGAATGGCAGGTTGTAAAACTCTTCGAAAGTCTACAAAATTGAGGCGCTTTATATTTGAATGATATTTACGAAATCAATAATAAACCTAAAATAAAATTCCATTTCATATCAAAAGATTGTTAAAATAATAAAAAATGCCTATCGTTGTGTTTAAATTATATTTTTGTTTCCAATAAGTGAATTAAAAAGAATATAAATTAGGCTTTTGCAATGTAATAAATTTCTATTACGAGAACTAGATGGCAGTGAGTGTCATATCTACATAAAAATATCCACAAAAAGGTATGTGATAAATGCCAATTCTCGCCGCTTGGCATGTAATTCTTACACAAAATTGCGTATACATATACGGTAAGGGCCTATCCAGGTATTCGTTAATCTAAGCTTGTGAAAAAATTGCAGAATCAAACGAATTTTTTCACAAGCAAGTCTTGTTATGTCAGCTGTCAAAATACATATGATTATGCGGCTTAAGTGTGAAGTTAGTTGTGAAAAATACAATTAAGTCCTCTGTTGGGAAATAACGAAATTACTTTCTAGCCCAATATTATTATTCAATATTACTAAACAATAATTAACTTTTTTTTAAATGGTTTTCTATAAAAAAAAATGTCAATATTATGATTTATGGATGTCAGAAACATTTATGGTATTATTTCAGCCTAAAACCTCTTATTTGAGACTGAAAATTAGCTTTGCAAAAGTACGCAACGACAAGGAAATGAAGCTGAACATTGCACTTCTACAAATTTCTACAAATCAAAAAATTGATCAATTATCAATTTTTTTGATAATTGACTTTTCGCGGATCAACTTTCTTTTTTATTTGATAAGGAAATATTAATTTTTGAAGTTCGATTTTCTTTTGGCACAAAAATACTTAATTTATTATAATAATATATATGGATATATTCATTACAAAAAGCGCTGATATACATATACCCTATTTAATTAATTTTAGTTTACTTAAAAATTATAGTTATTTTGAAGAGCTTTACATATAATACATCACATATTTCATTTTAGTTTTCTTTAATAATAAAATCTTATTATTATATCTATATTTTAACATCTATTTTCTGCAATTGTATTAATCATTATACACTTGAAAATACTTTGGTAATTTTTCCATCTGCAATTGTATTAATCATCTACAATACACAATGTTTCATATAAAATTGCCGTCCAGGAAACAGCTTCTAAAAGATGCGATGACAGAGCGAATGCATCATCACCAACCAAGTCATATCGCAATTCTGTATTATGACCAATCCAATGTCTTCGGAATCAGGTACGGGATAAACGAATGCATTCAGAATAAATTAAAGTATACAGTAAAAAACACAAACAAACAAACTTATGAGATATTGAGCAATATCCAAAAACACCTCCGTCGGCAATGCGACCGTTGCAGCCAACATCAATATAAATTTATATTGCCCGTTGCAGTTCGCCATTAGCATGATAGTGTGTGTACCCACGTAGTTACGAGGGTCATTCAATAAGTCCTTAGAAAATCCGAGAAATTGCGCTCGTAGTGTCGGTACTTCTTTTGTAAGTAGCATTATCGACAGGAAAGCTATCAAAATTTCAGCTCGATCCATAGCGTAGGTCAATTTCTATCGTCGATTAAAGTTAACGACATTTATTTGTGCATAACAATGGAAAAAAGCGAGTTTAGGGCTGTCATCAAACATCTCCATTTGAAAGGCTTAAGCCCGAAAGAAATCAAAACCAGTTCATGGCACATCTGCACCTGTGTTTGCGATGGTTTACAATTGGGTGAATAAATTTAAACGTGGCCGTTCATCCACAAAAGATGAACATCGTTCAGGACGATCGGCGAATTAAAGTGCGCGAATTAGTTGAGGCCACAGGCATATCACAAGGTATAGTCGCTTCAATTTTGCATGAAAAATTGTCTGTGAAAAAAATTTCGGCAAGATGGGTGCCGCGTTTGCTCTCAGAGGAGAATAAGCGCAATCGTGTAGTGGACTCTGAGGTTATGTTGGCACTCTTTCATCGCAATCCTGCCGAATTCCTTCGTCGATATGTCACTGTGGACGAAACCTGGATACACTACTACACTCCACAAACGAAGAGACAATCATCACAGTGGATTTTCAAGGGTGAACGGGCTCCGAAGAAGGCAAAAACTGTGCCATCGGCCGGCAAGGTGATGGCCACGGTCTTTTGGGATTCGCAGGGCATCATTTTTATCGACTACTTGAAAAAAGGAAAAACAATAATAGGAGCGTATTACGCGTCGTTATTGCAACGGTTGAGCGAGGAAATCAAAGAGAAACTGAAGAAAAAAAAGTCCTCTTGCATCAGGACAATGCGCGTGTGCACACCTGCACTGTTTCCATGGCCAAAATTGTGGAATTGAGAATGGAATTGTTGCAGCATCCCGCTTATTCACCAGATTTGGCCCCGAGTAACTATTTTCTTTTCCCCAATCTGAAGAAATGGCTTGGCGGACGACGGTTCACTTCCAACGAGGACGTCATTGATCAAACGGATGAGTATTTTGCAGAACTTTCGAAATCCTATTTTTTTGGACGGGATAAAAATTTTGGAAAAAAGGAGATTATGTTGAAAAATAAAAATTTTTTATTTCAAAAACCGTTTTTTTCCATCTTTTTCTAAGGACTTATTGAACGACCCTCGTATAAAAAATTATGTCTGCGTTCGGAGGCGCGATCATGACGACGTGTTTTCCATCCACAGCGCCAATACAATTTGTGAAATTCCAAAATTCTTCAAAATTGTCGGTAATCGCAAAGTAAATCTCTATACCTTTAGATGAATTGAAATAATCCAAAGTAAATCTCTGTACCTTTAGATACTTGTCCCCCAATACAGTATAAATGGCATCGAGTACTGGAGGAATGTCGCAAAAAAGTAAGCGTCACCACCAAACGTGCACCGGGTCAAACGCAAAAAAACACTGAATTGAAAATGATGAAATCGAAACAAATGTCAAATGCCATAAGGATGAAGAAAAAATCGTAGCGCGAACAAATTCTAACTGGACATTCTTTGATCGAGCTCATATTTAATCACTGCTCGAAAATTGTTCGAGGGTTCGAGTCCATAATCGAGACATTTCCATTTCTCCTCCGTAGACTCGAACAAAAAAGCTCGAGCTGAGATAATAATTCGACCATTGCTCAAATGGTGTAATCCGTGTTAAAGAGTTTTTCCACTTAGACTTTTCTCGAATGGTGTAATCGTTGCATAAGGGTATAAGAAGGAACATAAACTATTGTATAATAAGAAGGAAAATTTACAAAAAAACTCACTTATTACTTGTTATACCGCACAAATCTGTGATTTCCATATCTTCCGACGTCTTTCCCTTCATCCTTCTAACATATTCCATACGCGTTAAGTATCAAAGTATTATAAGGAAATTCAAAATTCCTTTAGCGTAAATAGTTTATAAAAAGTATACAATCCATTTTATTCCGACTTTTATAACTTTCATATATTAAATTATAGAAGACTTCGTGCTCCTATATTGCTTTCACCGGCCTTTACATTTATTATATACATCATTCAATTTTTAATATCATTCAAATTAACGTATTCACTTATCTTATTTCGATTTCAATTTTTAATTGAGAATTATACTTAAATATACACAAAAATGTGTGGCATTACTACGATGAGTGCGAAAACGGAGAAACTATTGTGTAGACTGACAAATCTCGAATGCGATAACAAATTCGTCATTCATTAAAATTGTATTTGGGACTTTATAAAGAATTTATTTAAGGTAACAAAGAGAAAATATAAAAGAAATTGAATTAAGAGAAAACGTTTTCCTTGGGATAGTGTATAAAATGGCTCACCTTTTCGACAGCTTTTTCTTCTCTTATATCACTACGCAATAAATTGAAATTGTTTCGAATTTATATTTTAAAAGAACAGAATACGAAAAACTGTTAAAAACAGATAAAAAACTTACGTTATTTTAGCTCACTTATTTCAAAGAAAAATATTATTTAAACATAACGGCAGTACATGTAAAGTTTTATTTACATTTATAATTTTTACAGATATCGGGAAGTTGAAATTCAAGTTCTTTTTTATTTAATATCTAATGTATTATATAAGACAATAAAGTGTTTTGTCAGAATGAAAACTCTGAAATTTTTCAAGTGTGTGTGTCCTTAGGCATATATTTTATAAACAAATAGACAGAGTTTTTTCTGTAGTAGTCTATCCATGAGATGTATAATATAAGATATGCTACCAGAAAGCAGAATATCTCTTTTAATAAATATGGTGGAAAGTAACTTAATAATTTAAATATAATTTCATAAGTAAAATAAATGTGTAAATATCAAATTATTATGAAAGGACAGAGACCCAGTCAAATAAAATTAATTTTCACTATTATTCAATGCATTATTTTTGTCAATAAAATTTTAAAAACTAATTTATTTCTTAAATTAATCTTATTAGTTCAAGCATAGCTCAACAGATGGTGTTCCATATTATTGGGACCTTAGATTAAAGAAGTACTGGATAGGCCTCTACACAAAAATTCTGTCCAAATTTGGTTGGCAATTCATTCATAGAACGCACACACATGCAATACAACAGAAACGGCGTAAATCATTGGGGGCCAATTTAAAAGTTCAGTATGCGATTGAAGCGGTTCGTTTAAAACCATTTTTCATTTGTGATATCATTAATATTGCGGGTCTTGTTTGATGGAATTAGTTTTGTAAATATGCAATAAAACACAGTATTCTATTTTTAAATATTTATTTATTTATTATGTATTTTCATTTTATTTATTTCACTGTATATTATTTATTAAAACAGAATTTTTAAAGTGGGGAATAGTATATAAAAATATGAATTGTAAGTTATTTGATTATATGAAAACAATTATGTGTACAAATTTAAATTAATTTCAAAAATGCAAAATGAATTAAATGAGAAAATGTGATATTTTGTTTATGTTGAAATCAAACCACACCGCAACTTATTAAATATAAATTTTAATCTTAAACAAGCATAAGTACCATAGATGGAAAAACCTTAATTATAATATAAATGTGTGTTTATGAATGGAAATTAGTGTTTTATGAATACATGAAGTTCTTGATAATATATAAGTTAATCGTATACAACATTAAAAGAAATGCTTTAAAACAAAAATAGAAAATGAAAAATTTAATGTACTTCAATAATTAATAACTTATATTCTAAAAAAAAAATGAAAACAATATTATTTAGTAAATGCATTATAATATGGTCTAATAGAGCAATCAAAACAAATTTATTTAAATAATAAGCTTACCGAAGAATAAACTTTATTTATTATAACACAATGAAAACAGCAATGGAAAATAGACAGAAAAATTCGGTACCTTAAACTTTCTTACACACACTTTATATACACCGGCACTGTACTATTTTATGGTAAACATTGAACTGTCAACATCGGATTCACAAATGACAAAGCTAACCCCCAAGTCTCCACTTTCATGGAAAATTAAAGTTTTCAAACTTTCCGAAAGTCTACAAAATTGAGGCGGTTTATATTTGATTGATATTTACGAAATGTATAATAAACCTAAAATAGAATTCCATTTCGTATCAAAAGATTGTACAAAAAATAAAAATGACCTATCGTTGTATTTATATTGTATTTTTGTTTCCAGCAAGTGAATTAAAATAAATATAAATTATGCTTTTGGAATTAAATAAATTTCCATTACGACACATAGATGGCAGTGGTTGTCATGTCTCCATAAAAAATGTTTGACAGTCATATCCCCCTAGTAAATATTTGTTCACATAATTGCGTATACATATACGGTATGGGCCTATTCAGGTATTCTTTAATCTATGATTGGGACAGTTTCCCTTCGAGCAATCGACGAGTTTTGTTCGCGCATGTATACGTCTGTACTTTTCCTATAATTCTATTCTCTAATATTCAGTGTACAAATGAAAAGTCTCTGAGCGCTTCTATGCTTTATCAACGATTGAAATAAATAATATAAAAACTGTAAGTGAAATAAATATTATATTTTATATGTTAATGTAACAGAAAATTTATTAAAATTCATAATTTTTAATCAATACATTTGTTATTTTTGAAAAAAGATAATAATAAAAAATATAAACTTTAAATAAATATAAATAATATTTCAATAAATATAAATACATGGTTTAATACTGTATTGAAGCCAATACCCAAACCAGATAGGGAAATGTCAAAAATTGAACCGATTGGCAACCTAATACCTTTTTCTGGAGCTTTTCAAAGCGCTCAAAAAAATAAATTACTTTAAACAGGTAAAATTTGACAAAATCTTTTCCTTTTGATTAAATAGACTAATTGTAACTAATTACAATACTAAAAAAATACAATAATAGTTATTAATTCGCTTAGCCAGTGTTGAAAAATTTGGAAAATTGCATTTTTATATTGGTTTTTTGTTTTCAAACTTGATTTAATAATAGCTAAAGAAAATTAAAGCTGCTTGTATATTTCTATTTATAGATTAGTTTTTTTTTAACTATAGACTTTTCTTTTATTGAATTATATGATTTTTATACATATTTCAAAAATCACCAATAACAGTATAGTTGTGTAATCGAAAATCTGACCTTTTTAGCTAAAAATGTAATGAATCTTTACGAATTCTTTGGTTATTTGGATTACTTTTACTATCAAAGTTTCTCTTGAATGTGTTTTTAAACTATTATATAAACAACAAATTAACTATATTTAATACTGCTATTATTATTACGAGAAAAATAGTATTTTTGAAAAATTATATTTCAGATAAAGACCTTTTTTTAAATTTCCCCTACCGTCTATTAGTTTCACACATGCCCTTTAACCTTTGCTTTTTCGTGGTCATTTTTTTAAAATTATAATTCGCAGAAATATTAATAGTTAACTTTATTTTTATAAAAATAAAAATAATATTTTATTATTTTTATTTTTATAAAAATAAAGTTAACTATTAATATTTCTGCGAATTATAATTCTAAAGTTAATAGTTAACTTTTTAACTTGAAATTAACTATAAATCTTATTGATATATAATCGCATGTATAATAAATATCACATAAAACATATATTACACACCTTAAGACAAAGTGTGGTACTTAAACCCATTAAAACCACCTTTGTTAGTCACGTTTTTGTATCTTCCTATGGAACCGCTGTCAGGTATTACCTCGTGGGGCAGGGATTGATAACAATCACTACTACAGTATACATTCCTGCTCTTCCAGACGGAGTATTTTTAGGACTGTTGTTGCAAAGACATCGACAGCTTCTTAAGTCACCCTCGAGTCCAATACCAGGGCTACGATGTTCCCCGGCGTCAGGGGTCCCCAAAGATACACATATTTATGTGCCTACTCTCTTTTCGTTCGGAATCGGGTGCAGTAAAAGAAAACGTGCTCCACGCTCTGTAGTTTTATTTAAAGTCAATGAGTTGCAGCCACCTGTCAATAATCACCTAGGTACTTTAGCGATGGTCCCAAGGTCACGTCATGTTCGCCAATCCTAACGGTAATTTTCTCTCTGCACTTCCTACTCGTGATGAGCACTGCCTCCGTCTTATGGTATGCAAGGCGAAGATCAACTGCCGGAAGGCAATATTGAACTGAATCAATAGTCTCATTACAGATCCGCTTTACCTCTTCTACACACTTTACTACTACGCCCACTGCAACAGCGCCAGCGAATGCGATAATTCTCCCATCCTTTGAGATATGTAGCTTGAGAATACCATCATATATCACATTCTACAATGAGGGCCCAATACCGAGACCTGTGGGACCAGCCCTGTGATCCTGTATGACTTCTTCCCACTGCTCGTCCTATACAAAATAATTCTACTACTAATAATAGAATTCTACTATTATTTTGGAAATACATATAATCCGGAACACCTATTAAGGTCAGAGTGTCAAGGATCAAATCCTATCTCGATGAATTAAACCCCTTCTTCACGTCAAGCATTGCGATTGGGGAGTACTTTGTGGAGCCTATTCTATATCTTTACCCTAGATGAACGCAAAGCAAACTACCAAATCAATAACATCTAAAGTGGAGCGCGTCCAGCTAAAGACAGATCGGCTCTTTAATAAGCCTTTCTGCACTTACCCTTAATACAAATTGTACAGTAGGATGAAGTGTTTACAGCTAGCTCCCTTCCCTTTGCAAGTAGCATAGGGCGGTGCCTCTTCCAAACTTATAGAAATGTTCTCTCAATCAGCCAATCATTAAACAATCCAAAAATAAATTTCGATGCGCTCCAACAGCTGTTTTTACGGCGGCGGGTCGTATTGCATCGGACCCAGGTACTTTTTCACCTATTTTTCTGCATTCCCGATGTTTTATTTTTTGTTTAACCCAATAAAACCACTTTACTTGGTTACATTTCCAGATCTCCCAACGGTAACGACGTTAGGCAATACTTCGTGGGGCAGGGAAAAATTGAAATCACTACGCTGCTGGATTACCCCTACTATCTCCTCTGCATTCCCACGCAACCAGGCTGAAGCTTTATAAGAATATTAAAAATTCTTAATCTGACATCAACGCTTCGACGTTTTCCGGCATCAAGAGTTTTCCAGCATCAAGAGCACCATCACACATCTGTGCTTCTTCCCTTTCCGCTCGAAATCGGATGTAGTTAAAGAAAACCTGTTCCACGCTCTCCACCAGCATGTCTACAGTCCAATTTTAGGCGATTTTGGTAATATGCATGTCCCGTCAAAAATTAGGAACCTCCCCATGTCGTCGATCCATCAACATGTACTCTGCCGGGATGATACGGTGGGTTCACATGCCAGCATAAAGGATATTCCAACGATCATACATACACATATGTTTGCATGCATGTGTGTATTTATTTATACAAAGTCTCTGAGACAAGAGTCAGAAGCTATTCTATAGCGCCACGGCAATGAAACCATTTGGTGAATTCATGTTTAGCGTTGGACGACGATGCAAGCTTCTTTAAATAAAACTGGTCAATAGTTTGTTTCTATGGAGCAGTCAGAGATTGTTAAATTTTATAGAGCATATTATTGTACTATGATTAAGTTATATAAAATATAGGAAATGGTGTGTTGAATGCCACCTAAAATGGCATAAGGGACGAAGCCGGTTTCTATTTATTCTATGATTAATATTCTTCTTTTACTTTGTTCACAAAAATTTATCGAAAAATTATTCAAACTTTTATAACAAGAAGAATGGATTATTTCTTTAACAAAAAAAAACTTTTCTTTATCTTATTTTAAATATTCAACAAGAAAAGTTAACAATCCCTGAATACGAGTTAACAATTGTGGTCATTCAACAAGTACTTAGCCTACAAAAGAAAAACGAAAATTTTGGAAAGGTGGCAATTTATTATATATTTCCACATAATCTCCTTCAAGCTCGATACACTTGGCCCAGCGATGCTTTAACTTTTTTAACCCGTCCAAAAAATACATTTTCTCGAGGGAAGCAAAATAGGCCTCTGTGGCGGCGATGACCTCCTCATTCGACCCAAATCTATTCCCGGTGAGTGATTTTTTCAGGTTTGGAAACAAAAAGTAGTCACAGGGGGCCAAATCTGGAGAAGGTGGATGGGGTAGCAATTCGTAGCGCAATTCGACCAATTTGGCCATGGCGACGGTGGAGGTGTGAGCCGGCGCGTTGTCGTGGTGGAACAGCACTTTTTTCTTCGCAAAGCGGGGCCACTTTTTCTTCAATTCGACGTCAAATCGGCCCAATAAGTCAGCATAGTAGCGCCCCGCGATTACCTTCTCGAGGTAATCGATGTGGATCACACCTTGTGAATCCCAGAAAACGGTGGCCATCACCTTTCCGGCCGATCGAACAGTCTTCGCCTTCTTCGGAGCACGTTCGCCGGGTGAAGTCCACTGTTTCGACTGTTCCTTGGTCTCTGGTGTGTACCAGTGAATCCATGTTTCGTCGACGGTCACGAAACGACGCAAGAACTCCGCTGGATTGCGCTGAAACAGCGCCATACACGTCGCCGATGTGGTCTCACGGTTGCGCTTGTTTTCCGGTGTGAGCAAACGCGGCACCCATCGCCGACAGCTTTCTCATGCCCAGTTCTTCGTGTAGAATATGATGCACCGTTCCTACTGCGAAGCCCACAGTCTCAGCTATCTCGTGAACCTTCAATCGACGGTCTGCCAACACGAGATCGTGGACTTTTTTAACGTTTTCTTCCGTAGCAGCCGTTTTCGGGGCACCTGGGCGTGGCTCATCAAAAACCGACGTGCGGCCACAAACAAACTCGTTGAACCAATTCTTGACGGTCGCCATCGAAGGAGAAGAGTCACCATACACAGCATCCAAGCGGTCTTTGATTTTGCTGCGCGTTTTCCCTTCCAAAAACAAGAATCTAATCACCGAACGATATTGTTCTTTTTCCATTTTTGTGCAACCGACCGACACGCTCGCTTTCAAAGGCTCTCAAAACAAAACTAATGAAGGGAATCAACTGAAACTTTGACAGTAGGCTACTAAAAGAATGTACTGCACGATGGGACAGCAGTTCCATCGGGCGGTGAGGCTAAGTACTTGTTGAATGTATTTGAAAATGGATCATGTTATAGTAATTTTTAAAAAATTTTAAATTCAATATTTTTATTATATTTTCTACAATAAATTAAAGAAATCTATGATAAATTGTTTGTGATACGAAAATTGTCAAAATGGTCTCTCATAAGAGATCAAATTGAAATATTATCAAGTAATAGTGTTAATTCACAAATCCACTTTATATTTTCTGAATTTATTTTTTAATTTTATTTATTATATTGTAGATAAGATTTTTTTACATAAACCTCTATGGCTGAACTGGAAAGATATAGATTTATTATAAATTAGTGTAGTATTTGTTTGCATTTATTTGTTAAAATACATATTGTTACACATAGGATTTTCTTTATTTAATTCATTTGTATTTCACATATAGATCACAAGTATTTTATTTGTTTAGGACGCTCGAATCCTAATTGAATCTTTGTGCTGTATTGCCACTTCACACTGTATTTCTACGACCTAACTTAATTCACCGATCACCTAAAAAGCGTTTGTCATTTAAACTTCCCGACTTTATTCGTCATCTGCTCAACAAAATTGCTGTTTAGACTAAAATAATCGGCAGCGCTCGTATTTATACTACTCTAGGGTGCTTCTAGAACACTTTTTCTAGGATACTCTGGAACTATCTGGAACCGCTTTTCTACAATAGAATCTTCTAAAACACGCCATAGCCATGTTACGGCGTAACAATATATTGTAATTTATTTAGATGTTCTTATTCATAGAAGTAGCAGAATTTGCTAAATCAATTAAAAAATCAGTAATTAAAATGATTAAAATAAAGATTTTATAATTGTAATAATTGTTATTATTTATTTATTTATTTATTTTTGTTATTTCTAGTAGCTTTTTATATGACTGTGAACCTACACAATATTGTATATTTAAATATATGTTTTTATATAATTGAATATGTAGATATGTACGTATAAACATTTTTACTGATGTTATTATTCGAATATTTTAACATATACGGACACATATGTGTATAGTAAATTTTTGTTGTTAGGTATTTTTATTACTCAACGATTAAATTGAAAAATAGAATTTTCTTCTTACATGTGCTTGGTGTCTTAGTTATTTTCTTATTTGTATTTTGTGAATATTGTTTAAGAACATTTGCAAGTTGTTTATTCAAATTTTTCTAGAGAGTTTACAATAACTTTGATACAAAGGATGACAAACAAACAAATCACCAGAAATAGACCAATTCTCAAAATTGTTTTCGTGACTCAAATTTTTGCAGGACGTGTCCCGAAAGCATATTATCTGATTTTGAAGTGAAACTCAACAAAGCGAAGACTCTGTTGCCGCCTCTAAAGATTCTGCTTTTCGAAATTGGGTAACCCAATATATAAGAATACGATTTTTTTTCTTTACATGTATGAGTGTTTTGTATAATAGTATTTATATATTTTACTGTTAGAAGCATTATAGTTATAGAAAAGGATGAAGGGGAACGGTAAAATAACAATTTTGTCAGATAAGTAACAAGAAGAAAGAGGACAAATGACTAAGACAGGGTAATGTTTGTACTCCATATGTGCAACTACTGTTTTTATTAAACAGCCACTATGCCATATACTCGTTGTGGCTAAAATTTGATAACAAGCAACAATAAAGGGTAAGCAGCCCAGTTTATTTATAGAGCATTGGTGACAACATGAATAGAATGCTTCTTCGTTTGGTTTTTTTTTTGGTATTTTTTTTGGAAATTTAAAGTATAATACATCGTGTGCGAAATAAATTCAATTCATACGTGATTTGAACATGTCGCCTACTTTTCTGCAATGATTGCATCCAACTATATAGAACAAGAAACCAATTTTTGACAAATGTACGTTTTCCTCTTTCCTAGTATATTATATAATCCTAAGAATGTTTTAAATATTGTAATTCCTCCTAGTATCATAAATAGTTAAACAAATAAATAAATTTTAGAGGACTATTTCTGGCATAGTTAGAGGGAGTAATAAAATAAAAAAAACTATGTTATCGCAAATAACTAAACCGATAAACTTGACAAACAAATTATTATATATATTTTTTAAATTTGTTTGCAATTTTCACCAATATAAACAATGAAACAAGCAGATTTTTTGACAAAAACACTACAATGACAGCTCTCTGGCCCAATATCTCTTTGAAGGTCGACGAGTGTAAATAAGGAACGTAACACATAACTTTTTTCTTCAATGGGCGGATAATCATGGTCAGATAATTAGAAATGACTCAAAAAACCAGGCACGAAAGGAGTATTTAAATGGAGCATCAACGATTTTTCGAAGCATTTTCGGTTGAAGGGATTGGAGTTGAGAGCAATTGCAATGGTAAGTACAACTCAAAAAGATACGTCCAGATCGGTTTTAAAATTTTATCTTAAAATAACAATTTAATGTTTAGTGTCAGTTTTGAGCGGTTGTCTAGTAGTCAAAGTAGTAGTCGATAACGTTAAGTTACAGCCTTTTGGTTTCCAAGTACGTCATTTGTCTAATTACAGCCCCAGAAAGCGTTGTCTGTTGCTTGGTGAAATGATATTGTCATTGAGGTTAATAGGGATGAGTGGTTTTTAGCATAGGATAAAGGCGACATAAACACTCAATTCCTTATTTATATTCACCCTCCACATCGTGAGCCCGTCTTGGAGATTTTTTATATGGAATTGTCAATTTCTGGAAGCTTTCTGGATATTTGAATGTTATAATCAGTTGGAATAATCAAAGCTATAAGGTCAACTTGTTATTGAGGAGCATTAGCTCTGATAGGGGATGATCCTATGTAAAAGGAAAGAAGCTATTTATTTACCAGTAATTTATTAAGTAGTTTAAATTTAATTGCGTTTTTCATATACTGCCTAACAATTCTATGAACAACCCATATTTTTACAAATATTTATCAAGCGGTTTTACTGGATGAACCAGGCATTTTCTTTTTCTATTTATACGATTTGAACAACGACACAAGGTATTCAGCATACGACCGTAGCAGGTTGGTTCAGTTATGGTCTGGGGAGTTCTAAGCCTTGTTGTTCTATCGAGAATATAAACCGAAATAAAGTATAAACAGCTATTGTACAATAATTTCAAATTAGAATAATTAATGACAATAAGATAATACCTTTCAACAACATAACCTTCTTCCGCCCTCGGAAGAAGGTTATGTTGTTAAAAGGAATATGTGGTCGGAAGACTAACACGAAAAATTATTGAAGAAGGAATGCAGTGAAAAGACGCAGATGCCATTATAACCAAATCTAATAATATTTTTAACAAAATTTACAAGAAAAACTTTGGGACTCAATTCAAAACGCTTTATTCAACTGAATTAATAAATATTCAAATCATACCCATTATTAATAAAAGAATTAAAAGTGTTTGATTTTGTTATAGTTTTGACTTACCTTATATAAGAATTTATGTTTAAAAAATTATGCATATTTCAACATATAAATTTAAAAAAATTAATAAATAACCATTGAAGTTTTTCCGAATTCCACTTAAATTAGACCCATTTAATCAAATACCAGAAAAATATTCGTTAAAAGTGAATCGTTCCGAAAACTTTTTGGGCAATGTACATATTACGTTGTACTTTTTCGGAAATTTTCTGAACAAATCAATTATGTAAATCGAGGTCTTACTGAACTTTAATAGTACTTGTCTATAAGAAATAAAACCAATATTGATATTTATTATTAATATTAATAATTTAAGTATCAAAATATTCTATTGTACATCGGAAATATTTCCGCTAAAAACCGTTCGTATCTTCTATCAGCAGATAATCTATTATAACCAATTCCGTGTTTGATAGCTAATATTCACTTAATTTGCATATTTGTCTTTTTAATTTATTTCTATAATAAAATTTTAAATAAGAAGAGATTTATATATTATTCAGATGAAATAGCAAAAAAAAGTATGGGAGATATTCAATCGTATTCCAGAAGTACTGCAAATGTTGAAGGTTAGCAAAAACTTTTCTACGAAGTCAAGAATCTTTCTTATGATTTTGTAATTAAATTTGAAAACTTAGTTAAATTCGGATACGGCATTCTACTCTATTTCATCATGTTAAAGTAGCAGCAATCTACTGAAAAATGTATAAAGATTGGCCATTTAACATCTGCATACGATTTTTCGATAAGACGAATTGTTCGTGTGTAGTTTTTATACAGTATTATCCTCGGTTCTATATTTGGAACAGTGCCAGGGCATATTGAGTATCAAAATAGCATTTCTATTTAATTCATTCGATTAAATTATAAAAAAAAAAATAAGGAGAAAGCCCTAAAAAGAATCATGTAGGTGCGAAGAAGAGTTAAGTTTTTAATATGGCGAAAAGTAGATTCTGGTGCTGATGACACTGCCAGGAAATTTCAATTGAAATTCTTTTTAAAATTATGGTTATTCTAGAAAAAAAAAACTTAAATTATATAATACCAAATGCTTTGTTCCATCTTCTGTAAAAAATTTCTAAAAGTTCTAAGTCTATTTCACCTATATACTCATACATATATGAGAATAAAAATATATCTAATAAAAGCACAGAGAAGTATTAAACTAGGATATGTTTTGATGGAGTTTAAGGACAATTTATTATGATGGTTTCGGATTTAAAGGAGATGCAGCAACTAATTTCACAAACTGCTCGATTGATATAAACGACTTTATAATAATTGGAATAAAATTTGTAGCGTTAAAATTATTATGCCATTTGTCAATAATAAAAATAATTTGCCAATATTCAAAAATAATACTTTGATCGATTAGTTGTTTCCCACATGCTGCCGGCAGATTTGCATACGAATAAATATTTCCTGTTTGAATATATATGAATTGTGGGCATAGTTGAGTTCTAGGCAGTTAAATTCCTACTTGAATACACACCAATATCCGACAAGGTTTCGGTAGGATCGTGCTCATAAACGTTAAATTGAAAAGTCGATTTCGCAATGCAGGTAAGAAGAATTGGTGCCTCGGTGATTTTATACCATTAATCACCTATTGCCAGACCATCAATTGGATGGAAAATTCTGAATTTTGTTTCCTTGAATCACAACAAAAATATCTGAAAGCAGCAACCAATAATGAATAAAGGACGCTACATCGATTCAGGTTGCTACTATTGACGACGTTGTTGATGATGATGCTGTGGTTCGGAGTCAGCAAAAAGCTCAATACCAAAGCTGTAGTTAGTTATGAAGCCGGAGAGTCGTTATTAGTATCAGTGCTACTTTTTGTAGTAAAGTACCAAAGTCAAAGGCCAGTACAAATGCAGATGTTGAGACTGAAGCTGACGGTATAGGCTTCGTCATAGCTAAGCTGCTTGGACCGACGAACGAATAAATGGTAAATTGGGTGAACAGTCAGTATGAGTAGTAGGTTACTGTTGATGGGGTACTCATAATAGAAGGTGCATTTGTAGAGAAGTAGACAGAATGCCAATGGACCTGTATGCACATGTATCTACATACTTATATACATAATCGGGTACGAAATGACAAATGATTCAAACATTTTCGCCGCGTACAAATTTATTTTCATCTCTGCAGATTAAAGCTTTAACCAGAATTAACAGTCAATTCGAAAATTACCGAATTAACAAATTTAAATGAAGATATTGCAGAATGCTGTATTTCGAATATTTCTTAATTGACTTTTCTACTGAAAATTTTTCAAAAATTATTTATATAAAATAAGCTTTTTGTATATTATAAGAGCAATATATTATATCATATTCTGTGTCGCGATGCAGAAAATGTACTCCTTGTAGACTTATTGGTGAGGTTGTTTTAGATTTTCTATAATGTTGCAGTCATTATTCTCTCAATGAAATTAGTTATTGACGCATACGTGTATACAATATATTGTTATTGTTTACGTGTACCTACCTACCTGTTACTAAAAATGTAAAAATTTCTATTGAAAATAATTTCAAGTTATATAATAAATGTGATGGATAAATTTATAATAAGAACTTGATTTATTTAAAATATATATCATAATAAATATTTAGGTTTTTTTATTATATCGATTTCAAAATTAATTTTTAAATCAAACACTTATAAAGGATTAGGTCAAGCACTGTTATGCGATCTCTGCACACAATAATTGAACACAAAAATATTTTATATAATTTCTAAGTAATTTAATATTTTAGTTCATTGAATATTAAAAAATAAAGCTTTATCGTAACACCACAAAGCGTATTTAATAAGTTCTGGGTATTGAAATAAAATTATAAATATATTATATTTATTTTGGTATATATTTTTCATTAGTTGCAACTCACGGCTTAAAATCTAAGGAGCAATTCTTATGACTAGCGTCTAAAACAAATACATTTGAAATCTTAAAAAAGTACAGTTTCATTGAATTCGTTCTCAGGTGTATTTTACTTGATCATCTTTTTATTAAAACTTTCGATTTTCAAAATATTTGTTGAATATTAAATTTTCAAAATATTTGTTGATATATAATAATTAATAAAACAACAAGTATATCCCATATTAAGGTATACACTACCGGTAATTGATTTTTGAATAATATGATTTCTTTCTATAAGGTATCTGAAACAAGAACCAGACGCCATTTTGTAATGCCATGATCATCAGACAATTTGGCGTCGAACAACCATATGATTTTTCATGATTACATGCATTCATCTAGTTCTAATATTTTATTTTCATTGTATTTCCAGTTATTTTTTTTACAATTTTTACAATTAAAAATAATTTTTTTGCAACTGGTCCTTTATTTACAGGACAAAAACGTTAAATTTATTCTATTTGCGTGAAGTTTATCTTCGTAATTTTTGTTTTAATTTTAAAGTATAAAGCATAGTAAGTTAAATTAAAAATGCTTAAAGACAAGGACATTTCTTTAAAAACAAAATTTGGAGTATATCCTTTACAAGATGAAGGATATTCTGTATATCAAACTGGTCTTTGACTTAAAATAAACAAGTTTATAATTTAATATATTGTATTTTGAAAAAGATAATTTAGACATGCTATTTTATTAACAAAAAAATACTAAAGCTGATAAGAAAAACTAGCAGATATCGCTTAATAGCACTTGTAAGTAGACGGAATAGGAAGCTTAAGGCTCCAAAAATCACAGGTGAATTCAATAGACCATCATTAAATCTAATAATTGTTAGTACATTGAAACGCTGGTTGAAAGAGGCTGGCCTGATATGTCGAATAGTGGTAAATAAAATTTGCATTATCAAAAACCTTTACACTAAATAATAAGAAACGATTGGAAAAGGTTAATGATCACTAATATTGGTCCCTAGATATTAGTATATTAATAAATTTAAAAAAATATTTTAAAGAAAATTTAAAAAAAAAATTTATAATTTCATGTTTAAATCAAATTGCACATCGGTCGTGGTCTTTACACTATGACGTCGATTGCACCCAATACGATATCGGACGTAGTTCTATTATTTCTATGATTGTGTGCAATATTTAATAATATTTATTTTGATTACATTTGAGTTTCGAATTACCAACAATAAATTTAAATAAAATCTTTTTGTATTGTATTTTTCTGGACATTCCGCAGCGTTACCGGTGCTATTCACAAGCCGCTATTGGTCTCCATCGTTTTTTGTGTTTTTCCTAAGCCTACAAATTAATTTTCCTATTGATTTCATAGAATACGATATGAAACACTTAATTTTATAATTTATCGTAATCTATTTTTAATAACTGTCAGCTTCCTTAAAATTCATTTTGTATATCTCTTTTGACAAATTAACCCCATCATCAAGCTGTATCGTGAGCAAGTTTAAAAATACTATTATTCAGATCAAGCTTAAATTCTTATCATACTCGTATACCCTTAGACTGTGTTCCTTTCGAAAACAATAATCAAATTTACGCACCCCATATATGATCTAAACCTACAAGGTCGTACGATATTTGATATACTTGAGGATCATAATGAATTTTATTTATATTGGTAATTTAGTAAACCTGAGATAACAAGGACATGGAAATAATAAAAAAATAATGGTTAATAACATGCAAGCTTTTCTTTGAGAAAAATCTTCAAAACCAAGCTCTTATATACAAAATTATTATAGTTTAATTTTCCACTGCTGTTACTTGACAGAGAATTAAGGATACAGTATTTTTTGTCATTAGAAGAGGCAGTTGCTTCATCAAACAAATTATTTTTGTTTAAACTGCTTAAGAACGGATAATATATTCTACAGTACTTACATCTACAGTACTTACATATGTCTAAAGACGGTACTGGTTAAGATACTCGTAGTAACTTGTACCTTGAATACGGTAGTAAATCATAAGAAGAAATACAGTACACGTAGCAGGTAAAATTACAAAAATAATTATGAATAATTATGTTAATTAGCCAAATGTCATATTAAAATTAATTTTTTATTAGAAATAACATCCCATGTAGATAAATTAAAATTAAATGAAAAATTTATTTATTCCAAATACATTTGTATTCGGGATATTGGCGTGAAATATTTTTAGTAGAAATTTACAACTCGAAAGATGAGTTTTCATAAGAAAGAAATTTTCTTCTTAAATGATGACAACGGTGTAATAATAGTACGTATATTTTCAAGTTTATAAAACTTTCAAAAAGTTCAATTTTATAACTATTGATATCGTATCCTTCTTGTGGCAAGTTTTAAGGGCTTGTTTTTTGTTAATATGATATGCCAGTATTCATTAAATGGGATAAAGTTTCTTTGATGCACCAAAATCGAATGAATTGATTGTGTCAGTAGTCTTGCTCTTTTCAAAATGAACTGCTTCCATTCTATTTCGACTATGTGTATATTGTTGAGAAGCTTCAATAAACTCTCATCTTAAACTTTTAATTGCTTCCTGGTCCCAACTTTTCTGCTGATAATTCTACTTGTCGATGAAATGTGGCAAGGAACGAACGGAAGAAATGTATAGTAAACGGAATTAGTACTGTAGATGTACTTGCATACATTCAATAAGTATCTTTTTTTCAGATGCGTACATTAAGTGCAAAAATATTATAGCATAGAGACTACAGAGTATAAAGTTTACACTCTCAATATTTTGTGTTAATTTTTTATATTAAAAATCATGATAATATTTCAATCTCGAAATTTCATTAAGTTTTTATAAAGGTTCTTTTATTTATAAAGACTAATTTGTTTATGATGTTTTTAAAATTTGCTTATACGAGGGTCGTTCAATAAGTCCTTAGAAAAAAATGGAAAAAAAACTGTTTTAAAAAAAAAAAAAATTTTATTTTTCAACATAATCTCCTTTTAGCTCTACACACTTTTGCAACCGTTTTTCCAAAATTTTTATCCCGTCCAAAAAATAGGATTTCGGAAGTTCTGCAAAATACTCATCCGTTTGAGCAATGACGTCCTCGATGGAAGTGAAGCGTCGTCCGCCAAGCCATTTCTTCAGATTGGGGAAAAGAAAATAGTCACTCGGGGCCAAATCTTGTGAAAAAGCGGGATGCTGCAACAATTCCATTCTCAATTCCATAATTTTGGCCATGCAAACAGCGCAGGTGTGCACACGTGCATTGTCCTGATGCAAGAGGATTTTTTCTTCTTCAGATGGGGGCGTTTCTCTTTTATTTCCTCGCTCAACCGTTGCAATAACGACGCGTAATACGCTCCAGTTATTGTTTTTACTTTTTCCAAGTAGTCGATAAAAATGATGCCCTGCGAATCCCCTTGCCGGCCGATGGCACAGTTTTTGCCTTCTTCGGAGCCCGTTCACCCTTGAAAATCCACTGTGATGACTGTCTCTTCGTTTCTGGAGTGTAGTAGTGTATCCAGGTTTCGTCCACAGTGATTGCGATGAAAGAGGGTCAACATAGCCTCAGAGTCCACTGCACGATTACGCTTATTCTCCTCTGAGAGCAAACGCGGCACCCATCTTGCCGAAATTTTTTTCACAGACAATTTTTCATGCAAAATAGAAGCGACTGTACCTTGTGATATGCCCGTGGTCTCAACTAATTCGCGCACTTTAATTCGCCGATCGTTCAAAATCAGATCGTGAGTTTTGTCGATGATTTTAGGAGTAGACACCTCAACTGGGCATCTTGAACGATGTTCATCTTTTGTGAATGAACGGCCACGTTTAAATTCATTCACCCAATTGTAAACCGTCGCAAACACAGGTGCAGATGTGCCATGAACTGCATCCAACTCGGCTTTGATTTCTTTCGGGCTTAAGCCTTTCAAATGGAGATGTTTGATGACAGCCCTAAACTCGCTTTTTTCCATTGTTATGGAGATGTTAAGCCTTTCAAAATGGAGATGTTTGATGACAGCCCTGAAAATGTCTCGATCACGGGTTTAAGCCCTTGAACAATTTCCCAACAGTGATTACACGTAACCTCGATCAAAGTTCGCCCAGTCAGAATTTGTTCGTACTGTGATTTTTTTCTTCATCCATTTGGCATTTGACATTTGTTTGGTTTACATGATCTGTTTTCAATTGTGTTTTTGCTTATTGCGGTCCAATACATTTGGCAATCAAGGAAAAGGCAAAAATTATTTGAACAACATAAAAGAAAATAATAAATTTATTTAAAAAAAAAAAAACTAGAAAAAATTTAATAGAATGTAGCAAAGAAAAAAAAAAAAACGATGTGGCTGATGTTGGACGATAACAAAAGCGATGACAACGAAGAGCTGGAAGGTGTGTACGGAAAATTACTGTCGGAACTTCTCAATTGTACAGTAATTTTTACCTTCTTGACTTGTATGTTTTCGATCTCCTATTTGAACTGTTCTCGACGTTAATCTCAAATAACATACGTCAATATCTAGACTGGGCAATTTAATATCTTTGCCGTCACTAAACAATATATTTTACAAGATTTTTTGTGTGCAAACAATTGGCAAAACAACGCACAAGGCAAACAATTTTTAATACACTTCACACAAATCATACTCCGAAATGTCAAAATTGCAATAAATTTTGTGCTCAAACAACTTTGTGTACTAAAAATAATTTGATCATACAATTATTATTAATTATACAATAATTCCAAAAATTTCATTCCAGGTGCGCATTTGAACTCGTTGCTTAAAATGATCTAGCGTCTACAATTTGAGGCGATTACATCATGCGAACAAATCTCCATATTTTGTTCGTCTCGAAGATGCTCAATCGATGAGAAGGTGTTTGTCCAACATGTTCGAGCATATAATATATATTGCTCAAGCCGAAAAATTTGTGTAATCGTAGCTAAAGGCCTACTTTTACTCAGGGTTTTCTAATAATTGTAGTATGTTTTTTTTTTCAAAACAGTGGTAGAGCTAAATTTATTATTTTATTTTTAAATATAATCGATGCAATTATGTTTTTATAATAAGATCATTCAAATGAACGGTATGCACCACCTATAGAACCGAATACGATGGTTTCAATTTTCAAACAACTTATGCAATAAATCGGATCTTATTTCACGTATTTGACGTTCAATATTCAATTTTAATTCAATGTATTCTGCCTTATTGACAATTTAAATAACCAGACAAAAAAAGTCCAAAGATGTGAAATCAAAACTTCTTGGAGGACATTGCACTTCTGAATTCTTGAAATTATCGACTCGCCAAACTTTTTCCGTAATAAATCAATTTTGGTATGGGCTGTGTGGCAGTTAGCGCATATTTCGTTGAAACCACATATTTATTAAATCAATATTTTCCAAATTCAAATCACAAAAATTTCTTCCAGTTCAGATCATAGAATACTATAATACCAAAACAGACTTACTTATATTTTTTTCAAAGGTTTTTTTAATTATAAATTAAAATCATTTCGACTAGTTTGATAATAAGAGTTCAGAGCTAAACAAATCAGGAGGTTTTACAAAGCCTACTTGATTGTCCGTTACATTCATACTAAGAGAAAATTATAAGTTTAAATTTTTTTAAATTCCATGTTTTCTCGGAAGACGGTCCTGAGTGATGTTGCCCCATAACTAAAGTTTGAATGTTGTTTTCATCTTTTTATAATGTTATTTATCTAATATACATCAAATAAAATAATAAATTACAAAATAAAATATTTTTTTACAATACTACTATAGCAATATATGTGTTTGCTCAAACAAATTTTGTGTTGCGATAAAAATTCATATGAATCGTTAAACAAACAGCTGAGTTATTCATAAGGACATAATTGCTATTGTGTTGAGTTGATAAAGTTTCTAACTGCTTTCTATTCATGTCATTCAAAGCAATTAGAGTTTCATGTTGAAAAGCGGTATATATTTAGAATATTAGACAATAGGAAAACTAAAAATATTTATTGCATTTGAGACAAATTTTAGCAATAATAATTTAATGTTGGATAATCGTATTTTGAAAACTACGAATGTAAGAAATAACTGTTGGTCAGCCATGTACAATCGTTTACTAAACGAAATTAAATAATTTTCCAAAATGTTCAAGTGCTGACAAATTCAAGTCTTAACAATAAGAAAAAAAATCGCTCGCTGTTGTGAAAAGACACAAACAGACTATCGCATATAAAGTCCGTGATTTAATACTCGTTGAATAAAACTTTTCCAACTAACAACTTTTATGCTGCTAACCACACACTTTCACACATTTGAGTATATAATTCACTGGGATGAATAGCAACAGAGGAACTCCATTAGTAACTTTATGGAACAAGTGGTGTAGGCTCATTACTTCATAGACCAACTATGAGAATGTATGTATATTAATTTAGTTTTTTTTGCTTGAGTTATCGTTACGAGTACAGTTTATTTTAAAATAAAAACTTTACACAACACTAATCCTCATCTTTTTGAATATCCGTTTTTTATTTTTAAATTTATTGAAGGCTACAAAAACTTAATACTTAAACCAACTTTTGAATTATTTTATACATTAGTAATCACAATTAAAAAATGCATTTGATAATTAATAAACTTATCGACTTTTAGAAATCCATCAAAATATAAATTCGGCTTGTTTGGTTGTTTTTTCCTTCTTGTTAACAATTTATTTTATCAGAATTTAATTTTTTGCTTTTCAAAATTTGTCATATTATTTTCAAATAATTATAGTTTTATCAACCAAACAAACATAAATCAATGTTTTTTGAATGTTGTTTTTTTTTTGTTACAATATATTGTAAATAAAAAATTAATAATCTACTGCTGGGAATTTACAAAATTTAGCATAATGGTATAAATAATGGGGATTAGATTTTAAAAAGAAGATTATAGTGCTTTTAAAAATTATTGATAAGGACAATACTCTATGAGATTAAGAAGTTTCACCAGAAAATTAACAATTGCTATAAAAATGCCTACAATTAGCTCAACAAATCTTCAAAAATATGCAGCAGTTCTGAGACTACAGATTTATTTGATGTAGTACTTAAATATCAAAATAAGTATTGATAAAATATCGGTAATAAGCTGATTATTATGTCCTAATTTGTTAGGAAAAGCCGAATTGTCCGAGCTGTCTTTGTTAAAAACTTTCTTTGCGATAGTCTACTGCACTATTGGATTCCGCCCCGGTGGCGATAAGATGATATTTACCAGCTTATCATCCCAATGATGGCAAAAAAAAGAAATAAAGCTAACAAGGGGCAAAATTAGATATTGCAATTCACATGATTCCCCAAAGGGGGCATGGTGCATGGTGACTAGGAATTTACAAGGTTCCTGGCTGTAGCTCTGAGAGTGGAGTATAAACTTAAGTACTCTTAAAACTTAAATTGGCACCACGGGAATCGAGGGCCCCGTAGAAATTGCATTATGTGCTCGGTTATGGAGAGGTGCTTCGGCATTTACGTGTTGGTTGTGGTTGATACCTACAACGCGGGTACGATCTACGGATCACTGGTGGCAAATATTGGTAATTATCTCGGGCGCTCTCACTGCTTATGACAGCAGAGGTTTAGATGGGCCTCACCAGTAGCAGTTGGAGGAATCAGCTTGTAACTGAATACTGACTGCTAACAATCAGTTATGGTCGTGCGGTGATTGAGCCTAATCTCAATCCCTATGGTCGTAGGCGACTCGTGTGGGGTATCATGTCTAACGATAGGTATACCACGTTAACAAAACAGAATTATTCTGGACTATTGGATCTGCTTATTAGTCAACATGTTGTCAGAAAAACCTGTGCATTTAAATTAATTTATTTTATATTTCATTGAAAATAATAAAGATGATTTTTTCATTTTCGATAAAGTTGATATAATCGTAACTAAAATTTTAACACAGAAACTGCTCAGGATTCAGATAGAATATTCTGTTCTCACGCATAATTTTCTTTTCGGTACCTACTCTTGCCCAATCTTCTCATTCTGCGACGTTTAGATAACATTTTTCAAACGGAATGTTACCTTATCCGCCGTTAAGTTACCCTTTTTTACAATTGAAAATTCAAAAGAAACGCTTTCAGTTCAATTTTGATTCTGAATTTATATTTCTAATATCTTCTTATTTATACAGCATTTTATTTCTAAATACATAATGAAAATGGATTACATATAAGAAAATTTGCCATTATGTATCGGTGTGTAAGAAAATCAATAAATTACAGTAAATATTTGAAAACATATGGGTTATCACTAAGTATTATTAATAGTTGCAAAATATTCTTGAAATTGAATTCCTTTGGTGACACCTAGGCTAAAGATATTCATTCGTCATTCATAGTTTGATTTTGTAGAGCATGTTAGTTTCTTTTAAGAAATTCAAAATAGCGTTTGGAAAATTATCTAAAAGCTCAATAACACGAGGAAACTCAATAGAAAATAAATGTTGGGTAAGGTGAGAGTACATCTCCGTATAGTAAGAAAATATGGAATGTGTATATTTATTATAAAAATATATGGAAATAAAATTTCTAATCAGAAAATTTTCTAAATTGATTTAATTTTATATAACAAAAAAAAAAAGTTTTTAATTATTGTAATTTATTAATTAAAATATTCACTATCGCAATATGAATTAAGATATGTCTAAATTTTATAACAAAATAATGTAATCATTATAACTTTTACTTTATTTAAACAATTAATTTAGATTTTTTAAAATTATCTTTTTATATGGTCATATTTTTATTGTATTCACAAAAGATTTCATTAGTAAAGGATAGCTTTTAATAGTTTTCATTATGAAAAAAAGGTTAAAGTATTTTAAAATTCAGTTACAAATATTTACATAGCTAGTATATGACTTGTATATAGTGACAGTTACGAAAATATTAGATTTGTCGTAATAGAAATACTATTGAAACAGCAATATTGCTTCTAAATAAACCGAAAAGGTTCAGTTTTATGGTCTTTGGCGACTTAATATTGGGTCATTTTATTTTAGGTCATTCTATTCGATTGGGGCGAGCGCTATTAGTCAGGCCACAGAACATATCAATTTAATACCATTTTGTGAACCCAAGTTGAATATACTCTACATGCTTATATGTGTGTAAAAATAAATATATACAATACTGTTTTTATGAGAATATTTCGTATTATGTGTTCAAGAGAATGGGATTCGTACGCAACAACGCTGTACGAATACTAATTTGTTAATTTGTAAAATTCCATTTCTCTTTGAAATGTTCTCTAACATTTGATTGTTATACTTTCACTACAAATAGATAGATATAAGATTTTTATCAATTTTGTGACTTTTCAGTTTATGCGCATATTTATTAACATTATTCAAACTCAATTCGTAATACTATCGAACATTATTTGCTTGCCTTATTCTCCTTTAGTATAAATAGTATTTCTGCGTGCTATGAAAATTAATATTTGCCACGAATAGTATTGGTACTATTCCCAATATTATTTAAATACAATATACAATACATATACACAAGTTAGCTTATTGAGAACTTGTTGACATTTTCAATAAAACTATTTGATATTAAAATAAATTTTCTACAATGTCGCTTTCAAATATTTTTTAAGTAAACATTTTTATACTATTGCACCGTTAGTTAGAATAATCTTGTAATGTGTTGCCACCATAAGTATTGTACAATATTTGCAGTTTCAACGTTTTCCCCCCATTCATAGTCTTATATACAAATGGAGTCATCCTACTCGTATCTTTACATTGGAAAATGTTCGGAACAAGAAATGTGGAAATCGGCAGAGATGGCCATTTGAATTTACACATTCACAAAACTACGAGTATGTAAAGATAAAGACACAGATATGAGGCATATCCTGAATATTAGTTTTTTTTTACACCCGTTCATTGACCATTGATAGCACGATTTTCACGTTATTCATGGCGTTTTGCAGATGCGCCAAAAGTCTATGAGAGAACATTTGGCGTGGTGCCACAAGACACCTACTCTCGATAAATATTATTTATGGATGAATATTCATCACATTTTTACGTATTACAATATAATTCATATAAAAAGCGCATTTTTAATTTATTAATCATTATATAATCGTCTATTATCATAACCTTATTTGATTAAAATTAAGAAAAAAAATACCTGCTTCTTCTGTCCTTGTTACATAAATTGCGGATGTAAATGTTTAATCAAATTGAAAAAGAAAAAAACAAATTATTTTTTTATTATTTTACAATATAATAAATTTTAATATTCATATGCTTATATTACATCTCAAAATTTCACTATTATTGTTGTTAGTATTAGTTCGAAAATGTGACTTTTATTCATAAAGTTAATTTTCTTTTATGGTGAAAAGAAACTTTTATTTAATCAATTATTTTATAACAAATTAACAAATATTCTATATGAATTATTTTATTTTCCCCTAAATTTTTTTCTTCATACTTTTAGTACTATTATTTTAGCAAATTATAGGACTTTTCTAAATCGGCATTGCAGCAATCGATAATTTTATATTTGAAAGTTGCTAATATACATCACTCAAGGTGTTGTAATTTTAGATTGACTTAGTCAATTGTAGAAGAGTGAGGAATCTAGATGACAATATATTAGCCACGATGCAAATTTTTCAACTTATGTGTACGCACTTGGTTTGTTAGTTTTTAAAGAATAGATTGCGAAAAGCAGAAAAAAATCGTTCTGTCAGGAGGATAAAGCAATATGTATTAAGATGCTTCTATTGCCGAAACTGAAAGAGAGTTCTGATTTCCTACTAAATGGAAATTTAAAGGTAATAAGTATAAAATTTTGGTTAGCTACTAAATATTATTCTTTTATAAAGGAGGTACTCCCAACCTAAGATGACACTAACCCGCTGCATCCACTAAGCATGCAAAAAAGTGATGCATATGTGTAGGCTATCGTCAACAGGAGCCGACAGTATCTCCAGTAAAATGGTAAAAAAATCATTTTATTTACTACCATCTATGAAATACTCACCGCCCAGAAAATAATAGGGCCTTCATGCAGGACAATCAGTACGAGATCCATTCTTTTCTCTGCGCCAGTCGACCGATAAAACATTTAAATACGGATAGGCGCTGCACCACCTTTTCATCAAATTTAAGACCACATATGAAAGCAACGCCAGAAAAATTATACTGAACTATAAAAGAGTTGGAAATCCCAGCGGAACGAATAAGGAACACTAGATTGAGTATCAAAGGAGACTGCTCAATAGAAAAAACCAGGACACACAATTTATCCGTTCACTAAAATTAAACCGAAAACAAAATATTTAGAGGCTACACGTAAATGAAGGCGCACATAGAAAGAGCTTAATTATTTTTTGCGATTAAACAGAACAGCCGATAACAAGATGAAAGAGGAAATAGTCGTATGGCTATTCGCAGTTAACATACACCTCACTATTAATTAGTGAAACACCTCACTATTATTTAAAAGCTGTTGCTGTACAAGGCCTTGTTCAGATCAGTCATCAGGTAGTCCTTGGATACTTGATTTCTTAGTAAGAACCATTTCAAACTCTTGGCGTCGTTAGAGAGGAGAATCCTCCGAAAAATAAGTGTCACTCTACATAAAAATGGATGGTTCCGAAATAACAACGAGCGATATTAGGACCATAAGCTTAAGATGAGATGCTCGCAAAGTATATAATGGACGCATTTATAGTAGGAACAAACAATGCAGTCCCTGCCTCGATGCAGCAATGGTTTCGGCCAAGGATACCAAAGAGTTGTTGGGCTTCACTTGTTGGGTGTCTCGAATTGCTAGATCCAGCAGGCCTAAGCTGAATAGCTCAATTAACAATAATATTTAATATTATAGCAGTAATCTAAAAAAAATAAGTAACAATAATTCTTTTATGTGCAATTATGAAAATTTACTTTAAAAGTATTTAATAAAGTTTCCATTTTTCACTTTCAAAAGCCCAACATTCTAAGAATTGTCAATTTGAGTAAAAACAATTAAATTTCAAGGTACTATAGAATTTTACTTAATTCAGTGCCATATTGTATAAATAAATTTTTTTTATAGCAAAATAAATTCATATATTTATTTTCGATAAAAAATTCAAAACTATATAAAAAAATATTTGTTGTTTTTTTTTCAAATCAAAACTATTTTATTGTTTTTATCTTCAGTTTTATAGAAAATTATTTTATAATAACCCAATAATCAATTTCTAAAAATATTACAATTTTGGTAGTTCTTAATAAACGGAATGCTCTCCGTATTGGACAGTATCGATTGAAGATGATGTTTATTAACGTAATATGCACGTTTAGTCAATTATTGGGAGGCTTATGAGCTCTTCTAGAATAGCTCTAAAAAAAAGCAAAAAAGAAGGTGGGAAAAACCTATCACATACGTTCTACAAATCTTTTTTGATTGCAAACAGATTTCAAATTTCGCATTAGTATTCAGGAATGGTTTTCCAATTTGGTGAGCTTTCATTATTGAGAATTAGTGTTGGACAAGCAATTAACTCCCTTAGCCTTGACATGATTTGTATATGTACCCGAGTGTATCTAATATGTTCATGCGTTTCATAAACGAGTTTTATAAGGTAGGTAATCGAAACAGTTTTGACTTCATTTTTCCAGAATTCCATTCGATGTAATTGTACTCGTATTTGCTTCTCTCCCTTGTAACGACATCATTTAGAAAACATTATCGTATTTATCACATTTATGTTTAATACTTTCTAATAGTACTTAAACAAATTCGTTAATAAGTTTTATAACTAGAATATTTACTCTCTATTTGTTTTTATATTTTGCTATTAACTCTTATATTTATAAATAAATAAATAATGCTTAACTTTAAAAAAAAATATTCCAATTTAAGAAATTTGAAATTTTTTATATAAAACTTTAATGTCATTTTTCTCATGTTGTATTTCATTAATCGATTAATGAAATTTTTATTAGAAATTATCAATTGAAACTATATAATAAATACTATAAAATTAGTATTATAATTTCTTTAAAAAAAATTAAGACAACTATACGAAAAATATGAAATGAAAAAGTTTATCAATTTAGAAATTTTCATATAAAACGATTCGGCCTTATTTCCTATGCAATTTATAAAACAATCATTATCCGATGGTAGCAATATTTATCGTTTTTAAACGTCCCCTTTTAGATTATAATCACTTTTGACTCTTCTTTAACAGCGATTAAAGCTTTTAATTAAATAATCTGGAAGAAAGCTGATATAACAGAATTTGGCCAAGTTCCAACTGGCTTGTAAAAATGAACAGATTCACTTCTCCACATTTCAGTATTTTGGGAAAGTAATTGAGGAAGGATTCCACCCTGAAGCTATCATTTCCAGATGTTCTTTGAGTATTATAAAATTTATGTATTACGAAAAGTTAGAGACAATTTGAAATTTTTGTTTTAATATCATTTTATATATTTTGCCAGTTTTCTAAGCTACATTTTTCTATACCATTTTAATTTTTCAATTCATAAAATAAAACTAAATAAATTTATGATTTTATTCAATTAAAGATTTTATTAGTCATATTTTTTTTTTAAATTTATATAATAGATGAAAATAGGTGGTTGATATAATAACCTTATACGTATTTTTGTATAAATATTTATAGGAATATGATAACTGTTGAGGCCTGATTTGCATAAAATTATCTTAAATTTTCATTTGGAAAATGAAACTTCAGAAAATCACGTCGGAAATTTTTATATAATCCTACCTAGTTTTTGTTACATATTTATCAATATTTTTTTAGTTCAAAATAGTTTATTATATTACAGAGTAAATTAATTCCCTAGAGTTATTGATTTATAAAATAACTAAACAATTTCTTTGAAAGTATACCTTGCATCGTTCATATTTTCATAGCTAATAAAAAAATGTATATAAAATTATTAGAAGTATTAAACTAAACTAAATTATTTTATAGCTCAAAGTTAAGTTCACTAATAAGTAAGATAAATCTTCGATTAAAAATTATACCACTATGATCAATATACACATAATTGCTTCAAACTCACCAAATTTAACCTATTATAATTAGTTATACCTAATTTTTAGAAAAGTCCTTAAAGTCTGGTATGGTAAAAAAAATTTTTTCACTAATTATTACCAAACCTGCTACAAATATAAAATTTAATAAACTTTCGCAGATAGTTGATAGTTAGAACTATTTTTTTAGTGGTTTGCAGTTTAATATAAATTAACCTCTAATTGATCTTTACTATCCAATTTACCATTTCAAATAAAATATCCAATTAGTTATTATTTTCAAATTACTATAAAATTTTATTTTGTTGTTTGTTTGTTTGTAGAGATTATTTCAATTAACAATAATACTGAAATGTATATTCTCTAAGTGCCATGACACTAAAGATCATTTGGCGACAAAGGATATCGGGATACGGAAATTGAAGAAGAAATGGAAAGTCCCAAGTGGGAATTAGCGTAGAACCATGGCTCAGTGGGATTCGAACCCATGACCCCTTGGATGGTAGTCCAGTACGCTAACGACTGTGCTACCGTTTTTTTGTATGTTTGTTAACGGGCCAGCAGACCTCGCCAGACGCTATTGCATCCATCTGCTCAGGCGGTCTGCTGGTCTGAAAGGGTAGGATAAGGAATAAGGAAATGACAGTCTAGTGGTGAGGAATTAGCGTAGGGACCATGATGACGAAATGGGATTCGAACCCACGATCCTCTGGGCTGATAGTCCAGCACGCTATCGACTGTGTTACCGTTACCTAGAGGGCACTGTGCTACCATGCAGGCTAAATTTTATTTTCTTCTTCATCATTATGTAGGCTCCAGGCCTGCTGAATCAAAGCCCGCTAGACGTATAGGCCCGCTGAATCAAAGAAAGCCAGATATCGCCACCAGTGAAGGAATGCGAACACCGATTTTCTCAAAAACTATAACTCAGTTGATGAACTGTTTATATAACATTTCGTCACTTGTCGCAACTGTGTTTAATTTTTTGGATCGATGAGATTCTTTTGGTTATAGTTAATCGTCGCTTATTAGAATTGTGCTCAGGTGTTTAGCATTTTGGCTAATATTGTCGCTCCATCGAAAGCAGAGCATGCTTATTCTTTTGTGATCATAAATGATGGCACTGTAGGCTTTTCAGACAGGATCTTCCTTATCCATGGGAATTAAGTGTGCAACGCAAGACATCTTATTGACCGTGATTTTTACCTTAATCTTGCGGTTGTGATGGCGCAGCATAATTTCATGGTTAAACAGATTGAGGAATCGTCTATCCTCACGTAGCGGTCTGAAGATTCCTAAAAGTGCTAAGCCTAAGAGTGGACAATGTATTTTCTTAGAATCCAAGTTCACGGAAAATACAAGAGGACTGTCAATAATAAGTTTAAGTGAAATTACGATAGCTAAAATAAATTTACGCATACTCAAGGCTCGAAAATTCAGCAAAAATTGCTTCATTTCAATTATGAACGTACTTGTAAATGAATCACCTGAATTTTAAATAAAAAAGGCAAAGTTTTATTACCTACACATATACTATATGATTTTATATGAATAAAGATGTGTCTGTGACGAAAGTGTTTTTTTGAAACTCTATAAGCAAGTAAAAAAAACGAGAGTGTTGGTAATTTCGGGAGGCCAAAATCTTATAGGATCGCCCTAAATTTCATGTAAGAATTGGGACAAAAAAAATCTTGTTTTAGAAATTGCTTTCAAACTTTTCAAGGCGGCGCCATAAACACAAAACAGATTCCTACCAATAAAAAAATATTAATTAATGCCACATGTCGTAAATCTTATTTAAATCCATCAATTATTTAAAAAATGTATATAAAAACTATATTTAACACGATCTCATAATTGGAGTCGTAAAATTCAATTAATAAAAGAATTCTTAAAAAGCAGATGGAAAATTCTTGAAAACTTTTAAAAACTTTCATCACGAATCCTTTACTTCTATTTAATGTTATAATCATGTTTGTGTGTTAGTATATTGTTCTTATTTATGTATAATTGGTATGCGTTTTCGAGAAAGTAAGTGGAATATTATTACATATTATAGACTCAAAAAAAACTTAATATGGCAGTGCATTTAGATGGATCTTTGAGGAAACTGAGATCCAGTTTTGGCTGATTTAAATATTCGGGTAGAAAAGCTAACATCGATTAAATTAAATCAAATCGCTTTTAAAGCAAGTAAATTATTGTACAAGTGGTAAATTATTATTGTTGTGGTGTTCACATCTTCTTTGGGATTCCAAACAGCAGTCTAAAACGTTGTTACGGGTAACATATGAGCTTAATGGAAATATTTCCCTTCAGAGTACTGCGTGTGGTATCAAAATTAATTACGAGCTTCGTTTATTATCAACAAGCCTCAACACTGGGATGCTTACATAGGGACATTCAAAACAGGATCACCACGTGTTACCATTCAAAAGTATTATTTTCGTTTATCATTGAAAGTTTACATCGGTACGTGATAGCAGCATTTCAACCGATTTGTGAAAATTCCAAACTTTTATATGCATTACTGACAGAGGTTTACATTAATGAAAAGGTTTGCGCTGTTGTATTCGAATTTCAAGAGAAATTCACTTTCAGTGATTCGATTGCTTAGAATAAAAATGTCCATAACTGGACGTGTAAAAGGAAATGATAGCATGAACATATTGAATCAGAAAAAAGTGTAAATGTTGAAACTTTATAGCTTGGAAAATTCGTGAAAATCTAAATTAAACAGAATCCGCTAATTGAGGTACTAGCTAATAATTTAGTATTTGCACGATAATACCTGTTTTGATATGAGGTCAGAGTTGCCAATGAAAAGTTATAAATTTTTCCAAAAAAATATATAATGTAATTTTGTATTTGAATAATTAAAATTTGAAATTTTCATATTAAATATTTTACACGGAATATTTTTTGAAAATAGTCATTTAACAAATAATGGGTTTTTAATAGAATTTTATTTTGAATATTGTGTATATATGTTTTTGATCATTTTTAATTTTTAAACTTAACTTGATTTTAATATTAACAAAAAAAAAAATAGTTGATTTTTTGGTTTACTATTATATGCATAAGCACAATTCACAAGATCTAAAATAAAAAAAACCAAAATCAGTCAGGATTTTATATACCACCTTCCTATTAAAAAAGCTCCCAGCTATAATCTGATAACTTTGGATTAGCCTATAAAACGATCCTACCAATAAACTATTATAATGAAATTTACTAGTAAAAGAATAGTAAACTTCAAAGTACATTTAGAATAATTAAACTTTAAGGTTCTTGTAGATGTAGTCTTTAAAGAAAGTGGACAAGATCTTTATTTCGAAATACAATACTTTAAAGAATATTGACAAGAGAGTTGATTACTTATAGATCAACTGAAAATCAATATTGTATCAGAATATGGAAGAGAAATTTTATTTGGAAAAGCATGTTGTATACTCATACATCAATTTAAATAATTTTGTTGATTTATTAATAATAGAATTTATTAAAATAATATGTTCTGTTAATTTTTTATAGTTTTCCTGATATATGCTTTTTGTTTTAAAGGCAATTAGAGGATTCATTGGTGGAGCAGTAGTTCGCCTTTAAGAAACGATGACCAAACATTATTTGAAACAGCTTTGTGTAAAGGCTGTATGATAAATCAGTGATAATTTGATATAAAAAATTAATTTATTCATCAAAAATTGATTTATTTTTCAACATAGTTTCCTTTTAGCTTTACTCACTTTATCAAAGGATATTTCAACCTCTTTATACCATCCGTGGATTACGGTTTGTAAAACTCTATAAAATATGCCTCACTTTGGCTATAACTTCAGAATTAGACGCAAATTTCTTCCCACCAAGCCATTTCTTAATGTTTGGAAGAATGCAAAATTCACAGAAAGCTAAATGTGAACGTATTTCGGGGTTTTGTGGGGTAATAAGTAATTTAATAAATTTGTCTGTTGTAATTACCGGTCCATTCCCATGATGAAACAGAGTATATATTTATAAATTTTTGTATGGCGTATTTTAAAAAATATCAGATGATAAAAATAACCTTTATTTTACTAATATCAGCTATATTTCTTGTTCTTATCATTGATCTATCATATTGTCCTTGTAGTGTACACCATTTTTACTAAAGAGTAAAAAATATATGAAGTCGATAAAATTAACTTTCTATTGCGGTGAACAAAATTTATAAAATTATCATTCAACTGTTATTATTAAACGTGATCATACGATTTGATAGGCGACTGTTGAAAAATCTACAATTGATTTATAATAGTAACATAAATACGATAGTTAGTAGTAAATAACCTCTATTACTCATTAAATTTTAGAAACAACTTTTGGATGATAATTATTGATGTTGAATTTAATTGTTCTTTATTTTAATAATGAATAGTCTTGTTTAGAAAATCTCATTTATTTCGAGAACTGAGTAGAAGTACACTATAATACAGAACAGGAAAAAAACTTAACATAATTAATAATTTCAGGCAATGTTTACATTTGAGGATACTTTCCTTTTTTAGCAAATTGTTCTTAAATTTGTCATAAACTATATTTGTTAATTTTCCCAATATTTGTTACTTATATAGTTTTTGATAGTTACCGAGTTTAATAAACGATGTAGATTTAAAATAAAATCAAAGAATATGAACTATTTAATTAAACAATTAAAAATTTTTTGATAATTTATCAAAGAAGAACTCAACAATTTTTGAGATGCAAACAAATTTAAGCTTAATGAATGTTATTTAAAAGAACCAAAATATCATCAAAAAATATTTGTTGATGTTTTTATAATTTTTTATTAAGACTTAAACTAAATGGCCTTTTTCAATTTAAGATATATGAACATATAGTACAGGAAAAAATACGATTCAACATAAAAAAATATATTGTACAAAAAGTAAAAATGATGAGAATAAAAATAAAATGATAAAAGCCATAAGAATAAGAACAAATAGCTGGGAATGTAATCATTTCAAATATCTCCTCAACTTGTTCCCAATGGAGCAAATAAAAATATTCCTTCACATTTAGCCATCCTTAAGGGGACAACATCGACGACATGAAAAGGAAAACTGTGGTCAACTTTCACACTTGAATGAAGTGGCCTCAAGAGAATACCGAATATGGCCAATTGGTTGCCACCAAAAATATTCATAGCTACTTGGGAACATTTTTGGAACGATTTATTATTTGCTTGACTGGTTTGCATACAAAACATCCCTTAACTAAGAACTGTGATCCCATTCAACAAAACAGAATATCATGAAGGAAAATATTAAAAAATAGACGATAAAAAAACAAAAGATGTCATAGAAAATATTTGACGTTATATTCTCGTACATAAAGCAAAAGACGTGAAAGTCGCAAGGCATGATGGGAACACTTGTACGAAAGCAGAATATCTGAGCAATGTTAATAAGGATGTGAATGATGCCGCCCCTGGTTGTTGTTTTATGTTCCACCCCATTTAGAGACAGTTGCGTCAAGTTTGTTACAAATAAAAAAAATCACATTGAATATATTCTCGCAAATATTTGCAGTTTGGTGCTTATTAATTAAATTGCAGTTTGGTGTTAATTAATTAAATTAAAATTTTCTACGCGTGAGAATTCATTTTTTTATTTATTTAAATAATTTCCACTTATTTTCCGTACGCATTTATTAAATTTTTATTTTTT
This sequence comes from Atherix ibis, assembly GCA_958298945.1. Taxonomy (NCBI): domain Eukaryota; kingdom Metazoa; phylum Arthropoda; class Insecta; order Diptera; family Athericidae; genus Atherix; species Atherix ibis. Next base: position 71,050,018 of record OY282607.1, read on the forward strand.
TAAATAATAACTTTTATGGAATGTGAAAATATTTTTGTATTAATTTTATTTTAATTGATATCTACAACTATATACCACCTTGAGGGTGGCGCTCCCATCGGTCCTATTTGAGTTCTATTAAGTTGGTACATCTGTTGTTGATATTTCCTCTAAATCTGAGCATCATAGCTTAGCATTTGCAAAAGTTACGTAGCCAAGAGTACATCTATCTCTGTGTGTGTTGGCGATTTTTTACAATTTTAGAAATGGATTTAAATTTGCAACAACGAACTTGTATTAAATTTTGCGTAAAAAACGGATTTAATGGTGCGCGATCGTTGGAAATGTTGGAAAAGTGTTTCGGCAACGATTCTCTAACGGTCGTTTACCAGTGGCACGAGCGGTTCAAAAGTGGTCGTGAGTCAATCGAAGATGATGAACGCAACGGCAGACCATCGACATCGAAAACCGACGAAAACATTGATAGAGTAAAAGAAATGTTGGTCAATAACCGGAAATTAACCATCAGAGAGATAGCGGAGGACTTTAACATTGCCTATGGATCCGTCCAAGACATTTTGGTTAATGATTTGGGTTTCCATCGTGTAGCAGCAAGGTTGGTGCCAAAACACCTCTATTTCATGCAAAAAAGAGACCGTGTTGACGAGGCTGAATCCGATCCCACATTCATCAAAAGGATCATTACTGGAGACGAGACATGGCTGAATTTGCGAGGCTGAATCAGATCCCACATTCATCAAAAGTATCATTACTGGAGACGAGACGTGGGCTTATGAGTACGACACGCAATCCAGACATCAGGCAAGTGAATGGCGCTCACCAAATGAGCCGAGACCAAAAAAAAACACGTCGTTTTCAGTCAAAAAAGAAGGCAATGCCCACGGTTTTTATGGATTACAACGATGTAGTGCACCATGAATTTTTGCCAGAAGGCCGGATAGTAAACAAAGAGTATTATTTGGGCGTTATGAGACGTTTGCGTGAAGCAATTCGCAGAAAGAGACCAGAATTGTGGGCAGAAAACTCGTGGATTTTGTTCAATCGAGTTAAAAAACCATTACGGGGAACGCATTTCAACAGCCGAGAGGAAGTAATGGAAAAATCGCAGCAAGCACTGATGCACATACCGAAAACCGAATATAAAAAATGTTTCGAGGATTGGATCAAGCGCGGGCATAAGTGTGTTAAAGTCGATGGGGATTACTTTGAAGGGGACAATATAGATTTAGATGAATAAACTTGTATTTTTAATTTTCTGAAATTTTTTGATCAAGGTGGTATACAACGTAGTAAAGAGATTTACATCACAAGTTAATTTACGATATGGCGAAACAATTAAGTGGAAGTAAACACCCATCGGTATTTCTCCAACTAACGAAAGGTGGGTGATTCTAATATATCTGATAGACACTGTGTTTAAAGGCCTCGATTAGTACTTCCAAACAGGATAATAAAAGAAAGTTATCTTAAGAAATGGTTATGATGATAGCAATAAAACTTCGGTAATGGGATATGCGCAAGTTCTGAACGAACGGAGCATTTAGATCACAATGTAATATAATACAACGACACATAAAAGGAGACATCAACAATTTCGCGAAGGATCCTAGATAGTATGAACTGACTGAGATGGCAAATAGGTTTTATAATTGCGTTGTCTTAGAAATCTATCGATTAGAAATAGAATCGTAGGTAAGAATATAAAACAAATTGTAACCAAACAAACTATTTTGTGGGACTCTATCTGAAAAATAATATATTTCTGAGGATTCTGCATTAACTGCTACTTAAAAATGGTATTTCAAGACATATGAATTTGTAATAAGATTGTATGTAAAAGGAATAAAGCTCTGACATTTCCAGATAAACACGATCAGAACTATGAAAAATACTCTCTCCTTTTAAGAGAAGATGCAATATTATTAACAATGCGATGGTATTGCTGGGTGATGGATGGTTTAGATCGGAAGCCAAATTGTTGATAACAAATAATTTTTTCATAATCTAAAAATGGAAAAATTTCTTTTTATAAAAGTTTTTTAAAAACTTTACTTAGCATTGCTAGTAGATTAATAAATCTATAGGAAGAGTGAGCATTTATGAGCATATTTTATATGGGAATATAAAGTATATATAACTAAAAATATTTAGAGTTAACGGCAATAGATTTTTCTCAGAATATCGTTGATAATGAATGCTATTATAAAAAAATTTGATTTTGAAAATTTTCCTTAAAAATACCATAAATTTTTAATTTTTTGATAAAACTTTGTTTTAAAATGTTGGAAAATTAGAATATGAAATTTAAAATTTAAAATTTTGAATACAAAAGGATAAGCCAGTTACTTGAACTAGCTGTTTTTTTTTTAATTTGTATCTTATTTTATAATTGCTACATACTCAGTGTACGAACTGGTCGAAATTGTGTTGAATTTTCTTATTTTTCCCGACGATCTTTTATTACAACGCAAAAAAATACCATTAGCATTTTAATAATGCAACAGTTCCCAGTGCAAATATGATTAGAAATTAACGACCAAATTTGAATAGTAACGTGCAGTATTTGACTTAAATGAACAAACTTTAGAAGCTGTATGACATAGCGTTAGCTATGAGTTATTTGGACATATCCAGAACAACGCTAAGACGGATTTTGAAATTGGGTCTGAAGACACACAAGATTAAATTGGTTCAAGAATTATTACGAAAGGATGCATAACAACGCTAAATTCATATATCTTATAAAGTATCAGAGGCAGAATAATTAATAATTATTTACATATATTAAAGCAAATAATATAAGAAATTAGTAGAAAAAAAATTTGTTAAAAAAGCTTGTTTTTGTTCAAATTTTAAAATATATAAATTTAATAATAAAAGTATTAAATAATTATTAATTATATAACCACAAAACACCATTCAACAATAAATGTATATATTATGTTAATAATCGAAATATTTCTAAAGTTGGCATCTTTTTTTCGCTGTTTTGGTTTTTCATATTTTTATTTTTGATAGATCGCGCGTGACACGTGAAGTATGTCAAAATTAAACGTGCTCAGTTAGCATTGCCATTTCATCATTCAATTTCAAAATCAAAATTCGTGCTCTGTGGAAAATGTCGTTCGAGCACTTCGAACATTTGTATCGACATCTGAGCAAGCAATTCCAGCCATACTGACAAAATTTCTCAGCAATTTTACACTATTATACATCAAACTACTTTGTAACTTTACGCATAAAATATTGCTACCATAGCGTCCAGCATTGGTGAAGATCGCGATTTTTCCATCCATCGCCGGTCACAGCAATTGGGATCCAGTTACTCGAATATGTGGAAGATTTTACGTAAGGATCTTGGTCTGAAACCGTATAAAATACAGCTCATGCAAGAAGTGAAACCGAACGACCTGGCAAAAAATTGCGCTCAATGACGAAAATTATCGCTCGATTATTTTGCCTAAAATGCAAGAACTGTATCTGGTCGATATGTGGTGTCAACAAGACGACACATGAGACTTATTGAGATATGCGTCTAGATCGAGCCATTTGACACCTCCAGACGATTTTTTACGGGCCTTCGTAAAGTTACTTGTCTAAACTGATAAACCGGCGCCAATTGTTGTCTTGAAAGGAAATATTACACGCGTTATTAGCGAGATAATAGCCAAGATACTTTTTTTATAATTTTTCTGTTTCTTTGAAAATTTGAAAACCAAATACTTAAAAAATCACCCATGAGTTATTTGATGTTTTATGAAATCATTAAATATTCGAAAAACTATCAAAAGGATATATTTAATATGTCAAACAATTAATTTAATAAATTAAGAAATATTATTAAAATCTCTTACAAGTTGATTATAAATTAACATACTTTGATATTCAATATTTCATTATTAAGATTTTTAATTTTGATATCAACATTTTGAAATCATCGAATTTATTTTCTACTTAAATAATCGTCTTTGTTTTCTAGGAACATGGAAATTCAATTAAAGCTCATATAAAAACTGATGGAAGTTTTGGAAAGATTAATTATTGGTCTAGTATATGAATTGTGGAGCTTTTATAATAATTTCATATTTTATTATAAGCTCATTTATGATGGCTAGGTAAATATGTATGCATTAATATTAATATATTTTATTTTTCTTTTAGAAAAAAGAAACACATCTATATATTGATCAAGTATGTTAAGGGTGAAATAAAATGTTATAATGCAGAATGAAAAATAAACTGAAATTTAATTAAAATAAAGTTTAATTTTGATTAATTTTTATTGAACTAAGAAACTTTGATATTTTTCTTTATTAGTTTTAAATAAAATCATTTCATTAGTAAATGGATAGGTCCATTTTTATTAAAATAAATCCCCGAGAATCAAACTGCACAGGTTTAAGTTAAGAACAACTAGGTTATCCGTTTAATTGAAATTTTGTCTACTCTAGATTGGCAGTTTCGATTCCAAAGATAAGTTTTGGTATTAAAATAAGTGTTGAACAATATTTCGTGTATACTGCCACCTTGGCTCAATTTAATAAAATTCAATATTTGATCACTTTTTAGACTAAAGACGGCTCAATATTCACCATAAGTTGCTTAAAGATGGTCAATTAACCACATGTCTTTCGGGTCTATGTGTATGTCTTCCATATTTACAAGTAAATAAGTATTGTCCGTAGCCCGGTATTATTGCGCATTTATTTTTCCAAATAGTGTATAATTTTTATGGATGGAATGGTATCTCTAATATATCTTACGGATTTATCCCACTTTAAAAATTATGCTCGGTAATGAGGCTCAATTTTACCTCAAAGCCATTGAGCTAAAAATTAGTCTTACTGCTGAGCACAATTTTGCGATAAAATGCAATTTCGCGTTGCGCGAACTGACTACTTAATTTCAAGGATAATATGGTAACATTATTCAAATGTGAGTCTGTTCATGACTAACTTTATAGAGTAACAATTATTAAAAAACTTTAATAAGTAATAGTTGGTTCAAAAATATTTTTTTATATTAATTTTTATATCGTGTTTATTAAAATTATGTTAAAAAATTTTAAATGGTTTTTTTTTTGAAAACTACAACAAAATATAAATATTTCTATCAAAATTTTCAACAGTAACAAATAAAAGTTTGCGAACAAACAAAAAGAAATATTTTTTTACCCTCGTTTACGTAATTTATGCGTGAATCAAATTTAGATGTGCACAAGTCCCTAAATTTGTATATTGCATTAAAAAGACTTTTATAGCCCTAAATTGTTCAAACTGTGTGAGTTAAGGATGCAAAATTGTCTTTTATTACAGCACAAAATCATATACAGATTTAATTGATTTTATTAAAAAAAAATATACAAACAAATCCTGATAAATCTTGTCATTGTCACCGTAATAACAATGTACATGCTTTATTAAGTTTTTAGGTGTTGTGTCAATTTATACACACACCCGCATTATAGAAGAAAAAAATAAAGCTGGCATTGCATGTCTCTGAAAACAATAAACATAAAATGATGAAAACTCACTAAATCCAGTTCACGTTGTTGAATATTTAAAAGCGTTCAATTTTTCGTGACTGAATTTCGATTAACCTCGAAAAGCTTAAATGAGTCGATTTTGAGTTTGGTGTGAAATACGGACAAGGATTTCAGTATTGATAATATCGAGTGTAAACAGCCGGATACAGGCGTAATATCCAACAGTATTTATATGACCAGTTGTGAGTTGTTCTCAAGTTCAATTGACATAACATTTGACTATTTCCCATAATTTGGAGTTGTTTCGTATGATATACTTGTACCTATGAATATATGCTTCCTCATACATACTCGTATATCTAAACTATGAAATAGCTTTGGTTGAAATCTTTTATACTGGATGTTTCATTGGATTCATCAAAATATGGTATGTTTATTTCTATGTGCGGATAAATATATAGCTTCGCATAAATAAATGTTTTGACAAATGGAACTGAGATGCCTATTGTGCTGACGGTCCAGTCAGCTGCCTGATTTCTACATCCTAACCATTCTTGCCATCGGGTTCTATCCAAGTACCAATGGGTCGTTTCAATGTGAAGAATACTTAACTCTCTACCACGCAAATTTATATAGGATTGCGTGCTTGAAGCATTTATTGAATTCGTGACAGAATTGCCGGAGTTGAGCAAATATTTGCAACACCGTCACAATTCAAATATCAAAACACAAGTACGTGTCAAAAATGTTGAACAGGATTCTCTATTCGAGCGCTTCAAAAATGCCACTACAAAAGTGAATTGGCAGTTCGTGATTTTGGTACCTTTCAAATCTCTTCTGAATCATCCCGAAATTGTTCAATAATAAAATTCATAAAAATATAAGCTCCATTTCTAACCAAAATTACTGACTGACTGAATTTCAGGATCATTGATGAACCAAATCGTCCACATTTTAGGAACAAAATTACATATAACATGCGTAACATATAATTAAGGTGACTTTTATAAGAGTCATTGAAAAATTTCAAGTTGGTCTTAAAATTTATTATTAGACAAAGATTTTTACCTGAAAAATAATTTCAATTCAATTTTATAAAGGCAGCAATTTCTACATTCAATTTTAAATTATTATTTTGTAAGTAATTTATAAACAGAAATTCAAGGGTAATAATTTTAGCAGGTTAATCGTAGCTAATCCTTCAATAACATCTAACCTTTCACTTCAGTATTGTACAATTTTACTACTTTTGAAATTTAAGAAGTATAATTTATTCTCTAATATTCCACTAGGATTAGTACTTTAATTTGTCAAAGTTTGTTAATGATATTTATCAGTCTAATGTGTAATTTTAACACAGACAGACTTACAGTTGAACGTTTCCAAACTATCTAAATTTACTATAAAAATGAGTCATTTATTCGTGGAATACAAGATGCTAGCTGTAATTACAATATATAATTTTGGAGATTTGGCACCAGGCAATTTGGCCTCTGCCCGTCCAATATATTAAATTTATTTTCCTTCGCCCACATAGGATTTAGTACGTACAATAATTTGAAACTGCGAGATCATGTTATGCGTTTCCAGCAGGAGGGGGTGCCGTACAATTGCTAATTGGGCTCTGGAAATTCTGGAAAAGTATCCACTATTTAATCGCTAAATTGTGTTTTAAAACGAGGATCATTAGTTTTGTTAACAAGTAAAGTTGTCACACTTGAAGTAAGACATATTCACAAAATATATTAAAGACTATTCGGTGTGGCTTATTAGGCCGGCAGCATCATTGAAGTCTATTTCTTCCGAAATGAGATGTGGTCCCAGCAGGATGGGGGCTACTGCCCGCACATTTCAAGAATCAATCAATTTATTGAAGACACTATTTAGCAACACCATGATTTTACGCAATGGACCAGTCAAAGTTCATCAGTTGGAATTATTTGCCTTCAAATTGCACTGTTTATTATATAGTAAATAATTTTCAAAAACATGGAACAGTGTTCGATGGACCGAAGTTTAATCGGCTTAGAATGGGACGCTTAACCGAAAATATTGCTCTGGTCCTGAAAATGTAGCTGAAAGCTCGAGAACCTCCATAATGCATCGCGGCAAGAGTTGAACATTTTCAAACCGTTGTATGGAATATTTGCATTTACATTTGTACAAATTTCAGATAATAGAAAAATTATAGTGCAGAGATCATATGCGGCACCCAGAACGGATCGAAAACATTTTGGAACTGCATTGACATGATCACAATTTTTACAGGAAATTAATAGTAGCTAAGCACATTTTGACTTCAGCGACTTCCTTAATAAGCAAAATAACCACTTCTTTGGATGTGAAAATCCAGAGACAATAGGCGAACGGCATTTATATCCTTGCAAAGTTACTCTTGTGTGGGGGTTCGGCCGGTGGTGTCGGTTAGCCGCATTTCTTTGAGGATGCTGCCGGCAATGCTGTTACGGTGAATGATGAGTGATATAGATAGATGCTATGGAACTTTTTTATCCATGAATTGATCAATTAGAGTAGTTCTAACAGGAAAGCATCATGTAACAAACTTCACATGCTGGAAAGGAATTTCTGTGACCGATGTAACTTGACGGATTTTTGTCGAAAAGTAATTCTAAGATTTCGTAAATAATGCAATAATTCTCTTTTAGAGTAGTTTTTTTTTTGAACTGTTAAATATAATACTAGCTTACGTCATGAGTAGGAGGTTTGGAAATAATTCGTGAAGGTAAGTCGACATAAAAGGGGTACTTTAGAATTGGTGGTATGAGGACTTAAACTCTTTTCTCCGCCATCATGAAAATATCATAGATTGAACATGATTGCGCCGACAATAAGTCATGACAATAACCAGTGGGGAACTTTTTTTAAATCACTAACTTCTTTTCTATATTTTTTTATTCGTATTCCCAAAATAAATTTATATAAATAAAAATGTTTAAACAGCATTTTTTTTCTCTTTTTCCCAAATTTTCTATTTTTATATTATCTTACCCTATTTTCTTCCTCCTGCAGAGACTCGCGTACTAAGTATTACCAAGTTAAAAAATCTTGCAGGATTTAATATATTACATTTAAGAAATAATCCCATCCATTTCGATGGTTTTTAAATAATATGGTTCCTGTTCCAGATTCATCCCTCTTGGACTGAAATTCTTTGACCAGAAAATATACACAGTCTTCATATTAAAACTTTTTTTTAAATTTTCAATAAGACACGAAGTTAGAAAAGGAAAAGTACAAAAGTATACTACTTATTTTTAAAACATTTTAATTTGTTCCAAAGATTTTACTAACTATTCTATTGAAAACATATTTATGGTATATTTTTGATTAATTGTTGACTTATAAAAATTAATTAATATTAGGAGGTGCAAATAATAATAAATAAAAAACAAAAACAAAGTAGACAATTTTTATGTAAAAGCATTTTTTAAATTTACTATTTATATTGAAAATATTCTTTTTAATTGTAATAGTTTAAAAGTTTACAATTATTGCTACACGTACCTATCTCAATTCACTAAAGAGAGAGTGAATTTAAATGTTAACATTCGAAAATGCAACTGGTCTGCTTTTTAACATTGTATACGCGTGTTCCCATTAATATCTCCAACTACATATATATAAACATACTCATAGTGTATGGTATGTGTATGGAAAAAAATAAACAATTTTAACGAAAAGGAGAAACAATTTAAAAAAAACTTTGCCAGAATAAAGTGAAAATTTACAGATTAAAAGAAAAAGTGGTTTAAAAAATAAATCGTCAAAATAAAAGTTGAAAAAATTCAAATGATTGTTTTGCGACGACACATCTTTTCACATTTAATTATCACAAACGTTTGGATTATGATGTGCCTGCAAAGTGCACTAAAAAGCTTTTTTTAATAGGTAAACTGCAGCTAACTATGATGACTATGTATGGCCATCTAACCAGCTAGAATTTTCCTTACTTGCTAGGTTGAATATTTCTGTGCAACTACATATGTTATAGATAGCAATAAGGAGTTATGGCGAGTATAAAATCTAATTCTACTTGCCAAAACACTAGTTAAAGGTAACGCGGGTGAGGGCCTGTGGTTGATGCTGACGCAGTCGGCACGACGAATTTTTATGCGGACGAAAAATCCTTTATCAAATCATACGTAATTGTCAACACTTTATTCATATCAGTGTGCAGGGGACTGGAACAAATTATTGTCACATGCTGGATACGTTATTAGCTTTGTTTGGTGGTATGTCCTCTGTGGATATGATATCATTGCTAAAAAGTTGTCCGCGGTTCGTTCCCAAACGTAATATTATTTTGCTATGCACAATGTACTCGTACATACATACACGTATGTTCCACATTCTAACTTTTCTACAAATACAGTGCACCACCATCACCAGCTTCGGACCCAAATATGAGCAAAGTGCATTGAAGATATTTTTTTTTGGACCCTATTACAATCTTTGATGTTAGTAACACTGAATTCCCACTTCCAATCCTGCTGCTGAAATGTAAAATGTGTGCTGGATATTTCACGAAGCATTTATTTGGGCACGTAGAAATCACTGTTCACCGTTATCTGTTATGCGATGTCGGAAAACAGCTTTTGCATGTACAACGATTATGATATGTGAGATGATGGGAGCTAGCGTGGCTACAAAAAATCTAAACGGAGTAAAATGTGTATATTTTTGGGGTGGTTTTGGCACTTTTTTTTACGTTATTTTTTGTTTTCTTTAGTTTTTAAGGGTTATAATATGTTTAGCCTTTTTCGAAACTATTACTTTGGCTATCGTTGTTGGGGATTTAGCTATACTGTTTTTGTTGCTGCTACTATCCATTTTCATATCCTTGTGTGTTGTCTTTTAGTCTGCTTTTATAAGAATGTAAAATACTTTAAATGAAAAGTGGACGTGCAGATATTATCTCGTTTGTGTATAGTATAGTGCACATATTATATGCATACATATGGATTTGTATTTATCACTTTGTATAAAATATGAGAAAATTTATATAGTTGTTTTTTTTTATATAGATGAAAATGTGAAAAACTTCTTCTTTGGATAAGGACACGTATCTGAGTATAATTACTTAAGTTAAGGGAAAGGGACGGTGTGCGACAAAATATGCAGGTGTCGATAATGGCTTGAAAATTATTTAAAATCCAAATACCACAAACCACATCATTTGCTACATCAAAAAAAAAATAATAAAAAGTGGTACTCATATAACTCTAAAAAAATATATGCAATAATTTAAATTTTGTTCGTAAAATTATTTGTAAAAAAAGAGAGCAAGTTGTATCATCGAGCATAAAAATTTCACTATTTTATATGTTATTTGTAATTTTATTTTAATCACTAGGAAATAAACTTTGTGAAAGGGTAGAGTTAAATTCTTCTCTGAAATGGATTAATTTATACTCAATGGAAAAAGTAAAGATATTACCATTTTGTCATTATTAAAATTTTATTTGAATTCACATTATACAAACTATTAAATTTTCTATTATTCTATAGATCTATCAGTTTACTTCCTATTCTCCCAAATATTTTTAAAAAAACTTTTGTCAAAATATCTATATCCCATTCTTTAAAATTGATCATGAATTTGACTTTAGAAAGTAAATTTAAAGGAGTTTTGGCTGCGTATCGTATCCTGGATTGCTCTAACCACTTAAGAATTTCCTTCCTTCTACTTACTTCCTCCTTTCACAATTATACCTTTGCCAACGTAACGTTATTGTCAAGTAGCAGTCATTATATTACAACTGGTATTCCGGTAACTGGTATTAAGAGGAAAAATTTCTCCTATTACAACTGGTATTCCGTAAGGCAGTATCTTGGCTCAATTTTATATAATTTTACTATCTACGACATCCTAACTAATCCAAAGATTTTACCAGCCCCATATCCAGATGATACAAGGCTCGTTAACGGGACGGATGGTGAAGGTAAATCACCCATTTCTCTAAAAATAAAGTATAATACTATTCCACCAAGTAAAAAAGTATGCCACGTGACACAATACCTGCATAAACGACTTAAGTGGAATTCTCACACGGGACTAAAAAGACTTCTATTTAGAAGACGTTATAAAGTTTTAATTTTTAATATAATTTTGAAAAGCGACCTATACCTATGGTATTGAACTTTTGGCTTCTATTAAGCAGTCTAATTTCGGTCAAATCCAATTTCTCCGATCCAAAATCCTTTGAAAAAACGTTGATATTCTATGTTCTTAATAAAGCGATTGTTACTTAAATGTTCCGTTTGTTCGAGATTTATGTGTTGCTGATTATAAAAACATTACTTACCATTCCATCACTATAAAAAAAACCTATTATTTAAAAACTCGTCCCTGTTATCTTACGCATTAACACTCGTCGTCGCTTAAAGATATATTGCTCAAGGGATATTTTGAAATTTTATAATTTCTTGTTAGGTAGAGCAGCACCAATGTGTGTTTACTCCCGCTACATTATTTTTTCCTGTTATTATAGCATCTTTGTCATAAAATACGCTTATTACAATATTTTTTTAGTTATGAATAACAAACTAAATTAAAAAAAAAAAAATTTGCATTATTTAAAAAAAAATTATTATAAAATATTATGGGAATCATATCTACATGTTGTGGAATTATGAATTCTTATTACATATTTTGATGAAAGCTCACAACATATTATCTTATTGGTAGAAAATTAGATATAAATTCTGAATTTTAGTATAAAGAGGATTGGTTTAATTAACCAAAAACCGCTAGCAGATTTCTTGGTTAATAATTTTAATGGCAAAATATTAAAAAGTGTTTTAATATATGTTAGAACCTACAAATTGTTTTAAAATGATCTTAAAACTCATTAACAATAATAATAATAAAATCAATAATTATAATTTAAAATGAGTTGGCAGAGATCAATGGATATTTGTAACCGATTTCGTATAATATTGATCTCCATAATATATTATAATATAAATAATTCATTTAAATAAATCATTATACTGCTATGTCTTTAACAAGAGCGCTCCAGACTATTCTATAACTTACATCATATTTTACGGTCTAAATAAATTTTTTTTAAATATATAAACGTCATATGTATGTATACAATCATTTGAGTATGTTGAAATATAATTTAGGGAGGCAATAAAATGTGGCGACGATATTTATTATTAAAATGAACTTTAGGATCCTGAAAGCTACCTTAAATCATACTAAACCTTTCTTAGTATATTGAAAAAGAAAAATTACAATATAATAAAAAATCTATTGGTTCATAAAAAAATAAAGTTTCTTTTATTTTTTGAACTATTATCATTCATAAAAAAATTTTTTATTTATTTAAACTTTAAATTAAGTATATATTTTATAAAGTTGATTTTTGTATAACTTTATAAAATATATACTAAATTTATAGTAACACTTTATTATTTATTTACTATAAACCGCAAAATACTTGTATAGTTGTCGACTCTCAAATTTCAGTGTCACCATAGTCTATGTCGTGCTGTTACTATTGATTTAGGGCAGTTGTTGGCAATTATAGTGGCGGATAACTTATGTGTCTATTTATTAAGTAGATAGAATTTTAGGGAAGAAAGTGCATTAAATAGATATTTAGTCGTTTCATTTGTAAAGAAAGAGTAAAAGTTGAAAAGCCAACAAGGTTAAGCTTTTTGGAACAGTTCCAGTTTATATACAAATTTGCGATATTTGTTAGTATTTGCAATAAAGCTGGAATTTATCCAAGTCGAAATCAAATAAATAACTTAATGGACTATCCGAAAATTGCTGACAAAACCTTCACGCTGTGTGTTGAGTTAGATATTTAGTAACTACGAATTTGACTATATCTTTATCTATTTTTTATATTTAAAAATGAATATATATAATTTTTATATATTATTCTTTAAATATAATTTTATTATTATTGTATAATTTAAATTATTCTTATGAATGTATCATATTCTATAAGCACAACTGGTTGTTAATTCGAAGTGCAATTTGTATTAATAAATGGAAGGAGTTTTTCGATAATTCTTCCTGACAAGAGTATTTTTGGTGTGTGAAGGTGCGATTAATCAGTAGCAAAAAATATTTCCAAACGTATTGCATCAAAATACCTATACATCTTTATTTGATAGAAACTTACGATACTATTCCAACATGTGTTGGTGAGACATGGATTCTTTGCTGTTCAAAGGACTTAAGAATCTTTTTGGAATACTCGTAAAACTCTCATAAATTTTACAAAACACGTTCTCCGTAAAGATTCGCAACAACAAAAGCTTGATGGCTTGGAAAATTGGAGAGGGCAACTGTAGAATTCCACACGGAAATCGGTTAATCTTTTATCACTTTTGCACATTTCAACCCTTATGTAAATGTACACAGTATTGTGAATGTACACATTTCTACTTTCTCATTTTCATTACAATGCCTGCCTCCACGAGGTGAAGAGTCTACAGAAAAAAAGCCTTTTATTATTCCATCAACGTTCCTGGCAGGGGAATTTTCGTTCGTTTGTCGGCAATCCACTAGTTAAGTGGGTGATAATCGTATAAGTGAGACCAAATAGAGTGAAATCTGTTATGGTTGCTTTGCTTAAACGCCTCTTATCGGTGCTATCTGGTTATGACCGTGTACTTCTCCCTTATGATATCTATTTTTCTTGCGTCCTCTTATTCAAAGATAATTTGACCTTTACCACTCATATAAGACATTACGGGATATTTTTTGCTTATAAAAGAACATTTATTTATTTTTTGTTCTACTTAGTAAAGTTCTAACAATAACTGTAATACATGCGTACCGGAAACTGTCTGAAATGTACCAGAGGATTTGATAGACTTCCTTTTTCTTATTTAGAAAGTTTTTTCATATTATTATTATTATGATTTGGTAAAAATATGTAGCGGTATATTAAGTAAACTGTTATTACATAAAGATGAGTGTTTTAAAGAGTACTTAGTATAAGATAAGCTCAATTATTTGTCGGTAAATTGGTAAGGCTATCTTTTTGTTATTTCAGTAACACTTGAATAAGTTCTATTTTTATATATTGAATTTATAATTCAAAAGATATTTTATTAAAAAATATATATCTTGCTAGTATTATCTAGTTTCTAATTTTACCTTATATTTTAGATTCAATTGAAACAATACCTGTAGGCTATTTTACCAAGAAGTTTGTATACTACTTATCTATATTTTAACTTAAATCTATTTTGCAGAGTAAAAAATTAAAAAAAATATAATATTAAAGTAAACTGTATACATTATATTATCTTATATTTATAATTGTGTCCAAAAAGCATATTTAGCTATTACACCTTCTGGAAAGAAGATAATTTCGTTTGGATGCGAAAGATTCTGTCCGGAAAGCGTACAGTGACTCCATTTATTATAGGACATATGAAAACATACTGGAAGTGTCGAATTGGAAAATTGCGGCATGAGGCCGAGACGTATGGACTACGGTTTTCATACCGTTGATGATAAAATAAATAAATTTGTTTATTGCTATTGAATGTGTTAATACTAATTTTTAAATACGTGTTTTTAACTATACTTGAACTAAGAAGCATAAATACCTATTGAAGTTTTTATTCATAATAGAAGAATTTTAGGAAAGTTATTAGCCATTCTTGAATTTCAACTTTAAGCATACTTTTATATTCGAAAAATGAATAAATAAAATATTGTTTTCATTATTATTCGTAATCGTGTAAGAAAATATGAATTTTATATCTTTTGTATACTTTACTATCAAATTGATGTCAGATAAATATGTTGGAATACGTCGGATTTGGAACATGACTCAATTTCATATTAATTGCTTACATGTATGAAGCGCCGTTTTATATTAGTTATGCTAAATGCCAAAAATTGACTTCATCATCACTCAAAAATATCCTTGTTTACAAATAAAACAAAAGCTCACATTGAAAGTAATATATAACCAATTAAAAAACTCTCTACATATATCTAAAAAGATTCCTAAGTATAGAAATTCATATAATTTTATATAAAAAACAATAAAAATTAACAAAAATTGAAAATAATATTAATAAATAAATTAAATTGTAGGGGTCCTTATAGAATATTTATTCAATTTTTTTTGTGGTCTTAGGAAAATTTCTATAATTATCCCTAACACTTTAATAATATTTTTGTAACGCAGAACAAGATTTCTTTAATTGGTTTGTTTTTCTCAGATTTTCTTTAAATTATTTTAAATTTACAAAAAATAATAAAATATAATTTTTTTTAAAAAATATAGATAAAATTGCATTATGCATAGATACTCTTATCCAAAACAAAAATACATACTATGTTAAATATGCTCGTATAAATAAAGATTTATTTTTTTCCTTATAATCAAAAATACTTAAAAGCATTTGTATTATCAGAAAATATCGATAACATTATGGGATTGTTTTTCATATTTACTATGCTATGCAAAAGCTCTGAACATATTTGCATATCAACTTGCATCCTCTTTATGGTTCAGCTCTATTGTTTAGAATTTCATGTTATGGAATGTTATAATATAAAAAGTAAAGATTATAGTTTAGAATAAAAGTATCCTGATTTATATTGCACTGTAAAATAGAAACTATTTGCTATTCCAATAGGTTTTCAAATTTTATGATTATGTTTAAATAAAGATTTTATGGAATAAAATGCATGTACATCTGTTCTAAGATTAGAAGACTTTTATAAAGAAAGTTTTTGATATTTGGCTCTAAGTGCAATTTATGAATTTAAGTAAAGAAGGAGAAATTGATAGGGATTTATCTTTTGAAATTATCCATAAATTAAGCCTAAATGTATATCAAATAAATATTTTTCACGATTCTGAAAATTTTTCTAATGTTCTAGTAAAGTCTGATACTTTTATGTAGCAAAATTTTAAACATTTAGAATATGAAACTGTGAGTATACTTGAATATTATATACTATATACTCATATATTATATTGTATATAGATTGTCATCTATTTGTTTTTTTTTTCAACTTTCAAACTATCTATCAAAACATACATAACATGCATTTTTTTTACAACTATTAATTATAAAGTAGTACAATTATACTGGGGGAGTCATTAACATTAATACAACGCTTGTTAGTTATCAAAATCTACTACGAAAATAGGCGTTTCTTAAAACGACATTTCGAAAAATTCGTAATTATTTCGGGGTGTTTAATCGCTCAACAGAGCCTGGAATTCGCAAAATTGTGTAGCATTCTAAAGAAACTCATTCAGAGGCAGATAGTACACCTAAATAAACTACCGTTTGATGAAGTTTGTGGTAGAATTATTGGCACATTCTTCTTCACAAATAATCGTGAAGAGGATATTACAGTAAATTCGGAACAATATCGTGATATATTAACGAACTTTTGTACCCAAAATTGAAGGAATTGAATGCGAAGAAGCTGTGGTTTCAACAAAATGGTGCTACGAGGTACATAACACTTCAAAACTTTGGTTTGTGATATACTAAATATTCGGTGATTGAATAATCTCACGAAACGATGATGTCAATTGTCCGCCAAGATCTCGGGATTTGACACCATTGGACTTTTTTCTTTCAGACTATTTGAAAAGAAAAATATATACCAATCAACCAAAAACATTTTTTTTTTTTTAAATGATATCTACAACTACTTATGCTAGTAACAAGCAGATTTTTTACGGGAATATACAAGGACATGAAGACATGTGGAGGAAAACACCCATCAATGTTACCTCAGAACAGGGTAATTTTATTTTATAATTTTAAAGAATCTCTCGGCCATCGCCGTTTTAAACGTCGATGAGTGTATACTGGAAGGGTGGGAGTGAAAAGTTCCCTTCCTAAAGGATTAGGGTGGAAGGATAGGCGCGAATGGAATTTTTTATATCGGGAGATGCATAGTTCACGAACAAATGGAACATTTAGGTCACGGTGGATAACAGTGTTTCGCACATAAAAGGGGGCATTGACAATTTTACGAAGGATTCGGGATTGTAGGGATTGGATTGGTAGGGAGTTGGAATGCTTAGTCGAACCCCAAAGTTCTAGACCATATGTTCATATTGGTTTCAGAACCGTATTGTATAGTAATAGTTTACTTGTTGTTGTAAGTTTTGATTTACTGTCTAGGAGACGTTATAATTGTTTGTATCGTCCGTTAAGTTCACGTCTTTTAGTTTTCGTATGAAGGTTCCAGGTTAACCGTTTGTCGAATATAAGTCCAAGGTAACGTACGCTATTTTTTTGTGGAATAATACTGCCGTTTAGGGAATTTGTTCTCGGCAGAGTGTGAAAGTTACATGAGCAGATTTTTGCTCATTTACCTTCACTCTCCACCTTTTGAACCAAGTTTCTAAGGAGTGGATATGGTTCTGTAGGATACTAATGGCTGTGGAAGGATCTTTGTGATGTGTCAGGATGCCTGTATCATCAGCATATGTTGCGGTTAGGATGTTGTTGTGGCAAGGAATATCATGGGTATAAATGTTATATAGGATAGTACCTAGGTTACTTCCTTGAGGGACACCGGCGGAAATTGGATAAATGTCAGAGTACTCCATATTTTCAGCTACCTGAAAACATCGGTCTGAAAGTTAAGATTTAAGGATGTGGAAATAACTCGAGGGTAGGACTTACTGCAACTTCCAAAGCAATCCAGGGTGCCATACACGGTCGAAAGCATGCGAAATGTCAAGAAACACTCCTGGGCAGTATTCCTTTCGCTCTAGCGAACACGCTATGTAGTCGACTACGCGATGACACTGCTGGATAGTGGAATGCTCAGGTCGAAATCCAAACTGATGCTGAGGAATGACACCCTCGGTTTCAAAAATGGGATAAAGGCGTTTTAGGATTAATTTTTCTAGGATTTTTGATAACATGGGAAGGAGACTTTTAGGTCTATATGAGGTAGGAAGATTTTTGGCCTTATTGGGTTTTGGGATCATCTTAATTATGGAAAACTTCCACAGGGAAGGAAAAAATGATGTGCGGAGGATACTATTATAAATATAGGTTATAAGGGCAAGGGTTTTTTTGGAAATTTGTTTCAGGATTTCTGAAGTTATTAGGTTTTTTATTGGAAAGTTGTTCTTTTGTGAATTTAACTTCGGAAGGAGTGAAAAACTTAGGAGGTGGACTTATGGGCAAGTGAGTTGATATTTGTCGGAATATTTGTTCGTTATGCAGAATGTCTTGGACATCTTCGTGAGACTTAAAGATGTTTTCTAAGTATTTGCTGAAGATGTCGGCTTTCTGTTTATCTGCTTTTGTCCAGGTTCCGTCGGTATTCCGGGGCGGGTGTGTAGCTGTTTTGTATTTGAGAATTCGTCGGGTAGCTGTCCAGAGTGACTTATTAGTTGTCAGTGATTCTGTGTATTCAGTAAATCGTTCGTTGTTATAATTAATTATTTCTTGTTTCAGTTCTCGTTGTAGTTGGTTCAGTTTTTTCTTCTCATTTGGCACTCTTGAACGTTGCCACTGGGCCCTGACTCGACGTTTCTCGCTTATCAAGCTGCGAATTTTTTGCGGAAGATTATAGTCATGTTCTCGTATGGTTGGTTTGCTATGAGTTATGTGGGCGTTAGTGATTGAGTTCTGTATGCAAACAGTCAAGTCGTTTACGGCATCGTCTATTTCTTGTACGTTTTTTAGGCTTTGTTGTAAATGAATCTGTTGGTCTAAGTTCTGTCTGAAAATGTTTTTTGGCTTGTACCGACAGTATGATTTGGTGTGGCCGTACTGTTGACATCTGTGGCATTGAACTATGTCCTTAGTGGGATAAGGCTCCTCCACTTTGATTCTTGTATAAACAAGCGTTTCCAGATCAAAAATGGTTTTGTTGTTAGCCGCTTGTCTTAATGAGATGAAAAACAGAGAAAGCGCTGCGTTCCTCTGCTTAACATTTGAGATGCTAGTTACCTCGTGACCCAGCATCTCCAGTTCTTTTCTTATTTCCTCTACGGGAGTGGTATGGTGCAGATTCCGGACTACCACTTTAAAAGGTTTTTCATCCTTCGCCTGGTACGTGTGGAAGTCCGCCTTAATTTCGTCCAATTATTGGACGATACTTCGGTAGGCCCAAAAACATTTTAAGATTAAAAAAACAACATTCGATAAGTCCATTTCTATTGGAAAATTCATCGAAAATTTCGATATTCGAATGCAAGCCTGCAAACTGAGCGGTGGTGGTCATATGAATGGCATATTGTTTTTTACACTTAATTACTGTTGATTGAACTTTTATTATTAATAAAAATTTCTTAAGTTTACGTATAATATGTATGATTTATTTTAGTTAAAGAAGATTTATTTTAATATTTAAATGAATACAAATCTTGACCATGAAATATGATATAAAAATGTAAAAAAAAACATAAAATATATATTCGAATAAAAATGTCTGACGTCTTTAATGATGAAGTTGATTTTTTTTTTACAATAACAAATCTAAATATTGTTTGAATTTCAAATTCAAACAAATATTTTTTCAACACAAACTTAGCTGATATGGGATAAATATTTAAGATATCAACAATATCTGACAGTGCAATAAAATATTTTTTTCTATCACAAAAATGGAATAAAATTTTGTGCATAATGCATAATAGGCTCCGCATGTACATTAACCTAAGGTCAGATTGGAAAAACGAAAATATTTGTGTCACTTGGTCAGATTTACAATTAGAAAATTTTTAATCCAAAATTTTAAATGTAAGCAAATCCACATGTAGAATAAGAATATTTGTTCAGTGAATGAAAGGCTCGACAAGTATATTTCTCTTCAATTTGAGACTAGCTCAGATTGTCAATATGATAATTTTTTTTGCAACTGGTTCAGATTTTTAATTTGGAAATAATTGTTTTTGGTATTTAAATTCAAAAGGAAAAGAAGAAAATGTTTTTGGTATTTAATTAGGCTCAGCACATACTTTAACCTTTAATTGGCGAATAGGTCAGAATAATGTAACAAAAATTTTTTGCGACTGGATCAGATCACCAATGAGAAAATTGTGAATTCGAAAATTCAAATGTAAACAAACCCACATTGAGAACACAAAATTTTCCATTATAAAATATGCTCGATTTATCTTTCAATTAACTAATAACTCAGTATTACGAGTAACAAGTATAAATTTAGTACCAGTTAAACTATATTTGTGTTTCCATATGAATGGCTTCATTACTAGAAAATACTAGTAAATATCGAATAGGCCTCTTCTGTTACTTACCATTTTAAAATCTTACGCATAAAATATTATTTTTCCAATTATATTCTAATAAAATATATCTAACTGATATGATACGAGGGCCGTTCAATAAGTTCTTAGAAAAAGATGGAAAAAAACTGTTTTTCCAAAATTTTTATCCCGTCCAAAAAATAGGATTTCGGAAGTTCTGCAAAATACTCATCCGTTTGGGCAATGACGTCCTCGTTGGAAGTGAACCGTCGTCCGCCAAGCCATTTCTTCAGATTGGGGAAAAGAAAATAGTCACTCGGGGCCAAATTTGGTGAATAAGCGGGATGCTGCAACAATTCCATTCTCAATTCCACAATTTTGGCCATGGAAACAGCGCAGGTGTGCACACGCGCATTGTCCTGATGCAAGAGGATTTTTTTCTTCTTCAGATGGGGGCGTTTCTCTTTGATTTCCTCGCTCAACCGTTGCAATAACGACGCGTAATACGCTCCTTTTATTGTTTTTCCTTTTTCCAAGTAGTCGATAAAAATGATGCCCTGCGAATCCCAAAAGACCGTGGCCATCACCTTGCCGGCCGGTGGCACAGTTTTTGCGTTCTTCCGAGCCCGTTCACCCTTGAAAATCCACTGTGATGACTGTCTCTTCGTTTCTGGAGTGTAGTAGTGTATCCAGGTTTCGTTCACAGTGACATATCGACAAAGGAATTTGGTAGGATTCCGATGAAAGAGTGCCAACATAGCCTCAGAGTCCACTACACGATTGCGCTTATTCTCCTCTGAGAGCAAACGCGGCACCCATCTTGCCGAAATTTTTTTCACAGACAATTTTTCATGCAAAAATGAAGCGACTATACCTTGTGATATGCCCGTGGCCTCAACTAATTCGCGCACTTTAATTCGCCGATCGTTCAAAATCAGATCGTGGATTTTGTCGATGATTTCAGGAGTTGACACCCCAACTGGGCGTCCTGAACGATGTTCATCTTTTGTGGATGAACGGCCACGTTTAAATTCATTCTCCCAATTGTAAAACGTCGCAAACACAGGTGCAGATGTGCCATGAACTGCATCCAACTCGGCTTTGATTTCTTTCGGGCTTAAGCCTTTCAAATGGAGATGTTTGATGAGAGCCCTAAACTCGCTTTTTTCCATTGTTATGCACAAATAAATGTCGTTAACTTTAATCGACGATAGAAATTGACCTACGCTATGGATCGAGCTGAAATTTTTACTGATGTCCTGTCGATATTGCTGCTTACAAAAAAAAATCTTTATTGATACTACGAGCGCAATTTCTCGGATTTTCTGAGGACTTATTGAACGATCCTCGTAGACTCGAAGTTCTGATTTTTACTGCTACAAAAATTGCAAGTACAATAGTTACCAGGGATAGTAATACTATTCATTGAAATAATAAATAATATCCTTCGACAAATTAGAATGGTTTGCATTAGTTCCCAGATAGACACATAAATATATTGTTAGTCATATAGTATGAAACCGAGTGCATACTGTCAGTAAGTATTTATAAGAATTTAGTAATAAAAATTTGCTTTCCTTGTACTATTTTTAAAATTCTTATAAAACTATATTTTACAAGTAGCTGCAAGAGAAATATATGTTAAATCATAAAATAAATCTAAGAATAAGAGAGATGATAACAGAAAGAAAGTAGCAAGAAAATCCAATTTGGAATTATCGCCAACAAATCTTGGAAAATTGAAAATTGTTGGACAAAAAGACGACAAACAATTCGAGAAATTTTAACGCGATGTCCATTTACTAAAAAGGAATGAAATTAAACTGTGGCGACAAGTTTTTATCATGTCAACCATGAACAAGTATCGTGTAATAAATTAAGAATTCACTGAACTAGTTTAATCGACTTGGAAATCAGTTGTTAATCTTGAGATGGAGTTCTTCACTGAATTAGCATAGAACTAATCGCATTTTCAAATAAAACAGAACTTGTAGTTTTGGTATACTCGTATACGCAATTGTACTCGTAAAACATGACATTTTCAGATATCCAATTTGCACGTACTCATAAGTCTCTATAAACGCATAGAATTTGTATCGTTTTGGAAGAAATTATCAAAATTCATCCAATGAAATTTGATAAAGATCCTTAAATGAATTGAATACTGTTTCTTATTAATTCTTCGTGCATCGAATGCAAATCGTATAGGCTAACAATACTGAGAAATTCATGTCCAGTAATGACCTCCTCCCGTTTCGGAAATAAAACACAAGACTACTCTAAAATAATAAATTTAGAAGTGGTTTTTGCAACAATACCATCGTCACTACTTTATTATGGAGTAACCATTATAAAAAAGTGGGTGAGAACCTCTATTGCTATTCGTACAGCATTCCATTCATACTCTAAATTTTGGATGATATAAGAAGTTAAGAGCAAATATGTGGAAATATACAGGCAGGCAGCAGGCAAAACTCTTTCACATAAAATGTCCTTTTAGAAATACTCCATATAAATACGCAATGAAGGGCTGGCTACGTTGGATGAGTCTGTAGACGTACTTATGCGCGCGTATGTATGCATATATGTATATACATATGTGAGAATATAATAAAGGATTCAACAATAAAGGATTCGAGTTGAAGTAACTTCTCTACGCGTATTAATTGAATTTGCATGTCACAAATAAAGTGAAGGAAGTTTTCATAAAATAAGATTAATGGCATCACTAATGTAATTATTCGTACTTCGCACATATATGATGTCAATGTTCCCATTTCATTCATGATATAATTTTTGCACAATCTCATTGGATATTATGGATTTGCAAACTTCTGAATTTCTGCATTCTATTAGGTACAATTTGATATTTATAATTATTTTCCACATAATTTTCAACATGTTTAATATGTTTTTTTTTTATTGTAAAATAGTCGATATATGAATATGCTTGAAAACAAAGTATAGAGATTTTTATATCAAATCCATTTGGAATTGTTGGAAAAAAGGATAATTGAACTTTTAATACTTTTAGATTTAATGACTTCTCATTTATTCGGTTTGACTTTATTTAATAAATGACGTATTTATTTTATGCAGAAAAAGTGAACAACACTCGATGTACTCGCATAGCTTTGAATTTTTGAATTTTTCATTTTTCAACTCACGAAAAAAATGCTTCAAATCTTTTATTTTTTTTTATTAATTTCGTAGACATCTATAACTACCAAGTTTGTAGTTACAAGCAGATCTAGATAGAATTGTTGGTTAAGGCGAGGAGGCTTATGCGGAGTAAACATTCACCGAAGTTTCTCCTGCTCGTATGTACAAATGTGAATATACTCGTAGATTAGGTATAAGTATTGTTTTTTAAAGGGTGTTTATCATGGGGGATTTCTTAGGAAGGAAGTAAACAAAATAGCTCTCAAACAAGAAAATAAGTATAAAGAGAAATGCAAGAACACAGTCATATCACGAACAAATGGGACTTCGAGATTACAACGAATAACATTGTGAACATAAAAGGGGGCATCGGCAATTTAAGAATTATTTTTCACATGAGTTCTAGTCTGTAAGTCCAAATAGATTTGAATAACATGTTGTAAAATAGTATTTTTTAGTCTAGTGTACGTTTATAACATTTGTCTAAAAATTTAAACAATTGGCAGAATCGTCTGTTTAGTTCTAGTCTTTTAAGTCTTGTTTCTAAATTCTATGTCAATCGTTTACCTAAATACAATCCTATGTTAGGAACCGTACTTCAGTTTCTTGTTACGAAAACTTTTGAAGCCCATTTGAAGTATTTGCTATATAGAAGTCAGATCATATGATCTGATTATGTAATAGAAAAATACGTTAGGATAGATAGAGAAACTTGGAAAAAAGCTTGACTTACATACACGTATATCGAAAAATACAGCAGGAAATAAATTTTTGATAAAAGTTTAATTAAGATTATGGTATATGTTTGTTAAATCGCGTTACACGATTTCTTATGAAGTTAGATGTTCTTCCAAATAAAAGTTAAATAGAACCTCGAATATAATAAAAATAATGCCACTAATTACAATAGTTTCATAGTAAAGGAAGACAAAATTTGAAAAATTGTACTTGATTCGAAAAAAAATACTATAAAAACATTGAAATGCAAAACAGTCTGATTAATAATATAGTAAATATTTGTAATCATATTTGTTGATTAATATAATTTTCTTACAATTTTTAGCAATCAATGTTAAGATAACTTCATTTGTGACAATTCAGGATGTTTAAGCTATGGGTTGCTGTGCCCTATAGGTGACGCTGAATGGCCTGAGTTGTAGTGGAACAAATGTTTCTAAAAATAACTAAATACAAAAAATTCGTTAGTCTAATGGATGTATTGGGAATTTTCACAAATGATTAGCAAGTTTGAGTTTTGATAAAGAATTTGGCTGGACGACACTTGCTTACCGCCACTTTGACATTGTCTGTTTATTGTTTCTTTGTATGTAAGATTTCTGGGATAAAAGCCAGAGGTCATCATATAGTGCCACGATCATAAGACATTTGGCGACGTCATGTTCCGTGCAGGTTGACGTTGACAGTTTTCCTTAAAAAACTGGCCGATATTTAGTTAAAAGGAATATTCAGATACGGTTAAATTTTGTAGATCATGCTTAAAACGTCAAGTAAATAAGGCAGAGAGTTTGGAATATAAATGGTTTCATTTAGGACATTTAGGATTCTAGGTTAAGTGACATTCAGTTAAATTATGAGAAATGGTAAGTTGAACAGCACCAGAATGGTGGCATGAAGGTTAAGGTTGGCTACCGAAAAGGACAATTTGAGCTGTGCAGTATAACAAATTCGAATACTGGAAAGCTTACCTGCCTAGCATTTTAGAATGGTTATTGAGTGGACTAGTTTCCTAATGTGTAGAAAAAGATTTTTTACTGTTGTTCTAGTCTATTTGCCTATGAATGGCTAGTGATATAAAATGCTTTTAGGTCCGCGCCGAGGATATCAGTCCGCGCCGAGGATATCTGCATTACCAAAAACCCAATGCAATTTAACATTTCGGTATGAAATGCGTTTTAGAGCCGGATCAACTAAACGGCCATAAATGGTTTTTAAGGCTACAAAACTGCCGATATAAATTATGATGTTGTAGTAAGGAGACTGACTGCAATCTTAATGACTGTATTTATTGCTCACAGTTATCCATGGAAAGAAGAACTTCTAATTGGTAAGATTCCACTCTTTATTGTAACGATGATGAGATTTTATAAATGAAACGGATAAATCTTGCCTTATTAAGTTGACGTATTGTATATTAAATTGAAATAAATGCATCCATCTTTTTTTTATTACTTATTTCTGCTAACTTTAATAATATAAAATAAATAAAACAGTAAATTTTAATTTTTTTCAATGTTATTGTACTTCAAAAAGCTGCTAATTTTTAATAAATATCAAAATTTGGCAGTTTTCCTGAATTTCTTCTTAATCCGTTTTATATCAACATAATTTTTTCCCATCATATACCCAAAATTTATTTTAACTTCATAAATATTAAGATCTTCAAAAATAAATTAATTTAAAAAAAAAAAAAATATATTTCATTTCTTACAATATAATATTGTTAAAAAAGAATCCTCTAAAAGTCTTTTCTTATTATATTAAAAGTTTTAGTAAAATAAGTTGACATTCGATAAAATAGTGAAAAATAGAAAAGCTCAGCTGTGTCTTTCGTTTTATAATTCGAAAAGTTTCTTTTTTCTGATTCGTCAGAGTATAAAATTCAATAATACAACATTGCTTGTCTAGTGAATATTATAAAAATTTGATAGTTTGTAATACCCATTAAACATTTGTTTGACAAGACAAATATGAGCAAAAAATTTAAAAAATTCTATGTACCCTCTTCATTTAAACTATTTTGCTAGTATTTCTTATTGCTAAATATTTCCATATCTAAGCAATAAAATAGAAAATGTTAAGAAAAAAATATATGAAAAAGAGTCTATCGCAACTTGGAGCACATCCAAAATTTTTAAATTTACGAATATTAAAGGCCAATGAAGTTGCAAATGAAATTGATTTTCTTCGAAAAGTGTACAAATTTCCATGGAAAATTTCACAATTCACTGCTATTCATAGCAATCTATTGAATTTATGAAAATGAATTGAAAAAGAGAATTCTTTCTATTCTTAAAGGTTTATTGTTAATTTATGAATATTTATTTATAAATATTTATTGTAAGCACATATTATGCTATGCGAAATGGGAAAATGCACAACTTGACTTCATGAACTTTAATGGCAATTTATGAGTAACTTGAGTAGAAAAGTAATCCTTTCAAAACTAACAGATTAGTTATGATATAATCGATCAAGTATAAGAACTGATTCACTTTTTCATCGAAGATTCGCGTAACAATTGCAGTTCGGAACAAACAATTTCTTTGACAGTCCCACATGGAATATTTATTGCCAATTGCAGTTCTGTGTATGTTAAATGAAAGAAGTAATTTTTCATAGAAAATTTTTCGCTTAGTCTATGACGTCCTCTAATATAGCGGGTATACTGTTTAAGTGTTATAAATGCAGAAGCTTATGTTCTCAACAATCTTCCATTTAATGCTGTTTATAACATATTCCTTCGAAAGATTCTAATAGAGAATATATTTTTTCTATTCTTGACTGCTTGTCAGTAGCTAAGATAAAGTACCTTCCTGACTACTTTTCATTTTATTATTGCAGTTTTTGATTTCAATAAATACGAGTACTTGCATATATAAAATATTTATTATTTGACGTTTTATAAAGATGCAAATACTATGTAATTGCATGGACATATGAGGAAAATATTTCAATAAAATATAACATGTACAGATACTCCAATACATTATACTGAACTTAATTTTATTAATTTATAAATTTACAATTTCATTACTTCATACCAACTTTTTATGTAAAGTATGATTTTGCTTATGAATTAATAAATAATTTTTATTTTCAATTATTTTCTGCCACTTATCTTAGTATTAAAATTAAGTTCGATCATTTTTAGTGAACAACTATTCCACTTTATTATTCAATATCTGTAGTTAGAACCGAGTCCAGAACATGAGGCAATCACTGCATTCGATGGAACAACAGCGTTCAGAAGGATGTAAAGGACATACTGGAATTATCGAACTACTAAATATTCAGATATTTGGCATTCTTTGCTTGGGCCAGCCTAGTCCGAACACTCGCTTGTTAGCTCACCTTATGATAAACATGTTTAAAAAAATGGGACCTCATCATCGATTCTACTATTATGCTTCTATTACACATTAAGATATAAGATGAAATACTTATATTTAGCTGAACAAATCGGATCATTCTGGGATACGTATTTTATTGTTTAGATTATATCATAATTTCCAAAAATCAGTAATTTTTCATCCGAAACCGTTCATCCGAAACCGTTCTTACATAAAACTAAGAAAAAAGTTTCTCTATGTGTAAATATAAAATTCGGTTATTTGATGGCTAAGAATATTTTCGAAATATTTTATTTTTTGTAATTCCAAACAAAGTTTCGCCATCATAGTCGACCTTGTCGTTTTCCTAGATCAGTCAATGACAGTTCAAATAAAATAAATATCCTAAGTAAATTTTTATTATTTGGAATATTGACTTTTAAGATTTGAAGTCCTTATTTATATAAAAAAAAAACAATATTTAAAAAGCTTAATTACATTTTAAACTGAACATATTAAATCTAAGATTTCTTCGGATTATATACTTATTTTAACACCTATAATCTATTTAAGTTTAATGTAAACAGTTAAAATAAATTAAATGTTCTGCCTTTTAATTTATTTTCAAGAATAAAGTTCATACAGAGTTCAGCTAAAATAGATTGTATTTAATCAGATAAACTTACTATACAAACAGATGATTGATTATAAGTAATGAAAAATTATCTGTTGAAAAGCTTAATAAGTCAACACAAAAGCAAAATTTTATTAATATTATAAGAAATTATTATATATGGTATGGAGTTGAAAGGTTAAATTTAAAAAAATTATAAATTAAATTTGGAAAAAATTTTGTCAAAACATAAAAAAGTTCAATTGACTAGTAAAAATTTATGAATTAAGTTTCTGGGTATATAATTATAATTTCACGAATCCAGTCTTGTTGTTACAAATAATTGCATATGCTCCTCGCCTCATATACAAATATTTCTATATGGTGATTGAGGAATTTGTATTTACATAGGAAGTAACATCTTGGATAACATCTCCGAATTTATAGTTTCAAAAGTCAGAAAATGTTCATTCCGGGAAGCCGCATAAATAAAACAGTCGATGAATTTCATTTATTTCCATATACTCGTAATACCATTCGAAATAATTATTATTTAAGTCATTATACTATTTTGTTTATGTGTGTACGCATACAATTATATCTTAAAAGTTAAGTTAAAAGTTGGAATATTTATATAGTGTAGCCAAGAGATCAAAACAATATTTGAAAACATAGTACATATGTTAGTACCAAAATTGACCATAAACTTTTCAAATGATTCAATTTTTTTATTTAATTTGTAAAATCTAATAACTACTAAATAATTATAATAGTTAACTTAATTTAGTTTTGATATTACTATAATTAATCTCGGTAGTTAGAAAAAATAAATGAAAAGTTATCATAGCTCTATTAAATGATTACATTGTACAGACATTAAAACAAAAATAATCTTTTGCAAAATTTATAGAGAATGTTTTCTTGATATTAATTATTATATAATATTCCACAAAAATATGTGATATTATGAATTTTTTGTATAGGAGCATATGTATATATTAGGTCCCTAGGACTAGAGCCTTGGGCCATTATGCAGCGGTCATTTGTCGAATTTTAATTGTGTGGGTTAGATGAATTTGGTTGTTTATTAGTTGGATAGACCAGTTAGTGGTAATTATATTTTGTAGAATATGTAAGGTTTTTCTAAAAAATTAAAAATAAGACTTGGAAAGAGTATTGAGAGATCTAAAGGCTCCACAATAGAGAGTATGTCATAAGAATAGACATTTTTCAAATATAATATTTAAGGAAAATGGGCAATTATGAGTTGATGAAGGGCAATTGGGAATAAGAATTCGAGTAAACTGGCTGGTCAATGTTACGAAAGAAGCCCTTCGCCATTTAGTTTTTTTTATTTTTTTTATACTTAAAGTAGAGCATTTATTATTTCCATATTACTTGAACATATTTACATGGTATTTAAAACGTAGAGCTAAAACATGCTCTGTACATCTTTTGCTTATATATTAAATTAGTATTTAATGACTAAGTACATGAATTGTTTACAACTATGGCTTAAAAATTATATGTGCTTGCTCAAACACTATATTCTATATATTTAATTGCTTACAGACTAACCTTAATTCTAGACTTAAAAAAAAATTAGGGGAAGGAATATTCAGGGAGAGTGGATTAGGAGTTTGGGATTTTTGGGAATTGTGTGTTGCTTCCGCTAACCACGATGGAAATGGGGAGTTAAGGAATTATAAAACTGAACGTTAATAATATCACTATCTTTAGCAAAATCAGATATAATGACCGGTGAGGCATAGATGTAATCATTGTGTAAGTATCTGTGTTGGGTGGCTTGGGATTTAATCCTTTCTATTGACTCTTGAATGAGTAGATTGGTATGGTATATTAAATGCTGGAGAAAGTTTTTGGTTAGACCAACCATGTATGAAATAAAAGGAGTAAGATTACTTTTCTGATATATATAGGAGTTGGAGTAATGCTTACCGTCTATTTTACGATATTTTGAAAGGCATTTCCTAATGATTGACCTTTCGAATACATGGACTTTATTGGCATACGTTTTCGAGAAACTAAAATAGATCGGAAATGTATAGCCAATAATTGGCCGAATAAGTTGTTTATAGAATAGTAACTTTGTATTTATACTAAGCCCCTTCCGACGTCTAAGTAGGAATAAAAAGGTATGAATAGCCCTTTTGGCTTTCTTCAAAGTTAACTCAACATGTGGGTTAAATTTGAACATTGAGTTAAAGTTGATGCCTAAATATTTTAGTTCATTTGAGACTGGGATAGCTGTGTTTTTAATCAGAATACGCAGCTTTTTGCACTTTGTAGCAATTTTCCTCGGTCCGCGAGTGCTGGGATTACGGAAACAGATTAAATTCGACTTATTAAGATTGACTGATAAGTTCCAGTCATCATAATAATTTATAATTTTAAAAAGTAGCTCTTGCGTTCTCTTTAGGGCTAATTTTAGTGATTTGATTTTGGCATAAACAAGAGTGTCGCCTGCATATAGTATCATTTGTGCTTTTGCGGCTGTTAATATATCTGCAGTGTATATTGAATACAGCAGGGGACCTAATACCGAGCCTTGTGGAACTCCTTTACCTATTAAGAAGAATTTGGAAGTCGTGTTCTGATACCTAACACAGGATGATCTATCCTGAAAAAATGAGTGCAGCAGCAGCGTAATATGTGGAGGAAAATCAAGTTTGCATAGCTTGTGCACTAGTCCCTTATGCCAAACTGAGTCAAAGGCTTTGGTAATATCTACGGAACAAGCAACTGTTGACTCTTAATGGTTTAACCCAGTTGTGATCTCACTATGTAGTAGAAAAAGCGCATCCAAAGTTGAGTGCCCTTTCCGAAATCCGAATTGAAAGTCGGGAATGATTTTATTTTCATTACAAAATTCATTTACCTTTTCGTAAGAGAATTTTTCTAACATTTTTCCCAAACAGGGAAGAAGAGATATAGGTCGATGTTGTTGGATGGCTGCTCTACCTTGAGTTTTTGGAATATTAAAGATAATACCTATTTTCCAGGCTTTAGGGAAGTAGCAATTGTTAATACAGTGATTAAATATTGCAACTAAGGGACGCAGACTCTTTTTCGGAAGCTTTCTCAGCATAAAGTTCGATATATTATCGATTCCGGCAGACTTTTTATTATTTAAGGATTTTAAAACCGAGTAGAGTGTGTTTTCGGATATAAACACGTCTAGAAGGCTGGGATTACTTGCACTGTTATCAGTGCTGAATGTAGTAACATGAGTTGGGGCGTTTGATAAAAAACTATTGACCTGATTATTTACGTGAGTTCGTTGAGGTGAGTTTGAACTAAAGTTGCAAAGATCTTTATAAAACGAGGCAAAGTTTTTAGAAATATTAATTGGACCCCCTTTTATTTCGCGGTCGTTATTATCGGTGACTGTTACTTTATTTAGAGACTTTCGGCCGGTGATTGTGTTAAGCTGCTTGAAAGCATCAGGACCTGGACGTACTTTTGAAAGTCGTTCAGAAAATTGTTCATTAAAGTGTTTGTTAACTTTATTGCGTATCATAGTTGGTATGCAGTTAACCTGTGCCTCAAAGAGACGATAATCTGAGGATGTAGTTATCCAACGATTTTTCAACGTTTTATTTCCCTTATCCAACGATTTTTCAACCAATACATTTTCTTAATGTCCTCAGGGAGAGATCAAATCGATGGCTATTATTAGACAGTTGCCTTGAATGTCTATGAAATACCTCCGAGACAATCTGACTAAAGGTTTCTATATGGAAATCAATTTCTTGATTGGTTATGTTCTTGAAGCAAGGAATATTCATTCCGTTAGGTATGGCCATATCTACATCTTGCCTAAATTCTTTCCAGTTCGTATTCTTATACGACGTGAAAGATTTTAACTCAGTATTCTCAAAGTTGAATTGAGTTTGAATTTTAATAAGAACCGGATAATGGTCTGAATGAAACTCGAGAGTTGAACAAGTAATGTTCGAAGAGTAAGGATTAATTAAACCGCTTGAAACGAAAAACAGATCAACTACAGATAAGCTACTAGGTCTGGTAGGACCAGGAGGTGCAATTATCTGTAATGTGGAGATGCTAGTTAGCAAATTTTTAATAGAAATGCCGGAAGAGTTACGGATAGAATCTCCCCATGAGGTGTGTCTGGCGTTAAAATCTCCTCCCATGATTACCTCATATACCTTGCTCATGAGATCTTGTAAGAACTCGAAGAGGTCTTTAATTTCGACGGGTGAGCACTTGCAGGCAATATAACATGAAACTAATGCTATATTTTTAATACCCGAATTGCTTACGTGACATCGCGTAAGAACACAAGTGGTGCAGATATTATTTGACCTGAAGTTAACCAAGTTACTATATTGGATATTTTCTGAGAAGATAATGCCAGTTCCCTGATTAGAGTCATTGCGAATGCAATGAAATCGTGGAAGTGAAAGCTTGTGCTTCAAATTCAGGTGAGTTTCATTGATGAAATAGAAGTCGGCAGGCTGATTCTGAATGAACTGATAAAGTTCGACTCTCTTGGAGAACCAACGATAGACCGCACGTTAAGTGCTATGATATTTAGAGAGCGCGTCATAATGGAATATGGTAGGAAGGGTTTATAACTATCATGGGTAGATTGGATTTTAAATTATTCTTACTTGAAAATAATAATATGAAGTGTTGTCTTTTTGCTGGGTTGTGTTGCTCCTTTCGAGTCCTAGCCGGGTTGTGTTGCTCCTTTCTAATCCACAAAAGGTAGTTTCCGTCGTTAGGCTGCTGTTCTAGGTTGCTCAAATAGTGACGTTTTTCCTGATGATGGTTGTCCATCGCTGCATTACATATCTTCCTCAATATAAACCGCATCATTTGCATACTTTCCCAAGGAAATGCAAGTATGCAACCTGTCGATCTGCAAAAGAGGAAAGTGTTTTATATGATTTCATAAATTGACTTACCTCGGTGATTAGACTAGGCATGTCTACACTAAATAGTGTTGACGCCTCCGAAAAGAATTCTTCCATGGGCGATGGCCGAGTTGATTCTTCAATTCTGGTATCTGCCCTTTCTGTCAATATAGTGTTCGAGACTGGTGCTCCTCGCAGAACGCTTGCGAAGGATACACCACTCCTGACAGTATTATTAACTGCCTGATGAACAAAGTTCAGTCTCTCCTTCCGCTCTTGAACTCTGGATTGTCGCCTGAGTTCCTTTGCCGCAATCAATTCCTTGTAGAAGGAACAACCTCTGTGGTTCGCTGGATGGCCATGTTGTCCACAGTTGGCGCAGAAGGGATCACCAGACTTGTCCATGTCTCGTGGGCAAGCCTTGGGCATGTGATTTTGCCCACATTTCACGCAGACAAATTTATAAAAACAATTTGCTGCTGCATGCCCAAACTGTTGACATCTGTGGCATTGAAGTGGGCCACTTATCCTTAGTTTTTCCCATCTTATTGACTGATGGAGAATTTTTGTCACATGCGTGACACTGGATGGCTGGTTTGCTGGAGCCAACTGTACTAGGAATATGTCAGATTGGACATTATTTTCCTTTGAGAATTTAGTTTTGAAATTCTCCACTTTATTGATTATAGCCGCCTCCACTTGGTTGGCTAGGTCGGCTTCTATATCCGACGCTTCACAGGAGTTGTGGAGACCTCTTTCTATCAGGGAAATCTTCTTTTCCTCTTTTGTGGTGTAGGTATGTCCAGGTATACCCTTTGCCTTAATGAAGTCGAGGATGATTCTTCGATCTTCCAATGTTTCCGGCTTAATAATTGATTTTCCGTTGTTATTGGTTATTTTATAACCAGGTGTCCTTTCTAGCTTCTTCATCTCTTTGATGAAGGCGTTAATATTCAAACCTCGACACGTGATCGGAGGTATATGAATTTTCTCCACTACAGATGGAGCCAAGGTGTTTGATTTTGTATTCCTGCACGTAGCGGACTGTAGTTTTGGCAAAGATTCTTCGAGCAGACTAAACCGATTTTGTCTCGCTGTAGGTATAGAACCCGCAGCTATCGGTGCCTTTACCTTTTTAGCCTTCTTTGGTGGCTTAATTGGCTCTACAATGAACTTGTTAGCATCTGTCAGAGAAGCGTCATTTTTTACCGTGTTCTTCCTTTTCTTTGCAGTAGGGAAGCTCACGTCTCCAATTTCCTTTTGAAGGTTGAAGTGAACTCCAACCTGCTTTAGAAATGCCGTAATGTCCATTCCTAGCTTTTTTTTGCACGCCGAACATTTTGACATATCCGTCCGGGACTATCATATCGTCTTCCGGTATTTCCATCCTTCGAAGAGATATCTTCGAACGATGGTAAAAGATTTTATCACTTTTTGATGAATTTTTTTTTTTTTTTTATTATTTTTATGTCACTAGTTTAGCAAAATTCACTACAAGTAATTTAAGCAAAAGTCAATATTGTTATTGAAAATTATTTAACACTCAGATTATATGTTCTATTACTTCCACAACACAACAGAGAATCAACATGTAACCTGTCTGACTAACATGTGTCAACTCTCTCACTTCGCCATTTAGTTAGCATATAAAGCAGGTTAGAAACTGTTGCGAAGACCGGACAACGAAAAGTTTCACCCGCCAGTTGTTCAGGTTATATTAGTTGATCTGATGATGTTAAAATAAAATCCTTTTTTTTAAATATGAGATCACTCAATGGACGACCCACACATTCTAAGGCGAACAAATTTTCGGTTAAATGGTAGTGAAAATTGCCACATCTATCTGTATTTGATTGCCGACAGCTTGTCATAAAATAGAACTGTCCTAAAAAGGAAGATTTCACTACAAAATTCACGAATATGGCGGCCATCTAAGTCAATGCCTACCAAAAACTTGATCTTATTATTAACGGCCACATTTGTAAAACAATTTTAAGTGATCTTTGAGTACATCCATCTGCTTTGGAAAAATTTTCCTGTAGAAGGACTGATAAGTATATACTTTATGCACTCATTCATGATTTCCAGTCAGGATTATAGATATTATTAATCCTTTATCATTATAGTTTTATTATTTATTTATTGCTTTTGATTATTTTCTCTTATCCTCTACTAACTTTTACAACATTTTTTTCAAGGACATCGGTACATATTGTAATATTTTATTTCAGTATTAGGTTTAAAGATTTGATCATCTAAACAGCTTTTATTGAACGAAAAAAAATTAATTTTGCAAATTAACATAAATTACATAATTTTAAAATTTTTTATCTTTGATAAAATTAAAAGTACATATAGTCTTCAATTATAAATTATCACCCATATTAGAAGTATTATACCTTCTTTTTGTTAAGTTTATTTCTCTTTATAGTCCAGTTGATAGGCTGCATTATCTTGATAGGTTATAAATAAATATAATATCAACTGAATTTGATATTATATTATTAATTATTAAATAATAATTCTATATATTTATGCACATGAAAGCAGACCAATATATTAGTTTACATAAATTAAATACACAAAATTATTAAAATATTTCTATTTGATTTAGTTCGCTTATAAGCTTTAAAGTACTTTAATTTAAAAATTTGTACAAAAAATAATTGGAAAAGATTGCTATAAAAGTTTTTTTCAGGCAAAATGTAATTTTTTAAATTTAACTTATTAAAGTAATACAATACGTATGGGATAGCTATGGATATTTACAAATTGAAAAAAAAAAACAAAATTATAATTGACATAAAATATTTAACTCAAGTATAAATATATTTCTATATAAGTAGAACCAGTACTAAATACATCAGTCTATGCAATTGATGCTATACGTATAAAAAATGAATGCGACGATCTCGTTTTGACAATTTTAGCTTTAATGTCAATAAGTTTTCTTTGATTAATATTATTAGAAGTTAATTGTTTAAAATGATGTATCAATTTTCAGTATCAAAAATTATTTGAAGATTTAGGAAATAATTATCACTGAATGGTTAATTGATTAAAAATTAAGACAACGCCCGCTAATTTACTTGCGGGATTCGAAATTGAGAAAAAACAATTCCCTGTGATTAAGTAGATTCGGCACGTTCATTCACTTTCAATTTGAGTTTAGGTTAGATCACCAAAACGACGATTTTTCCTTTGCAACTGGATCAAAGTTTTAATCAGAAAATTGTCACTTCAAAATTTAAAATGCAATTTAACATAAATAAAAAAAATATTCTCTAGGTAATCTAGTGAGCACACTACTCAGCATTTGGTGGATAATGTTTACTCAAAAATCTTAATTTAATGTCCATAATATAATAAAATATAGGATGTCCTTATCATTTTATGTCTTACTAAGATCTGAATTCTTGACCTTATTTTAATTTTCTAAAGATTATTAATATGAAAAGTGCATAATTTCGTGTATACAAATAAATATTAATTTTGTACAGATAATTTTTTTTTATTTTTAAGAGTAAATCATTTGTTGAAGAAAAAAATGAAAGTTTAAATAATGCTTAAGAAATCTGAGATGAACAATAATGCTCAGTGCCCACTTTAATGACTTGAATTTCTCAAAAAGAGAAATTCAAGCCATTAAAGTGAGCACTGAGCATTATTGGTCATCAGTTCTTAGAATCTATTGCTACTCAATGCACCATTATTATGGAAATGAAAAAATTTGAAGAAAAAGGGAAAAATGTGAATATCCTTTAACTTAGAACAGGAACTTCAGACGATTGCTTTAAACATGTTGCAATGTTATCAGTGGCTTTTTTGACATGTTTGCAATAGTATTTTTTATAGAATTCATTCTTTTTAGTTATCCCGAAATATTGTGGTTGCTATTTTTATTTAGAGGGAAATAGTCAACAAGGAAAAAATACATCTAACAAAAGAAATCGCCTCAGAGGACATATTCTTATCGTGCAGCTATTGTGTTCGTGTTTTTGAGTGTCATCAATTTCAGTTTTCTGCGATTCTCTCACCTGTCACATTTTATTATCAGAGACTTTTGACTAAAAATTTTACTTCATCCTGTTTTTTGTCATTGATCGTTTGACTGTAAACTGTTACAATTTTGAATAGAAGTAAGTAAAAAAAAAACTCTGAATAATAAAAATGGCCAATTTTCT
This sequence comes from Atherix ibis, assembly GCA_958298945.1. Classification (NCBI taxonomy): domain Eukaryota; kingdom Metazoa; phylum Arthropoda; class Insecta; order Diptera; family Athericidae; genus Atherix; species Atherix ibis. The sequence goes on from OY282607.1 coordinate 71,087,648, forward strand.
GATTATATAATTTTTTTTATATAATATTATTTTGTTTCTATTTTATTTAAATAATCACCAACCATTTTAAGTGAATTTTGTTTTGCATACATCACGGAAAGGAAGGTTTTCACTTTTAGAAAAGCAACAACCTGTAATCACAGTCATTTTATGTTATGTACGTGTATACGTATATAAGTTTAAGCTTGATCATGCTTATATGAGTATAAAAGGAGACAATTGCTAGAACAGGTAGACAGTCTTTACAATTGAAGATTTAGTGAAAACATGAACAGCGCACCGAAGAATTATGAAGATTTTCCATTTCTGAAAATTCAAAACTTTTAATGGATATCTGTTACTTTAAAAGAAGATTTATCGCCGGAGGACTATGAAAAATGGAATGCACCCAATTGCACATATGTGTATCTTCTTATATACACGTGTATGCACATGACTATCCAAATTAGTTAAGAGTTTGGAAAAACTCGAAGTAAGAATAGATTTTGACATAGTACCAAAAGATGTAGAACTCCAAATAGAAAACTACGAAACCATATGCAGTTGGCAGTTTAAACATTTTATTCAGGGTGGCTATTCATGGTTTAATCAAATATTAAAAATGTATCTTGCTATTGAAATAAGAATATTTTTTTTATACGAGTACAAAAAATCAATGTGAATACAGAAGAAAAGTTTATATATTCGATGAAATTTTGTGACATCAATAATTTTTATAAAGCGCAATCTAAATGATAAATCGTATACAGAAGTGCCTTCAATCAATAATGGATCATGGTTAGGAATACGATGTCATCATAGTCATGGTGCTGCTGCTCTTAAAATTTTAGAGCCCTATCTAGACTGTAATGGTATATTGGCAAGCACTATTGATTTTGCAATAAATATGTCGAAGAAGTCTATTTAATGGTAGAGTATATAATTAGATACTAAACAGAACAAGGGCATTTGGTTTCATCAAATAATTGTTGGAGCATTGTTTATTTATAAGTCCGAGCATGTGGAGGCTTTGAAAGATTGTTTTCATAGTTTTTAGAAAATTAATTATTGGAATGATTAATTAAAAATTTTAAAATGTAACAAACATTTTAAATAATAATTTTTGAGAATTTTTCTAAAACGATTACTATATCAATCAAATTTAAATTGGAATAAATATAGTCACTAATTTTGAATTTTTCAAAAATATAATATTACAATTCTGTTTCTATAGTACTATATGAAATATGTCTTATCATTTTAGTGTAATGCATGTAAGCAAAATATTATCTAAACCTTATATAGAATTTTTAAAGCCCCATATAAGTACAAATGTCTGTCTATATTAACAGGAATTGTACAACATTTATGGTGTACATTATTAGAAGAAAAGTAGAATGTATACTGGGAAAGAGCGAAGCCCAATTACTTCCTTTTAATGGGAATCAGATCGCAGATGGTTTTCTGTATTAATGGGATTCAATTAATTAGCTTTTGCAGTTCTGACACCCTCACTCCTATTGTATTAGTAATTTCAATTTTATGAGCCAACGTGTTCGACTTAATTGCAAAAAACAGCCACAAACAAACAATAACTCTTACGATGCGCTCCCGTATATCGAAAGGACACCAGAGATAAATAATTTCAGAATATATTTACGTTATTTATTACATAGATAATTTCAGAAAACTCTCTAACTATTCTACAATATTTAGCTCTATGTACTCGTATTCGAAATGTTTCGAATTGAAGGACACAGACAACGTGGAAAATAAATGCACCATCAATAAATTAATGATCTCTAAATGATTTAAGGTGAAATCAGTTTATAATAATATTTATGGTCAAATAAAAAAAGTCAATATTAGCGCACCATAAGAAAAGGTTATTTTCTACAAAAAATAATTAGTGCTAGCTTTTAAAATAAATCATATATTATAAGAATTTTAAATAAACTTCTTAAAAATTAAATACTATTTAAAAATATTTAAAAATTTATTAATATTTTTTTTAAAGCTACCATAACAATAATATATTCTAGAAAGTATGAAAATATTATGATAATTAAAATGATTTTTATATTATTTTGTAAAGAAAGTTCCTAAGACATCTGCCAGAGGCGATAATATGTAGCGCCAAGCCCTTAAAAAAAAAGAAGGTTTATGTAAAATTCTATATAAGAAAATTACATTATTTTTTAAAACAACTAATCGATTAAATATACAAATTTACATTATTTATCAAATAAATACATTAGATTAAAAAAATTTAAAATAAAATATTATTAGTGAGTGGTTCTACGAACTGATAAAATTCTATTAACTAAAGGAATTGCAGCAATGGCGAAAATTACTTACAGCATTTGTATTTTTTTTGAAGATTTTAGTATTGAATTTTTCTAAACATACTAAAATTTTAATCTACAACGTACTAATTCATTAAATGACTTCATAATCCTTACGGCCTAGTATATATTATTTATTTATAAATTTGAAGTAATACATTTATTTAATTATTTGTCATATCAAATTTATATGTACTCATACAAATGTACTTCAATATAACCATTAACATCAAAGAATGAACTGCAAAGATAATTATGTTAATCAGTGAAAAAGTTATTCAAACAATTTTTAAAATTTTTCTATTTGAATATTATATATTTCAATTCAATTTTTTATAATCTTAAAAGAAAGAAACTCTATCAATTTATTAGTGATTACTAATAAAACAATTTCTTTTTAATTTATTTACTATCATGTAGTTTGGCATACCGTATACCAAAGAAGGGCAAAAAGTCAACTAAGACTTATTCGTTGTGGTGAATAACTTGTAAACATTGAAGTATTATTATGCTAATACAGGGGATAAAAGACTGAATCAGGAAGAATCACATTTTTTTTCGCATTATTCCTTTTTACGAAGGGATTTAACTACAGTCATGTGATTCCTTAGTACTGTAAATGTAATAAAACAGCTCGAATTACACTGACTCTTCTGTTTACGGATTTACCCTCAATACATAAATAAAATGGGAAGCAAAGAAAAAATGAACCTACAAAAATCATTGTAAATACCTTAACCTTCGCCCAATTTTAACATCGACAAATTGTCAACAGCAAGCTCCGAATTCCCCAATCACCCTAAGCTTCTGATTTTTGGGGTGAAAAGTTTTATCTTCAGAATTCCAAACCAATCTCATTTAGGGTGTGAGGAATGGGATGTAGTCTTTTGAAAGTGGGACAATGTACAAGATACACAGTACTATGGAGCATTACTCTCAATATCAGATATGAAGATGAATACATACAGGGTACACCTTGTTTCGTCATCGTCCTCAGCTTTCATAGAAAGAATATTGTTAGTTGATTAGACACATGTTCTGCACTTGTCAGCACTTAAATAGCCACCACCTTGTTAAGGTAAAAGTATATGTGTATAAGTCATCCAGCAATGACAAGATTGGTTCCATCCTGAATTGAAAGCTGAACCAATTTTGCAATCTTGTGGCAATCCAAATCTTTAATCGATTAGGTTTTTTTTCTTTAGTTTAAAAAAGTATTTGTAACATTTACCATCGTGATTTTTAGTAGATCATGTGGTCAAAGTTTACAAAATTGAATTCTTTATTATTTGTTTCCTATATTTTCTAAGAATTCAATGAATTTCTTTCTATACTTTGAATTAAAATATTAATAGCTTATAATATTAATTTAAGTATATTAAATTCTTTAGAGAATATTTCTATTTTGTACAGAATTTAATTTTATAATTTTTACACTAAGGTACAAATTTCTGTTTGGAAATTTATACAAAATATCTAGATTAGTTTCTACAAATATCTAGATTTTTTTCTTCGAAAAATGCATTCTTAAAAATTTCAAAATTATTCCTGATTACGAATATGGCTTTCAATCTGAACACTATAATCCAGCAATGCCATTGCAATGTATATTATATTTCTTCCTCTCTTGGGAGGCAAGAGTATTGCTGAAAGTTATTGTAAGATATTTTCCAAGGTTTTGACTATTTATGATATCCTAGGCTACTCTGAAAATTCTAAAGCATCCTTACTTCAATATACTACCTTATTTAAAAAATTCAAGTCGCTCACAACGTCATTTATAAATAACAGTTAATATAGAATCCTCAGATATGTATACTTTTCCAGCTGGAGTTCCTCAAGATATTATTTTTGGGTCATATTTTACGCAATTTTTATAACCATGACATCCCATTTGATTCTAAAACTAGCATTGCCATTTATGCAGATAACACGGACATACTTACTACCCATACAAATCCTAACATAGTTTCTAATCATTCGCAATCTCATACACACATTTTCAAATTTTGGTATAAGACGAAGAAAATTTCGATTCCATGATATAAGACTTTATTTAAGCAAAACAATTAACTTTGAATATATATATTAGGCTTAAAAAAGGCTAATACATATATAGGGTGGACCATATAAAAGTTCCATTTTAAAATGGTGGACCATTTAAAAACTAGTGTATATTTTTTTAAATTTCCAGTTTAATTAGAAAGATAGACCTTTGAAATTTAATGATAAAACACAACATCATTCCCAGAAAACTGGGAAATATTGAGAACTTTCGAAAACAGGATAATCAGCCGAAATTCTGATATCAATTGGCCGCCTTGGAGCTGTGATTTGAGCCCGTTGGATTATTTTCTGTAAGGAGCCGTTAAGGATAAATTTTACGCAAGCCTTCCAGAGATAATTGAGGCCTTGAAATATGAAATCAAAGTTACCATTAAAGATATACAGGCCCAGACAATCGAAAATGTTCTGAAAAATTGGGTCAAGCGAATGGGGTACTGTAAGGCCAGCCGTGGCAGACATTTAAATGGTGTTGTATTTCATTCTTAAATTTCAAGGTTCAATTTTTCTAATAAAACTGGAAATTAAAAAAAATAAACACCTTTTTTTTTATTTACTTTTTAAAATGCAACTTTTAAATTTGCACCACATATGTATATGGTCCACCCATTACGAGGTCTGTTCAAAAAACATCGCGAATTTTGTGATTTATTTATTAATGAATATCTATTTTGTCCCCTTCAAATTAATCCACACCAGATATTATACACTTGTGCCAACGTTTTTTCCAATCCTCGAAGCACTTCAAAAATTAACAAAAGCCAATTTCTGTTCTTCCACAAATCCGGGCGTTTCCGGTGGATTGATTTGCGCAACTTACGCATAACTTGCAGGTAATATTCCTTATTGACCGTTCTACGCTGTGGCAAGAACTCATGATATACCACGCTCCTGCAATCGAAGGAAACTTTAAGCAAAACCTTCACATTCGACCGAACTTGACGCTTTTTTCGCTGTTGGCCCGTGCGGCAGCTTCCATTGGGATGATTGAGGTTTGGTTTCCACGTCATAACCATAAATCCATGATTAGTCACCAGTTATGACCCTCTGGAGCAAATTTGGTTCGTCGCGGATAGAGTCCAACAGCTCCTTAGCAATGTTAATGCGGTGCTGCTATCAAAAATTAACTGAACATTCAAAATAGCATAAGTGAGAGATATGAGTACCAATATAACACCACAAAAAAAAATCAAGAATATACGTAACCCGCGGAAATTCCAAATTCGCGATACTTTTTAAACAGACCTCGTATTATGATTAAATAACTCAACAATTAATAGATATTATCGATAACTACTTAGACTACTGAATAACCGTTCGAAACTATAAAAATAGTAAACTCTTAATACAATATATACAAAGTAATTTTAAAACCTATTTGGACCTATGGAATTGTACTTTGGAGTTTAAAGAAGCTTTCCAATTCCTATCGCATCCAGTCCTTACAATTCTAAATCCTTTAGAAATCCACTTTTTTATGTTCGTTATAATATATCTAAATGATCCCTTCATTCATCTAACAAGGAACCAAACAATCAATTTAGAAGTTTACTGTTGGCAATTGCACAGTTTGAACGTATCCATTATCCAGAAACGTCCGAAGTTCGTAATCGTAAAGAAGTCATGTTCCATCATGACAACGCAAGACCACACACATATTCGATCACCCGTCAAAACAGATTGCAGCTTGGATGCGATGTGATGCTACTCCTGCCATACTACACAAATCGTACTAAATATTCACTATACCTTAAAAAACAATTTGATCACCATATTCACATCCTTTTTATATACAATGCAATAAATTAATAGTTTAAATTTCAATTATATATCTTTTTTTATATTAATTTTTATATTCTATTATACTAAAATTTAATAAAGTTAATAAATTATAAATTTTTTACTATTGAATTAATTTCAAATCTGAATACCCGAATTTCTATAATTTCAATTGGAAATTCTTAAATTCTAAAATGGAAATATCTCATAACTATAATTTTTCTAGAATTTAATGTTGCTTTAATAATTCAAAATAATTAAAAATTAGATTGAGAAATGATGCTTCAGTTAAGCGTGGTTGGTTAAAAATGGAATCATATCTAAAAAAAATTCAAGACGTCGAAAACTGAAAAGAAAAAAACTACGCAGAAGGATTCGATTCTTTTGTTAATCGACCAACTGGCAAAATCCCAGTGCGAATTAAATGCACACTTTTCTTTTGTCATAAAATTTATTAAAGAAAGATAACTTACCCTTTATAAAGTTTTCTTTACGTTTATGTCACGCTGAGCAATACTCGACAACGTAGCCGACAACTAACTCCGCTTATCCTCAGATGCTTAATGGTGTGTCTTAAACATTCAGGAAATTTTTTCCTTGTAACATTTTACTGATGTGAGGAATGCATTTACTATTAAAGTATCAAAGATTCTTAAAAATAATAAAAACTAGGTAATTTTATAATATGGATTATTGGCCATGATTCATGATTATTTTTCATTAAGTTCAATGGGTAGTAAGTCCATTTTTAGATAAATGGAAAATTATTAGTTGCATGGAATTTGCGATTAGAAGGTTTTTTTTTGCTTGCCCATTTGCACGTCCTTGTGGAATAAAAATTAAATTTTAATAATTTATAGAAACTCCATTTATTGCAAACGACATAAAATATATTTTAATAGAATTATAATTAAGACGTTAGTTTACTTAAAGTGAAATATATTTTAATAGAATTATGATTAGGATCTTAGTTTACTCTTTATTCAATTGATTTTACAAATCTTTGTATCAAGTCAGAATATTTAGACAGTTTTTCATCATTTTCTTATTAATGATGAAAAAATTGGTATTGAATAACTTTTTATTCACGCACTACCAACATTTAAAATAAGTGCTTAAATATATGATCTAGTTCATAATTCAAGATATTTCCAAAATTATCAAATATCAACTGACTCTAACTCTATAAGTTTGAAATCTTAGAAGAATAAAATTTTAAAAAAGTACATAATATGTAGTGACACTCGTAAATGAAAAACCCTTCAAATTCTATACTGACATTTTTCAAATCTATGCTTAGTTATATTTTTAATTTTAAAACGATTTTTTTTTAGGAAGAATAACTAAGAAAAATACTGCTGCTACAAAGTACAAAAATTATTTAGTCCAACAGTATAACATAATAAAATGTTTTAGAATAAAACCCTTAATTTTAAGTATCTGGAATTGTTCAAATAAGTATCCGAAATTGTTCGTTTAAAAAACCCGTGCAAAATATATTTAAAAAAAATAGTTTGATGTTAGTTCGTACTAATGAATGGTCCGTTCTGTCAACTATTATACGTATAGTTTATACGCTGCTGTTGGTTTTGTTAGTCGATGTCAAATGTGCTTTTAAATTTTTAATATGAAGAAAAATCTTTCAAGGAATTTTCCTGAAATTTTATGTTTCCAACAGAATTTCTTGTTGGTAGAAAAATAAAAAAATTTTAGGGTGAGTCAACTGTATCGAAAATACAACCATACAACCACTCAAAGGTAGATGTGTATACAACCACACGAGTTTCTACAACATCAAAAAAGTTAAGACAATCGGGGTTTAAGGAAAATTTTTGAAGATCTGGATATGTCTCACAAATCATTTTCCATCATTTTATTTGATGTTTCTAGCATGAAACGCTTCATAACTTGATTAATTCTGAAGAAACTGAATTATCTTTAGATCAACATCGGAAACGAGTTGCTGAAGACATGCCTGAGTGTTTTTTTTTAAAAACCAGAATGAGTGTTTTTTTTTTAAAAACCAGATTCGTGGCAAAACAGTAACACCACAATAATGCACCATTTAGCGAAAAACTCAAAGAATGTTATTGTCAATTATAGTATTATGTCACTTATGTCTGTTCCACAAACTGAAGCTACTACTTTGGGGAAGATGTTTTGAGTCCATTGAAGCCATAAGGGAGAAATCACGGAAGTAACTAAAGGCGATACCAAAAAGTTTCCGAACAGTGGGCTATTCGATGTTGTCAATTTATTGCTTTGAATGGACTCTATCTTAAACACGACAAGATAAATTCAGGTTATTAACTAATATTTAGTATTTCATTTAATAATTCCGGAATTCTGTTTTTACTCAAACGTATAAGGTTTTTCTGTTATTTTATAATATTTTTAATATTTTTTTAAAAATAATATAGTTTAATTGAAAATTTTCATTATTCTTAATACTTCAGATATTATTAAAGATATCTGCATAAAAAAAATATGATAAAACCCATAAAGAAATTTAAAAATATATAAATTTTGATTGAAATAAAAAGCTTCAAACTTTCTAAATGATTTTCTATTTCAAATCAAATGCTTTTGGCACTTTTAAAATTTTATAACAACAAAACTGAAAGTACAATATAAATAAATTTTTGCAAAGAAAATATATTGACACTCTCTTTGTTAACTTTTGGTTATATTTTTAGTATTTTTTTATTTTCATCATAATTTTGTAAGAATTGTTAAAGTTTTTGCTTTTGTCTAGAAATGCCTTAAGCATTCAAACAGAAAATAATCACAAAGTTATTAAACTTTCTGTTGGGTCTAAGTTAACATATGACTTGTGTCCGAATTGAATTTGTAGAATATCAACATGAAAATGTTAGGTTATATAGGCATTATTATGCGAACATATAGTAGATTTTAGTTGAATAAAAACCAATAGGTTTTTTAGGAACGCATTGGAATTGTACTTTATTTATTTAATGTTTATTTAAGGTGCTTGATTAAAAAGGAGATACACACTCTTTTGTCTATAATTAATGAAGAAAACTAGTTTAATGGAACACAATATTAAAAGTCATAACCTTTTAAATTAAATATACCATATTTTCAAGTACTACTATTTTTGATATGTTATTTGAAAGTTAACTTCGTGGGAATTAACTAATGCTAAGGCTAGCCTGAATGTTTCTACTCTAGGCTTTTGCTAGCTAGAGTGATACTTTACAAGTGCTTTTTTTAATATTAATGTTTTTTTCACTTAAAAAATGATTTCAGTAAATAATTAACAGAGTTTCAAATACTAAAATATTTAATACAGTCTTTGTGCAAAGTAATTTTAAAAAAGGGTAGAAAATATGGGAATAGTTTTTCTAAATATAACATATTGACTGTCATAAATTGCCCGGTCTATATTTAAAATTTCTATTACATAAAAGCTATCATATAAATTATAAGTATTGGTTGATATCTTCATTCTATACACTAATAGGAATATTTTCTTTAATAACATTAATGAAAGTTGCTGATTCAGAATCAAACAAAATTCCTCTGGTACACGATCATTTCCAAATTTAACATTTAAAGAAAATTAAAAGAGAATTCTGTGGCCTACCAGTCTCTGCCTTCATCTATTGTTCCCTAAAATAGGCAAATACTTGAAAGGATGTTATCTTGGTACTTTCGATAACATTCGAAGGAGTTTAATTGAAGAGTTGAACTCAATTTCAGTTGAATCATTCCAGCAATACTACGAAAAGTGGAAACAAAATCTTCGCAAATATATAGGTGCGAAAGGAATTGAAGGCTCTTTCCAATATCTGTGCTTCATTTATGACAGCATATTTGACGTTTTAAATGACAGCGCTCTCCTTCCTATACGGTTGTGTTTTACTATAGCCACTTTTTTTATTAGGCATTTTAATCGGGCGGCGAAATTATGGGAGAGGTATTAAACGATGATAACAGATTTTTTTTGGGCCCAATTGATCGATATAGACTTGGACCATATCCGGTTTCAACAGGTCGGTGCGACTAACCAAACAGCAGTTGAAACAAGGGACTTATTGCAGGCGAAGTTACCCCGTCGCGTTATTTGGGATATACTGATGTCAGCTGGCTGCCAAGGTTGTGCATTTTAATGCCCTCAGCCTTTTTTCTATAGGGAAATATTGAATTAGTAGTCTCTGTCAATTTTCCGAACTGGACACCTCTCGGATCACCTCCTGCAAATGAAATTGTGGAGGCCATTTGAACGATGTTATTTTTAAATAATAATGGTATCAAATGTCCTTTAATCTGCAATAACACCTGTTATAGCTTATATGCAAATAATTTTATTCAACGTTAAAGATCGAAGGTCCTAAATTCAAAATATTTTACTTTAAAGATGATAACAAGGATGAATAAAAATTTAAAAAAATTGTCACAAATAAATTATTATTTTAAATTTTTTGACACTTTTTGTATATTCCAAAAACTTTAAACAAAAATTATAAATTTAATACATTTGTATTCTAATTAAGCGATACTGGGATGTCTGTGTCTTATAAGCAGTCTTGGGTTCGAGTCCAGCTAGTGACATTTTCGAAGTCAGATTAAGTTGTCGAGACCAATTTATTATCATTCTTGTCATTGACAATGTCAACAGATACTTTCTCTTCAATTTTCATATGGCACAACCTGAAATATTAATTTTTTTTAAATTTTTTCAAATCTCTTTTAAATTAAAATTACAACTAAATTTTATTAAATATGGAATGAATTTACTGAGAATTCAGGCAAATTACTTAATATTTTCCAATTTATTCTATCAGATATATGAGTATTAGATATATTTTATTTTTGAAAATTATATATTTTCGAGTGCATATAAATAAACACTCTTATATAATAAATATGTTATTTTATAAAATCAAAGTTAATCAGGTAATTGTTATTTTTTATTTACCAATAAATATGCGATTATTCATATAGTTTGTGTTCATAGTAGTCAAATACTTTACGTATTTTAATTATATGAACTAACTAATAATAACCACTTCGATTGAATCATATTAAAAATAAAATCTATTGCAAAAAATACAATACACATATTATAAATTTTATCTACAAATCTATTGTAATATGACTTTCAGAAATTTGTTCAAATATCAATAATTACTAAGTTTTTCTTTTTGCAATAAAAATATTTAAAGCAAATCCATGTAAATAAATTTAAATCGTATTAAATCAAAATAAAGTATGAATAAATTGTGTTATTAAAAAATAGTATGCTATATTCTTTATTATATTGATATTATTATAATAAATAATAAGTACAAATTGAATATTTTCAATACAATATTTAGTTCGAGTAGTACTCATGCTGAAATATATTTTTTTTTACATTTTTAATAATTTAATGCGAAAAGGATTTATAATTTAACTTGATAACATAAGTTATAAAAATGTGTAATTAATAATTTTGTAAAAAAATTACAAATATTAAAATCTGCTTGTTTTATTTACAACTTGAACTAAATTTCATTGGCTGATAATAGGCATATTAAAAGGAAAAAAGAGCCAGAGGCCATTATACAACGCCATGATCATAAGACAAATAACCGACTTCATGTTACGTGTGGGTTTGGGGAAACTTACCTAATGAAACTCGTCAATAGTTAGATGGAAAATTTAATAAGTAGTGGTTAAATTTTATAGATTATAACAGTTATTTTTAGCAAACCAAAAACAGGTCTTGGGAAAGGAGTTTTGCTGTATGGGACCTCCAACAATTCTGTCTTCAAGACCTCTCTTTAATTTGCTAAATGGAAGGGTTCTCAATAGGGTGAGAGGAGAAAGACTTACTGTTCTTTTAGTCCCATAGCGGAGAAGGTTGCGGCGGTGACACGTCCATGCTCAATGCAGACAGCAAACTACCTAACGCCTGGTATTAAATTGTTTCTTCACACTTGAAAACAGTTGCACTGCTTACTTACAAGGGTCGTTCAATAAGTCCTTGGAAAAAGATGGAAAAAAACTGTTATTTTAAAAAAAAATTTTATTTTTCAACATAATCTCCTTTTTGCTCGATACACTTTTCCAACCGTTTTTCCAAAATTTTTATCCCGTCCAAAAAATAGAATTTTGGAAGTTCTGTAAAATACTCATCCGTTTGAGCAATGACGTCCTCGTTGGAAGTGAACCGTCGTCCGCCAAGCCATTTCTCAGATTGGGGAAAAGAAAATAGTTACTCGGGGCCAAATCTGGTGAATAAGCGGCATGCTGCAGCAATTCCATTCTCAATTCCACAATTTTGGCCATGGAAACAGCGCAGGTGTGCACACGCGCATTGTCCTGATGCAAGAGGATTTTTTTCTTCTTCAGATGGGTGCGTTTCTCTTTGATTTCCTCGCTCAACCGTTGCAATAACGACGCGTAATAGGCTCCTGTTATTGTTTTTCCTTTTTCCAAGTAGTCGATAAAAATGATGCCCTGCGAATCCCAAAAGGCCGTGGCCATCACCTTGCCGGCCGATGGCACTGTTTTTGCCTTCTTCGGAGCCCGTTCACCCTTGAAAATCCACTGTGATGACTGTCTCTTCGTTTCTGGAGTGTAGTAGTGCATCCAGGTTTCGTCCACAGTGACATATCGACGAAGGAATTCGGCAGGATTGCGATGAAAGAGTGCCAATATAGCCTCAGAGTCCACAACACGATTGCGCTTATTCTCCTTTGAGAGCAAACGCGGCACCCATCTTGCCGAAATTTTTTTCACAGACAATTTTTCATGCAAAATTGAAGCGACTGTACCTTGTGATATGCCCGTGACCTCAACTAATTCGCGCACTTTAATTCGCCGATCGTTCAAAATCAGATCGTGGATTTTGTCGATGATTTCAGGAGTACACACCTCAACTGGGCGTTCTGAACGATGTTCATCTTTTGTGGATGAACGGCCACGTTTAAATTCATTCACCCAATTGTAAACCGTCGCAAACACAGGTGCAGATCTGCCATGAACTGCATCCAACTCGGCTTTGATTTCTTTCGAGCTTAAGCCTTTCAAATGGAGATATTTGATGACAGCCCTAAACTCGCTTTTTTCCATTGTTATGCACAAATATGTTAAATGTCGTTAACTTTAATCGACGATAGAAATTGACCTACGCTATGGATCGAGCTGAAATTTTGACAAAAAAATCGTGACCGACACTACGAGCGCAATTTCTGGGATTTTCTAAGGACTTATTGAACGACCCTCGTATATTAAAAAACTGCGCAATCCAGTTATGTCTGCAGTCGCTAAAGTAAGTCATAAAATACAAAAAATAAGATCTAGACTGCGGTCAAGCCGTAATTGAATCCACCAGTTCTTGTTCGATCCCCGAAGTTAAGCAGAACTGGCTTGGTTAGTACTTGGGAACACCGTGTATCCTCGGATAATAAATAGTCGCCAAATATCCTTTAGTGTCGCAGCGCTTAGACTTGATTTGATAACAAATAAATAAATAAGAGCCGGTCAAGCAAATCATACAATTTATTTTACGGCAACTATTTTTTAAATACACTTGGTTTTTCACTTTTTTAGTTTAAATTTTTTATTTATGAACTTATTTATTTTTCTCAATATGTTAATTATGACTAATATTTTTCAGTTAAATCTTGTCTTATATTAAAATTTCATCAATTTAAAAATTTCATGGAAATAAATTGAATTGCAAATTTTTATATAGATATATCAATTCAAATGGGATCTACAATATATACCATAAATCTGAAATAGTTATCCAAGCAAACAAATTGCAGAACATTAAGAAAAGCTCTTAAGAAAAATTACAGAACATCACACTATATTTCCTAAAATGAAAACAATGTCAAAAAAAATCAACATTTTAACAGGTTAATTTTCGCATTAGAAAATATATAATTTTTATGTGATTTTTCTTTTTCATCAGCCACCTTATGGTTCTGTAATTAGCATATTTTAGTTAACTTAAACTCATCAATGAACCATGTTTGAGTCATCAATGATTGAGAAAATTTCCTGGATCAAAATCGTAGTAATCTCTTAAAGTTGTATTCGCATTTACCATAATACCAGACATGGTAGCCATTGTCTACATCTGTTGCTCATTGCAAACTCCTAAAAATAAAGTTAACCATAAAAATCATATAAAATTGAATAGGGGGCTAATAAAATATCAGCCATTAATTTATTCCTTTAAGAAATATGTTCACCCTACTCATATACATACATATATCTGTGTAGGTGTGTAATTTCTATAAAAATAATGTATAAAAAAAAATTTCATATAGTATCTTTGTATGAATTTGAGTGTGTTTACAGTTAAAATATTTTTGGTTAAACAATTTAGTCGTGAACTGGTAAAATATAAGAAAAGATAATAAATGAACACAATTATACTTCTCGAAGATGATATTCGAGATGTATTTTGTTTTTCAGTTTCATTTGTATTTTGTTTTTCAGCACATTCTTATATGAATAAAAATATTCTTAAATTTAAATTTACTAATACGAACGCATACTTGTAGATTTTGATTTGAGCTTGTAATATTTGCAATTTAGCAAAAAAAAACATGTTTGTATGCTGGGTGGAATTTGATGATAAAATACGAAAGGACGAATTCTTTTCTTGTGCAATAAATGTAAGAACTCGTATATTACTCGTTCGGGATTTCTAGTGTACAGTTAAATGTTAGAAGAAAAATATTTGTAACCATTGTACACGTACATAGCTGATATTAGTATTGAACTGGTTACTGGAACTGGATTCGTTTCGTGATGATGATGATGATAACATTCATTTGTGCCGCATCCCCCATGTTAACTACCCATTCTACTTTATGGCTTTCCTTGGAACCGCTCGCATTCTTGGGACTGGTGCCACACCAAGGCCAATAGTCTCCATAAGGTCGCATCCTAAAAACATCACATTACCTCATCTCATGGAATTCAGGCTGGTCTCACCCAATATCACTCCATATCGCATCACATCGAATACTATCGAATACTCCCATCCCCAATTACAAGATATTTACCCCATTACCAGTTCGGGGTTGTTCAAATTTATTACTCGATCGACTATTATGTGTTCTTTAAAATGTAGAGAGCTGTGAACTCACATCTGTTACTCCTTATATAAGTTCCTTCTGTAACATAACGCCGTATTCGGTTCGTATTTTGAAGGGATTCAATGAGGATGTAAGTCGATTTGTTCCTTTTCGTGTTTTACATCAAATACCATTAGGTGTCACATTTTTTCTTATTTTGACTTTTATTATATTATTTTATATCATTTTATTTATATTCTCCTCAACCAAATAAATATGAGAAAAAACTACAACACATTTGCTTAAAAAAAAATACAATAAAATCCAAATGAAATATTTTTTTGTTCTTTCCCTTCCAGTCAAAATTTTAAATAAGTTAATTAAACGTCCCTTTGAATAGTTTATACTAAAATATACTCCTATTCAAACCAAATTTTATTTAAAGACATTTTCTAATTAATTTAAAACATGTTTAAAGAATTTATACTTTTTTATATCATTGCACAAAAAATAAACGATATCTCAGCTCATTTTCATTTAATAATGGAGCCACTATAAGGGTTTTTTTTTTTTGTTGATTTACCAACAGTTAAAGATATATGAAATCCTCTGATATGCAATATTTTTAAATCGAACATATTTTTAATTATTTCATATTTAAATTAATTTTGTATGCAATTATTGCTATTTTAATATATTTTCGAATGTTATTGAACTTAAATAGTTTATTTATTATTTAAAAAATTAAAAAAATTAATATATTTTTAAGGTATTTTGTAAAAAATTCTGTGACATATAATATAATATAAAACTGGCCTATTTAAAAGTATTAGTATGAAAAATAAAAGCTTTTTAATTAAATCTCTATACTGTACATACAAAATTTATATTGTATTACTTAGTATTTTTTAATTAAAAAGTGCCACGGGAAACAATTAGCTCGAAATCATGCTAATCTTGGTTCGCTTTTTTTTAAGGACTCTAAAACTCATATCACCATAAGAGTTCCGTATGGCATTACTCCACGAGAACCAGACTGGCTTCAAGCTTAGTACCCTCTCAAGGCAGCAAACCGATCTTCACTCATTCTTTTTTCATAACGGAGTTACTTGATTACTCGGGTTGCGTATTCAGCTACTATACCCCAACATATCTGCAGGACTATAATTTTTTCCACCTGGTCCATGTGGCAATGGACGATTTTCTGGAATTCCTTTTCTTTTCGCGTAAAAGTCGACAGTGGAAAAAGGCATGATCTGCATCCGCAAGGTATACACTAAACCTCTCAGAAATTGGACCACATAGAGATCGAATTTTCCTTTAACGTCTTCCGTTCTACATAACTATATCAGGAATGAGGTTATGTATGTTTCTGCTTTTAGTTGATAAATTATAGTGTAGTCGGTATCTTACCACTATCTTGTTTCCTTTCTCGTTGTTGACGGGGGCCAAAGCATTTCTTTCCAGCTTTGCTACCAGCTTCTAAAAATATATCAATACCGCGAAGTAATTTTTTTTGGATAATTTCACTTATATATTCCCTATTTTTACTAATAAAACTTAACAGATTCGTATAACAGCTAATGAGATAATAAGAAATCAAAAATTTAAAAAAAAAAGTACATAGAAAAAGAAACTCTATCTAATTATAAAATTGTTTGAATATATTTTTCAATGAAAAAAATTACCTTTAGGTAATTAAAAATATTATTTAATTATCTTTACTTTCTTATATATGTACATTGTTATAATGCATCAAAACTGAGAAATATTGCAGCAATATAACAAATATTATAAAAATGTTCATATTGAATAGTGTCTAGATTATTTTGAAGGTGCACAGTCACCATTTAAATAATCTGAATAAATATGCCCACCAAAAATATTTATTGTATTTCAAATAACTTTTATCAATAATACATAAATTTTTATTTAAATTGGGGAATAAGTATTAGATTATATTTTCGTACATGCTGTAAAATCACTGCTGCTTTGTATCAATTTAACATTTGAATATATTTTACAGATAAATTTCTTATTGATTTTCACAGTAATTCAAATGATTTCTATGTGATAAGCAAAATTATAAGAATCTTTACATTAATTCGGATATAAATTATTATAATTAATTCAAATAAAATTAATTTAATCGAATAATAATATTACAGACTCGGTCAAAGCCAATTATTACTGTGGGTTCACGGAAATACATAAACACCTCATTAGGAATTGGTAGATTTTTGAAATTTGCATTGAATTCAATCATTATTCAACTATAAATTATTAAATTAGATAATTAAACACAGGCATAAGATGAATTATAATAATTAGCAATTGCCAAGTTTCCATCGTCATTTCTATTTAAGTGTTAAAAATATAATTTTGATTTGACGATATTATTATTATTGATTATCTTTGTTTTATATATTATATTGATAATTACATATGTTTATGTATGTGTATGCAGTATAACAAATATTATTTATTTTCATCTCGTTTACTTACCTTGTCTTTAAGAATTTGATAAGAATACAACGATTGAATGTCGTTTTTCGCGAAATCATGTTACCAATTAAAAGACAATAATCTGCTGGCTAGCCTTGTTAGTAATATTGAAGGAGTTACGATTTTTTTTAAACAAAGCATGATACAAAGTCCATGTCTAAGGAATAGTGGAGCAACTTTTGACACCACCAGTAAAAATCTAACGCTTTCCGCCCTAATGAGCTATGCTTAGGCATTGCGTCAAGCTGTTGCGATTTTCCTGACAACCCAATGAAATTTATAGCCAAATCGATTTGTTCACTTCCTTTTTGTATTCTTAGACTGCTTTTTTATATTTTGCTTTTGTTTTTTTATATCCTGGAGTCCTATTTTTATACTGATAAGGATACAATAAGAATACCCCTACTATAGTCGCGTTCGTTCATTTTTCGTTGCAAATCGTAAAGGAATAGAAAGACAGATGTTACATGAAATTATTATTTCTTACTTTTCTTTTTTCTTCTGTAATCTTGTAAAAAAATGAGCCTCTATAACTATGAAAAATGAACTCAACAATCTCTTCTAAGAAAAACTTCATTTCGATTGCCTCTTAAAAATGCTGCCAGCTTGTAAACGTCCAATCAAAAATGAAGCAAACAAAATTGAGGTAGTCAGTATAGGATGCTACAATAACATATGAAATACTTAAAGTAATTTTTTGCCCTTTTTTAAATTTTGTACAGTCAATATCGTTTAAATAATGCGATTCGAATTATATATGTAAACATATTTTATAGAAACGAATTTTACAATATAATTTTTACTTTTGAAAATTATTTTGCTTAAAATTATTCAACAGAAAAATGTATAGAAAAGTTTTTTTTTTAAATTTAACAGGACTTTAATTATATCTCAATATTAGTAACTTTTATTCTAAACAATATTTAAAAGATATTGATTTAAGCATTGATTAAAGAACTTAACCTAGGCACGTTCATAATAATAATTATTAATACCTATAATTTTATTTTAAATTTTTTATTTCAAACAAATATTTTAAAAACTCTATTTTTGCAAATTTTTATTTAATCATGTAAATTTATAAATTTTGTTTAAATAAGTTGAGAAAATTAAAATTGTTTAAAAAAATTTTAATTTTATTCAATACTGTTTTGTTTTAGAATATTTTTTTTATGGTATGTTCGCTAAAGGAGTACAATAATAGTTAGTCAAAAAAGTTCATGGCATTTTCCGAAATGTCAAAACGACTTGGTTCATTTTTTCAACCAGAAACCACAGAAGTTCTATACTGATTGAATCATGACACTGCTCGTCATGATTTAGTATAATACTATACTATTTAGTTTGTATAAATTGATTTTAACACTCTGATTTAAGTGTCTCTATTTTACTTGAAAAACGCTACGAACTTTTTCAACTAATTTGGTTCTTCCTATTGAACCGTAAAAAATTGAGAAGCAGAATTTAAAGGCATGAAGCTGACACACGGGAAGGATGTATACACAAAACGGCAATATTTATGATAGATAATTAACACATTTCCAACAACGAATATAAGCCAAAGTCAACTACTTTTATTTATAAACAGTCTTTGTGGAATGTAACTTAAAAAAAGGTTAAAAATATGGGAATATATTTTATAAAGATAATATAAGGACTGACAAAAATTACCTAGTCCATATTTTAAATTTCTATTACATAAAAATTACAATTATTGTAGTATATCTTCATTCTATATACTCATTTGAATATTTTTTCAATAACATTCATAAAAGTTACTGATTCAGAATCAAACAAAATAATAATAATAAATAATAAGTACAAATGATAAATTGTTTAAAAAATTGAACATTTTAAATAATTAATTCGACTAGGACTAACTCAATATCGTTATCTACATACCGCGCAATTATCGATCAGTAGGTAATTACAAGATAATTACCGTAACTCCTAGTTATGAGTCCTACCCTCACGGGAAGTATCCAAATAGAATCGGGTTGGTCTTAAGTTTAGAACACTCTTCTTTGAAAAATTAATTTGGCCAAATTAATTTTTCAAAGAAGAGTATTCTAAAGGACAAAATAATTAAATGATATAATACTTATTTATTCAATTATATTGTAATTTAAAGAAATATATTTAACTATATTTTCATTCTTATATTAATGTGAGTATATTCTTAAGCATATATTAAAGAAATGATTTGTTATCTTATAAATTAAAATTAAATTACTTAATAGATCTTAAAATTATTTTCTTTTTAAAAATTCCAACGGAATTTATTATATTCATTGAACATTATTATAAAAATTAATATATTGAGCCATGATTTCCATAATATGGTTGTATCATAAAAGCGATGGTACTCTTCTATGTTTGTTTGTTAAAGTTCAAATTAAAACTACTTTCCGAAACTAAAGAAAAATATATTCCCATTATCCAAGTTCGATAAGTAGAGTCATTTTCATATGACTTATATTTATGAATAAAAATTCTAAAAACAACAATTCTAAAAAAGTTCATTAAGATCAAAATCCTTATAACAACAGAATATAATTTACATATCATCGATGCAGTTGTCTCTTTAAATAGCGACTTTATACCCCAAAATCAGTAAAAGTCAAATTATGCGTGGCTTTTTGTGCTTATTCACCCTTCAACACTTAAGAATAATCACCCCAAAATTCGAAGTTCAAAGATCCCTATATTTCCCCCTTGCTATTGAATTAGATAGCAAAATACGAACAACCCAGGGCGTCTGATAAAAAATTAACTTTCATGAGTATTAGACGCAACTGCAAATACAATATTTACTGTACTTTTTCATAGGCGAATTGGTATTTGTCTACTGGTAAATTGATACATTAATATTGCAGTATAAATTTATATTTATCTGTGAGATCAATAATAAAAACTTAAAAGTTTTTACTGTGTAACTTAAACTTTCAATATAGTCAATGAAATAATTTATCAAATTTTTTTAAGTTTATGAATTGTGTCTTCTAAGATTAGCTCTTTAAAGGCTTTTATTGATTTCAAAACCATTTGCAACCCGTAATAGATGGCTTATAATATGTTCTATAATTTTATATAATAAAATAATATTACAACAAAAAAATTATGAGCATAATAATAATTTTTGTTTGGTTTTCATTTCAAATTTGATATTTTATCAAATGGATAAACTGTCATTGATTAATATCAGTAAGGAAATTCTAATAAGAAAATAAGAGACGAAATACAATAAGCGAATATTCGGTCAACCTGCTGTAATTTACTGATAAATAAATTCTATATTTTTCTGACTTTTTCAATTATTTGTAATCTAGATTCTTGACATTATCAACTTAAAACCGTCAATCTCAAATATTCAATCGAATGTGGTGGTCAACGTGCTAAGAGGAAGACATTGAAGTTGGGAGTGGGCAAAAATATACTGACTCACTGTTAGTCCATGAATTAGGATATTTCATAAAATACGATAGAATTTATTGGCATAGCGTATGGAGAAGGAAGCCCATAAACTTTTTTTTTGTTTTTATATATTCCTATCTATAGATTATTATTACAATAAATAAAAAATAGAGTAACTGCTCCGAGATTTTATCTAACGTCTAGTTTTGATTGAAAAATAATTTGATTGATACTTTTTACATTAAGCAAGTCGACGGTTTTACTTATTTGAAACTTGAATTCAAAATATGAATAAAATATTTTAATGTAAAAATAAAATATGAATATCGCCAAAATACTTTTTGTATACAGATATTTTTGTTGATTTAAAAAATTGTGAAATGATTTTGACAAAAATGAAGAACATATTGTTAATTACTCTACGGGTATTAGCAATAAAATAGAAACTTTCAAAAGTTTTGATTTATAAGGTTTTACGCTCTTATAAATCAGTTTTCAATATTTCGATACATCCCTCATTAATATCGGTGTTCCTCAAGGTAGATTTCTTGTTCCCATCCTTTACTTTACCTTTATTTCAGATAATCCCATAGTTAATAATATCCTCACAACTAAATATGCTTATTATACAGCTATTTTCTCTTCCTATAAAAACCCTAAAAATGCATATCAGACTGTGCAAAACTATATCGTTGTCCTTAAAAAGCAGTTAACCAAGTAGGGGGTTAAAGTCAACTAGTAGAGAAGCGCTTGTGTTACATTTAATTTCCGCCTTAAACGGTTTAAATCTTAATAGCAGCTGAATTTTAGAATATTCAAAAATATGATACTTCAGATGAATTTGCTTAAACGTCTTACCTGGAACCTATACACGAATCTAAAAAGACAAAATCAGCAGATGTAACCGTCATTACTTATACTCGACTACATATTAAATAATAAGATCCTACTAAAACTCATCACGAAGTAGAGTAGTACTGATGAGCGCTTTCTTCTTCTTGTCTTAAGGTAAAATATTATATTATTAAAAAATCTGGTTCTTATAATATGTAGAGTTGTAAATGCCAAACTCTATTTAAAAAATTATTGATGAAAATTTTTTATTCAAATATTAACTATTATTTGTAGTTTTTAAAATTAAAATATTATTTTTCATTTCAGGTAAAACTACAATTGAAATGTTAATTCCAAGCGCTACATTACTAGAGGCTATTTGCCAACAGGATGTTCTAAGCACGAATACTTTTGGTTTCTAATCGGAAACTTACACGCTATTACCACACCAAAGATCTTTAGGCATCCTTTTTTGTTGAGCTTCAGTAGTTGTATTCAAAAATACACAATTAATAACAACAACAAAAATTCCATAACTTTTTCGTATTGTACAATAATTTAAAAAAAATACACAATGTTTAGTTATTATGATTATTTGTGTAAATTTATAAAATATAATCAAAACCGTTTTACATTAGACTACTGGGTCATTAAAAATGCATTAAGATTACTATAGTAAAAAAAGAAATATTACACATTCTTACTACGTGTAATAATGAATATTGTAAGTAAACTTTATCAAATTGTGAATCTAGGAAAAATGGTGTCCTATAAATTAAAAAGCTCACTATAGAATTTCGTTTAAAGTTATTTCTTACTATTAAAAAGATAATTTTTAAGTAAAAATATTTTATAGTTTTTTTTATAAGCAATTGTTGAAAATACAAATCAATTTTCAAGTGTTAAAGTAGCAAATAGTGAAGCAAATACATATTATATTCCGAATATCTCAATAAAGCTTCTATAGTTTTTGGTCGTTTGTAATATGTTCAGTCTTGCATTAACCATTAATATATTTTCTGGCGCCATTGAGAGAAATCACCATTGCGGTTTGCCAATATTCAAATCGATATCAGTTTCAGTTTAGTAAAAAATAGTCCCGACACATTTTGATATAGTAACTTAATAAATGATTTTTGTTCATGGTTTTTATTGTCTATACTCTCAAATGTAATCACTTAAGAAATTAATTTTGCTATTAAGCTGCTATTATACACATTATTGCAATATTTGGTATTTTCTGTAGGAAATGCCAAAAGCTTTTGTATGATACAATTTCTGAACCAATAGCCTTATTAACAATAATAGTAAAATTAATATTGGGTTCGATTTGCTAAGATAAGTACATTCAGTGATTGAATTTTATCATTTATGAGGACAATGTAATGTAATAAAATATTAAAATATACTCTCTTATAAATAATTTTTAGATTTCCTAAAATTGGGTTATAAATATAATCAAACTATAAAAAAGTTAGAGATAAAGAAAATATTCAGTTTCAATCATGTGCCTGAACTACGAGGTCTGTTCAAAAAGTATCGCGAATTTTGTGTTTTTTCCAAAATTATTTATTAATTTTTGAATATCTATTTTGTCCCATTCAAAGTAATCCGAACCAGATATTATACACTTGTGCCAACGTTTTTTCCAATTCTCGAAGCACTTCAAAAAATCATTTTTTGTGATCTTGTTCAGCTCCTCCTTCGTTTCCGTCTTTATCTCCTCAATCGTAGCGTAGCGTCGTCCTTTCATGGGGCTCTGCAGTTTCGGGAACAAGAAAAAGTCACGGGGGGTCAGATCTAGGGAATACGGTAGCTGCGGCATTATAAGTGTATTGTTTTTGGCCAAAAATTCGCGCACAAGCAACGATGCGTGAGCAGGTTTGCTTGTGATCATGGTGCAAAAGCCAATTTTTGTTCTTCCACAAATCTGGGCGTTTCTGGCGCGTAACTTGCACGTAATATTCCTTATTGACCATTCTACCCTGTGGCAAGAACTCAGGATGCACCACGCCCCTGCATTCGAAGAAAACTGTAAGCAAAACCTTCACATTCGACCGAACTTGGCGCGCTTTTTTCGGTCTTGGCCCGTGCGGCGGCTTCCATTGGAATGATTGACCTTTGGTTTCCACTTCATAACTATAAACCCATGATTCATCACCAGTTATGACCCTCAGGAGCAAATTTGAGTTGTCGCGGACAGAGTCCAACAGCTCCTTAGCAATGTTAATGCGATGCTGTTTTTGCTCGAAATTGAGCAATTTTGGTACGAATTTCGTGGCGACCCATCTCACTCCCAAATCATTGGTAAAAATCGAATGGCACGAGCCAAGTCCTCAGCAACTTCTCTAACGGTGATTCAACAATTGGACAATACTATTTTCTTCACTTCATCAATATTTCCGTCTGTTGTTGACGTGCTCGGGCATCCGGCACGCTTTTGGTCGTTCACTTCTTCTCGGCCCTCTGAGAATATTTTGCACTACCGATAAACGTTGCTTCGGTCTAAGGTAGCTTCACCATATACCACAGTCCGCACAATTAATTTTGTTTTTCACACAAAATTTGATACAGATACTTTGATCCATTTTTTGGAATGGGCAAAAATCGAAGACGAGCCAAAACATGTGTAAGCAAAGCAGCTGTCAAAAATTAACTGAACATTCAAAATGGTCGAACTTATCGGCATAAGTGAGAGATATGAGTGCCAATATAACGCCACAAAAAAATCGAAAATCGAATATACGTAACCCGCGGAAATTCAAAATTCGCGATACTTTTTGAACAGACCTCGTAATAATAATTAAGATTTTTCCGTAATTATATGTTGGTACTCAGGAAATTAAAATAGAATTTTTTTTTCTCCGATAAAAGTAGTAGTTTGGTGTGTTGTCTGAAATTTCTTAGATCAAATAATAATATTTTTTGTACCGCTGAATAAACATTTTTTATTTGATCTGGTTACACAATAAAAATATCTATCTGAAAATAAGTTCTAGTGAGCGAACTAATATATTTGAGGACATAATAATGGTATAGTATCAGAATACTCCAATATAGTGTAACTATCTTAATGAGTCAGATTACACAATCTTATATAGTGACATTTTGACTAAAGTTCAAATTTAGGCATTTTTTGAATATATGTTGTGTGACGGAAAATTAATGAGAAGAATTGTTTTTGCAACAATTTTACTTCATTTTTATACATCCATGTTTTCATCTTTAAAGTAGTTCCCTTTGGCAGTTATAGTTCGGTTGAGGACTGGTTTCCACTTTTCATAGCTCCTCGGTTATAATCCTTTCGATGTTATCGATAGTGCAAATATGAGGCCACATATTTGGGAAAAGAAAAAAAATCACAGTATCCAACCTTTCCTCAGCTTCAATTTTAATCGACAGACGATCTCACCTTACAAGAACCCTAACTCGGTCTATATTTTCATCAGTTTTCAGTTTTGACGGATTCTCCGACCGAGATTTGCTTTCCACAGCTTCTAGATTATATAAAAAAAGATCTAAATTCTTTAAGATCGTGTTAACTTTTTCTTCAAACGAGAATTTTCCTGTTAAAATATTTTTTTAAAGAATATGCCAAAAAATAGTTCCAACCGATGAAATATTCGTCTCAAATTCGTCCAATTGGATGAATTTTTTAACACTGATTACACTATTTAAGCAATGGACGAATTATTGCTTTAGCTCGATCATTTTTGTTTGAGTCTTTTTTCCACAAGAGGAAAATGTGTCCTTCACGGGCGAAAACCATCGAACAATTTTCGAGCTGTGATTACACGTGAGCTCGATCGAAGTTCGCCCAGTCAGCATTTTTTTTCCAGCTACGATGTTGTTCTTTATCCATTTGTCAGCGCAGAAATATATATATGCCAATATATTTGACAACCAAAGAGTAGCCAAACAAAATTTGGGCAAGAAAAGGAACATAACAAATTTATTTAAAAAATGGAAAAAAGGATAATTCAAGAGAATGCAGTAAGGAAAACGAAGTGCAGCAAAAGGAGCAGCAGTCCATTAGCAGCGATATGACTAATGTTGGACGATATCAAACGCGATGACAACGAAGACCTGGAGCGCAAATAGCGCCTGGGTGGGGGAAGTACAGTATGGACGGTTTGTACGGAAAGTTATTGTCCGAACTTTGCGACCGCGTTCACTTCGAGCAGAAATTTTAGAGTAATTTTCACCGTCTTAGAAAGGTTTATTTCGATCACCCATTTGAACTGTTCTCGACGTTAATCTCAAATAAGATAACTAATGTTTAGACTGGGCAATTCAACGTCACTGCCATCGTTGAACAATATATTTTGCGAAATTTTTTTTGTACAAAAAAACAATTTTTGTGTACACAAATGACACTACCAAATGTCAAATTGCAATAATATTCACCATCAAACACGCAGCTCCAATGAACATTTTTATTCCAGCCGCTCGTTTAAGGTTGTTGCTTAAAATAATCTAGTGCTCAAAAAATCTCCATATTTTGTACATCTCGAAGATGCTAGATAGATGGGAAGGTGTTTGTCTAACAAGGAACAAAATATACAATAATGCTCAAGACGAAAAAATTGAACAATTTTTCATAAAATTCGAGCAATCCTCGAATGGTATAATCGTAGCTTAAAGCTTACATTTATATATCTTCTACCTTATTTGATGATTATTCCAGATTTATAAGTACATATTTTCAAAATGTTTCATTAACCAATTGTATAGTTTCAAGGTTAACTTGACTTTCCAATAATGACATATTATTCAATTTTTGGAATCCTCCAAAACTTATCTTTAAATAAAGTAACCAAACTTTATCATAGTATTCTATTGTACGAGTATTTCACAATAGTAATATTTTAGTTATTTCAAAATACAATACGATAAAAATCAATTATTTTTAATTATAAGCTTTCTGATTTATTTTAAATTATAAAAAACCTTTTATAAATAATAATAATATTAATTTTGCTAACTGGAAATATATATAAAAATTAACGATACAGTTAAAGTTCAAATTCATTAAGTAAAAGTTATTATACTCTAGTAGTATATATTTTTGTAGTATGTGTACTATCAATGTTCAAAATATCGAAAATTGAATATCAATAATTCCGCAAATGCTAAGGAACTATAAGTATTAATATGAAATGTAAATACAAAAATATCAGTATGAATGTTTTTCCCAAACTTTTATGCTTTGATAACACCATTATGATAAGCTGTTTATTTTTCAAATAAGAATATAACTAAATTAATGTAAAGACAGAATTAAATAAAAGAAAATAAATCGTCGGATTAAATCATTACTCATTATAACTTTTGGCGTTTGCGTTTAACTTGAATAAATTAACGATTACTGACCAAATGTGTGTAATTTTTCGTACAATCATTCGCTAATCGCCAATGGAAAAATAAATAAGCCAAAATGAATAGTTCCGACAAATGTTGCTGCCATCATTCATATAAAGAAGGGAAAAAGGATGAACATTTTCCAACCCTTAAAATAATTTTGCATATGAGTATGTAGCCTCTCAATACTAGACCATCGCGTTTATTTGCATTTTGCTCATACTCAGACTGAGGCAAACAATCGGCCACAACATTGGGCTTCTGGTCGTTTCGGTACACGATGGCGACTCCACTTGCCGTAAAGTTTTGGTTCCGGCAAAACTTTAAAACCGATTAATGGGTCCGAGGGTGAATTTTTTTTGCGTTGTAATGTGCTTACCATTAATTCCAAATCAGAAGATAAATTAATTTTGATGCAAAATAAAAAAGTACTTAATGGCAATTAATTCAGGCTTTAGTCCATGACTTACGCATTCTTAAAGGGATTGATTTTGTTTTTCAAGAGCAATATCGGAAACACTTTTTTAGAGGGTTTGGCCAGCCATTATTTTCAATTCTTTTTCATTCTTAATTTTATTATATTCTCTATTAAAAGTTAAAATGTTTCTTATCATAATTTCTGCATGTTTTGTGCTATAAAAATGAACAATTTGGTAAAATAGTTTTCATTTTCGTTTTCTTTTTGTAAGATTGAAAAAAATTACATAGAATCCTAAGCAATATATATATTAATTTATTAATAAAAAATAGTAATAATTTATAACAAATAGGTTTCAAGTTTATTTAATAATTCAATAAATATAAAATTTTTAATTTCTTTCATAAAGATAAAAAAATTATGTAATTTTGTAATAAAATTCAGAAAATGTATAAGATTTTTTTAAATCTAATTTAAGTTTCTTATTAAATATGAAAAGGACAATCATAATTCCCATATTTAAATTTTAACCACAGATATAGTATTTGTTAACTTACAATAAAAATATTATTTAACCGATTATTTCATTTTCATTTCATTCAATGTAATGTCTGAGGCAGATGTCTAAATCAATTTCAAATCTAAGTGCATTAAAGTTTTGTCTAGTTTCGGGCAACTTACAGCCATCAAATAGTTGAAAATGGCTCTTTAAATATCTGTACAACATATTTGTATAAAAATATTTATAATTTGGATAAAAATTATTTGGTTTACCAAGAGAGCAAATTTCTGCGGCCGTATTCAAAATTCTATAATTCGGTAAGTTGTACGTAAATCCCTAGTGACGACTTGAAACATTTGTTGCCAAGTAATCATTTGTGCAAGTAAAAGTCGTAATTAACGTTATCTCATACAAAGCAGACGAATATCAGGTTAGCTTTAATGTTCTTCGCCTGCAGCTATACGAATCCCCATACTATCATCACTACATGTTGTCAAATCGTTCAAAAACTACAATCACCACTACCCCGAATCTTGTTGATTCTATTTCAGTTCTTGAGCATATTGTATTTAGTATTATTACCATTGCCCTATAGGGGTGGTACGGGTTAATTGAAGATTTCCATGTTCAAATTCCATGTAACAGTATTCAATATAAAACAAGTAGATGACATTCCGATAAATTATATTGCAGGTGAAAGAAATCAATGGTCAACTTGAAATGTAATCTTACCAAATGTATTTCTCAACAGAGTCGAATGAAGTTTGTGTACGACTACACAATTAATAAGACAATATCAAAAGAAGAAGAATAGTTTGAAGTTTCAAAATCAAATCACACATCGCATTCATTCGTAGAAAACAATATATTTAATCTAATACTAACCGAAGCCTAGGAGTAATTATTTTGAAAATAGTCTCAGAAAACGTTTGTAATTCAAAACATCATCCCCATAGACATTGGATCAGAGAATATTTCTTTGAAGAGCATAGAAAGTATCTTTCTAGTCGTGACTTTAAAAATCTCTTACTTCGTGTAATTTCTGTTTAATGGGAAAAGTTTAAAGTTTTTCAAATTGCTACTAGTAAAATTTAAAAAAAGAACGACTCAACAACTACTCGTTTCTGGTCTGTTTAATTACTAGCAACACGTGTTTACTGAAGAAGGAATCATTTTAGTGTCCGTGCTTCGTGTTTACAAGTTGGTATCCTTCCGTATCTGTTCGAAAAGCGCTCGTGCGTTCATTGAGCCATTACGGGCATATTGTCCTTCGCCTCGTGGGACTTTTCCATTGAAAAGTTCTAATCTTTGGTAATCTTTATACAATACTATGTGAGCAGATTTCTGCTGTTTCATACCCCACACACTGCTCATTATGGCCACGAACTTGGAAATGAAATATCTGAATAATGAATAGAATGAAGTTGTTCTATGAGTGAAAATTAACATTTTCCATTTATTCGGTATAATATGAGTATAAAATGTAATACTGTTGAGTAAAAATGATGACGACAGAATGGTGGGATTATGATGAGCTTTTCCAATCAACAATTCATTGTCTTCGGAAAGGTATATATCGTGTTTGAGCTCTATAAGTATTTGGAATAAGAGAATCTCTCATAACTAATGAGGTGTTTTTATTTCAACTCTTCATTTATTTATTGTAATATTTTCTATTATTGACTTTAAAAACTTTTATTCATATTTGGATGGAAAGTGACAATTATTGGAAAAAAAAGTGTACGTACGCTGTCGAAGTATTGTCTTTCAGGCGCCAAATATCCCCTTAAATAAAATTTAAGTATATACAATGCGATTTTATAAGAAAAAATTTTCGGTCTTCGATACCATCTCAAATGCAAAATTCAACGGCATCCCCATAGTAAAAGTATCTGAATATTATTTGTCGCTATCTAAAAATTGCAAATTTATTTCAAAGACAATAATATTACTTTATTTGCATTTTTTATAAGTTTTCAAGTACATAAATTGATTTTTTAAATAATTTTTAGATTTAAAAAAAATAAAAATTCCTTAACTAAGTTAAAGAATATTATTTGAGCAATATAAGAAAGCAAATAAAAAATAATAATATTGTAAAATAACAATTGATTTTTCTATAAAGCAACATAAACAAATATTTTTAATTTGGAATTTTTACTTCCAAATCTATTTACTCTATTATAAGAATAATAAAATGATACTATTTGGAAGACTTGCATTTGATTTACTTTTATGTTTAATAATAATTTTAAATATTTTTTTTTATTTATTTACAATTACAAAATAGTGATTTAAATAATAGTTGTAATTAATGTGGAGGGTTATAGGAAATAAACATCAACCAAAAGTTCGTAATAGTTAGAAATTTAGTATTTTAATAAATTGTAGAAGCAGTGATGTTTATGTCATAGATCGGTTTAGGAATTATCCTTTTATAACAAAACACAATCACATCACGAACTTAAGGGACTTTAAGATCATAGTAAATAAGATTATAACGAACATAAATGGAAGCATCCAACATTTTGATTGAAAGGATTGAATTTGATGGGGATTGAAAGGCTTGCTAGAGATCCATAATTCTAGTCTGTAAGTTTATATCAGTTTCAGTAGTGTTGTATAAAATTACCTTTCTGTCCATACTTAGGTTAGAACATTTGTCTAAAATTCAAAGTAGTTGACGGTATCGTCCGTATAGTTGTGCTATTTTTAGTTTTGTGTATGAATTTGATGTCAAACGTTTGACTAAGCTCAGTTCTAGGTACCGAACTTCAGTTTCGTGTGGTATGACTCTATCATTAGGGTAAGGGTGCGGGTGGGGATTATTGTGTACAACAGATATTACTTTTGTTCTCCACTTAGTAAACTAGTTCTGAAGGGTTTTAAAAATATAATTTGAACTATATTTTTGAAGTTGGCGATTTTCAGCAGTATAATGAGAATACCCCAGATTAAAAATTATTTTTTTAGGTATAAATACACATATAAGATACAGAATTAAGATGAGGAATATTGCAGTAATAGTGGCTATTTAACCTATTAATATCGGATATTATTAACTAATTTACTAGATGTCAAAAAATATTTTTTTTTGTAGTTGCATCTTTTTTTAAATTTTAAAAATTGCTTGGTTATTTCTTAAGCTCGATATCCATACTATTACAATTTAATAACTTGCATGATCATCTATTGTAAATACATTAATAACATATAAAATAACAAAAAAATCTCTATATGTTATTAATGTATTAACAATAGATAACTATACAATTTATTAAAATTTAAAAAAATCAAAGCCTAACGTTTAAAAGACCTAAAAATATAACAACTAATATTTTATTTTCCGAATTAATGTATTTTAAATTTCATTAATTGAATATGTATCTTAAAAAATATTTAGAAATATCTTTATTAATTAAATCAACTCTTTGTTTGTCATTGATTAATGTCATATGGTATAGATTTGTTCTCTATGGCTTATTAAAATTCGTCGTCAACAATATTAAGTCAAATATGATTTGTAAGCTTAAGGTCATTGCAAATACTCCAAACCATTTACGTGTATATAAAAATATTTAAAAAATTATATTATTTAGTTTTTTTTTATTTTACTTACTTTTCTAATATACTTAATACTAATAAGAAATTCTTCAACTTTAAGATTGTTCAATTAATTTACTGAAAATTAATAAGTTCCAGTTCAGAGTATCATTTCAACTAAGCCATAATTTATCCAGTTAAAAAAATTGTCCTTATTGTACGCCAATCGTTAAAAATTAATTAACTTTGAATTTGTGCAAAGTAAAATTAAAAGATGTCAAAAACTGTCCATCTTTTTCCAAATATTTGTTTTGTAAATTATTACTATTCGACTATTTTATTACCATAAGACCGCTTTGATAGGATTTTTGGAATTTAATTAATAAAAACGAAAGATATTTGAAACAATTTTATAACAAATCAAATAAGATTTTAATTTGAAATAAAGGGTTAAAGTTTATAGAGTATATTTTACTTGTTTGTTATTGTTATTACTGCCATTATTTAGATTTATATTATTTTGCCTTATCTGAAAATTAATATGCCAAACATTAACTTTATATAACATTACTACTTTTTAGTAGTCCTTTCTTATGTTCAATTTTTTCTTCAATTATATTGTTGTTATGATGATATAATATTATAAAATAACTTATTTTAGTGGTAAATAATAGAATATAATTTATTTTTAATTTCTATTTAAATATCTAGTATCATATAAATAATTTCAATATTAAATACGAAACGATAGTAAATTGAAGAATTTGATGCCGAAAAAATAAGAATTAGTATTTGTACTGAAATTTCAATTTGAAGTGCTATTTTGAGACACATTAATATCCTAAGTTAAATTCGAACACAAGTATATTTATATTCTCATCATAAACCTACTCAATATAGATATGAAAGTTCAAAACCGAATATTGGAGCAAATTTGTATCTTCTTTTTATATTAAAAATTAAATTAAATATGTAGTTTTTAATATAAACTATAAGTATTTTAAGACATCTGCTAAAAATTAAAAAAAAATTATAATTTTGAGAAAAAAAATTATTTGTTTTGACTTAGGAGGAAAGATTGCATTTAATATGTTTTCAGCCACAAAGCATAACTTATATGACAGTAAACAAATTTTCCTTCTTATAAATGGTAGGCATTATTAATATTCTATGGGCGTTAAATTTTCCATACATTCGGGTATCGTTAAAGGTCTTCTTTCTTTCTAATACTCTCGAGGACCATTTCGATAACGAGACAATTTCCGAAAATTCTTTATTCCTCTAGTTCTTCTGCTTTTGGATTGTGTTCCTATTTTAGAAAAAAATCAATCTCAAATCTCCCAATAGATCGGTTCCCTTGAATGAGGACATCTCTTTAAATTGTTCACATTTATCATATGCATGAATGAAAGAAAAAATATAAATTCGCCAAATATTTGTATCGTATATGTAAATATTGAAGAATAGCCATTTTGTCATTTTACGAGTATTTACTTTGTTATAACATATATAGCTTGAAACATTTTTTAAATATAAGTACATACTAAACGTAAAAAAAGGTGGCTTTTATGTTGTGAATTTTGTAAACTTTTTAAAATAACTTGATTGATATTGGCGTCTAGGGTGCTTAAATGCGAAGTGATTCGAAAAAATTGAACACAGTGTGTACAAATTTGCATACAATTTCGATATTTTAACACTTGGGGCTGATAAAATACAGAAAATAAGAAGAAAAAAACGAAAAATCATCTGAAATTATCATCTAAAATGTTTGTTCGAGGTAGAAAAATTATACTCGCTTAAAACTTTTTGTCCAAGTTACAATCAAAGTTGGATCATATTTGATACAGTTTAGCTAAACATGTTTTTTTTTAAATGTATATTGAATACACGTACTGCCGCATATGATTGGTGTATTAGTTAAAAAGGATGAAAATGTATGCTATGCAATAAGAAGATTAAAATTTTCCACTCTCATTTTACTTATTAATATTTGGTGTTATGAAATTTTCATTTTCTTACAAAGTATCTGTTTCTTATAATAGGACACAGTTGTGTTTATTTATTTTAATTAAGGAGAATATATTTTAAATAGCTTGTTCAGTGTTTATACAAACAAAACTAATTATTTTAAAA